>CM027834.1:29328015-30664681 GCA_016097485.1 Eucalyptus sideroxylon x Eucalyptus melliodora
AACCCAAGAAAGAGACGTCAGTGTATTAAGGTGACTCAAAGGGGTGGTGGGTCCTCCGCTTAAGTGTCACTTGGGGCCATTTCGCGGCCATCGGCCGCAAGCCGGTTCCTCCAAAAAAAAAAAAAAAAAAAAAAAAAAAAACAGAACTGCTTGAAACTGAACAACTAAATACTAATCATCACAACACTTGGCAAGAGAATTTATAACACCACTAATGGCAAACCGAGAAAGAGAAGAAACTGGAATCTGGAGATGAGGATGATGATTAGATTGCCGTGGTGGGCAATCTCCATCATTAACAACACTAATAAAGTCACTAATAAGAAATAATTTGAGATATCCTTTGATTTATCTCGTTCAATATATATACAAAAGAATAAAATAAATTGACACCGCATTTACATAGTTCAAAGAAGATCTACGTCCAGAGAGAGCATCGGGTGAATTTCACTATAGATCAAGCGAGATACAAGGAGATTACATTGTGCCTTGTTTGGTTCAAACATTTGAATGCTCATTTGGACTCTAAAGTTCCTTGGCCAAATGCAAAGCGTGTTTTATTTTGCTTTTTTTGCGCGTACTTTTGATTTATATGCAATTATATCTCAAAAAGCGGCTCGGCGGCCTTTAACTCAACGCAGTTTCTCTTGAGTCATTTGAAAGTTGCATCTTCTCGAATGCAACTCCGGTATTGTTCATCTCTCCGGTGGAGAAGCCGATCGGGTCCCAATAAAAATAAAAAATAAAATAAATATGTTTATATAAAAATATATATTTTATATTTTATATAAAAATTATAAACATATATTTTATGTTTAATAAATACATATATATTTATAAATATAAACATATTTATTTTTTTCTCCGATTGTTTTTATATAAATATATATTTATTAAACATAAAATATATTTATATAAGAAATAGATATGATTATATCTATATAATATATATATATATATATATATATATATATATGTTTATATACAAAATATAAACATATTTTTTATTTAGGCTATTTTATATATTTTATATATTTTTATATAGATATAAACATATCTATTTTTTTCTCCGATTTTTTATATAAATATATATTTATATAAAAATATCTATTTATATATATTATGTTTATATTTTTATATTTTTTATATAAAAATATGTTTATATAAAAAATATAAACATATTTTTTATTCGTGCGATTCTATTAAGTTGTATTCGCGGTTCGGGTGGCCAAACTTCAAAATATATATATATATATATATATATATATATATATATATATATATAAAAACATATATATATTTTTTAATTTAATAAAAGTTAATTACAAATGCAAATTTTACCAAACGGTATTTTGGCCAAAGTTGTTTCTCGCGCAAATTTTACCAAACAACATTTGCATTTCGAAAACCCCTTCACCCAAAGCGTATTTGATTTCCGCAAAGGCATTCCCCAAAAGTTGAACCAAATGGGCCCACACTCGAGTCACTCAAACACTCTCTCGATGTTTCCCAAGCCCCAATTACACCAAATAACACACGCCGTGTTTAGCCTCTAAATTCCTCAAGAAATAATCTCTCAATCTCACGAATGAATCACACGCAAACTTTACCACAATATTTAATTGGCTTCAACACTAAACTTCCTTGAATGTAATTCACGAACAATAATGACAAAGAAAATCCCTCCCAAGCACTCAATGACGAGATGACGCTTCAAGATCAATTCTTCATGATCAACCTTCTTCCATCCATGGCCACAAGTCTATATATATATATATATATATATAAGAAACCCTTATTCCTTTGCCAACTTCTCATAGGATTCTATTTCATCTTAAATGATTTTATCCAAAACATATCTCTGTATGTTTTAAACAAAATCCAAATTTAAGTAAAAGTTGACTTTCCTATTTCAAAGGGTCAAACTCTCCTCCGACACGATTCGAATTTTGGGAAGTTGATATTCGGATCTTCTTTACTCAATTTCGAATGTTCGCAATATATTCAATTCGAATATTCGGAATTTCACATCGACTCAAACTCGAGACATATTTTAATACTATCCGCAAGAATATTAAAAAGATAATTCTAAGATAATGTGAACCGATACCTATGTTGTAATATAACGGAAGCTAAGGGCACGATGATAAAATTTCTATTTCTTTATTCATCTGTTTCATTCCCGAATGTGTTTGGAACATAAATCTATTTGGTAACACAATTTGATTTTTTTATTTCTAGAACAGATTTCTATTCCAGAAATATATTTGAAGAAAAAATTAAAAGCTAAAATTTTTAACGTTTCAATTTCTAATATTTTAGAAATTTTCTTATGCGCACCCTAAACAGAGATTGCAATTAAATTAACTCAAAAATCACCAGAGAAATAAAACCTTGGAGATTTACATAATTCAATTTGATTGTCAATACCCACTCCACGAGAAGAGTTAGTAGTAGATAATTTACTTGGAGAGTCACAACGTTACAAGATGCTAACATGTTTTCCACACCTATACTGCATCCAGATAAAACAATTCGATTGTACTTAAAACTCACGACAGACGCGAAATCCTCCATGTATTCGGTGCTCCTTTTGTTCGGAACTTTCATTCGTATGACTGCACACAAGGGGAAGGAAATTTGAAGGGAGAACCCACCAATGGTTTTCTTTCTTCCTTTGACAGTCTCCTGACCCCGTTAGCAGACATTCTTTTGGAATATATCAGCCCTATTTTTCTGTAAGGCTAGAAAAAGTCCCTCCCTCTGTTCACAATATAAAGAGAGAGTCCAAAAAGTCAAGACCGTCAAAGCTTAGATAATCTTCTTCAACTTCAAATAAGATCAAGTTCCACCGACTAAGAATTTCAAATCTGATTCGAATATAACGGATACCGAATTTGAACAAATCAAAATCTTCCAAACAGTCCAAATAAGTCAAGTTTCAAACACTACTCAAATTTGACACATAATTTAATAATTCTCCACATTAGCTCAACAATTACAATCAAGTCATAGTGCTCATCATCGATGTTGATTTTTCCGATGCTGCAATGTGTGCCCAAGTTGAGTTTGAACTTTGTAGAGATGAGTGAACTTGGTTTGCATGTTTGCGGGATTATTCACTACACATGGTTGCATTCTCTCTATATCTAATGCAAACATTTTGGTCATCAATGAACCGATTCTTTGGTGATATTCCCGACTTCCACTAAACACCACATCAACTAAATGTTGAACACCAACATCATTGACCAAATCTTTAGACCACACCGCTCTTAAGCTGCTTTGTAGTCATCATGTCTCTCATGTCTCTCAACAATGTCTTCCAAATCATAGCACAACTAATAGAAATAAATGCACAACCTTTTATGAATCGACCATATATCAGTTTCCCTATAGGACCGGGGTTCACAAACCTAGTTATTGCCACACTACTTGAGCAACGTCTTTCGAAACATACCCTAACTATGTCGTCCCAATAAAATAAGGAGAGCCCACTTCATTGCATCACATTCTAAACATGATAGTATCAATGGCATAACTGAAGCTACCAACAATACTGACATGTGAAGTATGAGACAAGTATCCAATGACAAATTAGATAATTTATGATGTGTAGCCTATCCTGCTATAACCAGTTCCTGGTTTTTGGAACTGAACCTATCTTGTTTTCCTTAAAATCGATTCTATAACCTATTCTTTTTCAATAAGCCAGAGTGTTTTCAGGGATCTCATCACGATCATGGTTTCAATTGGCAATTACAGTGCCTTAAGACAAGTACATGATCACATTAGCAGGTACTCTTTGGCTCGGCTGTTTCCTTCTCCATGACAAGTACCACAGTCGATGACATTTACCAAACAATAAGATGGCATTTGCCAAGCGCAGGCCTTTTCTTATTTATATAAGAATCTTCATGTTGGCGAGCCATTTTGTTAATTGAAGGATTTTGGGGTACGGGATCTACCGAAGCTACAGATTTGAATACTAGATTTCAAAAAACTCTTTCAAACTAGGCACGTGCATGTCAAGGAAGTAATTGTCAACGTGGTGTTTCAAAGATAAAGCTTGAAAACTCCATGCAAATAGTGAATGCCTTGAGGAAAACATGTGATGAGTTCTTAAATTCGAACAATCCATATAACAATAGGAAGAGTTTCGATGTATTCACTAGATAGTTATGCCACCTTAACCGGATAAGCCACCAAAACATGATCACAAACCCAAAAGAAGAATCATGTATTTTGTGGAAGACAGAAATCACAACTTGCTCTATCATTTGACAGCACTTAGCATAATTATCTTCTAACTCTTAGCATTCGATATTTTCTTTTTCTATACTTGTATTTCGAAGTGAATTGGAGAAGGGGAGGTGGAGCGAGCAGCGAAAGAGCTAAAATTCAGAATTTCAATCTCTTAACAAGGAGGGATGCAGAAGCTTCCAGTTGAACACGCGAAGGTACAAAGCTTGTCTTGCGAGGGAAACAAAGTATACGATGATTACTAAACCAAAACCTTAAACTAGGAGTGACAATCTAGAATTCCTAGGCCAATCTTCAGCTCTTGGCAGCAGTTTCCAGTTCTCTCCTTAGCTGCAAAGAAAAATCATCGTTCACATCATCATCGTTCCAATCGTCTTTCCACTATTGGGGCACTTCTGTTACCTCTTCCTGAGCATCCCACTCTGCCATGAAGATTTATTATGGAAACATAGAAGAGGATAACAAAAAGCATCTCCATCAAAGAAGAATGACAGGTACAATTTATTATAAATGAAGCCAAATATTTGTTTTTACGGACTTTGTTTGTCTTTTCTATCATATTTGCTTAGTTAAAAGTGATACATTTATATTATTGATGGCAAAAAAAAAAAAAAAAAAAAAAAACCCTAGCCGTCAAGACGCTGAAAAAGGAAATAGAGAGGCAAGAAAAAGAGAAAAGAAAAAAAGTAAGTTTTTTCTTGATGAAAGTTCTCAATCTCTTTGTGCCTTGATCTTGAGAAAAGATCGTTGTTGTATTCCAACTTTTTTCGAAATCTAGTGGATTCGCAGAGTGCCTCTGCGTGGAGACGTAGCCCAGGTTTGGATGAACTTCGATAACAAATTTTCTAGCATGTTCATCTGATTCTGTTATTTTATTACTATATTCTGTCCGGTGAATTGTTTGCAAACGTTATATTTATGGAATCGACGTGTGATTTCATAACAATTGGTATCAGAGCCTGGGTTGGCTAATTGAGAATATCGAGGGTTTTCGGTGACGTTCGATTGAAAGCAAACATATGGCAGAAGATAAAATCAGAATCGATAAGTTCAATGGAGAGGATTTCGATGGTGGAAACTACAAATAGAGGATTATCTTTATCAAAAAGATTTCTATGCACCACTTGAGACTTGGAAACCCGAGATGGCGGAAGTGGATCCGACAAAGAGACTGATGGAAAATTCTTGATCGAAAGGCATTAGGTGCGATTCATCTAGGGTTGACGAAAAAGATAGGCTACCACATCGCGAAGGCAAAAACTGCAAAAGAAGCCATGGATATTTTAACAAATATTTATGAGAAATCGTCCACATCAAATCATGTATTTTTGCTGAAGAAACTGGTTAATATGAAGTTATTTGATAGAGGTTCCGTGCCGTAGCATATTAATAGTTTCACGCAAGTCACGGGTCAATTGGAATCAGTAGGCATAAATTTAGATATGAAACTTCAAGCTTTATTATTTTTATGTTATCTTCTAGAAAGTTACAATACTGCAATGTAGGGAATTTCGAGCACCATGAATGATGATTTAACTTTTGATGATGCTGTGAGTAGTATCTCCCTGTGCGGGATACTTAACGCGTTAGCTACGTTAGATCGACCGGTCGATACGCACAACGCCTAGTATCCATCGTTTACGGCTAGGACTACTAGGGTAGCTAATGCCATGGATGAAGAGATGCGAAGGAAATTTTCAGGTGGAGATAATTTTTCTGCATCTACATTTTCAACGGCACTTGCAGTGGAGAACCGTGGAAGAAGTAAAAGTAAATGAAATTTCAGCGAGCGTGGCAGATCATAATCAAGGGGTAAGAGACAAAGTTGCAAAAGATGAGTGTTGGTTTTGTCACAAAACGGACTTCCGGAAGTTTCAGTGTGAAGCCTACAAAAAGAAGCAAGAAGATGAGAATCAAGGAGCTAATGTGGTTAGTGATAAATCTTTACTAGATAACTTATGTTTATCCGTAGGGTTTGACTTGACAATAGATAAATGATTTATTGATTCTGGTGCTTCTTTTCATTACACCTCACAAAGAGACATATTTGATGATTATGTCAATGGAGATTTCGGACAAGTGGTTGTGGGAAACGGCCACATGTGTCCCATTGTTGGGAAAGGAACCGTGACTATGAACATCTCAAGTGAAGGACGCCTAGTTTTGCGTGAAACTAGGCATATTCCAGAATTTAAAAAAAAAAAATCTGATTTCAACCAATAAACTTGACCAAGAAGGTTTGGTAATAACCTTTGGATGCGGAGAGTGGAAGATAACCTCAGGAACAAGAGTAATAGCAAAGGGAAAGCGTACATATACACTTTACCTTCTCCAAGGAGACAATATTAGTGATATGGTTGCAACTACAATGGTTACAAATAGTTTATCTATTCTTTGGCATTATCGTTTGGGACATATTGGTGAAAAAAGTGTAAAGCAGTTACACTCGAGGAAATTACTTCCGGGTTTACAAAAAGTTGAGTTAGATTTTTGTGAGAGTTGCATTTATGGAAAACAGAAGGCTGTTAGTTTTCAATTAAATGAATGACAAAATAAAGGTTAGAAGCTAGAATTGGTTCATATTGATGTATGGGGATCTACTTAGAAACTCTCTTATGGTGGTAAGAGATATTTTGTCACATTCATTGATGATGCAACAAGGAAGACTTGGGTCTATGCTCTTAGAGAAAAGTCAAAAGTATTTGGGATGTTCAGGATGTGGAAGACCATGGTAGAAAAAGAAACAGGTTATTAGATTAAAGCTCTGAAGTCTGATAATGATGGTGAATACACAAGTAAAGAATTTGTAAATTATTTGAGTCGAGAAGGCATACATGGGTTAAAGATTATTCCTAGAACTCCTCAAGAGAACGGTGTAGTTGAAAGAATGAATAGGACTATTCTAGAACGTGCGAGATGCATGAGACTTCACGCAGGTCTCCCATTATACTTATGGGCTGCCACAGTTGATGCAGCTGTTTATCTTATCAACAGAAGTCCATCTAGTGCATTGGATGGAGAAATACCACAAGAACGGTGGTCAGGTAAAAAGATTAATTATTCTCATCTAAAGGTATTTGGTTGTATTGCATATGCTTTAATTGACAGGGAGGATAGAAAAAAGCTTGATACTAAGTTCTAGAAGTGCGTTTTTATCGGATACGGTGGTGACGAGTATGGCTATAGGTTTTGGGATTATGAGAATAACAAAATCATCCGCAGTCGCAATGTGGTATTCCATGAAGAAAAGATGTACAAAGATCGTCAGACAGAGCATGAGAATGTAGTTCAAGAGGAACGTAGTGATTCGGAGCAGACTAACAACCTTGAAGTACTTGTCTTGAGGAGATCTACACGTGTGAGAAAGCCAAAGGTAATTTTTGATCCATCAGCTAATACTGTTTTGAGCCATGTCTTATATACAGATTCAGGAGAACCGGAGACTTATGATGAGGCAAAGGTAGACACGTCTCATATGTAGTGAGAGTTGTGAATCGATATATATAGAACCCAGACAGAGAGCATTGTAATACAGTAAAATGGATATTGAGATATCTAGTAGGTACTTCCAATTACTCACTTTGTTATGGTGGTACATTTCTAGAGTTGCAAGGTTATGTAGATGCAGATCATTCAGGTGATCGAGATAGTGATGAGAGTACCACTAGATATGTCTTTACAGTTGCAGGTACAACAGTAAGTTGGGTATTTCAACTATAAAAAATAGTGGCTCTATCGACGACAGAGATAGAATATGTAGCGATTACAAAAGCCTCCAAGGAAATCATGTTGTTACAAGATTATATGGAGGAGTTACATCGAAAATAGCGCCGGGTTCATCGTGGAGTGATAGTCAAAGTGCAGTGCACTTAGCAAAGAATGCAGCTTATCACTTAAGGACTAGACATATCAAGAAGCGTTATCACTTTATTAGGTCAGCATTGAAAAATAATGAGTTAAAGTTATAGAAGATTGATGGCTCAAAGAATCCAGCTGACATGTTGACCAAGGTAGTAGACAGAGAGAAGCATATTTTCTATACTACTATCATTGGTATTACTCTATGTTGATTGATGAGGAGTATCGCAGAGGCACAAGTTTTTCAACTATTATTTTTTGAAGAAGATGGATACAAAGTTGCTTGGTGCTTTGGTATATTGTCTTCAAATGGGATATTGTTATAGATGAAGCAAAATATTTGTTTTTAGAGGCTTTTTTGTCTTTCTATCATATTTTCTTTTAGGTTAAAAGTGATACATTTATATTAGTGATAAAAAAAAAACCCTAGCCGTCAAGACGCTGAAAAAGGAAATAGAGAGGCAAGAAAAAGAGAGAAGAAAAAAAGTGATTTTTTTTTTTAATGGAGGTTCTCAATCTCTTTATGCCCTAATCTTGAGAGAAGATTATCGTTGTATTTCAACTTTTTTCGAAGTCTAGTGGATTCGCAGTGTCTGCGTGGAGACGTAGCTTAGGTTTGGGTGAACTTCGATAATAAATTTTCTGGCGTGTTCATCTGATTCCGTTCTTTTATTACTATATTTTGTTTGGTGAATTGTTTGCAAGCGCTATTTTTGTGGAATCGACATGTGATTTCGTAACACAATTTTTTAGAATACATAGACCTTCCCAACGATGAGACAAAGTAAAACCCTCTCGACACTACAAGAATGATGATGTGCTTACAAGTTTAATACCAACAATCTAAATTCTCACAATAAATGATTTATTATGTGTGGGGCACATTTGATCCTATTATTTTGTAAACTTTGATCCCATATATATAGGGTCATCTATATATCAGAGCCAGTGGGAGTCCCTTATAGAGGCACGCACGCACGCACGCACGCACGCACGCACACACACACACACAACATCTATATATTAGAGCTAGTGGCAGTCCCTTATAGAGGCACGCACACACGCACGCACGCACACATGTACACACACACACACACACAATATATGAGCACAAACTTGAGCTCATTATAATTTGTAGACCCCAAATTTACAATAAATGAAGCTCGATATTCAAAATTTGACAATGTTGCTAGCTATGATATGTTTTTGGGGCTTTTACATATTTTGGTGTGTACACCTTCCTATGACATGATTGTGGATCCAATGTGAGTGTAGTCGACGTTATATCTCATATAACGAAAATGTTTTAGATAATCCTAGATGGTATCATTCATCCTCTTAAGCGATCATATAATACATAAGGTTAGTTGGAAAACATTTTGAAGTGAAAGGCAATAAATACCTAGCAATGAGCTCCGTTAAATTATCCTATATTGTTTCTGTACAAGGTTTACATGCTCCTTATATTCACACAATCTCCCTTTATTAATAAGTTTCAGCTTTTTGGGTTGGACTTTTTAATATGGTATCAAAGTTAGGCTCGGCCTTAGTTTATTTTACGAGTGTGGCCCATGTATGGCAAATATCTCATGTCGTTCCTAGTTTCCTTGCACATAAGAGGGGGTGTTAAAATATTTTATATCGCTTAATGGGACTTAAATTGAATTATGAAAGTGTTACATTTAAATACGCACATAGCAATCATATCATGCGTTAGGAGCACTTCATGGAACAAGTTTTTGTGTTGGAAACTTCATGAAGTAAGTTAATGATTGAGAAAGAAGGGGTGTTTTGTCTAGTGAAGAAGCACAAGAGCAACTTCTTTTGGCAAGGGAAATCACTCTCTTGACAAATGATTGGCTGTTTATTCCGAGTGTAGACGGTGTAAAAGTTACGATGACATGCTGTGGTGTAAAAGGTAAGATGACATGCTATGGTGATTTACTATAGAGGCGGGAATGAAAATCTAAAGCAAGACTTTGACCACATGTAACACCATGCGCAAAATATTTGACTGTTGGAATGCAATTCAAGTAGAAAATTTTATATTAGCAGTTGCCTTTGAAGGTCTCAACTTCCCTTCGTGTAGCTGTTAAAAGCTATGGTCTTCATAATAATATCTCCATTTATTTTCACTTTTCTTTGCTCTTCATCAATAATTTCTCCATTTATAAGCAAGCATGCACACAAATATCAAACCTCTTCACTTTTCAAACACTCCCCCTCCCTCTCTGTCGAAAGTCTTAAGAATCTCTTAAGAAGAAGCACTTGTTAGAAATTTTACGGAAAATCATAATCCCGATAATCAAGATCAATTGCGGAAACATGTAAATTTTATACTAACCTGCAGCCGGTGATGATATAAAGAACAGATATGCAGAGTTTGAAGAATCGTGAATAGGCACTTCTCACTAATTGCTCTCTTGATGTTGATGGTATGTTCTCCGATTATCATATAATCAAAATAATGAGAATAATGAGAGGGTTTCGGTTAAATGACCTATTTATATGTCCATACAAATCCTAATTTATAGAGTCTTCCATCAAGACTAATTCTAATAGATACGGGCAATCTCCATAGTTATCAACAACTAAATTTGGATAGTAAATTGTCAATGAAATCTAATGTGTTATCTTCCATGTATTATAATATATCTCACTAGCTCATATGTGGTAACATAATATAATAAATAAACTTTATGTTTATTCTACATCAAATATGGTTTTTTTTATAGAATAACCGATGTATACAACTTTATAGAGAAAAACATAGCAAATGAATGAAAGTTTCACAAGTTTTTTCGAATAAAATAAAATTTACATGATTGGACCAATGCTTATTCTGACTACATGATCCTTATAAATCATTAGTGGCATGTCTTTAGTTAAGGAATCAATTATCATCAATTTAGTATTTACGTATTCTATGGCCACTTTCTTTTCTTTAATACATTTTCTAATGGCTAAATATTTGATGTCAACGTGCTTACCTCGACTATCACTTTTATGGTTCTTAGTTATGAAAACTGTAGCTGAATTGCCACAAAATATTCTCAATGGCCTAGCAATGGAATTACAACTTTAAGGCTCAATATGAAGCTTTTCAACCACATACCATGTGAGGTGACCTCAAAATAAGAAATAAACTTAGCTTCCATAGTGGAAGTGGCACCCAAGGTCTATTTTGTACTCCTCCAGGATACAGCTCCGTTAGCAAATATAAAAATATATCTAGATGTAGATTTACGAAAATCAATGTAGCTAGCAAAGGTTGAATCCAAGTAACTAATTACACTGAGCTATTAGTCTCCCTATATATAAGCACCCTATATATAAGCATGTGTCCATTGGTACCTTAAAGGTACCTTATCACCTTCTTTGCACCTCTCCAATGGTCCATACTTGGATTACTTTGGTATCTTCCTAACATTCTCACAGCAGAAGTAATATAAGGTCAAGTACAAATTTGAGTATACATTAGGTTGCTGATAGAAGAAGCATATGGGATTTTTTTTTTCATTTGTTCCCTTTCAAAATCATTCTTTGAGCAGCGGTTCATATTAAACCTGTCATATTTCATAATGGGTGCTATACTTGATGAACAATTTTTCATATGACATAAGATGCTTCACATATACCCTTCATGTCAAAAATCTTAAAGAAGAATTGTTTTACCTCATGTAGAAACCCCTTATCATTGGTTGCAAGCAAAAAGTTATCCACGCATAGGCCAAGAAAATAAATTATACTCTCACTAACCTTATGGTATATACATTGATTCATAACATTCTTTACAAAACCGGAATAAGAGATGACCTCATGAAATCTCAAATACCGTTGGCGGGACTCTTGTTTAAAGCCATACAAAAACCTCTTAAGCTTGCATACCAAATGCTCATCAGCATTAGAGAAGAATCATTTTGGTTGTTTCATGTAAACCACATCTTCTAGTTTTTCATTGAGGAACACCATTTTGACATCTGGTTGATGTAATTTCATATCAAATGAGTAACCAATGCCAAAATAATATTAAAAAAAATCGTTCATAGATACAGGAGAGAATGTCTTCATGTAATCGATTCTCTCCTTTTGAGTGAATCCTTTGGCAATCAGTTTAGTTTTGTATATCTCAATGTTGCCTTATGAGTCATTTTTAGTTTTAAAAACGCATTCACAACCAATGACCATTGCCCCATTGGGAAACTCTACTAAATCCCAGACTTTATTAGATGTCATAGAATTCATCTCTTCCTTCTTGACATTGTACCACAAATTGGATTTATCACAACTCATGGCTTGTGAAAATGTTTTAGGATCATTCTCAGCACCAAAATTATAGTCAAATTCTTGTTAATGCACAATATAATCATTAGGAATTGTTAATTTCTTTATTTTGGTAGACTTTCTTAATGTTGCATCAACATTCTCCTGAAGAGTCTATTGTTCAACTAAATGCTCAATAGTTTTTAATAATTGCTGAATAGTTAGGTACGCTAGATCAATATCAATAGGTTGTGAAATTTCAATGATTGGTTGAACTAAAGGGGTATTGTAAACAATAACCAATCCAATACCTGAAGTGGAATGTTGACTATTTGAATGATTTTCTTCATAAACAAAGTTCTTGAATTGATCTCTCCTATTGATCAGATCATTCTCAATAAACTTAGCATTTCTCGATTCCATAAATCTAGTGGTGTGACATAGACAATAAAACCTATATCCCTTTAACCTTTTAGCATATCCAACGAAATACCTACTAATAGTCCCTGGGTCTAATTTCTTTTTTTGTGAATTGTATACTCTTACTTCAGACAGGCATCCTCATACACATACATGTTGCAAACTCGATTTTCAACTTTTGAATAACTCAAAAGGTGTCTTAGGGATGACCTTGGTTGGAACTCGATTTAATATGTACATTGCCGTTTTAAGAGCCTTAGTCCATAATGATTTAGGAAGTTTGGAGCTACTAAACATACTCCGCATCATGTCCAATAAAGTTTGATTTTTTTTTCTTTTTGTTATACCATTCTGGTTTGGAGAACTAGGCGAGTGTACTAAGCAATAATCCTATGCTCTTCAAGAAATTTCGCAAATGGACCAGGTGCTTTGTGACATCCCAATTTTTCAATTCTATTTTCAATAAATTGAGATGGACATTTCGTTGGCACGCATATAGTTCTTTTCCTCGAGTCGGCTACTCATGTGAAAACTAGTCTATCGGGTGAAGCCGTTAAAAGATTCTAATGCATATGACTCGAGAATTTGACCAGAAAGCGACCTTTCGACTAAGTTAATCTGCAATGGTCATTACGACACAATTAAAAATCGATTAGAGACTGGAGATAGGTTGACTCGATAGAGGCATGTGATCAAGTGTGGGTGATTCTACCAGATCACACAATTCTTGTCGATTGGCACTGGACCGACGTTTCTGTCGATTGGGTACCTTGTGTCCGTATTTGAAATCCTGAGATTACCTCGACAATCGAGAGTCGCCAATATGTCAAAGATGTACATTGTGACTTAATCAACCTCATGTCAAATGCATGGAAATTTCTAAAAGTTACTCGATAGATTATGACGTGCTAGTATCATGCTGAAGTGAAATTAACCGTGAAATTGAGATCGAATTCAGAAATTGGAAGTAGGATCATTGACTCATTTCGAAAGATTTTTCATGCAATAAGAGTTTTTTAGCAAATTAATCAAGGAATGTCTAATTTAGCTCGAGAAATTAGTAGGCCCGCCCTTGGTTGTGCTTTTGGAACTTAAGTTGGTTCTATGGACAAGTGAAGATGTGAATTGAAGTGTGGTGATATTGGATTAATTTTTTAAACTTCAATTTGATTTAATTGGAAGAGAATCAAGTGGAATTAAAGAAGTTGTTGTACAAAATTTTATGCCTCGGTGGAAAATGAAATTGAACCTATTGGAATAAGGTTGTGGAAGGTTGGAGTTAGTGGATTGTGACATCACAAGTGATGTCATGGGGTGGGGCAAGAGTGGCTAGAATGGTGACACATGGAGGGTGGAGATTTAATCCCAAAAAGGTGGGATGTCACTTCCTCCCATCTCCATCATCTTCAACCTTAAGACTTGGCTTTTCAAAGAGGAGAGAGAAGGAGGATCCGATCGGTTGAACCAGCAGCTCGACCCCCTTCGTTCGCCTCCTTCGCCTACTCGACGTCGCTGCTTGTTGCCATTGCCGGCGCCGTCGTCGGCCGCTTGCTACTTCGCCTTTGTCCATTGTTCAGCGTCGTCATCCAAAGTCTCCAGCCGTTGCTCGCCATTCGCCAGCACCATCGGAGGTCCTTGTCGTCACCGTCACCCATCAAGCCCAGACGTTGCCGCCGTTTCTCCGCCACCCCCGCGCCTGAACCACCGCCGGACATCCTTCCTTCGAGCTTGGACAACAGTTGGTTTAGTGGGTATCTCAACTCGATTTTGGCTCATTTTGGCCGGCTTCCTGACCTCAAATGCTTGGCCCGCTTTGAAGAAAATTGATCCCCTTGGCGTCGCCGTCATTTTGGTCCGCTCAGTTCGTTAATCAGGTGAGTTTAGCTCATTAAATCTTGATTATATGGTTAATTATGCTTAGAGAGGTTTAGTTTATGTTAAGTGTTATTAGGTGGTTAGTTTAATTTATTTAAGTGTAGATTATATTAAGGTGCTTAATTAACTTAAAGTGTGTTTAATTTAAGGCTAAGTGAATGTTTATATTAATATAAGCTTTGATGTGACTTAAAGGAATTATTTTTTATTTATTTAAGTATTCCAAAATTATTAAATAATTTAATAATATACATTTATTCGAAAATATTGAAATATTATTATTTAATTAATTTTCGGAATAAATTTAATTATTTATTAAATTTCGAAAATTTTTCCGGGACCTTATTTTTTGAGAATTTTGTGCTGATCGCTACTGTGTACTCAGATTATTAATTTGATGAGTGGATATTGCAAATTAAGTGATGATTTGTGCAATTGATTACTGAATTGTGAAATTGAGTGGTGATTGTGAAAAGCATATAATTTCTTCAGAAAATCCCGAGTGTCGGGTTTGACGCCGAAAATGGATTTTAAGTATTATATCAAGCAATGGGGTTTGAAAAAGAATGGTGTTAGTTTTTCTTGTTCGAATTTGATTGTGTACCCACATACACAACTACTTTCTCAGGTATTTTTAATATGAAGAAAAATGGCCGGGATCACTATTTTAAGTGGAAGCCTTGAGTGAAATGCAAAGTGTTATGAGATCGAGTATGATTATTGTGATAATTAAGAGGAAGTTGTCTAGGGCTATTGAGTCGGACATGCCCCTATATGGGATGCCCCTTATAACGGATGTGGGTTGTAGTAGAGGCTAGGCCAACTGGACTTATGCTCCTTCGGGAATGCCATCAACGTAGTGACGAAGCCGCGCTCCAAGGGGGGAAGCGATACCTGGCATTAATGTCAGTAGATAGCCGGACTGTGAGTAGGCTATGCCCTTATGTGGTAGTGAATAACAATTTGGATCGCATGCTGAGTGTTATTGATGGGTTGGATTATGGGACGAAATTATGTGGCTTAGTATGTGACGTGTCATAACGATTTGGTCTTATAATCCGGACTCTTGTGGTCATTCAAAATGATATTGTTGGTGTTCCGGTGGTTTAAATTCCTATTACTATATATAATTGAGTGATTTGAATCGTGCTAACCTGCAGGAAGGAACTGAGGTAAGGTAAGTTCTCTATGTAGTGTGGCTAGGCCACCATTTGGCGTACTTTCTTTCTAATGGGGTTTAGGGGATTGAATATGCTTAGATAATGTCTCACCTCGTTGTGGACCAAAATTTTAGGACCATAGATGGTGGAACCCCCGGAGGCTGATCAATCAGAAGTGGGATCGAAGAATGAGTTCGACTAGTGGTCATAGGACTGATCCCTTTTGTAGACTGCCCCTTTTTGGTATATGTGTAAACTCTAGTGTGGTTACCTTTGAAAGCATGTTTGTTTATGAATAAGTTGGTTTCCTACTTTCCTATCTTGTGAGTTTTTGTCAGGGGTTTCATAATACGTTCTGCTTGCGCAATTTTAAATGAATGGGGTCGGCGACACTACCTGGGAATGTCGCATTTGAATGACCATAGCGAGATGTTGGTGCGCTCGAGGTTCGGGGCGTGACATGCTTCCACACACGAACGCATTTTGTTTCTTGAATAGATATTTTATTCACTTCCCATCGGTTTCCGCTGTTTCTAAGAACCGTGCAAGGAGTTTGAAATGTGGATTATAAAACCAAAATCAATGCTCTAAGTATTGTGACCCACATTAACCATATTAGAATCATAACAAATACATGATAGTTGGTTACCTTTTTTTTTTTAAGTAAGACCTTAAATTTGGTGCAATTTTTCTTCATGTGCCATTTCTTTTTATAGAAGAAACACTTGAATTCCTTCTTAATGCCAACTTGGGGAGGTATTTTACCTTTTACTTTTTGCATGCCTTGCCTTTTATACTTATCTTGTATTGCCATGTGAGCACTTTCTCCCATTTCCATGAGTAGCATTTCTTCCTCTTGAGAATACATGGTTATAAGTTCATTAATTGGCAATTTAGTATTATGTGTGTTATAAGAGATCTTGAAAGAGGCATACACTTGTGGAAGAGTGTTCAAAATATAATATACAAGAAAAAATTATGATATCCCCACCTCAAGATTTTTCAGCTGAGCTGCAATGTTTCTCATTTTCATGATGTGCTCATGTACACCTCTTACGTTGATAAGTTTCAACAATGAGAACTTCATAACTACGGTCACAGCAAGCACTTTCTCTGAATATTCAAATTGTGCATTAATAACCTTGAGTAATTCTTTGGCATAGTTATGCTGAATTGTTTTTTTTTTTTTATAACCTAGGGAACCTCGTAAGTTGATAGCCGGCGAGCAAACCCTGGAGAGTGATCATGGGACCCACTACCACAAGACTCCAAATAGGAATCCCTAACGATACCTTTGGGATTCAAACCCCTCCCCTTCGTCAGTTATGCTAAATTGTTGAACCACGAATACTAGCATAAAGTTTTATTTTTATGTACATCACAATGCGGAGGTAGACCGCTCCCATTGTGCATAAAGAGTGACTTCAGCTTAAGTGCTATCCTAGTAGGAGTAGGTGGTTTATTTGACTGTATAACATAATCAATATCCATGCACTCCAATTGGAGAATAATTAATTCTCTCCATTCTTTATAGTTGTCACTGTTCAGCTCAGGAACAATTATACCCGACCTAATCATAGATAGTAAAACGCATTATAATTAAAGAAAACTTATGTATCATATATTTGAGGTAAATAAACTTAAATCATATTTTATCAATGTAAAACATGTTATAAAAATTCATAACATCAAAAACTATTTGTGGTAAATTTTTTTAATTTAAATAGAATCATAATTACTTCATAATAAAATTATCAAATTATACTCCATTCCTTAATCCCTATAGGTAAATTAAGAAAAATAAAATGATATTTCATCATAATTAATCATATTAATATATTGAAAATTCATGTGGGATAAAATATAATATTATGGTGACTAATCATAATTAATGTCTTTGACTATATGCAATCCAAAGGTTCTTAATGTATATAATTTAATATAATCAAAGATACCGTGGCTAATCTTCAATTAATTAAATATATACGGATTCTTAGACATTTGATTACATGCATAAAAAATTCACTAAATTGCGACAAAATAATAAATCAACGAGCCAAGGGAAAAACAGTAAATTAATTCGTCCAAGGCAGTGTTGTAAATTTACAGATAAGGGCAAAGCAGTAAATAAAGAAAATCAAGGGCATAATTGTAAAATCATGTAGTAGGACCAATGGGCACGTGTCACACGCACCCAAACCACCATGCGGGCTCGTGCATCGCACATGCCTGAGGCTTGCGTGGGCACGTGGCTGCACTTGCCTTTGGCGGGCCGCGATTGTGTGGGTCTTACACGCTTGCGGCTCACGCGCCGTCTGTGCCCTTTTCTTTTCTGTCTTTTCGTGATTTCACGGTTTCCGGCGGCTTCCACTGCCTGGTTCTCCACTTTAAACCAAAATAAGTGGTTGGGTTACCAAGACCTCGCCGGCACGACCACACAGATCCAAGATTTGGCGAAAACAGCCAAAAATTACTTGAAATCAAGCCAAATTCCCAAAAACGCAAATCCTAACCACCACAAATTCCGCTACACAATTCGCCTTGGACAATCACTATAATGCTAAATTACTTTAAGGTTTTTGTTGCCCATGGCATTGCAACGGTACTCAAGACAAGTGGTGACTTACACAAAACTTGCCAAAATCACCAATCAGATTTCGTCCCTAGATTTCTTATTTATTCAATCAAAAGCCCCACCAAAATTATCAAGCAAAGGCATAATAAGCTCTGATGCCAACTCTGGTCAATTATTACCTTTTTGCTCTTGTTCAGACACAATAAGCTTATATTCTGTAAATGAATGATACTACGGCAGATCAAACCTGGAACTCAGAGATGAAGAAAAGCACAAGCAGTGATCATTCGAGGAAAGTCGAGGGCAAAAGCTTGGAGAAAAAGCAAAACTTCCGCATGAAAATTCTCTGCTCCAAGCGTGCTTCCCTCATTCCTCGACACCATATCAGCAGTTTTGCATGAAAATTCTCTGCTCCAAGCGTGCTTCCCTCATTCCTCGACACCATATCAGCACTTTCAAGGTCTCTCTCTCTCTCTCTCTCTCTCTCTCTCTCTCTCTCTTACTAGAACTGATCAAGTAAAGTGCCTAACCTTCTTTCCGAGCTTAAATCGTTAGATATCGCCGCAATTTCCTTTTTATGATTGGCTTCTTAACAACAAGTTCTTGGAAATAAATCAACTTGCGCTGGTATTAGAGTCTTTCTCTCATCGCTGAGGTTGAGAGTTCGAATCCAAGGTTGTTAACGTTGTAAGTGGAGGGCCATGGTGTTGAGGTTCTGTGTTAGTCTCCCCCAAGATATAGTGGCCTAGCCCTTCAATGCCGTCTGGGCACGGGGGCCCATGGTGGAGTCCTCGATCATAACAAAAAAAAAAAAAAAAAAACAAGTTCTTGGAAATAAACTGTCATTTGAGATCATTATTTTTCTTGGAAATGGATGGAATTGATCTATCAAAATCTTGTTGTGTGTAATAAGTAAAATAGGTACATAAATCTGGGTCATGTGTGTCAACTTCAACAATCAAGGAAGAACGAAAATTTCCATTATTTCCCTTTCTCTTTTTTTGGGGTTTCAGGAATCGCTGTCGTAGCAAGACCATCTGGATCAAGCTGCATCATACAGCATTTTAAAGAACGGATCGATGGGTTGAAACTGAGGAAGGAACAAGCAGTACCGCAGTCCAAAGAAATTGACACGAGCGGCTGTTGACTTCATCGAATGATCAGGAGGCTAAACTAGGATTCATGCTTATAATTAAATTATGTCTCGAGTACACTTTTTTATTTGGATTAGAATTCATGAGACGGTGTAGTTTTCCTTGATTGGTTCCAACGAAGGGGCTCACGTTATTGGCTTGTTCGGTTTTGGTCAAAGGAGACGTGTGGTTGTTTCACTCCTATGTGTAGACAAAGAACAAGCCCCCGGTGGGTTCTTCGGTGTGTGAAGAGCCGCCAGCAGCAAATGGAAGCCGCACAGTGGAGAGCTCTCCTTTCGACGCCGCCCAAAAAATGAAAATGTCGAAGCCCTAACAAGGAGCGTTTCTTGTGGGTGGCACGACAAGCAAGCTCCAAACACGTGAATGGTGTGCCGTGAGTTTTACGTCCATTTGAATTGTTTATTTATAAATACTTGGATTTGGATATAAGTGTAAAAAAACGCTTGAACGTGATGATGATTATAACTCTGATTCTCCGATTATAATAGATTATTTACTGCTGACTCTCTTGTGAATGTAGATTCCAATATATTGATCAAACCACGTAAATTTTTAATGTCTTTTATCGTTCCTTGTTTATTTTCTCTGGTTCTCTCATATTGCATTCATTTTACAGCATTTCCAGTGTATGAACGGAGAGACCATGGATTAGGTCCGGAAGTGGATCTTGATCAGTGGGAGGAGGAAGAACTTCATGCTGTATGAAGTGATCAGCATTCTCGTAGAAGAAGGAGCTGGGGTTGTTAGGGCTATCTTTTCCCTAATGGGTGATACGATCTTCTCCACACTCCATGCTAAGTAACTCATTATATATAATTATTTCATCAGGATATTATAATTTTAATTTAACGGGGAAAAAAGATCACATCATCTTGATGTTATCCTTCCTTTTATAGATGAATGGAAACTAGGGTTCTTTAAGTACATGTGTCTTGGAGCAGCCAAACTCTTGAGGAAATTCAAATTAGAGAGATCGTGTTGTTATTCACTGATTTTGGCAAGTCAAATGTTATATCTACCACATAATAAGTTAATCTTTAAGGTGAAGGCTAATGACATATACTTTGAAGCATAACGAGGTTGGGGAACCTGCTTTTAAGAGGATACATAACTACTACAGATTTCATGTGTTTCGTTCTTAGTGTGTTGAGATTTAGAAGGACAATTTCTGTCACTAATTTTTTTTCTTTCGTTCCTCTCTTAAGTTCTTTTGTGTAAGTGTTTCGTCGGGCCCATGATTATATGTCTAGCTCTCATTTTGTTTGTGATGGAATTGGTGACACTATGTAGAGTTGGAGTAGAGACCACAATAAATTATGAGAGAATGAAAGAATTTATCTACTGATTATCTCTCTAGAGATTGATCTTCTAATGTTGCAACAACATATGGTAAGAAAAAAGACATGAAACTTTTGCCTAAAATATGGTAACCGGTCGATGCAGATTGGTGATGGAACGAAATTCATAATCAATGTATGTTTTATGTCTGTTGTAGAACTAAAGTAGCCACGACCAGCGAGCAATACAAGCATTAGTCGCAAATGTTGAAGAAGTAATCTTAGTAGTATTAAAGGCCAACAAAGAGTAATATGTGTAAAATGCTTATATAAAATTTTTAATTGCCGTTTGTATATCCATGCAAATATATACCAGTTCCGAAGCAATCTTGGATCTCAACAATATCCTTTTTGGACTACTCGTTGGGAAATTACGATTTACATCCCCTCGATTCACTTCAAGAAATAAATTGATCTTTTGCGTAAGATGTAGCTTTGGCAAGGCATCTTGCTCTTTCGGAAAACCCTAAGTTAGTTAACTGAAATCAAGAGTCAAGGTTCTATATCCAAGTCAAGGTTGTTATGAAAATCCTATATTGATGTCCACGCTAGTGGTAATAAATCTTCAGTTGTTGTCGAAATAAAACTTCGAGGAGCATACCTGTACGGATGCTGAAGAGAAGGGCCAAAACTTTGATTTCAAAGCAGATTTTATGGTCACGTCATATGATGATTTTCAGTGAAACTATCCTAATTTGTACTGCTTGTCCTAAAGAGTTATGGTTCTTGCTGGTGTTGTGGTGTAATTGTAGAACTACACACACGTGAGCTTTAGGGTTTTGGACAGAGCTAATGGACTGGGCTGTCACCATAATTTGGAGAACTTTAACGGGGCATTGGTGTAAGAATTATTGTGGCCTATATTATGTGATTTATTATATGGTTTAATAATTATTGAAATGCTATAAATAATTATTGGTTACGAGAAGGTACGACTCTAATAAAACGAAAGGGTATATCGCTTTGATGGAAGGCACCGTTTCAATGAACGTATATATTGAGTCTGGTCCTCTCTCCACCCACATACGAACAACAAAACAGAAAAAACGTATTCTCTCCTCCATCAATTGAATACATTAAGATTTAGTGGGTTAAGGGAGAGAAATCGGATTTCTTCTTTTGGATCAAGTTCAAGCGCAGCGTTATGGATAAAGGTATGTCTTCATCTATTTGTGAGAATCATGAAGATCAAAGATCCTTGATTTGTTATAAATTTCCGCATCAGGTTTTATATGAATTATATCCTACAGTTGGTATCAGAGCATTTGGTTTATGATCTCATGTTTTTTCCGTTTAAAGAAATATTATGATTTATGCATGATGATTTGTTGAATGATCCTGTTCGTAGCATTTGTTGTTGTTGAAATATTTTGGAAGATTCTGTTAAAGAAAATCCGAATGATTGATCGTTTTTTCATGGACTAAAATGGTGAAGAAAAGTTACTGTGTGTGCACGTGTGAAAATGGACAAAAATGGAGGAATTCGGAATTTTGAGGGCAAGGAAGAAACTCTTCAATTCCGGGCAAAATCCGGCGACCCACCACTTGATTTCGGACCCACACCGTCGCAAGACCATGAGGAACATTAGCCATGAGTTTTTCCGGCATATCGGTGTTCGCCGGAGGCTAATCGAGCGAAGCGGCGGTGGTGGAGGTTTTGTGTTCGAGAAACTTTGGTTTGATTTGGGGCCAATTTTTGGTCATTTTCTCTGAAACTTGGACCCATGTGGTCGTGCCGGCATGCTCTTCAAAACCCATTAATTATTTGTGTCTGGGATGGGTTGTCGGAGAAGAAACGGGCGGCGAAACGGCGGTGGAACGGCGAAAAATCGCGTTTGTGCGCGAGGAAGAAGGCGCGTGGGATCCACGCGCGCGGGCTTCCCGCGCGGTTGCGGGCGCGTTGGACGCGCGCGTGCGGGGCACGCGCTCGCGGCGGATGAAGGCGCGTGCTCGGCACGCGCCTGACGTACCCGCGCGCCCTTTTTACCATTTTGCCCCTTTATCATTTTTAAAATTCCCATTTTGTCCTTCTCACAATTTATTTACTGTTCTGCCCTTGTTTAATTAATAATTACAGTTCTGCCATTGCTGGTAATTTACCATTTTGCCCCTGGATTATAATTTTATGATTCTGCCCTTATGGAATTAGGATTTTACAATTTTACCCTTATGCTTTGATTAAGTTTTTTGTCCTTGTGTGCAAATTTGGTAAATATTTGTATTTTACAATATTAAAAAAAAAATTCATATTATTAAAGGTTTGTTAGTCACCAAAGTGGCCGAACCTTAAAGTCTTATGAATTTTGATATTGTAAATTATTTTATTCAATTACCCATGATTAATTGATGCTATACATGAAATTGATATGTTTTATATCATTATTGGAGTTATGGGTATACTTTGAAGTTCATTTATTATAAGAACTTAGGGATTAACCCAAAGGTTAGTTATTTTCTTATAATTCATGAACATGATGGTTGATAATTAATATGACTTGTTAAATTTGTTTGTATATCCAAAGATAACAAATAAATTTTAATAAGATATATTTACAATTATCAAATAAAAGTTATTAGCATCATTATGGTTTATATATTTTTTTGTATATCATAGGATCGCCCAAAGGAGAACTATGATGTGCATGTGTAGTTTAGTTTGAATCTGATTAGTTGATATTCTCAAAGCATTAATGTATGAGTATTTTCTTGCACATTTGCGATGTCTGTACTGTTTCACTCCATTCGCACGTCTCATCTCGTTCCCCTATTCAATGGGATAAATTTTCCCGATTGGAGTGAGCAAGTCCAGTTTCACTTAGGTGTCCTGGATCTTGATTTATCGCTTCAAGCCGAGAAACCAGCTGCTATTCTCGATGAAAGTAGCAATGATGAAAAATCTTTCCATAAAGCTTGGGAAAGATCGAACGGACCGAGCTTAATGTTCATGCGGATGACAGTTGCAAACAACTTAAAGACTTCTCTTCCCAAGACTAACAATGCTAAGGAATTTATGAAATTTGTGGAAGAACGTTCTCAAACCGATAAGTCACTTGTGGTACACCGATGAGCACACTGACCACCATGAAATATGATGGTTCGCGTACTATGCATAAGCATATACTTGAGATGACCAATTTAGCAGCAAAGTTAAGGACTTTGGGAATGAATGTGGATGAGTACTTTTTAGTACAATTTATACTTAATTCCTTACCTCATGAGCAATATGGGCCATTTCAAATGAATTACAACACTATAAAGGATAAGTGGAATGTAAACGAATTGGCCAGTATGCTAGTTCAAGAGGAAACAAGGATAAAGAATTAAAAGGCTCATTCTGTTAATCTCTCAAGTCATCAAGGAGTTCGAAAGAATTTTAAGAGGAAAGGTGGAAGGAGCAAGAAGAAAGGACTACACATCCCGAATGACTCTTCAAGGCTTCTCAAATCCACAAGAAGGAACACAATCTTATTAAGTGTCATTTTTGCAACAAAATTGGACACTTGAAGAAAGATTGTCTGAAATGTAAGGCTTGGTTTGAAAAGAAAGGTAAGCCTTGTGTTTTAGTATGTTTTGAATCAAATTTTACTGAAGTTCCTTATAATACTTGGTGGATTGATTCTGGTGCCACTACTCATGTGTCAAATACGATGCAGGGATTTCTTACGATCCAAACTATAAAGCCAAATGAAAGTTATGTGATTACGGGAATAGAGACAAAGCTCCGATTGAAGGCATTGGTACTTATCGTTTGATCTTAGATACTGGGCATTATTTGGATTTGTTTCGAACCCTTTATGTACCTACATTTTCTCGCAATTTAGTTTCTTTGCCAAGACTTGATGTGGCAGGATTTTATTGTAAGTTTGGATCTGAATCTTTGATCTGTTTAAGAGTGATACTCTTATTGGAACTGGAACTTTATGTGATGGTCTCTACAAATTTAGACTTGATAATACTTTTGTTGAGACATTAATGACCTTGCATCATAATGTTGGCACTAAACGAAGTTTGGTTAATGAAAATTCTGCTTACTTGTGGCATAAACGGTTGGGTCATATATCCAAAGAAAGAATGCAAAGATTAGTGAAGAATGAAATTCTTCCAAATTTGGATTTTACTGACCTTGGAGTGTGTATTGATTGTATTAAAGGTAAACAAACAAAGCACACTAAGAAAGGTGCCACAAGAAGCACAGAGCTTCTTGAAATTATACATACTGACATATGTTGTTCTTTTGATGTTCCATCTTTTGGTAAGGAAAGCTATTTCATAACCTTTATTGATGATTTTTCACGTTATGGTTATATTTATCTATTGCATGATAAGTCTCAATCAGTGAATGTACTTGAAGTGTATATCAAAGAGGTTGAGAGGCAATTAGATAGAAAAGTGAAAATAGTAAGATCTGATAGAGGTAGTGAATATTATGGAAAGTATGATGAATCAGGACAATGTCCAGGTCCATTTGCTAAATTCCTTGAAAGACATGGTATTTGTGCTCAATACACAATGCCAGGTACACCACAACAAAATGGTGTAGCAGAAAGGCGTAACCGTACTTTAATGGAAATGGTTAGGAGTATGATGAGTCATTCATCTTTACCCTTATCTTTGTGGATGTATGCTTTAAAGACTTCTATGTACTTATTAAACAGGGTTTCTAGTAAGGCAGTTCCAAAGACTCCCTTTGAACTGTGGACGGGAAGGAAACCTAGTTTACGACACCTGCATGTTTGGGGTTGTCAAGTAGAAGTAAGAATTTATAATCCACGTGAAAGGAAACTGGATTAAAAAACGACCAGTGGTTATTTCATTGGTTATGCAGAGAAATCCAAAGGGTATAAATTTTATTGTCCTAATCATAGTACAAGAATTGTTGAATCTGGAAATGCTAGGTTCATTGAGAATGGTGACATCAGTGGGAGTGAAAGAATGCGTGATGCTTGCATTCAAGAAGTAAGGGTAGAAGTTCCTATACCCAAAGCTTCTAAAGATGTCAATAATGAACCTCCAATAGCCGAGTCACAAGAAATAGCATTAAGGAGATCTCAAAGAGAAAAGAGATCGGCTATTTCTGATGACTATATGGTTTATTTACAAGAGTCAGAAATTGACTTAGGAATTGGAAATGATCCAGATTCATTTTCCCAAGCCATGGAATGTGAAGATTCTAATGAATGGTTTAATGCCATGGAAGAAGAGTTAAAATCCATGCATCAAAATCAAGTTTGGGATATTGTTGAATTGCCTAAAGGATGTAAGAAGGTCGGGTGTAAATGGGTCTTTAAGACCAAGCGCGACTCAAAAGGCAATATTGAACGACATAAAGCCAGATTTGTTGCAAAGGGTTTTACTCAGAAAGAAGGCATTGACTATAAAGAGACATTTTCACCCGTCTCTAAGAAGGATTCACTTAGAATCATTATGGCTTTGGTGGCTCATTATGACTTGGAGTTACACCAAATGGATGTTAAAACCGCTTTTCTTAATGGGAATTTAGAGGAAGAAGTTTATATGGACCAACCCGAAGGCTTTTCAGTTAAAGGAAAGGAACACATGGTATGTAAATTAAAGAAGTCAATATATGGACTTAAACAAGCTTCCCGACAATGGTATCTTAAGTTTAACGATATCATAACTTCATTTGGATTTAAGGAAAACACCGTTGATCGGTGTATATATATGAAGATTAGTGGGAGCAAGTTTATTTTTCTAATTCTGTATGTTGATGATATTTTGCTTGCTGCTAATGATCTTGGTTTGTTACACGAAACCAAGAAGTTTCTCTCTAAGAATTTTGAAATGAAAGATATGGGAGAGGCAACATATGTGATAGGAATAGAAATATTCCGTGATAGATCACAAGGATTATTAGGATTGTCTCAGAAAGCCTACATTGAGAAAATTTTAGAGAGATTTAATATGAGTAAATGTTCAGGAATAGTTCCAATTCGAAAGGTGATAAATTTAGCCTTATGCAATGTCCGAAAAGTGAATTGGAACGAGAACAAATGAAAAATATTCCTTATGCATCTGTTGTGGGGAGCTTAATGTATGCACAAACTTGCACCCGAGACCGGACATCGGTTTCTTTGTCGGAATCTTTGGCGATATCAAAGTAATCCTGGAATGGATCATTGGAAAGCTGCAAAGAAGGTTCTTAGATACCTGCAAGGAACGAAGAATCATATGCTCACTTATAAAAGATCTGATCATCTTGAGGTGATTGGATATTCAAATTCAGACTTAGCCGGATGTATCGATACAAGAAAATCAACATTTGGTTATTTGTTTCTTCTAGCTGGAGGGGCAATTTCATGGAAGAGTGCGAAGCAGTCAGTTATTGCTGCATCCACTATGGAAGCTGAATTTGTGGCATGCTTTGAGGCCACAATTCATGGATTATGGCTGCGGAATTTTATTTCAGGACTTGTGATCGTCGACAGTATTGTCAAGCCGCTGAAAATTTATTGTGATAACTCGCAGCGTTTTCTTCTCTAAGAACGACAAGTATTCTAAGGGTGCTAAGCATATGGAGATCAAATACTTGTCTGTCAAAGAAGAAGTTCAGAAACAAAAAGTGTCAATTGAACACATTAGCACGAATCTTATGATAGCAGATCCCTTAACAAAAGGACTGCCGCCCAAAACATTTAATGAGCATGTTGAAAGGATGGGCGTTATTGGACGTCATTAATGTTTGTATTATGATTGTATTAAGTTTATGTATTTGACACTTTGAGCTCACTTACATGTTTATGATATTTCCTGTTTTCTATTTAGTATACATTATAGAAATAGATGAATGTTAAATATGATAGTTTCTAAATAAACATTATAGTTAGACTATTACTGTACTTCTCATTTATGGATCATGTTAAGTAAAGTGCTATAATTATAGTACATAGAAGGGATTGTGTCGATTAATGACATACAACCGCTATGACTCGCATTAGTTTTCTTTACTTAATTGTGATTATTATGTGATTGCCAATTTAATGAAATTTTGAAATTTATAGCATAACCTTATTGTGCACATTATAGTCTTTATTAAACCATGAAAGGAGAATCATATGGGCCAAGTGGGAGAATGTAAGAATTATTATGGCCCATATTATGTGATTTATTATATGGTTTAATAATTATTGGTTACGAGAAAGTACGACTCTAATAAAACGAAAGGGTATATCGCTTTGATGGAAGGCACCCTTTCAACGAACGTATATATTGAGTCTGGTCCTCTCTCCACCCACATACGAACAACAAAACAGAAAGAACGTATTCTCTCCTCCATCAATTGAATACATTAAGATTTAGTGGGTTAAGAGAGAGAAATCGGATTTCTTCTTTTGGATCAAGTTCAAGCGCAACGTTATGGATAAAGGTATGTCTTCATCTATTTGTGAGAATCATGAAGATCAAAGATCATTGATTTGTTATAAATTTCCGCATCAGGTTTTATATGAATTATATCCTACAATTGGTCCTACTCTTGTACTCGCGACATGAATCGATTGTTCTCGACGGATATTAACTCCATTTGAATAGTTAAATTTGATTAATTTTGCGTCAAATTTATTGATTGTGTCAATTTCTCTCTATAAATCTTTTGGGAGAAAATGAAAACGGTGAACTGCATGAAACTGAACAACTAAATATTAATCATGGAAATATTTGACAAAGAGAATTTGTGACAGCACATAAGGAAAACCGAGAAAGAGAAGGAATAGAACTCCAGAGGGCAGCAATCTCCTCATTAACAACATTAATAAGGTCATTTGACAAGAAATAATTTGAAATATTACTTTGATTCTAATATAACGCGAAAGCTCATTGGATCAAATAATTGAATCAACACGGAATTGTCAAAGAAATAAATGATGAACAATAAAGAATATTCAAGATTTATGTGATTTGATTTGAGTATCGATATATATTTTAATAATAAATAATTTACTAATGGTTAGAAAATCAAACTATTATGATAGCTCGTGTGTCAAAAATTTTCCTCACTTAAATTCTTTCTAAATCCACGATGTTTATGAATAAAATAACTCAATTGCATGTAAAGTTCCAATCCTCCCATGTGTTCGGTGCTTCTTTTGTTTAGGAGTTCTTCATTTGGAGACTCGTTTGGAGAAAATATTGGGTAACCTAATAGTGCCATGTAATCGGTGCTGATTCATTGCGTGACACCGGCGTTTGACTGAAGAAGCGCACTCCCCAACGGAAAAAAAGACCAATTTGATTCCCTTTTTTTGCGGCTTATAGAAGGAAGGAATCAGAAAGGAAAACACATGTTTTGCTTTCTTCCTCTGACAATCTCCTGCATGTGGTGTTTCCTTTTCTTCCTCCAACGGTCTCCTCGCCCCACATGCAGATGTCTGTCGAGAATATATGAGCCCTACTTTTTGTAGGGCTCCTCCCCTCCACACAATATAAAGAAAGAACGCAAAAAATCATGGTTTGGACAGTCCTCTTCAACGGAAGACCCAATCAAGTCCCTCTGCCTAGTAAGTACAAATTCGATTCGGAATAAAAGGTACACCGAGTTTGAATAAACGGAAATCCTCGAAACAAGATCAAACAAGTCATGTTTCATGCACAGCTCCAAATTCGAGACATAATTTAGGAGAGTTCTTCATGTTAGCTCGACATTTATCATCTACTCTTCCAATGCTCCAACGAGTACTCTACTATCATAGACGTATATCAAGCCAAATTCGAGCTAGAACTTATATAGAGGAATGAAGTTCTAAGATCTAGGTTTATGCACATGATTTGAACTTTTTATTATTTATTTTGTTATACGCGTTCATCATTTATGAATTGTTACTATTGACAAATGAGAAATTTTCATTTTTGTTGCCATGAAATTTCATTTTGCTCAACTAAAAATGAAAAAAAAAAAGAAGAAGAAGAATAAATTAGCCTATTTCTGGGTAAATCTCGGAACCGACTTTGAAACTTGTGACAAAATAAGTTCTAAATTCTAGGGTCTAATAGGAAGATTTCGGGTGAAACTTGAACAAACTCTAGAACTGCTCACCTCTATCGGTGGGCGCTAACCATCATAGACATATATCAAGCCCAAGTTGAGCTCGGACTTATAGAGAGGAATAAACTTGGTCAACATGTCCGTAAGATTCTCCGCTATACATACATTTTTATGGTCACCTATGCATCCTCGACACGGACATGCGACACAACACACCGACATGTTATTTCTATAATAAAAAAAATAGAGAATTTTGACATTGTCTGACATGTTATATAAATAAATAATAATAATAATAATAGCCTAGAATTAAACCATTAATCCAACATTCTTTTGATACCATTCATTATTTTAATTTGACAAATTCAACTACATTCCATTGCAATAATCCATAAAACTTAGAGAAAAAAAAATCAATCTATATTCCACTATTAAATTTAAGAATATGTATACTACTAGTTGTAGAACTTGTAATTGGTGCGATCGCGTCCTTTCATTAACACCATCAATTTGTTTAACAGAAAATTCCGAAGTAGTACTTTTAAATTTATTTATTTATCCTACGTGGCATTTTTATTACTTTTTTCTTTTAAAATTATTTAAAGAATAGTAAAAAAATTAAAAAAAGATAAAATAATTCTAAAAAACTGAAAAAAAAAAAAAAAAAAAAAAAAAGAGGTAGGGTTGTGGCTGCTTGGTTGGGTAGGCTGCTACTGTCGTCGAAGGGGGCTGGCAACCTCACCGGCCTTAAGTAGCGGTGGGGGGTGGTTTGCATCGGTGGGGAGGCGGCCTTCGCCAACTGAGGCGAGGTGTGGGTGAGGCTTGTGAGGCTCGCCTAGATTTAGGCGACACCTTCGCTGGGGTTGGTGAGGCTAGCCTAGATCTAGGCGATGCCAGCCCTCGCTTGTGCCTACACAAGCTTCCCCAGCCCTAGACAAGGCCTTGTCGGCCCTAAGCGAGGGCCGATGATCCTCACTAGGCCCAAGTGACGGTGCGGTGTTGCCCAAATCTAGGCGAGCCTTGCCCGGGCCTCAGCTGAGGCATTGCCTAGATCTAGGCAAGTCTTGCCAGCCCTCACTTGGCCACTGATGGCCTCACTCAGGCTAGTGAGGGCCACCCCCCCTTCGCCACCCTCACCAGAAATAGTGGGAGAGGGAGCGACGCCTAGCCACGATCTCTACCCTTTTTTTTTTTTTTCATATATTTACATTTTGATCCCTCAAATATTGAAAAATTTTAGAATTGACCCCATGCGTGTTTGAACCGTGTGTCGGAATTTTGGACTCACATGTCGGAGCACGTTAAGAAAAGTTAACCACGTGTTGGATTTTCCGACACTCGTTGACCGTGTGTTGGCTTGTGTTGGAGTGTCAGACATGATACAAAGACTCTCGGAGAATGTCGGTACTTCTTAGACGGTCACATCCTCCCTTAACATGCTATATTTGACACAAAAGTTTCAGTCCCCAATAAACTAAATTCTCTAGCAATATCTCTGACTTCCACCAAACACCACATCAACCAAATGTTTTATGCCAACATCACTAACCAAGTCACTAGACTACACTACCTATTTTGCTGCTTTATCATCACCATGTCTCTCAACGACACTTCCAAATTACAATGCAACTAACAGAAGCAAATGCACAACCACTTGTAGATCGATCGTCTTTTAGGTTTTGTGTGTTATTCGAGTTCACAAACCCAATTACCACCAAATTACCCGAATTACATCTTCCAAAACATACCCAACATTTGTCTTCCCTCATAAAATCAGATGAATTCACTTCACATCATCACAATGTATACATGAATTAATCACATACATTTTCTTAACTGCATGCAATATATCAAGCCTAGTACTATCCATGGTATAACTTAAGCAACCGACCATACAAACATATGAAATACAAAACAAGTGCTCCACCTCCATCTAAGGGGGCATTGACAAATTAGATAATTTATGATGTGTAGCAAGTGTAGTACTTATAGAATTTCTTTATCATATGTTAAAGTACGGTGATCGGTTTTAAGATGGGTAAACTCTAGATTTGGAACACGAATCTATCTTGTTCAAATCAGTTTTAGTTTTTGGAATTTGAAATCTACCTTGTTGGCCCTAGAACCAATCTTGAAACCTATCATGTTTTTTCGATCTAGTGTAGGGTTTATCTAAAATCCTATTCTTCTTTTATTCCTTTTTTTCATTTTTTTTATAGCAAAATTATATGAGCAACAAAGTAAAAGATGAACAAAAGAAATCTCTATCTGCTAAAAGTGAAAATCCATAAAATAACCATATAGTCATGTATTGTTATAAATGATAAAAAATTTAAAACACATAACATAAAATATAAATTATAAATATAAAACTTCATTCCTCATTCATCCATAGAAATATTGCTCCGAATTCTAACCATTTGAAAAAAAAACAAACAACATAGTAAATCGCTTGAGGTATTATAAATTAAATTGTTATTAAAAACTAAAACAATTAATAGAAAACTCACCACATATATTCATTTCACTTGAACTTGTAAACTCTATTTACCATTGATAATATCATCAATAATAAAATCCAAATGTAAAAACCAAAGAAGAGATTATATAAAGTATTCACTCATTAGATAGATATGCAAATGAGTTAAGAGGAGTGTCGGACACCCTAAATGCTAAAATTTGGCATAGGTGAACATTTAAGTGCCAAAATCAGAGAAGAAATTAACACATAAGTGCCAACGGCAAGAATTTCTAGCCAAAATGCTAATGTGGCATTTTCTTGCATGTATTTTTACTGATGTGGCAATTATTTTAAAAATAATTATCCATGTGGATAGGGCGAACGATGTCACACCGTCCACATACATCGGGTAAAAACTAAATGAAGTCGTTTTGGCGTGCTTGATAAACGACATCATTTAGCATATTGAATCAAGCATTGTCTCATGCTCGCTATCCATCTCGCGCTTGCTGGCCTTCTCATGCTCAATTGTTCACGCTTGGTCGCCATTCTTGCTAAGGCTCCATCATTGCTCACTGTTCACTCAGGGACACTCCCTCGTCATAGTCATCGCTGAGGTGCACTAGCACCTGGCAGCAATACACATGGTGGTTGCTAGTGGTGGTGGTTGGATTTAGGGTTTTTAATTCTAGGGACCATGGAAACGACCCTGTTTTGTATATTGATTGCTTAGTAGACAATTCCGACAAGCCACATAGACCACTTTTATTCTTAAAATAATGCTACATTGGATTTCCGATTAACCTCGCTGGAGTTAGCACTTAAGTGTTCAATTTTAAAAAAAAAGTACTTAAGTGTACATTTTAGAAGTTTTAGCATTTAAGTGTCCACCAGTGCCAGGTTTTAGCACTTGTGGCGTACTTTTGTCAAATTACAAGATAGAAAGAAATATACATGACTTACCCACTTAAATTTTTCTGCATTCTCAATGCACTCCTCACATTAATTGGCATGCGAATGGCTCTCAACAAATTTTGAGTGCAGATAATAGTCAAAGTACTTTGACAATTGTCAAGCACACAACCTGATACTAAAAGCCAACTTTGAAGCAATGATAGAATTGGAATAGACAAAACATCTTGAGCCATCAAAGCTAGGATTTTATATTTTGACCCAATATTCTTCCACCACATCAAAAGTTCAAGATTAAGGACATCTTCACTTTCAGCTTCAAGATATCGATCAAGCTTAGAATTATTGTTGTCAAACACTATTTTTTTGCATGAAAAAACATTTTTTGCCATTAGCATTGGAACTACTACTAGTACTCACACTTCAACCACCAAAATTTCAATTAATAGAAATGACAAAAGATTGCTCATAAGTTGATACAGATGCTTCAAGGCATGCTTCACATTATCATGCATTTCATCAATTTTTTTTTCATCATCATATATTTGTCCATAACAAAGCTTCACATGACTCAACTTTTTTGCGAGATCCAGTGCTATCCAAATATTTGTTAAATTTTTCTTTTATTTTTGTACTTATAGCTTGAAGTTTAGGATTTGTAGCATTTGCCATCGTTCAAATATTTATAAAAAGAGCTAATCCCTTAAAATTATCATTTGAGAAATATATGAACTTCTCGACATCCAATTGGTGGTATTATAATATATTTTTAGAAATTTAGAAAGAACAATGGCATTTTTATGGTCCTCATTTTGAGGAGAATCAGTGTTAAGCTCACTTACAAAAGATAAATTATCTTATTCCATCATTTCAAAACTTTTTTCAAACTTTTCTGGTGTTTGTTTAACATGAGGTAAGTGTAGTTCCATGTAGCGACAACATTATGATAGATCCAACCCTTATATGTTATCCCTTCATTCTCAATATAAGATTGAAATGTTTTAGCTCTCATGAAAGAAATCCTCAAATAGCTAACTATGCTTCATATATTGGCAATAGAATCACTCACCTCATTTAGTCCATCTCTTACAATTAGGTTTTATATAGGGGCAGTGTGCCTTGTGTGTAAAACATCAAAATTTAAGATCAATAACCTTTCTCTTCAAATTTTTACTTCAAATAATCAACGGACACATCATTGGAGCTATTACTATCCATGGTTATTGTGGATACTTTTTTCTTTATTCCCCACTCGTAAATGCATTTTTGTATTATTTTCTGAATCTCCCTACCCTTATGACTATGCATCACCACAAAATTGCAACTTTTTTTTATACAACTTCTAGTTTTTATCAATAAAATATGAATGAGACAGACATAAATAGTTCAAGTTTTGAACGGAACTCCATGTATTGGTCACGAGTGTGATTCTAGACTTAAGTTTACGAAAGTAATTCTTCAAACAAGTTATTTTGCTCAAATATAACAATCTCTAGCCACAATGTAAATCATGGAATTGTATTTTAGTGATAAAATCACGAAAAACTACACGCTCAATCATGGAAAAAAGTTTGTTCATCAATTATGATCATCTTTAGCAACCATGTGCCTACAATATTTTTTATCAAACCTCCATGTCATTAATACACTACCAGTATCACTACAAATATCTCCCCCCCTTATCTCACCAACTAGCGTTTATTACATGGTGCAAACAATGTTTACATCTAATCCACATGAGGATACTTCTTTCACTTTTTCAAGTGCTTCCATTGCAGACCTACCAGAATCAGCAGAGTATGCATAGTCAGCCCCACAATGAATATAATTTACTTTATATGTTGTTTTACTAGGAACCCTCATGTTGTTGGTCGCACTCGCTAATGCCTCTTCTTCACCTCCATGGAATGACAATTCCATGTTCGGACACATTTCATCATATCCCTCCATATTCATTGATATGTCTTAGTACGTCAATTTCATATTAACATGACAATAGCAAAATATAATTAGCATGTTATTACTTCTACTGACAACAATAATACATGATGAAGTTATAAGTACAGTTGGCATACTTATAACTTCGACAGATATCTCCAACTTACAAAAGTTTAGAAAAACAATATAGGTAAGATGATGTTATAAGTATGGGACTATGAACATTGGACTTATTCCAACAAAAACTTTCACACTAGAATCTGCAGCTACCCACCCATCAATGATTCAACGTAATTTCATACCACCAAAAAGAGGACACATTGTGTTGAATTGTTCATGGACTCTGTTCGATACGAAAAACTTGCGAGATTTAACCCCAAATATTACCAGCAGTAAGCACCTCCAAAAACAGAAAAATGGGAAAAGGAATCAACCCCCATAATGGGAAAAGGGATTAATATCATACTGCCGCCTAATCTTTTCCAATATAGCAATCAACTCCAAAATCGCTAATGATTATTGCAAGACATAGAAGTTTAAGAGATCTAACAAAATTTACAACGGGAAGTTTAAGAGATTTTACAGTTTTTACATCTCGATGATAGTTGTCTAAGCAAGTGAGGGTTGCGAGGATTGAACAAGTGAGGGCGAGTTAGGAGCGAGTGAGGGTTGAGAGAGAGAGAGAGAGAGAGAGAGGCTACAGAGAACAGAGAAAAAGAGAGAGATAGAGAAGGAGATGCTAAGAGAAAAATGAGGGTTTTTGGTTTTTATGAAACCGGTTGCAAATTTGGTCCAGATCTTAGGTGGTTCTTCACTTAGAACCAAGAACCAGATTGGTTTCTGCTAGTCTAAAAAAATTTCGAACCAGACCAACTTTCAGGGTTGTTTAGCCCAATCCGGGTCTCTGGTAGAACCGATTTGATTACACAACTCTATGTTGAAGCACCTCTACACTTTCTTGATGAAATTCTTTCGCAGTCACTCGCAACTTTCCAAGTGTCTCTCTTAGCATTTGCATCCCTAAAGTCGTCTCCATTATACCCAAATTTTCTATTTTAGTTTTTGCAGACAATTGTCTCTTTATTTCATCCATCTTTGCTAATCACCTTGAAACTTCATTAATTGTGACCTCAGAACAATTGTTAGCTACTATAGAATTTAGCAACTCTATAGATACTGTCACATTTACTACACTTTGAACATCTCTAGGCTCCACCTATTTCAAGACACCGTCCATATCTTTTTCCACGATTGATCTCACACTCCTCTTCTACAACAAAGTAGATTCGTTAAAGGTAACCTTTTGACTGAACATACAACCTGTTGAATTTTCCTCAGTGCACCACAACCTCTATCCCTTCACTCCATGTGCATAACTTAAGAATATGCACCTCTTTCCAGCTCCACCACGCATTCGATCGCAGGAGCATACATAGCGTGACCAAATACTCTTAGTCCGATATAACCAAGAGGCTTACCTTATTATGTTTCCTCATAAGCTTTCCAATCAATTATATGTGATGATGATCTATTCACTAAGCAACAAGTAGTATTTAGTTATTCAACCTAAAAATCTTCATCCAATTCAGTATTGGAGAGTAAAGAGCGAGCTCTTTCCAACATAATTCTATTTATTAGTTCCACGACTCCATTTAGCTATGATGTGTTTGTAATAGTGTGAAATTTCACCATGTCTTCCTCTAACAAAATCAACTAAGCTCCTCTGAATAAACTTCCAATCATTTATTTGTTTTCTAGCACATGATCTTTCTTCCTATTTGTTTTTTGATCATCACCTTCCACAACTCGAATTGGCTAAGCGCCTCACGTTGGTGATTAAGAAGACAAATCCATACTTTTTTTGAAACATCATCAACGAAGGACAATACATATTGGGCACCATCAAGTGTATGCAGCATACAATCTTTGAAGGTTGGTGAACCGTCATAGTGAACTTTACTCTCGGTTGACTACTCATGTTGTAGTGTTCACAAAAGTTCAGCTTCTCAATCTGATGGCTTCCTAATAGACACTTGTGACTCAACATAATTATCTCTTTCTCACTTGTGTGTCCAAGTCTCATGTCACAATAGCGTTGTATCTTGACCAAAAGCAATCGAAGAATCTAACAGATGAACCAATCACCGTTGTTCCCTAAAGAAGATACAACTCGCATTTCATCTTTTCTTGCATCAAAGTAAGCACATTTTAAGAGACCTCTAAAACTCCACCTTTAGCAAAGATATGATATTCAACCTATCAAGAGCACTCAGTGAGACAAGGTTCTCTTTTAGCATCAGTACATACCTTGCGTCAATCAACGTTCTCACGGTTCCACTGTACATCTGAATCTGAATGATTCTAATCCCCGCTACTTCACAAGCAGCACCATTTCCTATAAGCACCTTACCACCCTCTATTTATAGATAGGTAGTACACTAGTGTCTATGGAAAGTCACATGATAAAAACATCTAGAGTAAGCACCCAAACATTACCTAATGAACTCGTGATGACTGCCAACATATCATCAGCATTACTAGAATTGTTATATGTTGTGGTAACAATATTACCATAGCTTGCAAACTCCACCTTTACTCTCGTGCCCTTGTACTTTGGACAACCTCTCCTATAGTGCCCTACTTCATCGCGATGATAACATCAACGGTTCTAAATGCTAAACCTCAATCTACAATGCCCCTTCATTTGCCACCTATAGATTCTCTTCATTCGTCTCGACAATAAATAACAAAACTATGCGCTATTTTGCATTAAGTTATATACTCACAACTTCTGCCACTCCTTTGAAAACGAGGCAAAATTTACCTCTTCCAAGGAGATCATGATGCACCCTTGTATTAGTGAATCGATAAAGTGCTCAAAAGAATCCAATGGAAATGAAAGCAATAATATACCTTGTTTTTCATTAGGCAACTCCTCATTGACATTTTTCAAGTTTATGAGCTCATTTAAGTTGGCTCTCATGGATGGGCCTTTGAACATCCAAAATTGAAATATCCTTTACAGAATATACAAACAATTGTTCAAACCGTTCATCAAATAAAGTAACTCAAGCTTTGCCCACAAAAAGTTGCGATATCTTTCTCTTCGACCACTTCAATCAATACTTCATCTAATAGATTCAATAGGGTTATACTCTTTGTCTTCTCTATCAACTCAACCGTATCGGCCTCTTTTATCATTTCTGGCAATTTATTCTTGCCGCTCAACGCTTTTGCTAATCCCTAGGTTGTCAACATAGTAGGTATCTTAATATATCTCCAAACTGCGATCAAACAACCAAAAGCCTCAAATCAACTCTAGAAACCCTAACATTAGTTCTAATATAAACTATTATAATATAACGTGGAAACTAACGGGATCTTATAATTAAATTAACATGAAATTGCTGGAGAAATAAATGAGAAATAGAAAAGAACATGTGGTCTGGACCATGTATTATACCTACTCCATGCGAAGAGCCTGTAATAAATAATCCATTAATAATTGAAGAATCGAGTGTTACAAAGACTTACACTTTCGAGTGTTTCCCATACTAAATCACATCCAAATTCACAATGTCCTAGCTAAAACAACTTAATTGGATGTGAAACCAACAAATCCCTCCATGTGTTCGGCGCTCCTTTTGTTCAGAGCGTTCCTTCCTTCGCACGACTAAAAGCAGTGCTTCCCTGTGCGGTCGCTATCGCACCCCTTCTTGTGCTGCTTATAGAATGGAATGAATCGGTAATCACTCCATTTACTCTTACTTTTCTTTCCTCTTCACCAATAATCTTTCCATTTATAAGCATGCATGCACACAATCAGACCGCTTCACTTTCCAGATTCAATCTCTCTCTTCCGACCAAAACAAAAAGTTCTCTCTCCGAGGAGGAGTCTCTCTCTTGTTCAGACACAACAAGCTTGTATTCTGTAAGTGAAGGATACAACAGCAGATCAAATCTGGATCTCAAAGATGAACAAAAGCACAAGCAACAATCAGTCGCCGAAAGTAGAGCGGAAAACCATTGAGAAAAATCGAAGAATCCACATGAATATTCTCTGCTCCAAGCTTGCTTCCCTCATTCCTCAACACCATATCACCACTTCTTTGGTCTCTCTCTCTCTCTCTCTCTCTCTCTCTCTCTCTGGGTTTACTAGAAGTGATCAAGTGCCTAACTTTCTTTCCGAGGTTAAAAACCGTTAGATAACGCTGCAATTTCCATTTATTTATTTGCTTCTTAACAAGTTCTTGAAAACCACTAGTCTTTTGAAATGAAGTTTTCTTGGGAATGAATGGAATTGATCTATCAAAAATTTGTTGTGTATCATTAGTAACAAGAAAGAGTGAAAATATCGGGTCGTGTGTATCAACTTCAACTAACAAGAAAGAGTGAAAATATCCTTAATTTCCCTTTCTCCTTTTTTGGGTTTCAGGAATCGCTGTCGCGGCAAGATCAGCTGGATCAAGCTACATCATACATAAAGCAGTTGAAAGAAAGGATTGATGGGTTGAAACTGAGGAAGGACCAAGCAGTACTGAAGTCCGAAGGGATTGATCAGGAGGCCAATTTAGGGTTCATGCTTCCCGTGTTTCAACTGAGAGACCACGGTTTAGGTCTGGAAGTGATCTTGATCAGTGGGAGGAGGAAGAACTTCATGTTGTATGAAGTGATCAGCATTCTCGAGGAAGAAGGAGCTGAGGTTGTCAGTGCCAGCTTTTCTGTTGTCGGTGATAAGATCTTCCACACACTCCATGCTCAGGTAACTCATTATCTCGAATTATTTCATCGAGGATGTTATAATTTTGTTTTAGCAGGAAAAAAGATCATGTAATCTTGATGTCATCCTCACTTAATTAAAGAATGGAAACTAGGGTTCCTTGAGTACACGCGTCTTGGAGCCAAGCTCTGGAGGAAATTTAAATTGGAGAGATGGTGAGGTATTAACTGATTTTGGCGAGTCAAAAGTCATAAATACCACAAAATAGGTTAGCCTTTAAGGGAGAGGTTAAATACATATACTTTAAAGCGGAACTAGGTTCGGAAGTCCACTTTTAACAGGATATATAAGTACTGCAAACTTCACCATGCTTCGTACTTGGTGCGTCGAAAATTACGATGACAATTTCTGTCGCTAAGTTTTATTTTCTTTCGTTCCTCTCTTTAGTTATTTGTTGTAAGCATTTTGTCTGCCCCATGATTAGACATCTAGCTATCATTTTATAGTTTGTGATGGATTTGCAGGTGAGATTATGTAGAATTGGAGTAGAGACCACAAGGGTATATGAGAGATTGAAAGAATTGATCCGCTGATTCTCTCTCTCCAAAGGTCGACCTTTTAACGTAGCAACAACAAATGGTATGAGAAAAGACAAGAACTTTTGCCTGAAAAATGGTAATCGGCGAATGCAGATTGGGGATGGAACGGAATTCATAGTCAACATATGTTTTTATGTCTGTTGCAGAAATAAAATAGCTACGACCGGTGAGCTATATAGTTATTAGTAGCAAATGTTGGAGAAGTTATCTTGGTAATATAAAAGATCAACAGAGTGATATGTGTGTAAGGCTTACGTATGGTTATTAATATCAGTTCTGAAGCGATTTTGGATCTCTAAAATATCCTTTTTCGTCAAGGAGTTGCGATTTACATCCTGTCGGTTCACTCTGAGAAATAAATTGATCTTTTGCATAAGATGTAGCTTTGGCAAGGCATCTTACTCTGGTGGTAAATCCTAAGGTAGTTAACTGAAATCACAAGAATTAAGGTTCTGTATCAAGGTCATGCTTGTTCTGAAAATCCTACATTGATATCCATGCGAATGGTAATAAACCTTGAGTTGTTGTCGAAATGAAACTTTGAGGAGTGTACCTATACAGATGTTGGAGAGAAGAGGCCAAAAATTTGATATCAAAGCAGATTTTATGGTCAAGTCATGTGATAATTTTCAGTGAAACTATCTCAACTAGTACTGCTTTAGTATTCTTCCCAAAGAGTTATGGTTCTTGCTGATGTTGCGGTGCTATTGTAGAGCTACATGCATGTGAGTTTTAGGGTTTTAGACAGAGCCGATGGGCTAGTCTGGCATCATAATTTGATAAAGAACTGGGGTTTTGGTCATACTTTCATACTCGTGACATTAATTGGTATTTCTAGGCAGGCATTAACTCCGTTTAAATCATTAAATCCAATGAATTTCACGTCAAATTTGATGAACCGTGTCATTTTCTCTCTATCAATCTTTTGGGAGAGAAAATGAAAACGATGAGTTGCATGAAACTAAACAACTAAATACTAATCATGGCAACGCTTGACAAAAAGAATTCATGACCCTGCTAATGGAAAACCGACAAAGAGAGATCAGAATTTTAGAGGGCAGCAAGCTCCATCATTAACAGCAATAATAAAGCCATTTGATAAGAAATAATTTGAGATATTACTTATGTTATGATATAGTATGGAAGCAAACCGGATCTTGCAATTAAATCAACATGAAATCATCGGAGAAATAAATGACGAACAATAAAACAAACACTTGAGATTTACCTGATTTGGTCTGAGCATTGATATTTACTCCAAAAGTAAATAATTCATTAATGATTGCAGAATCATATAGTATCACAGATGTTGCACGATCCATGCCTAAATTAAATTCAAATCCATAATCAAACCGCTCACGTGGACGCCATCGTACGCTCCTTTTTGTTCAGAAAGTCCCTTCGTATGTCTGAAGGGGGATGCTTCGCTACGCGGCCGCCATCGTACGCGACCGGCTTTTACTTCCCATTACAGAAGGAAGGAAACCAGGAAGGACCACACGTGCTTCTCTTTCCTCCTCCGACTGTCTCCTGGCTCCTAATGCAGCATGCACATGTGTATTCAGAATATCTGATCCCTACTTTCCGTTGGGCGAAAAGATGTCCCTCTCTTCCACACAATACGAAGGAAAGAGTCCAAAAAGTCAAAAGTTTGGACTGTCTTCCTCAACGGAGGACAAAATCAAGTTCCCCCGCCTAATAATTCCAAGTTCGGTTCTGATTGAAAGGAACACCGAATTTCAGCAAACCAAAATCCTCCCAGCAAGATCGAACATGCCACTTTAATGCGGCCGTTGTCGTTTTTTTCCCTTATACCAAGCTTAGATTTTAAGGAAAACGAGGTACAAAAATGTTCATGTTGCTCAAATTTATCCGCACGAGTTTTTTTTTTGTTTTTTGGTCAACCAAGTATATTCGTGGATTTGGGAGCTTGGAGAAGCTTGACGGGCTTCTATTAGGCCTACTTGATGAAATCCCATAAACCCATAAAAACCTCCATATATGTAGGAGGACTTTCGAACTCCTCATCTCACCTATTCCCAAGTGGGAACTTATATAGAGCGCGAGATAATAGAGCGTTAACTTAATATTTTTACTTTTGAAATATGCTATAACTTCAATTTTTTAAAACACATGTGATTTCTCAAGTGACTATCACTCGCAAACATTTGCACTTCGCCTCCTCCTCAAGCTCTCAAGTAGCCCCTTTGTCTTTAGGAACTTAAATGCCTTTTCACATCAATTAGCCTTTTGGTCACACCATAACTCTTTCTATCGAACCCCGCTTCAAAGTACTTAGGGCCTATTTGGTAACACTTCTAGAAACAACTGATTTTGTTCTTTTGTTCAAAAAAAAAAAAATAGAAATCTATTTGGTAAATTTTTTTGTTTTCAGGAACAAAAATCCATTTTTTCGTTCTTGGAAAATTCTTTTTTTTTTTTTTTGTTCCTAGAAATAGATTTGAAATAGAATCAAAATGTAAAAAATAGTTGCTCCTTATTCCCGAAAAAAATTTCTAGAATCGAGTCTAATTTTTCTTCTTCTCTTTTATTTTTTTCTTTCCTCCTCTCTTCTTCTTCTTCCTCTTAGCTGACTATCGTTGCTGCTGCCACTAGCCAGCGACCAATTGGGCGAGGTCCGATGAGCTCGCCGAAGGCTTGCCTGGCCATCAACAAGCCTTGACTCCACCCAAATTTGGCTAGGCTAACGTAAGGCAAGGCTCTAGTGAGCTCGTCGTACCTCACCTAGCTAATCGCCAGCCACCACCGTGGTTGGCGACTGGCCACAAAGAAGAAGGAAGAAGAAAAGGAAAGCAAAAAGAAAAAAGAAAAATATAATAAAAGTATTAAAAATTAAAAACAAAAAAAATAAGAATCTTACTAAACACATTTCTATCTTAGAAATACAAATTTTAAATAGTTATCAAGCATTTTCAAAAACTCAGAAATTGTTCTTGAGAATAGAATATAAAAAATTCATTTTGGAGCAAAAATTGTTTCCGGGAATAGAATAATTACCAAACGTGTCCTTATAATCAATAGAAAGCCCTTTCAATATATTACAAGAACCTCAATTTGGCCGACCCAAAATCAAGCCGAAAACCGACAAAATACAGCCTTGAAGTTGCTAGATATGCATTGTTCATCACGCATAAGAAACTACAAAATTTTATTTTGGGTAAATTGTAAATTCAAATCAAGTTATGTAAAATCCTATAGCTCCATAACATCCTAATTATCATTTTTCGTGAAAGATCATAGCTCAACAACTGAAAAATCAAATTTTCTAGCTCAAATTTCACATAATTTCGAATTTAAGTCCTAACCATGAAAACTAATATGATTGGAAGAACAAGGGCCACAAGTACTTACCCTATGTTGGGTAGGCGAGGCGTTCATGGCAAGCACACATGAAACCCCTCTTTTCTTCTTCCTCTTTCTTTTATTTCCTTTTCTTTCTTCTTCTTTTTCCTCTCTCTCCCCTAAAGCTCTTGGTCTCTCTTATTGTTGAAATGAACGTGCCTTCTTTTCTCTTTTTGTTGACTTTTCAACATTTTCTTCTTTTTCCCTTTTTTTTTTTGGCCCCACCACTTTTGGCTAAGTCAAAACATTATAATGACAACTATTTATGTCCTCCTTATTTCAAGGTCTGGGTTAGAATCATCATGTTTATGTATTCTTCGAGCTCATCCCCAATAGTACAAACCGGCGTGTCTATACTAAGTACCCGTTATTTCTTGCTAAAGTGAATGGAGAAATAAGTACTCAAATAATCTAGAGTATATCATTTTTAGCAAAAAAAGACTTAATTTTTTGTCAGGAGGGTTAATGGAGTTTTATAAAAGTTACATAAGACAACAGAGAAAAACTAATTTTGCTTGATTTGCATGTAAATTTGAAAGATACTATCCATTACCCGATGTGAAAATTTTGTCCGCATCCATTAGTTAATATATAGCTATCAAATTGAGTATCTCAGGAAATACGCATTCGACCACATAAGACAATAATGAAGTGCTTTTAAAAGAGAAAATCACGTCTTTCACATTGCAAAATACACATTATATCTATATATATATATATATATATATGAAAATTCTTTTTTATTTGTTATTTAAATTGTCCTTTTTGTGTTTTAATGGTTCTATTTAAATTTTAACTATTTAATATTGTCCTTTTGAATTTGCCTTTTGATCCCACCAACAAAATCTTCACGCTCCGTCTCTAGAGAAAATATTAGGTAGAGCTGAGGTAGCCACGTGTAAAATTTCTAGTCCATTTATCGGGAGACACGTGTCTTCCGGGCCAACCGCAAGTCAAACCTTCTCTTTCTTTGCCCTCTTTTCAATTTCACACTCTCTCTTTCTTTCCTCTCTCTCTCTCTCTCTCTCTCTCTCTCTCTCTCTCTCTCTCTCTCATTTGCGCTTCTCCTTCTCCCTCCCACCCGTGACCATTCCCACTCATGACGGAGCCCGCCATCCGATATGTTGGGATTAGCGGATCCCCGAAAAGCGAATTCAACACTAAATCGAACCCTTAAATCAATGCGGAAGACGAACCCAGAAAAACAACACGTATCACCGATCCTAAAGCACACCACGGATTCGAGCGTACCTTTTAAGCCACAGATTAAACACCAATGTCGAAGATCGATGAAGAAATTCTGATCTAATGATGCCAATTTGCCTTGAAGGGAAGACGGTGTCGCCGTAAGCGTTTTTTCTTCTTTTTCTTGGAGGGAGAGAGGGAGAGGAACGTACGTACGTTCTTATGCCAAATGGTGCCTTCTCCCTCTCTCTCCTCCCTTTATATACGTTCCTCCAAAAAGGAATCGTACCCCTTCATCCATGGGCCCTAATTTAGTGGGCCGGGCTTTTAGGCCCAACATGGGCGGACGGGCTAACTCAGGCCCATCAATAAAGAAAAAATCCATCATCTCCCACTCGCACATGGTGGTCCAAAACCAACATGGGCGGACATTCCCTACTCAGCCCCATCAAAGAAAAATCCATCATAGACTCTCACTTAACATGGTGGGCCGAACAGAATCCTCTTTTCCTCTCTTCAACATTCATACCGGTGAATAATCCGTGCGACCAGCATATTTTGAGAGCTCGTTGCCATACATCTGTTAGGAATATATAGTCGCTCATAATGGGCATCACACTCCGAGTAGATTTAGTATACAGTACCCTAGATCGATCGATCACATTTTACATCTCTCTTGATCTCTTTTAAACAATGATATATATATATATATATATATATATATATATATATATATATATATATCTATCGTATTCACAATTATGATTATCACAAAGACAGTCATAATTAGTTAACCGATGAATACAAAACTACAATGTGATTCTCCAAATTCGATCTTCCTCTTTCCTTCAAACTCTCAATTTCAGTTCAGCTTGCTTTTCTAGAAATGTCCCATTAGATCGAATCACTCATGACCATTGGCAACATCCTAAGATAGCAAACATTAAATAGAAATCTTGAGAATAAGTAAGAGTCATGAGGGGACAAAAAAAATTGAGGAACTCTCTTCCTCAAGAGTCTCACACGACATAAAAGTTGAGATCAAACTTTTGCCACTCTTATTGGTCATCTTATGCATACGTAGTATGAGATACGTATTACGATATTAACTCATTTTCCATGGAGTGTATGTCTACACCTTTCAATACCGTACAGATGATAGTTCAGACATACTCAATGTCTAACTTGAGTTCACGTATCTACTCATTCACAAAATTCATCAGAACTCACATCTGGCATCTTAGACAGATAAAGTAAAATATGTGAGGTATTTTACTTTCGGACATAGTAAGTATTATGTCATCATCTTAACACTCAGTTAAGGCGATATACGTGTTTTAAGCTTGAGCTCTCAATTATCACCTAGATAATAAGCTTAAAAACAGTCTCATCTCTATTTATCACACAGTAAATAGAGGCGATTACCCGTGTGAGTGGGCTAATCTTATATCTGTCCGACATACTTTCTCAAAATAATGCACTGAGCATTAAGATGCATAAAGATCAAACAAAGATTCATAGGCATTAATGATGAAAACACAAATTCATCAAATGTGAACGCTTAGGGAAAATACAATATTCAGTACATCAGTCTCTACACAATCCTAGAGATTTCATATGACCACAAAACACATCTCTAGGTATTGGCTTTATCATAGGATCTACTACCATTTTATGCGTAGTATGTACTTTAAGTTCACATCATTCCGTGCAACCATATCCTTTACAAAATTATATTTGGTATCTATGTGTTCGGTCTTGTCATGATATTTTGGATTTTTAGTGTACGCTTTTACTGCTTGGCTATCACAGTTAACCAACAATGAATCTACAGCACTTCCAATAACACCTAAATGATCCAAAAAATCTCTTAAGTCAAACATCTTCTTATACTGCTGCTGATAATACCACGAACTCAACTTCTATCGTGGACAAAGCTATACACTTTTGTTTCTTACTACTCCAACATATGGTGCCATTATTCGGTAAGAAAACAAACCCAGAGGTAGATTTTCTTTCATCTAAATCTCCTCCCCAATCAGTATCACAATAGCCTTTGAGTTGCAGATCCTTTCCTTAATAACTCAATGTATAATCAGCAGTCCCCTTTAAATACCTTAGTATTCTCTTAACGGCTTTCCAATGTGCTTGACCTGGATTGGATTGGTATCTGCTCACCATTCCAACTGCAAAACATATGTCAGGTCTTGTACACATCATAATGTACATCAAGCTTCCAACAGCACTAGCATAAGGAACATGTTTCATTTGTTCCTTCTCTTGTGGAGTCCTTGGACACAGTCTGTAGCTCAATCCTTCACCTTTTGCAATAGGAGTGTCTATGGGTTTACAGTCTTGCATACGAAATCGTTCAAGAACCTTATTTATATAGGTTTATTGTGAAAGAGACAATGATCTCTTCGAACGATCTCTCGAAATCTTAACTCCAAAAATGTATGCAGCCTCACCCATATCCTTTATCTCAAAGTTAGAAGACAACCATCTCTTGACAGTATTAACCAACTCCATATTGCTTCTGGCAATCAGTATATCATCAACATATAATGATATGATCACAAATTGATCCTTGGATCTTTTGATATATACACAATGATCATCATCAATACGTATATATCATTGTCTTGATGACTGCTTAAGACCATATATCGACCTCAAAAGTCGACATACTTTTTCTTCTTGGCCTTTTACTATGAAACCAGCAGGTTGTTCCATATATATTTCTTCCTCTAATTCTCTATTGAGGAAAGCAGTCTTTACATCAATCTGATGTAACTCAAGATCCAAACTAGCCACTATTGCCAGAATAATGCGAATTGAGGTAAATCTTACTACATGAGAAAACTTATCTTCATAATCAATTCATTCTTGTTGATTATACCCATTTGCCACAAGGCGAGCCTTATGCCTTTCTATTGAGCCATCAACCTTTCGCTTTATTTTGAGAACCCACTTGTTCCCAATAGCTTTGTATCCTTTTGGAAGATCAACCAGTTCACAGACTTGGTTTGATTTCATTGACTCAATTTCCTCTTTCATTACATGAATCAATTTTTCCTTATTAAGGCAATTCAGAGCCTCATTAATATTTCTTGGCTCATCCTCATCTTGTGGAGCAACCATAAAAGTTTCCCTTTCAATGTCAAAACATCGACGGGGAATACTTTGGCGACTTGTTCACCGTATGGGAGATTGTACACTTAGCACATCATTCCCCATCATGCTCCTACTTGGATTAGGTAATGATGATGTCGTCACATTAGGTGGTTGCAATTGAGAATGAGTTGAATTCAATTCATCACATCTCATATTACTTCCACTTGGACGAACTCCACTGACATCATTATCTTGATCCAAGGTTTCAAATAGGGAGTAATTTTCTCTTATTTCGCCCCTCTTAGGAAATTCATCCACTAAGGATGTGACATCCCGTGATTCAAATTCAGTTATACTCCCACTTTCCTGCTCACCTATGAACACATACCCTTTTGAGTGTTCGCAGTATCTCATGAAAATACTCTTATTTTCTTTGGGACACAATTTCCCAAACTTGTGAGAGGACTCATGAATATAGGCAGCACAATCCCATGGCTTAAGGAAACTTAAGTCCGGTTTTCTAACTGTCCATAACTCATATGAAGTGGAAATAACTGATTTGGAACGCATCCGGTTAAGTATATTTGCAGCAGTTAACAACGCATCACTCCAAAAAAGTGATAGGTAAGTTAGCATGCACCATCTTGGACCTAACCATTCCAGTAGGGTTCTGTTTATTCTCTCTGCAACACCATTTTGTTGAGGAGTATATGGAATAAACAACTATCTTTCTATTCATTTTTCATCACATAATTTTTTAAATTTATCAGATAAATATTCTCAACCTCGATCGGATCTAAATACCTTTATTTTCTTGTCTAATTGATTTTCCGCTGGTTCATAAACCTTCCGAAACAATTTATGCTTCATTTATGAGAAATCAAATAGACATATCCGATTCAGTATAATCATCTATAAAAAATAAAAAAAAATAAAAAAAAAAGTGATGAAATAAACAGCCCCTTACCTTCCTCTCACATTCATTGAACCACAGACGCCCAAATGGATTAAATGCAGAGGAAATTCAGCTCTTTTACATTTTCCAAATGGTTTCTTTGTCATTTTACCTACTAGGCAATGCTCACTTATGGACAAATCGAATTTTTCAATATTACCCAACAAGCCCTCTTTGGCTAGTCTATTCATATGTTGTTGGCCCATATAACCAAGTCTAGCATGCCACCATATTCACATCATTATCATATAAGGTAGAAGACGTGAAACAAGGGAATAACATATTAACATCATCACAGTCAACATTTAGTACAATAAAACCATTCAATAAGTGACCACAACCATAGTAGTTTGTATCTAAACACAAATCTACACATTTATTATGGAAGTTCATACCAAAACCAAGCTTAACCAACACTAAGATAGACACTAAATTTCGACGAATCTCCAGAGCATATAGAACATCAAGATGCGTCCATCATGCATGTTCAATTGGCAGGTGCCCATCCCTTTAACTTCAACTCTAGAGTTATTTCCAATATAGATCCACTTAGTTCCAGTTGGTATCGTCGGAATTCCACAAAGGATCCTCTATCATTTGCTACATGGTCTGTCGCTCCTGAATCTACATTTCCACAAAGGATTGGATTCAGCTTATAATGCAGAACTTGACACATAAGCAAAGTTCTCAAATGTACAAGAAGTGTATACCTTCTTTGGCTCACGACAGTCACAAGCATAGTGACATCTCTTGTTACAATTGTAACATCTCACCCTTGACATTTTCTTCACTTGAGGACGTTTTCTTCTCTTGTGTTGGTTAACTCTTGATTTCTTGCAATAAGGACTTGATCATTTGCATTCCCACATATTGACCGAATCAATACGCTTGCGCTTAGAGCACAAAGCACTTTCTGAGCTAGAACCAGCATTGAAAATATCTATTTTCGGCTCAAATACCATTAGGCGGTCCTCAGCTAGCTCAAGGTGGCGCATGGCATCCTCAAGATCTTCCATAACATGATCAAGAACTTCTAGTGCTTCTTGCTTTTCCAGCACATATTGAATCTTCACATTCAATATTTCACAATTGTTGCCGTTCATATCAGCAATTACATTCTTAGTTGCTTTGAACCATCGTTCAACACATCGAGACATACATGCACGAATAATTAATGCCTATCATTTATGTATCCCTATTTGCATAGACCCATCATATTAATGAATAATTTCAAGTAAGGCTTCAGAATCAAAATGTCACTATGTTTCCAATCATCCTAAAAAATCCTAACTCAAAATTATTATTAATATAATTGTCTTATGCAAATAAATTCTATGAAGTTACAAAAACTTCTATTACTACCCACACTAATTACCCACAAAGAACCAGCAATAACAAAAGCAAATAAAATCTTAACATCCAATAAAATAACAATGCTTTCACATGATACAACTAACATATCAGTTGCTACATCAACAAAAATCAGGTAGCATACATTACATAATTAATCAAAGAAATAAATAGGGAATGTCCCTTCTAATATATTAGTCAAAACATCTGAGAAAACTGAAGGCACATTTGCGAATCATGGAAAAACTTTTGGAGAGCATTCATGTCGCCACCAAGGCGCATTCACTCTGCGCCATGTGACGCTCAACCTAAGAATTGAAGTTTTGGTTAACTCAATCCTATAGTGCTCTCTTACAAAAGCTTCCACCAGCCTCCTATAACCCGGGACCACGTTGACCTCCCATAGCCGATCTAACACTGCTTATCATTCAGGTGGAAGAGTGTTCATCAAAGTCGGCACATTCTCAAAATCCGGCATAAGATAACCATTATTGATGATTTCTTGTATCATCTAATTGACCTTGACCACATGTGATACTAAATCACCATTATGCCACCGATAATTAGCTAAATTTAACATCAGCTTTTTAAGTCTTGCATTTCCCTCGTCCGTTCTCGGGATTGCAGGTATCCGTGCATAACGCATCATAGTTCCTGCAACAAATGCGGAACTAAAAAATGGATTACTCATAATCCATAATTTACAAAAGGGAAAATACATAATTTTCCAAAATTCATACAACAAATGCAGAATAAATAATTGGTTACATATAAACCACATAGGCATACATGAAAAAGAAACTTTTTTTTTTTTTCGGATCAACGGTCAAAGTCAACGGTCATAGGGACACCCTTGTTGGTCCTCACACGTGTGGCTGGCCAAAGGGAAAGAAAAGAAAAGAAAAAGATAGAAACAGGAAAGAAGAAAGAGAAACGAAGGAGAAAGAGAGAGGTTGGAGAAGGTGGGCCTACAAACAAAACATGTCGCTCACAGAATGGACTTGTGTAGAGCTGAGATGGCTACCCCAGATCTACCTAATATTTTCTCCCATTTCCATCCTCTAATAGTGTGATGCATTAGATCGATATTAATTAGTGTTGGATATGATCCAATTCTTTTGAATTTCTACTCGCAATCTGTTGCATAGCTTAGCGTACAAATTTGAAAACCTAACGTTGCTTTTTGATTGAACGTATCTTCCAAGGCAGAAGTACAGCACAAGTGCCATAACTTGGCACCGAGGGACACTTAAATGCCATAACTTTAAAATGGTACACTTGAGTGCCAGTTTTGAAGTTAAATGGGACACTTAAGTGCCACTCCGGCGAAGATCTGGCCAAACGGCTTACGTGGCGACTTTATGGCGAGCTTGGTCCAAAACGGTATCGTTTTGCACGCTGATGTGGCGGAGAAAATGCAAAAACGACGCCGTTTCGTGTCTACGTGTAAATAATAATATATAAATTAATTAAATTAGATTTAAATATTCAAAAAAAATTAAAAATTTAAGAAAATTAAAAAAAAAATTAAGAAAAATTTTCAAAATTTTCAAAAAAAAAAGGCGGGGGGGGGGGTCGAACGAGGCGGCTCCCTCGCCGCCGCCGCCTCCCGCTATTGCTGGAAAGGGCCGGCGACGGAGGGGGAGGGTCGGCCGGGTTGCTAGGCCCGGCCGGGGGGGCCGAACCCTCGCTCGATGCGGGCGAGGGTTGCGGCCCTCGCCGCGATCCGGCAAGGGCTCGCAGCCCTCGCCGTCGGTCGCCGGGCCGGGGCCGGTGACCCCGGCCGACCCTCCCCCCTCCGTCGCCGGCCCTTCCCGGCGACGGCGGGAGGTAGTGGCGGCGAGGAGCCGCCCCGTTCGACCTCCCCTTATTTTAAATTTTTTAAAATTTTAAAATTTCTCTTAATTTTTAAAATTTTTAAAATTTTCTTTTTTTTAATATTTTAAATCTAATTTAATTAATTTATATATTATTATTTATACGTAGACACGAAACGGCGTCGTTTTTGTGTTTTCTCCGCCACGTCAGTGTGCAAAACGACGTTGTTTTGGACCAAACTCACCGGAAAATTGCCACGTCAACAATTTGGCCGGATTTTCGCCAAAGTGGCACTTAAGTGTTCCATTTTACTCCGATATTGGCACTTAAGTGTACCATTTTAAAGTTATGGCACTTAAGTATCCCTCCGTGCCAAGTTATGACACTCCAGGTTTCCCAACCTTTATCTTTCAAATGCATGCTTTTGGAAAAGAAGAGCAGGAAATAGAGTTGTCAAACTAGGTCGAGCTGGCCGGTCGGACGCCTCAATCAGCCCAGCACAGTCCAAGGAGCGAGTCCAGCACAAAATTTTTAGGGCCCTTGTGTTGCCGAATTGCCTTTGGCCCCATCATCATTCAATGTAGATGTAGGTGTAGACAGTCAATAAGGAATCGACAACTTGAGGAATGGAAACTTTCAATGATTGAGTGGCGAAGGGCTTTGTGAAACTCAAGGAACAAATTCCTCCGTGTTCGGCGCCCTTCTGTTCAGAGCGTTCCTTCGTACGACTGATAAGGAGTGCTTCACGGTGCGGTCGCTATTCTTCCCGACCCCTGTTTGTGCTGCTTAGAGAAGGGAGGAATCGGTTAGCAGTCCACTTGCTTTTACTTTTCTTTGCTCTTCATCAATAATCTCTCAACTTATAAGCACGCTTTCAAACCACAACACAACCCCCCCCCCCAAAAAAAAAAAAAAAAAAAAAAAAAAAAAAAAGTCTCAGGAGTCTCCGAGACGCACTTTTCTTTTCAACTACTGCCTTTTGCTCTTGTTCAGACACAACAAGCTTGTATTCTGTAAGAGACTAATACTGCAGCAGATCAAATCTAGATCTCAAAGATGAAGAAAAGCACAAGCAGCGATCAGTCGCGAAAGGTAGAGCGCAGAACCATGGAGAAAAACCGAAGAATTCGCATGAATATTCTCTGCTCCAAGCTTGCTTCCCTCATTCCTCAACACCATGTCGCCACTTCTAAGGTCTCTCTCTCTCTCTCTCTCTCTCTCTCTCTCTCTCTGGGTTTACTAGAAGTGATCAAGTAAAGTGCCTAACCTACTTTCCGAGCTTGAAAACCATTAGATAATGCGGCGATTTCCTTTTCTGTATTGGCTTCTTGACTACAAGTTCTTGAAAACGGCCTACCTTTTGAATCAGAAATTTTCATGGAAATGGATGGCATTGATCCATCAAAATTTTGTTGTGTATCAATAGTACAACATGTACATAATTCCAGGTCGCGTGTATCAACTTCAACAATCAAGATAGAGCGAAAATTTCCTTAATTTCTCTCTCTTTTTTCGGGTTTCAGGATTCACTGTCGCAGCAAGATCAGCTGGATCAAGCTGCATCATATATAAAGCAGTTGAAAGAAAGGATTGATGGGTTGAAACTGAGGAAGGACCAAGCAGTACTGCAGTCCGGAGGGATTGACACAAGCAGTTCTTTGACTTCATCAATTGATCAGGAGGCCAAACTAGGGTTCGTGCTTCCCGTGTTTCAACTGAGAGACCACGGTTTAGGTCTGGAAGTGATCTTGATCAGTGGGAGGAGGAAGAACTTCATGTTGTATGAAGTGATAAGCATTCTCGAGGAAGAAGGAGCTGAGGTTGTCAGTGCCAGCTTTTCTGTTGTCGGTGATAAGATCTTCCACACACTCCATGCTCAGGTAACTCATTATCTCGAATTATTTCATCGAGGATGTTATAATTTTGGTTTAGCAGGAACTAAGATCATGTAATCTTGATGTCATCCTCACTTAATTAAAGAATGGAAACTAGGGTTCCTTGAGTACACGATTCTTGGAGCAGCCAATCTCTTGGGGAAATTTAAATTGGAGAGATGGTTTTGTATTAACTGATTTCGGCGAGTCAAAAGTTTTTAATACCTCATCACATGATAAGTTAGCCTTCGACCAAAAAAGAAAGTTAGCCTTTAAGGTAGAGGCTAAATACATATACTTTGAAGCGGAATTAGGTTCGGGAGTCTACTTTTAAGAGGTTATATAAGTACTGCAAACTTCACTATGCTTCGTTCTTGGTGCGTTGAAACTTAGGATGACAATTTTCATCGCTAAGTTTTATTTTCTTTCGTTCCCTCTTAAGTTTTTTGTTGCAAGCGTTTCGTCTGCCCCGTGATTGGACATCTAGCTCTCATTTTTTATCTTGTGATGAAATTGCAGGTGAGATTATGTAGAATTGGAGTAGAGACCACAAGGTTATATGTGAGATTGAAAGAATTGACCACTGATTCTCTCTCTGGAGATCGATCTTCTAATATGGCAACAACAAACAGTATGAGAAAAGAAACGGACTTTGCGCCTGAAAACTAGTAATCGACGGAAGCTGATTGGAGATGGAATGAAATTCATAGTCAACGTATGCGTTTATGTCCGTTGTAGAACTAAAATAGCCACGACTAGCGAGCTATATAGTTATTAGTAGCAAATGTTGAGGAAATTATCTTAGTAATGTAAAAGACCAACGGAGAGTGATATGTCTAAAAGGCTTACATATGGTTATTATGTGCCGTTTGTCTACCCATACATAGATATACACAAGTTCTAAAGCAATTTTGGATCTCTAAAATATCTTTTTCTACCGCTTGCGGGGAGTTGAGTTGATTCACTTCAAGAAATAAATTGATCTTCTGGATAAGATGTAGCTTTGGCAAGGCATCTTGCTCCGTTGGAAAGCCATAAGGTAGTTAACTGAAATCACAAGAATTAAGGTTCTGTATCAAGGTCGTAATTGTTCTGAAACTCCTACATACGAGTGGTAATAAACCTTGAGTTGCTATCGACTTCGAGGAGTATTCTTGTACAGATGTTGGAGAGAAGAGGCCAAAACTTTGATTTCGAAGCAAATTTTATAGTCATGTGATAATTTTCAGTGAAATTATCTCAATCAGTACTGCTTTAGTATTCTTCCTAAAGAGTTATGATTCTTGCTGAAGTTGTGGTGCTATTGTAAAGCTACATTCATGTGAATTTTAGGGTTTTGGACAGAGCTAATGAACTAGTCTGGCACCATAATTTGAAGAAGAACAGGGGTTTGGTCCTACTTTTGTACTTGCGACAAGAATAAGTAGTTCTCGACAGATATTAACTCCGTTTGAATCGCTAAATCCGATGAATTTCACGTCAAATTCGATGGACTAATGTCATCTTCTCTCTATTAATCTTTTGGGAGAAAATAAAAACAATGAGCTGCATGAAACTGAACAACTAAATACTAATCACGGCAACACTTGACAAAAAGAATTCACCACCCCAATAATGGAAGACCGAGAAAGAGAAGGATCAGAATTTCAGAGGGTGGCAAGCTCCATCATTAACAACAATAATAAAGCCATTTGACAAGAATTAATCCGAGATATTACTTGTGATATAGTATGGAAGCTAATCAGATTTCACAATTAAATTAACACAAAATCATTGGAGAAATCAACGATGAACAAAAAAAGTACATCAGAGATTTATTTGATTCAGTCCGAATATTAACATCTACTCTAATAATGAATAATTCACTAATGATTACAGAATCATACAACATTACAATTGTCCGTATGATGGAGTGTTCTCCACGCCTAAATTAGTTTCAAATCCATAACGAGACAACTCATGTGGACGTAAAATTCAAATCCTCCCGTGTGTTCCACGCTCTTTTGGTCCAGCTCGTTCTTTCGTGTGTCTGAAGAGGGAAGCTTCGCTAGGCGGCTACTGCTGTACCCGACTGACTTTTATTTCCTTTTGGAAGTGAAGGAAACCACAAAGGAAAACACTGCTCCTCTTGCTGCGTGCACATGTCTATTTAGAATAGATGATCCCTACGTTCTGTAGGGTGAAAAGAAGTCCGTCCCCTCCACATGACACGAACAAAAGAGTCCAAAAGTCAATGTTTGGATAGTCTTCCTCATTAGAGAACAAAATCAAGTTCCCCCGCCTAATAATTCCAAGTTCGATTCGGATTGAAGGCACACCGAATTTCAGCAAACCAAAATCCATCCTCTAAGTAAGATCAAACAAGTAACGATATGCCGCCGTTGTTTTCTTTTCCCCCTTATGGCGAGCTTAGACATCAAGGAAAACGAGGTATAAGAAATTTCTTGCTGCTCAATATCCACGACAGTTTTTTTTTTGGGGGGTGGCCAAGGGAATTTCTGAATTTTGGAGTTCCGAGAAGCATGACCAACCCCATAAACCCATAAAACTCCCTTATTTGGTGGAAGTGACTTTTGAACTCCCCACTTCCTCGTTATCACGTGGGAACTTATATAAAGGGTGAATCACAATGACGTTAACTTGATATTCATACCCTTGAAATACACTATAACTTTGATCTTTTAAAATTCATTTGATTACTCAAGTGACAACTATGTACGTCCTCCTTAATTCAAGGTTTGGGTTAGAATCAGCATCTTTATGTTCTTTTTGGGTTTCATCCCAATAGTACTAACCAGCATGTCTATACTAGTTACCATTATGTGTTGGACGAGGGAATTGCTTAAGTGAATGAAGATATAAGTTAAATGTTCAAAAAATCTAGAGTATTCCATTTGTTAACAAAAAAAAAGAAAAGAAAAAGACTTCAATTTTTTGTCAGAAGTGTTAATGGAGTTTTATGAAAGTTATATTCGACAAAAGAAAAAAAACGAATTATTGCTTGATTTGCTTGTAAAGGTAGTAGATACTGTCCATTCCCCGTATGAAAATTTCATTTGCATCCATTAATTAATATATAACTATCAAATCGCGTGTCTTAGGAAATATGCATTCCATCACATAAGACAATAATGAAGTGCTTTTAGAAGAGAAAATCACGTCTTTCACGTTGCAAAATACACCTACTATATTCTTTTAAAAATATAAAAGGAAATCCACTTTTGTCTGTTATTTATATTGTCCTTTTTGCGTTTTAATGGTTTTATTTAAGTTGTCCTTTTTGCTTTGCCTTTTGACCCCCACCAACAAAGTCTTCACGCTCCGTCTCTGTCCTCCAACAACGTGATGTACTAGATTAAAATAATTTAGTGTTGAGCGTCCGCCATTTCTTTTAAATTTCCACTTACAATATGTCGCATCGCATAGCGTACAAATTATGGAAATCTAACGATGCTTTTTGATCGAACGTCCCATCCAAATGCATACTTTTGGAAAAGAAGAGCAGGAAATGGAGATGTCAAACTAGATCGAGCTGGCCTCACCTACGATCAATGGTCTATGCTGTCCTGGTCAAACGCCTCAATCAGCCCAGCACCGGCCAAGGCGCAGGGTGTCGGCCTGATATTTAGGGCCGGCCGAATTGAGAAAATATTGGGTGGTCCGGGACCGCCACGTCAGTGTGGTCCCGGACCACTCATGTGGTGCGTTAGAGAAGAGGAGAGGGGAGCATCAGAGAAGTGGGCCCGATTTCGGTCCTTTGTCCCCCCTCCCATACACATAGCGTCGCGTGAGTGGTCCGGGACCATACTGACGTGGCGGTCCCGAACCACCCAATATTTTCTCGGCCGAATTGCCTTTAGCCCCCTCTTTCATATGATTCAATGCAAATATATATGCTAAGTAGAACTGACACCGACACATAATACGTGACAAAACACGATGTAACACGCCAATATGTTTTTTAAAAAATAGAGAATTCCGATACGTTGGAACACGTTATATATTAAATATATATTTTTATATATACATAACAAATTATTATTTTTATAATTATTTCAATTAAATTAATTTGATTCAAATCCATAAATAAGAATAATAATGATTAATACTTTGAAAAACCCCAAATTGGCACACCTGCAAAAAATTTATCCCAAACTATTTTTTTTACCACCACAAACCCCAAATTGGTATACTTTTGACAAATTTACCCTCGACAAATTTACCCAAAACTAATATATTTGTGACAAATTTACCCTCTGATAGTTTTCGTTAAATTTTACTGTTAAATTATAAAGTTAAATGACATGTGACAATTAATTGGTGTACCAATTTGGAATTTTACACTCTGTTTGTCACAGTTTACAATTTTTGTGATTTTTTTGTAGTATTAATTCAATTTAGCATAGAGTATATTTGTTACAAATTTACCAGTTTATGGTTTTTTATGGTCAGTCGAGATAAATTTGTCATAGATGTGCTAGTTTAGGATTTTTCATGGTAAAAAAAAAAAAAAAAAAATTGGGGTTAATTTCTCGCGGATGTACTAGTTTAGGGTTTTTCATGGTATTTTAAGCCAAATAATAAATAAAGAGTCTAGAATAAATTTACATTAAAAACATAAATCCATCATTTATTAATACCATACATTATTTCAATTTAACAAATTTAAGTCAATTCCAATAATCTATAAAACTTAAAGAAAAAACAAGCAACCTACATTTTGGACTCTTGTGTCAGAGAGTGTCAGAAGAGAAAAGAAAAACACAAACTTGAAAGTAAATTGTGTGTTATAAAAAGTGAAAGTCCGAAGAAAAGAGAAAATTAGATTTTTTTTTTTCTTTCTCCATTTATTATTTTTACATATTTACATTTTGAATTTTTATTTATTTAAAATTTTTAAAATTGATCCCATGCATGTCGGAATTATATGTTAAAATTCGAAACTCGAGTGTCACAATTTCATACTCGAGTATCAGAAAGTGTCGAGAGAGTTAACTAAGTGTTAGATTTTTCAACATGTATTAACCAAATATCGAAAATTATCAAATACATATTTGAGTGTTCAACATGTTACAAAAACTCTCGAAAAGTATCAATATATCTTAGTGTATATCTAGACAACTAATACATAATTGACAACTTGAGGAGTGCAAACTCTCTTGTAATTGAGTAGCAAGAGGGCTTTGTGAGGGAAGATAGGAACAATTCATTGTAATCGATAAATATATGTATTGGATCATTAATAGGAATATTATACTTCACGTGAAATAATCCACTAATAATTGAATAATCAAGTGTTATAAAGACTTATACGTTCGAGTGTTTTCCATACCGGATTACTTCCAAATTCGCGGTGAGCTAAAACAACTTAATTGGACGTGAAACGGACGAATCCCTCCATGTGATCGGCGTTCCTTTTGTTCAGAGCCTTCCTTCGTACGACTGAAAAGCAGTGCTTCACCGTGCGGTCGCTATGGCACCTGCTGCTTGCAGAGGAAGGAACCGGTAGTCATTCCATTTACTCTTTACTTTTCTTCTCTCTTCATCAATAATAATCTCTTCATTTATAATCACGCATGCACACAAATATCAGACGTCTTGACTCTTCAAACTCTCTCTCTCTCTCTCTCTCTCTCTCTCTCTCTTTCTCTGTGGTCGAGAGTCTGAGGAGTCTCTCGAGACCCACTTTCTTTTCAACTATTACCTTTTGCTCTTGTTCAGACACAACAAGCTTGTGTTCTGTAAGTGAATGATAATACAGCAGATCAGATCTGTGATCTCAAAGATGAACAAAAGCACAAGTAACAATCAGTCGCCAAAAGTAGAGCGCAAACCGTGGAGAAATACCGAAGAATTTATTTGATATATTGTTAAAATAGTCCTAAATTATATGTTCACATACGAGCCTAATAGATAAAAAAAGTACGGTTATTTGGATTCATATGGGTCAAAGCTCAATAACTTGCATATAAAAATTTTAGGGTTTCACGCTAGAGGTAACACATTCCAAACTTGACATCTCTTGATATAATACTTTAAGAACCGTTTTTTCTCTTTCAAATATATAACCTCCAACAGAATTCGCATGAATATTCTCTGCTCGAGCTTGCTTCCCTCCTCAACACAATATCAACACTTCTTTGGTCTCTCTCTCTCTCTCTCTCTCTCTCTCTCTCTCTCTCTCTCTCTCTCTGTGGGTTTACTAGAAGTGATCAAGTGAAGTGCCTTACCTTCTTTCCAAGCTTAAAAACCGTTAGGTAAAACCACAATTTCCATTTCTTTATTGGCTTCGTAACAAGTTCTTGAAAACAACTCATCTTTTGAGATCAGAATTTCTTTGGAAATGGATGGAATTCATCTATCAAAATCTTGTTGTGTATAATTAATAAAATAGGTACATAAACCTAGATGGGTATCAACTTCAACAATCAAGAAAGATAGAAAATTTCCTTAATTTCCCTTTCTCGTTTTTTGGGTTTCGGGATTCGCTGTCGTAGCAAGATCAGTTGGATCAAGCTGCATTATACACAAGGCAGCTGAAAGAAAGGATTGATGGTTTGAAACCGAGTAAGAAACAAGCAGAACTGCAGTCCGAAGGGATTGACACAAGCAGCTCTTTCACTTCATCGATTGATCAGGAGGCCTAACTAGGGTTCGTGCTTCCCGTGTTTCAACTGAGGGACCACGGTTTAGGGCTGGAACTGATCTAGATCAGTGGGAGGAGGAAGAACTTCATGCTGTATGAAGTTCTTTATTGGCTTCGTAACAAGTTCTTGAAAACAACTCATCTTTTGAGATCAGAATTTCTTTGGAAATGGATGGAATTCATCTATCAAAATCTTGTTGTGTATAATTAATAAAATAGGTACATAAACCTAGATGGGTATCAACTTCAACAATCAAGAAAGATAGGAAATTTCCTTAATTTCCCTTTCTCGTTTTTTGGGTTTCGGGATTCGCTGTCCTAGCAAGATCAGTTGGATCAAGCTGCATTATACACAAGGCAGCTGAAAGAAAGGATTGATGGTTTGAAACCGAGTAAGAAACAAGCAGAACTGCAGTCCGAAGGGATTGACACAAGCAGCTCTTTCACTTCATCGATTGATCAGGAGGCCTAACTAGGGTTCGTGCTTCCCGTGTTTCAACTGAGGGACCACGGTTTAGGGCTGGAACTGATCTAGATCAGTGGGAGGAGGAAGAACTTCATGCTGTATGAAGTGATCCGCATTCTCGAGGAAGAAGGAGCTGAGGTTGTCAGTGCCAGCTTTTCTGTTATCGGTGATAAGATCTTCCACAGAGTCCATGCTCAGTAATTCATTATCCCTAATTATTTCATTTAGGATGTTATAATTTTGGTTTAGCAGAAAAAACGATTATGTCATCTTGATGTCATCCTCACTTAATCAAAGAATGGAAACTAGTGTTCCCTAAATAGGGGTGTGAATGGTTCGGCTCAGTTCCGTTTTTTTTTTAAAACTGAACCGAACTGAACAGATAATGAATTTATTGAACTGAACCGAAATCCGATCCGAACAGAAATCTCAATTCGGTTTGGTTCGATTTTTCGGTTTTTACTTTTATGTTTGTATTTCTCCCTACATACACCCCTTTCTATAAATTTTTATTATTGAAAATCGATTTTGTAATTATTTTTTATTCTTTTTATTTTTTTATTTTTCTTTATTTTTCTTCTTCTTCTTCTTCATTGGCCAGTAGCTGGTCGCCGAAGAAAAAGAAAAGGAAAAATAAAAAAAAAATTAAAATGGTTTTAAAAAAATAAAAAATAAAAAAGGAAAAACTTTAGATTTTATTGGTTTGGTTCATTGATAAAAATTGAACCGGTTAAAAAATTTTGGTTTTAAATGAAAGCAAGGAAATCTGGAATGTGGATCATATTATGGAAATAACACAGAGTCGTGTGGCCCAATTAACTCGGATGATATTCCGAATAAGAACTAAATAGAAAAAAATCGATTTTTTTGATTCGGTTCGGTTTGGTTCGATTTTTGACACCCCTACCTCTAAGTACACTCGTCTTGGAGCAGCCAAGATGAACAATAAAGAATACTGGAGATTTACATGATTCGATCCGATTATTGATACATACTTCGGCAATGAATAATTCACCGATGATCGCAAAATCACACGGCGTTACAACTGTCCACAATGGAGTGCTCTCCATGCCTAAATTACTTTCAAATCCATAATTAAACAAGTCAGGTGGACGTAAATTCAAATCCTCCCATGTGTTCCACGCTCCTTTTGTTCGGAACGTTCCTTCATATATCGGAAGAGGGATGCTCCGCTACGCGGCCGCCATTGTACCCGACAGGCTTTTACTTCCTTCTAGAGGAAGGAAACCAGAGGGGAAAACACTGCTCCTCATGCAGCACGCACGTGTCTATTTAGAGTACATAATCCTCCGTCATGTTGGGCGGTTTGAAGTTCCTCCCCCCCACACAATACACGAAGAAAAGAGTCCAAACAAATTGATTCCAAGTTCGATTCGGATTGGAAGGCCCACCGAATTTCAGCAAAACCAAAATCCTCCAAGCAAGATCGAACAAGTCACGATTCGAATTTAATGCGGCCGTCATTTTTTTTTTTTCCTTAAGGCAATCGTAGACTTCGAGGAAAACGATGCACAGGATTATTCTCGTTGCTCAATTTTATACACGAGATTTTTTTTTTTTGGTCAGCCAAGTATACTCATGGATTTTGGAGCTCAGAGAACTTGAGGAAATCCCATAAACCCAAAAAATCCCCCATATTCGGAGGAAGGGAGTTTTGAACTGTCGACCTCCCTATTTCCACGTGAGAATTTATACAGAACGTGAGATACTAGAGTGTTAACTTGATATATATTCCCTTGAAATATGATATAACTTTGATATTTTAAAACTCATGTGATTACTCGAGTGACAATTATGTATGTCCTCCTTAATTCAAGGTTTGAGTTAGAATCATTATGTTTCTGTATTCTTTTGAGTTTATCCCTAATAGTACAAACTGGCATGTCTATACTAGTTACTCTTATGTGTTAGATGAGAGAACTGCTAATGTGAATGAAGATATACGTCAAGGGCTCAAAGAGTCTTATAATATTCCATTGTAAGCAAAAAAAAAAAAGCTTTAAGTTTCGGTCAGAACGGTTAATGGAGTTTTTTGAATGTCATATTAGACAAAAGAAAAAAACTAATTATTGCTTGATTTTCTTGTCAAGTTAGTAGATAATATCCATCCCCCGGTATGAAAATTTCATCTACATCCATTAGTTAATATATATCTATCAAATCGCGTATCTTAGGAAATATGCATTCGACCACATAAGACAATAATGAAGTCATTGTAGAAGAAAAAATCAAGTCTTTCACGTTGCAGAATACGCCTACTATATTCTTTTAAATATATAAAAGGAAATCCTCTTTTGTCTGTTATTTATATTGTCCTTTTTGTGTTTTAATGGTTCTATTTAAGTTTTAATCATTTAATATTGTCCCTTTTGCTTTGCCTTTTGACCCCACCGACAAAGTCTTCACGCTCCGTCTCCGTCCTCCAACAACGTCATGCATTAGATTAAAATAAATTTAGTGTTGAGCGTCAGCCATTTCTTTTAAATTTTCACTTGCAATCTATCGCATCGCATAATATACAGATTTTGAAAATCTAATGGTGCTTTTTGATCGAACATCTCTTCCAAATGCATGCTTTTGGAAATGAAGAACAGGAAATGGAGGTGTCAAACTAGGTCAAGCTGGCCTCGACTACAGTGAATGGTCTATGCCGCGCCGGTCAAACACCTCCATCAGCCCAGCACGGGCCAAGGTGCATGTTCGGTCGTGTCGGGTGCCAGCCCGATATATAGGGCCCTTATGTGGCCGAATTGCCCTCAGCCCCATCTTTCCTGCGATTCAATGTAGATGTAGATGTAGACAGCTAATAAGGAATCGACAATTTGGCTTTGTGAAGAAAAACAGGAACAAGTCATTATCATCAATAATTATATATATTAGACTATTATAGGAATAATATACTTTACGCGAAGAGTTTGCAGCAAGTAATCCACCAATAATTAAATAATCGAGTGTTACGAAGACTTATACGCTCTAGTGTTTTTCACACCAAATTACTTCCAAATACACAATGTCTACAGCTAAAACAATTTAGTTGGATGTTAAAGTAAAGGAACAAATTCCTAATTGGGTTCGCCGCTCCTTTTATTCAGACCGTTCCTTCGCACGACTGAAAAGGAGCGCTTCACTTTGCGGTCGGTATTGGACTTGACCCCTTTTTGTCTGCTTTAGGAAGGAAGGAATCTGTAATCGCGCCATTCACTCTTACTCTTCTTTGCTCTTCATCAATAATAATCTTTCCATTTATAATCACGCATGCACACAAATATCAGACGTCCTCACTTTTCAAACTCTCTCTCTCTCTCTCTCTCTCTCTCTCTCTCTCTCTCTCAAGTCTCAGGAGTCCCTCAAGACGCACTTTCTTTTCAATTATTGCCTTTTGCTCTTGTTCAAACACAAAAAGCTTGTACTCTGTAAGTGAATGATACTACAGCATATCAATTCCGGATCTCAAAGATGAACAAAAGCACCAGCAACAATCAGTCGCTGAAAGTAGAGCGCAAAACTGTGGAGAAACACCGAAGAATTCGCATGAATATTCTCTGCTCCAAGCTTGCTTCCCTCATTCCTCAACACCATATCACCACTTCTAAGGTTTTCTCTCTCTCTCTCTCTCTCTCTCTCTCTCTCTCTCTCTCTCTCTCTCTCTCTCTCTCTCTCCATGGGTTTACTAGAAGTGATCGAGTAAAGTGCCTAACCTTCTTCCGAGCTTGAAAATCGTTAGATAATGCCGCAATTTCCTTTTCTTTATTGGCTTCTTGACTACAAGTTCTTGAAACAACCTATCTTTTGAAATCAGAAATTTTCATGGAAATGGATGGAATTGATCTATCAAAATATTTGTTGCGTATTATTAGTAAGATATGCACATAAATTGGGGTTGCATGTATCAACTTCAACAATCATGAAAGAATGAAAATTTCCTTAATTTCCCTTTCTCTTTTGGGTTTCAGGAATCGCTGTCGCGGCAAGATCAGCTGGATCAAGCTGCATCATACATAACGCAGTTGAAAGAAAGGATTGATGGGTTGAAACTGAGGAAGGAACAAGCAGTACTGCAGTCCGAAGGAATTGACACAAGCAGCTCTTTCACTTCATCGGTTGATCAGGAGGCCAAACTAGGGTTCGTGCCTCCTGTGTTTCAACTGAGAGACCACGGATTAGGTCTGGAAGTGATCTTGATCAGTGGGAGGAGGAAGAACTTCATGTTGTATGAAGTGATCAGAATTCTCGAGGAAGAAGGAGCTGAGGTTGTCAGTGCCAGCTTTTATGTTCTCGGTGATAAGATCTTCCACACACTCCATGCTCAGGTAACTCATTATCTCGAATTATTTCATCGAGGATGTTATAATTTTGGTTTAGCAGAAAAGATCATATGATCTTGGTCATCCTCATTTAAAGAATGGAAACTAGGGTTCCTTAGGTACACGCTTCCTGGAGCAGCCAAGCTCTGGAGGAAATCTAAATTGGAGAGATGGTGTTATATTAACTGATTTTCGCTAGTCAAAAACTACGAATACCACACAATAAGTTAGCCTTTAAGTTGGAGGCTAAATACATATACTTTGAAGCGGAACTAGGTTCGAGAGTTACTTTTAAGAGGTTATATAAGTACTGCAAACTTCACTATGCTTCGTTCTTGGTGCGTTGAAATTAGGATGACAATTTCCATCGCTAAGTTATATTTTCTTTCGTTCCTCTCTTTATTTCTTTGTGATGAGCATTTTGTCCGCCCCATGGTTAGACATCTAGCTCACATTTTATAGTTTGTGATGGAATTGCAGGTGAGATTATGCAGAGTTGGAGTAGAGACCACAAGGGTATATGAGAGATTGAAAGAATTGATCCACTGATTCTCTCTCCGAAGGTCGATCTTTTAACGTCGCAACACAAACAGTATGAGAAAAGACATGAACTTTTACCTAAAAAACGGCAATCGGCTGATGCAGATAGGGGATGGAACGAAATTCATAGTCGACTTATGTTTTTACGTTTGTTGCAGAAATAAAATAGCCATCGCTGGCAAGCTATATAGTTATTAGTAGCAAATGTTGAATAAGTTTTCTTAGTCATGTAAAAGGCCAACATAGAGTGATATGTGTCAAAGGCTTAAATACAGTTATTATGTGCCATTTGTCTATCCATAAATATATATATATACACACCAATTCCGAAGCAATTTTGGATCTCTAAAATATCCTTTTTGTACTGCTTGCCATGGAGTTGCAATTTACATCCTGTTGCTTCACTTCAAGAAGTAAATTGATCTTTTGCATAAGATGTAGCTTTGGCAAGGCATCTTGCTCCGTTGGAAAACCATAAGGTAGTTAACTGAAATCACAAGAATTAAGGTTCTGTATTAAGATCATGGTTGTTCTGAAAATCTCACATTGATATCCACGCGAGGGGTAATAAACCCTAAGTCGTTGTCGAAATAAAACTTCGAGGAATAAACCTGTACAAGTGTTAGAGAGAAGAGGCCAACACTTTGATTTCAAAGCAAATTTTATGGTCAAGTCATATCGTTTTTTTCAGTGAAACTATCTCAATTAGTACTGCTATAGTATTCTTCCTAAAGAGTTATGGTTCTTGTCGATGTTCTGGTCATATTGAAGAGCTACATTTGTGTGAGTTTTAGGGTTTTCGACAGAGCTAATGGGTTAGTCTGGCACCATAATTTGAAGAAGAATAGGGGTTTGGTCCTATTTTTGTACTCGCAACATGAATCGGTAATTCTTACAAGTATTTTGAATTGCTAAATCCAATGAATTTCACGTCAAATTCAATAGATCGTGTCATTTTCTCTTTACAATCTTTTGGGAAAAAATGAAAACGATGAGTTGCATGAAACTGAACAACTAAATGCTAATTATGGCGACACTTGACAAAAATAATTCATGAACCCACTAATGGAAAACCGAGAAAGAGAAGGATCAGAATTTCAGAGGGCGGCAATCTCCATCACTAAAGGCAATAATGAAGCCATTTGACAAGAAATAATTCGATATTACTTATGTTGTGATATAGCATGGAAACTAACCGAATCTCATAATTAAATCAATATGAAATCATAAGAGAAATAAACAATGAACAATGAAGATTTATTTGTTTCAATTCGAGTATCAATCTCTATTTTATAAGCAAATAATTCATTAATGATCACAAAATCATAGCGTCGCAGTTGCCCGCATGATGGAGCGTTTTCCACGCCTAAACAACTGATGTTCCGTGCTCCTTTTTTGTTCAGAACGTTACTTCGCATGTCTGAAGAGGGATGCTTCGCTCCACGGCGGCTACTGTACCCGACCGAGTTTCATTCCCTCGAAGGAAACACGAAACGAAAAGACGTGCTTTTCTTTCCAACTCTGAAAATCTCCTGGCTCCTCATGCATGCACCTATCCATTTAGAACGTCAGAGCCCTACTTTCGGCGGGGCGACGAGATGTCCCTCCCCTCCGCACAAAAAAAGAAAAAAAAAAACTCCAAAAAGTCTATGTTTGGATGGTCTTCGTCAACAGTGAACAAAATCAAGTTCCCCCGCCGAATAATTCCCAGTTCGATTCGGAATGAGAGGCACGCCGAATTTCAGCAAACCAAAAATCCTCCAAGCAGATCAAACAAGTCACGATTCGGATGAATGCGGCCGCTGTTTTTTTTTTTTTTTTTTTTCCCGCAAGGCAAGCTTAGATTTCGAGGAAAATGAGGCGTAGGAATTTCCTCGTCGATGAATTTTGTCCGCAAGTGCTTTTTTGTTTTTTATTTGGCCAAGTATACTCGTGGACTTTGGAGCTCCGAGAAGCTTGACAGGCCCCTGTTAGGCCCACTTGAGAATTCCCATAAACCCATAAAACCCCCATATCCTAGGTGGGGATCCCCGCCTCCCCATTCTCACGTAGAAACTTATATAGAGTGTGAGACGCTAGAATATTAACTTGTTATATATATACCCTTGAAATATTCTGTAAATTTGATCTTTTAAAAATTTATTTAAGTGATAATTGTGTATATCCTCTTAATTCAGGGTTTGGGTTAGAATCATCATGTTTCCGTATTCTTTCAAGCTCATCCCTAACGGTACAAACCAGCGTGTCTATACTAGTGATGCAGCCCGCATTCAAGAACAACTCGTTGAACCAAGAAGATCGACATGCATTTAAGATCAATGATACTCTCATCGAAAAGTTTCTCATCGATAAGGCCTCATCTTTGCCTTTGTCATAAAAACTTTGTCATTTCCCATGCATCGAAACTTACATCATGACACCTAAGGATGGCCACAAGTATTGAAATTGTTTTTTTTTTTTTTTTGGTAAGGACGCAAGTATTGAAATTGTTGTATAATAACTCATAGTTTTTAAATGTTTCTAGTTTCTATGTGCATAAATGATCGTTAGATTCTAAGTATGAGTCTAGTCTTTTGCTCTTCTTTTGTTTTGCTATAAAAGGTCGTTGAGTCACTGTAAAATACACACCAAATTTGATTAATGAAAATTTGCTTAGCGCAATTCCCTTGAACCTAAAAGAATTCAAATCCCTTGAAAACCTTGAAGAGTTTTCACTCCATCATTGAAGAGTCGGAACTTCTAAAACCTGCATCATTTAAGAGTTGTAGCCATCTATCTCATAGAATTGATACCATTTCAACTTTCTTGGAGGCCTAGAAGAGTAACCATTGAAGTTCCTATCCTTTTCTTTATTCGATTAGATTTCGTTTCATCCACTTCCTTCCAAAATCGACAAGTCCATAGTTTTTTGTCTAAGAAAACTCAAAACATGAAATTTGTAGTCTTTGAGTCTTTGTTCTTTTAGCTTTGGAATTAGGTCATTATGATGTTAATCAATAAAGTTATTCCCATTTTCTCGAACTAATACGAAACTGAAATTTCTGCTTGATTTTGTGATTGAGTTTTCGTGTGCATAAGTCACTCTTCCGATCCTATTGTTTGACTAGCTGACCTTGGGCTACATCAACTAGTTACCCGTTATGTGTTGGACAAGAGCATTGCTAAAGTGAATGTAAATATAAATCAGGTGCTCAAAAAGTCTAGAGTATTCCATTAGTTGGCCAAAAAAGGCTATAAGTTTTTATTGGAAGAGTAAATGGAGTTTTTGAAAGTTATATTAGACAAAAGAAAAAACTAATTATTGCTTGAATTGCTTGTAAATTTAGCAAATACTACCCATCCCCGGTATGAAAATTTCATCTACATCTGTTAGTTAATAAATAACTATTAAATGGCGTGACTTGGGAAATATGCATTCGACCACGTAAGACAATAATGAAGTGCTTTTAGAAGAGAAAATCACGTCTTTCACATTGCAAAATACACCTATTATATTCTTTTAAATATATAAAAGGAAATCCGTTTTTGTCTGTTAATTATGTTGTCCTTTTGGCGTTTGAGGGGTTCTAGTTGAGTTATAATTTATCTCTGGTATGATAGAGGGATTCCACAAAACTAAGCGCAATTAATAATCTTTTGCTTTGCCTATTGACCCGAATAACAAAGTCTTCACGCTCCGTCTGCGTCCTCCAACACCGTGATGTACTAGATTAAAGTTTATTAGTGTTTTTTTTTTTTTTTTGGTCGTAAAAGTTTATTGGTGTTCACATGACCCATTTCTCTTAAATTTTCACCTGCAATCTATATCACATCGCTTAGTGTACAAATTTTGAAAATCTATCGGTGCTTTTTGAATGAGTGCGTCCTCCAAATACATGCTTTCACATGATCACGATAATGGTAACACGGATGGCTTATGCTAAAACGAATAGTCAAGAAGAAAGGCAAAGAAAAATGGGAAATAGAGGTTTCAAACTAGGTCGAGGCCAGCTCGAATGCCTCAATCAGGCCAGCACCGCCCAAGGTATGTGTTCGGCTGTGTTAGGTGCCAGCTCGATATTTAGGGCCCTTATGTGGCGGAATTGCCTTCGGCCCGATCTTCCCTATGATTCGATGTAAATGCAGATTCGGACAGCTAACGAGGAATCAACAACTTGATCAATGCAAACTATCTGTGATTGAGTGGCGAGAGGGCTTTGTGAAGGAAGATAGGAACAAGTCATTGTCATCTATAATTACATATATCGGCCAACTGTAGGTGTCCTGGCACTATCAATCCGGTCGCTGTAACTCTTATTAAGTAAATATTGGTAATTGAGTGCATAGCTGAACGGCAAATTGAGTGCGGGATACGTTACACTACCCTTATATTATAATTCGAGATTTTTTGGGCAATTCATCAACTCAACCCCATAAGAAACCTAAGTGGATTCTTTTCAATCCCAACATTTTCAATTTTCAAGAATTGCTACAGTCGTGGATTTCTTGATCCTGGAGGTTGAAGTTTGTCATGCTTGTCTAGGGAAAGAAACCGAAATATCTATTTCATGGATCATTTTTTTTTCCTTTTTGTTTTCCTGATTGGTTTCTCATCATCCCGTCTTAATTCGGTTGGACATCTTTTTTATTTGTTTCGCGTCTCAGGCGTTTGAATCTGGAAAGCCTGATTAATTGAAGGTTACTATGGAGTTGTCATGTCTAAGAAAACCTAAATCTTGGGCGCCGCCCGCTAAATCTAGCCGATAAAACCCGCCCAATTATTGGATTAGAGAAGAGTGCTATGACCTGTTTAGATAGCTAATGATAATTAGTGACTTGTTTAAGAGGATGCAGGATCTTCTTAGGTTGGAAAAGTTGACTCCGCTATGGATCTTTGTCTTGTCAAGAGAAACTAGGGATGATTTTCCTGTTGTCTTGCTTCAGGTTCTCTTTCATTATTTAATGGCAGGGAAGACAAAACCAACACTTGTAACAAAGAGCCACCTTCAGGTTGCTGCTTTCCCCACCTAACTCCACAGGTCTCACGCACAACACATGTGGTGCTCACTTGCTTCCTCAAGGCTGCTCAGTTTCTGCCTCCTCTTCAAGTAAACTGCAGAGTTTCCGTAAGATTTGGGTCTGGATAAGATCGAAGATCTTTGCTGTGATTCTTGCATGAGACTTGACCCTCCAGAGAGAGTTTCCTCTTCTGCTTTGGCTTCTGATAAGCGCAGCCCGATCCAGTCGACATCAAGCGAACCAACCACCCGGAGAAGTCTGCTTCGGCTTCTGATAAGTGCAGCCCGATCCAGTCGACATCAAGCAAACCAACCACCCGGAGAAGAAGTGTTGAGGAGATGAGATCTCCTCTTTTTCCGTGCTCTTCTGCTATGGAAGTCTAGTATGGTAATGGAAATAATCATCTCTGTAGTCTTGCTGTTCATGGGCATCGCGGTCTTGGTGGTGATACATGTGTGCATAGTAGGGAGAGCATTCCGGGAAGGAGGAGGATTCAGTAGAGGACTGGTGCAGAGAAACGGCAACTCTGCGGCCTCGAAATTGTCAAGCGAAGACTTGAAGAAGCTGCCTTGCTTCGAGTACGGTTCGGGGGACAAGGCTTCCGACAGGGACGAGGACTGTGCAGTGTGCTTGGAGAATTTCAAAGCGGGCGAAAAGTGCAGGCTATTGCCTAACTGCAAGCACTGCTTCCATGCTCAATGTATAGATTCGTGGTTGTTGAAGACGGCCATTTGTCCCGTTTGTAGGACCGGCATAGCTCCTCCAGAAAGCAGTGCCAGTTTGTTGGAGGAAGGTCGTATAGAACATAATGCTCTTGTCGAACTCACGTAGAGCGCCGAGAGCTCTACCATCTGAGATTGCCGGTATGAACTTCCAAAGCCACATACAAAGCCAGTGTTTTCAGGGATCTCGCTGTGATCATAGTTTCGATTGGAGATGGCTGTGCCCTAAGACAGGTGCACGATCCCAGTAGCATTTACTTGGTTCGTCTATTTCCTTCTCCGTGACAAGTACCATAGTCCATGACATTTACCGAACAACATGATAGCAATTGCTAAATGCAACGTCCGTCTCATTTATATAAGAATCTTCATGTTTGAGCCATTTTGTTAACTGAAGGATTTTGGGGTACAGGATCTACCGAAGCTGCAGATTTAAATACTGGAGGCATTTGGCAGAAACCTCTTTCAAACTAAGTACAGGTATGTAAGTAACTGCCAACGTGGGGTTTCAATATAGAGCTTGCAAACTCCATGAAAAGAGCGAATGCTCTGATAAGGAAAGCATGCGATGAGTTCTCAAATTCGAACAATCCATATAACGAAAGGAAAGAGTTTCCTATGTATGCGCTAGATGGTTATGCCACTTTAACCAGATAAGCTAACAAAAGTTGTTCTTCACAAGTACGAAGGAAGAATCATGTATTTTGTGGAAGAAAGAAATACATCTTGCTCTGTCTTTTGATAGCACTTAGCAGAATTATCTTCTAATCTCAGCATTCGATATTTCCTTTTCTTACACTTGCATTTCCAAGTGAATTAGAGAAGAGAGGAGGGTGGAGAGAGAAGCAAAAGAGCTAAAATTCAGAATTTCAATCTCTTAACAACAAGGGATGCAGAAGCTTCCAGTTAAACCCATGATGGTACAAAGTTTGTTTTGCGAGGGAAACGAGGTAGACGATGATTACTAAACCAACACCTTAAACTAGGAGCAACAATCAAGAATTCCTATGTCAATGTTCAGCTCTTGGCAGCACTTTCCAGTTCTGTCCTTAGCTGCAGAGAAAAATCATCGTTCACATCGTCATCATCCCAATCATCTTCCCACTGCTGGGTAGCTTCTTTTACCTCTTCCTGAGCATCAAACTCTGCCATGAAGATCTATTTCAGGAAACAGAGAAGAGGATAACAAAAAATCATCTCTATCCAAGAAGAACGACTGATACAAGTTTTCAGAATACATGGACCTTCCCGACATGTAGCCAAAGTAAAACTATCTAGACACCATAAGAACGATGACCCGCACTTATAAGTTTAGTACCAACAATCTAAATTCTCATGGTAAGGCACCTAAGAAGCAAGCAAGCAAATGACCCTATAAGCACGACAATTCTATCAACATGCCACCAGCAAAATTTAGTACATGAACGTCACTATGTTGATACAGACCTTGTCCATGAGCGGTATAATATAGACCAACGAGAATGGCAAGACAGAGAACACCGGATTAGGAACCAAGCATCTCCCTTGAAGTAAAGCTAGTAAGGCATGGAAAAACATAGTCACGTCTTACGCCAGAATTTTTCCTAATTCTTCCATGCTAATCTCTTTCATCAATCATCAGAAGCAAAGCTCTTCCATGGAAGCTCACACTCTAGCAGATTGTACGTACCACCTGGCAGCATCGCCAGAAGAAACGCATTTGCAGCGAAGAGCTACACGCCATGCCTCTCGTCACAAAGCACAGAACTAACTCCTATAAGCGTTCGACATTCCCTAGGCCGGATTACCTAATCGCTCGCCGGTATCGATTCAGCGGACAAACGACATCCGGATTACCTAATTTTCCCGATGAGACTTCACGCAAGGGAAACCAAACAACGCGAGTTTCGCAAAAGCTTGCTAATTTGGCACCGTTTCAGGTGTCCAATTCGCGCTCGCACCTTCGTCGATCTGGAACTCCTCGAACTCGTCGTCGTCCTCGAACAAATCGCTCTTTGCGTCCTCCGCCGCGGCTTTCGGCTCGGCCGCCATCTCGGGACCCCGGGAGCTCAACAAGCAAAACGACCCGTCGCCAAAAATCGCGATTCTCAGATCCCGCACCCACTTCCGGACACGAGCACGATCACGAACCCTAGCGACGGCGTGAAGGAATCAGGATCCAAATCAACAGACGGGAACCGGCGACGAATCGCTTTTGTTCGATCCCGGTTTCGACCTTACTCGCGATTCCTCCGCCGAAGCTCTGGTCCGCCGTCGTGCTGCTGCTGAACGGAAGCGATCCGGCGCGAGCATGCACAGGCCGGCCGGCACGCGAGGGAAGATCCGATTTGCACAGTCGATAAAGATATTGCGAGACGGCGTCGTTTCAGTTGATTTAAACTTATCCTGTTTCTTGCGCGAGAAGTAGCGTGCCTTTTTCCTTGCGCCAATTAGCAAGAGACTACTCCCTATTGCCATTGCTGCAAATATTGAACGCAAACTTTGGGAGATCTTGGTGAAATGCGTAGCCTTTTCTGCTTTGTCGCAAATTGGACATCTCGAAAAAATATATGCATACATTATTTCATAATTTTTGCAAATTTAGTATCGAATAATATTCCAATATATCATTTTTTTTATATGATATGGTACTGATGAGCATGCTAACAAAGTTATCCTTCAAAATGACCTCATCCAACTTCTTCCCGACAAAACTAATTCAAAACTAGGGGCCACATGAGCTATCTATGATGGCTCTATACCCTTCATCGAGCTTGCAAAAACCCCCCTCGAGGTGATTTTATTGTTGTCCAATATGGAGGGTAATCCTAACTCGCATTAATTCTGAACCATCGGTATCCATAATTTCTTAACTTCTACTATTTGTAATTTCATGGGGTCTGACACACGAAAGAGATGACGGTGCGAATGAATGGAATGCCACAATTGCTAAATTTATCAAAATAGTAAAAGATTCCATATCTTTTTGACACGTTTAAAGTTGCAAAAGATTGTGTATTATTTTGCTAATTTGGCATTTTTTATTTTTTTTAAGCCCATTCTTTTCCTTTTTGGATAGAGTTTTCAATTTAATTATTAAAGTGTCGCTTTAGGAAACTAAACCTTTGCTTGTTTCATGGAAAATGAGGTGATACTTGAGCTCACCTGGCAACCGCTAGCAAGAAGAAGAAAAAAGGAAAAGAAAAATACAAACAATTAATTAAAATTAAAATAATTTAATAATTGATTTATTAAAAAATTAAAATTAAAAGGAAAAAGTACATGGTGAAAGAGGAAATGGAAAATATTTTCTCAATTTCAAAAGCGAAAAACATTTTTCCCCATTTTAGAAAACAAATTTTTTGACTAATTTATTTTCCATGAAATGATTGTCACAAAATTTGGAAAACATTTTTCTAAAAGTTATTTTTGACAAAACGAACGGAATGAAATCAATAGATAGCAGCAAAAAAATATCTATTCATTCTTCATGAAATTATGAAAGGTCTCGTCAATCATTGAGAAAAAATTACTCCAAAAGCAAAAATTCGAGCAGAGTGTTTACATGGTCTTCCCTCCAAAGAAATGATTCATCAAAATGACAGGAATCGCTAGTGATCCCGATTGCATTTCTATTTCGCCTGTTGCCATAACACGCAATACGAAAATCGCTGGTTGCCATAACAATTAATCGAGAGGGACCGATCAACACATACACCAGTGAATGGTTCTTCTTTAACCATTCGGTTTTGTTTCGACGTATCATCTGAAACAACCAGTCACTCGTATTTTGAATAAAGTCGAATTCATTCGCACCAGCTACCCGGAATTGCCGTGGAAATTTAATCGAAACGGAGGTAAGTGCCTCTTGAAAAGACTGACCATGAGGACAAAGAACACTACCCAGCATGAAACATCAATAGGAGATGAAAACCCTGTTATAGAAGCTAGTCAAGCTAGCTTCAATATGCTAATGATAGCAAGGTGTCTTTTCTCAGCAGATAGAGAGAGAGAGAGAGAGAGAGAGAATCCGTAAAAAGCACACCTGAACATGGATGAAGATTATTTCAATGATTTCACAGTCTTTCTTCTATAGCCATGCCGGGTTCTTGAGAGGAGTCACCACAGCCTTCACCTGCAAGTAGCTGTTGAGGCCGTAGATACCCTTCTCCCTGCCGATCCCGCTCATCTTGTACCCACCGAACGGGATGGCAGCGTCGAACACGTCGTAGCAGTTGACCCACACGGTCCCGGCTCTCAGCGCCCGGGTCAGGGTGTTGGCTGTGTCGATGTTCTTGGTATAGACCCCCGCCGCGAGGCCATAGGCCGTCGCGTTCGCCCGCCGTACCACTTCATCGAGGTCCCTGAGTTCAAGGACAAGGTTAGAATTTCGTGGCGTGACACGATTGATGTATGATTCGATCAATACATGATTATAAATTCAGGTTTCCGTGAAGCTTGTAATGGACTAATCATCTTTTCCTGCCATTCCACATTCCTGTTTCACTCTCAGATAGCAATGTTCCCTTCCCTGACTTAAGTATTTAACTAACAGCTTCAGAGAGTATTGTCCTAAAAGTAGAGATGAACATGAAGTTACTTGTGGTTTTACTCACTTAAATTTCAGGATCGACTGAACAGGGCCGAAGATCTCTTCGCGCGCTATTGGCATATCATCCTGATGCAAGGAGATCTTAGTTTCGTTACAGTAAAACGAAAAGAAAAGAAACACCCAGCTCCTGTTCAGGGGATTAAATTAGAAAGCGATGAGTCAAAAACCTTGACATTGGAGAAAACTGTTGGCTGTATGAAGAAGCCCTTGGACCCGAATCTTTCGCCTCCACACTCGAGGGTCGCATCGCTTTCGACGCCTAATCTTATGTATCTTAGGATTTTCTCGAATTGCTCCACATCAATCTGAAAGGATTTTGTGAGGTTATAGCAAGTGTTACTACCATTTACAAGCACCATATTCTGCTATGAGATGATGACCGACAGATCAAATCATTACAGAGAACCCTGTGGCTGACTGTAAAAACAGGTTAATCACAAAGAAAACAGGCCTGCATTCCCTTAAATTCAACTTCAATTGTACATGATTTCCCTGTTTTGGCAAAGCCTAAGCCTGTTCAATATTTCTGCTTCATCTGGTTTGACTTCTGCACATAATCTGCTAAAGGTTTTCCCTGGAAGTCCATTCTTCAAAGCTATTCAAGAATCACATTCCGGGTGTGCATGTTCATAATAAATACTAGGAACCTAAAAATCATGTACCTGGGGACCTTGCTCGATACCCTTTTTGAAGGGATCACCCACCACACGTTTCATAGCGAGCTTTTGCCTTCTCCAAGAATTCATCGTAAATTCGTTCATGCACATAGGTACGTGACCCAGCACAACAACATTGTCCCTGTAGGCACACATTGTTCTCATTGACTACCGAGAAGTTCCATACAAATCATGAGTCCAGGCAATGATATAAGGTTGTGTGATGAGTAACCTGATTAAAGAAGAGAGCAAAGTGTGCAGCCTCAACAGCCTCATCAATGTCGGCGTCTTCACATACAATGAAAGGTGACTTTCCTCCGAGTTCCAAAGTCACCGGCTTAAGATTGCTCCTCGCAGCCAGTTCAAGGACGATTTTACCGGTATGAGTTGATCCTGTGAAGGAGAGCTGCCAAAACAACAAAGCAAGTGCTGTTGTTAGAAGCCGACATGTCATGAGAATGTTTTAGGTCCACGAATGCCGCCATCATCATATGTGCTGAAATTTAAAGTCGAGCCCGGGATACTAAACCTAATGCACCTTGTCCACATTCATATGGCTTGCAAGGGCAGCACCGGCAGTTGGACCATAGCCAGAAACGACGTTCAGGACACCCGGTGGAAGACCAGCCTGTCGAGAAGGAAATGGAGTATAAAACCACCAATACGTTTGACGACAATAAACATCAGTTTGCAACCTATTCTGAGTCATTAGGAGAAACATGGCCTCAATATGACCGAATCATATCATTCAGAAAACTCAAATTGGGAAGTAACTGATTACTTATGTCAGCGGGGCTGATGTTAAAAGGCGGGGAATGAGAGAGTTTTACCTCATGGAGTAGCTTTGCAGCATATAGAGCAGTCAAAGGCGTCTGCTCGGCGGATTTAAGGACGACAGTATTACCACAAGCAAGAGCAGGCCCGACTTTCCAAGAAAAAAGGACCAGCGGAAAGTTCCACGGAATAATCTGTCCTGCAACGCCAATCGGTTCATGCAGTGTCTGCATGTGGTAATTCCCATCGGCCGGAACAGTCATTCCATGTATTTTGTCTGCCCAACCTGAGATATTGGATCAAGATGCGTTAGCCATTTCGAACACTGACAATACATGCCTAGTAAAGAACGAGATAATTCATTTTAGTACCGGCATAATAACGAAAGAGACGCGCCATTAATGGGATTTCTGAGTGAAGAGCCTGCTCATAAGGCTTTCCATTGTTCCATGTCTCTAGTGCAGCAAGCTCCTCACTATGTTTCTCGACCAAATCGGCGAAGCGCAGAAGGATCCTACACCTTTCCTGAAAACAGAAAGGTAGCAAATAGCAAATATAACTCGTAATACAAGGCGATCCACATAAAGTGCCGATTCAAGTCAAGTGGGTGCAAGAAAAAGGTTGGATTCTAACATAAGGAGTCATCTTTGGCCATGGCCCCTCATCAAATGCTTTCCGAGCGGCGGCCACCGCCCTGTCAACATCCTCAGCGTCACCCTCGGCGACATGGGCAATCACCTCTGCACTTCGTGGGTCATAGGCCGGGAATGTTTTTCCTATAGAAAACAAAGAACAAATCAGTTCGCAATGGTGATCAAACTAGTCCGGAGACTTCCACTTCCACTTCTTTGAGGGTCAAGTAAAGGATCACCTGAGGCCGAATCAACAAATTGACCGTTGATCAAAAGTTGTGTGTGACAGACTTGAACTGGCGGGACGACTAGCTCCTCAAGCGCAGCCGCGGCCGCAGCCGTGCTGAACCTGGGGATACTCCTTCTCGAGCCCGGATTTTTCCCTGGAGGTCGAAACCCATTGATTGAGTTCAGGGAAAAAATAAGTCTCACTTGTGATAAGCTTGAGTCATCCCGGTTTAAGAGATTCACAACTTTGGAGGGATTTACAGATTTATCATAAACTGGGAAAAGCTAATCAAGATCAGTGAGCCGAGTTCAAAAAGATCTCCCTTTATCTTTCTCTGCTTTTTTTGTTTGTCGGTCCAATAAAAGTAGCCAGAAAACAGGTCTCGTTGCAGTAAGTTTCCAAAATAAAAGGAAAAGAACCGATCTACTCGGAATATACGCATGAGTATATAATCCACATCCATCTCCATTCAAGATCGGGATATTCAAGAAGAACAAGTGTACACGTGACAGGAAAAGAAAGGACAGAAATGGTCAACCTCGAGATAGAAGCAGAGAAGAACACCCGGAAGAAGCAGAGAGGGAGCGAGAGAGCAACGACGATATCCTGCGAGCCGCCATTACAGCACCAACAGAAGAACCCCAACAGTTTTCCTCTTTTCTTTCTCTTCACAGTCCTTGAACTCCAGCCAAAGTTCTCAAATCAGACAGAGAACACGCAACACGAGCTCTCCACCAAACTCGGTTCACTTCACGCTTTCCTCTCTCTCTCTCTCTCTCTCTCTCTCTCTCCTCAGTGGACCAGCTACCACTCCTTTGACACTCCCAGAGCACAGAGATGGTGAGCTGAGGACAGATGATGTGAACTTTTTTTTTTATTTTTGTGGACTAACAGATGATGTGAACTTTAGGGGTAGGAAATAATACAAAAGTTGACGGTGGAGGGCGGGTATTATTATAAACTAGTCTGATCGAATCGAGGGGAAGCACTCCCATACACGACAATACAACCCGTCACCCTCCAGGACTACGGCTAATCTAAGCCGCCGCCTCTAAAATAATTTGCAAAAAGTTAATGATTTATATCACTTGAAGTAATTAATTAATAAAAAATATTTTTATTGTAAACATCAATTTATGTGTCGATATTTCATAGACGATGAAAAAATTATTTATTTATTCATTTTTATGAGCGATATTAATGATTATTTATAAAGATATTTTTTAAATTATTTATTTTTCGTGAAATAAACAAATCCTAAAAACGTCCTCTCTTTTTCTTCACCTCCTTTGCAAGGTCATCAATAGCTTAACTAGATATTTATTGCGTTTCGTGTCCTAGAAAAGCTTGAATTTTTGGGATCAAGCTATATGAGAATAAATATGTCAACAGATTTCAAGTCAATAGTGTGTTTTGTCAAACATGTATACATTCTAGTCACTACATGTTTAATGACTATCCATTCAAGGGTGGCAATGTGTACACCGGACATGTCATATGAGCCAAATAGAAACCATCTATTTTTGAACAAAAACAATGTAGTTCGATTAGGGTTTTGCCTTACCATTTCCGGAGGACATAAAAAGTTTAGCCCCAAATCGAGCTTGCAAGTTGAGTGGCTATGATTTTACCCCAAAATGAGTTTGCAAATTAGGACTTCATGCCACCCAATTTGAGCTAATTTTTAGAATTCAAGCAAACCGTGAAGTTCAATGCATTTCAAGTTTGCAAATTGAGGTTTCAAATAATTGATTTCACGATAGATGGAGCAACTAATCCATTATGATAGAAGCGATATGGCACCATTTGGACTCAACTAAAAGGAAAAATTGTTTGATTAGTTCAAAATTTATTATATAGATATCAATTTCGATTCTAAACTTTTCAATTTTGTTAATTAATTCATAAACACTATTACAAAATTTTAGTATAGTTCTTCTAGTCAATTTATGTTAAAAATCTCTTGTATGGCAATCCAATTATTACTAAACATCTTATAAAGATTATATTGAAATTTCACGTAAATATTTGGATTAAATTGTGAAAATTAAAAAATTTAGGATCAAATAGACATTCGTGCAATGAGTTTAGGACCGATCGTACAATTTCTCCTAACTAACATATCATGTCACTACCACTAGCCGTATCATACCAAATAAACTTCTTTGGATGGAAAAGTCAGCGACAGATCCTTATATTCCTCGAGAAAAATTTCATGCTTTTTTTTGGAATTTTTCAAAAGTGAGATTATTGGTGTATAGTTTTGTCTGCGGTTATAAGTTCGTGCTTTTTTGTCCTTTTTGCATGCGGCCTTTTTAGGGGGTGCATGGAAACACTCCAAAAAAAGTGTTTCCGGAACACTTCTGTACGGAAAAATTTAACAAAAAAAAAACATAAACGCGTTTGGTTGTGTTTCTGTTCTTTTTTTGTTTTTTTATTTCGAAACGAAATAGAAACAGAAAAAAAAACATAAAAAAGTTGTTTCTCCTTAAAAGAAACACTTCTCGGAAGAGAACAAAAGAACAAAAACCACTCTTCTCTCTCTTCTTCTTCTCTTCTTCTTTTCTTCTTTTTTTTTTTTTTTTTTTTCTTTGGCCGGTCCGGCCTCGGCCATGGCCGGCGACCCGGCCGTCGAGGCTCGGCCTCGCCCGTATCCGGCGAGCGGCGTCCCCGCGGCGAGCGAGCCTCGCCCAACCACGGCCGGGCTTGGCCTCGCCGTGGTCGGGCAAGGCCGCGCCCCGTCGGCCGGTCGCCAAAGGCCGTGACCGGCCGAAAAAAAGAAAAAATAAAAAGAAAGGAAAAAAATTAAAAAAATGTTTAAAAAATTAAAAGAAACAAAAAAAATAATAAAATTTACCAAACGTGTTTCTGTTCATTTTTTATTCCCGGACCAAACGTTACCAAACGTGTTCTTTTGTTCAAAAACTGTTCCCCGGAACAAAAACACTTTTTTTTTGTTTCTGTTCCCAGGAACAAAAAAAAACAAAAACAAATCCATGCGCACCCTTACTGAATGAACCCAGCATATATAGGCTAATAAATTAGGTGAAATTTAGAGACCCGTACAGATATCATGGCTCGCATGCGTTGGGTCTACATGCATCGGTCTTTGCGAAGACTAAAGCTTGGCCATGCGATTTCTAAATGCTTCTCTTGTTATGATTCTTACTGTTTACCCCAGATGTTTGTGGGCTGGAAAGAGGTCGCTGTCACATCATCTTTTCCTCTTTTCAGCCGCAGTGGTTCAAAGAACTGAGGGTAGCCACCATTATCACATGTACCAAGAAATTGCCCTTTTGATTTGACCGACTGACTAATGGTCCAGCAACTTGCCCTCCAACTGGTGCAAGTCAGGTTAGGCAAAGCAAGATGCGATTAGCATTTAGGCCTTGGCTTTGTATGGCAATTTGGTGCGTAATTGAAGGAAGTGGACGTCCGTGAAGAGTGAGCATGAAAAGACAACAGCACTCGGGAGTAATGACGGTAACGAGCCACCTACCTAATCAAACATATTCAGGGCCGGCCCGTGAAAAAAAAAAAAAAAAAGACAATAATATATAAGAGGATAATCATGAAGAAAGGAAAAGTGAATCCAATCGTCGTATAATAATAAAAGTATAAATAATTGAAGTCGGGGTCCATAAAAATATGGTCTAGAAATTGACATGCATGAATTTATCCACTTTTTATTTTATTGGGAGCATGCTGAAGGGACGAAATGCTTTTGAAGCATCTTTCCTGTGCGCCGTTTGTGACATCTCATCAATCCACTATGGACATTTGGCTAAGGACAGGAGATATGATGAAAAAAAAAATATTTAACTAGAGAGCAACATGATTTCCTCCGCTTATCTTAATTAATTAATCCCATCCAACGATTATAATAATATAAATTTTTGCAAGATAGTATCACGTCCTCCGGACCTTAGGACAATTATATACCAGAACCTTTTATGTAATACCAATTTTTTTTTTTATTATTTTTTTTGTGTGTGTGTTGTAATTGCACCACAGTAATGCTCTAATGAAAGGATAACGACAACAACTAAAGCATCGATTTACAAAATAATGTAGCGAGTTCTTTTCGCATGCTTGAGTACAACTCGGTTACTTAAATATCTGTCTATTGATTTGCCGCACCGCTTTATGAGCCAATCATTGAAATTCTTTTCACATGCATGAGTACTACTCGAATACTTAAACATTCGTTGATTGATCTGTTGCACCCTTTTTATAAGCCAATCATCGAAATTATATGATTATTCCTATCTAAAAAAGAATCTCATGCATAATTAATCTTTAAATGTCATTTCACATAGTCATGTTGCAAACCCGGGTTTACAATTAGAAAAACCTGTAAAGCACAAATATACACACACACACACGTGTGTGTGTGTGTGTGTGTGTGGTGGGCCAATGACCCATTTTATTGTATCCTACGGGCAACGAATTGGGCTTGAAGCATTGGGCCCGACCCTTAGACCAAACATTCATTACCATTCCGTTTCTCCATATTCTACTTTTTTGTTTTTGAATACAAGTTTAGAACAGAAAATCGTTTAGTAACACAATTTCATTTTTTATTTCTAAAAATAAGTTTTTAATCTAAAAATAGATTTAGAACATAAATGAGAAATAATAATTTTCTACTTTTCTATTGTTAGAACAAAAAATTAAAAAAAAAAAAAAAAACTCTTTTCATTGCTCGTCATTACTATATCGCTTCATTACTATTAGCAAACCACGTTGCCACAGCTCGAAAGGAATAAATTTTGTATTATTAAACATGTACTTCTACTTTAAAACTCATATAAGAAATAGAAATTGAAAATTCTATTTTTGACCAAAAATTAATTTATAAAACAAAATGGTTATAAATTTACCCCCAATAGTCCAAGAAAAGACATGCTATCTTGCCAAACTAGATTTTTATGCAAGATATTGCGCAATCTACGGTTAGAAAAATATGTGTTTTCCTTTCATGGCTTTTTTGTTGTTGCCCTAGAAAAGATTCTCATTAAATATCATAAGGACCAACTTGCACTAGCTCCTGAACACACGCATGAATACATTTTGCCTTTGGAAAAATGACAAATTGTTCTCTCAATCTATCTCCTTGATCTATTCATTATAGCAACCTTTCGATTGCTAGATCAAGTAAAATCATGTGGCCAAACTAATTAAGACATCGGATGCATTGGTTCCCAACAATACCAAATGCCAAAGATAGAGTTACCACGTCTAGTTTTATCCTTTGTTCTAACTTTATTTAGAATGAAATTTGCAGGAATTGAACTCTTGAAGGCTGTCCCTAAATCAAGTAACCTTTCGATTGCTAGATCAAGTAAAATCACGTGGCCAAACTGATTAAGACATCGGATGCATTGATTCCCAACAGTACCGAATGCCAAAAATAGAGTTACCACGTCTAGTTTTATCCTTTGTTCTAACTTTATTTAGAATGAAATTTGCAGGAATTGATCTCTTGAAGGCTATCCCTAAAGGGACTTATAATAGAATCATTTTGGGTGCATTTCACCCTCCTTGAACTCTAGGAGGAGTGTTCCTACAATTGCAACCAAGTACTGATTAATTTTTCATCTATTGATCAACTTCATTTCTTACCTAAAGGAATCACTCACTTGGACCTGAGTAAGTCCTCAAACTACTTCATCTCAATTTTGGGACGTAAAACTTCGAGGGTACTCTCTCCTAGTTGGGAAATATAAAGATTCACTTGGGAACTAGGGGAACCATCAAGGGTATTCCCTACTAGTCTTTCTTTCACTGAAGAAAGACAATTGTCAAGTAGGCAAATATAGTAGCCTAAGGTAAGATTGTGTAACTTAAAAAGAGTTCCTATTGGGTTGACCTGTGCTTCGCACGATGTCTTTCAACCAACTTGTCAGCCCAATACCCATGGTTGAAAGACATTGTGCGAATTATTTTGTCCTTACCTTGTTTTGGATGAAATTGCATAAATTGATCTCTTGAAAGCTGTATGATGCAATCATTTTAAATGCATTTCAACCCCCCTTGAACTTTAGGGTACCAGCTATTGGCAATAGTGTACCCGCAACTGCAACCCAGTACTGACTAATATCATCATTTGGTCAACTTCGTTTCCTACTAAAGTAATCCCTGATTTTACAATACCTTTTAACTACTTGTTTTCAATCACTCTTTGATATCTTTCACTTGTGAAAATTCATTTTCACAACATGGCATATTACACGGAAAGATGCATGAATCACACGGTCTGTGATCTATAACTCTTCCGAAAACAAAAGAAAAAGGTTATACCTGCTCATACGCGCCACTGCATTGAGTACTGTGCATGGACAGCTGCAATTGAACTTGCCGAAGGAACTTCCTAGAATGGGTTGGTCAGGCTCAGGCAGTCCAACCCAGACCCAGAGGCATGTGTCGACTCCTGCCGGCTGAACAATTTATTTGTCAAAGGAGACCATCGCGAAATATAGCCAATTCTTCAAAGGCTCTGTTCGCCATGCTTGAAGGACAGGTCCTTCATACACAAGGTACGATTCCAACCTCTGTTAATATTTCGTGCAATATGTATCTTCCAGGATTATGACGAGATTTACCTATCTAAATTCTTGGTAAATTTACAAATTTTCTGAGTCGGACAATCAGGTTTACGGGCTGCTCCACCAAGGGCCGATTGTCAACTTCAAGAAACCGGTGAATGAACTTTTCTTTATGGGGCTTTGCAAGTGTTTAAATTTCTATCTGAAACCTAAAAGAATCTAGACAGTCTTTTGCAAGTTATTATTTAAGTATTCCTATCGTGTTTTTTTCACCAAGTACCTATACTAAGAATGGACATACTATACACAAGAGTGGTAAAAATAGTATTGCTACACAAAAAAATGCATGGGCCTGTGTGCACGTGTGTGCGTGCGCGCGCGCGCGTGAGAGAGAGAGAGAGAGGAATAAACAAATCTTTAGGGCGATCTTACCAGCCGCTTTAACAGAGACTAAATCTTCCTGACTATTCAGCAATGAAATGTAACCACAAAAAAGCTGATACGACAGTGACACAAAGTTCAAGAGAACCGTAGAACACAACGGATATAAACACCACCCTACAGTTCTCATCATATGAATTTATCGAATTCATCTGAAAATTTTCAGAAAATTACCATTCTACTGAGATCACAGATGAGTTTTGTTATTTGTCTCACAACAGATAGTAGCATTAGTGGCCAAAAGTCAAAACTACAACAACATTGCAGCTTTTGTGTAATTGCAAGTAAAATGCACAAGCCAGATGCACAATGTTTTTTAAAGGGGAAGCTCTGTTTCATTATCTTTTGTGTTCATGGAGAGCATACAGAGACCATGAGGAAGAAAAAAATAAGTAGCCATAAATACAAGTATACCAAGGTCAGCTTCTTCGCCCACTGCTGGCCGACGAGGATTTACCCAATATATCTGGCTTGCACACCATACACAGTACAGGCTAGCGATAATCCCCATAAGTTTCAGAGATTGATAGGATTTCTTCCTGATGGACTTAAGGGACTTCACTCTGCAAAGCAATCACATTTAAGTAACAGGAACCAATAAGTGTTCACAATCATGCTTCGAGAAAACTAAGTAAAATGGATCTTGGTGGGAGTAGAACCTGTTGATGTAAACAAAACCACAAATTAGGCAAATGCATAAGAAACCAACTACAACAACAGCATCAGGGTTGACAGGTGCGCGGTTTTTCCACCAACCAGTGCTCAAAATCCAAGTATACATAGATGAATGGCCATTTTCCTGCAAGATGGAGAAATTTACGCCCTGGTTTACTACAAGGCTGATTCAAGTAAGAGTCTAGCATCTAGAGGAACACACAAATGAATAGGTTCTACCAAGCAAAACAGTGAGAATACATCTCCCATATTCTAAGAAGTATTATCATTCTTCTGTCAAACTGAGTCTTCATCAGACACGTCATGCTAAAAATGAATAGATTGGTTTTAAAAGAATCCGTTTGTACAGAGTAAACTCCTCCAAAATTGTAACAAGTTTTACAGCTTAAAATGCCAGGTGTATGTTGAAGCCCATCATGGATATGCACGTATGTGTGCATGTTAGTATGTACAAAAGTGCTGGCAAAACTACGGAAATGATCGACATGCCATTCACTAGATCTTGTGCAGAATGAAATCTCATGGAATGATAAGAAACTCAATTCAGGTATACATGGTCAGTGCCATTTGAAGAAAGTCAAATAGCTTCAGCAACATCAATGAGAAGGGCAAACACACGACTAAGTTCTAAATCCCTGGGAGCATCATATTGTATGATCACATGGTAAAGCAGCTTGCAATTTTATATAACTGAAAAATCATCTCCACAAAGGAGGATGTATCAACAGGATGATGTATTTGCTCTAACATTCTCGACAACACCCCAGGGCAAAATTAATACCTCAAACAAATGGTCCAGGAAAAAATGGGATAAAGAACCGGCAGCTATCAACAGCAGACATTGCCTCCTAGTAAGGGGAACCTGCACGAAATCAGACCAAGTTGAGGATTATTAAGGAGCAACTCAAGGGCGCAATCATGCCGAGAAAACCAGACGAGACTGATTGATCACCGAACAGCACGACGCTCTAGCGGGACTTACAAGACCACCTTGGCACTTAGTGAGATTAAAACTCCATAAGGACACTGACTTCGCAACCCTTATATGACTAAACTCGACTCTCGTCATGATATTCATAACCGAGAAACTTGCCCTTTCCCTGTTTACCAAAATTCCGCCCCCAAACACATGAAATTACACAAATCTCCCAACAAACGAAACAACCCATCTCTCTTCACCGCTCTTCTACACGAATTGAAAGAGAAAACTCACCCCAGAGACAGAATCAAGAACGCCCTTTCGGAGCAGGACCTTGGAGACCCAAGAATAGAGGAACGAGAGAGGCAAGCCGAGGATCAGCACGTAGTAGAAAGGGTCGTGGACGGCGTCGGCGAGGAGGGAGCCGAGGGGGCGGGCCAAGGCGAAGCCGGGGAGGTCGGCGAGGGTGGAGCCGAGCCACTCGGAGAAGGAGCCGATGTCGGGGCCGAAGAAAGCGTTGATGGCGTAGGCGAGCGCGTGGTGGGGCGAGAACCGGCCGTTGGAGAGGGACGTCAGGGCCAGCCCCGAGCCCATGGCGTACATCAGGTGGGGCCCCGGCCCTGGCATTCTCGCCCCTCGAGAGAGAGAAGTAGGGAACGAGGGCTTTGCAGGATTTTGTGCGTGGCGATTTGGCTTCTCTTCCGGAGAAAATATTGACTGCCCTCTTGAACCCTCTTGTAGTCAGCACAACCCAAAGGAGAGGCCTGAAATGTTGACACGTGTCCAAAGTGATGCAAACGTCAGATCCCCCTACAAGCTATCTCCTCTCCCTCACCCGAAGGCCAGACTTCCCTATACTCTCTCTCTCTCTCTCTTTTCCCTCCCCTGCGAGCTCGAGGCGGTGAAGGCAACCTCGAGGCACTGCGTCCTCGCCCGACCCATGAACTTCGTGGTGGCGGACGCAATCTTGAGGCGGAGCCGTGCGGCGGTTCGTCCGACGAGTCACCATGCCCTCGTCCGACCGACGAGCCACGAGCCACAGCACTGATTCGGTGACGGCTCGCTGCCCCCTACTGGCTATGCTCTCTCTCTCTCTCCAAGTAACCATCGAACCCTCATCCAATGGACCACCGCGCGGCTCCGCCTCCGCCTCCGCCTCGAAAGGTTGCCTCCGCCGGCGCAAAGTTCGTCGGTCGGACGAGGGCTCTATGGGAGAGAGAAGGGGCGGCAGAGAGAGAGAGACAGCTCAGAGAAAGAGGACGTGCAGAGAGCAGAAAGAGAGAGAGGAGAGGAGATTGAGCTCGTCGGAGTTAGGGGTGACTATGGTTCATATCACCTGATGATCAAAGATTAGACTAAGTTCGACCGATTATTATTTTGTTTCATTTTTTTTGTATTCCTTAAAAGAACAAACATACTATTTCAAATTATATATCCATGAACAATCAAATTATAAACACCAATACATATTAAACATAAATATGAGATGAGGTAACAATAGAAATTTACACTTACTAAAAGCAATAAACCAAAATAACAAACATGCAATGAGAGGAATAAAAGCAAGCAACAAGACGAGTGAATAGAGGTGAGCGAATAAGTTTTTTTTTTTTCGAATTAGAGCCGGGTTTTTAATTTACATGACAAAGTCGAAGAGAACAGAAGAGGAGACACTAAAATTTAGAGCAAACAAAAGCTTATATATATATAATGTACATATATTTATTCAGGTTGGACTAATCTTAAACTTCTAAAATCGAGAATCAACTCACACAGGATTCAGAGATCCCAAGTCGAAGGACTGATCCAATCTTCCTAGGAACCGAACTAGAACCAACTGGATTGGGCAAGTCTAGGGTCAATCCAAACTTGAACTTGGACCAATGTTCACCCCCGGTCGAAGTGAAAAGGCCTAAATAAGGAGCAGTTCCTTGAAAAGCTTCTAAAATGGTAAAAGGACAAAAACGAATAGGGAAAAAATGATTCTGGAACACATGAAGGTATATTTTGACATAATTGTAAGTTTTGCTTTGAAATTTTAAAATTAAGCAAGCCAAGACTAGAGAACATTTTTGATGGGAGACCTTCTAAGAAAGTATTTACTTATACGTCAAAAGATAAAATTGTGAGGTCGGTATGAGAAAATAAATAATACCGCGGATGAGTTAATATAGGATATCACATAGCTGACCTGACATGAACTCGGATCGGCCGGAGATCACGGGGATTTTGCGATGCACCGCGGAGCAGCTGATCTCGACCGCCGAATTCCGTCCACATAAGCATATCCCCGCACGCTCGCTCGGCAATTACCGAACTGCCCTTCCTCGTCATCACTCACGCTCGGGTGGAAATATCGTTCCCCTGCGATCCCCTGTTTCGGTTCAGCTACAGCGTAACCTTTCGTCCTCCCGACAGCACCCAAAAAGAAGGTACAGACAAGAGCTCTCACCTACTAGAGAGAGAATAGATAGAGAGAGAAAGAGGAGAGAGAGAATCCATGGAATTGGAAGAATTGGAATCGCCCGCTTCGTCGAGGCGCAACAAGGAAGCAGATCCGATGATGATCGAAGAAGGGCTGTCGTCCCCGGGCCACGCCGCCTCCTCCTCCGCCCTCTGCTGCAACGACTGCTTCGGCTTCCGCCGCCCCGGCCGCCGCGCTGCCCGGCCGTCCTCCTCCTCGTCCAGCTTCTGGGAGCGCATCGGCTCGTCCCACTTCGACCGCCGGTGGTGGGCGCCGGGGCTCCGGGTCCTCATGAAGCTCCGGGAGTGGTCGGAGCTCGTCGCCGGCCCAAGGTGGAAGACCTTCATCCGGCGGTTCAGCCGGAGCCGGAGCATCGGCGCGGCCGGGGGGGCCCACGACCAGTACAGGCACGGCGGCAGGTTCAACTACGACCCCATGAGCTACGCCCTCAACTTCGACGAGGGCCCCGGGCACGACCCCCACCACCTCGACGACGACGACTACTTTCGCCGCTACCGGAACTTCTCCGTCCGGCACGGGCCGGCCGCCGCCGGCGAGGGCCCGGTGGCGGGGAAGAGCAAGGACGGGATGGCGGTGGCTGCATGACGGGGTCCCAACTCCCCACGACTCGCCGTCGTGGGGGTTGGACTCCGTGACGTCACTTGGCTGCTTGATATTTATACACCCCCTTTTTCTGGATTGTAAAGTGATTGTCGTATTGAGTGGATTAGTGTTGTCGTTTTATGCTCGCAGCGTGCGGAATGGCTTTGTAAATGGTAGCTTGCACGTAGGAGTGAAGTCGCGTCTTCCGCGCATTTGATTTGAAACAGTTCCGTGCACGTATTACTCAATTGTTTCTTCTTGTAATGAGCCAATAACTTGTGTTTTTTTTTTTTTTTTTTTTATTCTTTTTTAAATTTATACAAGAAAACTATATAAAAATTCTTACTTGTGTGGAATGAAATGGAAGAGCAAAATTGCCTTACTTATTTTTTATACCTTCTTCCCCCGTTTGGTTTATCTAATCGACAAATTGGCGACCAATCGCACCCAATAACTCCAAAACTTGCCAAGGTGGTTGAAATATAATAGCATCCATGCAATAGTATAAGGATAAGCATGTCATAGAGAATTCGATACCGCATTTCTGGATTATATACGTGAATCGATTTCTTGACCACATCGAGGTGAGTAATTAGTAACTTGATACATGCAACAGATGATGCTAAGCGAGGGATTTCTTCCTGTTCACTGATCTTATGCTGAGCAGCACATCCCCAACGATCCACGGGAAGCTCAAGAAATTGAAGCTTCCGTGGACGAAGGATGGATGGTAAGTGACGTGGTACCACGCCGAGGCCAGGCGCTCCCTCTCACTCGCCTCGCACCCGCTCTCGAACCATCCTTTGACCTCTTTATGCAGGTTCTTCACCGACAGCGAGATCCGGTCCTTCATGTCCCCGTATTTCCTGTTGTCCCTCTGCAGATATACGGCGCGGTTCCGTAGGTTGCCGGTCAAGATTTCGTCCTCGCTCTCTGCCCCGTAGAAACGCATCAGCTCGCTCAGTTTCTCTATGTACTTGTCCCTGTGAGTGACTGCCGTGTCGATGAATGCCTCAAAACCATCGACTTCCAGATCATGATCGTAATACTCCCGAGCGGTTTCGTCCGACCAGATGATTTTTGACTTCTCCAACGATAACTCAAGCGTCGCACGATAGAGCTTTCCAAGCACACGAGTGGATGTGTACATTGGCTTGTCTACCCTCTCCATAAAATCTGGAAATTCTCTCGGCTTCAAAACCCTCGGCATCTCAGCCGGTGCACCAGTCTTTGCAAAGTCAACAGCCATAGAGTGAAGAGTCGCCAACTGTAGACACTTCTCGCTCCGGGCCTTTTCTGGTTCACGGTCGGCATGAACCAAATGTGCGGTTGAGATGGCACCCAGCGTGTCGTTGATCATGTAGTCGACGAAGAATTTATGAATTTCCTGAAAAATAATCGGTAATGCTAAAGAAAGGACACTGCAAACCCTATAAGAAAACAAACTCTGAGACGCTCACCTCCAGTGTCACATCATGATCCATTATGCGCGGTCTCCTCCCAGTATAATCCATCGGAGTATCAGTTTCCAACGGGATGATATCTTCATCCCAACTGATAAAGAACAGGTCTCCATCCAGATCGCCACCAGAGCACTCATTAGGATGAGGCCTGTCAAAAAACGTTATAAGCCCAATATAAACATGCATGGTGAGCAAAATTGCAATTATCTAATGCAGAAGAGTATAACATAGATACGCAGCCACTCGGACCTTTCTCCTTTCCGAGGGAAGATGATGCAATCGACCAGGCCCGATTCTTCCAATTCCACCTCAAAGACAGCCTCGAGGACTCTGATATCCCCAGGATGAAGGCAAGGGTTTTTGGTGACAACTACCTTCCCTATTATTGCTGCTGTTGTCTCATCGACCTTCCTGAAAAATCTTTGCTCCCCACTTTCTAGCTCTGCTTTTGTCATGGTAACTCGGACATAAACCTGGCCATAGTCAAGTATTCCGGCCTCATCCAGACAGCCAAGCAAGATCCGGCCTTTTGGGATGTGAATGCGACACCTGCTCTTCAATTCCGACAGCTGAATCTCATGATGTGCTCGAAGCATCATCAGAAGGTAAGGATCTGCAGTTGGTTCATATCCTGCGAGTAACATTTTGGCTATAATGTTTCTGCGCTCTGCACCACTCAAGCTCTCCAGCACACTTAAAGCAGCCTCCCTGTCGGTTAACATTTTCCCGAGAATAAGCAACTGTTTCTGTTGCATAGCCTCAAATTTTTCATCCTCCACTCCAAGAGTGGAAAGAAGAGTAATGATCTCCCTGTTAAGATAGCACGGCAATGAGTTGCTCCACTGAGTAACATTAAGCATCCTGTTAGATGACTCAAATTTACGCATGCTCTCACGAAGAGAGAGCTTACGGAAGGAACGGCGGTCAACAGCAATAACACCTTTATAGCCACCATATCGGATTTGAAAGGCTGAAGGACTGTCAGTCAAGCCACACTTCTGAGCGACTTGCCTAGCAAAAGATTGAGAGATCTTTCCAATCCCATCTGAGAAACAGAAGTCAAATCCTCTGGTATTGACCTCAATATCAGGAACGATCTCCACATCATGTGCAGGGACAACCATAGTCTGTACAGAAGAGCTGAACATTTGACCCATCCTTGCTGCACACTTGGACACACTTCGGATTTTGTTGAAGCAGCCCATCCATTCTCTAATCTGTTCTGCAGTCACCTCGTCATTGGAAGCAAACATCCAGACGGAGTTTGACCGAAGTTGACTAGCTGAGAAAGCAAGAAATTGAAACTTCTTCTTGCCAATCACAATACCTTCACGAAGAACAGTCAATATACGGTGATATATTCCAGTCCTCAAAGGTTTTGAAAAAATGCCTTGCTGAGTACTGGTAGATAAGGCATTCGGGGGAATTTTGCTCCAATCTTCTTCGACGAAAGAAACTCTCAGAAAATCAGAAGAATGTGATGCAAAGTTCTTCACCACGTAGTTAGATGTCTCCAGCTCAGGACCTAAGCAATAAATCTTTGTTGGAGTAATAAAGGCTCTGTGACAAAACATTACATTGCTGTCCGTTAACCTTCTGAGAGCGGATGAAGGAAGATTTTTTCCATCTCTCTTAAGGACGTGTAACTGGGTCTTCACAAATGGCACGGGATCATAACAAGTGGATGTAAGCTTGTGCAGCTTCTGGAGAACCAAGACAGCAGTGTCGACATCCAAAGTACTAAGGATGTCAGTTAGCTCATATGCACCAGCCAGACTGATTTTCTGGGTATGAACAAGAGAATTAAGTTGGAACACAATCTCATAGTCTAACTTAGGACCAGAGTCACATTCCAGGAGTGGGACTATCTCAGATGCAGAATGAAATTCCTCACCTTCTTCTAGAGTAAGATCAATTGTTCCTTCCTTAAAATACGGAAAACTTGCAAAAACATCTGAAACTGGTACTCGTAGCCCTTCATCAACTTCCCAACAAAAAGTAGCTGATTGCCCAATTGCCTTCACATTAGAAAAGTCTGTTGTGCGGACCCAAAGAAAATTGAAATCATCTTTGTAGATATGGTATCGATCAGGACTAAACTTCGAGGTTACATCAGATCCGGAAATTCTCTTGTAGATTCTTGGTCCACGATTAAACTGTGAAAAGAGAAACAACGTTCAAGTACCAAAATAATGGAATAATGGATCGCTCTCCCGTGACAATAAACATTTTCTCACATGAACTAACAGGAAAAAGACCAACAACGAACTGCAGAACTCAATCTGAGAGGAATCAACTGAAGAGAAAAAAAGAGGGCATATTCCCCGTAGTACAGTGGGACAGATACACTTTGAATCATAAGATTTCCCTGATAAGTTAATAAAACACATGCACTAACAAGATTATCTACCACCTATAAATAAGATATCGGTGCATGCAGTGTTTCAAGAAATATTTCTCAAAAATGTTTGTCTGCCACAGTGATCTGTCTCCTTCCAGCGTTGATCCAAACCAATATAAGTCAATGAGATGAATATCAAGGCAAAAACTTGGAGGCAATTGCATAACGCAAATCATGTTTACAAAATCAATTGTTCAGAAATCGCCGGGATCATCTATAATCGCAAGCTAACCCACATTACAATGTTCCTATAAGAATTACAATTTGCCAAATGCATAAACATTTCCCCGTATTTAGTGAAGCCGGTCAACTATGGATACCGCTTAATAAATGCACTTCATTCATTAACCTCGTACCCAGTCTAAATCTATGTAATTTAAGCTCAAACAACATTTATAAAACTACGTCACGATTATCCTTCGAATAGGCAAATTTACACACGGAGCGTAATTGGTAAATGAAATTGTCGGCATACACAAGCAAGGACAAAATCAGAGTGCTTAGATTCAAACTTTAACTTGTCTAGACATGTACCGTTAATAACTGAAGTTAAATTTTCTAGAAGAACGCGGTTCCAATGCATGCTCATTTAGGAAAAGAGTAAGCTCATTGAAGGCTAGAAATTCTCCAAATTACAATTTTTTTTTTTTTATTGCCGATGATCCGATCGCGGTAGATTATCGAAACCTTATTCGTTCTTGATGGCAATATTGAAACATACGGCGTGTGAAAGTCTGTGAGTTGATATGATGGTAAATTCGGCGAGATTTTCCTTCGCTCGGATTAACATTGGACTAGACCGCCCGAACAATGCCAAACTTTCCGTGGCAACACGGGTTTAGGAACTAGCTATTACGACTATAACCAACCACAAAACCAACAAGCCATCGTGGCAAACACCCACAAGTAAATCAACCCTTCTCTGATTCCAAAAGAAATTTCTACTACATCAATGAATTATCTCCCAAAACAACCACAAAAGAGACGAAAGCATCATACCGTCAAGAGAAGCGCATTGGGTCTTTTGCCGCCGCCGCCATCGCCGCCATCTCCGCCCAAGCAACACCCAATGCTCTCCACGACATCATCAAACCCAACCTCGAGCTTGTAACACTCCCCCCCTCGACCCAGACCCAGAACTCGACCCGCCTCCTCTCGGGCATCAGCCAAACCCTAACCCTCCCCCACTGCGCCAGCTCGCAGAGGAGGCGCGGCCCTTGAGGAAGCCGGCGCGGAGGGAGCCGGCGTCGAGGCGGTGGCGGTCGTGGAGGGGGCGGGGGACGATGTCGTCGTGGGCGGGGGAGAGGGCGAGGGCGTGGGAGCGGAGGACGAGGGGGGCGGCGAGGGCGAGGTCGCGGTGGCGGAGGGAGGCGAACTGGACGCGGCCAGAGCCGCGGGGCTTCCAGTTCTTGCGCTCGGTGAAGATGTCGATGGCGTAGACGGAGGCCGGGCCGAGGGCGGACTCGAGGAAGCGGAGGAGGTCGTGGGCCGTCACGGTCTGCGGGATGTTGGACACCCGCAGCGTCGGCCTCTCCACCACCGCGCCTCCCATTGCTGCACACGGACGGACGAAGAGAGAGAGAGAGAGAGAGTAAGAGAGAGAAAGTGTGGAACTCTCTCAGTCTCTCGGAGTGTCGTTGCGAGGAAGACGACGACAGGGTCGACCCCGGTCTGCGCTTCTTCTCGGGCGCGCTGCGTCCGTCTTCTCCCTTTCTGTTCTCCTTTTTTTTCCTTTTTTTATCCCCCTTTCATTTTCAATTCCTTTTCTTTTAAATTATTGCCACGAGAAACTTTTAATCCGATAGACATGTGACGAATTCATCTTAATTTCAAATTAATACATCCGTAATAGATTCACCTTTTATTAATTTTTACTATTAAATTACCGAATTGAATGACACGTAACAGTTAATATATATACCGATTATTCACTACTTATTATAAATGTATCAGTTTATGATTTTTCGTAACATTAATTCATTACGCTGTGCACAAACGGCAAAAAAAAAAAAGTGTGCGTGGAGCTCTCTTAGTCTCTTAGGATGCGCATGATAAAATTTCTGAAATAGAAATTGATTTCTGGCCAAAAATTGATTTCTCAATTTCTATTTCTCATATTAGTTTTTAGCGGAGAAACTGTTTGATAACAACTCAAAATTTCTATTTCTAACAAACTGTTTGATAACAAAATAAAATTTTTATTTATAGGAATAAAAATTTGATAGATAACAACATGGAAAATCCTTAAATACAAAATAATAGTCGAAATAATACTTATACATTACAAAAGTTGAAAATACAATTTCATGGAATTTTTGGCATATTATTATCCATTGCCATTTTATTGGCAATGGTTTTTCTAAGCGTACTTATTTGGTTTCCCTCCTCGGTCAACTAAATATTTGCAAGCTCATCCTGCGTAGGTTCAACCAAGTACATCGGATCTCTATATAGGGAAAAGTTCTTATCCATCTTTGTTTTAATCACGAATGCAATTACAATATATGCTTGCTTTCGAATTGCAAATGAGGGCATGTGTCTCAAAATGAAAAAACAATTCTTCAATGCCCCAAATGATCTTTCAATGACATTACTTAAAGAAGAATGCCTATAGTTGAACAATTCTCTTGCAGTTGTTAGCCGTCTCGCTCTATCCGTATACTCATTTAAATGATACTAGTCACCTCTAAAAGGAGTTAAAAATCCCGAAATTCTGCATAACCAGAATCCATGACATAATATTTGCTTACAACAATGTAATCATACATTGGTCATAATTTGTAACTATAAATGTGATCATAAAGAAATTACTCTTTAAAGGATAAACAAACACCTAGTGGCGATCACCGGCCGCGGTGGCTCCACTGGATAAAACTCTGCTGATCCTCAACGAAGAGGTGAAGGGTTCAAAACCCAGGGGAGACGCTAGGTGTATTAAGTGTGACTCATGGGTGGTGGGTCCTCCTGCTTAAGTGTCACTTGGGGGTTTATGGCGCGGGCCTCGAGCAAACTGGTTCCTCCAATACCAAAAAAAAAAAAAAAAAAAAACGCCTAGTGGCGGCCGAGGAAATTTCAAGTGAGAAGTCTCTAGTGTTGCTGCAAACACTCAACAATCATTGGCAGAGCCTTTCCAATCAGCATATATAAAAATAAATTTCATATCAAATGAACAAACGCACATTACTCTCGTCTGCTGCAAGCTGGTTCCTCCAATACCAAAAAAAAAAAAAAAAAAAAAAAAAAAAACACCTAGTGGCGGCCGAGGAAATTTCAAGTGAGAAGTCTCCAGTGTTGCTGCAAACACTCAACAATCGTTGGCAGAGCCTTTCCAATCAGCATATATAAAAATAAATTTCATATCAAATGAACAAACGCACATTACATTCTGAGTGGTGGTGCATTTCCTACCTCTAAATGGGATTTGCTTCGACACAGGTACAGAAGCATGAATGTGACAGCCCTGTCATTTTATCAAAGACTAGTATTATACAAGATTATCAACAAAATAAAATTGATGGTGTAAAATAATATATGAGAATTCGAGTGGTGTAAAATAATATATGAGAATTCTACCTTAAAATAACGTTTATGCTTAGGATCCATAAAAATCTCTTGTGGGACAACATCAAAGGAAGGTAGTATGATAACCTCTTTTGCCAATTTGAGAACAAAAATTCTATTTTTGAATGATGGAGAAAAGGAAATAATTTATGTTTCTATTTCAGAAATAGAGAAGCTATAATTTCTAGCTTCTGATTTCTCCTCTAAATCAATTTATGGAATATAAATCTGTTTCATAAATAGATAAATCAAATTGCGTTATCAAACGGATTTTTATTCGAAACCTATTACGGGGAACAGAGAAATAGAGAAATCAATAAACGGAAATTTTATCATGCGCGAGATGGGGCACGTGAAAAATTTTATGTTTCTCTATTTCTCTATTTTTCTATTCTCCGAAATAAGTTTTGAACATAAATCTATTTGATAATGCAATTTCATTTTTTTTTTATTTCTGAAAGAGATTTCTATTCCAAAAATAAATTTTGAACAGAAATCAGAAATTAAATTTTTTAGCTTTTCTATTTCTGTAACAGAAATGATAAATCAAAACTTTTCTTATCCTTCACTCTCGTCATGCCCGTCACCCACTTGCCGCCTGTGGGATGCCGAACGCCCTTCGCCAGTTGCCAACAACCCGCCACCAACCCTGACCACTAGTCGCCGGCCATCAATTGTCGGCCGCCAACTGCTAACCATCGAACGTCAGCCGTCGGCCACTGCACTCCGACCACCTGTCGCCGAATGCCAGACGCCCACTAATCATTAGCTACTCATCATAAATCATTGGATGCTGAAGGCTCGTCACCAACCACCGAATGTTCGTCGGCAACTGTCCATCGGATGTCATCCGCTTGCCACTTGTCGCCTGACTCCGGCCACTGGCCACCCATCGCCAGCCTCCTGTTGCCAACTCTGAATGTTGAATGTCATACGTCGAACTCCGAACGTTGGGCACCGATTGCCGGTCGTTGGACTTTAGTGTCAAAATCCGAACATTGGTCGCCCGCCACTGGTCATCGAATGCCGAACGCTAATCACCGATCATCAAACTTCGGCCACCAGACATGGGTCATTGACGCTCTTAGAAATAGAATTTTTTTTTTTTTTTTTGTTATCAAATGAATTTTTATTCCAGAAATATAAATTTTGAATTGTTATCAAATGCGTTTCTTTACTCAGAAACTCGTCCATGAAATAGAAATTGAGAAATCAATTTATAGTTAAAAATTTATTTTTGTTCCAGAAATTTTATCGTGCGCGCCCTTAGAGTGTTATTGCGAGGAAGATAGACGAGGTCCACCAATCTTTACTTCCTCTCGAACGCATTGTGTCTATGTTCTCCATTTTTGTTCTCTCTCTTTTTCTTTTTTCTTTTCATTTCTATCTCTTTTAGATAAATATCACCGAAAGCCTCAAAAAGCTACACATATGATAAATTTAAACTCTAAACTAATATAACCTGTACCAAAATTTACCCTTTATCGGTTTCCGTAAAATTTCATTGTTTATCTAACGTGTGGATACATTCATTGTATTAATTTAACTTAATGAAAATGTATTTATCAATTTTGAGTTTTTTTATTGGTGATGAAAAAATTAATTTGGGTAAATTTGTTGTAAATGTATTAATTTGAAGTTTTAGATAAAGATGTATTATTTTAGGATTTTCCTTTATACCAACCATTGTCTTTTTTGGCCATTGTCTTGATTGTCCAACGTCAAATAGGAAAAAATGATATGGTTATTTATCTCGATTTTCATGAATTTGGAAGAAAAATAATCCAAAAAGCAATATTTTATTATGAGGGAAAATCAAAGTAGATGTGTCATTCTAATTTCATGTCATCTGGATTAACTTATTACCCTAAAAATTGGTGGGGTCATAAAGAAGATATTGCCCGACATAAAACACAAAAGGCGACAAGAACAAAAGTCTAAAGTGAGATTCACGATAAGAGAATTTACTATATTATATGTCGTGAGCATTCCCCAAAAAGGACCTAGTTTTCTGGAAACTCGCCGCTCAGAAAACTAAGATTAAATTAATCCTATCTTCAAGAATAATGCCGATAATAAAAAAGAAAAGTTACTATCACAAAAAAAAAAAAAAAATCAAATTATACCCACCATAACGCAAGTGCTTCAGACTTTCCTTTATCGGTGCAGGGATCCGTGGACAAGCTCCAACCTCGATCAATCCCAGGAGAAACTTTGTCTATGAACTGAATCATCTACTGCTTGGTACCCTCATCAACTGAACTCGCCACTGGAAAGACGAGAAAGATCAGAATGGCAAGCACCGAGATAGGCGCTCGATGCATTTTCGGTGAATCGAGGTGAGACTACGAGAAACCAATGGACCCAATATTTTTCTTGTGCTGTGTTTATAATACCTGAATGGTAGTAAGTTCTTGGGCGGTAACAAGGTTGGTGATTGTGTGTGTTGGAATCAGCTGTGAATGACAATTGGCTGAACTTACAATGGCAGTAGTTTAAAAGACATTCTGGCCGGGATTGCCACTAGGCGCTACGTAATGAGCCAAAATGGTGCAACGAGCCATTGCGTCACTCTTCTTTAAAAATTGGATGCCGGCAATTTGAAGAAGTCGAGAAAAAAGGGTCAATGTCCTTTATCAGTTGTCCTCTGAGCATTAAACTGGTCTCTAAAGGTCCAAATGGAGCATTAATTTAGGGCGTGCATGTTTTTGTTCCTGAAAAGTGTTTATAAACACTTTTTCTGTTTTTTTGTTCCAGGGAACAAAAAAAATGTAAACGCGTTTGTTTGCGTTTCTGTTCTTTTTTTGTTTTTTCGTTTCGGAACACAATTGAAACAGAAATCGAAACAACTTTTTGTTGTTTCTCTACTCCAGAAACACTTCTGAGAAATCAAGAAAGAACAGAAATAAAAAACATAATGGAACAAAACGGGAACAAATCATCGAAGCTCTTCTTCTCCTTCGTGCCCGTGCGAAGCTCCTCTCCCCCGACGCCTCCCCTCTCCGGCGCCTCCCACTCGGGCGGAATCTCCGGCGACTCCCCCTCCCGGCGACTCTCCGGCGCCTCCCCACTCCGCTCACTCCCCGGCCGACGGTGGTGCTCCGTCAACCGGCCGAAGCGCGCCCGGTCCCGTAAGCCCGCCGCTCCTCCATCTCCGTTCGAAGAAGTCGAGCTCCGCGACACCCACGTTCGCCGACCACCGCCGGACGCTCGCTCGAGCCTCAAGCGGCGTCGCTCGCCCAGATCTGCGATCCGGGCGAGCAACGCGCGCCGCCGCTTCCGCGAGCTCGAGCAGCTGTGGTCGCTCGCGGAGCGCTCGAGCGAGCGAGGCCCACCCCCGAAGGAGCCGTCGCCCGATCCGCTAGATCGGCCGACGGTTGCTCGCCGGAGCCGCTCGCTCGCTCGCGGCGCTCGCTTCCGCGAGCGAGCAAAGCGGCGCGGCTCGCTCGAGCGAGCCGCTCGCTCTCGCTTGCTCGCTCGCTCGCGCGGCGCGGGCGGTCGTGCGGAGCTCCGAGCGGCGCGGCTCGGTCGTTGCGAGCTCGGAGCAGCCCGTGGCCGCTCGGCCGAGCGAGCAGAGCGGCCACACTCGGCCGAGCGAGCGGCCGCCGCGAGCTCGCTCGTCCGAGCTCGGCGCGCGCCCCGGCTCGGTCGAGCGAGCCGCTAGCTCGCTCGGAGCGGCGCACGAGCTCGTGCCGAGCTCCGAGCGAGCGCGCCGCGAGCTCCGGACAAGCGAGCCGCTAGCTCGCTCGGAGCGGCGCGGCTCGCTCGTGCCGAGCTCCGAGCGAGCGCGCCGCGAGCTCGGACGAGCGCGCGCGCGCCGCCCGGCTCGGTCGAGCGAGCCGCTAGCTCGCTCGGAGCTAAGAGCTCGCTCGTGCCGAGCTCCGAGCGGCGCAGCTCGCTCGTGCGGAGCTCGAGCGGCTTTGCTCCGCGAGCGAGCGAGCAGAGCCACGCTCGGCGCGCGAGCCGCGCCGCGCCGGCTCGGTCCAGCCGAGCCGCTAGCTCGCTCGGAGCGGGCAGCGGCTCGCTCGTGCCGAGCGCGGAGCGGCCCCAGCTCGGCCGAGCGGCCATGGTCGTGCGTTGCGCGGCGCGGCCAAATTATGAGCATTTCGGTGACATTGTGCGGTTATGCGAAGGGTTACACGGGCATTAGTGAAGCTGATGGCTTGGGATAAGTTAGTATCGGGATCTTTGCGGTGGAAGAGGGGATGAGGTGTGCTTGGGGAGTTTGAAACCTTTATAGCTCTACATGGTTACTAGCATAATTCTAGAAGCTGGGTTTTGAGGAGTTGTGGAATCTGTAATGTTTCAAATAACTTCTTGCAGGTAATTTTGAAGTTTGTCATTTGATATATGCATGAGAAATAATGATAATTCATGGATTTGGTTTGCATGATTCTACAACTCCTCCCTAAAATGCTCAAATCATATTTCATCATGGTCAAATGTGGCTTAGCTCAATGATAGATTCAGTTTCTCTAATCATGGTACAATGATGTGAAAAAAGATATGGAAAAGAAATTTTGGTGATTACGGTCAAATTTTAATGAGCTTTAGATGTGGAACGAGCTCTTGATAAACACATTATTTGTTCATCCCCATCAAGTGGCTGATATAAAGTTCTCAAACCCTTTGTTGCGTATGGGCGGATTGCAGAAATTACTCGAGTGTTGAGAAGCGGTGGAGTTTTAGTTGGAAGCACTTTCCTCCGATACACGCCGTCCACTCCCGGATAATATTGCCTTTCGACAGGTACATCTATAGCAACAAAATTATATTGTATGTAGCATTACAATGAATTCTTTAGGTTGATCATTTCGCATTACATAGCTGAAAAATAGGTTGGAGAGAGAGCATTCGGGTTGGTTGATCATTGCTAGTCATAGGTTGCATGTAGTTCAAGAATTATCGTTATTTAAAGTTAAGTCTTCTTGGCTTGCATCTCTTCATAATGCTTTTATGTATGGCATATATAGTATTATGTTATTGATTTAACTGATTACTCATATGCTGCTCAACCGATCAAAGATTAAATGGCATCAGAGTCACAAAAATTCAGTGCAAAGTGGACCGAGTCGGTCACCAACCTATTTATCGGTTTGTTGGTGGATGAGGTGAAAAAAGGAAATCGGACCTCTTCTACTTTCAACAAAGCAGTTGGAGGAATATCCAAAATGAATTCTTTAGACAAACAGGGTGCCAATATACCATGGTCCAAATTGAGAAACAAGGTGAACAAACCGAGAAAACAAAGATAGTAGTTTTCGAAACTTATGTCCCGGTCTGGATTTGGTTGGGATAATGAAAATAAAAGAGTTACGTCGACGATCCAAACGTCGGGAAGAGCACATCAAGGTATGATTTTTTCTAATTTTTTAGTCATTTTGTTGTCATTATATATGTATGTTTTTCATTGTATAATTACACGTGTTTTGTTGAAATTTAATTGCTGTGAAAATTGTAGGAGAATGTAGAGTGGGCCAAATTCGGGAAGGATGGATTTCCCCGGTATCCCGAACTATGTATTGTATTTAGTGGTACCTATGCTACTTTTGGGGAATATGGCCTTGGAAATGCTGAAAATGCGGCAGTGTCGGAGGAAGCTGACAACGGTGGTGGCAATGGAGGTGGTGCTAACAGTGGTTACAATGCATACGATGGCAACAGTGGTGGCAATGCCTATGATGATGCTGGTGGTGCCCATACAGATGACTTTGGTGATCACCACACTGATGAGGGAGTCTTCCCTTCAGACGATGCTGGAACTTCAATTCGTCGGAAACACAAATTGGATAGGACTCCAAACACTAAGAGGAGAAGGAGGACTACCCAAAATAGTATTGATGACACTTGCAAAGCCATACAAGACTTTTTGAAAGTTAAGTCAAGTCAATCTGGTAATGGCTCAACGACTTCCGGCAGCATGGCACCACCCGTGGACCGTTTCTCCGTAGAGGCTGTGATGGATATTCTATTAAGTATGCCCGAGATAGACCAAGAAGTTTACAATAAAGCAGTGGATCGAGCATGCGATAGTGCCTCATGGAGGGTGGCCTTCATTAAATCCACCCCTGAAAGGAGAAATGGACTTCTTTATCATCTTTAAAGATGTTTGGAAATATATTATGGATTAAAAGACCTTGCATAAGATTGTATAACTTTATGTTATGTATGTTAGTGTTGAGACTTTTGCTACTTACATATAATGGCATCTTCTATTATGTTATGACTTATGTTATTGATTGTTGCTGGATATACTTTCAAAATCTATATTGATGTTTGTATATTTTTTTGATCGTATAGGTACTATGGAAGAGGGATCGGATAGTATATGTAGTGAACAGGTAGGACGAGTTCAACAATTCTTGGATGATGATGATCTTCGCATATTTCTAGCGTGGTTGTGCACGGTTGCCATTGACAGTCCGTGCATACAAGAGAACCTATTAGGGACAGCAAATTATTAGGATCCGAATGGATAATGGAGATGATTTCTGGACATTCGATAGGATATATGAAGCCTTCAGGATGGAGAGGCATGTTTTTCTGAATTTATGTGATTTGATGAGAGTAAGAGGTTGGTTAAAAGATAGTCGATATATTCGAGTTGATGAACAAATTGGGATATTCTTATCTTTGGTTTGTCACGGTAGCTCAAACCGAGATTTATGTGAGAGATTTCAACATTCGGAGAAACGATCGCAAGTATTTCAACAAAGTGTTGAAAGCAATTATCCAACTTGCAAAGGAGATAATCAAACCACCGTCCTTTGATGTCATCCCACAAGAAATTCTTATGGATCCTAGTCATAAACGCTACTTCAAGGTATGATTTCTATATCGACTTTATATCGTAAAATACATGTTATTCATAATCTTATATAATCTTATATTGGCAATAAATTGACAGGATTTGCGTAGGTGCTATGGATGGCACCCATATAAATGCTATTATCCCGATTAATCGAAAGCGGGTTCGATTTAGAGGCGGGAGAGGGAGTACAACCCGAACGTGTTGTGTGTTTGCTCATTTGATATGAAATTTACTTTCGTCTATCTTTGGATGGGAAGGATCTGCAATGATTGTCGAGTGCTTTCGGCAGCACTTGAAACTCCTCGATTGCAATTTCCTCGACCACCACCTGGTATTTATTTTGTTTATATAGACATTTGTGATTATATTATGGTTGAATATTACAACAAATTTATATATATCATGTTGTAGGGAAATACTACGTGTGTGATTCTGGTTATGCAGCACTTTCGGGATTTTTAACTCCATTTAGAAGGGAACGATACCATCTCAGCGAATATAGAGGGAGTGGGAGACGGCCAAGAACAGAAAAGAGTTATTCAACTACAAGCACTCTTCACTAAGAAATGTAATTGAGAGGTCATTTGGGGCATTAAAGAATCGCTTCACAATTTTGAGACATATGCCTGCATTTACAATTCGGAAGCAAGCACTTATTGTGATTGCATGTTGTGCTCTTCATAATTACATCCGTGATCAAGATAGGATGGACAGAAATTTTTCCATTTATGGAGATCCGGAGTACCCATTTGGACCTACGAAGGGGAGGTTGCAGATCCTAGTCATGAGCGGGAATGCGGGATGAATATGCTTAGGATAAGTATTGCAAATAAAATGGCAAGGGATCACAATATGCAGGAGATTTGTTGACTTTTGTAATATTGTTTTTAAGTATTCACTGTGATGAAGTTGAACAATGAACTATAATGCTTCATTATTGTGATGTCATGTATGGAATGATTCATGTTGAGATGTACTCTTTTTATATATATATATTTCTTATTGTACGAACTTTACTTATAATTTTTTTTTAAGTATGCATATATGATTAAGTGGGAAATGTTTTTCTTCACTCACCATTATCAAAATTAAATTGATGACAATTTCATGAGAATGAGAATTCAATCAAGTTTAAATGTTATAAAAATCAAAAATAAAAAAAGCACTTGAAAAAAAATTTGATTCTAACTTTACATTTTAAATTTTCTACCAAGTATGAAAAAATTTGTCTTCACTCACCATGAACAAAATGAAATTAATGAGCATTTCATGAGAATGATAATTCTCATTTCGTTTAAATTTTATTTAGAAAAAAGCATTTTAAAAAAAAAAAAATTAGGAACAGAAATTTTAATACAGTTTACCAAACATGTTTCTGTTCTTTTTCTATTCTAGGAACAAAAATTAACTGCAGTTACCAAACGTGTTTCTGTTCTTTTTTTATTTCAAGAACAGTTTTTTTTTACACTTACCAAACGTGTTCTTTTGTTTCAAAAACTGTTTCGGAACAGAAACACTTTTTTTTTGTTCGCTCCCTCAACAAAAAAGAACGAAACGTTACCAAACGCAGCCTTAACCATCCGCTGCTATTACGGCACAATTTGGAGAGTTGCGAATGGCGTAACCATACCAGACCGGGGCAACATCGACGACGAAGTTCCTGGTAAATAATAAGAAAAAACATGGTAAGTAGTGTTCAGTTATTCCTATAGAATCTGTCTGAAGTGGGACAATGAGAGAACCTCATGCGACGAAGAAGTCTTTCATGCGATAAGCTTCAGGTGCCTAAGCCTCTTTAAAATTCATAAAAGCATTGACGGTCAGAGAGAATCTGTGTGTCCATGTAAGAAACTTGTGCCCGCCGGGAGGGAAAACTGACGGAGAACCCATGATGAAAAAGTACTAGTATTCTGACGGACGTTTTGCGTGCATATAATATCAGAAAATTCGGAATATATCGCGACTGGTAGACATGCAAACCTGCATTCTCGGGGCATGTGTAGCTAGTCCTCTGCTTTTACTGATCTCAATAGCCAAAACTTTTATGAATCAGAAATGCAATATCAAGTGAAGGAATTGGTCCACCTTGAGTGACAATCCCTTTTTATCTTCCAATCAAAATGTTCACTACAACGTTCTTCTGGAGTTCCTCACAATAATGGCCAGTCCCATGATATTAAAAACAAACAACTCTGAATTAAATATAATTTTGACAGGTGGACATGAAGAATGGGGGTTGCGCCTTCACTTATGTAATAATTTGAATAGTTATCGATCCTACACTTAATTATGGATCTGCATGTCCAGCTATCTCGTCGTCATCACTTGATTCACTTCCCTCGACACTGATTTCCTCATCGTCGCTGTCTTCTTCCGCTCTGGAGTTGCTGATATGTTCCTTCTTTGCATATCGCTCGCAATACTCTATATCCACAATGCACAAATACGATGAATAATGCACTGCCGGTAAATAGTATGAAAATCTAACTAAAATTTTGGAATGCAAATTATCTAAAAAGCGCAAGTCTTGAGATACTTCAGCTCTATTGAGCATTCTCAGAAGTATGTCTCTTGATCTAGAACTCAATTCATCGCATTTCAATGCCATGAAAGTAAATGGGGCAAACAAAAGTCACCTTTGACTTTTTGATCGTATTGCTTCCGGTCTTTCGTCATTAGTGAAGCAGCATCACCGTTTAGAAAGCTTGAAGGGTTGGGATAAAGCAAGAGTTGAGGAAGAAACACCTCAAATACATTCAAAAGATCTGCAATAGCAGAATAGAAGGAATCGTGTTTAAAATCCAATGTAAGAGCAACAAACCAAGATGCAGAAAGTAAAAAATTTGCGCATAAACTGACTTCTTGCACATTATGGCTAATTGAAGGACATGTGGAGATGAAAGAAACTGGATGAGCTAACAGAAAGGTTTATCAGAAGATGCAAAGAAGACGAACGATCTTAAATCAAAAAAATCTAGTATCTTTCTGTACTAACCAAACATTGGACTCCATGACTGGTTGATAACGTCCAGGCATACAGACCCTGACCTGCAAGTTCAACCGACATGAAATAGTCAGGACATTTAACTATACTGCAGTCTACATTGGTATAACAAAAATTTCAGTTGTTCATTATTATCCATGGGACTCACTCACTGGAAGCAGTTGAACCATTCAAGACACAAGTAGTACAAGAACACAGGTGTTCCCTTTAACAGAAATACAATTACTCACATCTCATTAACATTTGGGTGATATATCTTGTCCACAAATTTAATGGAAGGAGACTTGTAGGGATATGCATCAGGAAGTTTTACCCGGATCTTCCAAACACCACCTTCGTATAGACCTGAAATCGTTTTATTAAGTAAAGCTTGCTGTATAACAGAATTCGGAGAGCTAGTCGAGTTCCTCAAAGGCATCTCTTTAAAGTTTTAGGTAACTACTCTAATATATCATAACTTCCTTAATTGGCTACAGCAATGAAACATAAACATTCATAATAACTTGAAAGTTATATGAAGAAACCCAACCAACCACCCTAACCCTCACCCAGCGTATTTCTTTTACCTCCCTTCTACTCCACACAGAGAGAGAAGGGGGAGGGAGGGAGGGAGGGAGGGAGAACATATGGAAAAGTAAACATTTTTTAAGGAGAAGTCATGTGCCACAGCAATGGTATAAATAAATCATCCAGCCATACCTCATCCATGCATCATCAGAAGTATGCCAGAAATTATTCCCAGTGCGGCAGAGAAGTTATTCAAAAGGCAAGAGACTTTTTGGTGGAATCACCACTACACTAGGGAGAAAGAGCTGAACAATCATTTTATTACTGACTTTGTTAAAATTGCACCTCTGCACTAACATTAAGACTTAAATTACCCTGTAAACTTAGCGGTTCAAAAAATTTATATCCATTTATTGAGCCGCAGGATACGCAGCCTTACACTACAATGATATGCTAATTGATTCTTCAAGCAATTTTCCTAAGCAGAACAGTTCTTTCTGCATCCCATAACATGCTTCAACAGATTAGAATTAATCATATATTCACCTTCGTCAAAGAGAGAGAGAGAGAGAGAGAGGGGGGTGCGGGATGGAGGGAGGGAGGGAGGGAGGGAGGGAGGGAGGGAGAGGGGAGAGGGAAGAGAGACTATACTTTCTTTTGGCCCATGAAATTCCACATTGAATTCATAAAGTCCGTCGTTGATTGTCTCCACAGTATAATCACTCATCATCCTGGATAACATAAACACGGAGCAAAAGAATATCTAAAGGCTTTATTAATTTCACCAAGTACAGATGTACCCTAGAAAGTTAATCCACTAGATAACTAAGTAGTGCCTACAAACAAACTTTCGAGGAGACAGAAAGACAATTGAATACCATTGATTGCAGTGCATAGACCTAGTATGTTTATATTCAATTAGATTGAGCAAGTCCTAGTATTGACAAAAACATAATTTAAGCGAACAGTTTACAGTCATGACGGACAATAATTTCCATACGTACAGCACATAACGATACTCGAGATGAAAAAATCGTATCAACAACCAAATACTGACATACATGAAATTTGGTAATATCTGTAACTTTAGAGCAACAGCTTCATCATATTGTGTGTAAAGATTTCCATTGTCTCTAAAGTCTACATTCACATGGTTATAAATATGTCCTTTCTATTTCATTTTCATGCCCTGGGGTTATATCTAGCTCCTTACAGAAAAATATTACAAAAATTTCTCTGAGAATGACGCTACATGCCACTTTTACCTTTGTCCCTTTCCCCACTGTTAATTAGTGTCATCATATCAGATTTTCACTGCATTTTCAAGGTTGCCCAATCTCGTGAAAGACTCAATTATCTGAGGTTACTTTCTGTAAGATCCCATAGGAACCAATTAGCAATGCAAACAGCTTCTAGTCAAGTGCACCTTCAGAAGAAAAGGCTGGAAATTTCAAATCTTTCGTCATGACTTTTTATCTCCAATAAACACGATCAAAAACCCAAAAAATGTAAAACCATTCACAAACATGATATCGCCACTTCCATCAAAGAGATCATATCGAGGAACCAAGCGGCTGATGTACAGACAGTAACATCTATTTCATCCTATTCATATCACGTTCCTGACACACTTATGTGATACTTGTCGGACCAGGATGCAAAATAAAAGAAGGATTGCCTTTTTATTTCTTAGGTACAAATGGCAACAAATGTACCGTGATACATAAAGAAGAAGTGAAAGATTAAAACGGAGCATATCAGCTAGAAGGTGTAGTACCGACTACAGGGACTTACAGATTCATAACATCCCTCTCTCTCCTCTTACTAGGAGAAGACATTCTCGGTGCTTAGTACTCAAAGCCTGCAATAGTTGGACTGGAGATATTAGTACTAACAATTTCAAAGCGACAAGCTAGGAGAGCAACATTGAAGCTCAATTATATGCAAACGCAAGTAGTAGTAGCAGCAGTAGTATACACGGCACAAATATAACATATACTCCAATTAACCGACCATAGTTCATTGAGCATGTCATTATCTCAACTGTCACTGCACAGCAGAAATAACTTGTCCAATTAGCCGATCCCAGTGGACAGATTCTAGAGTCACTCCAGCCGATCCAATCAATTGAAACAACATATGGAAAAGCCTCGCAGCCGACACGTTGATCTCAAATGCCATTTGAGCCTGTCATTTCAGCGGGGAAAAGCATCCTTCCCGCCCCTGGATTGAGCAGAACGCACTAGAATTTCGCGGACATTCTCGAAATACATCGACTTTGGACAAGTCTGTCATAATCAAACCGCGCGCTGCGCACAATTCCGGTACCGACAATGCTACTGCTCAATTCACAGCTTCAAGCTCCATTCATCACCGAGAACAGATTAACAACAGCAGCGAAAAACCAAAAAAAAAGGACAACGAAAAGCAGGATAGTGAGGAGAAATCAAGCGAAAGACGAACTTGCGGGGGGACCAGATCGATCGCCCCGGAATTTCGTCTCGGACGCCGTCCCGGCGATGATCCTCGACAGCGATCAGCGTAGAAAGCTCGAAAAGCAGGGAATGCGATCGAGAGGAGAGAGGAATCGAGATTCGAGATCTTACGAAATGAATCCTCGGGAGGAGGAGCTCGAGCCGGCGGAGGCGGCGGAGACGAGCGGAGGAAAGCCGCCGGCGGCGGGTGGCGGTGGATCGGGAGCTTCGCTTGGAGTACGAGAGAGAGAGAGAGAGAGAGAAATTTAGGAAGAGGCTGAGGAGAGTGTTAGCACGTGTCCGACCGCGCGGATGAGATCGTGCTTTATATATTCGATTTCGGCTAATTACTCCTTTTTGCTTTTTCTTTTTCTTTCTCGACGCGACAATTTATAATATATTCTCGAAACGTGATGTGTAAAAAAAAAAAAAAAAAAAAAGAAGGAAAGGCCGTTGGTCTTATATTTGTCATGCCTTGTTGTATTTCAGATTTTACGATCGAACGCTCTACACCGTAATCGAAACGAGATTCGTTGTCTTATTAATTGTTGTATACATCGCATAAATGGATGCAATTTTAGCCGTCCCTCTCGCATGCGCATAGATTTGTGCTGCCGTGGCAACCTCATCATCTCCATCAGCCGTCGACCCATGCAATTGCCTCGGCAACTCGCGGACTGAAAATTCACAAGCACTCGAGCCATGCAAGGCACCCAATCTCATTGACCGGATCAGAGGGTTTACACATGCGCACGCACATGATGCAAAAACTAATTCAGGTTCAGAAGAGAGGGCTTCATACTCATGAACCCTCGTGCAGAAGAGCAAAGATTTGCGCAAATTCTAACCCATACGTAATGCTGCATCCTGCTTACTTGAGGTCAAGTTCGCTTTCTGCATTCTTCTCAGAATGCCTTGTAAACCAACGTATTTAAGCATATATTATAGCCCACGAATCAGATGCCAAACTCACCAACCCGCATTCTAGCCTTTGCAGAATCAGCGCACTCAGTTGACATCGACACAAAGAGGAGGGTAAAAAGACATCAAACAGGCTATGTTTTCGCAAGGTGACTAGCTATGAGAGACCATGTCTGGAAACTCACTACAATATGGCTCGAAGCTCAAGAACTCATCCAGGTTCTTTCTTCTGAAGTCCTGCATGATTGACGTCAATTGACAAGACGAAGAAGAAGGAAACAGTACAGGAAGATAAGAAGAAACATCATGAGTCATCAACTTTCGTCGATTACCATACCACACTCTTTGTTAGAATATTTAAATAATAAACCACGCCTTTATTTATCAGCTTAAGCTTTTAGAACAGTTGGTAGTGATCCCATAAAATCTTACATCCTATCAGAGCTAGGAGATCCTGAGTTCAAATCTTCAAGGCTCCTATTTGTCTCTCCAATTAAATTTCCACACTTAGTACTAGGCAAAACAACCAGACTAAGTGTGAGGAAGAGTGTTAGAATATTTAAATAATAAATCACGCATTCATCTATCAGCTTAAGTTTTTAGAACAGTTGGCAGTGGTCCCACAAAATCTTACACTCTTTTACAAGTTCTCACCTGATTTCAACTCTTCAATCCAAATAACTTCCAGATCCAAAAACCAAAGAGAACCCAACAGACACTTAAAGGATCCAGTACAAGGGGTTGGAAAAGAATAGTAGCAAAAGAAATTATATAAGACTTCTATATGAATCAATATTTCGCTTTGCAAGTCAACTTATTCACCGAAATCCGAATGTTATGACACTCGCAAATGACACTAACTGTGGCCATAAAGCTGATTCAGATTGAAGTAGCCCCTCATTATAAATGTAGCCATCATTAATACAAAATAATCAAAAGATAAGAAAGACAAAAATTTTCGTATTTTTAAGCTCAAAACAACATTTATAAAACTACGTCATTATCCTTCCAATAGGCGAAATTATACACAGAGCGTAATTGGTAAACGAAATTCTCGGCATACACAAGCAAGGAGTGCTTAGAATCGAACTTTAACTGGCCTAGACACGTACTGTTAATAACTGAAGTTAAATTTTCTAGAAGAACTCGATTCCAATGCATGTTCATTTAGGAAAAGAGTAAGCTCATTGAAAGCTAGAAATTCTCCAAATTACAATTTTTTCATTGCCAATGATCTGATCGCCATAGATTATCGAAACCTTATTCATTCTCAATCGCAGTATTGAAACATACGGCGTGTGAAAGTGTTGCGCGGAATATGGACAAGTGAATCGGATAAATAGTCGGAATAAAAGAAAGGCAATCGTACACCGGATTTATGTGGTTCGGTCCAAATATCGGAACTTACGTCCACGGGTAGCACAGAATTTCACTATAGAAACAAACGATATATTGGAGATTACAATCACTCGAGCACTCAAACACACTCTAAATATTTTTCAGTCCCAAATTACATCCAAGTAACTTATACAGTGTTTAGCCCCTCACAATGCCTGGCGAAGAAACAGCCCAAGTGCCATAACCTGGACCGGGGACACTTAAGTGCCATAACTTCAAAATGGTACACTTGAGTGCCGGTTTCGAGAGTTAAATGGGACACTTAAGTGCTACTCTTTCAAAATCCAGCCAAATGGGCGACGTGGCAACTTTCAAGAGAGTTTGGTCCAAAACGGCGTCATTTTGCACGTGGCGGAGAAAATGCAAAAACGACGCCGTTTCGCGTCGATGTGTAAATAATAATATAAAAATTAATTGAATTAAAATTAAACTTAAATTTATATAAAATATTAAAAAATTAAAAAAAAATTAAGAAAAATTTTTAAATTTTTAAAAATTAAGGAAAAAAAAGGGGGGGGGAGATCGAACGGGCGGTGAGGGTTGAGCCCTCGCCTCCCGCCATCGCCGAGAAGGGTCGGCGATGGAGGGGGGAGGGTCGGCCGGGGTCGCGGCCCGGCCAACCGACGGCGAGGATCTGCGAGGGCTCGCGGGCCCTCGCTGCCTCCCTGCCGCCGCTAGGAAGGGCTGGTGACGAAGTGGGGAGGGTCGGCCGGGGTCGCCGGGCCCGGCCGGGGCCGGCGAGGGCCCGCGACCCTCGCCCGGATCGAGGCGAGGGCTCATAGCCCTCGCCGTTGGTCGCCGAGGGTCGGCGACCACGGCCGACCCTCCCAACTCCGTCGCCGACCCTTCCCGACAACGGCGAGGAGGCGGCGGCGGCGAGGGCTCGGCCCTTAGCCACCCGTTCGATCTCCCCCCCTTTTTATTAAAATTTTTTAATTTTTTTTAATTTTTTGAATATTTTGAATAAAATTAATTTTAATTTAATTTAATTAATTTTTATATTATTATTTACACGTTAGACGCGAAACAACGTCGTTTTTGCATTTTTTCCGCCACGTCGCGTGCAAAACGATGCCGTTTTGGACCAAACTCGTCGGAAAATTGTCACGTTAGTCATTTGGCCCGATTTTTATTTGAAGTGGCACTCAAGTGTTCCATTTCACTATGATATTGATACTTAAATGTACCATTTTAAAGTTATGGCGGTGTCCTCCGTGTCAGTTATGGCACTCCAAGTATCCCAACCTTCACAATTCCTAATAAAACTTCACTTAAGGAATTAAATAAATTTCAATCACAAGAATTTAACTGGCTAAAACCCTCAGATTTAATTACTTCCAGAAAATTTCTCTCTGCCCTGCCGAGAGCTTCTGCCTTTTCTCCAGGAAGTCTCACGACTTCTCTCACCAGCCCTTCAGCTCTACCGTGCTTCTCTTCTCTGATCCTCCTTTAAAGGCGAAACAAGACAGAAATGTGGACTCATTCGGCGCTCACAATCAGCGCCGATGCCCACCAAAATTCACGGGTACGCATGCACACTTTGCATGGGACGCATTTAATGAAGCAGGAAACATGCGCCCATAATCTTTGAAGATAAGCATAGAAAAAAGGATGACCGTCGTCTTCCAAGTTCATCTCCACAACCTTCAACTCCTTCAATTAATATTTTATTATTTCTTTCCTTCTGCTGGCTTCGACTGAATAAACAAATAGCAAAGGAAAGAAACAAGGATTTAATGAAAGAAGACAAAACAAGCCCACAATTTTTTACTTTTGCCTTGGTTTTCAAGGTCCATTTCTTGCCATGCATGCACGTCCATGTGCATGCAATTAAAGAGGTAGAAAAATAATGGACTTGGGCTTTACCAAAAAAAAAAAATAATGGACTTGGGAGACGCGCACATCTTTGCCAAATCTACACGTGCAGAAGGCCTTCATACTTTGCTTCTTCATTGTCAATTTGTGCGTGCCGAATTTTGATCAATAAATGCTCCTCGTGTGCATCAAATTTCGTATTGAGTTTAAACTTGAGACATAATTTTAACATAAAGTGTATTAATTCATATGATCAACGGATTAGCATTGGACTAGACCGCCCTAACAATGCCAAACTTTCCATGGCAACACGGGTTTAATTACTACCTATTACTACCTATTACAACCATAGCCAACCACAAAACCAACAAGCCATCATGGCAAACACCCACAAATAAATCAACCCTTCTCTGAATCCAAAAGAAATTTCTACTACACCAATGAATTATCTCCCAAAACAACCACAAAAGAGACGAAAGCATCAATACCGTCAAGAGAAGCGCATTGGGTCTTTTGCCATCGCTGCCATCGCCGCCCAAGCAACATCCAACGCTCTCCACGACATCATCAAACCCAACCTCGAGCTTGTAACACTCCCCCTCGACCCAGACCCAGAACTCGACCCGCCTCCTCTCGGGCATCAGCCAAACCCTAACCCTCCCCCACCGCGCCAGCTCGCAGAGGCGGGCGGGGCCCCGGGGAAAGCCGGCGCGGAGGGAGCCGGCGTCGAGGCGTGGCGGTCGTGGAGGGGGCGGGGGACGATGTCGTCGTGGGCGGGGGAGAGGGCGAGGGCGTGGGAGCGGAGGACGAGGGGGGCGGCGAGGGCGAGGTCGCGGTGGCGGTGCCGGAGGGAGGAGAACTGGACGCGGCCGGAGCCGCGGGGCTTCCAGCTCTTGCGCTCGGTGAAGATGTCGATGGCGTAGACGGAGGCGGGGCCGAAGGCGGACTCGAGGAAGCGGAGGAGGTCGTGGGCCGTCACGGTCTGCGGGATGTTGGACACCCGCAGCGTCGGCCTCTCCACCACCGCGCCTCCCATTGCTGCACACGAACGGACGAAGAGAGAGAGAGAGAGAGTAAGAGAGAGAAAGTGTGGAACTCTCTCAGTCTCTCGGAGTGTCGTTGCGAGGAAGACGACGACAGGGTCGACCCCGGTCTGCGCTTCTTCTCGGGCGCGCTGCGTCCATCTTCTCCCTTTCTGTTCTCCTTTTTTTTTCCTTTTTTTTCTTTCCTTTTTCAACTCCTTTTCTTTTAAATTATTACCACGAGAAACTTTTAAATCATCGTAATCTAAAATTGATACATCGGTAACAGATTCACTTTTCATTAAATTTTAGTAATAAATTATTAAATTTGAGGACACGAGATAATTGACATGTATACTGATTACTCAGCTGCACACAAACGGGAAAGAGAGAGAGGCAATAATGTGCGTGGAAACTCCCTTGGTCTCTTGGAGTGGTGTTGCGTGGAAGACCACGGGGTCCACAAGTCTCTACTTCTTCTCCTTCTCTGGTGCGCTGCGTCCATCCTCTTCTCCGTTTCTGTTCTCTCTCTCTCTCTCTCTCTCTCTCTCTCACTCTCTCTCTTCTTCTTTTTTTATTTTTTCATTTCAGTCTCTTATAGATAATATCACCGAAAGCGTAAAAAAGGTACACATATAATAAATTTACACTCTAAACTAATATAGCTCGTAACAAATCTACACTCTATTGATTTTTGTAAAATCATATCGTTTGTATAATGTGTGGGTATATCAATTTGTGGTTTTTTATGGTATTAATTTAACTTAATAAAACCACCGCCCGCAACGGCAGTGCTAGCTTCGCGCTCTCACCCTCAATCGGGAGGGGGGCAGCACTGTCGTTAGAGATTTTTAAGTGTGGCGTGGGTCCTGGCCTAGCGTCGCCCCGATTTATCTCGTCGATTGTCACCGTACAGACTCTAGGGTCATAAAAAAAAAAATTTAACTTAATAAAAATATATTTATCAATTTTGAGTTTTTTTGTGATCAAATAATTAATTTGGGTAAATTTATTATAAATGTATTAATTTGAAGTTTTAAATATAAGCGTATTATTTTAGGATTTTTTTTATACCAACCATTGTCTTGATTGTTCGACGTCAAATAGGAAAAATGATATGGTTATTTATACCGATTTTCATGAATTTGAAAAAAAAAATCCAAAAAGTAATATTTTATTATGAGGGCAAATCAAATCGATGTATCATTCTAGTTTCATGTCATCCGGATTAACTTATTACCGTAGAAAATGGTGGGTCAAAAAGAGTCTGCTTGGTAACATTTTTGTTCTTTTGTTCCCCTAAAAAAAATAAGAATAGAAATTCATTTAATAAAACTTTTGTTTCCGAGAACAATTTCTTTATTTTTTGTTCTCATGAACGCTTTGGAACGTAAAACAAAAAAAAAAAAAGTAACTTCTTATTTTTGGAAACAATTTCTAAAAATAATTCAATTTTCTTTTTTATTTTTCTTTTGTTCCTCCTTCTTGTTGCGGCCACCTCCAACCACCTGGAGCCACCGTCGACGCTATCGCCCACCACCGGCCGCCACCCACCGCTCGTCGTCCACTGCGCGCCCACCGCCGTCGACCGTCGCTACCACATCGCTGATCATCATCACGCCAACCGCCGCCCATGCCCATCGGCCGCCATCGTCGTCGTCCGCCCGCTATCGCAAGCTGTTGCTACCCGCCGCTGCCCATCGCCGACCGTCCGTCTGCCGACCACCACCGCACAACCCATTGACCGCCCCCTCCGGTGGTCGGCGACCGATGGTCGTGCGGCGAACGGCCAACGATCATGTAATGGCGACGGCGACGGCGACAGTGTGGGCGACGACGATAGTCGACGGTTAGTGATCCGTAAGTAAGAATAAAAAACGAATAAATAAAAAAAAAAAAAAAAAAAAACGTTTCATACCAAACGCATTTCTATTCTTTTTTTTTCTATTTCAAGAGATAAATTTTGTGTAGTTACCAAACACTTTATTTTACTCAAAAATTATTTTTTGAAGTAGAAATAAAAAGAACTATTTTAAAAAAGAAACCGTTTCTCAATCAAGAAGCGTTACCATGCGCGCGCAAAGAAGATCCTGCCCGACATAAAACACATAAGGCGACAAAAACAAAAGTCTAAAGTGAGAATCACGATTAAAAAAAAAAAAGTGAGAATCATGATAAGAGAATTTACTATATTATATGTCATGAGCATTCTCCAAAAAGGACCTAGTTTTCTAGAAACTCGCCACTCAGAAAATTAAGATTAAATTAATCCTATCTTCAAGAATAACGCTGATTATAAAAAAGAAAAGTTACTATCACAAAAAAAAAAAAATCAAATTATACCCACGATAACGCCAGTGCTTCAGAGTTTCTTTTATTCTCGAAAGCCTCAAACTCTTATTAATATGATAAAACATATTAAATTTTCATCACATCAGTACAAATTTAAGATATTGACATAAAGCAGGCAAATTTAAGAGTTTTATATTAAATAGAAAGTGCTTATAAGTTTGGAGTTATAGTGAAAGCCAAAAAAAAGAAAAAAGTTGAGATATCATTGTCGCGATGCGGGTATAATTTAGGGAAAAGAGATCCGCATGGGAATTATGTGAGTAATGGACGCATTTTCTGTGCATAATCCTCCTAGAAAAAGTAATCAATTATTCGATAAAAGAACTATTTCTCCATACATGCAAATAACAAATAAGTAGTCTGCCAGTTCACTGTTCAGAAACTCCACTGCATCAATTGACAGCACCAAAACGGATCACACCATTGGAACAATTCTCTCTCGCCATAAGCTCTCCCGTTTCACATCTCTCCCCTTCCCCAGAACATCTCGAGTTCCCGTCAGGAATCAGACGACAGGGATCGCTCATCTTCATCTTTGATCTTGCCTATCAGCGCCGCGGCCTGGCTCGAGCTCGGCCTTTCGGCGGGAGATGGGTTTGTGCACTGGAGAGCCACTTGCAGCAGCCTCACCATCCTTTCCTCATCTGCCCCTTCGGATATCAGGACACTGTCGAAGACTTCCCCGGTCCATTCCTCCCTGACTACAGAGTGCACCCACTTGGCCAGATCGTACCCGTTGTTCTGGACCATATTGCCTGTCAGGAGCTCGAGAAGCATTAGCCCGAGGCCGTATACGTCGTCCTTGAAGGCATCGTGCGGAGTAGAAGGATTGCTTCTTATCTCAGAAATTTGAGAGGAGTCTTGGCTTTCCACCACCATTAGGCCATACTCGCTGATGCACGGATCCATGTCTTTGTTGAGCAAGATGTTCGTGGTCTTTAGATTGCCGTGAGCAATTCCGTCTTCACGAAGCACTGAGTGCATAAAGGCCAAAGCTTCGGCTATCGTGGCTGCGACGCTTAGCCTTCTTCCCCAGTCAAATACTAGCGCATTCTGCGTTCCTGAAATGGAAACGATGCACAAGAACTTGAATCAGCTTCTCTTCTTTAGTCCATCACTTCGAGAGAGCAAAATGTATACCGAGTAACTTCAGCTTCTTGATCACAAAAGATGGGATGACATGAATCTCACATTTTGGGCATCCAAAATAAGGGGCAAGAACAAGACACGGTTCCATTCAGATTTCCATTCAATTCGGTTTAGGAAAACCAAATCTAGAGGTTTCTCTTTCGATATTTTGCATTGCTGCTTTTATAGTCCTAGGTTGCGACAACATTCTTTAGGGAAGCATATCGATCCAAACTGGAAATTGAAAGTAATCAGTACAACTACCCACTTACCATGGAGAAGATTGAAGAGACTCCCGTTTGGTTGGTATTCATACACCAGGAGCTTCTCTTGCTTGGAGCAATAAAACGCGATGGGCGGCAGAACATTAGGATGCTTTGCTCGATCCACCTTCTGCATCCTGTTCTTAAAGTCCTCACTAGGAATCCCCGAATCCTTGATTCTCTTCACGACCAGAACGAGGCCATTGCTGAGCACTACTCTGTAAAGGCTTCCGTGCTTTCCTATTCCAAGCAGCTCGGCCGGCGCTCTAAGCAAGTCCTCGAACTTCAAATCCTTCATCTCAGGAGAATTCGTTAGCATTACAAGTGATGACGTGTTCATTCCACTCTCCATGGAAGTTATCGAGTACTCCGACCTGTTATCGCTTGTCTTCGGTTCGCTGGACGCCCCATTAGTCTTGCTGCTGCTAGTATCAGCTCTCCTATCCTTACCACCATCGACTCCATCTGCTTTTTTCCTGGATCTTTTTGCTATTTTGTAGACCAAGAAGAGCAGAACAATCAGGCCGAGAATCATATAGCCTAGATATGTAAGAATCTTTTCGAGCGACACGTCTTTTTGTTTCTTCTTGGCTGGTTGAGGGGGCGGACATGAATACGGCAGCGGATTTCCGCACAAGCCCGGGTTCCCAAGAAAGCTGTTCTCCTGGAAACGGCCTCCGCCATCAGGAATCTGACCAGTGAAATCGTTGTTCGAGACATTAAATTGCTCGAAGTTGGCAAAGTCGAACTGGGGAAGTTCTCTGGTGAAATTGTTGTTCTGAGCAAAGAAGGTAGTCATGCCCGAGATACGAGCAAGATTCGGCAAGGGACCGGTGAAGTTGTTATCAGAAACATCGACCCTCTTCAAGTTATTTAATCTCGAGAGGGCGTCGGGCAGTTGTCCGGAGAACTGGTTCCCGCCTAAATACAAGTGCGTCAAACGCTTGCAGTTTGCAATCTCTTCCGGAATCCCTCCCACCAGATTGTTGCCCTTGAGGCTAAGAACAGCGAGAGACCCGACCCTGCAGAGAGGACTGGCATCAAGAGTCCCTGAGAAGTTGAGCTCCTCGAGAACGATCCTCTTCACTGATTGCGACTCGCATTCGACGCCCTTCCACTTATCGGTGCAGGGGTCCGTGGACAAGCTCCAACCTCGATCAATCCCAGGAGAAACTTTGTCTATGAACTGAATCATTGACTGCTTGGTACCCTCATCGACTGAACTCGCCACTGGAAAGACGAGAAAGATCAGAATGGCGAGCACCAAGATAGGCGCTCGATGCATTTTCGGTGAATCAAGGTGAGAGTACGAGAAACCAATGGACCCAATATTTTTCTTGTGCTGTGTTTATAATACCTGAATGGTAGAAAGTTCTTGGGCGGTAACAAGGTTGGTGATTGTGTGTGTTTGAACCAGCTGTGAATGACAATTGGCTGAACTTACAATGGCAATAGTTTAAAAGACATTCTGGCCGGGATTGCCACTAGGCGCTACGTAATGAGCCAAAATGGTGCAAAGAGCCATTGCGTCACTCTTCTTTAAAAATTGGATGCCGGCAATTTGAAGAAGTCAAGAAAAAAGGGTCAATGTCCTTTATCAGTTGTCCTCTGCGCATTAAACTGGTCTCTAAAGGTCCAAAGGGTGCATTAATTTAACCATCCGCTGCTATTACGGCACAATTTGGAGAGTTGCGAATGGCGTAACCGTACCAGACCAGGGCAACATCGACAATGAAGTTCCTGGTAAATAATGAGAAAAAACATGGTAAGTAGTGTTCAGTTATTCCTATAGAATCTGTTTGAAGTGGGACACTGACAGAACCTCATGCGACGAAGAAGTCTTTCATGCGATAAGCTTTAGGTGCCTAAGCCTCTTTAAAATTCATAAAAGCATAGACGGTCAGAGAGAATCTGTGTGTCAATGTAAGAAACTTGTGCCCACCGGGAGAGAAAACTGACGGAGAACCCATGATGAAAAAGTACTAGTTTTCTGATACGGTTTGCGTGCATACAATATCAGAAAATTCGGAATATATCACGATAGGTAGACATGCAAACCTGCATTCTCGGGGCATGTGTAGTTAGTCCTCTGCTTTTACTGATCTCTATAGCCAAAACTTTTATGAATCAGAAATGCAATATCAACGGAAGGAATTGGTCCACCTTGAGTGACAATCCCTTTTTATCTTCCAATCAAAAAGTTCACTACAACGTTCTTCTGGAGTTCCTCACAATAACGGCCAGTCCCATGATATTACAAACATACAACTCTGAATTAAATATAATTTTGACAGGTGGACATGAAGAATGGGGGTTGCGCCTTCGATTATGCAATAATTTGAATAGTTATCGATCCTACACTTAATTATGGATCTGCATGTCCAGCTATCTCGTCGTCATCACTTGATTCACTTCCCTCGACACTGATTTCCTCATCGTCGCTGTCTTCTTCCGCTCTGGAGTTGCTGATATGTTCCTTCTTTGCATATCGCTCGCAATACTCTACATCCACAATGCACAAATACGACGAATAATGCACTGCCGGTAAATAGTATGAAAATCTAACTAAAATTTTGGAATGTAAATTATCTAAAAAGCGCAAGTCTTGAGATACTTCAGCTCTATTGAGCATTCTCAGAAGCATGTCTCTTGATCTATCAATTCATCGCATTTCAATGCCATAAAAGTAAATGGGGCAAACAAATGTCACCTTTGACTTTTTGATCGTATTGCTTCCTGTCTTTCATCATTAGTGAAGCAGCATCACCGTTTAGAGGGTCTGAAGGGTTGGGATAAAGCAAGAGTTGAGGAAGAAACACCTCAAATACATTCAAAAGATCTGCAATAGCAGAATAGAAGGGATCGTGTTTAAAATCCAATGTAAGAGCAACAAACCAAGATACAGAAAGTAAAAAAATTGCGCATAAACTGACTTCTTGCACGTTATGGCTAATTGAAGGACACGAGGAGATGAAAGAAACTGGATGAGCTAACAGAAAGGTTTATCAGAAGATGCAAAGAAGACGAACGATCTTAAAGCAAAAGAATCTAGTATCTTTCTGTACTAACCAAACATTGGACTCCATGACTGGTTGATTACGTCCAGGCATACAGACCCTGACCTGCAAGTTCAACCGACATGAAATAGTCAAGACATTTAACTATACTGCAGTCTACATTGGTATAACAAAAATTTCAGTTGTTCATTATTATCCATGGGACTCGCTCACTGGAAGCAGTTGAACCATTCAATACACAAGTAGTACAAGAACGCAGGTGTTCCCTTTAACAGGAATACAATTACTCACATCTCATCAACATTTGGGTGATATATCTTGTTCACAAATCCAATGGAAGGAGACTTGTAGGGATATGCATCAGGAAGTTCCACCCGGATCTTCCAAACACCACCTTCGTATAGACCTGAAATCGTTTTATTAAGTAAAGCTTGCTGTATAACAGAATTCGGAGAGCTAGTCGAGCTCCTCAAAGGCATCTCTTTAAAGTTTTAGGTAACTACTCTAGTATATCATAACTTCCTTAATTAGCTACAGCAATGAAACATAAACATTCATGATAAATTGAAAGTTAACCAACCACCCCAACCCTCCCCCCAGCATTTTTCTTTTACCTCCCTTCTACTCCACACACAGAGAGAAGGAAGGGAGGGAGGGAGAACATATGGAAATGTTACTTTTTTAAGGAGAAGTCATGTGCCACAGCATTGCTATGAATAAATCATCCAGCCATACCTCATCCATGCATCATCAGAAGTATGCCAGAAATTATTCCCAGTGCGGCAGAGAAGTTATTCAAAAGGCAAGAGACTTTTTGGTCGAGTCACCACTACGCTAGGAAGAAAGAGCTGAACAATCATTTTATTACTGACTTTGTTAAAATTGCACCTCTGCACTAACATTAAGACTTAAATTACCCTGTAAACTTAGCGGTTCAAAAGATTTATATCAGTTTAGTGAGCTGCAGGATACGCAGCCTTACACTACAATGATATGCTAATTGATTCTTCAAGCAATTTTCCTAAGCAGAACAGTTCTTTCTGCATCCCACAACATGCTTCAACAGATTAGAATTAATCATCTATTCACCTTCGTCACAGAGAGAGAGAGAGAGAGAGAAAGAGAGAAAGGGGGGGGGGGAGGGGGAGGGGGGGAGAGCGAAGAGAGACTATACTTTCTTTTGGCCCATGAAATTCCACGTTGAATTCATTAAGTCCGTCGTTGATTGTCTCCACAGTATAATCACTCATCATCCTGGATAACATAAACACGGAGCAAAAGAATATCGAAAGGCTTTAATAACTTTACCAAGTACAGATGTACCCTAGAAAGTTAATCCACTAGATAACTAAGTGGTGCCTACAAACAAACTTTTGGGGAGACAGAAAGACAATTGAATACCATCAATTGCAGTGCATAGACCTAGTATGTTTATATTCAATTAGATTGAGCAAGTCCTAGTATTGACAAAAACATAATTTAAGCGAACAGTTTACAGTCATGACGGACAATAATTTCCATACGTACAGCACATAACGATACTCGAGATGAAAAAATCGTATCAACAACCAAATACTGACATACATGAAAATATCTGTAACTTTAGAGCAACAGCTTCATCATATTGTGTGTAAAGATTCCCATTGTCTCTAAAGTCTACATTCACATGGTTATAGATATGTCCTTTCTATTTCATTTTCATGCCCTGGGGTTATATCTAGCTCCTTACAGAAAAATATTACAAAAATTTCTCTGAGAATGACGCTACATGCCACTTTTACCTTTGTCCCTTTCCCCACTGTTAATTAGTGTCATCATATCAGATTTTCACTGCATTTTCAAGGTTGCCCAATCTCGTGAAAGACTCAATTATCTGGGGTTACTTTCTGTAAGATCCCATAGGAACCAATTAGCAATGCAAACAGCTTCTAGTCAAGTGCACCTTCAGAAGAAAAGGCTGGAAATTTCAAATCTTTCGTCATGACTTTTTATCTCCAATAAACATGATCAAAAACCCAAAAAACGTAAAACCATTCACAAACATGATATCGCCACTTCCATCAAAGAGATCATATCAAGGAACCAAGCGGCTGATCTACAGACAGTAACATCTATTTCATCCCTTTCATATCATGTTCCTGACATACCTATTTGATACTTGTTGGATCAGGATGCAAAATAAAAAAAAAAAGGATTGCCTTTTTATTTCTTAGGTACAAATGGCAACAAATGTACCGTGATACGTAAAGAAGAAGTGAAAGATTAAAACAGAGCATATCAGCTAGAATGTGTAGTAATTGACTACAGGGACTTACAGCTTCATAACATCCATGTCTCTCCTCTTACTAGGAGAAGACATTCTCGGTGCTCAGTACTCAAAGCCTGCAATAGTTGGACTGGAGATATTAGTACTAACAATTTCAAAGCGAGAAGCTAGGAAAGCAACATTGAAGCTCAATTATATGCAAACACAAGTAGCAGTAGCAGTGGTAGTATACACGGCACAAATATAACATATACTCCAATTAAGCGACCATAGTTCGTTGAGCATGTCATTATCTCAACTGTCACTGCACAGCAGAAATAACTTGTCCAATTAGCCGATCCCAGTGGACGGATTCTACGGTCACTCCGGCCAATCCCATCAATCCAAACAACATATGGAAAAGCCTGGCAGCCGACACGTCGATCTCAAATGCCATTTGAGCGTGTCATTTCGGTGGGGAAAAGAACCCTTCCCGCCCCTGGATTGAGCAGGACGCACTAGAATTTCGCGGACATTCTCGAAATACATCGACTTTGGACAAGTCTGTCATAATCAAAGCTCGAGCGCTACGCGCAATTCCGGTACTGACAATGCTACTGCTCAATTCACAGCTTCAAGCTCCATTCATCACCGAGAACAGATCAAAAAAAGCAAAAAAAAAAAAAAAAAAAGGACAACGAAAAGCAGGATAGCGAGGAAAAATCAAGCGAAAGAAGAACTTGCGGGGGGACCAGATCGATCGCCCCGGAATTTCATCGCGGACGCCGTCCCGGCGATGATCCTCGACAGCGATCAGCGTAGAAAGCTCGAAAAGCAGGGAATGCGATCGAGAGGAGAGAGGAGAGAGGAATCGAGATTCGAGATCTTACGAAACGAATCCTCGGGAGGAGCTCGAGCCGGCGGAGGCGGCGAAGGTGAGCGGATGAAAGCCGCCGCCGGCGGGTGGCGGTGGATCGGGAGCTTCGCTTGGAGTGGTGGGGGGGAGTGATCGGAGAGGAAGGCGAGGGACACGAAGAGATGCGACTGAGCGTACGAGAGAGAGAGAGAGAGAGAGATTGAGAGATTGAGGAAGAGGGTGAGGAGAGAATTTATAGCTAACCTTTTTGGGGAAGGCAGGGAAGAGAGAGAGAGAGAAAGAGGTGTGCCTGCATGACGACATTGCCAGCGAGCACGTGTCCGACCGCGCGGATGAAACCATGCTTTATATATTCGATTTTGGCTAATTACTCCTTTTCACTTTCTCTTTTTCTTTCTCAACGCGACATGTTACGATATATTCTCGAAACATGATGCGTATCAAAAAAAAAAAAAAGGCTGTTGATCTTATTTTTGTCATGCCTTATCATGTTTCGGATTTTACGATCGAACGCTCCATACCGTAATCGAAACGAGGTTTATTGTCTTATTAATTGTTGTATATATAGAACGAAAGAATGCAATTTCGGTTTAGTGCGAACTAAGCACGTCAGAATAAGATGCGTACAGAGAATGGCCTTGATAAGTCATGTTTTGCAAAGGCCATTTCTTTAGTTTCCATGGTTGGAACTCGGAAGTCATCGCGGATGATTGACATGGTGATAAAGAAAGCAGAAGCACCGAAAGCTAGAAAGAAGCAAGCTAGGGGCGATTTACTGGGTGGATGGAGGGGGGATTTTTGTGACTGATGCTACTGAAGAGAAGGATAGTGGATTCAAATTGATGGGTGGTGATGATACGAGATGAGAATGGCTTTGGAGCAGATGGGAGTTTGCAATGTCGGTGCAATGTCGGGTGAATGATGAAATGGGCTGTGCGGAGGAGAAGCTTCTCCGCTATCTATCCATCCATGGCCACATGGGGCCACAACTCTTGAAGCCGTTCGCATCTTTCTTGCTGATCATTTCTTGCTTCTAACAATTTGCATCTTCGCTTCCTATTCATGCTGGGTGCTAATACAATATGCCGCCTCAGTTTTTTGTCATGAGCCTTGCTTCGATAGAGATAGAGATGGAGAGAGAGATGGCCATCCTGGAGTCCTGGAGGGGCCATTGGCAATTTGCATGCTCCTGCACGCACCATCTGAGGCCACAAGTTTATTTCAGGAGGGCCATAGGCAATGCATCCGTCACCGTCACTTCTGGAATTCGGACAGCCGTCCCTCTCTCATGTGCATAGATCTGTGCTGCCGTGGCAACCTCATCATCTCCATCAGCTGTCGACCCATGCAATTGCCTTGGCAACTCGCGGACTGAAAATTCACAAGCACTCGGGCCATACAAGGCGCCCAATCTCATTGATCGGATCAGAGGGTGTACACATGCGCAAGCACATGATGCAAAAACTAATTCAGGTTCAGAAGAGAGGGCTTCATACACATGAACCCTTGTGCAGAAGCAAAGATTTGCGCAATTCTAACCCATACGTAATGCTGCATCCTGCTTACTTGATGTCAAGTTCGCTTTCTGCATTCATCTCAGAATGCCTTGTAAACCAACGTATTTAAGCATATATATAGCCCACGAATCAGATGCCAAACTCACCAACCCGCATTCTAGCCTTTGCAGAATCAGCGCCCTCAGTTGACATCGACACAAAGAGGAGGGTAAAAAGACATCAAACAGGCTATGTTTTCGCAAGGTGACTAACTATGAGAGACCATGTCTGAAAACTCACTATAATATGGCTTGAAGCTCAAGAACTCATCCAGGTTTTTTCTTCTAAAGTCCTGCATGATTGACTTCAATTGACAAGAAGAAGAAGAAGGAAACAGTACAGGAAGATAAGAAGAAACATCATGAGTCATCAACTTTCATCAGACGATTACCCATACCACACTTTTTTACAAGTTCTCACCTGATTTCAACTCTTTGCAGCTTACAAAGAAGAGAACAAACTCAATCCAAATAACTTCCAGATCCAAAAACCAGAGAGAACCCAAACAGACACTTAAAGGATCCAGTAATCTACAAGGGGTTGGAAAAGAATAGTAGCAAAAGAAATTATATAAGACTTCTATATGAATCAATATTTCGCTTTGCAAGTCAACTTATTCACCGAAATCCGAATGTTATTACACTCGCAGATAACACTAATTGTGGCCATAAAGCTGATTCAGATTGAAGTAGCCCCTCATTATAAATGTAGCCAGCATTAATACAAAATAATCAAAAGATAAGAAAGACAAAAAATTTCCCGTTTTTAATGTGATTTCCAGGGATTTCCTCCATAGTAATAGGCAGTGCCAACCATAAGTGCAACTGTTGCACCCTGGACCACCACACGAGCTCTCATTAGCACCTGTCCCAACTGAGAGTTCCCTCGTCTGAAACTTATCAAACCTGCTGTGAGCACTCCAGCAGTCACGAGAGCACCTATTTAAATTTTGCTGAGTTAGACAAGACTATCAACATTAAGAATGAAAAGTAATGAAGAAACTGATAATCTTTTCATCCTAGGGCACTGAAAGTTAAAAAGTGAACACTGAAGTGATCCATAAATTGAAGGCATGATCAATTACAAAGTAGTCCCAAATCACTCTTTCCCACGCATCTGCTCCTGTTTTGAATGGCATTAAATTTAAATGCCCCATTTGTAATCATCTATAGATAACTTTGTGACAAAATGTAATATGGAGTTACCTAAAAAAATCGAAAGAAGTCCTGAAATCGATAAACTAAAACCAACAAAATAACCAGTATACAAGAAAAATAAAAGCACAGGAGGACTACATAAGGACTTCAAGTGCAGAAAACTGAGAGAAATTTCAATTTCCATGACTTAGCACAAGCGGGTTCAATAGTCTGCTAGGAAGTAAACCACAAATTATGAAAAAGGCAAGCATTTAAATCCTGAAGATAAACAGTTCAAGGACAGACTTTGGTCAATTCAGTTAACATCTAGGACATCATGCTACGTAGGAAAAAAGAGCAACCATGTGACATAACTGACCTAGGGAATCATTATCTTATAGCAAAAGTCTAGAGCTGCGCCCTTTTTTTGCTCTTAAAATTATAAGGCAAAACCACACGACAAAAATTTTGAATCTCAACTAGTAACAGCCAACATTATCAGCTTTCACCGCTGATGTAAAGAAATTCTTCACATCGAACGAGGACGATTACTTATTCACGTAAAGCATAAATGCAATGCCAAAAAGAACAATCAGAGACCAACTCTCCTGAAAATCATGAAGACCAACAAATTATTTGGTCTGGGGCAACGGTTTTTCTTAACCAAAATATGATTGCAAATCTTGGGTAGATTTGCAAGAGCACGTGCAACTTACAAACCAGGGTAACGAGCAAAGCCAGTTTGCAGGTTCTAGATCAAGTTGCTTCATTGGTATTATAACACGGTATGCTAGTTTTCTACATTTTCAGCGGAACACACGGTGGGTATCACGAAGAAGTTAAATTCCGATGCGCGTCCCCGGCACTTCAGGAGGAGGAGGAGAAACCCATCTTCTGTTTCGAGCCAAAAAGAAGTAAGAACGCCTGCTCAGATTCTTACACTACATATGAAAGACAAGCAGAGTCCACTGCTCCCTAAAACCAAAACCGAATTCGAGAAGATCCCAGAAAAAAAAACACCCATCATTGGGATTGCAGCATCACCCCTGATGAAACCTCAATTCAGTTCCTCCGACTCGCTCGCCGAATTCAATAAGAGAAAAGAATGTCCCCCGAATCGACGAGCTCTCCCCCAATTCCTCATCTACTTTAGAAATCGACTTGGAAGCGAAAATCAAAAGGGTGTAAACAAACGATGCGCAAGAAATGAAGCGGGCGGAGGAGGAGGGGGAGGGGGCTTGCCTACTGGTACGAGAGGGTTCCTGACGCGCTGCTTCTGTTGCAAGAACTCCTCCAGCTCGTCGTCCGCCGAACCCATCTCCTTCTTCTTCTTCTTCCTTCTTCTTCCTCTGGGGAAATCGGAGAATGACCAGGAAGCGAGCGAGAGAGAGAAGGCGCGTCCGTGAATTGTTGCACAGGAAAGGACCTTTATAGAGGGGGCATCTATTTTCCTTTTTCGCCACTTAGATTTCCTCTTATATCCTTAAATGTAGTACCTTAAACAAGAAAATGAAAGCATAAATTTGACAAAATTAACAATTAATAGCATCTTTCTTTCTTTCTTTCTTTTTTTATGACCTAGGGAACCCGCGCACCGTACTAACACGGACAGCCTGACAGGGCCCGAGGTAACAAGGGTAAAACCTGGGGCAATGCTAGCAAAGGACCCACCACCCCGACGTTGCACTTAAATCCCATGCAATTAGCGGGATTCGAACTCCTCTCCTCTTGCAAAAGATCATAGGAGCACTTATCCAAGTGGGCCACTGAATGTGGTAGTAATAGCATCTTTCTTTTGATTTTGTATAAAACCTTAATTCTTATAAATTATAGATAATTTTTAGTTAGTGCACCGGCCAATAGAATTTTGGTCAAGAAATAGCCTTGTGCGATATTTGGTAAGCCGCAAACACTAAACCACCTTATTTTTAAAAGATTGTTACTAAGAATAGTATGTCGAATAGCTTCCTTGCAACGAATTATATCACACTCAGCTTAATTCGAACATCTAATCTCTCGAACGAGACATACAAAACACTTCCGTACAACAATTGATTTCGACTTACCATGATCTTTTCAAGAGAACAATATTAGTTCCCGACCAGTTTGTATATAGACGGCCAATTCCACCTTCGGAGTTATAATCGTTTTATCTTAGAACTCTTAACACAACCATCCTAACGCTACTCTCATAAATCAATTGTATCATCCAAACTGCATCAATTGCTCTTCATTCCGATGCCCAAAACTCCACTCTTCAACTCATAAGGATACGAGAGATTTGGTCCACTACATTTAGATACTCATAAGTTCAATTGTCTATTACATATTCAAGAGGAAACTATATACTAACATAAAGTATATCGAATTAATAGTTTGATACTGTGGAATTTGATATTATTATTCCACTCGTTTTTTGGCCGCACCATACACAACAAATTTAGAAGGTATCCATTACCATTAATCAAATGGTATATATGCCATCGCATCTTTTTTCAGTTTAAACATCCTCTTTTTTTGTCATTTGATGCTCGTACGTCATTTCTAGTAGCTATTGCAATAAAGTATCCCGCAATGGAATCGATGATAGATCATCCCAGACATCTCAACTGTGTAATTCCTTAAAAACATCAATGTCTTTGCCCTCATTCCTTCAGCGTATCTTTAGACCCGAGCAATCTTGTGACCATGCATTCGTAGGTGGAGGAAGACTCGAAGCTGCAAGAGGATCGTATGACAAACACTACCTAATGGAAACAATTCCGAAACTGGTCAAGTTCGATATAGCAGCCTCAGCTTGAAACAAGAGACACTCGAATCAGTTTCAAACATTGAAACCCAATCCACATTGAGAAAACTCAGCAAGCCATTCATCTCTATTGAAAACGAAAACTGGAATCCTCTAAAATTTTGGAAGGAAAAGCATGGTGCTGCAAAGCCCACCTCCAATCCTCGTGTGTGTCATTGGGTTTTCAATTAGACCCAGAAGCAACAGATAATTCATATATGAATAAGTAAAATACAGAAGTGTAGTCAGCCATCATGTTGGAGTACTCTCACAGTAGGCAGTGTACATCTGGACACAAGAATGAAACAATCACAAGGGTAAAGATCATAAGCTAAAATATATCCTATGGTTTCTGCAATAAAATAAGAACTAATGCTCCCATCCCATCCCCATCCCGAAATATGTCTCCTACAGTGGGTAATCCAGAAAAAGTGAGACTTTCCTTCCATCAAAGAGGAGACTTTCTACGAATAAGACCTGACCCTTTCTCTGATATCGTTCACGAGTGCCCAAAGCAGAAGCAGGGCAATTAATCCTTACGACATAACAACCAGGCAACCATATATGGGCTTCAGCTCTTCAGATCATCAGACATCGCTGATGGTATGCAGTGAGTTTTGAGTATATCCAGGGTAGCTGCTCTTGCAGTCTCTGTTCGAAGAACTACAATCTGCAAAAAGGGATGCAAATAAAGAGAGAACAAAACAAACAAGCGTGAGGACATGATACCAGTCATTAACCATGCAACATGTGCACAATAATACAGACCTGCTAATGGACACTCGCACGCATGTTTAGGGGGCATAGAAATGCGCATAAGATGCAAGAGAGAGAGAGAGAGAGAGAGAGAGAGAGAGAGACCTGTTGGTATTCCAGATCAAATTTCAGAAATTCTTCCTCACAGCTCTCCACCATGCTGGCTAAGCTCTTCAAGTTTTCCACAGGTTTACCATTGAAAGCAAGAACCTAAACATGCCCAATAAGATGGCTTCAAAATTTGGCAAGCTTAAGCATAATTTCCAAAGAAAAAGTGATAAAGCTGTTGCTAACCGGAGTGTTTACAATGTCTTCGTAGCCAACATTGATATCACCCGCGAGCACCTACCGCGTGTTACCAAAAGCAGACAGAAAAACGAATCAGATCCTACAGAGTATTAACCCATACATTAGTATAGGCAATGAAATTGCCATAATTCTTCGTCTTCTGTCACCTTTTTCTATTTTTTCTTTATTTAATTTACATCCATTTTTTTCCCCTTTTTGGCTCAAGTTATGGGTTGATAGTTGAATGGAGAAACGAGGATATGGTGGATGTTTATGGGGAGAATACCTGAGAAACCACAACAAGTTGCTCATCTGGTGATTGTGGCATTGAATACCAGAGTTTGTCCAAAAGCTTCACAGGAGCTACAGATTCATACTTATAATACTGTAATGCAGCCAAAGCATGAGCAAAATAATGCGCATAATGATCATAGCTTGTAAAATCTACTGCTGAATCTATAAAAAAAACAAGCATAGAAGGTGAAAAGATATATATGTCTGAAAATACGTGACTGGGAGTTAGAGATGTGACAAATAAATAAGAAATTCAAAATCCGTGATGAAAAGGTGGCAATTTTAAAAAGGAATAAAATCCATTCCAACGAAAAACAGAGGGGTGCTCGTTACACAACAAGTAGATAATGATGATAACATCCACAAGTATAAATGTTATCATAGCTCATTACACACAGGATGAGCACAGAAATGCATATGTAGAAATAGAAGGGCTCCAAGTAAAAAACTCACCTCAGAACGAAGATATGGAACAGAGATGGTGCTAAAAACGAATCCAGCAATTATATAGTAGGAGGGTGGTCTGCCTTCACTGTGCAATGGGATGACCCTCTTGTGCGTAGCAAGTTTCACATTAAATATAAAGATTTTGGAATCGCGCAGGACTTTGATCACTGAAGTATCCCCAGTGTACTTCTGTGAGACAAGGTAACTAAAGCCAATACGCTCCCCGTGCCGAGAAGGTACTAGAGAACACCCAGAACAAGTAGTAAAGGGTCAGATCACACATAGCGTACATGAAATCCAAGTAATCATAAAGAGGAAAAAAAAAATGGATTTTGTTAGAAGTGCCCACAGGGCATTTGTTAAGCAATCAAATAAGGAAATATTGCGATTTCCCATACACTAATAGTCCTTGTAACTTGCACAATTGGTTTTTCAAAATAGTCCTACGGAAGAAGGATAAGGGATAGTGACATTCTTCTCTCTTTTTTCAATAGATATAATCTTTATGTATAGAATAGATATATACAGACCAAAAAGACAGGTCAAGAGCAAAGCCCCTAACCAGATCTTCTTTTTCACTTCTTCCTTCTCATTTTGGATAACATCTCCACTTGATATTGTCTTTGTCACTCTCTTCTTTTGAGTTTTTTTTTTTTTTTTTTTTTTTGGTGCGTATTAAAGAATGAATATTGGATTTCAAAAATCCCACAAGAGCTGCTATGGTTTGACATAACAGAGCATCAATATTGCCTCGTTAAAATTGCGACACTGGAGCACTCGCTAACAAGATTCGAAAATATTTGTATGTGTGGAAACTCATCATGATCCCCCGTTGCAAGGTTGCAAGCTGTAGCAACAAAGCCTTATATTCAAAGCTCAACATTTCTCCTAAAAGCAAGGAGGATTCTTCAACTTCATAATCTCTCTCTTAAACTACTAACTTTTCAAGAAAAATCATGCATACGATCAAATATAAGTTCAACAGGTCCTTTTAAAGAGCAAAAGACAAAATAGATGATACATTATTAACAGATGCATCAGTTGCTAATACTGCTAAATTGTCAGAACTATAATCTAACAGAGTAAGACCTAATAGAACTTTTAAATATACAAGCTTCTTTAAGATGCTTAGCTCTTAGAGAATGCTCTAGGCTTACCAGTTCCATCATTGGCAATATCAACCCCATCGAAGCTGAGAATGATATCTGATGGCTTCAAGACTGCAGATTCTGGAGAGGTAGGATCAATTCTTCTAATGCGCACACCCTTTTGATCAGCGTTCATACCCATCGCCATACGTAAATCGGGATTTTCCATCTTCTGCCACTCAATCCCAAGAAGAGGAAAACCTATCATGAAAAACAAATCAAGAAGACAGGAAAGCATATTAGAGAAGGCCTGTGGAGCTTTTTTAAGGGTTTGGGTTTTTTCTTTTTTCAGGTTCGCATGTGCGGGAGGTTTAAAAAGTACCCATATATGTTCCATTCTTCTCATAGTCTTGAATAAAATGCATGATTACTGGTGTTGGTATGACATAACCAATGTTCTCCACATCTTTTTGTTTAAGGGACTGAAACGCAATACCCACACACTTGCCCTTATTATTAAAGGCAGGGCAACCCGAATTGCCAGCATTTATAGCTGCATCAATCTTGCACAATGACCATAGAAAGTTATCAGGCAATGTTTAATGTATCAGAAGATGTAACTATTGCCTGCCAGAAAGGTTAAAAGAATCATAAGATCAGTAACGTATAAAATGAAAACCTGCAGCGCGAGCAGCTTAGTGGAACCACGAACATATGACAAGAGCGCAATACGTGATACCACACCACTAGTCACAGATACTGTGTCTCCGCCAATAGGATAGCCAACAACAGTCACAGCATCCTGAAGTGCAGGCAAATCGCCAAATTCCACAGATGACACTCCTTCCCAAAACTCATCATCATCAACCGTAAGCATAGCTGCATACAAAAAAGCAAACATTCGACTTCAAAATGCAAGGACTATCATACTTCAATTTCATTTCACCCCATGACCACAATATCACGTAATGTCCCCAAAACAGATACTTCTGCTGATAACCAGTATCATTTCACCACGTAGCACGCAAGCTTGCAAGTAGCCTAGGAACTTTATTCCATGAACTTCTACAATCTCAAGGAATTTTTTAAACAATAAATACCCAAGAACACTTTCTAGATGTCGAGAATGCCTGAAAGCCAGCCTAATCATAATCACCACAAAACGCATCTTAACAAACAATCACAGAGAGACAGACATGCCTACCTTAAACGGTAGCAGTATCAGAGAAAAAACTGAAGGAATTCAACATATTCACAAGGAAAATGAGTAGACTAAGTTCAATGGGGACATACCAATGTCACACTCAGTCCCAATTGCCAACACCTTGGCCACGTACTTGGTATCAGACCCCCGCTTCTTCACCTTCACCTGCGTGTAATGCTCCACCGAATGCGCATTCGTCAAAACTCTCCTCCCCTTGATCACGAACCCGCTGCTGTTACTGCTGTATTGCCTCTTCATCTGCCACGGGAGCGAGAAATTCGGCTTCGTGTGCACGCAGAACACTTTCACCACCGCCTCCATCGCCGGGGCCACCCTCGCCACGACCCCTCCGCCATCTCGGCCGTCACTGCGCTCCGCGGCAAATCGCTTATCACGCCGAAGTCGCCGCTCTCGACGCCGCCGCCGCGGGGACGCTACGGGCGGGCACGACGGCCGGCGAGGAGGCCTCGGGTTTCTCGGACGCCTTGCGGCGATTCCGGCGGCGGCGCCCGGCGGGGCTGCTGGCGGACTCGATCATCTCCGCGCTCCCGGCGGAGAATTTCTCGTCGTCGGCGGCTTTGGCGGTGGTGGCGGCGGCGACGGCCGTCTTGGAGGCGGATTTCGGATTCGGGCCCCTCTTGCCTTTGGTCTCGCCCATCCGTCTGTGTGCTGTAGACGCAGAACGCGGACTAGAGGGCCGTCTTCTTCCTGGTCGGGGCAGTCTCCGATTTCGAACCGCGATCGATCGGATGCGGATTTAGAGGGCGGTGGCGGCGGAGCTGAAAATGGAGGGAAATGAGATGACGGTGAGTCTCTCGTTGAATCTTCCGTGTCCCCTCGTCCACGGTAGTTGCAGAGAGACCAATTTGACTTTTTTTCTTCCTTTTTTTTTTTCTCTTTTTTTGCCCTTTTTGAATCGGAACTTTCCCGTGTTCCGATTGACATACGAAATTGGACGCGTGGGGGACAAACAACGTCGTATCCCCAGTGGAGACGACGACAAAGAGCCGGTCGATAGTTTGTTGTCGCTAATGCTTTATCTAAGCACTAAGCAATGTTTGTTAACTTCTGGAATTCGGACAGCCGTCCCTCTCTCATGTGCATAGATCTGTGCTGCCGTGGCAACCTCATCATCTCCATCAGCTGTCGACCCATGCAATTGCCTTGGCAACTCGCGGACTGAAAATTCACAAGCACTCGGGCCATACAAGGCGCCCAATCTCATTGATCGGATCAGAGGGTTTACACATGCGCACGCACATGATGCAAAAACTAATTCAGGTTCAGAAGAGAGGGCTTCATACTCATGAACCCTTGTGCAGAAGCAAAGATTTGCGCAATTCTAACCCATACGTAATGCTGCATCCTGCTTACTTGATGTCAAGTTCGCTTTCTGCATTCTTCTCAGAATGCCTTGTAAACCAACGTATTTAAGCATATATATAGCCCACGAATCAGATGCCAAACTCACCAACCCGCATTCTAGCCTTTGCAGAATCAGCGCACTCAGTTGACATCGACACAAAGAGGAGGGTAAAAAGACATGTTTCGCAAGGTGACTAACTATGAGAGACCATGTCTGAAAACTCACTATAATATGGCTTGAAGCTCAAGAACTCATCCAGGTTCTTTCTTCTGAAGTCCTGCATGATTGACTTCAATTGACAAGAAGAAGAAGAAGAAGGAAACAGTACAGGAAGATAAGAAGAAACATCATGAGTCATCAACTTTCATCAGACGATTACCCATACCACACTCTTTTACAAGTTCTCACCTGATTTCAACTCTTTGCAGCTTACAAAGAAGAGAACAAACTCAATCCAAATAACTTCCAGATCCAAAAACCAGAGAGAACCCAAACAGACACTTAAAGGATCCAGTAATCTACAAGGGGTTGGAAAAGAATAGTAGCAAAAGAAATTACATAAGACTTCTATATGAATCAATATTTCGCTTTGCAAGTCAACTTATTCACCGAAATCCGAATGTTATTACACTCGCAAATGACACTAATTGTGGCCATAAAGCTGATTCAGATTGAAGTAGCCCCTCATTATAAATGTAGCCAGCATTAATACAAAATAATCAAAAGATAAGAAAGACAAAAATTTCCGTGTCTTTAATGTGATTTCCAGGGATTTCCTCCATAGTAATAGGCAGTGCCAACCATAAGCGCAACTGTTGCACCCTGGACCACCACACGAGCTCTCATTAGCACCTGTCCCAACTGAGAGTTCCCTCGTCTGAAACTTATCAGACCCGCTGTGAGCACTCCAGCAGTCACGAGAGCACCTATTTAAATTTTGCTGAGTTAGACAAGACTATCAACATTAAGAATGAAAAGTAACGAAGAAACTGATAATCTTTTCATCCTAGGGCACTGAAAGTTAAAAAGTGAACACTGAAGTGATCCATAAATTGAAGGCATGATCAATTACAAAGTAGTCCCAAATCACTCTTTCCCACGCATCTGGTCCTGTTTTGAATGGCATTAAATTTAAATGCCCCATTTGTAATCATCTATAGATAACTTTGTGACGAAATGTAATATGGAGTTACCTAAAAAAATCAAAAGAAGTCCTGAAATCGATAAACTAAAACCAACAAAATAACCAGTGTACAAGAAAAATAAAAGCACAGGAGGACTACATAAGGAATTCAAGTGCAGAAAACTGAGAGAAATTTCAATTTCCATGACTTAGCACAAGCGGGTTCAATAGTCTGCTAGGAAGTAAACCACAAATTATGAAAAAGCCAAGCATTTAATCCTGAAGATAAAAAGTTCAAGGCCAGACTTTGGTCAATTCAGTTAACATCTAGGACATCATGCTATGTACGAAAAAAGAGCAACCATGTGACATAACTGACCTAGGGAATCATTATCTTATAGCAAAAGTCTAGAGATGCGCCCTTTTTTTGCTATTAAAATTATAAGGCAAAACCACACTGACAAAAATTTTGAATCTCAACTAGTAACAGCCAACATTATCAGCTTTCACCGCTGATGTAAAGAAATTCTTCACATCGAACGAGGACGATTACTTATTCACGTAAAGCATAAATGCAATGCCAAAAAGAACAATCAGAGACCAACTCTCCTGAAAATCATGAAGACCAACAAATTATTTGGTCTGGGGCAACAGTTTTTCTTAACCAAAATATGATTGCAAATCTTGGGTAGATTTGCAAGAGCACGTGCAACTTACAAACCAGGGTAACGAGCAAAGCCAGTTTGCAGGTTCTAGATCAAGTTGCTTCATTGGTATTATAACACGGTATGCTAGTTTGCTACATTTTCAGCGGAACACACGGTGGGTATCACGAAGAAGTTAAATTCCGATGCGCGTCCCCGGCACTTCAGGAGGAGGAGGAGGAGAAACCCATCTTCTGTTTCGAGCCAAAAAGAGGTAAGAAGCCTGCTCAGATTCTTACACTACATATGAAAGACAAGCAGAGTCCACTGCTCCCTAAAACCAAAACCGAATTCGAGAAGATCCCAGAAAAAAAACACCCATCATTGGGATTGCAGCATCACCCCTGATGAAACCTCAATTCAGTTCCTCCGACTCGCTCGCCGAATTCAAGAAGAGAAAAGAACGTCCCCCAAATCGACGAGCTCTCCCCCAATTCATCATCTACTTTAGAAATCGACTAGGAAGCGAAAATCGAAAGGGTGTATGTTGTAATTATGGTTATAATTATGGTTAATGGATCAACGGAAGCCAATAATTAAGATACGTTTTTTCTGTTCACGTATCTCTTTTTGGATTCATGAATTTCCTATACTTTTATGTTCACGTATCTATTGAATTCATGAATTTCCTAGATTCATGTATCTTTTAGTTCATGTATTTATTGAGTTCATGAATCTCTTGAATTCATGTATCTTTGGATACCTGAATCTCTTGGATTCACGTATCTCTTTATTCATGAATCTCGTGGATACACACGTCTATTTAATTCATGTATCTCTTTAATACATGAACTAAAATTCTCTATAAATAGATATGAGCATAGAGCTTCAATATAGGGTTTTGGTTTTTCCAACTCGATTCCAAAAAGGCTTTGATATACTTTTCTACTCTTCTATTTTATCTGGGTGTGTTGGTTCAATTGAACGGTTCGACAGAGTCCTATTTGCATAGTGCTAATCCAAACAGGTTCGAGGTGTTGTATCTTGGGAGGCATAGTTCGTAAATCTACGGGGCACCTTTGGCAGGAACTAATCGCCTTAAGGAGATTCGATTATCCGTACCTCACCTCCAATTTTATGTTATTTTCAATGATATCTTATTTTATTCTTCTCCAAGAGTTGTAAGTTTACATAAAAAGAAGAATATTATATAGTTGTTATCGTCTTCTTTACATTGATGTTCTGATTACAACAAACAGTGTGTATTCTCTGGATATGATTTCCAACAGTGTAAACAAACGATGCGCAAGAAATGAAGCGGGCGGAGGAGGAGGGGGAGGAGGCTTGCCTACTGGTACGAGAGGGTTCCTGACGCGCTGCTTCTGTTGCAAGAACTCCTCCAGCTCGTCGTCCGCCGAACCCATCTCCTTCTTCTTCTTCTTCCTTCTTCTTCCTCTGGGGAAATCGGAGAAGGCGCGTCCGTGAATTGTTGCACAGGAAAGGACCTTTATAGAGGAGGCATCTATTTTCCTTTTTCGCCACTTAGATTTCCTCTTATATCCTTAAATGTAGTACCTTAAACAAGAAAATGAAAGCATAAATTTGACAAAATTAACAATTAATAGCATCTTTCTTTCTTTTTTTTTTTTTTTTTTATGACTCAAGGAACCGCGCACCATATCAACACGGACAGCCCGACAGGACCCGAGGTAACAGGTAAAACTTAGGGCAACGCTAGCGAGAGAACCCACCACCCCGACGCCACTCTTAGATCTCATGCAACCAGCGAGATTCGAACTCCTCTCCTCTCGCAAAAGATCATGGGAGCACTTATCCAACTAGGCCACTGCAGGTGGTAGTAATAGCATCTTTCTTTTGATTTTGTATAAAACCTTAATTCTCATAGATTATAGATAATTTTTAGTCGGTGCATCCGCCAATAGAATTTTGGTCAAGAAATAGCCTTGTGCGATATTTGGTAAGCCGCAAACACTAAACCACCTTATTTTTAAAAGATTGTTACTAAGAATAGTATGTCGAATAGCTTCCTTGCAACGAATCGTATCATGCTCAACTTAATTCGAACATCTAATCTCTCAAACGAGACATACAAAACACTTTCGTACGACAATTGGTTTCGACTTACCATGATCTTATAAGGAGAGCAATATTAATTCCCGACCAATTTGTATATAGACGGCCAATTCCACCTTCGGAGTTATAATCGTTTTATCTTAGAACTCTTAATACAACCATCCTAACGTTACTCTCATAAATCAATTGTATCATCCGAATTGCATCAATTGCTCTTCATTCCAATGCCCAAAACTCCACTCTTCAAAAGGATACGAGAGATTTGGTCCACGACATTTAGATACTCATAAGTTCAATTGTCTATTACATATTCAAGAGGAAACTATATACTAACATAAAGTATATCGAATTAATAGTTTGATACTATGGAATTTGATATTATTATTCCACTCGTTTTTTGGCCGCACCATACACAACAAATTTAGAAGGTATCCATTACCATTAATCAAATGGTATATATGCCATCGCATCCTTTTTCAGTTTAAACATCCTCTTTTTTTGTCATTTGATGCTCGTACATCATTTCTAGTAGCTATTGCAATGAAGTATCCCGCAATGGAATCGATGGTAAGAGGTTAGAGAGAAGTTTGTTGGGAGTGTCTCACCACTATCATGAAATGATAGATCATCCCAGACATCTCAACTGTGTAATTCCTTAAAAACATCAATGTCTTTGCCCTCATTCCTTCAGCGTATCTTTAGACCCGAGCAATCTTGTGACCATGCATTCGTAGGTGGAGGAAGACTCGAAGCTGCAAGAGGATCGTATGACAACCACTACCTAATGGAAACAATTCCGAAACTGGTCAAGTTCGATATAGCAGCCTCAGCTTGAAACAAGAGACACTCGAATCAGTTTCAAACATTGAAACCCAATCCACATTGAGAAAACTCAGCAAGCCATTCATCTCTATTGAAAACGAAAACTGGAATCCTCTAAAATTTTGGAAGGAAAAGCATGGTGCTGCAAAGCCCACCTCCAATCCTCGTGTGTGTCATTGGGTTTTCAATTAGACACAGAAGCAACAGATAATTCATATATGAATAAGTAAAATACAGAAGTGTAGTCAGCCATCATGTTGGAGTACTCTCACAGTAGGAGTGTACATCTGGACACAAGAATGAAACAATCACAAGGGTAAAGATCATAAGCTAAAATGCATCCTATGGTTTCTGCAATAAAATAAGAACTAATGCTCCCATCCCATCCCCATCCCGAAATATGTCTCCTACAGTGGGTAATCCAGAAAAAGTGAGACTTTCCTTCCATCAAAGAGGAGACTTTCCACGTATAAGACCTGACCCTTTCTCTGATATCGTTCACGAGTGCCCTAAGCAGAAGCAGTGCAATTAACCCACACAACAACCAGGCAACCATATATGGGCTTCAGCTCTTCAGATCATCAGACATCGCTGATGGTATGCAGTGGGTTTTGAGTATATCCAGGGTAGCTGCTCTTGCAGTCTCTGTTCGAAGAACTACAATCTGCAAAAAGGGATGCAAATAAAGAGAGAACAAAACAAACAAGCGTGAGGACATGATACCAGTCATTAACCATGCAACATGTGCACAATAATACAGACCTGCTAATGGACACTCGCACGCATGTTTAGGGAGCATAGAAATGCGCATAAGATGCGAGAGAGAGAGAGAGAGAGAGAGAGAGAGAGAGAGACCTGTTGGTATTCCAGATCAAATTTCAGAAATTCTTCCTCACAGCTCTCCACCATGCTGGCTAAGCTCTTCAAGTTTTCCACAGGTTTACCATTGAAAGCAAGAACCTAAACATGCCAATAAGATGGCTTCAAAATTTGGCAAGCTTAAGCATAATTTCCAAAGAAAAAGTGATAAAGCTGTTGCTAACCGGGGTGTTTACAATGTCTTCGTACCCAACGTTGATATCACCCGCGAGCACCTACCGCGTGTTACCAAAAGCAGACAGAAAAACGAATCAGATCCTACAGAGTATTAACCCATACATTAGCATAGGCAATGAAATTGCCATAATTCTTCGTCTTCTGTCACCTTTTTCTATTTTTTCTTTATTTAATTTACATCCGTATTTTTCCCCTTTTTGGCTCAAGTTATGGGTTGATAGTTGAATGGAGAAACGAGGATATGGTGGATGTTTATGGGGAGAATACCTGAGAAACCACAACAAGTTGCTCATCTGGTGATTGTGGCATTGAATGCAAGAGTTTGTCCAAAAGCTTCACAGGAGCTTCAGATTCATCCTTATACTGTAATGCAGCCAAAGCATGAGCAAAATAATGCGCATAATGATCATAGCTTGTAAAATCTACTGCTGAATCTATAAGAAAACAAGCATAGAAGGTGAAAAGATATATATGTCTGAAAATACATGACTGGGAGTTAGAGACGTGACAAATAAATAAGAAATTCAAAATCCGTGATGAAAAGGTGGCAATTTTAAAAAGGAATAAAATCCATTCCAACGAAAAACAGAGGGGTGCTCGTTACACAACAAGTAGATAATGATGATAACATCCACAAGTATAAATGTTATCATAGCTCATTACACACAGGATGAGCACAGAAATGCATATGTAGAAATAGAAGGGCTCCAAGTAAAAAACTCACCTCAGAACGAAGATATGGAACAGAGATGGTGCTAAAAACGAATCCAGCAATTATATAGTAGGAGGGTGGTCTGCCTTCACTGTGCAATGGGATGACCCTCTTGTGCGTAGCAAGTTTCACATTAAATATAAAGATTTTGGAATCGCGCAGGACTTTGATCACTGAAGTATCCCCAGTGTACTTCTGTGAGACAAGGTAACTAAAGCCAATACGCTCCCCGTGCCGAGAAGGTACTAGAGAACACCCAGAACAAGTAGTAAAGGGTCAGATCACACATAGCATACATGAAATCCAAGTAATCATAAAGAGGAAAAAAAAAATGGATTTTGTTGGAAGTGCCCACAGGGCATTTGTTAAGCAATCAAATAAGGAAATATTGCGATTTCCCATACACTAATAGTCCTCGTAACTTGCACAATTGGTTTTTCAAAATAGTCCTACGGAAGAAGGATAAGGGATCGTGACATTCTTCTCTCTTTTTTTGATAGATATAATCTTTATGTATAGAATAGATATATACAGACCAAAAAGACAGGTCAAGAGCAAAGCCCCTAACCAGATCTTCTTTTTCACTTCTTCCTTCTCACTTTGGATAATATCTCCACTTGATATTGTATTCGTCACTCTCTTCTTTTGAGTTTTTTTTTTTTTTTTTTTTTTTTTTTTTGGTGCGTATTAAAGAATGAATATTGGATTTCAAAAATCCCACAAGAGCTGCTATGGTTTGACATAACAGAGCATCAATATTGCCTCGTTAAAATTGCGACACAGGAGCACTCGGTAACAAGATTCGAAAATATTTGTATGTGTGGAAACTCATCATGATCCCCCGTTGCAAGGTTGCAAGCTGTAGCAACAAAGCCTTATATTCAAAGCTCAACATTTCTCCTAAAAGCAAGTAGGATTCTTCAACTTCATAATCTCTCTCTTAAACTACTAACTTTTCAAGAAAAATCATGCATACGATCAAATATAAGTTCAACAGGTCCTTTTAAAGAGCAAAAGACAAAATAGATGATACATAATTAACAGATGCATCAGTTGCTAATACTGCTAAATTGTCAGAACTATAATCTAACAGAGTAAGACCTAATAGAACTTTTAAATATACAAGCTTCTTTAAGATGCTTAGCTCTTAGAGAATGCTCTAGGCTTACCAGTTCCATCATTGGCAATATCAACCCCATCAAAGCTGAGAATGATATCTGATGGCTTCAAGACTGCAGATTCTGGAGAGGTAGGATCAATTCTTCTAATGCGCACACCCTTTTGATCAGCGTTCATACCCATCGCCATACGTAAATCGGGATTTTCCATCTTCTGCCACTCAATCCCAAGAAGAGGAAAACCTATCATGAAAAACAAATCAAGAAGACAGGAAAGCACATTAGAGAAGGCCCGTGGAGCTTTTTTAAGGGTTTGGGTTTTTTCTTTTTTGAGGTTCACATATGTGGGAGGTTTAAAAAGTACCCATATATGTTCCATTCTTCTCATAGTCTTGAATAAAATGCATGATTACTGGTGTTGGTATGACATAACCAATGTTCTCCACATCTTCTTGTTTAAGGGACTGAAACGCAATACCCACACACTTGCCCTTATTATTAAAGGCAGGGCCACCCGAATTGCCAGCATTTATAGCTGCATCAATCTTGCACAATGACCATAGAAAGTTATCAGGCAATGTTTAATGTATCAGAAGATGTAACTATTGCCTGCCAGAAAGGTTAAAAGAATCATAAGATCAGTAACATATAAAATGAAAACCTGCAGCCCGAGCAGCTCAGTGGAACCATGAACATATGACAAGATCTCAATACGTGATACCACACCACTAGTCACAGATACTGTGTCTCCACCAATAGGATAGCCAACAACAGTCACAGCATCCTGAAGTGCAGGCAAATCCCCAAATTCCACAGACGACACTCCTTCCCAAAACTCATCATCATCAACCGTAAGCATAGCTGCATACAAAAAAGCAAACATTCGACTTCAAAATGCAAGGACTATCATACTTCAATTTCATTTCACCCCATGACCACAATATCACGTAATGTCCCCAAAACAGATACTTCTGCTGATAACCAGTATCATTTCACCACATAGCACTCAAGCTTGCAAGTAGCCTAGGAACTTTATTCCATGAACTTCTACAATCTCAAGGAATTTTTTAAACAATAAGTACCCAAGAACACTTTCTAGATGTCGAGAATGCCTGAAAGCCAGCCTAATCATAATCACCACAAAACGCATCTTAACAAACAATCACAGAGAGACAGACATGCCTACCTTAAACGGTAGCAGTATCAGAGAAAAAACTGAAGGAATTCAACATATTCACAAGGAAAATGAGTAGACTAAGTTCAATGGGGACATACCAATGTCACACTCAGTCCCAATTGCCAACACCTTGGCCACGTACTTGGTATCAGACCCCCGCTTCTTCACCTTCACCTGCGTGTAATGCTCCACCGAATGCGCATTCGTCAAAACTCTCCTCCCCTTGATCACGAACCCGCTGCTGTTACTGCTGTATTGCCTCTTCATCTGCCACGGGAGCGAGAAATTCGGCTCCGTGTGCACGCAGAACACTTTCACCACCGCCTCCATCGCCGGGGCCACCCTCGCCACGACCCCCTCCGCCATCTCGGCCGTCACTGCGCTCCGCAGCAAATCGCTTATCACGCCGAAGTCGCCGCTCTCGACGCCGCCGCCGCGGGGACGCTACCGGCGGGCACGACGGCCGGCGAGGAGGCCTCGGGTTTCTCGGACGCCTTGCGGCGATTGCGGCCGCGGCGGAGGCGGCGCCCGGCGGGGCTGCTGGCGGGCTCGATCATCTCCACGCTCCCGGCGGAGAATTTCTCGTCGTCGGCGGCTTCGGCGGCAGTGGCGGCGGCGGCGGCCGGCGGCCGTCTTGGAGGCGGATTTCGGATTCGGGCCCCTCTTGCGTTTGGTCTCGCCCATCCGTCTGTGTGCTGTAGATGCCGAACGCGGACTAGAGGGCCGTCTTCCTCCTGGTCGGAGCAGTCTCCGATTTCGAACCGCGATCGATCGTCGCGGCGACTGCGACGGCGGCGGCGGCGGAGGCGGAGGCGGAGGCGGATTTAAAGGGCGGTGGCGGCGGCGGAGCTGAAAATGGAGGGAAATGGCGGTGAATCTCTCGTTGAATCTTCCGTATCCCCTCGTCCACGGTAGCTGCAGAGAGACCAATTTGACTTTTTTTCTTTTTCTTTTTTTGTTTTTATATTTTTGATTTCCCGTGTTCCGATTGAAATACGAAATTGGATGCGTGGGGGACAAACAACGTCGTATCCCCGGTCGCGGCGACGACAAAGAGCCGGTCGATAGTTTGTAGAAGCTAATGCTTTATCTAAGCACAAAGCAATGTTGGTTAAATTAATATAATCAGAATTTGAATTACTAGTGGACAACAGCTTTGGTCCTTTCCAGATTCAACAGGGGAAGTTTCTCATATTTTTATAGATTTTAGTGTAGTTGCAAACGATTGAGAATATAATAAATCAAGATCTGAGTCAGACCATGTTAGATGTGGACCAACGTGGTAGTGAATTTTGTCATGTGCAGTTTTATTTCTCTATGGGAAGATATTTGGGAAAAGCTGAGCTTCTAGAGTTGGACGTTGGTTCTCTCTTGTGACTTTGACCATGGCAGGTTCACTTGGATTGCAGATATAGTCTCTTTTTTTTTTTTCCTTTATTTGAAGTAGTTGTGTTTCGTGGAACATTTTTTATTTTATTTTTGGTGAATTGGTTGGAATATATTTTTAAAATTTAACTCGTCAAACTTACTTATTTTTTTGGGGAATTGAGAAGATTGGGCCTCCCTCTTTAAAATTTGGAGAGCTGGAGAGATCAATTAGACATGGGCCAAGTTTTGTAAATGTGGATCGTATGGGGAGACTCACGGAATGGGCTTGCATTTGCTGAAAATGTTGAGCCCAATTTCACACATGCACGAGCAAGAGGCAGCACATGCTATCGAGCGCAACGGTTACGGCGCATGACAATGACAGTGAAAAAACAAACCTATTAATGCATGACTTTTTCCTATTTATAAAAAAAGAGTATACAGAGGCATCATGGTTAGCTTTGTTGCACCATGTTAGTCACCTAATCAATGCTCGATATACTAATTTGTAAATCGACACATCATGTATTTATTTAATGATCCGATTTGTAATGATCTCATGATATGAAATTATAAAATATGTACCATAAAATGTCTTGCTAAAAGGATCTTAAGAGATATTCTTTACATCAATGTCACTTATAAGATCAACTTATTCTATTCATGGGCTCTATAGGGTATTTTGAGACCTTTAGGTAGTTAGGCCTTTTTAGCTTATGCCCTCGAGTCATTCGGAAAAAAAAAAAAAAAAAATTAGGAGACAAATTTTATATGAAGGAATTGTTGTCGATGCTGCTGCTAACGACAATCCAAGCCGTTGAAATCGAAAATGCTAGTCAAGAATAAGAGTTTGCCTAGTGCACAACAAACAGGACAAAATGGAATTTAAAAAAAAAAAAAAAAAAAAGTTGAAATCAGTAGGTCCCTGGAGGGGAAGCTCGGGACAATGCTCAAGAGAAAGCTTTTGTAACCTTAGTCAAGACAAACTTGAAATGCAAGTTAACCAGATGAAAAAGTGACCTGGAATTCAATGTCACCAACACAATGGATTGTACCCCATCAAAAGTGCCATTTTTAAAACAATCATCATGGTGACTAGCATTGAAAACCAAGCAATCTCGCACAGAGAAAAGGCACATTCATGATGGACCAAGAGCACAAGACATGCCCAATAATGTACCTTTAAGCAACAATTTTATTTGTTTTTAATATCTATGATGGAACTCGAAATGACTACCTTAGCTGTTGGCGTAAGAAGAAGAGGGGAAATGAAAATGGGGTTCCGTAATATCTTAGGCTGAACACTGCATAAAATAAATTGTTGCTTGTCTTAGTAGCTCGGTAAAAAGTTATCGTTCTTGTATCGAAATTACTATCGGTAAATATAACAATGGTTCTTTTATTATAAAAATTTACTAATAAGTATTATCGATTATAGATAAATTACAGAATATAGTAATTTTCTATTCACATAAAACTTACATTTTTTTAAGGTTTCGCTAAACACGTTAATCTCCTTTCTTATGAATTTTCTTTTTAACATATTTGTGCATTTCTGTCATTTTTGTCATTCTTGCTTCATCTTCACTCATGTCTTCAACCAACCCTCTTAAAGTGTAAAATATAGCAGCTACACTAGCTAGCTTGAGTCCCCACTTCTTTCTCCTTTTTTTCATCAAAACCATGTGAAAAAAGAAACCAGAAACCTACCGTCTCATAAATTCAATCTTAAGAAGCTTGTCAAGCATCCTTGATACATTAGTCTTAAAATCCTTTCTTTTTTTTTTCCAATTGACGTTTGGAGAATTCTATACGCATATGATGTGATCACCATATTTTATAAATTCAAAGCACGCTCATTTTGATTTTCCATGATGTAATAAATCATTCCTTGATGTAAATTATATTTCAGACATGATAAAAGATAAAAATAAGTGTCCAAGAATTGCCCCCACCCCAATTGTTTAATTGGTTTAGTTGCATGAGGGCTGTGAAATTTGGTGAACCGTTGACCAGGGGCCGTCCAGGCAAAATATATGTCTCTTTTTATCTTTCTGGGATTATCAGTTGATTCATAAAATTCCCAAGTTGTCTCCTTGAACCAGGCCAATAAAGTTTCCTGTTATCAATGTTTATAGCTAAGCCAAGCAGATATCAACACCACAATAAAGTATACAGAACAGCTAATGAGTGAGAATCATGTGATCCACCGCAATAACAGACACACTTGCTCGAATCATAAAAAGGCATTAAACCTGTTCTGCTCCAACAGCAACCAAATATAACCCCAAAAGCAGGAAAATAAAAGAAGTTCACAAGACCCAGAATTCCAGAATTTCTGCTTTTTAGATTCAAGGAAAGCTTCTTTGTTCCTTTCTTCCTGGGGGTGTTTCTTCAATGGCTGCGAGTGCGTCAAGATTCATCAAATGTGTGACAGTTGGTGATGGGGCTGTGGGTAAGACTTGCATGCTGATCTGCTACACCAGCAACAAGTTTCCAACTGTATGTTCTTCCCCTTTTTACCCAAAAGTATAACAAGAGGAAAAAAAAAAAACAGAGAGACAGAGAGATAGAGTAAATGGCTTGTGCCCTTTTTATCAATATGTATGTTCTTCCCCTTTGTGTTTTTCTGATTCTAGGTTTCGCCCCCTTTCTGTTTTTGTTGCTCTTTGGCTAGCCCTTACAAGAGAATCAGTGCCATTTTTGCCTCATCAAGATTCCTATGATGAGTTTTTGCCTTATGGCCAGTATTTTATAACCCCTAAAAATTGCGTTTCTTACTCCTATTAAGTTATGGTTCTTTGTCTTACATGCTCATTGGAAGAGATGGATTATATATTGCATTATTCGATTTTGTCGGCTTTTTACTTTTCTTATGTCTTTGTTGCATCTAAATCTTCCCGGTTGTTTGTAATTTGATCAGGATTATATACCAACAGTATTCGATAACTTCAGTGCAAATGTAGTAGTTGAAGGTACCACTGTTAACCTGGGACTCTGGGATACCGCTGGTAAGAACTCGGTGCTCTCATTGATGTTTTGAGCTTTGAAAGGCCATTGTACTTGGATTTCATGGGCCTATTCAATTTGCTTGCTGTAATTATTTTTCTGAGTGCATTGTTTTGTTGCACTGCATATGCTTTTGGATGTCAGGGCAAGAAGATTACAATAGATTAAGACCCCTGAGCTACAGAGGTGCAGATGTCTTTGTCTTGGCTTTCTCTTTAGTTAGTCGAGCTAGTTACGAGAACATACTTAAAAAGGTTCCACTTCCAAATTGTTATTTCCATAATTTTCTGTTGCACTACACAATGAACAAGTTTCGAGTTTCTGATGATCATCTGTTGGCCAGTGGATCCCTGAACTTCAGCATTATGCACCAGGAATCCCTCTGGTCCTCGTGGGCACCAAAGTAGGTAAGTTAAATGACTTCTTTATACTGAGAAGGCTGCAATTCTCCCAGAATTCTTGTCTTGGTTGTTGATATATTTCTGCTCTGTGTGATTATCAAACATCTCAGGCAGTTGACTTGACTAAGTGGAGTTGACTTGACTAAGTGGACACCTTTCAGTGTCTTGCTACTAATTGCTTGGAATAGCACTTTTATGATCTTGTCATACTTTTTTGCAAGTGCCATACAAGGATCAACTCTTAAAGTTGGTTTTAGTGACAATTTCTTTATGAGAGCTTGAAGTGATATTGTTCACAGATTGTATAATAACACGTCACCTAAGATTTTGAGCTTCTCGAGTCTTGAAGCCTTAAGTTCACAGAATGGGGTTCTGTTGCACAATTGTTTCAACTTTTTCAGCTCTTTGTAATGCAATAATGTTCAATACTCTAGAATGATCACGAATTTGCTTCCAGAACCTAGTAGATGTGAAGGGTTTCCTTCTTCTGCCCTAGCTGTAACTTTCATTTTGGTTCAGGCAGTCTCAAATTGATTCCAGGCCCTGTCATTCTGATATTGCCAAAACCATCTTAGTTTTGTCTCTCTGAACCTGTCTGTGCGACTCCTTTAACTCAACCTGTTCATTGATATCATGCCTTTATGCAACAGGCTTGACTTCAACAAACTTGGTATGTGAGATCACTTGCTCTAGTGCTTGGCTCTGTGAAGCATAATTGGTCTAGTATGTGGATCACTTGCTCTAGTGTTAGGCTCTGTGAAGCATAATTGGTCTGAGAGCATTTATTGCAGTGACTGTGTTGCTCAGATATGACTAAAAGAATGCCACTAAATCAACTTTCCCAAGACTTTTTATGTTGAGGATTAACTTTGGTTGTTGCTGCTGTTTGCAGTGGCATTGGTGTGCATTTATGATGTGCACTGTATACTAATTGCACCCCTGGTCTAATAAAAAATTACAATCTGATTTCTGAAGTGCTGATATGTTGCACCTTCTATGGATAATGTTAGTAGCATCGAGGTTATATACAAGTGATTAGGATGTAGAAAATCTTGAATTGGCATCACCATAGGGAACTTGTTGGAAAGTCCAACCCAAAAGCTTAAGAGTATTTAGGAATACTGCCAGATTATGAGCAGCACATGGAATTTTGACTACACACATTTGTGAAAGGAATAGCACTGCCTTTGATACCATGTTAGAAAGTCCAACACAAAAGCTTAAGCTGATAGGTGAAGGGAGACCGCATTAATATAAATATTAGGACCTGTCATCAAGCGATATGAGATAATATTTTAACAGATCCGATTGTTGGATCTAGATGATAGAAAAATCTTGTAGGAGTTGGCATCAATTGATTGAACTGACTTTACCATAAGATTCTTGAATGTTTGATTACCCATACTAGGCTAGGGTGAAAGGTTATGAAAGTAAACACAGACTTTTAAACAGATTCTCCATGAACAACTTCTGGAATAGGTCTCCTTTTCAGTGTCATGCAAAGAGGTTTATTTCCAATGATCATTGTGTAGAGAATGTTAATTTTTCCTTTCTGTTTCCAACTTCAAGTTAACTGAATCGTTAGCCACCAAAAGAGTCATTCACAGACAGCATGTTGTATTTATAGAGAATTTTGCATATTTCCCTTCCCACTTCCTTCGTTCATCCTTGAGTTATTTAACCTTTTTTTTCCTTTCCATTGCTTATGAAGTGATTCTAACGGGACACTCAATCCCGAAGGTTTAAACCTTCATTGCTTCTGTTAATTTCTAGGGAATCCAGAGTTTATCTCTCATGGTATTACAGTCTTACTAGGCAATGGTTATTTCCATTAAAATGAATTATTTGAAATCTGTAGATCTTCGCGAGGACAAGCACTATTTAGCTGATCATCCTGGTCTGGTGCCTGTTACCACTGCACAGGTTTGGTATCTATTCAGCACCTCATCATGCACCAACAGTGAATAAGACAGTCTACTAAAGTGTCAGATCTATGCTTTCAGGGTGAGGAGCTTCGCAAACAAATTGGTGCTGCATATTACATTGAGTGCAGCTCCAAAACGCAACAGGTGCTTAAAATCTCCCATTGGTTTTGTGTAATTAGAATTAACAAATGTCCTCTGTAGAGCTAAACTAACAGTTAATTGCCATGGTGACAAATGGAGTTTGTGGCGCTTTGAATTACATGTCTATCTGGGTAATGCTAATTTAAAGGAAAGGTGTTAACTTTGTAGCACTTAATGCTGAATGCTGAACTTCAGTTCATTTCATTTGTTGCATAATACTTCAAACATTTTGAATCATGCCACTATGTTGTGAAAAACTTCAAATGCCACTGGGGAGGCGTAATTGGAGAGTTTACCTATATGAAACAAGGCATATCACTTAAGCTTTCTGTTGGGGATAGTAACAGAGCATGGACATGTGATTCACTGAAAGAACCAGACATAATCAAGTTGTTTTCCCAATGCAGCTGTTGCATGGATCCTGTTACGCTGTTTTGTTTCATTTAATTTCAAGTTTTCTGTATTATTCAACTACAAAAATCTTTCTTTAAATTTTCCTTCCACTGTCTTCTTAAGCCTTCTCTTACTGAATTTCACCTGCACCCCACATCATCAAAGCTTCTAAATGCTATCCTTGCAGATGTGCAAACCATCTCCCACAGATCCTTTTCCCTTTTGCCTAGTAGATCCAAGATACTGCCACTGCTCTTTCTAATACTTCTTACTCTTGAATACTCATCCCTCTTTCTTGCGGAACCTTTCATTTCCTGAATTTGCACATTAAATGGTCCGTCCTTGACAGACTTTGATCTTTTCATCTTCTATTTGCTCGAATATCCTCTGCTAGTATTGTAGTGTCAGCAAAAGGTATGTGCTGTGAAAAGCACACAGATAAATAGTACAAGCTGAACCTTGACATAACTTGTTGCTACAGGGGAATCGTCCATTGCTTCTCGAAAGTTTCCTTACTGAAATCACGATTCCCAACTTTGCTGGCGTGCACATATTCTATAGCTTGTCTGCAACACATCAAGAAACCCGTGAGGGACTTCTAAAAGATTGTCGTCTGGTTCCCACACCCCAATGAAAATCATGTAATTCTGGCTGAAAACCAGTAAGGGACGTATTGGGGAATCATCCATTGGTTTGTTCTTCCTTATGTCGCTCGTCCAACTTATGCAATAAGTTTTTTTCATGACTGATTTTTCTGGCACAAAATGAAATTGGTTGTCCTAAATATGCATTTCTTTCAATAATTTATACACTCTTGCTCTTAACTTTGTTGTCAGAATCATCAACTTAATTTTAATGTGTAATGCATCTAACTTGGTTGAGATCTCTTGTTTTCCCTCTTTCTTCCCCCTCTCTAACCAATTTAATATCTCTTCTTATTCTTTGGTGTCCAAACTATCAACAAGTCTGGACCTCATTGATAATAATTGAAATTACCCCAAGGTTAAAAGGTCTCTCATGTAAATTCTGTGTCTGAGCAAGTTAGGCCAGTCCAACTGATATTGGACTAATGAAAGCAGCCCCCAAGTAGGACATTCCATTTCTTGGTTTCATTCTTCCATCAGCACATCTGTTCGAGAGATAGGAGATGGAAGTTTTTACTTCCCATTGTTTGTTTTAACTTTGTCATTTAGTAGATGGTGACTTCTGATTGTGGATCATGGATCCTGGCATACTTAAGCAACTGCCTTATCTTTCTGAATGACAAGCTTCGGTCCTGAACAGATTAGGAAGTCACGAATAATGAGGTGCCAATTGAACCTTTAGCACAGTCACTGATCTATAGGTGAGTGATTATACTTCAAATGGTACTAGACATACTACAAGCACTGATACAAATTTGGACATAGAATTCTACCGCAAAAATAAAGAAGCTGCAAGCATTGAATTTGTGGTGGTTAATTAACATTCTTTATGTTCGCTCAGCCATCTTTTCTTGCTTTTACCCAATTCAATCAGCTTTAACTGGCTTAATCATAATATTCCTGCAGCAAAGTGTATCTGATAATTCTGCACTTGATTGTGTGGTACCCTTATAAACAAGATGCTCCCAAGTTGACCTGATTAAGACCTATAACTGGATTCCAACATGTTAAATGAAAAAACAAGTGTTCTTTCTGCCTCACTGCTAAACATATTATTTCTGGCTTGGCAGTTACTTTTCCTGTAATTTTTTACTGTTACCTCAGATTAGTTGGCATTGTTCTAATAACTGCTTTATTGAATTGCAGAATGTAAAAGCAATCTTTGATGCAGCAATCAAGGTAGTTATTAAACCGCCACAGAAACAAAAGGAGAAGAAAAAGCCCCGTCGAGGATGCATCCAGTCAGTACCTTCATTTCTAATAATCCTTCTCTATTTCTTTGAAAAGTGCATGCAGTTATTTTTGCTCATCCAGTTGGGTGACAATATTAGCTGAGGCACTGAGTGATTGTCAAATGATTTTTGGTTATGTTCATTTCAAATAGCGTCTATTTAACTAAAAGCAGTTATGAACGTAATGATGACTGTTTTAAGAGACAAACTGGATAATTGTGAGGGTGATAACACGAGGTGAAGCTAGATGCTTCTGTTCATTCATATAGGAGGTGCCGTATGTGCTCTCGTTGTGGTCTGGTGAGCAATGTGTCATGAAGTCTCATTGTCAAAATGGCCAAAGTCTTAACCCATATGATAAGACATTGATTTCCTGGTAAAACAGTTGATAATGTATCAAACCCTGCCAGTTTTAAGGTTTTTGATTCATTCGGATTCTTGTTTCTCTAGTTCATGTCGTTTCATGTGCTGCGTAAATGTCCATGATGCCTAGCAGTAGATCAATGTCTGCAATAATCATGCTTATGCTCATTCTTCATTTTGAGAAAGTAGGCCTTTGATCTTGTCCCTCATTATAAAATCCTTAGCTGAACTTTCTGTTCTGTGAGCTATATTTTACTCTTTACTAGTACCATTTAAATCTGCTTGGATTTAAAACATAACACTTCGGTACATTTGTCCTTGATAGGATTGTCAATCTGTTCTTAGCTCGCAGACATGGCAACGTTAGATCTACGTTCTCCATACCCCTTTATCGTACTGTTCCTGATCATCAACCCTTACTCATAAGAGTACAGATATTTCAGTATGAAATCACATACGCCATTGCTCATCATCAAGACCAAAGATTTTTGGTGCATAATCTGTTTATGTGGGTTGCAGAAACATCTTTTCTGGGAGGAGCCTTGTGTGTCTCATGTGAACTATGACAGCGTGGGTTTTGCGGTTCAACTCTCGTAGGCATGCCAGATCCTCACTCTCCCATGTGGACAGATCAATCTGATGGACAGGACATTAATGGTTTTCAAACTTCCGCCTAGGATTCTCTGTATAGCGAGCAGCCTCAGTTCTACCTGACAATAATTTTCATCTGTTTGCCTCAGTTAGTATGTCCCTGGAAGGAGAAGTGCTTAGAGTGATGCCTCACGTCTCTTTTTGTTCATTATCTCTCTTCCCCATGAGACATTGATTAAAATTGTTTTTCAGTGTATTTAGTTTAAAGTGAGTAAGCTCACCACCGTTCTCAGATAAAAAAAATGGTGCCTCGTCTTTTCCACTTATGGGCGTTAACCTGGCATGACCAAATTCAAGACGGTCATGGTGAGAACCTGCTCGGTTAAGTCTGACTGGACTGTTCACCTTAGGATTGTAAGAATCATATGGCCATTCAACAGGCGTTTCTACAAACTCCTCAAGATCCAGTCCTCGGATATCGATGATAGTTTAATCACAAAAGAATAGATCCGATATCACGGTTTCAGAAACCCCAAAGATCATTCCTTCAAAAGACGATAGAAAACCCCTTTCCTATGGCATTGAAAATATGTATAGTTTCCAATCCCCCCCCACAGAGAAAACATCTAAAAAACTCTAGGACGCGCAAAAGAGACTCGTACAGAACAAAGTAGCGAAACGAACAGCCTCATAATGATATACAAATACAGCATTGGTTTGGGGAATGGGAATCATACATAAAGCTCTCTCTCCCTCCCCTTTTAGACTTTCCTAAAAGCAGACATTGGAAGTGAAGAGAGCTCCTTCCGCGGCCACTGGATAACCGCAATCTCTGGAACGGAAAGCAAAGAGAGATCAGAATATAGAGGATGCAATAGAATTGGCAGGACCCAAGTAACGACCTTTTTTCACGAAGCTTTGAAGCCTCAACTAAAGAGAGATGCTATAAGAGCTACAGTAACTAAGCCTCATCAGATTAAGGCAAGCTCACAATACCCCAATAAGGTGAAATTTTGATCATATATGCGACTGAAGAGAGTTTAAAAAGGATAAATTAAACCACAATACAAAAGCTTCTGTATAAAGCAACTCAAAACCAATTTTGCCATTATCAGAAGCCGGATAAGCATGGATGATCTTTGGGGTCCATTTTTTTTTTCTCGCAGAAGTTGATTCAACCAACACCAGTACTGGACCAATTCTCTTAAGTTTTTCGATGACACAAATGACATGCTTTCCGTCAGTCAAAATATCTACATCGGGGGAATGTATCCGCAGCCACCCAGAGAGCACATTCAGCATGGTCTTCAAATCTCGGACACAGCTCTTCCCTGTAGAGTGGATACAGCAAAGAAGCGGGGGTTGGAGACCATGAACAACGTAAATTACTCAGCACCGCCCATCAATGAGGATCCCAGGTTAGATGACGACCTCCGGAAGGTGGCCATTGCCCACCTTCAAAAAACTGCACATGAAAGAAACACATAAATAATCTAGACATCAAATTAAGAAGTTTGTTAATGAGAATAGCAACACCAAAAAGCAAAGGCAAAGCGAGCGAGAGAGAGAGAGAGAGAGAGAGACGCACGCATAATAGCCACCAAAACTCTGGCCCCATAGTAAAGTACACCAGGAAATCATATTGATTTTAAAGAGGCGAACAAGATGATGTATTGAGATGCTTACATCAACCAGCGAACACGCAACATAATCCACTGTCAATGATTTTAATGCCAACACATCCACCTTCGACGTACAAGTGAATTTCTAGAAAAGCAAAGCCAAAAGATCTTAGTAACACCTTGCCCTCCGCTAAAGTTTCTTCATTTCCTTACCTCAATTATCAAAACCAACATCATCAAGAAATGACCTCAAAGTGTTCCTTCTGAAAGCCCTTCCCTACTATCAGTATCATCAAAAGGGAGGAATGACAAACAGTAATTCAGAGGCATATCATAACGTAGGCTTCCTTTCATGCGCCATCATTTTGCAAACCTGCAGTTCTACTTCATTGATTTGACACATATCACATACGCATGTCCTGCACCGTACTTGGCATCATTATCCTTATCTACCTTTGGGGCAAAACACGGATACACATACTTTTGATCACCCATCAACTCTCTCTTAAATGTTCCTACATCATTCTTTCAGATATCTTTCTTACGATTGACTCTGCAGTAAATTTACACACATAAATATGACAAAAGTAAATGCCCAGAATGCATGCTCCTCAAATATACAGTAGCAATTCCATTGAAACCAAAGACTTATAGCCTCGATAATGCATCATGAAAACTTACAAGCATCTACAGGTCACCAAACTGTACTATTGTGCATTCCTACTGCCAAGAGGACTGCTTGTAATTGTCCCACCCTCCGTCAGGCTCTTTTCTTTTCAGAACACCGCTTGAAACTTGGAACATCCTTGCTTGCTCCTCTGCTATTGCTTGTGGACTCATGACGGAGAGTTGTCTGGGTGCAAGTGACGATGTCTCGTCTCTACCTTCCAAATCGGACACTCCAGGCCCAGAATTAAGGTCAAACGCTTGCCTGGTCCATTTTTTATTGTTCTCATAACTACTACCACCATCTTGAAGGCTAACGATAAAAGGTGGTCTTGAGTAATGTGTGGATACAGGACCAGGTGCACCAAGTAGTTGCGAATGGGCAGGCGGGAAGCAAAGCCTGCCACCTGATGATGGATCAACATACGTCGTCGAACTACCTGAAAAAGTTGCTGACTGCAAAGGAAAGCTTGCAGGATAAGAAGGATGGAAGACAGGATACTGAAATGGAGTGGATGGGAAAGCCACGGCAGGAGAAGATGACAACACTGGCGGACGGTACATTTCAGTATTAAATGGGATTCCACCGGCAGAAGGCCCCAGCATCCTAGGTTGTCCTCCAGTTGCAACAACGGGTAGAGATTGCTCCCCTCTACTTGACAACATTGATGGAATAGTGACAGCTGAGTACGTGCTCCCAGGAGGAAACCAATTCGAGAAATTATTTACCTCCGAATTATTCATCTTGAGGCCCGAAACAGGTTGCTGAGATGGCACACTGCTTCTTGTATGCTGAATAGGTATTGATGGTTCAGCACTCAAGTCATCAACAGCAGGCCCATCATTCAAATCGAAGTCTCTGCGGGCACCTGTGTCTGTTCCATTGGGAAGATTACCAGCTGATGATTTGGCCAATGAAAAGTTGACATCTAGTCTGCGATTACTGCTTGTCATGAAGCTCCCTAAGTCAGTAGCTTCATCAGTCTGATTTAAATCAAGATCAAGACCTCCAGAGCCACGGGTTGGGGCAGAACTACTCATCTCATCACGTCCTATCTCGTGATTACTTTTAAAACTTGGAAGAGAAGTACTCTCCATAATGGAATTTCTAGAAACTGCATCTTCAACAGTCCCTTCATCAGGGACATTCAAGTCAATATCCAGTGGAGGGCGACTGGGTTTCGCAAAAGCAGTATCAGGATTAGGAGGGGGATTTGTAGCAAGCAGGGGCATCTCCAGAAGTTTCCTGGGTTCAGCCGGCCTGAACGCACTTGTGGCTGCAGATCCCTTCCATCCAAGTTCCACTTTAGTCCTCAGCAGATCATCAGGAGGAACAAAGGGGCCCTTTGCAGCAGCGGCGACTGTAATTGGTGCACTAAGACTGGTCGACACAGAAGAGGTAGGAAAAGGCAACCGATTAACTAAAGGAACAACAGCTGCGCTTGCATGTGCAGCCAAGTTTGCTGGCTCACCATATTTCACATCATCCGTATTGAGTCCTTCATTCAAGTCAAACCCGACTTTTGCATCCTTATCAGCACCCTCGACGACAGGCACAGAAGAAACATCTGAAGAAGCAAATTCCTTAATGTCATCTGATCCACTACCTGTCAACTTGCACAGTCTAGACTTTGCACTCATGTCTTTTGCTTGCCCAGGAAGTTCAGACAGCCCTCCGGATGGAGACAAGTTCTGCTCACAATCTGTTCTACTTTCCTTATTCTCCTCCATGCCCCCACCCTTGTGATTAGCAAAGCCTGCACCAAAAGTGGCTACCGAAACCTCCTGACTAACGGATCGCAGCTCCATGTGGGCATCTCGATTTCCAACGTCTGACCCATCAGTCCTTTCAGCCTTCACATCATCAACATTTTTTGTTAACAGTTCTTTTGGCTTCATATCTTCAGAGACCACTGTGTCAGTAGGCCTCTCATCCACCAGAATGCCGTCTTTTGAATCTTCATTTGTTTGACTTCCATCCTTTTGGCTGGAGATAGATCCCAGCTCGGCAGCTACTGATACCACTTCAACGCTAGAAACAGCATCAGATACTTTGTTCCCAGATGACAAAGAGACAATGGCCTTTGTCTTAGAATCAGGAACAGCATCCTGATTTACCCTGTCAATTGCTGTTTTTTCATTAGACTCGTCATCATTTCCGCCGTCTGCAGTCTTATAAAGTTTGGCTGCAGGGAATCTAGCAGCTGAAGTGACCAACGGTAACTCATTTACATTTTTGTCACTTTCCGGACATGGTTCGGCAGCCTGTAGCATTTCAGTAGAGGATGAATTTGGGTTTCTCTTCTGCTCTTCCGAGAGTACATCTTCAGATGGCAATGGAGAGGCCTTACTGTCTGCTTTCCTGGTCAGTAGTGCGTCATCATTAACCTTATCCTTCTGCACACAATCATTGGCAGCATCACTGGATTGACAATGGTTCCGAGGTGATGAGTTCATTTTGGAATCATTGCCCGTGCATGACTGCCCGACTGCAGAGGGGTTTCGTTGAGGAGAGTCAACAGGAGATACCATTTCAGACATTAACATCTCTCCAGCTGCCACACTAGCAAGCAAATTCATTCCAACATCATCTTCAACAGAATCAGAAGCACTAGGTTCAAAGACTTTGACACAACTTTCCACCAAAGCATTCATGGAGCTAGGAGATGCCTCAGGCAATCTCCCCAATTTGGATTCACTCCCTGAAGATGATACGGCAGTTTTTGATGTTTCCAATGCCTTCTTAGCGTTTTCACCAGTCTTGAGACAGTCATCATGAGGAGCAGTTCCTGGGGACCCATCACCCTCGTCAGAAGCAGTCACCATATCTTTCAAATCATTATTCTGCCATAATTCAGCATTCACATCAGACGAAATATTAGCTTGGCATGCATCAGTCTTCTCCTTCAGACCAGGATCAAGTTGATCAGGCCTTTCCGGGCACATTGGAGAGGATGCTCTGCTGATCATGACAGATGGGTCATCAAAGGATCCTCCACTGGCATTTTGAGCAGGACTGCGGCCTCTGTTGGGAATCTTAACAATCAATTTGTGACTATTCACCTCGAAAGGCGCATCAACTGCCCTTTCACTAGTCAACCCAGACTGAGACACTTTTTCTGGAGCCACATTTCTATGCAAGGAAGTTCTGGTAGACCCCATTTCCCTTCCAGATGCACTCGATCCAGGGAGGCAATTAACTAACTTCTTATGGCGTGAAGGACCACTGGAGATCCTGCCGGAACCAGCTGTGGAGCTCCTAGCGTCTTCCTTTCCTGGAGGGCCCCCAGTCTTTGCATGGTCACTTGAGCAAGACTGGCTATTGTTGTGAGACTGACTAGAACTGCTGCTCTTCTCATCTCTTGATATTGTCGTAGGAAGATCGGAAACACTGCTAGCCACAGCACCACGGGCTTGCCCATCTTTCAAATTGCCACCAACTGATGTATGTGACGGAGCTGATTTTAATGACCCGGGAGACACAGCAGATTTAGAGGCAGTCTCCCCCTGAATAAGCTTTACCGAAGGACTTTTAGCTGCAGAAAGACTAACAGAGCTCTTTGTAGCAGCCTCAGACGAGCCACCTACGTTTCTGTTCCCACCATGACCAACCTCAGGAATCCTAGACCTCGCAGCAGACCATGAAACAGCCTGGTTCGAACCAGATCTTGCATCAACGATGTTCATTTCAACCTCAACACGTTTCTTCCACGTGTCAACCAGACTTCTTGCCTTCTTTTGAATTTCTGAGTTCTTGTGAGAACGCAAATTGTTCACCGACTTGCCGATATTACACGTCTGTAAGGCATTTAGGTTAACAGGTAATTTATCCAGTGCTCGAAGTAATACCAAGATAAATTCATCCACTGACTTATCATTATCCTTAGGGCTAGTACCATCACCAACTTTCCCCTTATGAACCTCCTGCAGCCACTCATCCAACACAGACAGACCCTTCTGTTGAACAAACTGGCTGAGGCAGTCTACTTTATCAGTGCCTGCAATGACACCTGTCAGCATCGAGCGGCCAACTAAATCCACTTTCTTCTCACTCCTGTCTGGCAGCATGAGTTGCACCAATTTCTCAACCCCTTCCAAATCCACGAGGCCTCCTTTTTCTGTTATTTTGCCAATTTCAGATCTCAAAAAGCTTTCTGATTTAGAGTGACCACAATCCCCGTCCTCCATCTTGATAGATCGTTCACGTTTAATGGGCTCTGAGCCCTGATCTCCACGCTCCCTTTTCTTTCCCTTACTTTGAGAAGCAAAGGATGAAGCACTATTCTGTACACAATCTGAACCAGATTTTAGTTGTGAAGCTGATGTTGGACCATTCATTCGTTTTGGGGAACGACCATTTGGTTGCACTGTGGCATGCATTTCTATTCGAGTCTTATATAATAGCTGATCTACTTCTTCTTGATGTTCCTGCAAAAAATTGTCAAATTTAGTCAGATAAACAAACACTTAGGGGCACCGAAATAAAGTCATACAGAAAGAAAGCTCACATTAATATAGTCTTGGTCAGTTAGCCACCAAAGACAACTGTTCGAAATGTCATAAACTCGTCGACAAACAAAAGAACAGATCCCTGATGGAAGTTCAACGCCTTTTGGAAGAAATGCAACTTTACACGGATGGAGTAAAGATACCGCAAGAGTCTCATCCCTATGAAAGGAATAAAAGACTTCGTTCGGGGCAGCTTCTAGTCCAATCCCTCTGCTAAGCTTAACTTCAGCAGGCCGATAGAGCCAATTTACACCCAACCTCAAGTCGTTCTCTTTAATTAACGTTAATGACCGAATTATACCGATAAAAGGTGGAGAATCCTGGGGTGGTTTAAACAGGGCACAATCACCAACACTGATCTTGCGTCCGTCCTACAAAAGAGGAAAGCTCAAAGCTTCATTCATCCATATCAACAACTAAATATTGCAAAAGTGGAGATGCAGAAGAGCAGAACTGAGCATTTCACATGACCATTCTACAGAAACATTAGCAGTTCTTCAAGGAGAGGAAATTAGAAACTTGCAATCCTACAAAAACAAAATCTGCTTTTTCTTGATCTCTTCAAAGGAAAAGAAGAGAAAAACATTGAGCATCCAATGAAAGCAAACTACAACAGAAAAGGGAAATTATAAATGCATAAAAAGATAAAAAAGACCAATCCAACAAAAGTTACAAAAAACTGTTAATCAGAGCCTCATCTAGTAAACATTTCCCTCATACGTCAATTACTTTATGAATTGACCTGGCATGAGCATATAATAAGACACCAATTTGGGAAGCTACAAAGTTATTCAATTGCATCTTTTCCACTGAACTGCTAACCCCGAAGACAATTCCTTCAGCTCGCTGGACTTTAAATCCTTGACATTGAATATTCAACTAACACTATCTTAGCTATAGCTAGAACAATCTTAGCAGCAAGACTGAAAGATGCATTCAGCACTGGCAAACAGAAGCTTGAAATCTAATCCATAACTCACTGTTTCCAGCAACTCAAAATCTGATCCACATTGATTAACATTGGCATCATGATACAATCAGAGTTTTAACAACAAACTGACAAAAATTGCTCAACTACAACAGTGAAATTGTAAACAAACTGTTTTTTCTGTTCAATTGGTGAGCAGCCATATGGCAATACAGCACTTATGTCCACCATAACAACATCTACAGAGCATTTACCATCAAAACACAAAAAATTGGCAAAAGGCTGACGGTGGAAAAAAAGGGTTTGTTGCTAAAACAAAAGCAATTAGCCATCAAGAATATTGTCATCCAGATGGTCCCCCAAGGAAAAAAAAAAGGAACAACGGCGGAGAGGGGAAGACAGGGAGAAGAGGGGGGGGGGGGGGGGGGATCATGAATATACAGAAAAATTCTGTACATTTTCAATTACATATGCATTTCATAATTAAAAAGACAGATGACAAAAACAACCATCACAGACACCTCTCCAGCAAAGTTCTGGGCACCCAAGAGCCACTGACCAGTATGATGGCCAATAACCACTTATGATTGATAAGAAATAATAACGGAAAGACAAATCATGAAGTCAATTCAAGCCACCACATCGAAATTCAAGATCGTTTAGATCAAAAACTTTACAATCCCACCATCTCCTTAATGATTCAATAGAACTGACAGCAAAATCGTACAGGCCCACGGTTTTTGCTCAGAAAAACTGGTATGGACATCGAAACGTCCTTTTAACCCACAATTTTCTCCAAAAAAAAAAGTCACCTAAACATAAAACAAACCTCCAATCGTCTGCTCAATTAGATTAATAAACAGCTAGATATAGCTAAACCAATCTTCCTGACAACTGAAAGCCAACGAGAACTAAAATCATTGCAAAGACGGGCCAAAAAATTCACTGTATATTCACCAATCCTTAAAACCAGCTTCCCATCGTCATCCCAATTAGCCATCAATCAACAAACAGCAATAGCCAAACCAATCTACCCTACCAGGCGAACTCAGCCGGAACTAATCGGCCACGATTGCGAACACCGAGACAAGAACCATCAAACGCACAAAATCCAATCCAATCCGAAACGGAATCGAGTCCCCCCCAGGGGCGGACGCCACGATACCTTGAGAAAGAAATTAGGCGACGAAGAGGCAGAAGAAGAAGAGGAACCATCAACATCCGGTGCAACAGCGACGCCTACACGCGTGGGGACTGTCCGCATGTGCCAATTGCAACTCGGTCCTCCCCTCCTCTCCTCACCTTCTCTCCCATGCATAGCCTTGCATTTTCCCCTCTTCCGGCCCCCTCGATAGTAGTAATAATCCCTATTTCACTTCCAGCGACTACCATCAATAATCCCTCCGGCGACGAAAATCCCTCTCTTTCCCGAAGGCCGCCCCCGCCCCCGCGGCGAAAAACCCTAATCCGCGGAGATCCCCCGCCGCCGCTGCGTCCCCTCAATTCCGGCAATCGCGACTAGCCCTAAATCCACCATCCGCGAAAAAAAACCCTAGCCCACCACCACCACCACCGCGACGAAGAACAACATCCGAAACCCTACTCCTCCTCGAAGCGATCCCAATTAGCGATTCCGCAGAGGGTCCTCGGGCGACCGATCAATTCGCCATCCGATCCGCCGAATCTGAAGCGATTTGAAACGGCTTTCGATCTAGAGATAGAGAGAGAAAGCGGGAGGTGTAGAGAGAGAGAGAAACGTGAGAATTTGGTGTGAGGGAAAAAAATTTTAGATAGAGAAAGAGAGACGGGAAGAGGAAAAGGCGTACTTGGTACTTAGCGAGGGGCAGGGGCAGGGGCAGGCTGGGGGACGGGGGCACGGGCGGATCGGGCAGCCCGGGCAGGGGCGACGATAACGTGACGAGGCGGTGACTTCGGGCGCGATGACGTGTCAGTAATTATGGACCGCGACCGCACTGGATTGGTGTGATCCAGCGTTGACTGATCCCTGCCCATTTGACTTTTCTTATTTTAATGACGAAACTCTCTCTCTTTTTCTTTCTTTTCTTTTTTTCTGATGGAAAATTTTAAAAAAAATCAAAATATGCAACTCCGTTGTCTGTCCAAGACTGCAAGCAAGTCACCGTGGGGCCCGAGGCAAAATGCAGCGTATCCCTCAGCGACTGTGTTTTTCTGTGTTTTTTTCTCTTCTTTTCTTTTCTTTTTTACATTTTTTTTTTATTTTGTATGACGATGATGATTATGCAGTGGTCTCTCCCGCATTATCATTGTTGATGTGCCCAATGTCTCGTGAGAGTGAGAGAATTTACTTGAGAGAGTGTTTGCTCCCGTGCTCTCTATGCAAGTCCTCTATATGTGTACCATGCATCCAAGGACGAGGAGATTGTATTCGGTGAGTGCGTACCCTCTTTTATCGATTGATATGATGAATAACCACCTCATAGAAGTTATTATTTGAACAGTTTCAATCAATACTGAATATTTCTAAAGATGAGCACATGGAGATTGACCTATCAAAATGGGTCATATACTCGTTTCTTAACCTATATTTGATGAGTTAGGTTGTTATATGGTAATTATATTCTATAAATAGGTTTAGATCAAACTCTATGGATATTAAATAAGTTTAATATGGGTGTCGAATGAGTTCGGACCTAACTCACTTCTCTACTCATTTTTTCACTCTCTTGATCTCATGTTCCCTCAATCCGTGCTATCACCTTAGTTTGGATATGAATTTTTTTAGATTGAATTAAATATAGGAGTGTTCAAGCAATATGAGTTGGGTTAAATACATGTTGAGTATGTGTTGGGTCAGATATGATTAATCAAATTTGTATTGCATAAAAATTGGTCAAAACATATTAAATGAATCAATTTGAATCGAAGTATTTTCAACCCAATCTACCCATTGAACATGCTACTTATAGGGTAAAATTGTATTGCCCATCTCATCTACTTATTATGTGATGTACATATAGCACTTACGTGGTTACACATAGACGACATCAATTTCAAACAATTTACAGCCGCATGATTCCAATTTTTCAATACTTATAAAATGATATTTTAACTTAGCTTGTTTGCAACAGGATAAGTTAATCTTTTTCAGATCTAATCAAAGGCCGCTCCTTCATACATCCTAGCTCCTTGAGGACAACCAACTTTAATTTAGTTGGTGTTAATGTGTGGTAGCGGTGGTGGCGGCATCACGATTCACAAGCATCGACTAAGCTATAGCGGAAGGGTGGGTTTGGATGGATGGAGGAGCAGTAGTTGGGGCCGAGGGGACGAAGGTCAAAGGGTGTGAGGTACAGCAATTTGAAAAAACAAAAAGTAACCAAGGGGAACAGTTAAGATTGTCCCTACTTGTCCCGACATGCATCGGCCAAACTAAGACAACTGCGGTGGTTCTCTAACATAAATGCGCTCTGTTTTATAGCAGAGAGAGAGAGAGAGAGAGAGGAACGAGAACAGAAAAAAGATAAATGAAAATTGATTTCAGGGAGAGGTCATGCTTGAGTAAGCATCCTCAGGAGCGGCCTTGGGTTTCAGTGAAGAAAGATTCCAGGTGTACTTTTCAAGAACAAGGGAAAAAGCTTTTCTTTTTCCCGTATAATTAAAAGTTATGATGCCTCCCTCTGGCAAAACGACCATCGCAACTGACGATGTTGCTCTTTGAGGGGATGTCAAATTCGCTCACGCTGGATATGACCCTTTTGTCCTAAAGTTGAGCCAGCCAATGGAGATTTCCAATGTGGGTAGTGTCTGCAAAACTGCGTAGGGGAGAGAGAGAGAGAGATGGGATGGGGGTTAAATCACGCACGTTAACATCACCACTTCCTGTGTGAGTGATTTGCTGCGATGGGAATTATTGAGACATCGACACACCGGATGTTTTTAACGTGAGAGTCTCCATCTCCACCTATCATTCTTCTTTTACCCCAAAACGGAACTAAAAACACATTTCTTCCACCTACACTTCCGGTTAGAATGACTTGCAAGGTTGAGCTCCACTTGACGAAGAATCCCCTTTCTTGCGCTGCACGAGTCCAGAGTTGAAAGACAGACTTCTAATTCGATAACGACTTGATGAGATTTGAGTATATGCGTGGTGAACCAACTGAAAGGCAAGGCGGGTCACTTTCAGTCCTCCAACATCATCCCCTACCCAGAACCCAATTTCAACCAAAACTCCTGCAGATAGCAAGCAGACAGAACATCATAAAGACAAATATAATCTTGCATTCGCTAGCCCTCAAGGCAAAAGAAGAGAACCCGTAGCCAGAATAACCAGACGAATAAATATATAAAACAGAAAAAATCAAAGCAACTGTTTTGAGGTCGTGGAATAAAACAGTATGGGTGAGCGTGCTGTGCTGTGCGCATCTATGGACTTTTGGTATGGAAATCTGCTTCTGTACGGATAATTCTACCAGAAGATGATCTCAATATGAACTCTTAAAGGGCATAAGCTGTTAGCTGTTCACCAGTAACCAGCTCCATCCTACTTCAACTTCCATTCATCACCTTGATTTATGCAGAACAATTTTCCATTTTCACCCATCGCCCATTGTGACAATGATCAAAAATTGAACTACGAATCGAGTATAAGTAATCCCAAAGAAGTCATTGGGTTTGTAGTTGCTCTTCAAAAGGGAATGTTCTGGTGTGACGTATCTACATCTTCGGTTGAGTTCTGAAAATTGATTCAGCAACTCAAAGGTGAGGAAAAAATATTCCCTCGGCAATGATTTGAGTCAAGACATTGGGGAAAAAGCTAAAAAAAAAAAAAAAAATACAAGAAGCTGCCATAGAGCATATCAGTGAATTTTGAGTCATAAACTAGACAAACGGGAGCCTAACCAGGCAGAATGAAATGATACAGTTTGGTTCTTTTCATTGCTTCCAAAGCCAGTCCAATTGGATAAGCACCTCAAAGAATGGAACTCTTGAATTAACTAATTGATTTGATGCGCTGCCTCCCAAGAGCACTTCTGGAGCTGGAAAATCTATCGGTTTTACCTGATTGTGTAGGAAACTGCACATTAAATGAAAAGATTGATCAGCGGTCACTTACTTAAAGTTCAACCAAACATAAGCTGGTGTTGCAGAGTCTACAGAATGATTGTCTCCTCGAGAAGAACATGGCACTCAAATATGAAGATTGCCCCATGACTCAGGTTCAGTCAACCTGCTTTCCCACCTCCTCCGGAAGTCCACATCCAGCAAAAGAAGCGGTTTTCAGTTTCATTGGTAAGAACAGATTCTCTGTATTAAGTCATAAGAATCTTTCATGAGTCAATTCCAGATAAAGCAAGGCATCTTTTTAACACGTTGAAATACAAAAAATTTCTCCAATACATTAGAAATCACAAGGCTCGCGCTAAAGACGCTAGACCCAAAAGAAAAAAACTTAACGCTTAAACGGTCCCAGTGGCCATGACACGATCAAACTAGAACACATCCTACCCAATAGGGTTTGATCTACAGTGAAAATGAGATTCATAGGTACTCACTTCTGTTTAACTAGCATCTCCGATCAGAGCCCCCAACAGAACAAACAACTCATCTTCTGCAACCTTGCAGAAGAAGCTCAAACTAAAAGCACACGTCACAGAATTTTATTCTTTGAAGAGAAGAGAAGTCCCTCTATCTCCAACATGTCATTGTCCTGCCGGCTTTCCCGAAACTCCCGTGATAACACCGACAGACAAGTTTGCTACACAGGTTGGCCCTTCCTACCATTTTCTTAACCATAAAAAAGCGACTGGCATCTTGCTACAACCATGAGTCAAAGTCCAGACCAGAGAGCCCTCACAATCTTTCGTTCTACAGCCACGGATAACTCCGGTATCGGTTGAAAGGACTGCTCGCAAAGCTGCAACGCAAGCTCCTAAGTAACGGTTGGGAATCATGTATCTACACGCGTCGATTTCCTCAGCCAAATGCACCTTTCCGACATTGATCGAAACCTAGCTACACAAGGAAACGCGGCGACGGACAGAGAGGGAAGATCCCGGATTTCTCGGATACAAGCAGCAACAGACATCACCGAGCAAGGTAGAAGAGAGGAGTCGCAACGTACAGCACCGGAATCGCCGCCATGGACTGCGCCCGAAGCCCGCGATCGGTTCGAGGATGATCGGATCGAAGTGGTTTCCCTTCCCGCGTCGAGCGCGGTGCGCGATCGATTCGCTCTTCGCTTTGCGGATTTTCCGCCATCGATCGGGGATCAAAGGATCCGATCGATCCGAAGTCGCGGGGCGAACGACGAAGAAAACGAACGGAAGGAGGAAATCGTCCCAGGGCTTTTTCGGTATTTTCCTACTTCTTCTTCTTCTTCTTCTTCTTCTTTTTCCCCTCTTTTGCGGCAACCGGAAAAGTAGGTCTATATTCGAGGGGAGACAAAAATGCTGACGTATAGGACGGCAACACGTGTCTAGGTCGTGTCCGTGTCGTTCCGTGTCGTTCCGTGTCGTGCGACTCGTGCCCGTGCCGTGTCAATTTAAAAATATATGAATAAATAGGTCAATTCGAACGCGATTCCGTCTATCAATTATATCGGAAAAATTCAATGCATCTTGCGCTACTCGAATTTGGTCACAATATCAGAGCACCCGGCGATGAACTGAATAACTTCGTTAAGTAATAATTATGAATCCCGTGATGAGTAGTATTAAGTGAATTTAATTTTTTTAGGCAACGTTTGGATAAATTTTTACTTTTCATTTTTTAATTTTATTTAAATATTATAAGGGAGCACTACACCTTTTTTAAACCATAAACACGCAAACCGTTCACATTATACAATTGCTTAAGCATAGATTTACATGCATATTTTCCATAATACTTTAGAAATCTGGATAATATTTTAAAATATAATAAGAATGAGAAAAACTTTTAGTTTAAAATATATCATAAACGAATAAGCATCTTTTTCGCAAAATTGGTGTGTTTGATAGAATATAGTTATTCGATGGAATCGAATTATACAAAAAAAAGGATCATTTGTATGGTCAATGTCTTCTTCTTTTGCTTATATATGGAAAAATAATAATTTAATTTTGTCCAATTACTACAATGATTAATGTCGATTTCTCATATATCATAAACATTAAAAGTAAAAGAAAATGGAAAATAAAGCTAACTCTTATATAAAAGGTCAATATATATTTGGCCACTAATAAAGTTGACATGAACCGTTTACTCAAATGGGTCGAATTTGGGTTACACGCACCTAAGCAGGCTGATGAGATTACAAATACATTAATTTTATGTTGTGTTTGAATCGTGTTATCATGTTGTGTCCAATATCCAAAAATTGTTCACACCTCCATTGAAGGGCGGATTTAAGGGACTGGCACTAGTCATTGTCTTTCCCAATCGTTATTATATTTGACGCGATATTTACAATATTCTATTTTTGCATGTGATATCGATATATCTTGTCTCCAATCGACATTTTGCTAAAATTCATACCTCACGATATTCAAACTAAAGCCGCGTCCATCACTGTGTCCATTCACTATTGTTTTGATGAAGAACTTGTTGAATTTCCATAAAAATAATAATTTGGTGATTGAAATTCATATTTGATGACCTAATTACAAGATTTAGTGATCATACTTCACAAGTAAAACTTCAGGCTCTATTTATTTTACGAAAAATGAATAATTTAAAAACAAATTTCGTAAAAATAGTTGTTTCTATCACTTGAAATATTTTTCAAATTATTCATTTACCACGAAGTTGACGGAGCCTTTGGCAAATGAAGCGACTCTGTACAAACCTAATGGGAAAAATACTCTAGCAGATAAGGGAAGAGAAATGGGGGATGATGTACTATCTGGGCTTTAAATGGGGCTTAATGGGCCTGCTGACTGAGCTGGCTACTTAAAGCCCATGTGAATATTAACAAGGGTCCATCCATTTGTTTCAAATTCTATAAAAAGAAAAATTAACTTTTAATATTTCCGTTAAAGTACGAAAAGGTTATCTTAATTTCATTAGAGATTTTAAAAATATCCCACGTATATGACGTTGAATATCTTGCTTATATTTAAAAAAAATTAAATTTCTCGTTATTAAATTAAATCTTAAACTCTAAAATAATAGGCCATTCTAGATTCACTTGATTTCTCGTATTACCACGATAATGATGCCAGGATAGAGAAGAGAACACATGATTTCCGCATCTATTAGGCTTCATCATTTAATTTTTTTTATGAAATAGTATTTGTTAGATAAAATGCTTTCTAAATTCTCATCAAGATATATCCGAAAACACTCCAAAACAATTGAACGTGAAAAGATTTTTTTATTGTTTAATAAAAAAAATTGATTGATTTTTGGTACATACATGTATGTATGTATGTATGTATGTATGTATGTATGTATGTATGTATCAATATGACAAGTAGGGATGAGAACTAAGGGGATTGATTGATTGCAAATTTGTTTGAACCTCGCGCTTGCGAAAAATGCATGTTTTCATAGACTTTTAAAAAAAAAAATCATTGCTTATATCATTTTAAAAAATGAATGAATAAAAAAATTAATTATTCATGAAAATATTTAAACATAAATTATCGTTGATAATAAAAAGGAAAAAACATCAAAAACCCAAAACTTTACCCAAAGTGATAAATTTACCCTTTTTTTTTGCGACATGAAATACCCCGAAACTTGCTAACTGTGACACATTTACTCAAAAAAAAAATTGTGACATAAAAAACCCTGAACTTTCATTCGCACAACACATTTATCCTAAATTATAGGGTATTTTGGTCTTTTTACTTTTTAATTTTTTTTCCTTCTTCTTTCTTCCCTTCACTGGCCATGGCAGAGCTAGCAAAGGGAAGTTGGCGTCCAATGAGGGCAGCTCTCGCTAGCATCGGCATCGGGCGAGGGTCATCCTCACCTAACACTGGCGAGGGCAGCCCTAGCTAGCCCAGGTCGCCCTCCAAACGCCGGCTTCGCCACTGCTAGCGGAGGGAAGAGAAAAGAAAAAAAGGAAAAATAGAAAGAATAAGGCGAAAATGCTCTTAATGAGGTAAATGCGTTATAGTTTGCAAAGTTGGGGGTTTTCATGTCATAAAAAAAAAATTGAGGTAAATTTGTCACTTTAGGCAAAATTTGGAATTTTTAGTGGTCTTTTCCCTAATAAAAACACTTTTCATTGAGTAACTATTTCAAGGGACACAAGAGATTTTATAAAAACATTTTCTAAATGATTCGTTTTCCGCATGACTCTGGGATTTTGAGATATGTTTGAGATGTTCATTCAACAAATATCCTAGAACCTGAACCCGATTAACTATATTATTTTGAAATCGTGTGCTAAATTACATATGGATATTTGTGTTCGGACCAACCGGGTTTTATGATGGGTCTCGGGCCAGTTATGTGGTTTTCTTATGCTTAATTGGGTCTCCGACGGGTTTTGATGCATATATATAAATAAGTATAATGATATTTACTAATAATATTTACTATAATTTTGATTTTTCTATCTGTCATTCTAATTTTTTTATATACACATTATATCGGAGGACACCGCAGGCTAGATCTGTACTCCTGTCAAAATGTGACCATTGGCTCAATTGGTTGTGAAAGTAAAATCATGTCTTTGCCGGATGAAATGGTGCGGCGAACAAATTTCTTCCAAAAGGTACAGTGCACTAGGGGTGAGCGGTTCCAGGTTCCGGTTCGGTTCCGTCTGGAACCTGGAACCTACCCTCGGGTACGGTACAGGTTCCAAAAAATTTGGAACCCGGAACCTACCCGTCAAAACCAAGAACACGGAACCTACCCCCGTCACGAGTCCTGTGGTCGGTTCCGGGTTCCACAGGGTTTTTTTTTTTTTTTTTTTGCTTTTTCAAATTTGAATTATAACGTACATGCATACTCTACGGTAACTTGAAGGACGAGGTCTTTTGTTCAGTAATAGATTGCAAACAATCATACTGAAATCTTGCCATTGCTCTATGAGATATCAGTTGACATAATAAGCAGACATAAACATAGTGATATGTCTCCAAAAGTAAAACATAACAAGAAGAACCTTGAGTTTCACAGGAAGGCGTCTCTATGTCTGACGGTCTTTCTTTTGATTGAATAGGAGCAAAGCCTGCATTTAAAGAGGTCTTATATGAGAAGCAACTGAAGTCCATACTGAAAGTCCGAACCCAATGAGCCTAAATGGGTTAATGCTGCAAAAGAAAAGGTACATAAGAATGAATTAGAGAAAATGGAATCATTGCGACAACTCAAAACTTGCATGTTCAAATGATGATGACAATGAAATTAATGCAAAAGAACAGACACAAGTGTCATTGCTCACTCAAATTAAGGAAGATTATGGCGTAGCACAGGGCCCAAAAAATCCTTTTTCTTTGTGAAAATCAATCCTACATGACAAATTCACTTATCTCAAAATGAATTTCAATAACTTGTGGGTGCTCTGCTAAATTTACTGTACTACACATCCAGGGAATAGATCAAAAGCTTTGCTCGAAATGTAGTTACAGCACACACTTTAGAATATCAAAGAGCTACTATTTCTAACAGGACAACCTACCACTTCGCCTAAACCGGAACTCCCGGTTCCTAGAAAAAAGGAACTGAACCGAACCGGACCCTCCGCGGTTCGGTTCCGGATCCCGGTAACCCGGAACCGTCCTCAGGCCTACAGTACACGGAAGACGTTTTACCTATGACTTTTCTGGGGAGATTGCAGCATTTGAATTTATATTTGAAGAGTTACAGCTCTTCAAAATTAACACACTCGTTCGCTTTGTTGGGTCTTTAAATAGATCTAAGGAAGGCCGAATAAAATAACAAGTCTATGTCTATAACTTTCTTCTCCACCATGCTGTAAGTATTTTGAATTAAGAGGTTTAAGTTCACGGTCGAAGAACACTTTGAAATGCATCAATATCGTGCTCTTATAGAGGCATTGTATCCTAAAGTCAGTATTTCCATAAGTGTCGTTTGCACCAATAAAGCTTTCAAGAAGTGCGTTGCCCCAATCGATGTTTCTTTATTTTCTTCTTTCAACTTGATTTTCTCCGGTTTCTATCTCAAATTGTACGTTTTGAATTTGTAGCATTAGTCCACAACAAGTTTGAAGCGTGACCATTGACCAAACCTTTTCGAGATAGATTGGGGCAAATTCAAATAACTCACCAATCCTCCCAACATTTCTAAAGACAAATCTCGATTGAAAAATACTTTTATAGTATCTTATGAAAATTGAGGAATTTCTTTTTTATGGATCGGGTTCAATGTGAATTACATTTTTTGCTAAGCCAATATGAGACAAAATAAATAGACTTTAATTTTATCTCAAGCAAGAGATTTCCTTTTCATTGTGGTCTTGAAAATCAAAGATTCCATTAAAAGACCATAAGTTTTTTTTTTTTTTTTTGGTTCTCGGATATTTACAAACCAAAAAATTGCTCCATCTCTTTAATGCACAATTAAGAAAACAAAAAGGGTCTTTCCTATTTAATTTTTTTTTTAAAGAAGAAGATAATTTCAGTGTAGCGGTCAATGATTGTGCGGGTCGTGCGGCACGGTTGTGCGAGCGGTGGTGGGCGGTCCGTGAGTAAGAAGAAAAAATAAATAAATACAAAAAATTATAAATTTTTACCAAACGCATTTCTATTCACTTTCTATTCCAATAATAGAAATTTTGTATAATTTCCAAATACCTTATTTTACTCAGAAATTGTCATCGGAGTAAAAATAGAATAAAACTATTTCTGAAAAGAAATAGTTTCTCGGAATAGAAACGTTGTCATTAACATCATTCGAACCAAAAAATTGAGCCATCTCTTTAATGCACAATTAAGAAAAACAAAAAGGGTCTTTCCTATTTAAATAAAAAAAGAAAAAGAAGAAGATAATTTCCATCTCCACTTCCAATGAAATTCCTCTAAAACCACTCTTGATTTTGTCCTGGTTTTCCGACAATAATGTCCGCAAAGACAATTGCAAACGCTTACCCCATTGCCTAGCGTGTCTACTCCTAGTCGCGCTCTTTTAGGTGCTAAAAGCGGCACTAGGCTCTTTCATTATCGCAAGCTGTTGGATATCCTTCCCATAAACGGATTGAAGTTGAAGGCAATTATTCACCTAACCAAGAAAGGCAACATATAGAGAGAGAGAGAGAGAGAGATGGATGTGCCGAATGCATCATGTGAAATTCATATTTGATGACCTAATTGCAAATTTAATGATTACAATTCACAAGTAAGATTTCAAGCTCATTTTATTTTGTGAAAAATCAATGATTTAAAAAAAATTCCTAAAAATTGTTGCTCGTATCATTTAAAATAATTAGTTAATAGAAAATATTTTCATTATTAATAACAATTCACATTTAAGTTTTTTGTGGACAAAAAAAGTATTTCCTATTCATTTACTTTTGTAACCTATATGAATAATTAGTTTTAGAAAAATATTTTCAAGCCATTTATTTACCGCAAAACAATCGAAGCCTTGATAAATGAAACGATTCTGTACAAACCCAATGGGAAAAATACTCGAGCAGATAAGGGAAGAGAAACGGTGGATGATGTGCCGTCGAGGCTTTAAATGGGCCTTCTGACAAGGGTCCATCCATTTGTTTCAGATTCTATAAGAAGAAAAATTATCTTTTAATATTTCCGTTGAAGTACGAAAAGGTTATCTTAATTTAATTAGAAAAATTAAAAATATCCTGCGTAAATGACTCAGAATATCTTTCTTATACTTTTCAAAATTTAAAGTGCTTGTTATTAAATTTAATCTTAAACACTAAAATTACAGGTCATTCTGGATTCACTTGATTTCTCATATTACCACGAGAATAGTGCCCTGATAGAGAAGAGAATAATATGATTTCTGCATTTATGAGGCTTCGTCATTAAAATTTTTATGAAATCATATTTGTTAGATAAAACACCTTCTAAATCCTCATCGGGATATATTTGAAAACACTCCAAAACAATTGGACGTGAATTTTTTTTATTGTTCTAATAAAAAAATTTAAAAAATGATTGAAATTTTAGTACATACATATATATTTGTATTTATGCATGTATTTATGAGTCAATATGACAACTAGGGATGAGAGATATGAGGACTGATTGATTGATTGATCTCAAATTTGTTTGAATCTTACGTTCCATTTTTTTCATGAAAAATGCATGATTTCAAATACACTTCTTTAATATATATATATTGTTTATATCATTTTCAAATCTGAATCGGCAAAAAATATTTTCATTATTCACGAAAATGTTTAAACATAAATTCTTGTTGATAATAAAAATATTTTTCGCATGATTTTGGGATTTTGAGATATGTTAGAGGGCCTATAGCAAGCCTCATAGAGTTTAGGATAAGCTCGAGACGTTCATTGAACGAATATCCTAGAACGCAAACCCCATTAACTATATTATTTTGACATCGGGTGCTAAATTACATATGGATATTTGTGTTCGGACCAGTTGGGTTTTATGATGGGTCTCGGGTCAGTTTCGTGGTTTTTTCATGTCTAGTTGGGTCCCGGACAGGTTTTGATGCATATATATATACGCACGTATAATAATATTTACTAATAATATTCATTATGATTTGATTTTTATATTTTTCATTCTAATTTTTTCTTATACACATTATGTAGGAGGAGAAGAAAAAATGGGACCGTCAAAATCAGACCATTGGCTCAGTTGATTGTGAAAGTGAAATGATGTTCTTATCGGATGAAATAGCGTGGCGAATAAATTTGTCTTGAAAGGTATTATACACAAATGACATTTTACTCGTGACTTTTTTGGGGAGATTGCAGTATTTGAATTTATATTTGAAGAGTTACGGTTCTTCAAAATCAACACACTTGTTCACTTTGATGAGTCTTTAAATAGATCAAAGGGAGGCTTCATACTCTTAAGTTTTTCGAATTTAGGGGATTGAGTTCATGGTTGAAGATCAATTTGAAATGCATCAATGATTCAATATCGTGTTCTTGTAGAGGCATTGTATGCTTGAGTTAGTATTTCCATTAGTATCGGCTATGCCAAAAAAGCTTTTCAAGAAGTGCCTTGCCCGGTTTGTATTTCTTTATTTTCTTCTTTTGACTTGATTTTCTCCGGTTCCTATTTTAGTTTTGATGTACATTTTGAATTTGTAACACTATTCCACAGCAAGTTTGAGGTGTGACCAAACCTTTTCATCATAGGTTGGGGCAAATTCAAATAATTCATCGGTCCTCCCACCATTCTCAATAAAAAAATCTCGATTGACAAATACTTTTGTAGAATGTTGTGATTCACTACTAGTTATAGCATAGGTCACAATATGAAAAGTAAGGATTTTCTTTATTAATGATCCAGTTCATTGTGAATCACATTTCACATAGAGCTAATATGAAACAAACTAAATAATTGTTAAGATTCATTGGATTCCGATGGACATATCTAGACAAATATTTTATCCCAAAATAAGAGATTTCCTTTTGTTTTTGGTCTTGAGAACCAGAGATTCCATTGAAAGGCCATAAGTTCTTTTTGTTCTTAGATATTTACGTACCAAAAAATTGCTCCCCAGCTCTTTAATGCACAATTAGAAAAACAAAAAGGGTCTTTCCTTCTTTTCTTTTTTTTTTAAAAAAGAAGAAGATAATTTCCCTCTCCACTTCCAATGAAAATCCTCTAAAACAACTCTTGATTTTCTTTTGGTTTTCCGACTATAATGTCCGCAGAGACAGTTGCAAACGCTTACTCCTAGTCGCGCTCTTTTAGGTGCTAAAAGCGGCACTAGGCTCTTCCATTATCGCAAGCTGTAGGGTATCCTCCCCATAAACGGATTGGAGTTGAAGGCAATTATCCACCGAACCAAGAAAGGCAATACCAAGAAAGGCAACATAGAGAGAGATAGATAGATGTGCCGAACGCACCACGTGAGATCCCATCGATGCATCGAAAAGCGCCAAAAGAAAGGGTAGAGAATCTGGTAACTCTATCCGTGGTCCTGCCGCGGAGGAGATTGACTGATAGAGTGAAAGAGTCACCAAAACGAAAAGGACAACTCCACCTCCCTTTTCACCCTCGATGCTCGATTCTCGTTTCTTCACTCGTCGCGCTCGTTCATACGAAACAAAAACGCAATAATTTAAGGTTAGGTGGTAACCGGTAAGGAGATAATCTCGTGTCGGGGGGGCTTCTTCGCCGGTATGATCTTGACATATGTCTCGAAGGGCGTGAGCAGAAACTTGGCGTGGGAAATTAGTAAAAAACGAGGAGAAAAAGTTGTTCAGAATGGGACAAATTAAAAAAAACTATGTTCTATTTCATGAACAAGGGAAACCGGACACTGTTGCCTAGTCAATGTCACTTTGCAATTTACTGATTTGAGCTTTCCGTAGCATTCTGCACGACTGTGTATTTTATTTTTCTTTTACGAACTTCGTGCACTTATTATTATTGTCTTTTTAAATTTAGTTCATGATTTTCTTGTTACGATGGAATTTATTTTAAACTTTGGGGAAAGAAATTTTTGCATGGTCGAGATAAATGGAAAGTGAGAAACCGTTCGACAAGCAAGCTTGAAACTGTTCTTGAATAGTCGCCTCGGCTCCATGCGTCCTCCTTTTAAAAGTTTCTACCACCATCTTCACGTTTCTGGCACATTGGAGTGTTCTTCAGGTGCATTCACGTCCTCGGTCTCGAGTAGAGTTTTGAGCTTTAATGCTTCTTGATCTAGCTTCCCAATGCCGTGCGAGTGAAGGGCACTTTTTAATCTCCCTGGCTTCTTTCCTGGAACTTTTTCGGGCCAGTGATTCCCATCCTTTTGGTTCTTGTTCCGACCCTTTAGATATTCACTTTCGTTTTCGAATCTCTTATCCTCCCGCGTTCTCTTTATTCCACCCTTTTACTCTCTTTCTTTAGGCGGGTTGATCCTAGTGGTTCAGTCTTGTAAAAATAATCTTGAAGCTTGTCCATTTTTCTCGTGCATTGTCGGGTGCTTCTTGAAATCTGGGCTGGCTGTGGTCTTGGTTCTTTCAGGAGTGTCACAGAGAGAGAGAGAGAGAGAGAGAGAGAGAGAGAGAGAGAGAGAGAGAGTTAGAGGGTAGAGAAGTAGAAGAAAAATGGCTGCAAAACCTGATGAGCCACCACCGCACCTGCCAAAGGATCAACTGCCCAATGTTACATACTGCATCACAAGTCCTCCTCCATGGCGTGAGTAACTCTGTCCTTCACTCGTTATGCCCTTCCATTTGTTCCTGGGGCTCATTTTCAAATTCACTCTTCCAGGCCAATTCTGCCAGGTTTTATGAGTATGGTTCATGTGATTGCATGTGATGCATCAGAATAAATTCCTTTTATGTGTATGTTTATGTCGTGTTACTTCGTTTCCTGCTGCTACAAACCCGTGAGCCGAGATCAGAAAACTTTTATATGTGATTGGTAATTTTTTACAGGCGATGGTAATTTTCTCAAATGTGTTGGTAGTTTCACGTAAGTGAATCCGTGTTTATAGATCATGAGTTTGTCGAATTATCCAGTCTATGGCCGCTTTTGCCAAGTGACTCACTTTTGATGGAAAGAAGCCCCTGTTCTCTGGTCATTTTTTTATAATTAGTCATGAAAACCGATTTTTCTGTTGCTGAATTCGTGGTGGTATAGAAATCTGATTTGCAGAAGTTGCTGCCGTCCTACTTTGCGGTTATTTGTGTATTTCCATTCTAATCTGTTATATTGGTATTTAATGTCACTTCTTTTGTCGGTACTTCATACCATTTTTATATTACTTGAATTCAGTTCTAGAAGAGGCGCTGAATTAACCGCATAAATTGTTTGGGATGTATGCAGCTGAAGCTATTCTCCTAGGCTTCCAACAATTTCTTGTTATGCTGGGTACAACTGTGTTCATACCTACCATTCTTGTCCCGCAAATGGGGGGTGGAAATGTAAGGAGTTGCACCATTAGAAAGCATAATGGCTAAAATTTGCCACTTGTCTCCAGATAATCTTGAACTATGTGATTGGATCTCACTGTTTAATAGGAGGAGAAGGCGGAGGTGATCCAGACACTACTTTTCGTGGCTGGTATAAACACATTGCAGCAAACTTTGTTTGGGACTCGATTGCCTGCTGTGATTGGAGGGTCTTATACATATGTTCCAACTACAGTCTCCATTATCCTTGCTGGTCGATTCAGTGATGATTCAGACCCTGTTGATGTATTGCCATCTGAACATATCTCCTTTTATTATGGCGCCTATTTAAAGTGGCTAATCATTTCAGTGAACAGGTCAGAATTATTGTTAGATTTTTCTTTGATATGACAATGAGATCCTGTTATGATGCATTCAGAGATTCAAGAGGACTATGAGGGCAATCCAGGGATCTCTTATTGTTGCTTCCATCCTTCAGATTGTCCTAGGATTCAGTGGCCTCTGGCGGAATGTTACAAGGTACTCTCTCTCTCTCTCTCTCTCTCTCTCTCTCTGAGCTACAAACACTTATGTAGGTCTAGCACCATAATTCAAATAGGAGTAATCTCTGCTGTAATTATCTAAGTGAAGACGATTTCTGAAGTGTGTGTACTGCTGCATTAGTTTGCACGATCAGGCATAGTAATTAGAGGACGATGAGTGCCTTCCCATTATAGTCCATAAAACAATGGTTGCTCATTTGAATTTCGATTTTCAGATTCTTGAGTCCACTTTCAGCTGTCCCATTGGTGGCTCTACTAGGATTTGGGCTATATGAGTTGGGTTTTTCTGGGGTAAGCGTTCTTTCTTGCTATGGGCAAGTTGTGCATGCCTATAGCCAGTATTTCTGGACATAGTCATTCATTAGCTTTGTATTTTCAGGTTGCTAAATGCGTGGAGATTGGGCTTCCAGAGCTCATACTTTTAGTATTCATTTCCCAGGTTTGTCCTTTGAAAGACATGTGTGAACGTTCCTCCCAAGATTTATACCTTCAATTGCCAATAGTTCCTTACAATTTCATTGTTACATGAGTTGAGAAAGGGATCTTCTCAGAGTTGAAATTGTGTTTAAAATTTTTCCTTTGCAGTATATGGCTCGGATTATAAACTCAGGAAAACATGCGTTCGATCGATATTCTGTCATATTCTCGGTGGCAGTTGTGTGGATATATGCTCATCTATTAACTGTTGGCGGGGCTTACAACAATGCTGCACCAAAGACGCAATTAAGCTGCCGCACCGATCGTTCTGGACTCATAGATGCTGCTCCATGGTCAGTTTCTCTCTTCTTTTCACTTTATCAGGCTTGTCATCTTCACATAAGCCCGCTGCAGACATAACACAAATGAAATTGCTGACATTGACAAGTCGGGAGAACCTTGATATGCTGTAAACTATTTCATTTCTGGTTATTGATAATTTTTTTTTGGTTCATCAATAAGAGATTTGTGGGGACGTCATCTGTCGTGGACATGCTATGATATCAAGTTCAACTCATGAAAATAATCTTTGACAGATAACGAGGATGAAACATTAAGAACTTGACTGGCATGTTTTTTAATTTGAAACATTCTTTTTTTTTTTCTTTTGCCACTGGCCTTAATATGATCACTGCTGCAGAAGTTTGAAAAGATAATAGGACCTAATAAAAAGTCATTATCTATTCATATTTCAAGTTTACTATCCTGACTGAAATTTGGGCCGGTAGGATAAGAGTTCCATATCCTTTTCAATGGGGAGCGCCTTCCTTCAATGCTGGCGAAGCCTTTGCAATGATGATGGCCTCTTTTGTTGCTCTCGTGGAGGTATGTCCTATGAAAGTTGGTTTCTCTTGGATCTAAATGTTTCAATAATTGTTATTAATTAAATAAATATATATGGCTCTGCACAGTCTACAGGTGCATTTGTGGCCGTTTCAAGATATGCAAGTGCAACTCCTTTACCACCATCTGTTCTCAGTCGTGGTGTTGGCTGGCAGGTAAGAAATTGCTCCTTAACATGGATTTGCAAATGCAAAGTTTAGAATCCTCAAGGACTGGAGATGATTGCTTTATTGCATTGTTGGCATGCGATTTCCTTACCATACTTTGAGCTCTTTTTACATGTACTCGTGAAATTTACAGAATTTGGTAATTTGGAATAGGGACATTTCAAGTTTCTGCATCTGATCTGGGAATAGGGACATGTTACCTCAAAGGCTCATCTTTACTGCACACAATGCTAAATTTTCAAGAGAATGAAGTCTCCAATCTTTCTGCCATTTGGGATCTGTACAACACCCCTGCAGATCCAAGACTCTGACCAGCAAAAAAAAAAAAAAGAAGAAATAGGAAGACTAACCAAGCTTATATGAGAATAAGAATTTTATTCAATCCTGTTGTCCTGGAGTCCTGTGGGAATTATAATTTTTTGGATGGAGAATGCTAACCTTTTGCCACCTAATTGGAAACTACTAGGTCAAGGAAAATGCAAAATTATCCAAAGTAAAGTAGTAAGATTAAAAATATGTGAACATTCGAAAGAAAGAAGGCAAAATCTGCAAAACCATGAAAAAAAAATAGGTGGTCCTTTCCCTCTGTATATAGCGTTGTCTTGTTCTCATCTCTGTTGTCCAAAATTCAGCTGAATTCCTTGGACTATCTGGGTGTTTTCCTTTTTACTCTTGGCATGAATTATCCTCATAAAGGTAATTACTCATGAGGTTTCCTCACCGACTAATAGCAGCAAAAGAATTTGTTATTGCTTTCCAGGAATTTTTTTTTTTTGGGTCGAGTAAGTCTTTGGATGACTACTTTATTCTGGCGTAAAATGGTAATCAATTTTTCATATCCTTTCCAGGGTTTTGGCATCCTGTTATCTGGTGTGTTTGGGACAGTAAATGGTTGCTCTGTGTCAGTGTAAGAACTACACTATGAGAAACATTTCTCTATGGCATACACATAAGATGAGGAGGAGAACATAACATGAAACTGTTCTGCTTAATGTAGAGAAAATGCCGGCCTCTTGGCTGTGACGCGTGTTGGCAGTAGGAGGGTTGTGCAGATAGCAGCTGGATTTATGATTTTCTTCTCTGTTCTGGGTAAGTTACTTGTATGACTTCTGGTCTACACATGCACACATAAAGGACATATCCAAACAACATTCCTGCAAGAGTGAGACGAATGTGCAAAACAAAGCAAGTCCTTCCCTTTAATAGTAACTTATCCTATATATGAAACCACTACATTTTCATGTTTTTGCAGGTAAATTTGGTGCAATTTTTGCTTCCATCCCTGCACCCATTGTTGCTGCTCTTTATTGTCTTTTCTTTGCATATGTGGGTGAGTTTTTCAGTTTGACAATATGGCGAGCATGTAATCTTTTATGTTGTTTGATCAGTTATCTTTTGTGATGACCATCTCCTCTGACTGTGCAGGGTCTGTTGGTCTGACCTTGCTTCAGTTTTGCAATCTACTTAGCTTTCGGACGAAGTTCGTATTAGGTTTCTCCATCTTCATGGGATTGTCTGTGCCGCAGTACTTCAACGAATACACTGCAATCCATGGTTATGGTCCAGTTCACACTGGAGCAAGATGGGTATGCACAAACTTCTTTTATATATATATCTACATATCATATTATCGTGTATGCAGTTCAAATGGTAAGCCTTTATTTGTAGATGACTACTCTTTTGACTAAAGTTCTGTTATTTTCTCAACTTTACAAGTTCAATGACATGATCAACGTTCCCCTGTCTTCGGAACCATTTATCGCGGGCTGTTTGGCATATTTCCTGGATAATACATTGCTTAAGAAGGACGGTCAAATCAGAAAAGACAGGGGTAAGGAGTGGTGGGACAAGTTCAGGTCATTCGATGGTGATACAAGAAGTCAAGAGTTCTACTCACTGCCCTTCAACCTAAGCAAATATTTCCCATCCGTGTAACTCACATCACTCTGATTGACCACGTGCCGTATCATCGTTCTGCACTTGACAACTGATTTCTAGTGTGTATTTAGCATGATACAGGCCTATTTGCTTATAAGAAGTAAGAACCACTATCTTTCTCTTCTATAATAGACCAAATGATGAATATTCAGCAGTGGAGATCCACTGAAAAAACAATAAAGCTATTTTCTTCTCTCACATGTTCTTTTGAGTTCTGATGGTCCACCGCATTTCATTTTCTGCATCTTTATACGCAGAATTGCTTCTCAGCAGCTCGATTACGAGTTGACTTTATGCAGGACAAAACTGTTATAAAACTGATGGAGAAGAGTTTGTTTCTTAGACATTAATATACATAAGTAGACTAAATTGTGAACTAGTCACATTTGATCAGAATCTGTCATGTGCAAACCTTTACATTTTAATCAGATCAGATCATGTACATAACTTCATGAAAACTGTAGACTTGGAAAATAGAAAGTGAAAATAACAAACTAGATAAGTCTGTGTTGGCCTCAGAGAGTTGATTTCATACTGGGAGAAAGTAAAACCGCTTCACACTACAATAATACACAAACCTCGAATCTATAATATAAAGATCTCAATACTGTCTCCCTGATCATTGTCTTTTTCAAACCTCACTGACCTTGCCCAAATTCTCAAACCAAAAAATTAAGCCACAAACTGAAAAACCTGTGAGTAAACAGATAATGATGTGGTTTGTGTTTTAGAAGGAAATGATGCCCATTCATCATCTCTTCTGGGACCCCTAACTAATCAATCATCCACACATTAATTGAGACATACTATCAGACTTAGTTGCTCAGAGGAGCGTATTAAAGAATATAAGTGGAGTTTACTCTGCAACTTCGGCAACTGGCAACTTAGGTACCTCTTCTATTTTTGCATGCTTGTCTAGCTGGCTAAAGTTCCCCTTTACCTTAAAAAGTTGGTTATGGTGGTGCTTACAGTAGAGGCGATTCAGATGAGTGATGTAGTTTGATGGGCTAATAACACAACCTCCATGGCTGCACCTGAAACAAGCTTTATGATATGATGTTCCATCAACTGCCACCTGAAAGAATCAATGGCCAACAGATTAATTTAAGAAGCAAGATGAACGAGAATGAACTCCTGAGATAGATTAGATTGCATCAAATAACCGATCCTTCTAAAAAACAATTAAGTATAGAAAGAAGGATAGCTTATATGAAATCCTATGGACAGGAAATGCAAGGACTCATGCTAAAATGACCGTGATTCATCAAAGTTTTTCATTTTGTACTTTGTGCGAACAATGTGAACGACATTAATTATGCTGCCAAATTACTCACGCTTACTCTAAATTTGGTGGATAATTGTACTGTACTCATTCCACATCACTTAAACAAGGGTAGATCAATCATTGATTAACACAATGATAACCCTCAGTCACAACCACTTATTTTTTTTGGTTCAGGCTTTATGTTCAGTTGATGCCAAAAAATGGCTCCATAAAAAGTAGTAGCTTGCCAGCATGTTTCTTACGCTTACCTTTTCAATTGGATAAACAGTCTTTTTGCATGCAACACACTTCTCTTGGGTTCCAGAAAAGAATCTCGAGACTTTGCTGTTTGTTTGTACCTGTCAAAAATCGACCATCATAAGCATCTTAGCATATTCTTAAGCAAATTTGTTGCAGAAGCAACTGATTTAGCTAAATCTAGCTCATATAATGAAGCTAGTCACATAGGAACTTGGCAACCAAGGGTTACCTGATCAGCAGATTTATTGACAGTTCTCGGAGTACCTACATGGACATGCAAAATGGACTGTCAAAAAGTGAATCATTGAGAGATTAAAGTCTATGCTAGTGACTTTCGATCACCTTCAAAACTTTTATCCAGGCTGCCAGTCATCTTAAACAGTTGATCAAAGTGGGGCTTGCAATATAATACGCCCTCAAAGGAGGAGTAGTTACTCAGCTGCAGGAAATGAGAAGAATATTAGAGATTTACAGATGTAATCATCACAGAAGCAAAAGATAAGATAAAGATGAGCAAAACTTGATCCAACTTGACCAAATTCCATTAGAAAGCAAAGGACAATGAGATCAATCAAATGTTTGCGTCAAATCTTGGCATGGGCAGTGGAAGAGATAAGACATTCGATGCAGTCTTGAAAGATAGGCACTTTGATCACGTACATGATGAAGAGCTTTTGATCAAGTCAAGAAGTTCCTAGCAATACTCCAGTGGCTGAGACAACACCCCTCCCAACAATCTTCCTGCATTCTCTGGTAACAACCTCATTTCTTGCTCACAGGCCGTGAGCCACAAGCCCCAGACATATTGATGACAATAATTCCGGTGATAGAAAGTTTTTGTTGATCACCATATACCTATCCTTGAATTCTACTTGATTTTCCATAAGAAGCTCAAGTTTTAATTCACAGTACCTCAGTAGAAGGGAAATCTCAATTTTTTTCACATCATAAATAAAGATAGCAACCTACACAACTTGATTTATATAAAGAATTTTGTGGCAGACCGGTTAAAACTTCAGTTGTCAATGAAGGCCTGATTCAATATCATACATTATAACACTTCCTTACATGTAGGCTATGATTTGACCTAAAAATGAAACATCGGTCTTTATCGTTGGGCCTTAAAAGATTCAAACACAGGACCTCCTACTTCAATAACACAGAATTTTGCGCAATCGTTCCACTAACAATCTAAAAGTTTAAGCTTTCCGATAATAACCCAATTCAATAATTAAATATTGTGTAAATCAACACACGCATCTCTAATTGCTCCCCGCCTCAGCAAATTCTCCAACCTTCACACAGATAACAAGCTAAAAGTTTGTAAAGACAAGTTGGATCCCTTCCATCCATCACCTCTCCATCAAAACTGAGACGAACCAGAGTTGAGAAAATCCAACAAAAGAGGTTCATTGGAGAAGTGATCAACTAAAAGAAAGCAAAGGAACAAGAGATTGGTTCATATACCTTTAGAGTGCCCTTGCAGTGATGGCATCTGAAGCAAGTCCTGTGATAGACCTTGTTGTCAGCTGTAAGCTGTTCAACAAAATAGACAGTCTTCTCACATGCCTTGCACTTTTGTGTGGTCCCTGAAAACGTAGCCATCTATCTATCTCAAGATCTTTCAAACTTCAGACACTCCCACAGCCGAAAAAAAGAAGCAGAAACCTCAACTCTCAAACTCAGACCCAACAAACAGTTCAAGATTCAAGAGCACAAATCTTCAAGGCTTTCTTGGTTCTTGATGATGAGACAGAGACCAATTCTCTCTGTCTCTGCGATTGTGTCAGAGTGTCAGAGATTCTTGATATGAACCAGCTCAGACAGAGTCAAGACAGATTAAAGAAATGGTGGCAATTGGCAAAGGGCAACTAAACATCAGAGCCTATTCTTTGTTAAAAACTTTTTCATTTTCTTTGACAAATGAAAACAAAAAGATGGTTGTGCACCCACGAGGGTCCTTTCGTAAATTCACTGGCGAAAGTTGGCTGCTACACAAATTCCTTCTCTGACCAGTACAGTTACAACGCACAGAACACAGAATTCTAAGCTCTAACGTTGGCAGTTCCCTGTTTTCCTCTCTTTTTCCTTTTGAAATTTCCTTCCCCATGTTCAATTTCTTTATACACATCATTCTCAATCAAGCACGTGGGAGTAACTCTACAGGTCAGGAAAGGAGAATGGATTAAGGCACCAATGAGTTGGCACCATGTACTCCGTCGCACGAACATCGCTCGGACACGATATGAATCATTCTTCGACAAAAATCAAAATTTCTGCATCTGAGCAATTTTAGTAATGATGGGTATGATAGCACAACAAAGCCGCTCGATTAAAGAACATGTAAAATTAGCATCTGGTGCAAACTGTAAACGAAGGTAACCTGTGATCTGATGTTTGTAATCACCCAGAGAGATTGATGCAGATGTTGGTGTTCCATTTTGAGGAACCTTTAGCGTGTGAATACAAAACATTATCTAATTGTCGAACTTCAGAGTGCAGGATGACTCTGACACGTATTTTGTATTTTTCCTCTAAAGGGTCTACAGGAATTTCTTCTGAAAAAACTTGCGTAGGGTCGTTTTGAAATTCAAGCATTGACGCTAAACTTTCTGTGCAGCCTGAACCGAAAGTGGATCTCCAAAGATGGCCCACACTTGCCAAATGATGCCTGACAACGCAGATAGAACAAGCCATCATGGTCGCCCAAGTCACATGCACATTATTGGCAGTTCCTATTAATTTATAAATCCAAACTTCTCTACCCAACTAGTTTGTCCAATGACATTCACATAAAACGTTTAACAACTCCATCAATATTCAAGACATACATTTTGAACTCTCGCGTCCTCGCATCTCTCCACAGGATTTTTGCTTTCCCCTGAATGAACACTTCTCATACTACATGGATTACTTGATATCACATGGTACAGTAACTTGGTATTATGAATGGGAGCTAATCAGGGGCCCCACTTGACCAGAGAACGATCTTTCACTGCCAAAAGTAACACAAAAAACAGAAAATTTCACAAGCACAATCGCTAAAAACTACTTTTTCTTACGGTGGGTCGCCAAAGGAGCTGTCGACTTTACCCCAGTTGCTTTACAAGTCATATAACATTCGGCACCCTGGGTTCGCTTTACCTTAAACATGAAGAATTACTATGGCTCGCAAACGCTAGGCAGATACTTTATCATAGAAGGTGGCATACAACATTTTATCTAGGTTTATGGCACAATAAATGCACCTATCGGTAGATATACGTGAGTTAAAACACTCAAATCAAAGGTTCCGCGAGGCGTCTTCCCCCTCCTTCCCTTATCTTCGCCACAAAGTCATCCAGATTCTTGTCCGAGCTCCCGCTTTTACTCGCAGCTCTCTTAGCTTTCTCTTTCCAATCCAAAGCATTCTTCTTGAACTCTTCACTTCTCTCTCCCTCCACAACTTCCCTCACGCACATCTCTACTTCTTCCCTGGTCACCATCCCTCGCTCGCCCTTTCTGGCTCTCAGCCCGACTCGCCACTTTTCCTCCAGAAACTTGGCATTGGTCGGCTGGTCACTCCACAGTGGGACCCCCACCATGGGCACGCCCAGGCTCAGTCCCTCCAGGGTTGAGTTCCACCCGCAGTGCGTCACAAAGCAGCCCACGGCTGGATGAGCTAGCACCTCTAATTGGTTGCACCATTCCACGACCAGCCCTCTTTGCTGGATTGAATCAAGGAACTCGATGGGCGATTTCAGCTTATGCTCGAAATCCTTCAACACCCAGATGAAGTGTTTGTCGCTTGCTTTCAAGCCAAGTGCTATTTCTTCAACTTGGTCCGTAGAAATATTTCCCATGCTCCCAAAAGATACGTAAATCACTGAACCCAGCGGCCTTTTGTCCAGCCATCTCGAGCACTGGTCACAGGTGGCGTTCCAGAGACTGCCTCCATATGATGTGTCCCCATCGATCTGCCGGTCGACATAAGCTGATGGTACCAATGGGCCAACCATCAACAACGGCCAAACTCCAAACAAGGCCTTCACAAGCTGATAAATGAAACAGAGTAACAAAATTAACTGGAGAAAAGGGACCTGCAAAAGGCAATCATGCATCTGCAACTCCAATCTAGATAAATAAGACCACCAAAACAATTTGTCCAAGCGCAAGATGGGATTTCAGATAATCCTAATCTCAGACCTGAAAAGGTGTGATGTACGCCTAGCTCCTAATAAACTTGCCTAGGGATTTTCAAATAACATCACAATCAGGACCAATTGCTACAATTCTTCTCTATCAGCTCTCTTCTTGTCTGATTATCTCAACAATATCGACGACGGAGCACGCAAACAGCGTACATTATTTTGATTGACTTCTGCCCTTGCAGAAGCACTAAGTGTCAATTCCGTTCGATCAGTGTTAGACAACCAGGTAAGGTTCATGGAAGAAATAGGTAATTACTTCTCAAAATCCTAAAAAGTTCCACGGACAAAAAGGTATATGCTCACCTCAGCCTCCAACTCTTCAAACGAATTGCAGAACACCCAGTCATTTTCTTCCAGGCGAGCAAATTTCTCCATAATCAAAGCCAAATAAGGCGACTGGCTCTCAGAATCCGCAAGAAAGCCCGGTAAGTCAGAGAATTCAAGCAGAGGAAGGCCGGGCAGCACGATGGGCAGTGCATCAGGGCACAGGGGGAAAGTCAGCCTACCCTGGTTAATGTACCAGTACAAGGAGCAGACAGAAGCTGAGTTGGTTAATAAAACGGCTGCATAAATCCCAAAGTCTTTTGCCACATCAAGAGCCCACGGAAGCAACGAATCATACACAATACAGTTCACAGGGTACTCTGTTTCAGAGAACTTGGTTATGAGCTCAGATAGTGTTCTCGAGCCCACTCTCTTGAACGAATCTACATATGCTTGTGTGCTTGGAGCTTGCTTGTAGCCATCCTCATCAAAGCCATCAGAGATCGGCTCAACATGCACCCTCTCTGCTTTAATGGAGCCAATGGTGTAATGGGTGGTGGCTAGAGTAGCCCTGAGGCCTTTGGAGGCCAAGCGCTTGGCGAACTGGAGAAGCGGGTTGATGTGGCCCTGAGCAGGATATGTGAGCACAAGGACATGACCTTTCTGATTCTCCATGCCTGCCTCTCTGTTGTTATGGGTGGTTACCTTACAGGATGCAAGGATGGACTTTATGCTTTGCAGGGTTTTTAAAAGTAACTTGCTTGTAGAAAGAAGAATTTTCTTCTTACACTAATCTGACCGTGATCAGCAAGAAATCACAGCCCTAGCTGACAAGTCAAAAGTCAATAATCATGTTCAAGATCTGCATCCAAAAAAAGGAAATATGCACAAATATATGTTCTGCTTATGATCTGTATTTTGTGCTTAGCAAATGACAAAAAACAGAAAGTGACTTGGCATTTCGTTCAAAGATAAATTAATTTATTTGCTAAATCTCTTTTACAATATACATGACCAAATTGCTTTCGCAAACCAGGTTAGCGATGCTTCTTTAGGGCATCCAAAGTTAATTTCTTTTTATTGTAAGACAGTCAGTTCCAACTGATCCTTTGCCCTAAAAGAGTCTTATTGTTAAAATGGAAGTCTAGAATATCAAGAAACTTGTCATTTACAAGATCTGTGGAAATCAACCACTGCAAGCAAAATTGCACAAGTCTTCTAAAAGAATACCTACATACTCGTACAATATACTCAGATATAAGACGCAATCTTGATTTATGGAACATAGATGCTATCCACTCAGCCATTAGCTGTACAGCTGATCAAGAGACCTAACTTTCCCACTACTTAAAAATGCGCACAAAAATTGATTTGAAACTCCAACATTTAGGGGAAAAAAATGTGCGCAACAAAATTAGCGGGGCAGCTCTGGTGTCGCAATATCTGAGAACATGACCGATACACCAAGACTTTACCATCTCTGAATTTCCCGTTGACGAGTTCTTCTCATTACAACAATCTTTCTAACCCAGAACCACTTCAACACACTAAATAATTTCTTCCATCTCTTCTGAGCATTGGCTATGGCAACAGCTGAAGGCTTCAGCAGAAACTCACTCACAGCACATTGCAGATCAGCCTGTGATTCGAAATTCGTGCTCTGAGCTGGAAGGGGACAATCAGAGTCGAAAAATCGCAGATGATCCTCATCAAAGAAATCTTGGCTCATAGACCTCGCATCACAAATCATGGAGTTGGCAACTTGACTGGGGAAACTTAGGGTTTGATCGTATCTAAGACCCATGTTCTCTATGCCATGCAATGTATAGTCATCTAAGCCACTAACATCCACCGTGGAATAGATGGATGACATAATATCTGGGGAAGATGCATTTGGTTGGGCATAGTCTAATCCACTTATCCTTTCACAAGACAAGAACCTGCAAGTGTTCGAACCCTCAGTCTTTGGAGAGCTCGAGTTGCATGGAGCATTTGATACATGTGAAGAGCCAGCGATGAGATATGCTTCTTCATCAAAAGAAACTACCTCCCCCCAGTGCTGAAAGGCAGAAATAACCAAGTTGTGGGCATCCACCTGGAAAGAAGAAACACTAACATTAACTCAAAAAAGCAATTGAAAAGGGATAATAGGTACAACAAACACATCCAAGGCGAAAAAGAGGGTTTGCCTTCTCAGCTTCAGAGAGCTTTTCAATAGGAACATACTGACAATCTGAAAGTAATCCCATCACTTGTCCCACAAGATTGAAGACGACACCAGTTTTCAGCTGAGAGGTTGGAGGGCAGTATAGATACACCCTTTTATCAATCACACAAGTACGCGCATGCTCTATGGTAACTTCCCACATCTTAGCAGACATACCAGTGCCAAGAATCTGGACATACATAATCAAAACCAATAAGAAGTTTCCAGAGAAGAAAGGAGATGCTTGATTAACTATAATTATTGTGCCCACATATGTCAATATATGTGCACTAAAGCTTAAATTGTCACATTTGCCAACTAGAGAACAACATGCAGGAGAGATCAATTAATTACATATCTGAGCCTTGAAGGGTCGATGTGTAGCAGTGTCAGAAAATCCTTCACAGTTTGGATGCTTTCCCGACTGAGGCGTTTGTGGAAAGCTCCATCTTTCCCGATCTTTTCCAATCTCCATACTTCATCAAGCAAGGAGGGAGGGTGGTGCTTCTTGTACACTGCAAGCAGAAACAGACATGGAAAAATTTCCTTTCAATATTAAAAGTTGCATGACACAAAACCAGAAGAAAACATGCATAGAAGCGATAACTTTCTAATCTATGGAAATGGTGTATTAAGATATTCTGTGATTCAATATTCTACAAATCATAGAAAGATGTCAGACTATATGCACTTACATTCTCCACGGTGATCCCTGACAATGAAGGATTCAGTCCTTGCTTCCCTTATTCTGATCCCATCAAAGTTATCTATAACTCGTACCCCTATTCTGAATCTACGGCTCCTAGTCCAGCTTGAATTATCAGTGAAAGCAATCTCACCCAAAGAACAGACACCATCTTTAAGATTGAGAATTGATTCTCCTGTAAGAAGAGGCTTCTTTCCTTCCCTTTCTCTGACAATGTTGTTCTTGAATTCTTCAACAGTCCAATTCTCGGTCTCATCGCTGTCAAAGTCACCCTCTAGAACTACAATTTCAACCTTGGCCAATGACTCAGGCCCAGAATCAACGATCTGTCCACTAAGCGCATCAACTAGAGCTATTTTTACAGCGGAACATTCTTCCCCCTCAATTCTGGCACCAGTAAAGACAGGTAGAGAGAGACTGCTCATAAACTGCAATTGTAAGCTTCTTGTTTCAAAATGATGTACCTCTTTCTCATAACTCCTGGACAGAAAGGTGATCTTGTGTTAGATATACTTATTCGAGAAGGTGCTTAAACTGATGAATAATGGCCTGGAAAAGCAGTTGTTTTTAACCCCAGGTGAGACAACTCCTGGATTAAATGGATTTAATTATGCTTACCTTTTCATGGAATTCATGTACTTTTTCAAGGCAATATCAACTTCCTCTTTGACCTGTATTCAACAAAGTCAACTCTAATTGATGTTAAAATACGCAGCGAACTACATTATTTGTATACAAAGAACTTAAAGCATCATGCGTTGTTCTAGGTTAACAGGATGGAAAGTTTTCTTCTAGTACAAAAGCATTTAAAAGAACCACAATCACCAGAACGACAATCAGTAGCTTTTCATGTAGGTACTAACCATCGTTTCAAAAGCCCAATGATACCAAGGCTTACAACAAGTACGGATAAGAAAAACAATACCGAAGCAACTAAACACCCCTAAAAGCAAAAATGGACAGATTCTTAACATGATTAGATAAAGATCCCACTAAAAAACACAAGTAAAGTTAAGCATGAACTGCTATAGTTGGAAAAACCAATTAAAAGTTGCCAGCATGTTCCATCATCATTAAGTTGAAACAAGGTCAAATGCAATTTAAATCAGACAATAACTCGAAATGACTAACAAATGCTGTTGGTTACCAAAAAAAAAAGAAAAACTTACCACTTTTCGAATTAAAGGCTCTAGAATTGGCTCCAGCAGATGCTGAACAGGTTGCATCTTCATCACTTCAAGAACCACACTGGACAAAGCAAATATCAATGTTAATTCCCAAGATAAGTAAGAATGGAGTACCAGCCAGCAAGCCTCAGAAAACAATATTTGATCCTCCCATAACAATATAAGGACAAAAAGTGGACAAAAACTACATCCTGTAAACATTAGAGGACCAGAAGAATTCATTGGCGTCTCCATTTTTCTAACTCCTCAAAAGATGTAAACATATTTGAAGATTATCCAAATAGAAAAAAAAGTTCAACAATTGTAAGTTGAACCCGGGATGGGAAAATTGCCCAAGTAGCAGCCAACCGTAAATGGGGAAGCAACAAAGGAAGCAGCAAATAACTTTTGCTTGGCCAGCCATATATTTCGGGGTCAAGAACATGCTATGCTAAAATAATGGCGTGTTTGCACCGGAATATCTCTCATCCGCAGACAAACTATAGAAAAAGAGCATGCCCGGCATGACACATTCTGAACTACACACGTTGTTCAAATTCAAGAAACAGAGACCTGTCTAGAAAGCCAAACTATACGAACTCCACACACTTCTGAATACCCTGCGGTGAAACCAACTTATAATTTGAAACTCAGCATAGCTATGGACAATCTCTGGCCTGCAATTTCCAGTTCAAACAAAAGTGATTCCTTACGTTCGTTTATGGAACTCCCACCATCCATTGTTATCCGGATAGGAAATTAAAGAACTACCAACAATACGCAAGCAAATATGTCATCATCCACGAAATTTTCTCTATACTCTCTCCCCAAGATTGGCACTTCAGACATAAAAAAAAAAAAAAAAGCACTAAAAACGCAGTGGACGGCAAAAAAAAATTCCAATATATCTCAAATGTTCCACTCACTTCTTCAAGGTGGGTATTCGTCTCCGCTTATCATCGGGAAAACTCCCATCTGATCGAGCCTTGCCATCCTCTTGCTGCCTCTTCTGCGACATGATCGAGAAATCCCAGTTCGAGAAACCCGCGATAGATAACAGTCTCGCTTACAGAAATCATCTAAAGAGCCCAACATAAGGCGCAAGCGCGCAGGAGACAAAGCAGAGCAAATACTAATGGGGAAAAAGATGCAATCTTGGGGCCTATATATACAGAACTCAATAAATGGCAATTATTGGGTAGGCTCCAAAACACGGAAAAAACAGCGGGCCCGTGTCCTCTTCTCCTTCTACCGCTGCAAAGCCGTAATCCGAGCTTGGCCGGGCGCGGGATGCTTCGTAGCAGGGGCGAACAGAGGAGCCTTCCGTACCATGCACGGATTCGCAAAAGGAGCAGTGACTCGGCGAGCCTCCCGAGCCACGTAATGGACTGCGTTACGGAGCAGAGGAATTGGCGGTATTTGGCAGGCGGGACCTTGATGAACAGCGGCGTGCTGGAGAACAAGATGACGACGATAGAGGAAACGCCATTTCCTGTTTCGTTGCTTGGCGGCTTACGCCACCCTGTCCCGCCTTTCAGATTCGCACCGCCCCCGGAATCTGGACACGTGGCTTTTGATGAGCGATTCCTGTATTATACAAATTCACTTCCCTCAGTTCGACATTTCCCGGAATTTTATTGACGTGGCATGGAACATAAATAATATGTGATTATGTTTGTCAAAGCCCCTGTTGAGTATACTTATTCAGAAATTAATTCAATTTTTTTTTTCAAAATGATGACTACTGCATAACACAAAAGTAAGCATTCCACGAAAAGCTTGCAAATTTTTTGTTAAATTTAGTTGTTTAACAAGTGGTAGGTGATTTTTCCATATTTTGAGTGATTCATACTTCTTATTTTATTTTATTTTTTTGTACATTTTACGAATTACCCACTTTGCCACAGCACTTGAAGAGCCATTTCAGCATGCAATTGATAGTCACAATCAGATGTAACTGTTTCCATTATCCTTTTGAGTTTTTAAATTGTAAAGTGGACATTGTCAATAGTCTTTTGGTATTCTCATAAAAAGATCACTCCTAATAGCCCAACTCGCAAAACGTCTCGTTGCATTTGATTGTCGGGATAATAATTAGGATAGGATAAAATAAAGTAGAATATTAAATCCTCTGAATAATAAAGAAGAACATATCTAATTCTATCAAGTATTTGGCGCACTTCATGATAAGATTTAAACATAAATATGATACAATCAAATTAAAAAAAATTAAAAAATAGAAAATTCAATTAATTAAAGGTCATGGAAAAGCCCTAAATCTAGGAATTGTGGCCACATCTGCAGTGCCCACCATTGAAAACAGCGAGCATCAACATCATTGTGCAACGGCAACGCAAATCGGTAAGACAGAGAGGGGGGTGGGGAATTTTAGGCGACCATCGAAGTAGTCTTTGCATCACCTCAAATCAATCGAGATCCCAAATTGTCAATGATACAAAAGATTTACACTGCTACTTCATCACCATCACCATATTCCCCTCTTCCTTTGAGACATCCAACGTACTTTGTAAGGATTATAGCATTGTCAATGAAGTGGCACAGGTGGAGCCAAAGTTCCAGTGACCAATGTTTGAGGTGGCACAAGCAATGCTTCAATTAGTTCCACAGATGCCTATGAGAAAACTTATGTCCTCTTCGTCTCAAAAAGGCACTCTTTGTCATCAGATTCAACAAGTCCATGATCCAAAGGAAGGGGCACTCAATTGTTGGCGTATGAGAAGTGAAGATGGGAGAAGAAGTGGAAGAAGAGGACTGACAATGAATTGGAGAGGTGGAGGCATCCATTTGATGTAGATGCTTATGATATCTTCTCTTTTTGTTAAGTTCTTTCTTTCCTTAATAAAAAAAAAAAATTTCTTATCCAATCCGAGCTTATCCCACCCCCTGCCCCGGATTTTTTATTTGGTATTTTATCCAGATGTATCCGGGTTTGTTCGATTCAATGGACATTCCCAAACATTAGATAGGATAACAAATTATCCTATCCAGACTCAAATCCAGACTACCAAATGCTTGGAGACAATTGCAGAGCCATTCAAACACTTCTTTTTAAGGTTCCATTTGTTTCGAGTAAAATTGATGATTCGGAAAACATTCATTAAAAAACGATTACTTATATCGTTTATAAAAATAAATGAACGAAAAATATTTTCATCATTCATAAAATTGATTAGTCTTAAATTATTATCGATAATGAAATATTTTTAATTGAGTAATTATTTCAAATGATATAAGTGATCATTTTTAAAAAATAATAATATTTTCTAAGTTATCCATTTTCCACATAATAAATGGTAGCCTTACTGCATAACCTATTAATAGATATTGAGGGGTCGAGGGTTAGACTAATTGTAGGATCGTGTTAATCAGGGACTTTCATTGTTTAATTTTAATGTATAAATAATTTTTTTTTCGTTTACTGACTTTTAAGTACAAAGTCACTTTAGCAAAATTCACTATTCACCTTTAAAGAACTTAATGTACACACGCATTTCCTATTGATTAGACAGTGATTGATTAATATTCCCATGAAAAATTGCGAATAAAAGCGGAAGATTCTCTTCATTAGATGAAACCTGTATGTCGATCTTGATTTGGGATTAACTTCTTAAAATATAAGCATTGGGTCATTTGGCGCGATCTAATCTCAGTTAATCACGACAAATCGAATTAAAAATTCATGTCTGCTCTTTCACGGAAACTGTCGAGTTTAGCAACTTAGGTGCTTTATTTGCTAATCAGGACAAAACTTTTTATGACTCATATTTTGAGACTACCTACTCTTGATCTAATCCCCTAGTTTCGGTAGGTAATCTCCGTTGGTGGATTTGGTTTAGTTAGGTATTGGTGCGTAGCTCCCCCCACCTTTTCTTTTTACAATATATATATTATATTGTTTAGTCGAGATGCAACAATTAGCCATGTTTAAAGATTGAAAATCTGCATATTCCTTTGATTTAGATCTTGAGAATCTATTAAGGAAATTCTAGAAATTCACTAATCTTCGCATAAATTAGTTCTATTTTTCGCCAAGCTTAGAAGGTAATGGATTTGTGTAGCGGGTGGTAAAAATAATCAAGATATTATCTAATTAAAGCATGAAAACATTGGCCATCGAATCCCTTAAAATTTGTACTTACAAGATCCGTTAAAGTCTTCATTATTGGTGAGTCTGATGCTTCGACAAGAAAACACAAGGTTAGGATATAGAAATTTCGCATCATGTACGCTTGACCACACATGACATTAGTGTGCAAGGATGTTTCACGAGAAAGGAGTCTTGAAAACCGGCATAACTTTACAAATGTATGAATGAAGATTAATGTCATCATAAGGTTTGAACCATATGATAGTATTTTCACATCAATCCAATCCTCAACTAGATAAAGGACATCAAAGAGCATAGGTACTACCTTTTACTTTTTGAGTGATTTTCACGGGTTTTCTAGTGAAGGGTTTTTGAAGGAGGACCTAACGGGTTCTCGACATCATCGGTCCTACAATAATTGATGTGCTAGCAATCTCTCATCATTAAGGTAGGACCCCCAAAAATCAATCATAGAGCATATACATTTCTCATGAACAAATTTACCAAAACATGAGTTTTATCTGACAAGTCATTGATCTAAACATATATCATATTGCCTGATTAATCAGTTGAACATTACCATTTAGTCACTTTCTCAATTGGTAGGAAAGAGTCATCTAGAATGTCATTTTCAGCAAGTGCACTGCCCTCTTGTCGCCTCAGTTTCCTTGAACCTTCCTCTGTCGATCTGTCAAACCAATCCACAGCCGAAACTCAACTTATAAAATTCGAAAATCAAGCATACTTCCAAACTTGTCCTACCCATCATCTATTCTTTTAAATATATATTATGACCTCACGGCTTTCGGCCTCAGTCTTACACGAAAAACGAAATGATTATGTTCAAAGCCACGAATCTTTCTCACCTTAGATTCTTAGATATCATGAATGTAAATTTCCTCCTAATGAATAGAACCACATTTCAAAGCATTGATCAAAATAGCGATAACCATCAAACAGATTTCGTAAATATCTTCCACCTTCTATAATGTTAACTTCGATTTCAAAAACCTCCCATCATACCATCATTAAAGTTGATTCTCTCAAGACAATTCAAAATCTCATTTTTCAGATCATCTGTGCGTTTCACGTTGATGCTTTGGGGAAACAAAAAGGGCAGTAAAAAGCTGTCAGCCCAAAGATTTGAAGGAATCTTTCATTGCTCGTTTCGTGACCACATCTTGAACAATTTGCTTCAAAAAGAAGGCAACCCCCGACCAGGACCGCGCATGATTGAAACCTCAGGCATTTCAAACCACAACCATACTCGTTCACCAAGGCGCCCTTCATCATGACACCTTTGAATTCAATCAATTCTCACATGTCTTGTAGTACGTTTCACTTTCATACAGAATATGGACCCTCATGTTTCAATTAACCGCGTAGCACGCTTCCCGTTCTTTATGTTTCCACGTCGAGCACCATCACCAATTTGGCGAGGTCCTTGTTGTCGTGTGGTCTAGGTGCATGCAATTCCAACCATGAGTACATAAGTTCGAAATGCAACGTGATTAAGGTCCACAGAACATGTCAAGAGGAGCCTGCGTCGCCTGAGCAAAGGGGGACCGATTTCACACTGTCATACATGGGAGTATCTGAATATTTTCCAAGTAGTCGTGAATGCATAAATATCAAGGAAACAGAGTACTTCATTTATCAGTTCGTTTTGATAAATCACACGGTTTAAAACTGACAGAGTATCTTCTAGCTTAAACCATGAGATTGCACTGTAGCCCAGTAGGAGAAAAACAAACCTTCTTCTTTAGGATAAAACAAGAGAAATGAACGTTAAGCTAAGATCATACTGTGATCACATCTATTCATTCCACTGGTGACAAGGTAAGTTAAGATTAAAAATTTTCAAGGGCTGCATGAAGTTCTCTAGTTGGCAAATGTGATTACTCTGTTGAAAAGTATCTTAGTTTAGGATCTTTTATTAAGTTTCTCAACAAATGCACTCACAACACTAAAAAAATCAATTTTCAGAAGTCCTCTAGTTGGCAAAAGGTGTGATGATTTTGACCCTTGCTTGGCCTTTCTCTGCAAGTTGAGTAGTTGCACCGAATACATAACATCAAACATGGCCCAGATCGATCCAAAATTATTGAGAAGCAAAAGAAAAGGAGAATACCCCACAGGGATGCGAATCAATTTAAGATTGAGATTTTGTGAAGAACCAGAACAAAAATTTGAGGAGTGAATGACTAATTTCTTAGGACAGTATGTCAACAAAGTGATCTTGGGATATTTGTTAAGCATTCCAAAAGAGCTTTTTATATCTTGTCATATATCCAACTAGGTAGAATGGTAGATCATAAACCGACAGTCCTTTCCTTATTGAGTAAGGGCGCGTCTGGTAAGGATTCTGTTCCCGGGAGTAGATTCTGATCAGAACTAATTCTTTTTTATTTTGTTTCCAAGAACTGATTCTAAGCATTTTAAGCCGTTTAGTAACTGTCCAAAATTTCTAATTCTTGAATAGAATTGTATTTGATACCGTACTCATTAATTTGTTCCAAATCAATTTTTTTAATTTTTAAATAAAATTTTTACTTTTTTTTTCTTTCCTTTTTTTCCTTTTTTCTTTTCTTTTTTTTCATTTTTCTCATCTTCTTCTTCTTCTTCTTGTGGCCGGTCGCCGGACCAGCGACCAGCCAAACGAGAGCCGGTGACCTCACCGGAGCGTCGCCGAACCTCGACGAGGCCGGCAACCTTACCGAAGTGTCGCCGGCCCTCGGTGAGGTCGAGCCCCGCCGGTGGCTAGGCCGGCCTTGCCTGGGCTAGACGAGACCTGCCAGGCTACCAGCGGGGCTGGGCGAGCCTCGCCTGGCCACCGGTGGGGTTGGGCGTCGCGAGGCTTGCCCAGCCCCTGCCCAGCCCCAGCGAGGCTGAACCTCGTCGGTGGTTGGGTCGGACCGGCGACTAGAGGCGGCGGCGGCGAACGGTGGCAGGCGATGGTGGACGGCGGTTGCGAGATGGCTGAAGGGAAATAGGAGAGTTCTTGATTTTGATTCTCAAATTTGTTCCCGGAACAAGAATCAACTTTTTTTTTTGTTCTTGATTCTATTCTCAATCTGTTTCCGGGACAAAAATTTTACCAAACGCGATTCTAGGCTCAAACTGATTCTGAGAACAAAGAATCAGAATTTGGCCTTGTTTGGATGGTTACCAAACAAGGCCTAAGTATTATATACAATAGTTTCATTGCTAAACCCCAAGTACTTCTCTCACGGTAAAATCAATGTGTTTTACATATTAAATTCTACATTCCCCAAACTTAACTCTGATCAGCAACATGTAGTACACCAGTGCGTATGATCTTTCTCCTAGAACACATCAACACTTTTAGAACAGAACAGTACTGCACAGAAGACCCGTTCGTGGACAGGATCGGATCCGATTCGCCATTATGAGCCCATCTTTCAGACCGAGCCAACTTGGGACATAGATGGGCCTATATACATAATGGTCCAAGTCTGGCCCCATTATAAAGCTAAGGAGGTGAGGTTATGCCAAAAACTTACTCAGCAAAAGGAGGGGTCAGATCTTTGGGTCATGGGTGGTGAGCATCTATGACTCAATCCTTACATTTTGTGACGGATGTAGGACCCTTGTGGTAAGGCCAAAATGGTCCTTAGCTTTGGTCATCCCTCCGCACCCTTTTTCCAACTAAAAAAAAAGAAAGGTGACTGGTATTTAACTGAACCAATTTAACGGGCAATCACAGACAACCCATCAGCCAAGGTGGTTTTTCTTTTCTTTCCCCATTATCTCATCCATTAGTAGTGTCTACTTCCACAGTGAAGTCTCGACCTATAAAATCCTGGAGACTCACCAAAGATGCATGCTTACGCATGCTTATGCTCATGAGATTAATCGATCTTGAAAACTACCTAAACCCAGTAACAAACAGCACCAAATTGCACTAAAACATGCTTTCCTTGGGGAGGGGGGGGGGTGGCAAGAAGAAAAAGAAGAACCAAAATGAAACCAAAAGATGCATTGCAAATGAAGAGGAAGACATGAGATGTAGAGATTGAAAGATTGAAAAACCATTTGTGCTATGACTTCTTACAGTAGTTCAGTAGAGGACAAGCTTTGCCAGGGGATTTGCCAGGGGATTCCTTCCTTTGCTGGCTACCCTTCCTTTTGCCACATTGTTGGCTATCCTTTCTCTTGCCACATCTGTGGCACATCTTACCATGAGTGAACAATAGGCAATTCAAATCAAATTTAAGCTCGCTTGGAATCCGTTGGTTAAGATGGAGATATGCTTTGTTTCTGTCGGCTGTAGTGGGGATCCATCCAATAGTCTTTGCAATCTCAAAGACCTGCACGTGCATGCCTCGCATTGAAATTTGATGGTGATGCTAAAATAGTGACTGCCTTGTGTAATGTAAAGTACTCACATGTGTATCGACTGGGAAATCATCTTGCTGAAGATGGAACATCAAGACACAAGCCACCTGTAATATAGATGGGCTAATAAGGACATTGAGAATTTTAAAAGCATTAAGATGCAGGAAACTGAAAATGGGTAATTTCTGATTAATCAAATCTAGAACCCCACCACAACATCTGATACTCAAACTCTGATATTATTTCCAGCGAGAGATGAGAAGGGATGAGCTACAACCACTTTTACTAGTATAGGATAGTTGAACAATTCAAGCTAGAAGAGAAATGAAGATATTTCCAAAAACTGAAAATGGAATATTCATGTCCTTGAAGTTTAATATCTATGGCATCCTATGATGAGCTGACCAAAAATTTTCACATTTATGAGTTCAGTGACATTATCATAAGAAGCTAAAGAGTAAGCAAACAAAGGATAATTACCGTCTTCGGACCAATCCCTTTGAAAAGGGATAGCTCGGCCTTAATTTCACTAACTGAGAGATCCCGCAAGAATTCCAAGCATAGTTTGCCCCTTTTCTCAAGCAAGCAAATCAAAATGTTCTTAATGCACGCTGCTTTTGTCGGGGCTAGACCTCCGCATCTTATGGCATCCTCTATACATGTTGATTCAGCAGCAAGAACCTTGGAAAATCCACAAGCAAATTCATGGGAAACTCATGGAATCATGTACAACATTAACGATTTTCTTCTTGAACAAATTGCCGCGACTACTAAGTTTGGGAGAGAAACTAATCAATCCGAATACTCTGCACTCCTTAAAGAAAACGATGACTATTCCGAAACATGACTCAGAAGCAATCTAAAGATGCATGTACTAAAATCAGGACAAATTGGCACCCTCAAACATGAATCTAGGTCACTGTCTAGTTTCATGCCCAAGAACACTTGGGTGAGCAGTCTGGTCGCTGGATCGAAACAATAACGAATCAAATCCACCTAAATGTCGAAACTTTACATCGATCCATGAAGCCAAAAGCACAAATTAGACAACTCCAACGCTAATCACTGCAAAGAAGGCGTTCAAAGTAAAACCAGAACGACTCACATCTTCCCAGGAGGGGAAAGCAGACTTGAGAGAAGCGAAAGCCCTCTGGGAGTTCACGTCGGTCGTGTTCTGCGACAGCACGGTCTTCACCAGACCATCCAAGACGCTCTCCTCCTCTTCACCGACGAGCACCGTCTTCACCTCGCTCCGTTCGTGCCCACCGCCTTCTTCCTTAACGACGAGGCCCAGTTTCCGCAGCCTCTGCTCTCGGTACTTGGCGAATTCCTGCGGGAAGCCGTGGAGGGCCAGGAGATCGTCCCGGACCGCCCGGCATTCCTCGGGCGTGGGTCCATGGTGGGTCGGGTACGGGTCGTCTTGGACGGGTTTGCTCGGGCGGTCCTGGAGCTTCCTCTTTCGTCGCGCCTGCATTTTCTCGGCCGCGAAGCGCAAGCGGGAGGACGGCGACGCGCGACGGACCATCTCGTCAGACGCCGGACCTTTTTTCGTGGGCCTTGCGGGTCGGGTTTATGGGCTTTCTCACATGGGCCACGACAATGCACACGGGCCTACGCTTTTGGAATCATTCCCGACTCCCAGATTTTGTGGCAGAAAAGCAAAGGGAAAACCCCACCAGCCCTAAATCCTAAATTACACCTGACACATCAAGATTTTTTTGGTGTCGTTGAAATCCTCGAACTTATATCGGTATAACAAAAATTACCCTTCATCTACTATCGTGAACCTTATCAATACCTCAAATTTATATCGGTGCGACAAAAAAGTACCTTTTGTCTACTACCTAAAACCCTAAATTTTACCAACTTATATTGATATCCTAAACCTTTTTTTATGTCGTCAATACCTCGAACTTGTACTAGTGACGAGAGGATTTTTTAGAGTCCAAATTTTATGATTTGTTGTGGCAAACAAATAGTATTTTTATCACATTGGTACAAGTTTAAAATTTTAATGACATGGTCTTTTTTAGATATTAGTGTCATAATGAGTAAAATTTAAGGGTTTTTTTTTTACAGAAATGATATGGTGAGCATATTTTAGGATCTTTAGTGACTAAAAAAATTTCAAGATTTTAGTGTTACAATAAAACATAATTTAAGATTGTTAATGGTATTAAGTCAAAAGAAAAAAGACGAAAATGAAACGCACTAATTTTAGGGTCACTTCAGATTTTAGATTCACTAGGATTGAGATTTGTGTTGTACGGTGCTCGGGCTGTGTCTGATTCAAATTTGCTTTTCTCCCCGAAGTCGTTTATCCCGTTCATACCATTGTAATAAGTCATTTGACAAGGGTGCCCTAAGTAATCTTTTGCCTGTCAAGCCTCAATCATTATAATCACTGTCGCCACTATAAACTCTGATTGCGTCGAGAACGCAGCTTCGTCCGTCGCTCGAATACTTAAGCGAGAAGGAAATACTGGGTAGGAGAATTTAAAAAAAAAAAAGATTAGGTTGGCACATGATTGGACTATGATATCATAGGATTCGCGGAATTGACTAGTGAATGGTTATCTCGTCTCTTTGTTCAGCACACAAATCATATTATAAACTGCTGGTGATTTCGCTTTCCTCCTCCACTTCCTCTCTACTTTCTCGTTCTAGACGCTCGGGTACAAAAAGGGCAGTTCAACATCAGAGAAAAACGCAAAAGGCCGGCGAGCCCGCCAGGATAACACGTAAAGTCCGAATTTTTTTGAAAAAGCTAAACATAAAAAGCAGAAATTACTTGATTGAGTTGGACAAAAGAAGAAAGGTAAGCTCCCCAAAAGCATTTTTCACGAGCGTGATCGCCGTGGGCCAATTCCCATCCTCTGTTCTTTTCTAGTGAAGGACGATTGGAGGCAGGAAGATCTAAAGCACCAATAAGAGGGGAAATTGGATTTGGGGATGAGCCATGAAAATACCGAAAGCTTAATACATATCTAAGTCCAAGTTGAACAATACCGAGGCATATACCTAACTTCCCGAGATTAAAGAATAAGACTCAGCTCAGCAAAAGCGAAAATATAAAAGGGAAATTGCAGTTGAAGCAAGTTCTCCACATAGCATAATCAAGATGCATCTGAATCAGATGAACAGACAGCGAAAGCAGGCGAGAATACTGTCACGCTATATGCCAACATCAATCACCAAAAAGGACATTTGACTAAGAATAGTTTTGCAGTTTTGAGTCTCCCACGATATATATAATGACGACTGTCCGACCCCATCGCCATCAGTTCACACCACCATCTCCAACTTGCAGGTCGCAACCGAGTCTTCGGTCAACTCGGACCATCAACAACTAAGTCTGCGCTGGCGTGTATAGAAACAGCAATCATCGTGCTTATTCTAATGGGGCCATGGAATGGTAAATGGAAAGAAAAAAGAACAGAAGAAAAGAGTCAAACCGCTCTTTAGTCTTTAGCATAGACCGATAAGATAAACAACACCGTGGACATGGCAAATGTAAGGAAAAGTAAGCTCAACGAGTTCTTCAAAATCACTCTTCCTTTCTATTTACAACTACACAGCTACGACACCATCCACAACAATGTAAGCAGATTACACATAGACATGACAAATATGCAGAATATCGTTATACATTTGGCCACTTCTGATAATTATGCCTTCTTGTGTTAAATTACAAAGGAATATACACTGCTTGTGTTCTTTGCCAGCATCTCGATATTGTGACTTTTCTTGCCTCCAGCTCTAATACAAAGAATCATCAAAACCGACAGTTTTTTCCTCGACCAAAGAAGCTTGGCGCTGGTTTCTCTCCATCCACAGCAGGAGCCACCGATTGCACAAATGGATGCCATTTACGATTGCCATAATCCAAAATATGATGCACAGGATGAGCAGTAAAAGTTTGGCATTGTTTATGCCGCAGATAGGCCTGCTCATCACCTTCCTACCATAATTTCATACCTTCAACATCATTTTCTCAATCCCCGCCAAATTTCCTCCCCCTCGCCTTCATTAACACCAGTCATTACTGTATCCACATCACTGAAATTCAGAGAAAACAAGATCATAGGATCAAAATCAGAAATCTGATGACTTTGGACTATAGACATTCCTCCCACCATCGCCGCCAACTCTGCAGCCAGTCCCACTAAGTTGAGCAGACTCCAGGAGTGCCTCCCAGTCCACATCCTCTTCCTCCCCATCATCTCTCTCTCTCACCATCTCCAACAACTTCTTAGCCTTATCTCTCGCCCTCTCGCTCCCACTCTTCTCGATCTCCCTCAATACATCCTCTCCCCCCGCTTCCTTCATCAACCCTTTAAACCTAAAATTCCCATGACTCAATGCATAAAGCGTGCCCACACAGTTTTCCTTATCCAACTTGGACTTTGCCTCGTTCCTTCTCAAAAGCCCAACCAAAACTCTAACCGCATTACCATCGAGCATAGCTGACTTTCCATCAACACAGGCAGCCAAATTGCAGAGAATAAGCAATACCCGGCTCACCAAATTTCCTGCTTTCACCATTTCCAGCAGCCGCAGAACAGAATTATGCTTCAGTAACTTCATCCTGTTACTATTAACCAGTGTCAAATTATACAGAGCGAGAGCAGAATCATTCCTAGTACGCTCGCTATCCGATCTCAAAGCATTTAACAACACCGGCAAAGCACCTAAAGCCCCGATAGCCATCCTGTTATCCTCCTCTATGGCCAAGCTAAATAGAGCACCAGCAGCATGCTCTTGGGCTTCACTAAACCCACTTTGCAATACCTCAATCAACAGAGGGACAACACCAGACCTCACAATCTTCACCTTGTTTGAATTCTCGAGCGATAAATTTACCATCGTAGCAACAGCATTCACCTGTACATTGCAGTACTTCGAAACAAGAAGCGGCTTCAGGGCAGAGATCACTCTTGGAGTACAAAGAGCAGACCTCCTATGTTCTTGCGATCTAGTGATCTTTCTCAGCGAAATAACCGCCTGTTCTTGCTCGAAGACGTCGCTGCTCTTCAGCTTCAACACCGATTCCTCTTCTTGAGAGCTTAACTTTGGGGCTAGGGTTTGCGCAGGGTTTTCGATTTCTTGAAATTCCGAGGAAGACGAGGACGACGAGGAGGAATAGCAACAGGGGCGAGTCTTGAGAGGCAGGGGAGTTTCCGGGCTCGCCGCGATGACCACCGACTCCTCCGACGAGCTCGAGTAGAACCGGTCGGTCCGGTGATTCAACTCGCTCACCGCGTGCTTGTACATCACCGGCGGGTTCCCGGCCACGTTCTTCAGCAGCTCCCTCTCCGAAACCCTAATAAGCCCTCCAGTTCCAGAGTCCCCTTCCTCCTCCTGCCGCCGGGACGCCATCTTCGCGCGGACGGCCTTCTCCACGGCGGCGTAGTCCAGCGGGAGGGGGCGCTCGACCCCCCACCTCTCGCACCAGCGCAGGACCGTGGACTTGATGGCCAAGTTGGGGAAGAACGTCTCGAAGTCGGGGGTCGACCCATCTTCGAGAACCGGCGTGAACCTCAGGTCCCGGCACACCTGGACGGAGACGCGGTCGAAGGTCTGGCCGGAGGACACGACCACGGGGTCGGCCATGAGGGAGCCCGCGATGGAGCACAGGAACTCCCCGGGGGGGCCGGGCTTGGAAGGAGGAGAAACCGAGCGAGAGAACGAGAACCGCCACCTGGACTTGCCATTGGCGCCCATGTTTCCCCGAGAGCTAGCTCGAGCTACAGCGCTTCAATTCAAGAAAACAACGTTGCTGCGGGGGCCGAACGTGGTGGGTGCAGAGGATTGGCGGGTCGACAGGGTGGTCATCAGCAGCAGCAGCAGCTTCAGCTTGGGAAGATGAGGGAGGCGATGGAGAGATCTGCTGGGCTTTGGGTGGTGCTGGTGGTTTTACCCGGGGAGGAGTGGAAACTCAGGAGAGAGAGAGAGAGAGAGAGAGAGCGTGCGGGAGACAAATGGCGGCTTGTCTATCAATTACAGTTGACGTTGTCGTGGAGGGGATTTATTACCGAGGTGAGAAGTGGTAGTTGCGCTCTTCTTCCTTCCTTCCTTTCTTCCTTCGTTCCTTCGTTGCTTCGTCAACTTCTTTTGTTTGGTTCTTCTGGTTTCTTTCGGAGGTAAGAAGGACGGGATTGGGCTGTTAACTAGTGGTCGGTCCTGTTACGTCGCTGAGTTGGTGGCATTGACCCTAATCACATGAAATAAATAGTTAATATCATGAAAATTTTTAAATTAATATATATGCAATAAATTTGTCGTGAATTAATTTTTTCATCCCAAAAAAGGTCATACCAATGCATTTGTGATAAATTTATTATGAATTAATTTTTTGAATATCAAAAACTCTAAATTTATATATTTGTGATAAATTTGCCTTCCATAAATTTTTATTAAATTGGATTAATACTGCAAAAAATTACAAAATGCCCGGCTGGTGAATCCCCAAATTAGTACACTCACTAATTGTCATATGTTATTTAAATTAATAATTTGACTATAAAATTTAACAAAAAGTAACGAAAAGTAAATTTGTCACATTTATACAAATTTTTTGGTTTTTAACGGCATTAACCCATATGTAAAATAATGTAATTCATGACAAGTATTTCCAGACAATAGTTGACAATAGATTGGAGAGACTAGAAAGTTCTTGGATCCATTTTGGAAGTTCATAGGGTATAAATATTCTTAAAATTATCTCAACCCCATTTAGATAGAAAAGAATAACAATTCATATGGCAAAGTTTATTCTCTTCAGCATTTTTATAGAATATATGTACATTTCTAAATAAGATACTCAATCGATTAACTAACTCTAACATAAAGATTAAAGAGATTGGTGAAAGTTACGCTACATATGCCTTCCGAATTAGGTAAAAGAACCTCGTACAAGGTGCGGGCTAGCACTCCTTCAACCGCTTTGCTCGAGCCTACCTTCGTCATTATAAGATGCGCTTCATGATTGAGAAGTTAAGCCAAAGTCTCATTATCATTTTAACATTCGATGTGACACGACAAAATCATCCCCCGAAAATAATGCATGGCCTGCTTTAGTGCTAGGGCGGGGATTTGAGTTTTGTCTTGTATTGCCATTGCTGATTGAGTTCTATTTCCTTTCACATTCGGCTGACACCTACGCTTAACCGCTAGTCTTTCCCCCTACCAATAAAAAGATCGTCGTTCGTGGAGGAAACCGATCCTGCCCATCTTCAAATAGTTCAATAAATCATGTCGACGAAAAGTCTACTATACTCTTGTCATTTCTTTCCAACGGGGGCATTTAAAATTAGATCCGTGTAGGACATTTTTCTAAAGGTGTTTTGGTAAAGCTTTATTATCGGAAATAATTTTTAATTATTTTAAGTCGTTTAATAATTATCTAAAATTTCAATTCCCGAAATAAAATTGCGTTGGGTACCGTTATGAAATTTTTTAATCCAAATCATTTTTTTTATAATTTTATTACTTTTTTCTTCTTTCATTTTTTTTCTTTTCTTTCTCTTATTCTCCTTTGAGGTCTGCCGGTTGTCGGCCTTGGGATGACCAGCGATCAGCCAGACGAGGGTCGGCGACCTCTGCTCCTCATCGGCCGAGCTTTGGCTAGGCGAGGTTAAGCGTCGTTTGGCCACTAGCGAGCCTCTGAAAAGCTCGCCAGACCTCGCCAAAGACTAGCGGTGGCGGGAGGGGGGCAACGGACGACAGCGGCAGTAGTTGAAGAAGAAAAAAGAGGGAAGAAGAACAAGAAAAAAGAAAAGAAAAAAGAGAAAATAGGTTGGCTTGATTTTAGAATTATTCTCGGGAACAAAAAATCAACATTTTTTAACTTATTGATTCAATTCCAAATCTAATTCTAGGAACCAAAAAATAGAAATTTGTTATTGGGAACAAAAATTTACCAAACAAATTTTTATTCCCAATCTACTCACGAGAATAGAAAAATAGAAATTGTTACTATTTGGTAAGTTGCCAAATGGAAGCCTAAATGATCCCTCCAAAGAAAAACTACAATCGGAATAATGGTATCGGCTCGCGTCAGCATAGGATTGATTTTTTCCTCTCTTGAAAGGGAAAGAAAAATGCCATACCGCGGACGTGCTTTGACCGCATTCCCTGTTGGATCGATCTAGTACAGATAATTCGCAGCACGGAATGAGATCTTACGAAGGTCGCGATGAAGGCCGACGCAGGCGGAAAATTCTATCGCCTGGACATCATCGACGGTGGGGTTCCTATCATCCCGGCGGACCCGCCGCGTTAATGATCTGTGGTGGCAATGGCCAGAGCGGACGTCCAACGGGGACTGCTCCTGTCCCTTTCACGGCTTCTCCCACGTTGTCAGTACATGAATGCATTCGTTGGACAGGTCCAGATCCGACAAGTCAAGGGACGACCTCCAGTCCACCATTATGACTTTTAAATTCAATTGGGTCCCACCTTCGCACGGACAAAAGATACTCTTTCCAACGTAAATCCAGGCCTAATGCCCCAAACATATTCCAATCTTAAGATCAATTCTAATTTTATCCTCTCTTTTTTTCATCCCATAAAAAACACTCAAAATTTGGTACCATCTCTCAGTTCTACCATAAACTTAATTTTTATCTCATAAAAAAAAAAACTACCAGGTTTAGTCTTAATTCTATCTTAAACTTTTTCCATCTCCTAAAAAACCATATTCACTTGATTCCTATGTTAACCTTCATTAAATCTTTGTCCAAAATCATCCTTGGTTATGTGATGTTTCTGTCATTACTCTAGTTTTTTTTTTTCTCAAATTTGATTAAAAATTAGATCAATCAAAATTGACCTTTTCTAATTATTCTTATTCTTAAGAGAGTATTCCTTCTATCTCACTCAACATCTTCAATTCTATGCTCAATCTCTAGTCTCTAATGCTTGGGAGTCTTCTATCTCTTGCAATTAGAGAGCTCGTGCTCGAGATATTCCATTTGGGATGCTCGAACAATGTACACTTAGAAGCTTTCTATCTCTTGGTTGTTAAAAGAAATTATGTACGGATGGTTACTAGGGACAAGTTTGGGACTCGAGTAAAAATTAGTGATTTTTAATGACATACTAAAAGTTTAGGATAAAATTAGGATTAGAACTAAAGTTTGAGATTTTCTTATAGGACAAAAATAGTATAGGATGAAATTTAAACTAGACCTAAAGGTGAGTGTTTTTTTAGGGCATTAGGCCCATAAATTGGAGACTCGCCCAGCTCGAGTAAACTACTAATATGCAGTTATGCACCATTAAGCCGATGAAGCTAAAGGCCTAAAGTCAACGTCTCTAATTGCTTAGCAAACAAAAATAATTTCGTCAGAAAATCCTCTGCTAGTATTTATGAAAAAACAAAACATCTCCATCACATTTCTCAAAATTTGCCGAAAGAAATTAAGTGAGAAGATGAAATACACACATCGAGAGACGACCGAAATATTATCCGATTCATGGGGCTTATATGGTATTCTCACCAATAATAAAAATCCCATGAAAATGATGCGATCCTTTCTAGCTTCAAGGTCAAAAGGGACGGCACTTGTCATATCTTTCATGGTGCGCAAGCATCACTCAGAGGGACAGTAGGCCCCATCAGTAGAAGATCTTTTTGTTGCTTCCACGACTCTTCAGGCAGCCCTTAGCTCGGGGCTTGCGAACGACCACCCTTCCACGTCTTCAAGGGATGAATGAAGGTGGAAAGAAGACACTTCGAAGTAACACGATCATCATTCGCACCCAGTTCGGCCCTAGTGTCAATTCCATTTCCAAATAGAAAAATTTGGGGAGAGCATTCCCAATACGGCATCAATCTTAAAAGGCACAGCATAGTCAGACCCTCCAGCTCACAGAAAAGGCAAATAAAGCGTTGGCAGAGGCTTTGTATTATTGTCTATCTTTCTCACGTCATGGCATCGCCATGATTAGGGGTGATTTCGGAGCTGGGATGTGTGATAAGCAATTGGAAGGTAAACTACGTATGTCAGGTGACTCAGAAATCTCCGGTTACTAATTAAAAGGAAAAATCAGATTTAGGGGGAAGCATCAAATATGTTCACAGAACCTAATAGCCGGATGTATGTCCAACGCACGTACAAGCTTATGGTATTTATTTTAATACACAGAACTCGGAATGGCATCCAAAAGATAATACAACATTGGATTACCGGCACCAACCCATCACCTGGTCCTTCCTTCCCTCTCTCCACCAGATAAGAAGGAACGCAGGAGAAAAAAGATAGATAAATAAAAGTATACCAAAGAAGTGAAAGCATCAGATTTCTACACACGTCTTGAACGAGACAAGAGAGCAAGAAGAATCTTTCTCCTGGGTCCCTGCAAGTAAAAACACAAATGATGAGAACTAGGAGCTTATTAAGATGCAGTAGTGCATATGCAGTTTGACTCTCCATGCTCGACACAGACATCTGCCATCATTCCAGAGGCACCACAAACAGAAGATAAATATATATAGAATCATTCAGTTCCAGGATCATTGAGTTTATGTACATGTTTTTTTCCTAATTAAGACCTGGCAGTATAATAACCACATCCAACTAAGTTACGACAGGAATAACTGGTTTTCAGCTCTCTTGATCACCAGGACATCCAGCAACATGGCTTATATGCGTACATAATGCTAAGAAAAACATGACAACAGAAACGATCACGAAGCCTTTGTTTTTTAGACCCTAATTGTTGGCATTTAGCCACCACCAATATAAGATCAAGTCATGGTGACTTGCATTGCTAGACCTTGCATTGCTTAGTCTGTGGATCATCGACAAACTTACATATCTACGTTTTACAATCTAAGTCAAACATACCATTGGTATGCCCATCTCTTTGAGGTCATCGTCCCGCATCTGCTTCAGTACATCCATATCAATCTGCCATTCAAAACCACTTCCACGGTCAGGAGCTGTCCAGCATAATTGGTACTTCTCTCATTGTCCAGATTACAATATTTCAGCTAAGGTAACAAAGTTTTGTTAGGTTATTTGCCAATAGCATATCCAGTTCAGCTAAGTCATGTAAACTTCACAGGGCACAATTTCTGGAACCAATTACATTATAAGCATTGTCTGCTATTGCATTGACATTGAAGAAGAAAAAAAAAATGGAATAGACATCTCTTAACAGGACAAAAGAGATTGTACCTATGTGCAATGGGTTCGTATATGAGTGTCTACTGGCGGCCAAACCTCATTAATCAGGAAAATTAAATGAGGCTATAATAACGAATGACTAGTGCGAATGACTGCTCTAGATTCACTTTTTACGCTACAACATGCAGCCACATGAGGCTTGATTAATAGCTATTTGTAACTGAAGAAAATTAACAAATAAAGGAAAAGAAGCTACACATTACATGAGGCATGACTAGCAACAGCTTATTTTCTACGTTTATCTGACATACGTCCAGTTGTTACAATAGCCCAGTAGAAACAGGAAAGCATCCTCCCTATGATATTTACCAATATCAACTGAAAACCTTAGCCTGATTGTTTCTTTTTCTAGCATCAGATTATTCAAGTCTGTTGTAGCTTACATATAAATCATGGAAAAATCTGCACAGCCAGCGAACCAGCAAAAATGAATGGCATATTTTGACGTGTTTTCTCTAGTTTGTTGTGCACAAGATGCAAATTACTTACTTCCTCAGCCTGAAAATGAATGGCATACTTTCCCAAGCCAAGAGAATTTAAGAATGGCCCAATGGAAAGTGGTCCCTGTACCTGCATAAAGCCAATCAAACAAGTGATGAGTGCATAGTGCTGAAAGGCATGATGCACCAAAGGGGGCAAAAAAGACTAGTGTTGAAGGGCATACTCTGACACGGGATACTTAATATGTCATAGCAAACATAACTAAACTTTTAAAGCTGGTAAAACTAAAAAACTGTCTCAAAGAAATGATATTGATCAAGGACTTAATGTCAGCTCCTCCACAAAAAACAATATGTTGTAGATAGTTGGATTAAAACAAATAGCTTCTGACAAATGAATCGGGGTTTTCAAGATGGCAAGACATTATAAGATATCCCAATGTCAAAGTCTCATCGGCTGTTGTAATTTGATAATGTCGAAGGCCCTCTTTCTAGCCCTCTTTCTACAAGTTCAGGTAGATTTCCACTTTTGGGTTGGAAATTGTTTCAGTTCTTATTGAGTTTATAGTGGTTGTATTTGTGATACCTAGTTTGCAGATAGACATATAGGTATGTAAACTCCAAAGTCACTGACTAAATGTTGAAAACAATCTCAGCTGCTGTGATTTGCAAGCATGTATGGACTTATTAAAGAATACCATCTACCAAAAACTCATCTCAGGGCTATGATAATAAAAGCCTGAATGCACTGAAGCAGAATATGACAGCCCTATGATGCGGAACAGACCACTCAAGCACGAACAATTTAACTGTACCGCATAAAAACTTCTATGTGAGATGGCCCCACGTGGATGCAATCGTGGCAGAGACCTAGCAGAATCCAGAGGCAAAGGTGTTCTTGTCACAAAATGTGAAGAGGAGTGTGGCCCTGCAACTGCATGATCATAGACATCTCTTGCAACCTGTGTAGGAACTCTTGGTGCATCAATTGGTCCATACGTGAGCAATTCTCGCTGGCCATTGATTGGCCTTGGTGGTGAAAGGCCCCTTGAAACCCTGAATATTCTATCTGGCGATCCATGTTGGAACCCATCATGAGTCCAAGAAGAATAAGACTTTCGCATTGAATTCAGCTCTAGTAAATCTTCAGCACTTCTTGTCGGTGGAATTCGCCTCAAAGGGCTATCAAGTTTTGGCTCAAGTGAATGGTGCACTGTATATGAGCTCAGAGGAGAATGGACAGTCCTACGAATATTAACGGGGGCATTAATGTGATCTTGCTCTCTAACATTGCCACTAGCCTGCCTCGTCTTGTTCCTGTGCATGAGCTTGATGCGAAGGTCTCCAGCACCTTTGGTGTTAGTAGAGGTAGGACAGTCAGTACCAGAGAAAGGAAGACAAATTCATAAAGTTAACCTTCCAATTACTTATCCAGATCAAGAATGGGTAACATCGAGGCCTACCATTCAAGCTCTTAATATTGCTCTCGGCCCTCCTTCTGCAACATATCAAAGACTTACTTCAGATTAATTCCCTGCTTGGCTTTCCCAAGGAAACTAAATGTCCCTATCCCAGTTCTTAATTTTTTTGCAGGGATTGAGATCCTCTCCACAAAAATGAAAAAAATCATCGGCAGAGTAGATCTTTTCTCACATAAAAAAAGTTTATGACATGCAAATACGCCATAATGATTGCAAAGAAGAGAAAACTGAAAGCAGCTTGTTTCATCAGCCTTGCCCTTACTGCTCACTTTTTCCACATTTTTTTACCAACAGGGAAAAAATACCCAACATGATGAAGCATCAACAAAGTACATTGAGGAGCTATCAATTAGTTCTCTAACTAATCAAATAGATATATCCCTCAATTGACAATCCAATCAAAATAAGACCTTAGGAAAGGAAAACCTAACAGCCCCATCATCATTGCCGAATTTCTCATTAATGAACCCAAGCTTCGGCAAGCAATGAACGAATTGATAGGTTGATAGATAACTAACCTCTTGACACTTCCATGAGAAAGACTGTCAGCTTTCCCTCCAAGTCTCTCCTTTATAGAGCGCTTAACACCAGCTTTTGGAAGTGGCGCTGCTCGAGAATCATTCAATGCATTCCCAGCCCTCTTAACTACCTGACAAAAGGATCACACATATAAATTGGCAAGCCAATCGGTGCTAAACAATCCCTCAAGCTTCAAGTAACTACTAGTCCGATCACCTCTATGCAGAAAAAAGACATTATCTATAGCCTAGTCAAAGCTGGTTGAAAGCAAGTATTATACAATGCACAATATCACTTCAGAAGAGGCACTCATGGCATGCTTAAAACGCAAAGAACAAGCTCGTTATCCGACGGCAGAGCCTCCCTCGGGGTTCGACTGATCACGGAATCGAGCATATTCCTCCAGAAAAGCGGCACGCGTCATCCTCACGCCTAATCGTAACCGATCGAACAAAACCGCATCACCGCAGCCGAGACAGGTCCCGACAACGAAACTTAAGCTACCGCGGAATCCGCGAACCAACGAGCCAAACAAGTCCAGCTGAAACAAACGGCCAATCGATCCCAAGATCTCATGCGAAGGCGCCGAAACCAAGAAACGCATTGCGCGCACGGAGCTGAAGCGGGCACGTACCTGACCGGACCGACCGAGCGTGATCGTGACCTGAGGCCTCGACATATCTCCGACGCCCTGGAGCCGCGGAGCTCAGATCGTCGGCGGCGCGGAGCCGTCGACCGACGAGGCCGCGCTCGATTCGCCGATCGGAACCCTAATTCGACGCGGCGGGGACGACGGACCGATCGAAGATCGGAGGAGCTCGGAATCGCGGAGGTTTTTGGGGAGGAGGAGGAGGGGGAGTGAGGTTTTTCTAGGAGGGCTTGCTGCTTCGCGTTGACTCGGGGACGACGACTTGACTAACGAAGGCAGGGCAGATTTAGTTATTCTTTGCACACCTCGGGAAGCAACGGTTCCTCCACCCCGGCCGTGGGGGTTGGGCCTGTCACGGTCGGACCTGGTGAAAGGTGGGCCCAAAAGCCCATTATGGGTTACGTGGGTTTCCCATACGGACCCATAAGGCTCCCCCGAGTTTTGCCAATACTCAAGTTCAGGCCCATAGCCGATTGCTACCTTAGCTTCTTAGGATCCGTTTAGTAACGCTTTTATTCCAAAAAACAATACAGTCTTTTTCTATTTTTATTCCTTTGAATAATAAACACACTTTATATTTTTGAAATGAAAAAATAAGATAAATGCATTTGGTATTATTTACAAAAGTGTAGTATTTCTTTTAATTTTTTAAAAAAATTTGAAGATTTTTTTCTTTTTTTCTTTTCTTATTCTTCCTCGCTACCATTCACCACTGCCACTATTGGCTGCCATCACTGACGGAGGCCAAATAACAAGGGGCAGTGAGTAGCAAGGATGAAGAAAATAAATAATAATAATAATAATAATAATAATAAATTATTTCTATAAATTGCTCCCGAGAATAATAAATTATTTTTCTCTACTTCTTGTTTTTATTCTAAATTTATTCCCCAGTCACTTTTCTATTCCGAGGAATAAAAACTTAGTTGACATTACCAAATGGATTTCTGTTCTTTTTTTATTCTGAGAAAAAAAAAAGAATAGAAATTAGGAGAAATAAAAACTCTATCAAATGGAGCCTTGATGGCCCCATGTACAGCCAAAAATAGTGAAAATAACACAAAAAGTTCATGGATTTGGCTCAATAAGAAATATGGTCAACGAACTTTAGCCTAATATGCAATGTCGTTCATGAATTTTAAATTTATTCAATGCAATTCCCAAACTGCTAGTATATGTTCAATCTAGTCCATTAATTACATGAGAATGTTTAACGTTGTTCTTATATTTATTCAAGTTTAGCGATAATATTAAATATTTTCATATGCTTTAGGGACCAATCGAATATAAGTCAAAAGTTTAGGGACCATATTAGATAAATTAAAAGTCTATTTATCATATTATGCCAAAGTTCATGGACTATTTGTGTCATTTTCCTGTCGAAATACTGAAATAACAACATCAATAAGTAAAACAATAAAATTGATGATTCCAATTTGAAGTACAATGAAAAATCTCCTCACGCGACTATTGGATTTGAGGTATGAAAAAAAAAATTGAAATTCTATGTATAGATTAAACCATATGCAAATGATTGGGGGATTTATTTGAAAAAAAAAAATCTTCACCTAGGGGTGGAGCTAGACCTTAAGTGAGAGGCAAATGTACTGTGCCTATAATTTTGGAAAACAAATTTTGATTCGTTTCACGATGTGTTAATGAGATATGATGCAAGATTACATTACTCCAAATTCGATGGGATTTTCATCATGTACATGATTAGCGGAAAAATAACAAAGCGAAAGATTTTTTTCTTTTCATAAATAAATTGAATACAAGAAATCATAAAGGTTTAAGTGAATTTATTGACAAAAACCCACTCAAATACTCAAAATGGGTCAAGAGCTTATAGAATCCAGCACGCCAATTCTAAAAGAGCCGGCCTTTGAAATGATGGAATCAAGTTATAAGCCCCTTAACTCATCTCACGTATCCATGTGGCGACTCCAATTCACTTCAAGCCATCATACACTTGTGTGGATCTACCGGGGGCTTTGCCATTGAGTAGTGGGCTTTTCACTGTCATTGGGAAGGCATTCTAAAGTAGTTTTTTTTTTTTTTTATTAACTAATTTCAGTCCCACTTAATGTTCAAACTTTGCTATTATCTTTAATCTTGACATGATAGATTACCAAGCTTGATATTGAGGGGTAAATCTATATCGAAAATATTTTAAGGCGCCAATTCCTTTTCCTTAATTTTGCATTCATGGTTCATTTTATTTGTTACTTTTTTACTGGTAAGGTAAGTCTTCTCTTGATCCACTTCTAATAAAAAAAAATTGCAAGGCTTACAAAAACCGAAATGTATATTATCATTTGCAATTAGGGCATGTTACATGGCCCACATCAAACGAGAAGCACACGTTTGCTTTCCACAAAATGCAACTACCATTTAACCTAATTGAATTTTTAGAGTTTGCCATCTAACGTCAAAATTATTCTGGAAGAAGAATATAAAGATAATATGTGCTCTAAGTTCTTAAATGCGAATTAAGATGGTTGGGCATTTTTAAGTTCTAAATTTAGAACAATCCCTTTTTTTTCAAGAAAGAAATTTTGATAATGATTGTCACAGGATGATTTGTTTTGATGGGAGTTGAAATAATATTCGAAACCTAATATTTCACCAGGATTTTTTGACTCGACTTTTTTTTTCTTTTTTTGTAATACTTCCTAACTCTTTTAGAAATATATTAGCACTGGAAAAAAATCTGATTTTTTAGAGCTAACTAGTAGAATCGTCTAGTTTACTAGATTAGTTTTACAGAAAAGGATAGTAACATTCACTAAGAACTCTCAAAGGGGGAAATGGTGGGAATATAACTCAACGAAAATTGCTCTCTTAACAATGAAAATGTTCTATATTAGGACAAATTTTTATCGAATAAATTTCACACTACCGTCCAGCGCCTCTAGAAAAAAAGACATGATTTTCACAAGCAATGTTTTGTTTTTGGTCGGTCACAAGCAGCGTTTCTTTTTTCTTTTTCTTTTTCGGGATGAATGTCACAAGCAACGTTAACAGGTGGGAAAAACCACAATTTATACATGTGCCTATCTACAAATCCATATGCCACAATCTCTCAATAGATCAATGCAATGCTTGCAAATGTCTTCTATACTATTAATGATGGATTCAAATAAGACAAGGTATTTTCCTCAATTCGAGGGGTTGATCGAGTCAAACGATACGGATGCTTCATATACTCTAACAAAAAAATTTCGATATGCACAACTAGAGTAAATCTCAATCCTAAATTTCTGATAAAGTTGCAGGACTACGGTTCTCGACTCTTTCCGAAATAAATCTTCATGTATGTACTGACAAATCAACCTCATTACTTATTTTCATGGACATAGGCAGCTGCAGCCCAGTCATTCAAGAGCAGCTAAAGATGAGTAGCTAATATCTCATCCTCATGTTCTTATGCGCATGCCAAGAGTAGCCATCAATCGCAGATCATTGGAAATCAAGGATGGAATGCGATCATTGTCACATACTCGACTGTTTCATGCTGCCCAGAAATGTAAGCTAACCCTAGTTCGATCTGTATTGAGATACATGTGGATAACTCATGTAGACATAAAGCTCAAACTCACCAAAATATCGGGAGCATGTTCGGCTAAATCTCACCGCACGCACGCACCAACATACACACACCCACAGACACACAGATTTAACTGCTCACATGATCCGTGTAGCAGTCAAAAACCCAGAACAGAAAAGAGATGGTTTCTCCAAAAATAATAGAAATGAAGCAAACTGTTTGGCGTATACCAGAAATGGCAAAGAAAAGCTTCTGAGAGATTTCTATAAACTTCTCTGATTAAACTTAGCGAAAACAATCGGACCGAGACGCTTGATTCCCCGACAACATACTACAGATCAGAGAGCAGCTTGCTACTTGACGATGGATCATCCTCTGCAGCAACAGATCTCTGGCTCTTTCTCTCTCTCAGCTTGGCATCACTTGCTAGGGTTTTCCCCGAGAGCTAGCATCATCTCCTTCCTCCTCCTCCTCCTCCTCTTCTTCTTGCTTCGTCTGCTTGATCTCTCCTGATTTAAGTTGAGGGTTGTGCTTTGGGCGTGATGATGAAGAAGGAGGTTGATGGATGTAATGATGATGGTGGTGGAGAGTCAGAGGCATGGACGAGAGAGGCATGATGATGATTGCTTTGTTGGGTATTGCTGTTGTTGGGTTTATTCTCTCTCCATCTCTCTCAAGCTTCGAGCAATAATAATTCAAGGTATTGCGTGCCCTAGAGAGAGATTATTAATTCATCACGAAACCCATGGTGGGTGGTAGCTTTTTCATGAGTTTTCAACTCTCTTTTTTTTTAAATAAATTTTTTCTTGAGGACAAAAGGGGAGATGAACTCCCTTCTTTTTTTTTTTTTTTTCTGTGAAATGGAAAAAGAAGAAAAGTCGAAATGGAGATAGTAATAGTACTTGCACGCTTGCTTCAACCACTTTTCATTGCTTTCCACGGTTGTGTTTACTGGGAAGGTCACTTTTTCCATGGTAAAAGTCTTTGCCAACATGCGCATTCTTCTCCCTCCACGCACAAAAAGACAGATCAATATATATGCAGTGTTGCACCGTTGAAAAGAGAAACTTGTAGGACTTAATTTGAACTTGTACGAATATTTAGTTGACATCAGTCCATCATGACACCCGACATGATTATCACTAGATGTCTAATATCATATCGGGTGTTGAATAATCATACCGGATGTCATGATAAAGTGACGTAAAAATGAATACATGTCGGCCTCGAGTTATTGCATAAAAGTGATCCTAAGATTCATCTTTGGAAAAACACATAACTAGAGGGCTTATTATTTTCTTGTAATGCATAATATAAAAGGATACGGTCATTGTCGATAGACATGTGATGTGTATATTTAGACATTGGTCGTATCATTGGATTTTTGTGTATGTTTTCATCCAAATGGCAAATGTGCAAGATTTTTGTTTGCTTTGTTGGAGAACTCATTTCAGTGGGAACCATTTTGTCCATTTAATACAGTAAAAGGCTGTTTGTGGCTATATCCGTGAAGGGTGAATATTGTATATGAAGCTTTATTGGGTTTAGTTAAAGAAGGAACTTTGGCAGACCAAGGACGAGGGCAAAGGGTATTAACTGAGCAAGATTAATATACAATAATGACAGAGAGGAATCATGGAACTCAGGAATGACAGTTGTTTGAGAGAGAGAGAGAGAGAGAGAGAGAGATTCCTAGAGTTGATAGCATATGAGGGACAAGAACAGCTTTGTCTCTCTGCTCCTAAAAATAATATAATGACCAGATGCTTTTCTCGCCGATAAGTTAACTCTCTCTCTCTCTCTCTCTCTCTCTCTGAAAAGAATTAGAGTAAATCTTTTCCGGAATATACGGATCCTGAACTGATTCTTGATCATGTCTGCTGCGAAGATCATCGTTATGCAACTTGCCATGTTATCACCTGTTCTTTCACCTGCGGATCAAAGTCGAGAAGGATGTTTTCACAGCCATTTCTTCCTTCAGAACTGTTGCTATCATAAGGAAAGACAAAAATTGACCTCACCCACATGGCAAAAACACCTAGCTTGTTGAGTAACTTGCTGATGTATTCTTTCTTTTGTTCGCATGTCATCTAACAAATACTTAGGCGAGCATTGGGGCCAACCATATTCTACGTGGTTCCTTCATTTAACAAATGAGAACCTAAACAGGAACCTATCTTCGTCTTTCCCTCTTCATTTTGTTCAGCTTTGTGTTAGACAAATTAATGTCGCCATGCATGAAAGGAGAGAATATATGCTCTAAACATGCAAAACTATCTTTTATGATAACCCAGTTGTTCTCAATAAGTAATATCATTTACAATTTCCTCTTAACCCATAATTTCCTTGATGGGTCAGTTTGCCTAAGCTATACATTCTTATGCTATATTGCTTTTAACCGAGGCACCGTTTTATTCCCTCTCTGTAGACATCTTGTTCTCCACTCTATAAATAGCTGTAAAACTAGGAATATACTGTGGATTTGGGACAAGATAATTTGTCCTCTTTTGGGGCCAGAGAGGATTAAATCAAATGATCATGCATCAGGACCCTTGTCGAAGTGACTTTTAGGTTTGACCCTGATAAAAGCTGCATCATGCATCCGCAAGGGCCAGCCTTTCTTTTCACCCTCTCTTCCTCCTTCCTCAGTGCAAAAAACTTTATGCGCGGGCAAAGGGACATGAAAAAAGTGGGCCTCTTGACTTGCTAAAGAGAAAACGAAGTTCAAATTTTCCGGAGATTCAAATCCTTTTTAGCACCAAAACATAGTTCAACGCCCTATATCCAAAAGCTCCATGCAACCCTTTCTCACTATTCCTTTTTGTCACTTTTTGCTTTGCACATTTGATCCTTGTGGGTTCCTTATGTATTAGTGCCTTTTTATATATACATATACTTATATTGAAATATATTCCATGCATACATTCTTCATCTCTCTTGATTAATCAAATTCACAAAGAAACTCATGTGGAGCAGCTATATTATATATAGATATATTCATTTGGGGTGAGAAAAATTTCTATCTATCTATTCTCAAGATTATATGTATTGATTTTGGAATACTCAGAATTACAAGTTAAAAGGGTCGGATTGCAAATCATCTTCTGTCCACGCATGTCCAAATAAAATTGAACATGTACAATATACTCTAGATTAAGATCCCAAAAATGTCAAAAGTCTAAAGAGTTCTTAGAGGGTATTTTGGACCTTTCACAAAGACTTCTCTATGCTTTTATTTCTTTTATTCCGCCAGAGTCTCTCTCTCTCTCTCTCTCTTTCCCGTGGTGTGACTCCTATGAAGTGACAGAGAATAGAGAGGTACTGGAAATATTCCATAAGCTGCGAGTCGTTTTGGCTCCCTCCATTATATGTCCGTAATCATTACGAACTAGAAAGTAGAGGCATCGAAAAGTATCCCACGACAAGGCGCACAAAGTGACGCGGGGCCCCTCGCTGCCTGTTCGTCGAATCCGGTAGAAGAGCTCGTGGAAATAGATTGGAGAGGCAGACAGGGAAGGAATCTATGTCCCTGTAATTTCCGTGATTGATAAACGATGAAGATTGTCTCAAATCACCGACGTAAAAGCCATAACTCTTTCGCTCGCATGCGGACATTGCTCGTCGGCATGCCATTGAGTTATCGCATCACTCCCCTTTTTCGTCGTTCTTTGGATCACGAGAGTGGAACGGTGTGAATGTGAATTCGAGAATCGCTTTCCGATAAACACGGCCCCGGTCGGATAATTATGATCTCGACATTAACCTAATCGTTCGGCTCGAGTAGCGTTTTAGCCTACCGCGGTACACAAGCAAGGGCAGTACCATTGACCCTGCAGGAATATCGACAGACGACATCTGCGGTTGAGGATTGGGACGGCGATTGCGCACGAAGAGGGAGCGTATGATACGATCCCCTAAAAGGGGATGATGCTGGAACTGGCAAGTGCTCCCGGATGAAACGCGAGACACGCGGCCATCTGGGTTCATCCGGTTTATTTTCGGCTCTTTTTCATTGTGGAATCGGGCGGAGTCCATACATTTCGATGAGCCCATGAGCAGAATCAGAGCGAAGTAGGCCAATCATGGCCTGTACTGTACTTTAGTCTGGTCCAAGATTCACCAAAAGCATTTGCTCTAGTTCTCTTCCAGATTTAGAGACGCACAGGTCGATGACTTCTTTTTTTGGGTAAAGCACAGGTCGATGACTTCTCTACTAAATTATCCAAAAAAACCTTAAACTTTTACACTTTTAACTCCTTCATCTCTAGACCTTTCGATTATGTCAATTAAGTCCTAAAATTTTTCATATTTTATCAATTGAATTAATCTGACCAATTTTATCATAAATTTGTTAATATGGACATCGACCATTATAAGTACACAATCGGCGTTGATATCAACATTTTTTAGTAATATTTAAATAAAATTTTGAATTACTTTTTTTTTCCTTTTTTTTCTTTTCTTTACTCTTTTGTTGGAAGATATGCATCAATCTGGAAGATATGTTCGGATTCTTGACCAATTTGGTCTGTACATATTTTAGCTAGGAATCTAAGATTGAGAGTAGACTCTGATTTCTAAATATTTCTTTGCCTTTATTATTTCATCTATGTACTATAATTGCATAAGCATTGTACATCAGATTATACAATTGAATATACACAAATTCACAAATCTCTATAGTCTTCTCCATCTTCTTTCATGGTATCAGAGCCTCCAGGATGCTGATTCAACTTTGCTTCCGCTCTTGATCACCTAATCCAGGGGAACTCTGATCTGCAAACAGACAGATTTGCTTTATGGAAAACATGGATTATTTTACTAATGAAGAAGAATTTTTTTCCTTACCAACCATGGCCAGCTCTCCTTCGCAGGCTAGTTTCTCTGCTGACAATCAAACAGCAGCAGAAATCTCATCCCAGCTTACTGCGACGACTCAATCTCTTCAACCTCAGCCCGTGCAATGGCGGCCAACTCAGGCTCAGATTAATCTGGGGCAACCCATTGCGAGTCAACCAATCCATTGAGTATCTTACCTGTGGTACATTGGGTCGAGCCCTATTCCATCATTGCCTGGTAACATGCGCCACCAAAGCCACGTCCAACCTGAAGAGAGTCCGCCATCCATGACTGGGGCAAGCCCAACCAACGGGTTGGAGCGGACGAGTGGGTCGAATGGGTCAGGAGACCCGAGCAATGGAACGAATCCCTACCTGGGAAATTATAATGCGGGTTACCAATTCGGGTCAGGCGAACCGGGTTTAGGGACAAATCCCTACTCGAACTTTGTGCCCGGTTTTTTGCCGTTTCCCATCGGAGCCATCACCGGACGATCGGAGCCCAGAGACCCCTTGTATGTCTCAACAGCCGATGGCCCAGAATTGCGGCTAATCAACCTGCAATTAACCGGGCTAGAAAACTATTCCAGGACCACCTGAGATCTCAGACGAGCACTGGTGACAAAAGACAAGGACGGGTTTTTAGATGGAACCGTCCCGATTCCGACCGACGACCGACTGGTGCGACTCTGGAGAAAATGCAACCAGCTCGTTTGCACATGGATCGAGAATTGCATCTCTCCAGATGTCGCGGCCGGTTTGCCACCGACGGAGGATTCCAAAAATATGTGGGAGAATATCAAGCAAATGTACGACAAACTAGATCAAGCAAGAATTTTCTCTTTAATGCAGGAACTTAGCGAATTAAAGTAAGGAAACATGACGATTTCCGCATGCTACAACAAATTATTGTCTCTGTGGAATGACCTCGAAGCTGCAGAAGAGAAGCTTGAGGGACCAGAGGAGACGCTCGCACAGTATCGATCGATGAAAGAACGAGAAAAGGCAACTTGATTTTTGCTTATTTTGAATAACTCGTACCTGACGTTCTGATTGCAGATATTAGCTATGGAACCTGTGCCGCCTCTCGGGCAAATCTTTCAATTGGCCATCCAAGAAGAAAGCCAGAGGCTTGCTTCATCAGAATTGGCGAAAGGAGGAGAGAGCTTCACTCTGGCTAGTCGCGGCGAGCGGCGAAATTGGGCGCCCAAAACCCTAGCACACAAAAAAGGGGGCGAGCTAGGGTTACGGGCATCCGAATCTGAGGATCCTCGTCTCCTTAAAAGGGGAGGAACGAGCGGCTTAGATTTGCAGCGCGGATCGGACGGCTCAAAAGGGCCTATCTATTCGTCCGGATCCAACGGACGAGATGAGGGGACTTGGAAGACATCCGACGGTGGTGGCGTTTCCCTTGAATCCGATGGTGGGAGTTATTTCTTGGGATCCGATGGTGGAGGAATTTTCTTGGCATCAGCCAAATATTTTAACCTAAAAAAGCGTAAATTATATTGTGATTTTTTGCAGAAGGCCACACCACACAGTGGAAAATTGCTTGAAATTGCACGGTAAACCCGGAGAAAAAGGAAAAAAAAAATTCTGCAGCTTATCAGGTTGGTATTTCTAATGCTGATCAATCCATCACAAATGATCAATACCAGCAACTGATGCAGGCAATACAGAAATTGGATACCTTAAACAAAGGAGGAAATTTCTCAGGTATTTCTCGTTGCCTAATTAATATTATTTCCAGAAAATCCTGGATAATTGATTCTGGGGCAAGTGATCATATTGTTTATGAAAGGGCATCATTTTCAGATATTCATGAGGATTTGGAATTTCCTATTTCTGTTCAATTACCAAATGGAAATACTACTCATGTCAAAATCACTGGAACAGTCAAACTCAGCCCACAAATCACACTTCAAAATGTTCTTTTCCTTCCAGAATTTTAATTCAATCTTATTTCTGTGTCCAAAGTCTGCAGAGAAAATTCTTGTCATGTATTGTTTGGTTCTGACGCTTGCTTCTTTCAGGCCCTTTCGACTAGCAAAGTGATGGGCTTGGGTAGTCTTTCTGAAGGATTATTTCTGTGGAAGAATTCTCCAAGTAATTTTAATTTGTCTTCATTTCCTTCAAATAAAATGTCATTGTGTAACACAACTACCAATGATAAAGACTATCTTTTACATTCACGATTGGGTCATAGTGCTTCCATTCCTTACTCTAAGTGTCAGATATGTCCTCTTGCAAAGCAATCACGTATTCCATTTTCTCTTAGTAACAATCGTGCCATGCACATTTTCTCCTTAATTCACATAGATGTTTGGGGTCCTTATCATACCCAACATCATGATGGGTCCCGATATTTTTTAACAATCGTGGACGATTATTCTCGTGCCACCTGGGTTTTTCTGATGCAGTCCAAAGGACAAGTTTTCTCACACTTGAAAACTTTCATTGCTCTGTCCAAGAATCAATTTGGGAGATCCATTCAACGAGTTAGGACAGACAATGGAAGGAATTTTTCAACAATGATTGCAGTTCACTCTTATCATCTCATGGGATTCTTCATGAGAGTACTTGCATTTATACTCCACAACAGAATGGAGTAGTGGAGCGTAAGCATCGTCACCTATTAGAAGTTGCACGTGCATTGAAGTTTCAGGCGTCTATTCCAGAAAATTATTGGGGCGAATGCATCATTACTGCAACATATCTCATCAACCGTATGCCAACTCGGTTACTCAATGGAAAAACTCCATTTGAATTACTCTTCAAGAAGAAACCAGAATTGGGACATTTAAGGGTATTTGGTTGCCAGTGCTTTGCTACTGTCTTGGGTCATCGAGACAAAATGAGTCCTCGAGCACGACGCTGCATATTCATGGGTTATCCGAATTTACAAAAGGGATATCGTGTCCTGGATCAGTCAACATTAGAATTCTTCATCAGCAGAGATATAATTTTTCACGAAGATGTTTTTCCTTTCAAGGAAAGGGATTCTTCCAGGGAGGCATCAAACACTTATGGTAAGTTATTTTCTATGGAAGAATTTCCACATATTGAATTCCTTGTGACAGGAACTCACGCACCAATTACCCCAATGGCTCCTAAGACTTTTGCACCAGCAATTACTGAAAATTCCCATGATGAAGTTCAATGAAATTTCTCCATAATCGAAGAATCCTCCAATGAAGTTGGCAATACGGAGATATCCTCCACTCTGGTTCAAGTGAATCCTCCTCGACGATCTGGTCGATCTACACGACCGCCAGCCTAGACATAAGACTATGTTTGTGCATCCCTTAACTCACCAGGTATTTACTACCCAATATCATCCTATGTTTCGTTCCATAGACTTTCACCGGAACATAGATGTTGTGTGAGTTGAATAGCAGAGAATATCGAGCCATCCACTTATGAAGAAGCAGCTAAAGACCCAAGATGGCAAGAAGCCATGGGGGCTGAATTGCAGGCACTAATTGCAAATGGGACCTGGGATTTGGTCAATCTACCACCAAATAAGAAACCTATCGAATGCAAATGGGTTTACAAGATTAAATACAGCGCTGATGGATCCATTGAACGTTATAAAGCTCGGTTGGTGGCCAAAGGATTTACCCAACGAGAAGGGTTTGACTATCATGAGACTTTTTCCTCGGTCGCCAAAGACGTAACTATAAGATCATTCTTATTAGTTGCTGCTACTAATGATTGGCCATTACATCAAATGGATGTGCATAACACCTTTCTGCATGGAGATCTAGAAGAGGAAATCTACATGGATATTTCTCAAGGATTACGGAGACAGGGGGAGAATAGAGTATGTCGTCTCCGCAATTCTCTTTATGGTCTCAAGCAAGCTTCCAAGCAATGGTATGCCAAATTTTCAGATGCTCTCACTTCTACAAGTTTCAAGCAGTCCAGATATGATTACGCCTTATTCACATGGAATCAAGGTATGTCATTTATTTATCTGATGATATATGTTGACGATATCCTCATTATGGGAAATGATAGAACTGCGATAGAGAGATTCAAAAAGTATCTGCACCTTACTTTTCACATTAAAGATTTGGGAGCACCCAAATACTTTCTTGGGATAGAAATTGCTAGATCTGATCGTGGGATTTCTCTTAGTCAACGGAAATTTGTGCTGGAAATTATATCAGAGGCAGGTTTGTCGGGATACAAACCATCAGTCATTCCAATTGAGCAAAATGTGAAATTGACCACCAAGGATTATGATACTGGGACATCTGAGAATAATGATCCCATCCTTAATGATCCTTCAGGTTATTAGAAACTTGTTGGGAAACTGATATACTTGACTATGACCAGACCCGACATATCGTATGCAGTGTAGACTCTCAGTCAGTTCATGCATAGTCCTAAGTTGTCTCACTTAAATGCTACTTTGAAGGTCGTGAAATATTTGAAGAAGTTTCCAGGACTAGGGATTCTTTTATCCAAAGATTGCAACATGGAAATGTTGGCATACTGTGATGTAGATTATGCGACCTGTCTTATGAGTTGACGATCCATTACAGGTTTTTGTATTAAACTTGGAAATTCTCTTCTTTCATAGAAAACCAAGAAGCAGGCTACCGTATCATTGTCTTCAGCCGAAGCAGAGTATCGAGCTATGGCAAAGACTACCTGTGAGATCATATGGATACGGGGACTACTTGGGGATCTTGGGATAAAATTGAAGGGTCCGACTAAGTTGTTCTGTGACAACGATGCCACACTCAAACTTGCAGCGAATCCTATAGTACATGAAAGAACGAAGCATATAGAAGTGGATTGTCATTTCACTCGAGACAAGATTCAAGAAGGAGTAATCGAGACCAGAGGAATTGGAACGGAAGAGCAACCGGCTGATATCTTCACCGAGCCTCTATGTCAAAGACAACATGCATATCTACTAAGCAAGCTGGGTGTCTTGGATATCTATCAGTCATCGGCTTGAGGGGGAGTGTTGGAAGATATGCATCAATCTGGAAGATATGTTCGGATTCTTGACCAATTTGGTCTGTATATATTTTAGCTAGGAATCTTAGATTAAGAGTAGATTCTAATTTCTAAATATTTCTTTGCCTTTATTATTTCATCTCTGTACTATAATTACATAAGCATTGTACATCAGATTATACATTTGAATATACACAAATTCACAAATCTCTATAGTCTTCTTCATCTTCTTTCATCTTTTTTTCCTAAGTGCTGGTGACCCTCACCTGACATTAGGGGTGGGCATTGCCGTCCTCATGAACTCTGGGCAAGGCAAGGCAATTCTTGCAAGTGGCTGTTGAGGGCAACCTTCATCCAAGCAAGGCCAACTCCTGCCTAATTGTGGTCGTTGAGGATGGCCCTCGCCAGATTGGGCGTGGGTGACTTCGCCCAGCCCTCTCCAACCATTGTCTGTGGCTGACTATCATATAGAATGATTGGGTTGACTGGATTGCCATGTCAGCATTTTTTGGTCAAAATTAGTTGGATAAACTCAATTGGCAAAACATGACGAGTTTAGAATTTAATTAGCACAATTGAAAGGTTTTGGACGAAATTGGCTAAAGTGCAATAAGTTTATGATTTGTTGGACAATTTTCCCAATTTTTTTTAGAAAAAACACCAAGAACCGATGGAAAGAGGTTAATCTAGTTGAAAAAAGTGGGTGAACCGATCTAGTCAACGTAGGTCAAGCGATGGTGAGCGAGTTTGAGCCATTACCATTTCATCCAACCGTTGGCGTACGAGCTCGCCGTCATAGACATGTCCCGAGTCAGGAAGTCCCTCCATATGAAGTAATAAATGATGCACAAGCTGGTTACAGGCTCACCTATGAAACGACTTCAACCTATCACCTCGACTCCACATTGAATAGATTGCTTAGTCGACTTTTCTTTTCGCTCATTACAGAATCTGAGCCGGTTCGATCAGGACTCCCAATGCGCTTTCCATCATTTATTCTTCTCCTTTTATATGAACAAAGAATCTGTGGTATCCTACCACTAATCCAAAGTTTGCCAATCAATAGCACCAAATATCATCACCCTATTTAGTATAGAAGTCAAAAATTGTCCCTGCAACACAAGGATCACGAGAAACTTTCATTTGCCAAGATCTTTCCTTTTCGTGATGCGTTATTTAACTTCTGTTTTAGACATTTACGTCACGTGCCGAAATCTTTTTGTTAGCTTACTGTGAGCACGTGGAAGTCTAAACTGAAGAATTTAACGTCGAGAACGATAGTAAAGCACTTCCATCAGAATTCTATCTGCTTGATTACTAAAGTTCTTTTCGTTATATAATTAATAATCTCCTTACTGCCTAAGTTTACGAGTGGGATGTCATTGTGACGACCGAAAGAGGGAAGATTCAAAAGCGAAGCGCGAGTGCGAATTGATCATATTATTGTGTCGAAAAGTTGGGCTATTTGATTAAAGCAGGAATTAAGAAAGCACGAGCACTCGGGAAGATGGAAGAAGTGACATGGAGTTTGGTATAAACTATAGTCATTTAGAGGACCGACCAGCGATTGGTTTGCCCCTCTTGTCTCGTGGAAAGAGACAACTCCAACTAATCCCCGCGTAATCGATCAATGCTTTCCAGCACAATTTAATGGATATCATTGATCAAAGTCAAGTCAGCATTGCATCACATGCTAAGAGAAAACTACTCAAGCTTGTAAAGGATTCGGCTCATATCATACTTACCCCAGTCCAAAGGTTTTCATACTTTGTGGTCCAAAAATAAAGGTCACTCTTAATTTCATGATAAAACCCTCAATTTTGATGCAGCTAATCTCATACCCCAATCATAGAATCTTCCACTGAAAGTAAACTTGAAGATCACGTGCACTATCATTGGGGTGGAGTTTTATCTTATGCGCAATATATCGACAGAGATTATTTGAGTCGAAGGTTTGAATATCAGTATAAGTAGGAAAAACCTCAGGATTGGATTACAGTTTTGAGGACCTAAGTCAGTCACACATAACACGACATGCAAGACCCCATTATTCCTTAAACCTCTATCGGCACTCTGGTTCGAATCGACCCACCACAAAATGGAACAAGCACCACACAGAACACCCCCAAAAACATCAATGGGAGCTCACATGTCACCAACCGTATACATCAGAAGCCCTCTAGCCAAAGGCCCCCAAAAAGAAGAGGAGGAAGAGGAGGAACGAAAGGTAGAGATAAAAAAAACCTAAGTGGGAACTCGATTTGCTCTTTACAAAAATGGAAAAGTGACCCTCCACACCTTCAAGTCACAGTCCAAACTCCCACTATAAACCACAAAACAAGCATTGGACGAGCTGCCACAATCCACTGCTGCTGCCAAACACTTGACAGGTCCTTGGTGACCGTTCAAAACCGATATGCAAGCGTAGTTCTTCTCAAACCCTCTCCAAATTCTTATGGTTTTGTCTGCGGAGCCACTGAACACCAGATCGGCCACGACCTTTAAGCACAGTATGGACTTGGAGTGGCCTAAAAGCACGCGCAGGACCACCATCTGGTCGCCATCGTCTTCCCTCTCCCAAGCGATTATGGAACCGTCGCATGCACCGGAAAATAGGATCGACCCATCTGAGTTTAGCGCCAATGCGTTGACCCCAGAATTGTGCCCTTCCAACGTGGCGACTAGGGAGTGGTTCTTGTCGCCTTCGACCTTCTTCCACACCTGATGCCATCAAACTGATTAGAAATATAAACAGCAGAGAGCATTAAACTAAATTACCCAGAAAAAGTAATGGAGTGAGGTCATTTTCCTGGCGTCCCACTTGCTTGCTATTGATACTTTGTGATGATAACGGTGAAAAGATGCAATCTTCGATCTCCAAGTAGTAAGAAAAATATCATTTCTGGACACCAAAAATTAATGTTTTTGTACCCGATGTCAGACAGCTGTCCAGATTTTTTTTTCTAAAATTGACTTCAAGGCACATGTACTTTCTTAACTTTCCACGAGTACCGTTCATTTGCAGAGTACAGACCCATTTAAAGAAAATGGCTCTTTTATTAAAACAAAAGGACTAGGTTGTCGATGCCAAGGGACAAAGTTCGGACAGCCTTTCGATTTCACTTATGCTTAGGTATGATTAGGCACAGGATGATTGAGTTGAGGCCACAAAACCGAATTCTTATCCAAGTTGGCGTTGAATTTTGGGGAGAGTCTAGTTGACTCGCAAGCACCACAACCTTGCAGTTTGCAAATATCTCACAAACTACGAGGGGGTTTAGGAGAAAGATATTGTGAAACAGAAATACTTCGGAGATTCATCAAGAGTACATTTTTAAAGGATTCTATTAAACAAGCGCTTAATAAGCAATCAAAAGAAACATGAGTTACGATAACATAACGAGTGCACTAACTTTCCCCGACGCAGTCATTGCTTTCAAATCAAACTTTTTCTTTGTTAAATATGCATTTGAGAAAGTCCAAAATCAAGCTGTGATCCATTTTTTGAACATTATTATCTCGTCATCTAATTCTGGTAGAATGAGTTTAAAACATGACTTGGCGTGTTTGGCTATGAGATGTATAGCAAACATCGTTTACCGTTTGATTAATGGGTGTCGTAATGATGGATAATACTTCGCACAGTCTAAAGACTCACCTTGATTTTCCTGTCAGCTGATCCGGTGTAGACCCGGCCGTCGGGAGATGATGCGACGGCGTTGATCGCATCGTCGTGTGCGTGTCCGACCGACTCCAAGCACCTGAAGTCCGACGTCTGCCATATCTTCATCGACCGGTCCCACGACACCGAGTACAGGAGCGATGCGTCCCTCGATAACGCGAGCCCTGAGACGACGTCGGCGTGGCTCACCCACACACACCTCTTGTGCCTCCGGACCTGGACCTGCTTCTCCGGCGCCAGGAGCCCCAGCGCCCGGTCGCCCAGTGTCGGCATCGTCGCCAAGCGGGAATACTTCTGTTGGTTCGGATGATTCAGGTTCAGGTCTTGACTTCGGATCCTCCAGGCCCGGATCTTGTGGTCCTGGTGGGCGCTGAAGAGCTTGTCGGAGGCGACCACCAGCGACTTCACCGTGCCTGCGCACGCGGCCACCACCCCCACCCCGCCGTCCCCGCCGCTTTGCGCCTCGTCGGGGTTTATCAAGGTGGCGCGTTCCCACGACAGGATGTCCTTGTCGGAGGAGCCGGCGAGGAGGAACTTCCCGGCCACCGCGAGGGAGGAGACGTAGGAGTTGTCGTGTCGGCCTCTGACGGTGGTGACGAGGCTGTGGTGGTGGAGGTGGCCGTCGAGGTCTGTTGGGCACGATTGTGAAAGCGACGGCAATGGAAATGGCTCTGTTTGGTCTTCTCTGCATGGTTTTGGATCGTTTCCGAATGAGTGGTGGCGGTCGTCATCATCTTCTAGGAGCGACGGCATCATGAGAGAGAAAGAGAGAGAGAGATAGAGAGAGAAGGAGTGGCGATGGAAACGTTGGATTGGTAGGGCTTGGAGAGAGAAGCCAAATTGCGTTTGTATTTATACGTGAAAGTGCGAGGAAGAAGAAAGCTTTTTCCGAGGGAAAAGACGCCAAACGCCAATCCACTTTGGGAAAATTACATTCTTTCTATTTAGTATGTGATTGTATAGACTCTGCATTCTTTCTATTTAGTCGGTTGGTTCATGCACAAAATTCCTACGGCGGTCGCACGCCAATGTTTTCAAACTGGCCGGTTCGATATGGAATCGGAGTGTGATCTGGTTATATTAGAATGTTGCCATGTTTTCAAGATTCCTTGAAGTTAATCCAATGAATGTTGAACTTGCACCAGCCAGGATTCGAACCTTTGTTCACTTGAGAAGAACCTGGAGCTTTTGCCACTGCCCCACCCATGGGCGGTTCGTCAATTGATGAAAGTGTTCAACAGTGGGTCAGGCAGTTCAACCGGTGGACCGGTGAATCGCCAGGCGCAGCGGTCTAGGGTTTGAAAATATTGTCCCATTGCGATCAATTGGGTTCCCGCGAATCGAACGCATGCAAAAATTTCTTGCTTTTGTTTCTAGATTTTGAGCGCTAGGGACTTGGCTTTGCCCGCCAAGGTCTTGATTTTTTACTAAACCTTTCCGTTGTGCCAATTCCAAAATCTAATTACATTTTGTCAATTGAGTTTATCTAACCAATTTTAACCGGAAATCAATGATATGGAAACTGATAATACCACATAGAACAGCTGAGATTAATGTAGATAACTTTTTATAACTTTTTAAAATAATTGAATTTTTAATGAATTTCCTTTTTTTCCTTTTTTTCTATCAAGTTAGGCAAGGTTGACCACAGTCAAGGCCCAGCAACCCTCCTCGACCATTGGGCGATGATTGATTGAGCCTTGCCTGCAAGTTGGCCAGCAATCCTCATTGAGCTTGGAAGAAAAAAAAGGAGGAAGAGAAAAAAAAATTATTTACATTAACGTTAATCATATCACGTGGGATGATGGACATCCAAGGTAGCGGTTTCCACTAAAATTAGCCGGATTAACTATGTTGAGAAAATGTAAAATATTTAGAACTCAATTGATAAAGTCGAAAGATTTAGGACCGAATTGATTGAAATGCAATAAATTTGAGACTTTTCGGATGATTTTTCCGTACCGTTCAAAGTGTTATGAGATCAAAAATCTCTTTTGCCAACTCGGTTTGATTTCGCTTTCACGGCGCGAGCTTTTGTCCTCGAACGTGGCTGGCAAGGCAGACCCACAAGACGTCACGAAACATGACCACACTTTGAAATGGGAAAATTGCATTTGATGAAGAGATCCAATCGAATCGTAGACGGTTGGTGCGGAGGGGCAGGGTTGCCTTGGCCATTAGCGTCCATCACGTACGCACCATCGACCTATCAAAGCAGGACGCGATGACCTTCTTCTGGATGTTACAGGCACCGAATTTGACGCAGGTTTAAGCTCGAGTCCCAAGAAGTCACCAGAGGAAAACGAATGCGTTTGACTCAAGAAATTTAGAAATGCTTAGATTGCAGAAAATGTTTAGAATCAGTGAGTAGGCGCAGTTGATAAGGCGGCTGAAATTCAAAGTACAACCAAAGAAGCATAAGATCTTGAGTTCGATTTTATTAAGTTATCAGATCATTTTTTAGTTTATAAGTGTGAGACTCATATTTTGAATTAGCTTTTGGAGTGGAAGAGGTCAAAGATTATCTAATACTGAATCAGAGCTTGATTACTAACAAATCTGAACTCAAAAGAAGTCATACAGGAAAGTTAGAAGGATTAGTTAAAAGGATCATTTGAGCTCTAGCTTGTCCTTTTGTGCTGGCCATGCAACCAGATCACTATGATTGAATCAAATTCATTGGAAAAGAAATGGTAAGCCAGCGGGACATGAGGAATGGATTTACTCAAATTGTAGTAATTTCAAAGCGTCCCATGTAGAATCATTGAGAAGCGATCTACAAATCTTTCTAGTTAACAAGTTTCGGTAGGCAAAACGTGGACACGATAATCTGACCCAAACGAGTTCACGGGCTTCGCCCAAAATCCGTCTGATGATTAGCCTTACTCGACACCATGTGGTGGCATTGCTGCATATACCCTACAATTAGAGCATGATACATGTACATATACTCAAACCGTGGAACCAACGTCTTCTCTAGTTAAAGATGGGGAGAGAGGCGCAGGAAGCCAAAAAGCAAAAGAGGAGAACGTGAAATTTCAAGGTTGTCAATGCCGAAAGAGTTTGCTTTCTCGGAGATAAAAAGAGAAGGAAAAGGATGGATAAAAACGCAATGGGAACATCCTTGGACTTCAGCGACAAGGCTACCGGTAAAAAGTGCGATGCTGCTTTTGGCCTACCTAAAGCATATGATATATTTAAAAAAGAAAAAAGTGTAAAAAAAGCCATTCCTTATTTTTCCACTTTCCAATGAAGTCAGGACCAGACTAAGGTTTGGTGCAGGCCCACCTCGAGGATAGTGTTTGTTGTTGTGATAAAAAAAATAAATATAAAATATTCTTATGGAGATATGATTGTGAGTGTGATCGGTGATACGCACTCCTGAGTCCTGCTTCTTGGTCCGTTTCCACAGTGTCGTAATCGCCTCCCTCAAAATCAATCAATTGAAACCTTATCAAAATCAACTGCTCCCTTCCTAACTCTCCCTTTCTTTCTCCTTCTCCAATATCAATTTTGGTCCAACCTCTCGCATTTCGCAGCCAGCTTTGACTTGTTACATAAGAGGGTTCTTGCAATCGTATTGAAGATGAGATCGGATTGCTGTATAGTCAAGCAATCAATAAATTGATTGGAACCGTTCAAGACCAGATTGAACTAGACCAGAGAAGTAGGACGATTGTGCTGTTAGAAGCAGCAGAATCGATACTCAATTGGATCAATTGGAACAGCATTGCCCTCAAAACGTCAAGAAATAGTAGGATCGGCATCAAATCCCACCCTAGAAGAAAGCACTAGCAAGTTCCCTGTTCAATTCTCCATCATTTGCGTCGACTTATAGGGGTCTACACAAACTTTTTACCTAAAATTTGTACGTATCCGTTACGTGTTTGCGTTTTTTTCGCTCGCGAGATCCACGCATCGTCCTAGTACCTGAAGAACCTAACCTGCACCGAAAGCTTGGGCTCCTTAGGACCGTAGATTAGGTAGAATCCCAGGGCCCACGTGGGTTTTAGGCCTCCTTTTTAACGAACTGCCTCACCCCGTTCAACTTTTCCGACCTAGTTTCGCTCTTATCTTCTCCTAGGTTGCAAGGACATACATCTGTACGAGGATTTCGTACTTCATGCTATCAGCTTATCAACATGTTGAAATGGCCGTGATTCGCCTCTTGACATTTACAAATAGGCAGAACTATTTAAGAGACGTACGACGGCATTATAACAAGATTCTCACCCGACAATAATAGCATAATTCACTTGGTTACAGATTTTAATGATTTCGGATGCAAGGAGAGGCCAGAGATCAGTGAATCCCGTCAAGTTCATACACCAAACGCCTATAAAAATGCCAATTTATTATGATGACACATCCTCTCTCTCTATAAGCTTAGTCGGTATATACAAGTGTTATTTCCATGACTAGAATATCTTATCATTACTTGCTTCAACTATTCATGCTATGGAAGTGGGAGTCTTGACTCCATTCCTATGAGCTTTTGAGGACCAACAGAAATTGTTGGAATTATATAAAAGAGTCTTGAAAGGCAAGATGCGTGTCGGTTTCATCCGACCAAATGAAGTGGCACGATGTTTGCCTCTTGGCTTATATCAAGTTATTGATTCCTTTCACACAACAAATTGCTTCTCTTATCAATGAAAATCTCTCTCTCTCTCTCCACACAAAGTCATGCATGAATATGATAAATTTTATTTTAAGGGGTAGTATCGACTTCAAAGGAAAGGAAAGTGAAAAAAAGATTAGACAAACGCTATAATTTATTATCTAGCATGACCAATCCAGGGCTATCACATCCATTTTCTTGTCAACAAATTCCTCTTTTTGGCAAGTTGCATTATTTGAGGAATTAGGTAAATAATGGGAAAATTATTCAAAAAATTCTAAACCTATGATACGACAGCCAATTCAATCATAAACATTTTAACAATTTCTCAATTTAGTCATAAATACTTCAATTATGTCAAATGAGTTCTAAACCTTTATAAATTTATTAATTTAGTTCTAACATTTTAACAAATTATCAATGTAGTTTTTCTGGCTAATTTTGCTTAGAATCATTGGCATTGTGGTTTTGCTAGCATTGGTTATCCTATTTGTAACAACAAGTGCTAACGTGGATAATTCTGTAATTTTTTTAAGTTTTCATCTTTCTTTTCTTCACAAGGTCGACAACCTTTATCAGCCACTAGGCAAGGGTCGAGACACCCTCACTTTGGCTTTTGGCCAGTGCAAGCTTCACGGCCCTCACTTTAGGGCTAGTGGGGGTCATTGGCCCTTACCTAGTGGCTAGCAGAGGTTGTCGGTAGGGGTTCGATTCGGTTCGATTTTTTTGAAAGACCGAACCAAACGAATCGTTAGGAAAAAATTCCGACCCAAACCGAACCAAAATCTCAGTTCGGTTCAATTCGATTTTTCAGTTTTTGGTTTTCAGCTTTTAGTTTTCGGTTTTTTTTTTCTCTGTTGTATATATTTTTTGTTTACAAGAAATAAGCTCTTATCGGTTGTTGGTTCGGTTCAGCTCGGTTAATCGATAAAAACCAAACCAGTAAAAAAATTTGGTTTTTAATGAGAACTGAACCGAAAAAACTGAATTTTTTGGTTCAGTTCAATTTTTGACACCCCTAGTTGTCGGTCCTATGAAGAAAATAAAATAAAAAACAAAATAAAATGATAAAATATTAAAAAATAAAAAAATTAAAATATTAAAAAAATCGTCAACATCAGCATCAATTACACCATACAAGATGATCGACACTGATAAGACTACTGCATTAGCAATTTTCGACCAAAATTAGCTGGAATGATTGCATTGCTAATTCGTTGAAATGTCTAGTACTAAATTGATAAATCTTTAAAAGATTTAGGGTTTAAGCGGCACAAAACTAAAGCATGTGATTGAATTGACAATATGCTAAAAGATTTAAGATTAAATTGACACAATTAAAAAATTAAAAATTAAGATTAAATTGACATAATTAAATAATTTAGAATTAAAGTGATCGCAGTATAATAAGTTTATGATTTTTTTAAAAGACATTTTTGCCCTGCGAATAACCCTTTTATCCGATCAAAAGGTGCATTTGGATTGGCCTCTCACTGTCGCTAACAATGGCAAACCGAATCAGTTTTGCGCTTTTCCACGTCAGCTGGGATCTCCGGCACACACGGTGATGATGCGTAGGTTGAAGAAACAAGTAATTCTAATTCAATCAATGAAGCGAGGGAAAAAGGAAAAAGGAAAAAGAAAGATCTTACCAAAGCTATACTCAAGATTATGTTTCGGGATTGGCTATTCCACCAGAATAAGGGTTTTGATTGTAGTCCTTGACCCGAAATTGATAAAAGGAAAGAGGAGAGTCTTTTCATCATGATGCCGAATCTAACTTTAACTTATTATTGACAATGTATCTCTCTCTGAAATACTCAAACATCTTTCATTTTAAGTATCTTTTGATTGGCCTAAGAAAGACTTGGTTTGTCGATGCATTGTGTCATGGCGGGAGATAATATAGTTATGTTTTCACTAGCACCGTGATAAGTCATCGACGCTTTTCACCCTTTTTCCTTATGAAAAAAGAAAAAGAAAAAAACAAAAAGAGTTTTCGAATGACTGAATGAATTTACGGAAGTGGAAGTTGGCCTTGGGCCATTGGCCCCGAAAAATGAATCCATGGAAGCCCTTTTCTGTCAGTTCACTTGTACATCTACGTGGTTTTACGGAAGCCCACGCATACTGCATCGGGAGCCCAAAAGGCTTGCTTCGGCCCAGATTGACGGCTCCTCGCTAACACCCCCCCCCACAAACAATCACAACAGCATAAGTCCCCCAAATTTTTTTCCTTTGTCAAAAGAAAATTATATTCATTGCTGAAAAAAAAAAAACACATAAGAAGTACGTAATTTTCGTGACAAAGCAAACTGAAACAGAGCAAAAAATATTGAAGAGCAAAGCCATATCTAGAAAACAAGGAGGATCAACAGAGTATCGGCAAAGTGAAGCATACACATGTTTCACAAAAATGGATCTATCAATCAAAAAAATCAACGGCTAATCACTAAATCTCGCTTCTTTATCAGTGATGAGCACACATAAGAAATTTCTCTTCCAATAACTACAACGTTGCTAGTTGGCATTGCATGCCTAAATTCAGGTTCCTCCACACCATCACCATATGGAAACACCAAATAGGTTGAATAAACACAGTTTTAACATTTGGAGGAGTAAATTTTCGTGATTCAACGAGACACCGAAGCTCATGCAATCATCATTCAAGCTGGAGGTAGAAAACTTGTAGAAGGTATCGAATTCCAAAAAACATATTTATTAAACTTCTAGATATAGATCGAGAGAAGATAACATCCAAATCTAGAATTAGATTGAGGGAGTTCAAACTCTCAAATCGAGCATTAGACCATGAGAAGAGAGCTCACACATCTAAATTGGGAGAGAAGAACTAGCATAAAAAGAACAATCAAACCCTCTCCCTTGGCTGGAGGTGAAAGGAGACTTTTGAGATAAAAGAGAGTAAGGGAAAAGGAAAAGACTTTTCAACTCCGGATTGTTTCCTTTCTCGCAATGTCTAAGTCCCTTGAATTCCAAAGGAAGTATTTTCCGCATCAATTGTACCATGTGAAACGACACATGGAATTCGACAAAAAAAAAAACAACATATGGATAAGTCGAAATCCAAATGCACAAATAGGTAAAACATTCTTACGCGTAACTAACATGTGCAATTTACTCGATACAAGGCAATCGAAGTCCTCGCCATCCCATAGATCTCAATCTAGCAATGACATTTAGAATCACACTGCTGCCCCTACCTTTCGAGTGCGCCTTCTATGCTCGCCACTTACTTACGCATTTGCAACATCTCCCGTTCGGGCAATAGGGAGGAGTATTTTCGCAATTTGAGGTTATTACTTGTGAACGTGAATTGCTTAATAGGGCTTCATCACTACCCGAGACACGCCATCTGATGGCCAAGCTTGAGGGGGTTCATATCTTCTGATTTCATACAAGACTTCCTCGAAATTAACGGAAAGGTTACATCGTGAAGCCAATACGAGTGTCGTCTGGTTAAGCCACCGTTAACCGATGTATCACTTTTCTCAAGCATTGACCCAATCGGACATCTGAACAGCTTCAGCCAGGTCAGGTAATTGAATAAAAAAATGGATTGGCTGAACAAAGAAATTTACATAAATCACAGGATCAAAGTCACAGATGAAACTCCAACTAATACATATGCATGGATGAAGTCCAATCTCCAAAACTAAAATTCAATATACCTCTTGAGTACATACAAAATGAAATAATCCAACACGAATCATGAAACCCTAGAAAGAGTACGCAGGATTGACCAATCCTTATTAAGAAAAGAAGGAAAAACCAATGATCAGACGGAATCACGGATGATACAAAAATCTGGGGGGCCAGCCATAAGCCCTAGTGCTTCCGAGTGGTCTGGTGATACTTGTCTTTGATCCACCGGAACCCGACGGCGGTCCCTTCCTTGACCTTCTGCACGCCGTGCGACGCCGCCGTCTTGGTCTTCCCGAGGCCCTCCCCGACCTTCTGCTTGTACCGGTCGGTCCTGGTGGATCCGCCGAGCCTGTTGGACGCGTGCCCCGGGGTCGAAGCCGGCTCCGGGGTGTGGTCCCACTGATCGGCCCACGTCGAGGATTCGTGGTTCGCCGCCATGTTCACCAGATCTCGATGCCGAAAGGAGGAAAGAAAATTTCTAAGAGAGAGAAAGAGAGAGAGAGGGGAAGACGGTGGAGATGGCGACGTAGAAAAGTTTCCGGACCCGAAATGAGCGTTAGAGATTTGCGTTCGTTCGTGTCACAGCTCGATCCCGATATATATGTAGCAAATGAACGACTGCAACGTTGGACGCGTGCGTCGTTCGACTTCGCGGTTTGCGTTTTCGGCAATGGGTGGGCCCAACATCTAGAAGCGATGGCCCAATTGGAGCTTGACACGTGGTCGTCTGGGATGAGGGCGAACAAAAGTCAGAATTTGCTACTGGGTGAAAAGACGATAACACCTTTCCCTTCCGTTCGGTGTCAACGCGCCCCGCTGCGCTGGATCCGCGTGCTTTCTCGGCTTTCTGGATGTATCTAGAAAATATTGACCGGAAACGTTTCGGCTGTAAGCAATTGCGGTCGCATTGATGTGAATGCGGCACTTCTGTTGTTAAATACCTAAACATGGTTCATATTGTCTAAAGCATATCTTTACGCGTTCACACATGATAACTCATGCTCTTGTCTCTTGAATTTATTATGTTTTCGTGATGCCGTTTAACACGTTGTATTTGGGCTTTTAAATGTGTCTTGTTTGTCGTATATCGAGATCACGTTAATGATTTTTCGACACTTATATGTGCCAATATAAGAGATTCTGAAAACTTAATTTGGTGCTCTTGGATTATGCTCATTTCCTTGCAAATAAAATCATATGTGAAAGGTTGATGATATAAATTAACGGGGATCCGAGAAAGATATTCTATCCCACAATTGGCCATGCCCTTGACCTTTCAAAGTGATTGCCTCATGTCTTTATATGACATCAACCCAATGTCTCGGATGCTTTTTGATCTATAGGATTCATTCAATGGCAAGTGAATCTATATTTACAAGAGAGGAAGGCGTATATATTGGCAGTATGTAATAGTTACTCCTCACATGTCTAGTCCAGTAGACAAGTAAAAGAATTTGAGCGATTTTGTGTTTATTTTGATGACAATGAAGCATAACAGTTGAGCGATTTTGTGTCGTATTCGATCTCAACGAATGCACTAATATAGCTATCTCTTGATTTTCGAAAGGGACCGAGGTCCTAAAAAAATTCATGGCTAGGTGCAGGCTATGTCCCCTGTTGACCTGCCATCCAAATAGGCATTAGTTATTCAATTTGGCATCCATGTGTACTTGTTGACATGGAATTTAGATGTCACGTTGGACAACATTAAAAATAAATAAATAAATAAATAAAAATAAGAGAGATGCGGCTGCCGGCCATGGCCGCTTGAGCTTCACGATTCAGGCTGGTAGCGTCCATGGCCATGAGCTGCTTGCCGTGGCCACCGCGAGCTTCAAACTAACTTTGGGTTCTTTTTTGAGTTACCTCAAGGCTCTATCTACTTGCATTCTCTGCTGAGTCATCGCACAGAGCATCCATATCCTCCAAAGTCGCTGTCGACAAGGGGAAAGCTGAGCACGGGGGTTCGGCTTGGCCTCGAGGGAATCCCGAACTGAGGTCTAGACCAAGCTAGTACGTGGGAAGTCAACAGCCATCGTTGGCCCTAGATCGAGAGTTGCAGAAGTTGGGAGTTGGAAAAGGGGATAGTAGGGCTGATCGGGCTCATTCGAGGCTGTCGATGGTTTCCCTCGAGCTCGGACGGGGGGCCAGTGTCACCGGCAACATCGTAGGCAAGAGACGGTAGAGGCGGCAACGTCATGAGGGCAACGGCTGGTGGAGGAGTGAGACGAGACAGGAGGGAGGAGATGAATAGTACACAATGAATAGTCGGCAAACTTCTCTCTCAATTTTTTTTTTTTTTTTGGGTGTTATGTTGTCCGACTTGGCACCTAAATTCCATGTTGGCAAGTATGCATGGATGCCGTGTTTAATAACTAATGCCTACTTGGAATACATGTAATCGGGGATAGATTTAGAGCTGAAGTGAAAGTTTTGGGATTTTTCTTGAATAAAAAATATTTGGGTTAGAATTAGGATTGATCTAAAGTTGTACCTTTTAAAAAAAAGAAAGAAGAAGAAGAAGTACAGGATGGAATTGAGATTGCAGTTAAAGTCGGGGAATTTTTTTGAGGTAAAGAAAGCTCTAGATAGAATTTAGACTATATCTAAAATTGAAGATTTCTAAGGGTATCAAACCCTTTTGAAAGGGAATTAGAACAAGGGTTTGACGTCCCGGGGGGGATGGGATGGGATTTTGTATGGTCGAAGAGTCAACTATCGAATCCTTCTAGAATTGGTACATTCAAGTAGCGGGAATTTCCCGTGGTTTAATACCGAAGCAAGCTCTAGATTCATTCATGCACGAGATCTGCGCTCCAAATTCCGAGGCCCATGAACCTTGAAGAACAATCAACGACCGAATACGATGATTGTTTGACTGAGATCCCCGGCCGAACTCCCTTCGGTTCGGCCCACGGACCTTATTTAGAAGCGCGCGACCAGCCCAGCCGAGCTTAGTCCCATGGCCAATCCTGGGAGCAGTTTTTGAGTTTGCATCGAGATGTGAAGCATCGCCCTCCAATGTGAACAGCTACCAACATTACAATTGACCGAGGGTAAATTCAGCGCTTCAAAAGGTGGAATTTCTTTTACACAAGGAAAAGGAACTCAGCCGATTTTCGGATCTAGAACACCTCCCGGTTCTAGGTTTTTGGAGCTAAGAACCATTGGTTCGATTCTTAATTATAGATCGTAGAGGTTTGACCTACTTAAATTCGATTGCTAGGAGATCTAATCTACTAGTAAAATTAATTAGGCCATAGAATCCTGAATTATTCACGACTTCACCCATCTCCTGACTGAGATGAAGAAATCATCATCACAATAAAACACAATTTTTATGATAGAATTATGATTCTGATATAAAGATTATTTATTATATTAATTATTTTATATTTAAGTGTTTTTTTTTTTTGTTGATTCCTAGAGTATTTCACATTTCTTTACAAACGGCGTAACCCACTCTCGAAACTCACGCGTCCCTATCCCCATCCCTCCCGAGAAGGTGGGGATTTGAACCCTCACCTCCCTTTCCATGTTGGAAGGGTGGCCACCGGAGCTAACCCCCGGTGGTTTATTTGTTGATATAGAGTATTTCACATTTCTTTACAAACGGCATTCACATATCCCCTCTATAAATTTTACTTTGATTAAGAGTAGCATGGAAAATCGATCCCCCTTTCTCTTTCCAAAATTCAATTTACCGAAATCACGTTCTTTTTAATAGACGATGAATAATTTTTTCAAAAGGCGAAAAAAGTGCAACTTATTTTCATTGTCCATACACCATTTTCTTAGAACTCGATAAGTCTTTCGATTGGCTAAGAAAAGAAAGTTTTGTATAATTCAAAAATCGTACTCATATGTTTTTTTGGAAAATAAATTTTGTCCTCCCGTCTTTTTTCTCTCTCTACCCACGAAAATCACACAAGCTCGTCAGTTGTTTTCTAATAGTTTATCAACGAGCAATTCAACAACACTTGCTAAGAACTTAATGCTATATTAAGGAGATTGTGAAAAAACAAAGGAAAGGAATTTCGGAGTCGAAAATTTCGAAAAATCTAAGGTTTTCATGGGGGCAAAAAGAGTGAGGAGAATTCAAAACCGCAAGTATTTTCCTCCCATTTCCTTCTTGAAGATCATTGGACATTAAGGCCCTATTTGTTAACACTCTATTTTTTTTTTTATTTTTTTTTTATGAACAAATTTTCTGTTTTTTTGTTTCAGGGAACAAAAAAAAAAAAGAAACGCGTTTGTTTGCGTTTTTGTTCCAAATCTATTTTTTTGTTTCTAGACACACATTTGGAACAAAAATGAGAAACAAGAAAAATATGTTTATTGTTTATGGAACAATTTTTAAGAGTAAATTTTCTCTCTCCTCTCTTTTTTTTCTTTTTTTTTTTGGCGCTGGTTGGTGACCAACCGTCGACCCGATCTTGAGTGTCGTCGGCCCCTAGCGAGGCTTAGCCTCACCTTGGCTAGACGAGCTTAGGCTCGCCCAGATCCGGCTCGCCCGAGCCCGAGCCCGCCTAGCCGCCGACGATGCTCGCCGGCCTGGTGGTGGCTCGGTGAGGCCGAGTCTCGCCGGTCGCTAGCTAGGCGAGCCTCGCGCGGTGCGAGGCAAGGTTGGGGGAGCTCGAGCTCGTCGGATCCGAGCCACCCAAGCTCGCCCGGCCTAGGCCGGCAAGCCTCGCCGTGGCTAGGCAAGGCCACTAGCCCTCATCGACGTCCACGGCCATGGCCGAGGTCGACGACCGGCTAAAAGAAGAAAAAAAGAAAAAAGAAAGAAAAGAAAGAAAAAATAAGTAAAAATATTAAAAATTTAAAAGAAACAAAAAAAAGAACACAAATTTACCAAATGTGTTTCTGTTCATTTTTTATTTCTGGAACAAGTTTACCAAACGCCTTCTTCTGTTAAAAAATTGTTCCTTTGAGCAGAATAGTTTTTTCTATTTCTGTTTTCTAGAACAATTTTTGAATAAAAACGTTACTCAAAAATATATTTTTTCTTTTCAGCACGCCATGAGTAAAAAGTGCAAATCTGAAAACATAATCAAATAAATCCTTTTCCTTTTTTGCTAAAATAATCCAATAAATCCTTATCAAGTGCCCTACGTGTACTTCTTTTCAGACGAATTAGATATAATTTTTTACACCAATAATTCTCGGTCTCCATCCAATATTTTCACGATTAAAAAAAAAAAAAGTGGCATGCCGCGCGACTCTAATCTCTATCAACTCAATCATCAATCATCAGCACCGGAAAACTCCCTCCAAAAAAAAAAAAAAAAGAAAGTAAAAAGGAAAAACAGAGAAGCAGGAGCCAGGAGGAGCAAGGACAAGGCAAAAAGCTAAAAACGACAAAGGAGGAGGGAAGCTTCGCTGCATGCACGGCGGAGGAGGCGCTCCCCCACCGTAAAAGAACTCAGAACCACTCGCTCCTCCGGATCACGATTCAAACGTTCCCCCATTCTCTCTCTATCTCTCTCTCTCTCTCTCTCTCTCTCTCTCTCTCTCTGCTGTACTCTCCTTTCGACGAAGCTGCGCGAGTGGCAAATTCTGGGGAGTGAGTGAGTGAGTGACGCGACGAGAATCGACTGGCGCGGGTCGATTCGCGCATTCATTCATCCGTCCCGGTTCCTCTCCTCTCCAGTCCCGCCGCCTCTCCATTTCGCGATTCCAGGCTCGCTCGAGATCCGGATCTAGTTCGGTCCGTCCCCCCCCCCCCCCCCACCCGAGGATGGGAAGCGCCGAGGAGAGAGTGGTCGCCGTCATCATGGTCGGCGGCCCCACCAAAGGTACGCATGCGTGTTTGTGTCTTGTCGGAATGTCGGCGTTGTTCGTGGAAATCAGCTAATTCTGGTTCAGGCGCTGATATTGTTGTTGCGGTTATGTTAATTGCGTCGATCCGGATGGAAGTACCTGTTCGTGTGTTCTCTAATCATGGATGTCGAGCTTCGAGTGATGAATTGAATGCGTGCGTTCTAATGTGGAGGAAAGTTGTGCGCTTTGGATCATTACTAAGGCTGTTGCGTTTGCCGTGATTGTTTCCCATCTTGCAGGTACTCGATTTCGACCGTTGTCGCTGAATATTCCGAAGCCGCTTTTCCCTTTAGCGGGGCAGCCCATGGTTCACCATCCAATCTCTGCTTGTAAAAGAGTACGTCTTGTTTTTGCATAAATATTTAATTAAGAGAGTATTGCTGGTTGTGGATTGCTTCGGTACCGTTACCTTTTTGCTCACTGCAAATTTAAAGTGATTGGGGACGCTGGTTGTTGTGTAGATTCCAAATCTAGCTCAGATCTATCTCGTGGGTTTCTATGAGGAGCGTGAATTCGCGCTGTACGTCTCCTCGATTTCGAACGAACTTAAGGTCCCCGTCAGGCAAGTTCTTCTCACATTCGCATGTAGACCACTTTAGAAGCTCACTCAATTGGTTTCATCGGATGTTGTTGTAATTTTTGTCGTCGCTTTCAGATATCTAAAGGAAGACAAGCCACATGGTTCAGCTGGTGGTCTGTATAACTTCAGAGATCTGATAATGGAAGACGGCCCGGTTTGACTTCTTATGCCTTTCCCCTTCTCTGTATTGAGTACGCCATTGCTTTCTTTCCTTCTTGCCTTTTCGATCTCAAGCGCACCAAGGCAAGGTTTACTTCATGCCATTGGGATCTGCCCAGTCTCTGGGGTCCTGCCACTGGATCCGAAGTTTGGCTTTTAGGTCTCGACTGATTATATCTGCCATGGAAGCAATTGAAACGCAGCTGACAGCAGTCTTGGTCTCCTTTGATTTTCTTCAGAGCTAATCTGTTGAAACAAGTTTGTCTGTACTTAAATTAACCATCCTCAGTTTCAGTTGAATATAGTTTCTGCCTGTTTCTGGCCAAATACTTGCCTCTTTATTGTCTCGCATAATTGCAGTGGATTTAGGATTCCATCGTACTTAATTAATTGTTAAGTTCTTTTAGTAGTTTCCAGCTAGAAAATTGATAGCCTTGCTTATTGTTTCTTTGTAGTCTCATATCTTCTTGCTGAACTGTGATGTTTGCTGCAGTTTCCCATTGCCAGAAATGCTTGGTAACTATCTTCCTTTTGCTTAAAATGAACTTTGCTTTCCTATTGTGATGATTGTAATTTTTATGTGGTTTCTTTTCTTTGGTTGCTGTGGAAGCTACACCACCATTATTTGTTGGTCGAGGAAATCTTAGTTCCATTCTTGCCTGTCATATTTGCAGAGGCTCATATAAGTTACGGTGCGATGGGAACTCTTCTCGTAATTAAGGTTGGTCGATTACTTCTTGTCTTTCTGTAGTCTCTCCATTCATGTCTCTTATTCTTTGTATGTCCTTCAGGTCTCTGCAGAATCAGCAAGCCAGTTTGGTGAACTTATAGCTGATCCAAGTACCAAAGAGTTGTTGCATTACACAGAGAAACCAGAGACATTTGTATGTTCTTGAAGAGATTCCTTTCTTAGCCAACTTGCACAATTGAGCTTCTGGCATAGTCTAGATTGGCATTCATCTCACAACCCATTATATTTTTTAGTTTTTCTCCCCTGAAGATCTTATATTACGTTATGACGCAGGTGAGTGACCTGATAAATTGTGGTGTTTACATATTTACACCAGAAATATTCAGTGCCATCCGCAATGTGTCCACTCAACGGAAAGACAGAGGTCAGTTAAATCGATGCGGAAACTGCTGTGTACATATGCTTTTGCTAAAGTCCTTTAGGTTCTAGATGCAGACTTTGTTACTGGAAAATGTTTCATTTTGGAATTTTAGCGAATTCTGCAGCTTCCTGACTAAAATCTGCTTTGCTAATTAAGAATTCATGTATGGCTTTTCAATTTACTTTGGAGCAGTGTCTATAATTAATGTGGTTTTGAACTGACTTTCATTATTTCCCAGCCAATTTGAAACGTGTATCCAGCTTTGAGGCCTTACAACCGGCGACAAGGTATGCATGTCACTTTTTTTAGAGCCTTCTGCTCTTTGCTGGGACATCTACTTATACAGTGGAGGCATGGGTTATCCACGCTGCGACTTTGTATGATCATTTTGTAGCAATCTAATTCTGATGATTTTGTTGTCTTGAGTATGCCTTCTATTCAAGCAACGAGGATGAATAGCGCAATGGTACTAAACAAATTACTGACGGCAATCTATTTTAATGGAAGTAAATGGAAAATGATAGACCGTCTGCCTATGTAGTGAAATCAAGCAGAAATTCTGTTGAGAATTATGGCCCGTACATTGTTTTTGCATGCGATGGAGCTTTGTCAAATCTGTCTAGGAGATATTTTCAGACTCAATATTGTAAGTCTAATAGTTCTTCTCTAATGAATGGCATTCTTTGTTCTGTTGCAGTTTATACTCTACATGACTTGGTGTTCATTCATTGTTTATGAGTTTGACAATGCTCTTCATGTTTTCTGGCCCTGTTTTTGGCTGTTTTGTGACTTCTGTCTTAGCATTAGAATCCTTTTTCTCTTCTTATGTTGTTGTTCCTAATTTACATGCAATTCAACAGAAATCTCCCCACAGATTTCATGCGATTGGATCAAGATATCTTATCACCTCTAGCTGGAAAAAGGCAGCTATATACATATGAAACCATGGACTTCTGGGAACAAATAAAGACTCCAGGGTATGCCGGATATGATAGTGTTTGTTCAATCTATTTTTGGCGACTTAAATTTGAATGGTCTTGTAACTGATTTAATGTTTCAAATCCTGCAGAATGTCCTTAAAATGTTCAGGTTTGTATCTTGCACAGTTTCGCTCTACCTCTCCCCATCTTTTGGCAAGTGGAGATGGTACAAAGGGTGCTACCATTATTGGCAATGTCTATATTCATCCATCGGCGAAAGTGCACCCAACTGCCAAGGTCTTTTTTTTTAACTTTCTTCTTGATTTGCCTGAATTATCTGTTTATATCCACTGATATCTTATGATGTTTGAACATTGAAACTTCCCTTACATGATGATATGTTGAACAATATATGTGCATACCGCTGAAAAATTCCACTATTCTAATGTAAGGTGTTGCTCTTGTTTTTTGTTTGATATAATTGTCAAGGTTTCATCAGGATCATTTGAGTGGATGCTTGTATTAATATCCATATGACAGAAGTTTGAAAAGATCAGATATCAACTTGAGCAACTTTGAGATTGGCCAATTATTTTTAATTGCTGAGACATGTTTAGCAATAGATCTGTCAAAGATATGAATTCTCTACACCACTTTATGGATGTCAACCATTCAAAAGTTTCTCAGTAGTTACACAGTCCTTTGTTACATATTGATATTTTCCCCTCCCAATTTATATTTGAAGCTTCTATATTTGTATGGAGCAGATTGGACCTAATGTCTCCATATCAGCTAACGCACGCGTAGGAGCAGGTGCCAGGCTCATGAATTGTATCATCCTCGATGATGTCGAGATCAAGGTTGGTGACCAGTCATAGGATATGAGAATGCAGCAATTTGATCACAAGCTTGACGTTTATGTGTTTCCTCATTCAGGAAAATGCAGTGGTTACTCATTCAATTGTTGGGTGGAAATCTTCCATTGGAAAATGGTCACGTGCCCAGGCAAGTGAAAAGACTTGGCCAGAATAGTATAATTTATCATGGATGAGTAAATAACAGTTTGCTTTCTAACTTATGTATAGTGCATGCAAAGATGTAGGTTATGTTAGCTTCACTCAGTAGCTCCTCCCCTCAACTTGCTAAAGAAGTTCGTTTCAGGCTTATAGTTTAAAAAACTTGCTCTTGAGAATATACTTAACAACAAGAATGCCTTATAAAAGCTTCGCTCTATTCATCATGTGTCCTTTTTCATTCAGTTTCTTGAATGGTTTTGGGCCATTAATTTTATTTAAATTACTGATTACAGGGTGGAGGAGACTACAATGCAAAGCTTGGAATAACAATCCTTGGTACCTCTGAGATGCTTCCCATCCCTATGTAGTTTTACGTCAAGTTGTAGATATTTGGACAGCTTTGAGCTTATGTGGAAGTATCTTAATGCAGGTGAAGCTGTGACCGTTGAAGATGAGGTGGTGGTAATCAACAGCATCGTCCTTCCCAACAAGACTATGAATATCAGTGTTCAAGAGGAGATAATTTTATGATACAGCTACTGGGCAAAACAATAATAATGGTGATACTGGCAGATAGCACCTGATGGATGGTTCAAATGATTGATGAATTCAACACTGGGTGCTGGAATAAGGGTTTAAGCTGAGATTAACGACCCAAAGATAAAGTCTCCCATTCTCATTGTTGTGCTTGTATGTTTTACTATTGAACTGTAAAAACCTCTCAGATTACTAGCTTATCGTGGGCTGTATATGGTGTATTTGAAACTAGAGCAGAATGTGACTGCATATTTCCTTGTTACTTATGGTTATTCAGACGTGGTAATGAGAAAGACCGTGAGGGATCTTTTCTTGAACTGCATAGCCCTCAAATCTCTTTTGGTAAATTAATTGATGAAGAGTTACATTTGACCGATCACCACTCTACTTATGTAGCTTCAGCGGATTTCAGGCCAGACAAAATCCTAGATGGTTGACCCTGTAACTGAATTAACCATAACGGTTCCATATAAGTAAGATATTTTCATGGCTTCAGCTATTTTATCCTCTCCACGTTTGAGGAATTCTACTATAGAAAATGAAAAGTAAAATCAAGGAATCGGGTTATCATATAGGGAGCTATATATGGTCAAACTGCAATTTATGCAAATTAAGAATTGTCTTATGCTGCATCTATCCATCCTTTGCCGCCCCTCGTATCCGTCTTCGATGCTGCGACGACATACATCATGTGCTGAAGCACCATAGGATTCAATCTATTTCTGCGCCATCTTCTCTTCCGAATCACACTTTCCCCCCATGACATGATCATACGCATGCTAAAATTGGATGCCGCCTAGAAGAGAGTGCCCATCAAAGTAGTCGACTATTACCAAACGAGTAGAATGGTAATATGCTTGTATGTTGTGATGTACAAAAGAAGACTACTGAAAGTTACGGCATCGAGATTATGCACAAAACAAGATCGCCTCCCATTCCAATAGAGGATGAAGAACAATCGGCTAGGTGTCCTGCCGAATTCAGAGTGACCCCCGGGAGCATCATGTATTTGCGCTAGAGTGGCTCTTCCCAGCAACTTCAGAGAACCAAGACTTCCATGCTTCCGTGTAGTGGCCGAAGATATCCCTCAAGGCTGCAACATCATAAGAAAACAAATGGTGTGAGAACGAATCGCATGTCAATGTGCAATGTAGATGTTTCAATCGACTAGAAAAGCGGAAAATACAAATCCAAATGGGCCTCTTTTCTGCATTAACTGACCTTTTAAGGACAAGAAGGTAGTGTATGTACGTGTTTCTGGTGACCCAGCGGGGGTTGAGACGATGCAGTTCACTTTTCACTTTGGAAAGTTGGTATTTGCCTGAGCTAAAGGTTTCCCCAGGACGTTGTACAGAACCAAATCCAATCAGACAGACACTAGACGGCCCTAAATAATGACACTTTACACTTACATAGCATGACCATGGCCCTGACCCCAGCAAAGATGAATTAACAGTTGCAATAACCTAAATTTGGTGATAATCTAGTTGAGATGGCCTGGAATTTTAACATTGCAGCCAAGATTCAAACTTGTAAAGTGAGGGTTTTTAGCCGATGGAGTAATGCATTGGAAGCAAATTGTCTTGGTTTTCTAGTGTAATTTCAACTACTAGCAGTTGATTGTAGACCAAGGTGTCATGCTGCAATAAATAATTGACAGCTTTGGATGTCAGCCATGGCAACATCGGCTCCAGCTAGTGATTTCTGTCTACTAAACATCATTAATTTCATCATACACCACTTGATAAACATGAAATACCTTGGTTGTGATATTGAGGACTATACTCAGATGCAAGACTCTGCCAGTCACGGGGTTGATGCTGCGTACTTCTGTTCTCGGTCCTCGAGGCAATGACTTTGGGAATGTTGTGAGGAGCAAAAGGACCAAACTGGTAGCTCTTTGAGTTCTCTTTTGAGTCCAGCTCTGACCTGCTTCTGCTGAGCTCCTTTATTAGTCTCTCATTCTTCGACTGTTTTTGTGCCTTTGAATTGATGTTTGGAACTCCCTCAACTAAGGGACTCATTTTATTTCTCTTGAAATCAGTGTTCGTGATTTCAGTACCAAACATTCTCTTCTTAGGGTCATCGATGATTAGAGCATCAACAGATCCAGTCCATTTCTCTCTGGGCCCTAACCACCTGAAAGCATTCTTCCTCGTATCTGTAGTATGGGTCTGCATATAACCAAAGAAACATCAAAGTCTTATGATTTATTTTCCGCTTTAGCAAGAAAATTTGGTGAATAGTACGACAACACTCAATGTATTGACAATTTCGTGCTTCATACTTGAAATCTTTACCTTCTCAATAAGGTTCATAGAAGACAATACATTGGCAATGTCATAGAGTCGCCTTACTTTGGCTGCAGAATGATTCATTGTGAAAACTCAAATTAGATTTTCCAAGCTCCCCTCATCAGCAAAATGAGACACGAAGAGGGAAGATGATTACTACTTCTCATGATTGAACTCTGACCATCTCCCAGCAATATTTTAGCAGCTTCATCAAGGGAGAACACAGCCACCTTAGCAATTGTAATGATACAGAGATGTGAACGCTCACATATCACATTATAACAGTGGAGAGCAAATGAGAAGTTTTCACAAATTAAAACTGAACAGAAGTACAAGACTCACATTTGAGCAGATAAAAATCTTCACGAAATTTCGAGTCAAAAGTCCCAAAGATTTCTCTCTTCTATTATCTGAGATGTTACCCGAGAGAAAGGTTTCAGGATAATAAATTGATGGTGATAGTTGAGGATGCTCAGAGCAATCAAATATCATCCTTCCAAATTTCCCCAGTGATCATACTAAAACTGTCTTAGATTGGGTTATTCAGTAAAATACTTAAAAAAGAATTTGCCACCAAATATTAGCAGAAAATGTTGTAAAATGGGCACAAACGAACAGCAAAATATACAAAGTTAAGTCGCAAAATTGTACAATACAGCCTCCAAAGAGATCACCTGATGTTGCTGATCCAGAAGCTTTGAGCACTGGTGCAGGGTTGGATTGGTCCTCCTGACTACTAATGTTCGGATCAGAATATACTTCATCGTCCTCTTCGTCATCTGATACCTAGAAAGAACACCAGGGTTGAATCAAAGCAACGCACTTGAAAGTTTATTTTTGGTTGAATTGAATTGAATTGAATTGAATTGAATTGGATGCATTCTGAAAGCTTAGAAAACAAAAGGGTTCCCGTGTTCTCACTCTATTGTAGCTAGCGAAATTGGATACGCTGAAGTTCTCCCGCAACCCCTCTTCCTGAATTGAAAACCAACAATGAATTATATTAGACATTTCTGAAAATACTCCAATCGCGGTTCTTACCTGTATAGGATTTCGGCCTGAATGGGCGAGAGACCCACCTTAAGCTTTTTTAGAGCCCCGGGAATTCCTCCAAACCCTTTCCAGGTATACTGGTTCTTGGCTTTTCTTACTAGAACCTGAAAATCACGTTCATTCCCTCAACAATGGAGTCAAGACAATATCTTCAGAATTTCATAAGGAGGACCCCGGTGAACAAAAACTCACTCCAATGCTCTCCAGAACGTTGACGATATCGTAGATCCGTCGCCTCTCCACGCCTGTAAATCCCAAAACTCCCCCATCTCATGCCAATTCAATCGAATAAACGCACGGTCTTGCCCTAAAATATAAGGGGCAGCCACCAAAGGAAAAGAAAAAAAGGAACTAGATTTCGGACCTAATCGCGACGCGGCCTCGTCGAGGCCGATCAAGTCCACGCCTTCTCGATCGTATAATCTCAAGAAGCTGCATCCACCATTCAAGATTTACAACCATGTCCAATATAAAGAACCGGACACGTATTTTTATTTAAAAAAAAAACAGATTTAGGGAGGGAGAGAGAACTTGGAGCAAAGAAGGCCGAGGGATTTCTGCTTCCTGCTGTAACTGGGAAGCTTCTGTAGAGATTCCGATGGATTGAGCGAAGGGATCGACGCCATCTTCAAACCTCCGATGAACGGAAACAGCTAGAGAGAGAGAGAGAGAGAGGGGCGGCGACTTTTTTTGGCGGGTTTGAAATTTTGAAAAGGACACGAGCGCGAACTTACCACTGACTTGAAGATGGAAGAGAGGGCTGGTGTCTTGGGCCTTCCTTACTATTACTCCAATCAATTTTTTGTTTTCCAAATTTCAAGATATTGGGTGCATTCGGTTTAACTTTGCAAATAAGTTATAATACAAATGTTGAAAGTCAAAACCCTTTAGAGGAATACAAATTATGTTTGGTAAAAACACTTTAAAAATGGGTATTTTGCAAAAGGGCTTTTAAGTTTAAGTAGTGTTTGCAAAACAAATTTTGCAATAGGCTTTGACTATAATTTTCATATTATTTTTATTAAAAAGGAATATAAACCCTTTGCTAGAGCCAACAAAGGGTTACAACCACTAGCGAGCTGGATCTAACGTCGGTAACCATTGACTGAGGTTGCCCAACCTCAAGCCACCTTCAGTGAGAGTTGTGTGACCTTAGGCAACTTGGGCGACCCTTAATGAGAGTCGGGCGACTTGGGCAAAGGTCTTGGGTTGTGCAAGACACTAGTGATAGCTGCCTTAGATTGTGCAACCTAGGTGACCACCGCCTAGGTCTTCCGACCTCAAGCTGCCCTCGCTTGAGTATTGCAACCTAGGCAACACTTGCCTGAGGTTGGGCGACCCTTACTAGCCACTCATTGGCCCTTTTTCAGCCAAATTTGGCCTTGTTGACCCTTCATTGGCTGGATCTATTGTCGTGAGTTGCCATTGCACGAAAAAAATGAATAGTTACATAAAGGGGCAAAATCGGAAAACTAAAGAATTGATGAGGATGATTTTAAAAGAAAAAATATTTTAATCTTAATTTCAACATTCCATGAATGTTACTTTAGAAGGCTGGGTGCAAACAGTATTAGGCTTTCAACATTTTCAAGGTTAGCATTTGACCAAAAATTATTTCAAAACATTTGTCAAATGTTCCAATATTTCCTCGAAGGGTTTTGGAGGTTAAAAGATATTGGGAAGGCTAAATCAAACGCACTCTAATAAAACATATTACTTTTTAATTACCTTTAAATTTAGATATCAATGCAACACATATGGTTTGTAGAGTTTTAAATTAAAAAGAAATGCTATTCCGATGAGTAAACCTAACATCGCAGCACGCTCGCGTACATGGAGTCAGGCGGTCGACTATGAGAAGAAAATGGGTAATTCAATGCGGAAGCAGATAAAATGAAAGGTCATAAAGGCGATTTCAGTTTGAAATGGAGACGTGGTACGCAAAAGTCATCTAACGCGAGAAAATTTGAGTATTTCTCACGTTTCGGCGATGTAAGTTAACTCAATGCAGTTCATACTGTAAAGGCCAAATTTGTTGGAGAGAGTCCACTGTTTTTCATTGTTACCACGTCATACAGCATACATCGGACAGTCGAATTGAACGACCGTTATCATCTTTCCTGAACAAATGACATCGTCGTTTCAATTTAGACACGAGTCTCGTACAAGATTTCTTCCATTGAATAGTTACGGTATTAAGTTACATGCACGATTCGCAAGCATTTGCCAATGTTCTAGTAGAAACGATGGAGAAGACATGTTGACATCGGCTCCCAAAATGCAAAGGAATCGGATCAACTTATGTGTTACAGCACCGGTGGAATATAATCTGGCCGATGGCTATACAAATAAGACAGCGATCTTCAAAATCAGATTTCAATACGACAGGCGACTCACACTATCCACAGGTTGCAACCGTCGATTGTACCTTTAAAAAGCTTGACAGCACTAACCAATATATCGTCATGGTCACCAGGTAATTGCAGAAGGGGAAAAAGCACCGAGGGCCATGCGGCTTCATTCCTTCGTGCAGATCTTGAGAATTTAGGAGGGAGTCTTGTCAGTCTCCCAGTCCATGCCCATGCCACCGAAAGCTCTGCCCGCCACATTCCTTTCAAAATCCTCCCAATTTTCAAAAGCACATCTCCTCAGCAATTCCATAAAAGGATGGTTCCAGATTCTTCCATCGACCCGTTTTTTCACTTATGCTTTGCGAGCACGGTCACGCCATGAACCTTGTTGCCTAGCCAGTACCTAATTTCATGGAAAAAACAACTTGGATTCACCTTAATATCTGAGGAAGTACCTCAAATGAAAACTAGGAGAAATTGATGTAAGTTCCTACCTTTTCACTGACAAGGCTTGCTACAGGGATATTCTCAACACTCTTGTTTTCATTCTCCACATTGGGCTCCTGCTCTTCGACTGATAAAGTATGTGAGGATCCAAACATGGCTTCATCATGTGCAGCCTTTAGCTGTTCCTCCCTTTTCGCCTTCACCGTGATGTAAAAAAGAATCAGATGCTTACAAAAGATGCTTTATCATGTAGTCCTCTATTATCAGAGCAATTAGATTGATTTAACCAAATTCAGATTTGAGAGCACCTCTACAGCTGAAAAACGGAAGCTCTGCCCAATATGCTTGACTAAGGCTACATCATCTTCAGCAGCTGCAGAAACAATGGATGTCCATAGTCAGTAGTCCATTGAATTTGTCTCAGGTTTCTGTCCGTGCTAATTAGCAATTAGAAAGTTGCTGTTATGAGAATGCCACTACCACAGTGATCAGCTTTAAAAGTATTACAATAAATCCCTTGTATGCTCTAAAATCATGACTAGGGATTTGCACTAACTATGTTCATGCTATACTATTGATTAGTAAAGTGTCAGAGCAGAAGCAAACCAATTTTATGAAAACCATATGATCAAAAGATTGCAAACCACACCCCAATTCCTCCTTATCAAAACTTAAGCCTCCCTAAAAAGAGTCCTTTATCAAAAAGGACACTCTTCATGAACTCAAAGAAGGATAATTTCAAAATGTTGCTAAACTACTTTTTCTTCTCATCCATTGGAAAATAAATGTTATTGAACTAGCATGCCTCGATGATTCCGTGATCACAACATTTTTCATCAATGCTGAAAAGTGCACCACTGGAACCAAGTGTCGGGGAGAGAACTACCTAACAAGGTGTGAATAGAAATCCAAACAACAAACTGTCCAGGTCACTTGACTAATAAGATACACACACAACTCGAATGACAAGAGTCACAAGTGAAAAACCAGAGCCACCGGAACATTTGCAAGTTAAAGCAAAACAAGCATTCTCAATCAAACTTCTTTATAGTTTACACAATTGACAAGAGTGCAAACCCCAAGCAACAAACTTGAAATCGCGGAAACAACATGTTTGCATGCACGGTAAGTGAACATGTGGGAGTAAGGCTTTAACCTTCGATTTCCTCATCATCAAGTGGAGCATCTTTGTCAAACTTGAATCTTTCCCAGCCGGGGCCCATTCCATTTGATTCATCTTTTTCAGCTGCGATTCATCACAAAACATTAATAAGCCTAAAAGGACTACCATATCTTGACAACATAGGAAATATGTTTCCCCAGAGAATGTTCCAGAAAGGGAATGCAGACAGTAGAATCACCAAGACGACATTCATTTTACCAGTTTCAGCAAGCTGAAGTTTCATCTTGGCTTTAACCTTTTCAGCTGCAGTCTGTTCACGAAACAAAAGCTTAACACGTTTAAGAACAAGACTACAGTCACAAAATCCGATTCAATTCGACGCAACTGGACAAGGCATTACTCATTCATAGCATCAACATAGACATGCAATGTCCTCTTGCTTAGATTCAAAACTCAAGCTAAGAAGACTAGCATACCATCTTATCGTATCCATCGATCAACCGCGAATAATCAACTGCCTTTCCACCGCCATTCTGCGCCTTCCCCGATCTTTCCATTTCCCTATTCTCTCTGTAATCACTCCTACTCTTCTCCGACCTCCGCCTCTCTCGAGGAGAAGAGCCCCGTGCCCTCCCGGACCTCCGGGGCGACGCACTCCTGCTCCTGCTCCTACTTCTCTTCCTTCGGTCCCTATCTCTCTCCCTATCCCTATCCCTGTTCCTCTCCTTCTCTCTATACCTATCTCTCTCCGGGCTCCTGCTTCTCCTCCTCGATCGCCTCTCCCTCTCTGCACTCCTCGACCGGTGCCTCCGACTCCCGCGATCTCCCCGGTCGTTCCGATCCGAAACCCTAGACCGACGCTTGTCGTCGTCATCCGGCTTCCTCTTGAGCTTGTTCTGGATAGACTCGAGCTGAGACTGCTTCTCGAGCTGCGAGGTCCTGGTGGGGCTCGATGCTTTGACGAAGTTGCTCATGAACGAAGAGGAGGACGAGGAAGAAGCGGAGACGAAGGCCGATCCCCTGGAGGGAGGCGGGGCCGAGTCATTGGAGGCGGAGAAGCCGAGCCCTTGCTTGAACCTCGCGGCTCCCTCGCCTTTCCGAGTGAGCTCGTCGTAGTACGCCGCCGCTTTCTCCTCCTCCATCGATGGCGATGCCGGTGCTTCTCCGACGGGGGAGAAAATGGAAGAAGAAAGAAGCAGCGCAAGCAGGGAAAGAAGGTTTTGGGCCGGACATTTCTCAAATGAGATCCTTATCGGGCCATTTAATTGGGCCTTTGGGTCTAAAAAATGAGCCCATTTGATATTCAGACGACCGTACACAAACTTAGGCTCGAGGCGTCTTTGCTTAAAGTAAATATCGTTTTGGCTAAGTGATTTCGGTGTAATTTTTTTTTAAGTAGCTTAAAATTTTTAAAAAAGAAGAATGGAGGAAGGCCCTCCTTTCATCATCTCCATCGTGGAAAGCTGCGTGTTATCTTATGGCCCGTTCGTTTCGCGAAAAATGAATAATTTCTGAAAAATATTTTCTCAGAAATCATTTTCCAGAAAAATGACAATATTTTTCTGGTGTTTGGCTAAACCCTTAAAATATTTCGAAAAATATTTTCTGTTGTTCAGTAAGGAAAATATTTTTTGCTTACCAGATTGGCGAGCGTGAGCGTCAAGCTCGAGCCTTGCCAGATTGACAAGCGTGAGTTTAAGATCGACAAGCTTGAGGTTCACCTGGTCCAACAACTAGCAAGATGGGAAACAAAGAAAATAAAAAGAAAAAAAGAAAAGAAAAGAAAAAGGAAATTAAAAATAAATTGAATTAAAAAATAAAAAATAATTCAAAAAAAAATAATTCAAATAAAAAATAATTCAAATAAAAAAAGAAAAGAAGAAGAAGAAGAAGAAGAAACGGGAGGAGGAAGTAAAGATTTATAGAAGTGTGAGATAAGAAAGATTAAGTGAGGAAAATGTTTTCCACTTTTCAAAAGTGGAAAACATGTTTCTTTACTTGAAAAGACTTTTTTCTTTTGATGGAAAATATTTTTCTCAAGGAATTCGTTTTCCGTGAAACGAACGTCGGAAAATCTAGAAAACGTTTTCCCAGAAATTATTTTCCATGAAACGAACGGAGCCTTAGGCTACGTTTGATCGTTTGGATTTCTAATCAAGATGAGACTAGATAGGATAAAATATGAAATTTGTGGGATTTTGATATATCCTATCCACGATTGCAGTAATAAAATTGAATATATTTATATCATATCATTTACATTATTTGGTATATATGACACATTAGTAAAAAAAAATTCTACAAACGGAGATAGTGATCTAAGTGTGGGCCTAGGCGTTTTCACTATTTATAGTCTCCATCATGGAAATAGAAGCCGGTTACGAGCCCAAACAAAACCTCTAAGATTGTATGACCCTAGCAAGGCACTCCGGCGACATATGTTTGGGGAGAAAAGGCTTACGTAACCCTGGCCTAATGAACCTTGACCTTGGTGAAGCGAGATACTGCGACCATTGACCTCGGCAATTCTCGACTTGCGATATCTCACTTGAGCCACAATCCTCCAAATCTTGCCTATTAGATTTGCGACCCTTGGCGACTATTGGTGACAATATGCTAGCCTTGTGCGACCCTCGGTAGAGCTTCACTAGCAACCTACATAGGCAAGTTAGAGACAATGAATAGCTTCTTATGAGGGTAAGATTGGAATATAAAAATATCAGCAAGGTCAATTTCAGAAAAGTTCATTAGCCTTGAAACTTGCCTAATAAGAATGCTGAGAACCCATAGCATATTTAAAGATACAAAATCCTTTAAAAAAGATGAACCAAATGCAACTTTAATTTGTCCTCATTGAAGTAGAAACGAGATGTGCACATATCAAATGTACCCAATGCAAAACGAACCAAGAAAATTCATAGAGTTGATAGTCATATAAGCTAGCGATTCACGTTTAACTGATTTTCTGACAAACTGCAGTGAAAGCATGCTAATCCATGTGGATAAACGAGGTGAAGTGTATTATCATTGTATTATATTGAAGTTTTATCTGTCTTTCACATTTTATATTGTCATATGTACCTCGACAATGGGTTGTGCCCTATTAATTTCAATAGCCACAACATGATGGTTCTACATCGTTTGTACCCATGTGATCTCTTTGCTGGGTTAGCAAAATATTTCACTTCAGTTCATGGTAGAACAAAACGCTTGATAATTGAGCGACGTCTATTTTTGATTACTTGAAAGGAAAAACAAAAGTTGAAAGAAAGACATTCCACATCCAAGTAATTTGTTCTATCTATCAATATAAAAAAAAAAAAATCTATCTTTTCCCTTGTTATCTATAGCACAAAACTAGTACGGCTTCGGATTATCGAAATGGAAAGGGGTGTTAGGGTGCGTTGGGGAAGATTTTTGGGGAAAATCTTTAGAAAAATGCAAAAATCTTTGAGTTAAATGTGTTTTTCAAAATGTAAACTGTGTTTGGTAAATTATAGTTTGAAAGCCATTTGTGAAGTATCATTGAGCAAAATGGTGTTTGGGGGACAAATGATTTTTGCGATTAAAAAAATTATCAAAAGAAAAATAAAAAAATTTGATCGGCAACGATAGGCGGTCGCCGGCGACCATTGGCGACCCCGGATTTGGGGTAGCGAGGTCGGGTGACGCCGCCTTGACCTCCGGCGACCTAGATCTGGGGCGTCGAGGTCACAGAAGGACATCGCCGCCCTAAATCTGGGTCATGGTGGGGTTGCCCGACCTCGTCACCCTTGGATCTAGGGTGGTGAGGTCGCGGGACGTCATCGCGACCTAGATTCGGGGGCGGTGAGGTCGCGCAACCCAAATGGCACAGCGGTCGCACGACCTCGCCGGTGGTTGCCCGACTCTATGACGACGATTGTCTAGGTTGTCGCGACCATGCCGGTGTCCCTCTAGCCATCGCCGGCCCCTCGCAGTCAACTGTGCAGCCAAACTGGCCACTCGACGGAGAAGATGAACAGTGTCTCCTCACAAGGGCAAAAAACGGAAAAACAAAAAGTTTGTAAGGACAATTTCGAAAAAAAAAATATGAACAGTGTCCGCGTGGACATGCCAAAAAAGCCAAAAGCCATCACAAGGTTGGCCTTCTCCAAAGCGGGGTTAAAATGTTTTTGCCAAACACTCCCACATTAGCCCAAAGATCTTTAGGGGGTCAAAGATAGTTGGCAAAGTGGTTGGCCAACGCAGCCTTACAATCACCAAAAAAAGAAGGGGCGTGCTCCGGTGTGCTTCCGTGCAGCATCCTATTGGCTGACCCCTGCAATCCACCCGATGACAAGCTTGGCAAGAGTCTGCTTCTAGGAAAGTAAACAGGCGACTTTCCGGGCATGTCACTAAACGTTTGAACAAAGCAAACGGTACAAATCACGTCATATGTCATGTGGGTTACGCATTGGTTGTTATGAATAGGTTTTTTTTTTTTACCAAAAAAGAGAAATGGCAACTTTCACTCAGATGGAATCTTGGCAAAACTTTCAAGTCAAATAAAGATGCACAAGATTCACACATGGAACAATTTTGAGTATTTATGTAAGCTATATTCGTCGACATGGTATTTATTTTATCATGTCACCATTCGTTTCTATCTCAGACGTTATATATATAATTTCACATATATTCTAACAGTGGTTGAATTTATCCCTTCAAATAAAAGCTTACACTTGACACATGAAAGTTCGAGTCTCGAACTAAAGTTTGTGTCTTTTCTTGTAACACTCAAGATTGGCGGCCAAAATGATCTTCCTACAGAAAATCCATATCTTTTTTTTTTCCGTTAAAGTTCTCATGCATTACGAACTGGTGATTGGTCCCCCGAGAAACGGTAGAATCTCCATAGCCACTACATTTTACATCTTGATACCGAAATTTCTTCATTTATGCAGGGCAACCCACTTTCGATTTCTCCCGTTGGTCCCGTACCAAAGTAAATTGTCCTGAACTTTCCCCAATCCGAAGCCCACGTTCTCGTCGGCACCGGCCAGAACCTCACCCCTTACCCCACGGGAGATGAGAACTGATTCCATTCATTCCTTTTCGCAGATAATTTTAAGACAACAAAAGGCGCACTTGCCAATTGAAAAAAAGGTATAAAAGCAGGTACGCTTTCTCTTATACCAAACCCCCAAACGAGGGGCTATTTCCAAGCACGGGCGCGACGACGAAGACCCCTACCCAAAAGCAATGCCAACAAGAAGTCAACATGGGTGCAACGACGGAAAAGCCCGAGACGAAGTTTCCTTCCATATTGCCTTCGACCAGCCGCTGGAGGGACAGTTCCGTAATCTCATCCCCTATATCTCGCCCGTCCTCCCCCGGCTGAACCCGTCGAGAAGCTAGAACAAACATCCAGATAGGAGGAGGAGCAGCAGCAGCAGCAGCAGCAGCAGAGTAGGAGGAAGTCATGGACATCGACACGGGAAGCTGTGGGCGAGAACTGGGCATCAAAGATGAGGTGATCAAGAAAGCTTGCTCCATCTCCATCAGAGCTCACCAGGCTCCAGCGGAGAAGCCCTTCCTCGTCGAGAAGATTCGCGGCAGCCCCTCGCAGGTCGTCATCGCCTTCTCGGGGGCTTGGACTTCCGATGCGTGGTCCGCCCGAGATGGCACAGCCACAGCTTTCGGAGAGACCGAGGTCAACCTCAACTCGTTCCCTTCTCTCAGGAGCATCGGCAATGACATAACCGCTAAGGTCAACGAGGCCTCCATGAACCAATTCCTACAGATTATGGAGAAGTCAGCGCTCCGCAGCGAGGTACTCTTGAATCTTGAATTCATTTCCAGTTTCCTCAGATGCCATTACTTTTTCATCACATAGCGGTTGATGTATAAATCACATCGCCAACGATATGGTTAAGTTCAATTTCTCTGGACATGGTCTTACTGTGTTAGCAATGGAAGAGATGTTGGTCATTGATCACGTCTCCAAGCGAAAAATTTTTAGGGCCAGAATCTAACCGGGATTTGTCTTTCGTTTCCAGATGGACAAGGCAACGAGGGAAAGTAAGCTAATAATATTCGCTGGCCATTCTTCAGGCGGTCCGATTGCGATATACGCCACCATTTGGTTGCTCGAAGAGTACAAAAGATTGCAAAAGACTCTGACTCATGGCCCTTTCTGTTTAACGTTCGGATCCCCTCTTACCACCGACCGCATCTTTTGCCATGCCGTCCGACGAGAGGAGTGGTCCGACCGCTTTGTCCACTTTGTCATGATCCATGACATTGTTCCCAGGATTTTGCTCGCCCCTCTCTCCTCCACAAAAGAGTTCCTAGAACAAAGCCTCCCGTACCTCATCTCACGTTCCGCACATCACAAAGCTGATTCAATTGACAAGTCGAAATTGACTGCCTTATTTGACAACGTGATGAGGAATGCATCATGTGTTGCAAGCCATGCGGCATGCATTCTAATGGGCAGCACAAATATGCTATTAGATACCATGACTAAATTCGTTCAGTTAAGTCCTTACCGACCGTGTGGGCAGTACGTCTTTTGCACTGGGACTGGCCGGTTGGTTGTCGTGAAGAACCCGGATGCTGTCTTTCAATTGTTGTTTTACTCTTTACAGCTCACGTCTGAATCAGAGTCTCAGCAGAAGGCAGTAGCAAGCTTACCGGCACATCTGGCTTATGAAGATGGACTAGAGAAAAACCTGGACATGCGCAATGCAATTCATTTGGAGAACCTCCGCGAATTACCTCTCAGCTCAGATAACACTGTGGATATTGCGACCAAGACAATTGTCGACACCCTAAATGACCTTAATCTAGTAAGTTGGTTATCTGGCCTAAGGATTTGCCTATACATTCCGAACTCACTTTCTGATATTCTTTGAAAGTGTAATCAGATATTCACCATGTATGATTTTGTAATTACAGAGTGCGAGGGCAAGGCTGTGCCTTCGTGCTGCCGGAGAGTCAGAGAAGCAGAAAGAGGACAACCAGAAGAAGATTGAACGCAAGATGGGCATGATAAGGAATGCCCTCGTCGATTTAGAAGCGTACCGGACCATGTGTGAGACTCGTGGCATGGGATATTTTGATGCTTTCAAGGTGCAAAAGCATGAGGACGACTTCAAGGCTAATGTGAAGAGACTGGAGCTAGCAGGCATATGGGATGAGATTATTGAGATGCTAAAACGAGATGAGCTCCCGGATAAATATGAGGCAGAGGAAAGCTGGGTGGAACTTGGTACAAAGTTTCGAAAACTTGTGGAGCCACTAGACGTGGCCAACTACTATCGACACTTAAAGAATGAAGACACAGGTCCTTACATGACGAAAGGAAGACCGAGACGCTACAAGTATACTCAAAGATGGCGAGAACACGCCAAGCAGTTGCCAAGAGGTTCGTGTGGTGAATCCTGCTTCTGGGCTGATGTGGAAGAGCTCAACCTTGCAGTTACTAGTAACCAACCACGGAATGAGCAGATGGCTTTGAATTTGGCGAATAAACTGAAAGAATGGCACGCTAAAGGGGAGGTGGAGAATGATGCATTCCTGAAGGAGACTGCACTTGTCACATGGTGGAAAACTCTCCCGGACAACCACGGAGCAAAGCTCTGCATCAAAGATCTAATAGAGAGCTAAAGGAGGATTTGCCTGAAAATCCAGACACAATGAATGGCTGGCATCGTTCAAATAGGATTGTTGTATTTTGCAGTTAATTTTCCCTGTAAATCATGTGTCATCAATAATACAAGTTGTGTAAGGAAATAAAAAAAGGATCATTATTAAAGTTCCTCCGGAGGAGAGCAAATATAACAGTCCTACATTTGGTAAGCGATGAGGGACAAACTGATATCAGAACTAACCATTGTTATCATCGTAAATCACGAGCCTTCCTTAATTGGTTATCAGAGCACCCCCAGTGGAAAGTAACTGCAAGTTTGCATCTAAAACTTTCAAACTTCCTTCAATCGCATGTCAGTTAATGTTATCCCACAAGAGCGAAAACACAGAGCCAACATACTCGAATTGCCAAGCACAGACAGAAAAGATCATGCAAGGCCTATGATGTACAAGGGCAGAGAGGGGGACAGAGGCATAGAAAGGCGAACAACTACTAATTAACAAGCACGCAAAAGCAAAGGCAATTTAAACTTCTCCTGTTACTACGAAACCTGTGCATCTCATATGCTTCAATCAAAGCTAATCCTAAAATACCGGCAAATCTGGCCATTAATTCCTGCATTGCTCCATAGACTATTTAAATAACCGCAACATTCATGCCCGGGTCGACTACGTTGTAGAAGTGAGGAACCGAGCCAATAGCAACAAGATCACAAACAAAACGAGCATTCTTGATGATCAGAAAGCAAACCACGAGCAGCAGCTTGCAACAGGAGACGCGACATTCTCGAACGCAGTGCGAGTTAACATGAGACAATGAGGCTCTTAACCGGCAATTTCTTCATCATTGAGACATTATTTGCATACCATCTTATCGTATCCATCGATCAACCGCGAATAATCAACCACCTTTCCCCCGCCATTCTGCTCCTTCCCCGATCTTTCCATTTCCCTATTCTCTCTGTAATCACTCCTACTCTTCTCCGACCTCCGCCTCTCTCGAGGAGAAGATCCGCGTGCCCTCCCGGACCTCCGCGGCGACGCACTCCTGTTCCTGCTCCTACTTCTCTTCCTTCGGTCCCTATCCCTATTTCTATCCCTGTCCCTGTCCTTCTCTCTATATCTATCTCTCTCCGGGCTGCTGCTTCTCCTCCTCGACCGGTGCCTCCGACTCCCGCGATCTCCCCGGTCGTTCCGATCCGAAACCCTAGACTGACGCTTGTCGTCATCATCCGGCGCTTGTACTGGATAGACTCGAGCTGAGACTGCTTCTCGAGCTGCGAGGTCCTGGCGGGGCTCGATGCTCTGACGAAGTTGCTCATGAAAGAAGAGGACGACGAGGAAGAGGCGGAGACGAAGGCCGATCCCCTGGAGGGAGGAGGGGCCGAGTCATTGGAGGCGGAGAAGCCGAGCCCTTGCTTGAACCTCGCGGTGCCCTCGCCTTTCCGAGTGAGCTCGTCGTAGTACGCCGACGCCTTCTCCTCCTCCATCGATGGCGATACCGGTGCTTCTCCGACGGGAGAGAGAATGGAAGAAGAAAGAAGCAGCGCAAGCACGGAAAGAAGGTTTTGGGCCGGTCATTATCGGGCCTTTTAATTGGGCCTTTGGGTCTAAAAAAGGAGCCCATTTGATTTATGCTGTTCTCAACGTTCGAGTGTTATTGTACCTAGATATTCAGACGACCGTACACAAGCTTAGGCTCAAGGTGTATTTGCTTAAAGTAAATATCGTTTTGGCTAAGTGATTTTGGCGTAATTTTTTGTAAGTAGCTTTAAAATTAAAAAAATAAAATAGAGGGAGGCCCTTTGATCATTGTCTCCGTTGTGAAAAGCTGCGTGTCCTCTTAGTGATCCAGGGATGACTCTAGGCGTTTCCATTGTTTATAGTCTCCATCACGGAAATAAAAGCCTGTTACAAGCCCAGACAAAAGCTCCAAGGTTGTACAACCTTGGCAAGGCACCCCGGTGAATATATATAAAGACAAAAGGCTTAGGTAACCTTGGTCTAGTGAGCCTTGACCTTGGTGAGGCGAGACACTGTGATTTGGCAATTCTCGACTTTTGATATCTCACTTAGAGCCACAATCCTCTAAATCTTGCCAATTAGACCCGTCACCCTTGGCGACCGTCAGCGACAATTTGCTAGCCTTGCGTGACTCTCGGCGAAGTTTCACTGGCAACCTAGATAGGCAAGTCAGAGACAATGAATAGCTTTGGGTAAAGATTGAAATATAAAAATATTAGTGGGGTCAATTTTGGAAAAGTTCATTAGCCTTGAAACCTACCTTATAAAAATGCTAAAAACCCAAGGCACATTTAAAGGTAAAATATCATTTAAAAAAGTTGAACGAAACGTAGCCTTAGTTTGTCCCCATGGAAGTGGGAATGAGACATGCATATATTAAACGTGTCGAATGCAAAAAGAACCAAGAAAATTCATAGAGTTGATAGCCATATAAGCTAATGATTCATGTCCAACATGTGTGTTAGTATTCAAAAATCGTGATTGTCTAACAAACTGCGATAAAAGCATGTTAATCCACGTGGATAAATGAGATGAAGTGTATTGTCATCATATTATATTGAAGTTTTATCTTTGTCTTTCACATTTTATATTGTCGTATGTACCTTAACAATGGGTCGTGCCCTATCAATCTCAATAGCTGCGACATAATGGTTCTACATCGTTTGTATACATGTGACCTCTTTGCTGGGTTGGTAAAATGTTTCACGTTAGTTCAACATAGCACAGAGTGCTTAATAATTAAGTGACGTCTGTTTTTGATCACTCGAAAGGAAAAACCAAAAATCAAAGTAAGATTTTTTTTTTTGGTAAAAAAAATGAAAGAAAGATATTCCATTAGTCACATCTAAGTAATCTGTTCTATTTATCAATATAAATAAAATAATCTATCTTTTCCCCTCTTGTCTATAACACAAAACTAGTACGGCTTCGCATTATCAAAATGGAAAGGGGTGTTACAATCACCAAGAAAAGGGGGGGGGGGGCGCTCCAATGTGTTTTCGTGTAGCATCCTATTAAGGGGTGCATGACAACCGTCTATTTCTATTTTAAAAAGAATTTTTCAATTTCAGATTTATTTCTGAATATAAATCCGTTTGATAAAATTATTCAATTTTTCTATTTCTAAAATAGATTTTTGTTCTAGAATTATGTTTAGAATAAAAATTAGAAATAAAAATTTTCTACTTCTATATTTCTGGAATAGAAATGAGAAATAAAAATTCTTCTTATTATTCATCCTTGCTATGAATCGGTCCTCCATCCGTCGCCGTTGCCGCTGCTTGTCGCTTGCCGCCCGCTTGACAAGTCCCTGCAATCCACCCGATGACAAGCTTGGAAAGAGTCTGCTTCTAACAAAGTAAACATGCAACTTTCCGAGCATGTCACTAAACGTTCGAACAAAGCAAACGGTACAACTCATGTCATATGTTATGTGGGTTACACATTGGTTGTTATGAATAGGTTTTCTTTACCAATAAGAGAAATAGCAACTTTCACTCGGATGGACCATCTTGGCAAAACTTTCAAGTCACATAAAGATGCACAAGATTCATCCATGGAACAATTTTAAGTATTTATGTAAACTATATCCGTTGACATGGCATTTACTCTATCATGTCACCATCCGTTTCCATCTCAAATGTCATATATACCCAATTTGACATATATTCTAACTGTGGTCGAAATTATCCCTTCAAATAAAAGTTGGTGCCTTTACACTTGACACATGAAAATTCGAGTAAAAAACGTCATTCGAACTAAACTTTGTGCCTTTACTTGTAACACTCAAAAGTGGAGGCCAAAATGATCTTTCTATCAAAATCCACATATTTTTTTTCCCTCAAAGTTCTCATGCATTATGAATTGGTGATTGGTCCCCAAAGAAACGGTAGAATCTCCATAGCCACTACATTTTACATCTTGACACCTAAATTTCTTCATTTATGCAGGGCATGTAAGACAAAATAATTCATAATGCAGAAGCCAGGATCATTTATAGACAAACCTCCAGCCATTGTTCTTGTTCTCGTTCTCGTTCGTCTGAAAAACCTGAAATACAAAGAAAAATTGGACACACGCTACTAACCCAAGTCACTATTGTACTAATGGTGTATTCCAAATGAGAGAGTTTGAGTTAGACCTTATAGTTTCTCGTTAGAATGAACAATCGTTCCTTTATAAACCATCTTCCATCAAGACGGTTACCAAATGGGCGGTTGTCACGAAAATGGTATGTATGTGGAAAAACTGTATATCGAATAACTGCCACTTTAAGAGAAAATGTGGGTTTGAAAATGTGGGATCATAAAAATAAATAACATTTTCCCATTTGATCCCATCATTTTCATCATACGGATTATCCAATTAATTTCATGAAAGCTTTATGTTTAAAGAAAATAAAAAAAACACATGAATCATGGCGACATGTCCTATAAGAGCAAGTAATATCTTCCATATATTACAATGCATCTTATTTCTTTAATGTCAGCCTATATGTGACAACATATTTTAATGAATAAACCCTATGTTTATTCTAGAACCAATGTTAAATGTTATTCTCATAAATAACATAATGTGTACACCAAAATTGAGAATCAACATTACAACTGAATAAAAGTTTCATACAACAGAAATCGTCAACATGACGACAAATTACATTATGGGACTTACTCCCATACTTGTCACATGATCTTTATATTTCATTGGTGGCATGCCTTTAGTTAAAGGATCAACTATCATTAATTCATTGCTAACATGTTCAATTGCCACTTTATTCTCCTTAACACGTTCCCTTATGGCTAAATACTTAATGTCGATATGTTTACTTCGATTGCCACTTTTGGCATTTTTAGCCATAAAAACCGCAGCTAAATTGTTACAATATATTCTTAATGGCCTAGAAATAGAATCGACAATTTTAAGTCCAGCAATGAAACTTTTCAACCATACACCACGTGAGGTAACCTCAAAACAAGAAACGAACTCAGCCTCTATAGTGGAAATAGCAATCAAAGTCTCCTTAGCACTTCTCCATGACACGGCTCCGCCAGTTAACATAAAAATGTATCAAGATGTTGATTTTTGTGAATTAATGCAGCTCGCGAAGTCCGCATCCGAATAACTGACTACTTCCAGGTTGTCAGTTTGTTTATACATGAGCATGTAGTCTTTGGTACCTTGAAGGTATCTCATCACTTTCTTTGCAGCTCTCCAGTGGTCTAAATTTGGATTACTCTGATATCTTCCCAACATTTCCACAATAAAAGCGATGTCAGGTCGAGTGCAAATCTGAGCATAGATCAAGCTTCCAACAATAGAAGCATATGGAATGTTGTACATTTGTTCCATTTCTAGATCGTTCTTCGGGCATTGGTTCAAATTGAACCTGACACCCTTCACAATGGGTACTATATTTGGTGAATAATCTTTTATCCAAAATCTCCCTAAGACCTTATTGATATAGGTTTCTTGAGATAATCCTAAAATTCCTCGAGGTCTATCTCTATGGATTTTAATGCCAATGATATAAGATGCCTCACCAATATCCTTCATATCAAAACTCTTAAAGAGAAATTATTTCACCTCATGTAGCAACCCCTTATCATTGGTTGCAAGTAGTATATCATCCACATATAGCACAAGGAAACAAATTTTACTCAAACTGATCTTATGGAATATACATTGATCTATGACATTCTCTACAAAGCCGAATGAAGAGATAACTTCATGGAACCTTAAGTACCATTGGCGGGATGCTTGTTTCAAGCCATATATAGATTTCTTAAGCTTGCACACTAAATGCTCACCTTTACTAGAGAGGAATCCTTTAGGTTGTTTCATGTAAACTTTCTCCTCTAGTTCTCCATTGAGGAACGCCGTTTTCACATCCATCTGATGTAATTCCATATTAAAATGGGCAACCAATGTTAAAACAATACGAAAAGAATCTTTCTTAGATATAGGAGAATGTCTTTGTGTAATCGATTCATTATTTTTGAGTGAATCATTTGGCAACGAGTTTAGCTTTATATCTTTCAATATTATCCAATGAATCCTTTTTAGTTTTAAAGACCCATTTACAACCAATGGCCTTTGCACCATCAGGTAACTGAACCAAATCCTAAACTTTGTTAGATGCCATAGAACTCATTTATTCCTTCATGGCATTGTACCACAAATTGGATTTATCACTATTCATGGCTTGTGAAAACGTTTCGGGATCATTCTTAGCTCCAATATTGTAGTCAGACTCTTTTAAATACATAATATAATCACTAGGAATTGCCGATTTCCTTATTCTAGCTGATCTTCTTAATGTTGCATCAACATTCTCTTGAGGAGCGTGTTGTTCAACTGGTTGTTCAACAGTTTCTGGTAATTGCTGAATAACTGGATCTACTAAATCAATATCAGTAGATTGTGGAACTTCAACGATTGGTTGTTCAATAGCCGGTTGAACTGAAGGGGTATTATGAGCAACAACTAACTTTAAACTTGAGGTGAAAGGTTAAGTATCTGTATGATCTTTCTTAAGATCAAGGTCCTTCGATCGATCGCTCCCACTAATTAAGTCATTTTCAAGAAATTTAGCGTTTCTTGATTCCACAATCCTAGTGGTGTGAGATGGACAATAAAACCTGTATCCCTTGGACCTTTCAGCATATCTAATGAAATACCCACTTATGGTCCTTGGGTCCAACTTCTTTTCTTGTGGATTGTAAACTTTTACTTCAGACGGGCATCCCTAAATGCATACATGTTGCAAACTCGGTTTCCAACCTTTAAATAACTCAAAAGATGTATTTAAGACAGCTTTGGTCGGAACTCGGTTTAATATATACATTGCCGTCTTAAGTGCTTCAGTCCACAAGGACTTAGGAAGTTTGGAGCCGCTAAGCATACTCCGCACCATGTCCAATAAAGTTCAGTTTCTTCTTTCCTCTACACAGTTTTAGTCCGGAGAACCAGGCATAGTATATTGTGCAACTATCCCATGCTCTTGAAGAAACTTTGCAAATGAACCAGGTGCTTGTTCATTTTCAATGTATCTATCATAAAATTCTTCACCTCTATCTAATCTCACGATCTTAATTTGCTTACCGCATTATTTCTCTACTTTTGCCTTAAATCCCTTAAAGGCACTTAATGCTTCATGCTTATTATGAATCAAGTAGAGATACATGTAACGTGAGTCAATATCCGGACTACATATATCTGTATGTATGATTTTTAATATTTCTGTACTTCTCTTGGCACATTTCTTCGATTTGTTAGTCTATTTTCTTTTTATACAGTCTACATAAGTATCATAAATAATAAAATTTAAAGTACTAAGTACTCCATCATTTACCAATCATTTAATTATTTCTATGGATATATGTCCTAATCTCCGATGCCACAACATAGAGGAATATTCTTTCACAACACATCGTTTTATACCAGCGTTATCATGAACATGCACCGCATCATAATAAGTATTGTCTTGCAAATCAATTCGAAAAAGACCATCAGACAAAGTACCACTCTTAACAATTTCAGATTTAAATGATAAACGGAATGTCAAATCTGAAAAGTTAAAAGAGTAACTCAAAGGTACAAGTCTTGAAACTGAAATTAAGTTTCTAGAGAAATTACAAACATAAAAGGTCATTTCCAAATTTATAACAAAGCCACTATTGAGAACTAGTCTATATGTCCAAATAGTTTCCACATGCGAACATATCTTGTTTCTTGAATAGATGCTTTGTTTACTTCCCACTAGCTTCCTGTGGTTTTGAAAACCCTGCAAGGAGTTCGAAATGTGGATTGTAGATCTAGAATCAATCCACCAAGTGTTGTGACTTACATCAGTCATATTAGATTCATAACAAACACAAGAGATTGAATTACCTTTCTTTTTAAGCCAAGCCTTAAATCTGATACAATCATTCTTTTTATGCCCCTTCTGTTTACAGAAGAAACATTAGGATTGTTTTTTAATGTCAGCTTGGGGAGGTATTTTACCTTTTCCCTTATGCTTGCCATGGCCCTTATTCTTTCCTTGTGTTGCCAAATGAGCATCTTCTCTTAATTCCATAATCAGTCTTTATTCCTCATGGACACACATGGTCATGAGTTCATTAAATGACCATTTATTCTTATCTGTGTTGTAAGAGATCTTGAAAGGTGCATACTATTGTGGGAGAGTGTTCAGAATATAATACACAAGAAAAGATTCAGACATCTCAACCTTAAGGTTTTTAAGCTGAGCCGCAATATCCCTCATTTGCATGATGTGCTTATGCACACTTTTAACACTAGTGAATTTCATTGATGAAAACTTCATAATTAGGGTCATGGCATGCGCCTTCTCAGAACTTTTGAACTGCGCATCTATGGCCTCCAATAAGGCCTTAGCATTGTTATGTTGAGCAACCGAACCACAAATACTAGGAGATATTTTAGCCCTTATAAACATAGCACAAACGCAATTAGACTACTCCCATTGGTTATAAAGGGTTATCTTAGCTGCAGTGCTCGAATCAATAGGAGTAGGTGGTTCATATTTTTTTATAGCATAGTCAATGTCCATCAACCCCAATTGAAGAATAACTGACTTCTTCCAAACTTTATAGTTTTCACCATTCAGTATGGGAACATTAAACTTAAATTTAGAGAAATTCACAGGTTGTAAAGCTGCATATCAAATAATCATGCTTATATCACAAAATTTGAGGCATAATTTATATAAATCATGTTTTACCAATGTAAACATGTCACGAATATGAATCATATAACATAAAAATTGCATGTGGGCTAAGTTTTTAGTTTAAATAGATTCATCATTACATTATGAAGAAACTACCATATTATATGCCTTTTCTTAATCCATGTGAATAAATTAAGAAAAAAATATGATATTTCAACCTAATTAATCATATTAATATAATGAAAATTCCTATGGGATAAAATTCATCATATTAATATAATTAATTACAATCAATGTCCATTTCTAAATATGATCCGGAGGCTCTTAATATATAATTTAATTAATTAAAGATGTTGTGGCCACTCTCTAATTAATTAAATATATGGACCAATGGACATTTAATTTCATGCATAAAATATTCATAAAAATCATGAAATGACATAATAAATAAATACATCAATGGTAGAATAGTAAATAAATAAATTGGCCAAGGGCAAGATTATAAAAATATGAAAAGTTTGGGGCCCAAAAGTAAAAACAGTTGCGGGTGGGAGACGATAGGCGCGTGCCAAGCAGGCGCCTTGTCCACTGCTCAGGCGCGTCTAATGCACGCGCCTGCAACTGTTGCGGGCAATTCCGCGCGTGTGAGCCCCACGTGCCAGCGGTTGGTGTGCGTGTGGGGGCGTGTGGCGCGTGGGTTCCATGCGCTTGCAACTACAGCGCGCGTGTGGACCCCACGCGCCTTCTTCCCCACGTAACAGAAGCCATTTCCGCCGGTTTTTTGCCGTTTTCAGCCGCGATTTCACCACCGTCTCTTCTTCGGCAGCTCATCTAAGATCGAAATAAATGATGGTTTTTGAAGAGCATGCCGGCATGACTACATAGATTGAAGTTACGGCGAAAATGACCAAGAAATTGGTCTCAAATCTAACAAAAAACTCCAAAAACGCAAATTTCAACCACCATGACTTCCGCCGCCCGATTAGCCTCCGACAAACACCGATATATCAGAAAAACTCATGGCTACTGTTCTTATGGCGGTGCAACCGTATGGGTCCAAATTCAAGAGGTGGGTTGCCGAAATTTGCTCGGAATTTGCGAGTTTTGTCACGCCCCGAACCCCGAGCGCGTGCCCATCCCTCTCTGGTTGATAAAAATTTACGACTTCCCAGGACAAGTCGCCGACCCTTTCCATTTTATTGCACATGCGGAAGCGAAAAGAAATCCCCTGACAGTAATCATCTTGGGATAGAAAAGTAAAATAATAATTTTACAAACAAACATGCCTTTATGAACATATGCTGAGTCACGTACAAGAGTCTATGGTCAAAAGACTACAAAAGACTGTTCTCCAAAAGAAGCGGTCCTATCCAACCTATACTTCAGATCACCTCTTCTCTGCTCCAGGTCCTCCACTCAATGACCTATGAAATGGTTATTCAATAACTAGTTGTCGCGACCCGATCTCGCCGCCCTCGGCTCCCTCATTATCGCGAGGAGAGAAAAGGGGGAAAGGTCGGATTTAGGGGTACTTGATCACAAAAGTTTCCTCACGGCTTGCATTCCAAAAGACGTCATCACCTCGCCTTTTGGATCAAGCCTCTCATGAGTTCCCTCCACGAGATCGCGAGCTCTCCCAAGCTCGTACCCCGCGTGACAGCGGACTGTCACGATCCATACCCACAAAAGCGACACACCTAAAAAAAGGAGTCGAATGTGGATATCAAATTTAAGGGTACTTTTACCATGGTAGCCCTCTTGATAGTACGCTTCACCCATTAGGATGGTATCATTTCATCCTTTGGGTTATTCCCACATCAAGTATGTTAAACCATAGTGAGTTTCATCGAAACTCATACCCCGCATGACAGCAGATTTATTTATACGATCTACCTATTTATGACAACCTAAAAATAGACGGGAGTCGCCACTAGCCTCATTTTCGGGGGTCGACTAGAAACCCAATCGAGAGTCGGGAGTGTTCCCTCGATTTCTACGCAACCAGATATCTAGGTTCAGGGACTTGGATTACGCTAATATTGCTATTAGCGCCATTTCGGTACCTAAACGGTATGTTGTGTTTTTCCTAACATGTCCATGCGTTTCTTTTTACATTTTCGGGATCATCAATTCCTAGGCTAAGTGATCATGCGTGGTTGATCATTTTCATGCTATTCTATTTCTAAAAAAAAAAGAAAGGAAAGCAACCAATGAAATTGAAATTGCAAAACATGAAGTAAACAATCAAGAGAAAGCAATAAACCTAATCACGCAATTCTAAAAAAATATAAAAGAGAAAACACAATTAAGAAAAAAGAGGGAAAAAGGGAAAACCCGCAACTCGTCGGGTTTTATACAACACAAGGAACCCGAGACATATGTCGGGAGAAAAATGAATATTACAGAGTAACGGTCGGAGTGGACATCGACCTCCACCATCTTCACTTCTTCTCTACTTTCGGAATTCTAATCTAATCCTAGCCTTAAAAAAAAAAACTATAACTAGGTGCATACACATGAAAGAAACAATCAAACACATTAAGCAACAAAAAACAATACATCATGTCAAAATCAATTGTTTAAAAGAAGTACAATGTGAAGTCAAGTTTCGAGTGATATCCTAAAGTTCAGCATTAATATGTGTCGCACCAAAATCATTCATCAAATGATCACATGCAAAGCATATAATATGACATGCATCCAAGTCATATAACTTTGGTTCTCAGTTAACCAAACAAGTGAATTTGCTGATAAAAGATTATTCACCAAACAATATGCATCATCAAGCGTGTTCATGCTACATGTGTGTCCATCTAATCAATGCTTAATCCACAACTTCCAGCATGCAATCAGAATTGTAGCAGAGCACGTGAGACTATAAATTGTAATTGTTTGATGACAAATCGCCATGAAATTGAAGCCATATCTTACCACAAGCACGTATGAATTTTCTTGATCAAAATGGCATCAATTAATAACCAAACTAACCTCAAGTTAGGATCAAATGCACATCCAATCATGGTAACAATTTTCATGGAAAAAGTTTTTAACGTGAGCTACATAGAAGTTAAAGAAAATTCAAGAATGCACAATATCACGTCGGAATTGCAGCAAAATATCGGGATGTCATGACACATTAATAGTGATTTGGCCTAAAAAAAATCTGAAGAATATGAAATTTTACCATAGCGCGAACAAAAGAGAGACAAGCAACTTTTGTTAAGGATCCCATCTTAGAATTCTTTAACAAGAAAATCATTAAAAAAAAACGAGGTCAACTTTAACAAGGGAAAAACAGGGGTCATGAATTTCATTTTTATGACAGATTTCTATCATGCAAATCACAAGAGAAGTTGAGTCCAATTGATATGCAAATCATGTGAAATCAGCATCATAAGAACAAATTTCACAAGGAAGCTTCTCAAAATATTTAACACGTGAATTTCTAAAAATTCAAGAACATGAAGAAGTCAATCAAAAATAGAACATGGTTGCATGTCACACCGTCATTCTACAACATATTGAAAGCAATTGGACAAATCTACTATCTCATCTTAAGACTAACAACAATTAGCCACAGAAAAGACAGCATTTCTAATCAAATCAACTCTAAAATAAAAAAAAGGAACTGTATGTTATAACCAAAGGCATTTCATAAAGCATCGATTCATTTATCCAAGTATAACATCCAGCAGAAAATTTCAGATACAAGGTTGAACAATGCATATCGGTAAAGAGTTACCATCTAACTTTCATTAGAAATTTCAGTTACTAATGTATCCTAGCCTCGAACTTTCAATGTCGAGAATACACTTTGACACAAAAGGTCCTCGACTCATCGGACACTATGATGATCACCAACAATCACAGTATAAAGGCAATCAACTGAAGGAAACACTCATAAAAGAAACAAGGTCAGCTGAAAACCAATCACCTTAAGTATATAATTTGCTGTCTTGCATTCTTTTTGCACAAAAATCCCCAACAGAAAGAGATTGATATACAAGAGAAAGAACAATAACAGCAAAGTTGTATATCTGCAAGAACTCAAAAATCCTCTCTCTTCTTCAATATAATGAGTCTCATTCGAAAGAAAACCAGAAGAAAGGCAAGATATCCAAGATGTGATATATCTATTGCAAGGTACCAGTAATTAAAACTAAAACCAGCATGGGATCCAACAGATGGCAACAACAATATACCCTCAGATAATCAGGAATTATCCATGTACTTTTAGTTTCAAATGAGAGGTCTCTCCATACAAATGTGCTTTTATGCTGAGATATCATTTCTCTGTAAATTTATGACCCTGAAAAGCTAGACCTGTGATCGGCACGAAAGAGTATCTGAAAAACAATTCTGAGTATCTCAGGTGTATATGATCATTAAAGAGCAGACTAAAGCTAGCATTACTAGAAAAATTACTCAGAAGAATAGATTTGGCATGATTATCTCATGAGTATTGCAGAATGCCTATTGGAAATATCAATCAAAATGAGTGACTTTGAAATTAATTGCTCTGCAGAATTTCACCTTGGTAGGACACAATATTCAGATTAAAGACGGTGCAAATTCAGAAGTGGAATATTCATCCAGTAAGAAAAGCATTCCAGACTAGTAGACGTTTCTCTATTTTTTCCTATGTGACATTTTCAGTTGATATGGCAAACCAAGCTAGAAAGGATCGTGGCCACGCAAAAAAAGTTCTTCAATTCTTTCATAGGGTGCCTTTCCTTCTTCCATCTATTGAAATTATAAGACATAAACAAGATAGTAGTTCACGCATAATTCCAGCTTCTGGAAAGAGAGAAACGCACCAAGAAAAGGTAATGACCGCAGTCTTCAAACTTCCGGATATGGCTTCTCCGCAGTGTATCGTTTAGTCTAGCACCTTCTGCTTGACTTGGCAATAACCTATCCTTCGCACTTGTTTGTGAAACTTTGATGCTTGATCGAGTGAGCTAGTCTTCGTGAACACCAACAAATCTACTCTTTGGTTCTGCCCTCGTAGCCGAGTTGAGGCTTCCAAACTCGGCGCGATTCCGAATCTCTGCACCTCGAGCTCCGGAAGGACGTGATCCGCGACAAGATCGTCAAATTCAGCCGAGAGCACGATCACCAGAGAAAGCGATCGAGAAGGGAGAAGGCAGAATCAATGACCCGAACGGATTCAAAGAGAGAACAAAAATCGAAACCCTAACGGTTCGAGAAAGAGAGAGAGAGAGAGAGAGCTCACCGATTCGGTGAGCCCGATCCCCAGAGATTCGAGTCCGAGAATGGCAAAAGATAAAGTGGATCTCCGGTCGGCTTTAGATCGGGTCAGATCCAGCGAATAGAACCGCCGGCGTCGTCGTCTCTGATCGATCGAAATCGCACGCAAAGCCGGGGATTGGAGCGATGATGATCAATCCTTTTTCCTCTCTTCGATTCCTCTTTCTTCCTCGTGAACTCTCCACCGAACAAGAGACGAAGACCGTCCGCCTTTCCCCCAAAGAATCCGAGAGCTTTTTCGGCCAAAAACCCTCTGAGCGATAAAGAGAGAGCGACCGTGTGAGGAGAGAGAGAAACCGTGTGAGGAGAGAGAGCCCGTGTGAGGAGAGAGAGCCCCTTTTGCCGTCCGCGATTCCCCCCCTTTTATACTCTTTTTTTTTTTTTTTTTGTTTTCTTTTTATTCTAATTTTTCTTTTGCTTTTCATTTCATTTCATTTTTTCTTTTTGTTTTGTTTTGTTTTCTCTCTCTCTTTTTTTCTTTTTTTCGTTTTTCCTTATTTCTAATTAATAATTTTTTTATCTTTTCATTTCAAACAATTTTTTTTTAACTTTTGCGAATTGAATGTTTAAAACGTCGACAAAAATTTCGGGTGTCAACACTAGTGAGACAATGTCTCAGCAAGTCCATGCTCTAAACTTTGACTAGGAGGGAAAGACGCTAAGAAGCATCCTAAACATGCAATCACACAATCAAGGGGACTTACGTCGTCTCAGTTCCATCCTACAGGTCAGTATAATTTATATCATAGACAACATGAGAGCGTGAGCAACAAACAAACTCCAAAACGCCACACTCAATTAATCATGCGTTCCTAGTTTTGATCTCGGCATATAGCACGGCCTACTTTCAGTTCGGCGGTCTTCTAGCATTGCCAGGCTTCGTCTCACCCTATTGAGCACGACACGTCTCTTTATCAGATGGCTTTCCCGAAGGAGCATAGGGTCCAGAATCAACTGTGACCGGCTTCCCGTTGTCCAGAGGGTATCCCAAATAGGGATAACGTCCAGCTCAACAGCCCGGGACGATTTCTCTTAACCAACACACGATTACTAAATTATGGCCCAGGGCACCTTGCATTGCACTCAAATGCTTCAATTAAAATGATGAGCCTGGCATTTTTCTTTGTATTAGAAATTCACATGAAATTACTCGTGTGTGGGTACATGGTCAACTTGATCCAGAAAAATTGATATTCTTCCTTTTTGAAATCCCACTATTTTGTATAGTACTAAAAACTATTTTTGGCGTCAAAACCCGACACCTGGGATTTTCTGAATAAATATTGGAAATTCACAATATTTGGAATTAAATACTAAAAATCCAATCAACACTCAATTTGCATAATTTAACACTCAATTGTAGAAATTAACCACACCATTGCAATCGGCACGAAATTCCGGTCACCGGCTATCTCGGCCTAATTTCCGGAAATTAATTAAATAAATCAATTTAAATTCTAAAAATACTAACCTAGGCCAGAATTATTAAATTAATAACCAATACGGACTCGGAAAATTCCCGAACCCTTCTAGATAAATAATACAATTTAATTAGGCCTTAGCTAAACCATGCTAACCACCTAACATGCTCAATTAAGTAATTAAATCACCAATTTAATCTAACTAACCACCTAATTCCTAATTAAATAATCTAAACATCCCTTAGCATCAATAACCTACTAAGAAGAGTTTAGAGTATAAACTCATCGGTGTATCGTGAAAACCGGTTCACCGCGACGATGACGCGACGACAGCCAGAATCTTAATTTTCGGCGGTGTTGACGAACTCTAGGACCGGGCCTAAAACGGGCCCAACAAATCTTAGCCCAACTGAGATTTGTTTTCAACTTGGGCTGGGCTTCAAGTGAGTTGGAAATGGGCCTCAAAGTCTGGGCTGCTGCACTTGTGGGCTTAAAGGAGCTGCTGGGCTTTGCTGTACTAAGCTTCAAATGGGCTGAAGATTGTTGATTCGGTGGGCTTGGCTTTTGATGGACTGGCCTTTGCGGGCTACTGCAGCTGAAGTCCACGACTAGGCCTGACTTTAATTGGGCCGGAGAGAGGGGCAGCGAGGAGTTGCTGGGCGAAGCACAGGCAAAGGAGAAAGAGCAGCTTCGTGGGAGATCTTCGGCTTTGCTGGCGTGTGGACGATGCTGCTGGCAGGAGATGGGCTCGGTCCAGCTAGCGTGAGCGAAGGAAAGAAGATGGGAGCAAGCGGTGATGATTCGGTGGTTTGTGGCTTCGCTGCTGCAGACTGACCGAAGAAGTCCCAGCGTTGGAGATGAAGACACGAGGCAGAAAGTTTCGGTGGAGTTGCTGGACAACACACAAGCTCGGAAGAAAAGAAGGGCTTCGGTGGACTTGCAGGCGACGATGGGCTGCAGGCGGCAGCTTGTTCAGTGGCTTGGCAGTCAACACTTGCTAAGGTAATCGCTGAGTTGATCGAGAGCTAGCGTCGAAGAACTCGGACGAAGCAGGAATTGCTCGGTGGAACTGGGCTGGCGTGAGGATAGGTCAACAAAATGGAAAGTGGAGAAGTATGGTTGACTGAGGGAGACAAGAAGAACTGGGGTAGGGATGTTGATGAGGCTGAGTGATTTTGGGTGGGGCTTCGTTCGCGGAGAATGAATGAAGATGAAGATGCAGTGAAAACGTGAAAATGAAAGTGAGGTAGGAGCAGAGGCGTCGCACGAAGGGGGAGAGAGATAGAGGCGGTGAAGTTTGTCCGAGAAGGCTTGAAGAGAGAGAGACCAAAAGTCCAAAATCTTAGCCAATGTCTTAAATGCTTGGTCCCCTTGTCTCCTCATACTTATCCCCTTTATCCAATAATACTTCCCAACAAATATAAGTCCAAAATAAATCCATTTTGATGCAAATAATGCACCCCTTATCTTAGGTTCCGAATTTAGTTCAAATTAAACTTCAATTTCCCAAATCGACGTCCCAATTTGAATGAAGAAAAAGGCCGTAGAATTTCTACAAGCGCCCCTCGTCAAATAGTTCGGCTTGCAAGTCAAAAATCTCTTCAATTCGGCCAATATGAATTTTCGTTATTTTTCTGCGACGTCTGAATCGGATTTCCGTAAAAATCTCGGAATCTCCGAAAAATATTCGGAGGGTGAGTCGACGTTCCTAAAATAGATCGTGACACCACAGAACTTTCGATTTCTAAAATCGGGTTCAAATTCACGATTAATTTCACTCCGACGCGTTTTTAGAGTGACCTAGTCTACCGTGTCACTTTTAGGAATTTTTGGTACAATTGACCCGTGATCGATTTATCTCGAGTCACGGAGTACATCTTCGACACATTAGCGACTTTCAATTGTCGTGAAAATCTTGATGAATCAAATACGGGCACTGGATACCAAAACGATAGAAAAATCGGTCTAGTGCCGATCGACGAGTATTTTGCAATCATGTGGAATCACTCACACTCTGATCACATATCTTAGTTGAATCGACCTATCTCCGGTCTTTAATCGATTTCGACAGTGCCGTAATGATCTCGGCAGATGAATACGGTCGAGCAGTCAATTCCTGGTCGAATTCTCAAGTCCATTGCATTTAGATTCCTTAATTGCTTCCCCAGATAGACTAGTTATCTCGTGAGTGGCCAACTCAGAGAATAGCACTATAGACACGTTGACGAAAAGTCCGATTTATTTACTCGAAAACAAATCAGAAAATTCAGGCTGTTACAACTTTCTCTCTTGGCCTCAAAATCCCGAGTTACTGTTCATGCTCTAAAAGCCCGAAAATACACCAAAAATTCGAGAAAAACAAGGCAGAGGCATTAATATGGCTATGATACCAAATGTAAGATAAAATAATTCATAATGCGGAAGCCAAGATCGTTTATAGACAAACCTCTAGCCATTGTTCTTGTTCTCGTTCGTTTGAAAAACCTGAAATAAAAAGAAAAATTGGGAGTTTGAATTAGACCTTGTAGTTTCCCGTTAGAATGAATGATCTTTTATTTATAAACCGTCTTCCATCAAGGCGGTTATCAAATGGGCGGTTGTCACGAAAAAGGTATGTATGTGGAAAAATTGTATATCGAATAACCACCACTTTAAGAGAAAATGTGGGATCATAAAAATAATAACAGGGCAACCCACTTTCGATTTCTCCCGTTGGTCGCGTACCAAAGTAAGTTGTCCTGAACTTTCCCCAATCCGAAGCCCACGTTCTCGACGGCACTGGCCAGAACCTCACCCCTTACCCCACGGGAGATGAGAAACGATTCCATTAATTCCTTTTTGCAGATGATTTTAAGACAACAAAGGCGCACTTGCCAATTGAAAAAAGGTATAAGGCAGGTATTCTCTGTCTTATACCAAACCCCCGAAAGAGGGGGCTATTCCAAGCACGGGCACGAAGATGAAGACCCCAACCCAAAAGCAATGCCAACAAGAAGTCAACATGGGTGCAATGACGGAAAAGCCCGAGACGAAGTTTCCCTCCATATTGCCTTCGAGCAGCCGCTGAAGGGACAGTTCCGTAATCTCATCCCCTATATCTCCCCCGTCCTCCCCCGGCTGAACCCGTCGAGAAGCTAGAACAAACATCCAGATAGGAGGAGCAGCAGAAGCAGCAGCAGAGTAGGAGGAAGTCATGGACATCGACACGGGAAGCTGTGGGCGAGAACTGGGCATCAAAGATGAGGTGATCAAGAAAGCTTGCTCCATCTCCATCAGAGCTCACCAGGCTCCAGCGGAGAAGCCCTTCCTCGTCGAGAAGATTCGCGGCAGCCCCTCGCAGGTCGTCATCACCTTCTCTGGGGCTTGGACTTCCGATGCGTGGTCCGCCCGAAATGACACAGCCAGAGATTTGGGAGAGACCGAGGTCAACCTCAACTCGTTCCCTTCTCTCAGGAGCATCGGCAATGACATAACCGCTAAGGTCAACAAGGCCTCCATGAACCAATTCCTACAGATTTTGGAGAAGCCAGCGCTCCGGAGCGAGGCACTCTTGAATCTTGAGTTCATTTCCAGTTTCTTCAGATGCCATTACTTTTTTCATCGCATAGCGATTGACGTATATATCACATCGCCAACGATATGGTTAAGTTCAATTTCTCTGGACATAGTCTTACTGTGTTAGCAATGGAAGAGCTGTTGGTCATTGACCACGTCTCCAAGCGAAAATTTTTTAGGGCCAGAATCTAACCGGGATTTGTCTTTCGTTTCCAGATGGAGAAGGCAATGTGGGAAAGTAAGCCAATAATATTCGCTGGCCATTCTTCAGGCGGTCCGATTGCGATATACGCCACCATTTGGTTGCTCGAAGAGTACAAAAGATTGAAAAAGACTCTAACTCATGGCCCTTTCTGCTTAACGTTCGGATCCCCTCTTACCACCGACCGCATCTTTTGCCATGCCGTCCGATGAGAGGAGTGGTCCAACCGCTTTGTCCACTTCGTCATGATCCATGACATTGTTCCCAGGATTTTGCTCGCCCCTCTATTCTCCACAAAAGAGTTCCTAGAACAAATCCTCCCCTACCTCATCTCGCGTTCTGCACTCTTCATCACGTTGCCAGATAAATTAGTCAATTTCGACTCGTCAACATGGATTCAAATGGTCAGCAATATGCTATTAAAAATCACGACTACATTTGTTCAGTCAAGTCCTTACCGACCGTGTGGGCAGTACGTCTTTTGCACTGGGACTGGCCGGTTGGTTGTCGTGAAGAACCCGGATGCTGTCTTTCAATTGTTGTTTTACTCTTTACAGCTCACGTCTGAATCAGAGTCTCAGCAGAAGGCAGTAGCAAGCTTACCGGCACATCTGGCTTATGAAGATGGACTAGAGAAAAACCTGGACATGCGCAATGCAATTCATTTGGAGAACCTCTGCGAATTACCTCTCAGCTCAGATAACACTGCGGATATTGCGACCAAGACAACTGTCGACACCCTAAATGACCTTAATCTAGTAAGTTGGTTATCTGGCCTAAGGATTTGCCTATACATACCGAACTCACTTTCTGATATTCTTTGAAAGTGTAATCAGATATTCACCATGTATGATTTTGTAATTACAGAGTGCGAGGGCAAGGCTGTGCCTTCGTGCTGCCGGAGAGTCAGAGAAGCAGAAAGAGGACAACCAGAAGAAGATTGAACGCAAGATGGGCATGATAAGAAATGCCCTCGTCGATTTAGAAGCGTACCGGACCATGTGTGAGACTCGTGGCATGGGATATTTTGATGCTTTCAAGGTGCAAAAGCATGAGGACGACTTCAAGGCTAATGTGAAGAGACTGGAGCTAGCAGGCATATGGGATGAGATTATTGAGATGCTAAAACGAGATGAGCTCCCAGATAAATATGAGGCAGAGGAAAGCTGGGTGGAACTTGGCACAAAGTTTCGAAAACTTGTGGAGCCACTAGACGTGGCCAACTACTATCGACACTTAAAGAATGAAGACACAGGTCCTTACATGACGAAAGGAAGACCGAGACGCTACAAGTATACTCAAAGATGGCGAGAACACGCCAAGCAGTTGCCAAGAGGTTCGTGTGGTGAATCCTGCTTCTGGGTTGATGTGGAAGAGCTCAACCTTGCAGTTACTAGTAACCAACCACGGAATGAGCAGATGGCTTTGAATTTGGCGAATAAACTGAAAGAATGGCACGCTAAAGGGGAGGTGGAGAAGGATGCATTCCTGAAGGAGACCGCACTTGTCACATGGTGGAAAACTCTCCCAGACAACCACGGAGCAAAGCTCTGCATCAAAGATCTAATAGAGAGCTAAAAGAGGATTCGCCTGAAAATCCAGACACAATGAATGGCTGGCATCGTTCAAATAGGATTGTTGTCGTTTGCAGTTAATTTTCCCTGTAAATCATGTGTCATCAATAATACAAGTTGTGTAAGGAAAAAAAAAAAGGATCATTATTAAAGTTCCTCCGGAGGAGAGCAAATATAACAGTCCTACATTTGGTAAGCGATGAGAGACAAACTGATATCAGAACTAACCATTGTTATCATCGTAAACCAGATCACGAGCCTTCCTTAATTGGTTATCAGAGCACCCCCAGTGGAAAGTAACTGCAATTTTGCATCTAAAACTTCCAAACTTCCTTCAATCGCATGTCAGTTGATGTTATCCCACAAGAGCGAAAACACAGAGGCAACATACTCGAATTGCCAAGCACAGACAGAAAAGATCATGCGAGGCCTATGATGTACAAGGGCAGAGAGGGGGACAGAGGCATACAAAGGCGAACGACTACTAATTAACAAGCACGCGAAAGCAAAAGCAATTTAAACTTCTCCTGTTACTACGAAACCTGTGCATCTCATATGCTTCAATCAAAGCTAATCCTAAAATACCTGCAAATCTGGCCATTAATTCCTGCATTGCTCCATAGACTATTTAAATAGCCGCAACATTCATGCCCGGGTCGACTACGTTGTAGAAGTGAGGAACCGAGCCAATAGCAACAAGATCACAAACAAAACGAGCATTCTTGATGATCAGAAAGCAAACCACGAGCAGCAGCTTGCAACAGGAGACGCGACATTCTCGAACGCAGTGCGAGTTAACATGAGACAATGAGGCTCTTAACCGGCAATTTCTTCATCATTGAGACAATATTTGCATAATCTGCATTATCCGTTTCAGCAATTTCATCTGGGCTTTAAACCCATTCAGCTGGAGTCCGTTCAGGAAACGAAAAGTTCTTTTTAAACTACAGATTCATGAGCGAGAGAGGGTTCAGTACAAAACTGCTCGACACTCAAACGGTTGGAACTCAAATTGGATTCTTCGACACGAGGACCTACCAATTCTATAGCATCAGAGCAGTCATTGTGATGATGCCGTCTCGCTCAGAATCGAAACTGAGTCTAACGAGAATAGCATGCACAATTCCGCATCTACCCTATCACCGTATCCCTCAAGCAACCGCCATTCCGCCCCTTCCCCGATCCCGTCAGCTCCCTTTCTCTCTCCGCCCACCACCGCTCCTCCTCTCCTCTTCTCCGACCGCCGCCTCCGACATGGGTGATCTCTCTCCCTCTCCCTCGATCTCTCTCCGCTTTCTCTACTTAATTGCAGGGCGCAGGAGTTGAGGCTCGCAGCTCAAGCTAAATCATCCCCACTCCTATTGTCTAAGAAAGTGGGTGATTCTGGATTAGCATGTGTCATCTTCAAATGCTGCACGTATGTGATGCTCTTTTCATGTTCAAAAGGTTTTTGCTTGCATACTTCGGAATGACCTTATGGAACTTCATTTAATTGCTATCCATCATAATCCCATTCCTGCTTTGGGGTGTTCATTCACCTGTTTACAGTAGGTTCTTTAACTCATGCTGCCCAAATTTGTTGATGCCCTGATCTGCTCCTTATTTGGTACTATATGTCTGCTTAATCTAGCATCCCAGTTTGTATTATGTTGCAACAAATTTTTTGCTATCAAAGTATGTTATTAAATCGGTCACTACTAATAGACTGTTGATTACACTAAAATGGGATTGCCAAACATGGAAAATGAGATTTTGTATGCATAATTAAGAAGAAGAGATGAAGCCTAATATAGACCAGAAAAACACACATTCTTATTCTTGAATGTCACCCTTTCATGGGTGTCTTCCTATTTGTGCTCATGGTGAGCTATGTGCTGGACTCTTTGTCACTAAGATCAATGGTGTGTGTTGGTCTTTTTTGTTCTGTTTTGCAACCTGGTCTTTTGTCACAAAACTCATATGTGCCAGTTACGAGTTATGCACTGGTTTTTTGTGTTCTGTTTTGCAACATGGATGTTTATTCATATAGCTGATACTTGCTAGAATGAGTGGGCAATGAATGGGTATAAAGAATACATGTCAATTTTGTGTTATGTTATGCAACCTGGATGTTCACGGGCAACTTCACAATGTTTTGTTCCCGTTAAGGAGGGTCTTTCTTGTGAAAATCGGTTCTGTGTTTAACGGGGGATTATGTGGATGGATAGGCTTGGGGTTTGGAGACTTTCTTGCTCTTGTTGGCTTAGAAGTTGAGTTGTGATGCTGCAAATGCATGTATCTCTTGATCTACATGTACAATGTGTTATGGGCATGGAAGTTGCACAAGAAAGGGGAGCTAATGATCTTAGTGGTAAATCTTTGGATGGGGAACATCATAGGTAAGATGCATGCCTATTCATGAATATTGGTCTTCTTTGAACACAGGGTATACCAGGGCTTCAAACATCCATGTTGACTGTCGTGAAGATGCTAATGAGCTTAGCTGAGGTTGATGACGGTGAAATATCGACACCTTGTCACTTTCAAAAGTCATGGATCTAATTGCTGATGAAGGTCTGAAAGGTCACTCAAAGGATTTATCCTCCACTTCATTTGGGGAGTCAAGCAGGCCAGACAAATCATCTTTGTGGTCAAAAGACATGGCAGCTCATGTGCTATAATGACCTTTAATTCTATCTATGACAGGAGCATTTGAACTTTTATGTATGCTTTGCATGTAAACAGAGATTAGATATTTGAGAAACTATGTCGTATCAAGGTTTGTTGTACATAGTATTCTGGCTTGATCAAATGGCTTTAAGTTTGGGAAATATTTAAGGATGTTTGTAATTTTAAAGGATAATAAATTTATTTTCTCGGGGCAGATGTTATTCCATTTATTATAATAAAGGTTTTTTTTTAATTAAGAAAGAGACCACTTTGATGTGAATTTTTTTCCATTTGATATTTTTAGCATTGTCATCAAAATTTAAATTAAAAGAAGTTGCATGCATTATTTTTGTCAATTTTAAACATATAAAAACTAAAAATCTAATATTAATCACTCAAATGGGCTTTCTAAGTGTGTTTTCTACCAAACATCATTTGTCTCAAAGTTTACCAAACGGTTTTTGCATTTGCCAAAAGCCCCTTAGGCTAAACTGTTTTGCATTTCCCTAGTGAGCTTTCAAAATGCTGAACCAAACGTACCATTTACACCCTAAATTTTCTCCAATGGACTTTGGGGCTCCAAGAGAATTTCTAAATGCCGAACCAAACGCACCCATAGTACCAAAAAGCTAGGGGACTACCTATGAGTATACCTAATTCCTTATGTGAAAGCTAAAAAGTTTTGTTCGGGTTCAATTGAGAATTGCCCTAGGATTGATGGTTTGACGCATGTATTTTTATCCATCGACTCAAACGCCGTCCAAGAAGACAAGTCAATGAGCCCGCTCAATTGCCCAAAGCACCCATCACCAGCCTCACACCCTATTCCACCAACCCCCCCGGAACTATCGTCGAAGGGACAACTGAGGAAACTTCAACCATACACCATTTGGCGTCTATCTTCCCCCTCCAGCCCAAACCGCCAAAAAAGCACATTCTGCGGAGAAGGAGAAGCTCACATAGAAGAATATAACACATCTGCGCACAGGCCATGGACAGAATTCTTGGGATCAACGATGAAGTGATCAAGGCAGCGTTGTCTGCATCCATCGAAGCTCGTGACGATCGACAGGAGCTGAACATTCGCAACAGGTCTTCGGAGGTCATCGTGGCCTTCCCCAGATCATGGTCTCCCGAGGACTGGTTCCCTAAAGACAGCAAAGCCAAGTCCTTCGGAGATGACCGGATCGACCGCAAGAAGTTCCCTTCTCTCAGGAGCATCGGCTTGGATGAGGACGCCAGGGTCAGCAAGGCGTTCATGGAGAGATTCCTACGTATTCTGGATGATGAAAGCGGAAGGCTCCGCTCCGAGGTATTCTCGAATCTCGAATGAAGCTCTGTTTTAGCTGTTGTTTCCATGCATCAAAGAGTCGGTAGTAATAATTCTCGGACAGCAATTTTAAGGCCATTTCTAGAGTTCACGAAGTTTGATTTGAAGATCAGGAAACTCGAGTATTGCCTACTTTCGCCTTCCGTAGAAACTGTCGGCGGAACACCTTAGATCGGAAACTAGAGCTTGCACAAGTAATTTACTCACGACCACACGTCCTCTACCATTAAAACTCCCATCCTGTTCTGTACTTTCCCTCAAGTCATAGCATGTGACGAAGATTTAGGTACATAGATCACATAACAAGCACGATCTCGTGTGCTTCAGTTTGGAATTTACCGTACGGTATCATCAGCTTTTTACCTTGTGAAAGTAAAAATCCCTCCGTTGTGTAGATTGCTTTATAAATGTTGTCTCCAATAATTGAAATTTGAAGAACGCTCTCTCTAAGTCCATTAGACAATAACAATGACATAGTTGGTTTAGTTCAAGTCTCTCTCAACCTACAATTAACAGTAACATGACGTTCATCATCGACCGAGCATAATTAAAGCAAGTAAATAAATAGTCAGAAATGAACCTAAACTTGTCTTTGATTTTCAGGTGAAAAAGGCGTTGGACGATAATAAGCAGATAATATTTACAGGCCATTCCTCGGGCGGTCCAATCGCAATTTACGCGACTGTTTGGTTCCTTGAGGAGCACAAAAAATCAAAGAAAGAGGAGACTCCCCGTGCTTTCAGTTTAACATTCGGATCCCCACTTACCACCGACAGCACCTTTGGCCACGCCATCCGGCGTGAGCATTGGTCTGATCACTTTGTCCACTTCGTAACGAAACTCGACATCGTTCCCAGGTTCCTACTAGCTCCTCCGTCCTCTACAGGGGAGTTGTTAAAAGAAATCGACCTTTCCTCCGACTCACGTTACAAACCTGCTTCAATCGACAACTTGACTTCCTTTTTTGTGAATGTGGTGAAGAATGCATCATGTGTTGCAAACTATGCAGCTTGCCAACTGACGGGAAGCAAACATACCTTATTTGACACTACATCTAGATTCATCAAGCCAAGCCCTTACCGACCTAGTGGGAATTATGTCTTTTGCACCGAGATTGGCAGGTTGGTGGTCGTGAAGAACCCGGATGTGGTCCTTCAACTGTTGTTTTACTCTTTACAGATCGAGTCCGAAAAAGAGCTTCCGAATATAGCAGAGAAAAGCTTAAAGGCACATTGGACATATAAAGAAGCATTAGAGCAAAGCCTGGCCCTGGACAATGTTGTTTGTTTGAAGAACCTCCGAGAATTGCCTCTCAGCTCAGATGATGCCGCATTAAATGACCTTAACCTAGTATGTTTGATATTTTATCTGGTTCAAGGATTTTATGTGAAAAATGAACTGTCCAGTTCCCTAATAATCTTTTAAATTATTGAGAAAAGATGATTGTTTATTCCGATCTTGTGATTATAGGACGCATCGGTGAGGCTGTACCTTCGTGCCGCTGGAGAGTTGGAGAAGAGGAAACAGGATAACCAGAAAAAGATCGAAGGCAAGAAGGGCGACATAGAGAGACACCTCGACGCATTAGAAAAGTACCGGACCGCGAGCAAGGGGGACGATGTGGGATATTACGATGCTTTCAAATTGCAAAGGAAGGAGGAAGACTTCAAGGCTAACGTAAAGAGACTTGAACTGGCAGCCATCTGGGACGAGATTATCGAAATGCTAAGACACATGCAGCTCCCCGATGGATTCGAGGGAGATAAAGAATGGGTGGATCTCAGCACGCGGTTTCGCCGACTTGTGGAGCCATTAGACATAGCCAACTACTATCGACACTCTATGACTGACGATTCCGGTCATTACATGAGGGAAGGAAACAGGCCAAGTCGGTACAGATTTCCTCAAAGATGGCGAGAATATGCGGAGCAGTTGCCACAGATGCAGCATTCGCCGCAGTCGCTCAAACATTTTTATTGTGAATCCAGCTTTTGGGCCAAGGTGGAGGAGCTCAGAACTGAACCATGGGAAGCAATAAAGGACGAGGTTCCGGTTCTGGGGAACCGCCTTAAAGAATGGTACAAAAACAACGAGGTGGAGAGTGATGTGTTCTTACAAAAGAGCACGCTCGTTGCGTGGTGGCGAGCTCTGTGTAAAGACCATGTTGAGTTGCACAACCTACTTCCGATACCTGTCGAGTGAGACTTGAATTGCTAATTCTCAGAGTAGCAAAATACCTTCGCTATTTATAGGGTTTCTTCACGGACATAGTCTTATGATGGTGTTTTCCATTTAAACCCCAATCTGACTATCATCCAAGTCACTAGATAGAGAGATTATTTCTTGAATTCTTCAGCGCATAATGACGTGGGCTCCTTTCTATCTCTATTTCCAACTGCTTCTATTGATAAAATATTTGTAAAGATTATTCTAGATAACTCTAGCGAAATTGTCATATTTTTAGCAGACCTTAAGCTGAAGTCCTGCATCAGAAATACATGCCAAGCTGAAAATTCCGCTTGCTGCTGAAATGTTGTTTGCGAAGCCAGACCCAGCAACTGACTGGCATCATGCAAAGAGGGTCATACCCCCTTTCAGTTGATTGTCTCTGCAAGAGAAATGTCGCCAATGAAACAAATTACCTTCTAAAACCAAGAGGAGAACCTCTGAAGTCTTCTTCATGTCTGCAAAGATCCTTAGTACACGAAAGGACAAAAAGATGGAAGAAACCATAGAGTTGCTCCTGTGAAGAGCTGATGCAAATGACTTGCATTATTAAGCCATGCAGAACTCCTTGTTTCTTATTAGACTCTGCAATATAGAGAAAAAAAGCAGAGCTGATTGCAGAACCACCTGATAGCATCGCTGTAAAATCAGATAACATGCCTTCTCTAATTGGTTATCATACAGTACCTTAATACAAACTAGCCAGAGTTTTGCATCTAAAAGACATCAGCTTCCTATGTATTAGCGTCTATTAGCAAAGTCCACCACACAAAAATGGAGACAAAAACATTTTTGAATTGCCAAGGTGAGACAGAAAGGAATAGGCAAAACATTGTACAAGATAAGAAAGGAGAACACCAACCGAAAAAAACAAAAGAAAAGAAAAAGAAAGGAGAACAAAGGCATAATAGCAAAGACCTGAGGGAAGCCTAAGCGCGAGAAATACGGGTCGCCTATTGTAAGAACACGATAACGCCATGTCTCCACATGTCCAAATGCATAAGCACACGCAAGGAAGTGAGGATGATGGAAGAGAGGCAGAAAGTCGAGAATCATTTACCAAAGACGTACCACCTGAACTTCCAGCTTAAAAAACAGTGCATGGTTGAGAATCATTCTCTCCGGAATAAAACCAAAAGATGAAAAAACAGAAAACACCTCCCGGTACGACATTAGATACAACTGGCCGTACTGAATGAAAGTGCATTTCCACATATGCTTACGCTTAGCCAAACTTCAACGACTACCAAACATGTGCATAGTGATGTGCTTCAAAGCTAGAGTAATTCCTGAAGTAGAGGCAATTCTTGCATCACTCAACCAACCTATTAAGTAACGGCAACATTTAAGTAAGATCAACTACATTGTCGAACGCGGAACCAAACCAATAGCTTCAAAGCACCAGCTAGATACCCAAATCTTGTTATGTACAATACAGAGATTGGATTATGGGGAAACACCATCCAAAAAAGTAAATACAATTAGAAGTGCATAAAGTCCATACAGACGAAGGTTCACAAATGGATTTCGATAATCTTTCTTTCGACTTTCTCGGGGATTGACCCCTCAACCCTAAGTTACAACGTCACATGTCCAAACCCCCAACCCACCCATGACCACTAGGCCAACTGCCATTATTGTATCTCCACATAGTAGCGAGAGATGAACAGAATTCTTCACTTGAAGAACCTATTTTACATACTTCCAGATGAAATACTAGTACTACATGAATCGCCTCCTACAATTGTTCCACGACATCTCAAATCTTTCATATGATGTGATTTTGCCTCCTAGGATAATTTGTTCCCACTTCAGAATGTGTATACTCATTAAAAAGATCTTAAGGGTTGATCCGAAGGAACATAAGTCTGAGGTTATATTCATTATTCACATGATATGGATAGCTCTAGACAATATTTTTCCTGCCAAATGAATAGATAAACGTCAGCCATGCTACATCTGGCCTACCATATGTAAGGAATAATGATGCAAATTAGAGAAGAAACTAATTAAAAGACAGCCTCTGAAAATGTACTACTTACCTTCTAGTAAACTACATATTGTCGTATGTACAAGGGCAGAGAGGTGGACAGAGGCATACAAAGGCGAACAACTACTAATTAATAAGCATGCCAAAGCAAAAGCAATTTAAACTTCTCCTGTTACTACGAGCCCTGTGCATCTCATATGCTTCAATTAAAGCTAATCCTAGAATACCGGAAAATCCCGCCATTAATTCCTGCATTGCTCCATAGACTATTTAAATAACCACAACATTCATGCCCCAGTCGACTACATTGTAGAAGTGAGGAACCGAGTCAATAGCAACAAGATCACAAACAAAATGAGCATTCTTGATGATCAGAAAGCAAACCACGAGCAGCAGCTTGCAACAGGAGATGCGACATTCTCGAACGTAGTGCGAGTTAACATGAGACAGTGAGGCTCTTAACCGGCAATTTCTTCATCATTGAGAAATTATTTGCATTATCTGCATTACCCGTTTCAGCAATTTCATCTGGGCTTTAAACCCATTCAGCTGGAGTCCGTTCAGGAAACGAAAAGTTCTTTTTAAACTACAGATTCATGAGCGAGAGAGGGTTCAGTACAAAACTGCTCGACACTCAAACGATTGGAACTCAAATTGGATTCTTCGACACGAGGACCTACCAATTCTATAGCATCAAAGCAGTCATTGCGATGATGCCGTCTCGCTCAGAATCGAAACTGAGTCTAACGAGAATAGCATGCACAATTCCGCATCTACCCTCTCACCGTATCCCTCAAGCAACCGCCGTTCTGCCCCTTCCCCGATCCCGTCAGCTCCCTTTCTCTCTCGGCCCACCACCGCTCCTCCTCTCCTCTTCTCCGACCGCCTCCCCCGACTTGGGCGATCTCTCTCCCTCTCCCTCTCCCTCTCCCTCGATCTCTCTCCGCTTTCTCTTCGCCTTGGCAGCTCCGCCGTAAGTAAGAGCGCTGCTCTCTCCTCCCTCCGAGTAGTGGCGATTTCGGTGCGCGAGTTGCAGAGGAAGAAGAAGAAGAAGAACCAGAAAGGGAGGGTATTGGGCCACGTGGGGCGAGCTGGACTGTCTCGTTAGGGCCCTGGATCAGCCGTTTCGGACCTCGAAGAGGAGCACGTTCGCGGGCCTCCAAATCGGGTACGAGGTGGCCCGAACCGCGGTCCTTTGTACTGCACCGATCAAGATTAGCCCCGATTGGAGGACAAATTCGTCGTCACAGGAGTGAAGTTGTCGGTGCCAGTTCGCGTCCATTGGAGTATCCGTCACGCGGTGAGGAGTCCCTTTCCTTGTCCGTTCTTGTCTTTTTCGAAAATTGGTTCTCTGGAATCGCTTCACATGTTCATCAAAAGGAGAAGAATCTGTGCGAAAGCCAGTATTCGCGTTCGACCCGAGAAGCTTCCGGGCAGATACATTATTGACCCGGCAATTGTTGCTCTGTTTTTGGTCATCCGGTCGTTGCAAGACTTTTCTAGTCTTTTATAAGGTGGGAAAACGAGACTAACCGGGCATCCCTTCTTTGTTCGTACTGAAGAACATGCGTGGGGGACCGGGCTATGTCGATTGGTTATTCATTAAATTTTTAGGAAACAGACTTCCGCATTTACTTTTCATTTATTTATTTTTATTTAACGGTTTTTTTTTTTTTTTTTTTGATTAGTCCCACCCTACTTTTATTCTAACATTATCATTCTTGGACTTTAAACCTATTTTATTATAGGACATGAGAATTGAAACTCACAACTGAAACAAATCATTCTCATTCAAATTTTCTAAGAAGGTGGGATTCAAACCTCCTACCTCCTCCTTTCTCTATGGCAAATTCTAATGGTTTATTTAAGGATAGATGAAACATGGCTTCCCATCATAAGTCGCCTTTTAAAGTTTTTGGAAGGGTATGGATATTTGTAATACGAATTTACTAAAAAAAGAAAAAGTTGGTATTTCAAATTATTAAAAAAGGCAATCCCCGACCTTTTCCTTGAAAGTAAAAAATAGGCGATCCATACCCAATTCAATGTCATCCAGCATAATCTCAATTGTTTCATGTGAAATTTTGTAATATCACCGTTGACTGTTTTGAAAACTTAAGCTTTTTAATGGATGCGTGGATTTTATATTCAATTATTTCAACATAAGGGAATCCTCCTTTTTTTTAAAATAGGCGATCACCATTCATATCCGACAATTGCAATCGTTTGGGTTTTATGCGCCATCGGCCCCACCAAACAAAACAATCATCAAAGGGACATTTTTTGGGTAAATTTGAACCAACTTTGCCTGGCCTGTATCTTCCCTTCCCATGCTAAACCGTCAAACGAGCAGCACTTTACAGAGAGAGAATGCGGGACAGCATGGGGACAGCATCAAAGCTTTTGTCGGAAACCATCAATGCTCGGGTGAACCCGCAGAAGCCGTGTTCCGTCGAGACGAAGATTTGCAATTGGCCCTTCGCGGGTCTCTGGACGGGGGCCTTTTTACCGCACGATCAAGCTTAGCCCCGGTCGGACCGCCATAGGCTCGTCGCCATTGAAATTAGAGAATGAACTCTCGTCAGCATAGGGGTGTGACGTTCTAGTTCTAGATGCAAGTTTAGCGTCCATTTGATCGAATCGACTATGTGATAAGGAATCCCTCTTCTTCGCTCCTTCTGTCTTTTTGAAAATTGGTATTCTGAAATTGCCCGAATATTCATCGGAAGACCGAAGTCTTCGCAAAAAACACGTCGTCTCCCCCGAGATGTTTCCTGGCAATTTCCTGTTGACTTGACGAACGCTATTGGTCATCCAGTCACCGAAAGCTTACGGATCCTTTTTAGGGAAGGAAGATGAGAATGATGGAATACACACGTGTAAACCAAATTATGCCGATGGCAAAATTGATGAATTTTTAGTCAACAATATGCATGATCATCTTATCCCGCGTGACCCCACCTCGATGCCTTTAAGCATAGCCCCAATTATCCCACCTCGAGAGAATAAATTTAATGAGATGGATTGCATTAAGTAGCAGCATCGATATTGTGTAACTGATTAATTATCATTGCTCACGTGTTATGAAGCTGATTTTACTCGACGCTAGATATGTATATATCTTATTTTTGATTGGTCAATTACATTACATCGTGTTTCAAAAATGTGTTACATTTTATTTTATTTTTTTATTTTTGAAGAGTTTGGAATATGACTATGTGGAACACTTGAAATCTTGTGAAATCATAGAGATTCTTATTGTCATCTTTTGATATATTAATTAATAAGTTAGGAAAGAAATGCAATTCTCAGTTTTTTTAAATAGATAATCCCCACTTTTTACGCAGCTCCACCTTGATATATCCAATTAAAGCCTGAACTATGTTGTGCCTACCAAGAGATAACTTCAGCTCCAATTACATAATTTCTCTACAAAACTTGTACTAACAAAAGAAGAGTAAAAATCTAGAGCGATTGTCCGTGGGTGCCTTTAGGAATTCGATTATATTAGTAAGCTAAGTCTTTGGAGTATAAGTATCAGCCCTTTTCCTTTCTTCAGAGGCCCACCATGATAAGCTTTCTTCCCAGGCAAATCCGTATTTTTTAACTTTTTCTTTTTGGAAAAAGGGTGTCCTATACTTCTTCTTTTAACTAAAGGTGAATAGCTGGCATCGCAAGCAAATAGAGAGTCTTAGATATAAAAAATATATAATACCAAAAAGCTAGGGGACTACCTGTGAGTATACCTAATTCCTTCCGTGAAAAGCTAAAACGTTTTGTCCGGGTTTAATTGAGAATTGCCCTGAGATTGATGGTTTGACGCATGTATTTTTATCCATCGACTCCAACGCCGTCCAAGAAGACAAGTCAATGATGAGTCAATGAGCCCGCTCAATTGCCCAAAGCACCCATCACCAGCCTCACACCCTATTCCACCAATCACAGCCGCTCGATGCAGACTCACTGGGGGACCCACCCACGCGATGGGCGACTGAGATCATTTTAGGCTCGTTTTCCAACCCCCCCCCCCCTTCCCGCGGAACGATCGTCGAAGGGACAACTGAGGAAACTTCAACCATGCACCATTTGGCGTATATCTTCCCCCTCCAGGCCAAACCGCCAAAAAAGCACATTCTGCGGAGAAAGAGAAGCTCACATAGAAGAACATAACACATCTACGCACAGGCCATGGACAGAATTCTTAAGATCAACGATGAAGTGATCAAGGCAGCGTTGTCTGCATCCATCGAAGCTCGTGACGATCGACAGGAGCTGAACATTTGCAACAGGTCTTCGGAGGTCATCGTGGCCTTCCCCAGATCATGGTCTCCCGAGGACTGGTTCCCTAAAGACAGCAAAGCCAAGTCCTTCGGAGATGACCGGATCGACCGCAAGAAGTTCCCTTCTCTCAGGAGCATCGGCTTAGATGAGGACGCCAGGGTCAGCAAGGCGTTCATGGAGAGATTCCTACGTATTCTGGATGATGAAAGCGGAAGGCTCCGCTCCGAGGTATTCTCGAATCTCGAATGAAGCTCTGTTTTAGCTGTTGTTTCAATGCATCAAAGAGTCGGTAGTAATAATTCTCGGACAGCAATTTTAAGGCCATTTCTAGAGTTCACAAAGTTTGATTTGAAGATCAGGAAACTCGAGTATTGCCTACTTTCGCCTTCCGTAGAAACTGTCGGCAGAACACTGTGGATCGGAAACTAGAGCTTGCACTAGTAATTTATTCACGACCACACATCCTCTACCATCGAAACTCTCATCCTGTTCTGTACTTTCCCTCAAGTCATAGCATGTGACGAAGATTTTAGGTACATAGATCACATAACAAGCACGATCTCGTGTGCTTCAGTTTGGAATTTACCATACGGGGTCATCAGCTTTTTACCTTGTGAAAGTAAATCCCTCTGTCGTGTAGACTACTTTATAAATGTTGCCTCCAATAATTGGAATTTGAAGAACACTCTCTCCAAGTCCATTGGACAATAACAATGGCATAGATGGTTTGGTTCAAGTCTCTCTCAACCTACAATTAACAGTAACAGGACGTTCATCATCGACTGAGCATAATCGAAGCGAGTAAATAAACAGTTAGAAATGAATCTGAACTTGTCTTTGATTTTCAGGTGAAAAAGGCGTTGGACGATAATAAGCAGATAATATTTACAGGCCATTCATCGGGCGGTCCAATCGCGATTTACGGGACAGTTTGGTTCCTTGAGGAGCACAGAAAACTAAAGAAAGTGGAGACTCCCCGTGCTTTCTGTTTAACATTCGGATCCCCAATTACCACCGACCGCACCTTTGGCCACGCCATCCGGCGGGAGGATTGGTCTGATCACTTTGTCCACTTCGTTACGAAACTCGACATCGTTCCCAGGATTCTACTCGCTCCTCCCTCCTCTACAGGGGGGTTGCTAAAAGAAATCACCTCTTTCTCTAAACCGTATCACAAACCCGTTGACGACTTGACTCCCTTTTTTGTGAATGTGGTGAAGAATGCATCATGTGTTGCAAACTATGCAGCTTGCCAACTGACGGGAAGCAGACATACCCTATTTGACACACTGTCTAATTTCATCAAGCCAAGCCCTTACCGACCGTGTGGGAATTATGTCTTTTGCACCGAGAATGGTAGGTCGGTGGTCGTGAAGAACCCGGATGCGGTCCTTCAAGTGTTGTTTTGCGCTTTACAGATCGAGTCCGAAAGAGAGGTTCTGAATATAGCACAGAGAAGCTTAAGGGCACATTGGACATATAAAGAAGCAATAGACCAAAGCCTGGCCTCGGCCAATGTTGTTTATTTGAAGAACCTCCGAGAATTGCCTCTCAGCTCAAATGATGCTGCATTAAATGACCTTAACCTGGTATGGGCGATATTTTATCTGGTCCAAGGATTTTATGTGAAAAATGAACTGTCTAGTTCCCTAATAATCTTTTAAATTATTGTGTTTATTTGAAGAACCTCCAAGAATTGCCTCTCAGCTCGAATGATGCCGCATTGAATGAACTTAACTTGGTATGGTCGATATTTTATCTAGTCCAAGAATTTAAAGTGAAAAATGAAATGTCTAGTTCCCTAATAATCTTTTATATTATTGTGTTTATTTGAAGAACCTCCGAGAATTGCCTCTCAGCTCAGATGATGCCGCATTAAATGACCTAAATCTGGTATGGTCGATATTTTATCTGGTCCAAGGATTTTATGTGAAAAATGAACTGTCTAGTTTCCTGATAATCTTTTAAATTATTGAGAAAGGTGATTGAATATTTGACAATATATGATATTGTGATTATAGGACGCATCAGTGAGGCTGTGCCTTCGTGCCGCTGGAGAGTTGGAGAAGAGGAAACAGGATAACCGGAAAAAGATCCAAGGCAAGAAGGTCGACATAGAGAAATACCTCGACGAATTAAAAAAGTACCGGACCACGAGCAAGGACGACGGTGTGGGATTTTACGATGCTTTCAAATTGCAAAAGAAGGAGGTAGACTTCAAGGCCAACGTAAAGAGACTTGAACTGGCAGCTATTTGGGACGAGATTGTTGAAATGCTAAGACTCAGGCAGCTCCCCGATGAATTTGAGGTAGATAAAGAATGGGTGGATCTCGGCACGCGGTTTCGCCAACTTGTGGAGCCACTAGACATAGCCAACTTCTATCGACACTCCAGGACGGACGATGCAGGTCATTACATGAAGGAAGGAAACAGGCCAAGTCGGTACAAATTTTCTCAAAGATGGCGAGAACACAAGTACCAGTTGCCGCCGATGCAGCAGTCGCAGCAGTCGCTCAAACATTTTTATGGTGAAACCAGCTTTTGGGCCAAGGTGGAGGAGCTCAAAACTAAACCATGGGAAGCAATAAAGGACGAGGTTTTGGTTCTGGGGAACCGCCTTAAAGAATGGTCCAACAAAAAAGAGGTGGAGGATGATGTGTTCATACAAAAGAGCACGCTCGTTGAGTGGTGGCAAAAACTCTGTAAAGACCATCCCGATGCTGAGTTGCACAACGTTCTTTCGATACCACCGGTCAAGTGAGACTTGATTGCTAATTCTCAAAGAAGCAAAATACCTTCACTATTTGTAAACTATATTTGTTTGATATGCCTATTTATAGGCTTTCTTCACGGACATAGTCTTATTAAGTGTTCTCCATTTAATTTCACGCTCTTTGACTATTATCCCAGTCACCTGATAGAGATTATCTCTTGGATTCTCCTGCGCACAATGACGTGGGCTCCTTCCTATCTCTATTTCCACCTGCTTCTTCAGACAAAATATTTGCAAAGATTATTCCAGATAACTCTTTTAAAATTGATCATATTATTAAAAGACCATAAGCTAAAGTCCTGCATCAGACATACATGCCAAGCTGAAAATTCCGCTTGCTGCTGAAATGTTGTTTGAGAAGCCAGACCCAGCAACTGGCTGGCATCATGCAAACTGCAAAGACGTTCATACCCCTTTTCAGCTGATTGTCTCTGTAAAAGAAATGTCGTCACTGAAACAAATTACCCTTCAAAAAACAAAAGGAGAACCTCTGAAGTCTTCTTCACGTCCCCGAAGATCCTGAGCACACGAAAGGAGAAAAAGATGGAAGAAACCATAGAATTGATTACTAGGAGTGAACGGTTCCAAATTTTGTAAATATTTTATTTGGAACCGACCCATCATAATTGATTACCGACCCATCGGAATTGATTCCTTATTTTTTAGAATTTGGAAACTTTCCTGCATGACTTGGAACTTAGAATCTATCTTGTCATAAGTTCTAAACTTGGTTTCCACTTGTATTATTAAAACGATTATAGTAAATTATTATCTTTAATGATCGTTATTTGCTGTTATAATTCATTGATCGTAACTTATATTCAGACACAGGATAAAATATGAAATATTAACAAAATAAAAGTCTCAATTATAAAATGAAAGTTCAAAATAATGATTTCAAATTATATACTAATTACCGAACGTCTTGGAATATAGTAAGATTGCATAGAGATAGACCGAAAAAAAATACGAAAACTTATCTCAAGTTCTAGGTTAAAAGATCCATGTTCCAATAGAAACCTATCCGGTTCTCAAATTCTATTATGAAACATCCTCATCCCTAGTAATTACTTTCACTTGGAGCACCACAACAGGGTCGCCATTGAAGTTGGAGCATAAATTCGTCGTCAAAGGCATGACTTTGTGGATGCCAGTCTGCGTCCATTTAATTGACCGTCACGTGATGAGGAGTCCCTTTCCTTCTCCATTTTTCTCCTCTTCAAGAATGATTCTCTGGAATCGCTTCACAGGTTCATCAAAAAGACCAGAATTTGTGCAAAAGCACGCGTTCGGGTTCAACCTGAGATGTTTCCGGGCAGATATCTTGTTGACCCGGCAATTGTTACTCTTTGGTCATCCGGTCGTTGCAACTTGAAAGACTTTGCTTATCTTTTACAAGGTGGGAAAACGAGATTAATTGGGCCGTTCTTTGTTCGTCCCGAAGAACACACGCGTGGGGGACCGGGTTATGTCGATTGGGTATTGATTAAATTTTAGGAAAGAGACTTCCGCATTCACTCTTCATGTATTTAATTTTATTTGATGTATAATTGAAACATGGCCTTAACGACTTTTTCTGCCCGGAAGGGTACGAATATTTGCAATACAAAATCACTAAAAAAAAAAAAAAGGAAGACAAAATTCGGTATTTCAAATTATAAAAGAAAGGCGATCCCCGACCTTTTCTTTGAAAGTAAAAAGCAGGACGCTTTTGTTACACACAAATCATGGGAAAAGTAACAAAAAAAAAATTTACATTAGTATTAATTCAATCATAAACTTTTTAATTAGGCCAATTTAGTTCTAAACATTTTCTCATTAATACAAATTTAGTCAAATCAGTCAATTTAGGTTGAAGATCACTATGGTGGATACCGACTATTTTTCATGACACGATTAGTGTTGAAGTAGACATTTTAAAATTTCCTTCGCTTATTTTTTCCTATTCTTTTTTCTTTGGGCTATGGCTAGTACCGGCCACTAGCGAGGGTCAACAAGGGCTGCCCTTGCCAGATCTAGGGAGGGCTCAACCTTTGTCGAGTCTGGTGAGGACTCGATCCTCATGGCCTCTGGCGAGAGCTCAACCCTCTCTACCCTTATTGAGTCTAGTGAGGGTCGTCCTTGCGCCTAGGTGGTGAGGACCTCCTTCACCTGGGTTGCGAAGGTCATGCTCTTGCTAGATTTGACTGGGGTGACCCTTGCTTGTGGCTAGTTGCTCACCATGGCTAGTATTGGCCACAGTCCAAAGAAAAGGGAAAAGGAAAAAAAAGGGAAGGAAAAAGAAAAGGAAAAATAAAAACAATTTAAAAAATCGAAAAATTATTTAAAAATATCCACATTAGTGTTAGCCATGCTACATTGGATAGTTAGCATTCACATTATCATTTTCCTGCCTAAATTGGCCAGATAGATTAAATCGGTACAAATGTGAAAATGTTTGTAATTAAATTGATCTAATCGAAAGGTTTATAATGCAATGGGTTTAAGACTTTTTTGTCACTTTTCCCTAGACCATAGGATAACATCAAAGCTTTTGTTAGAAACCATCAAAGCTTGTGAGAACTTGGAGAAGCCATGCTCTGTTGAGACGAAGATTCACAATTGGCCCTTCACGGGTCTCTCAGTTAGGGCTTTTATACTGTACAATTAAGATTAGCCCCAATTAGAGCGTAATAAAAGTATCAAAAAAGTCATAAACCTATTACATGTGTACAATTTAGTCATAAATATTTCAATTTAATCAATTTAGTCATAAATATTTTCATATTAGTACAAATTCAGTCTACCAGATCAATTTACGCCGAAAATCAATGACATGGACCTTGGTGATCCAATGTGGCATCACTAGCATAGGATCATCGGCACCGACTTGAACATTTTAAAATAATTTTTTACTAATTTTTTTTATTTATTATTATTTAAAAAAATCTTCTTCTTTTTTTTTCCTTTCTTTGAACTATGGCTATTATTAGCCATGGCCGGCAATTGGTCACAGGTAGGGGTCAGTGAGGGCATCATGACCCTTGCCGAACCTAATGAGGAGAGACCATTGTTGGATTTGGCAACAGTTGCCCTTGCGGCCTTTAGCAAGGGCTCAACCCTTGCCACTCCCACCGAGTCACAAGGGCCGCCCTTGCCTAGGCCGCAAGGGTCTCATCCTTGCAAGATTTGGCAAGGGCAACCCTCGTCAAACGATGAGGGTCGAGCCCTTGCCTAATTCGGCAAGGTCGCCCTCACCCAGGCCATGAGGATCTCACCCTTACTAGATGTGGTGAGGGCAACCCTCCGCCTATGGCTAGTCACTAACATTGGTCGGTATCGGCCACAATCCAAAGAAAGGAAAAAAAAAAGATTTCTTTTTAAAATAATAAAAAAATAAGTAAAAAAAATCATTTTAAAATGTCAACGTTAGTATCGGCAAATATCATATAGGATTGCTAGCATTCACGTCATCGATTTCCAGCCTAAATTGTCAATTGGATTAAATTGGTATCAATGTAAAAATGTTTATAACTAAATTGATTAAATTGAAATGTTTATAACTAAATTGGTACAAATGCAATAGATTTAGGACTTTTTTGGTATTTTTCCCTTAATAAATTGTTCAGCTTTAGCTTCACTTTTCATGCCTTCAGCTAGCACAAAAGATTCGAAGGATGATGAGCCTCACCCATCTTGATAAGCAACAAGTAAATCGGTGATCATGCGGATAAAAGTGTACTCTGATATGGATTTCTCATAGGTAACTTTAGATTACCACTTAAACGATAACATATTTCGCTCGAAGAAAATCTTATCGTACAACGTCAAATTGAAAACGAGAGCACCCTTTCCACCAACTTCAATCAACATTCTCGTCATGCATGGGAAGTGTTATAGCTTCTTCCTTCCCATAATGTTTTTGCGTTGCCCTTGCCTCTTTTTCAAAGCCAAACGCGCTTTAATCTCTTACTTCCCTCCAAGCAAAAACGGAAAAATCCGATCGAGACATTCGAAATCACACAAATACCCTCGGGTTTGCCAATGCCAATAAATAGCACTCTCAGAATGCAGACCCATACACCTTCTCATCCTTATTTTGGTGCTCATTAACGTTGTCCACCACCGAGAAGACGATATCACAGAGAGAGAGAGAGAGAGAGAGAGAGAGAGAGAGAGAGAGAGAGAGAGAGAGAGAGAGGGATATGATGATGATGATGATGATGATGATGATGATGATGAGGAGGAGGAGGAGGAGGTTCCCAAGGTCAGGTTTCATGGCTGTGATCATGCTATTCGTCATGGGGTCGATGATGGTGCAACAAAACGAGGCATTCCGGTTGCTCGGCGAGGAAGCGCGGACCCGGCAAGGCAATCTCCTCCCACAGGGTCTAGAGAAGGGTCCGGTCCGTCCCCCTGGAGACGGGTGCTCCTACGGTCAATCGGAAATTCGCTGCTGGCCACGCTGTGGGGATGGCTCCTCCGAATGCGTAGCCGAATGGCTTGCCTCGGTTTGGTGTGGCGACTGATATTAAACAAGTGGTTCAGTCTTGTAGTCATATCCATCAATATGCCATCGTATGATACCCTATAAATTCATAGGAGTTCATTAGCAGCTGGTAGAGAAATTAATGTATTGATTACATTTATTTTTTCCCCCCGGCAATCTGGGCTTCAAGACTTGAAATGAATTGAATGTAACCCATTCGCACATAGATAAAGAAAGTGAAATTTTTTCAAGTACTCTTTTCGGCTTTTGCAGCCACAGAGCTATATCGTGCCATGGATGTAATTTTGCCATTTGCTCATTCAAATATTTGTCGGAGGAAGGTTGCAAAGTCGGCCAATGAACTGGTTGAATCGGGTTTGGGAATGGATGGTTCTGAATTTTGTTTAAAAATAGTAGATATTGGTCGTCTTATGTGACACACCTAGGCTGATGTTAAGAAATTTTACAAATTTTTATTTTAAATTTTTAGAACTTCTCTCTCTCCCCCCCTTTTGTTCCTATTATTCTATTTTATTATTTTATTTTTTCCTATTTCCTTCGCTAGCTAGGATAGTGGTGACGGCTGGTGGAGGTCAAAGCCATCGGTGAGGTTGGCCCTCACCGGCCATCACCGAGGTTTGGGAATGGATGACCCCCACCTCGATGTCCCCTAGCATAACCCCAACTATGGTAGTGACAATATTGTAAATTGATCAATCATCATTATTCGCATACTATGAATCTCATCTTATTCGGTGGATGTGCGAACGTATTTTGAGCTTTTAAATAATTGATTACACTGTGTATCATTGTCATATGATGTATCTATCACGTAAAATACCTTCTTATATCTTGACTCGAAATGTTACTTTTCAATTTGCTTTCTCTTTATTTTCGAAGAGTTTTGAAGTGTGACTTTGATCAAAAGTTGAGCATGTAAAATTACATCAAATCATTCATATGTCGAGCCACAGATACCTAGCCCGAATCGTCTCATGCCTACAGCCTACCCCAGAGAGAACTTGAACTCTGACCATGGGCAGAAGATTCGCAGTAGCTCTTCGCTGGTCATCGTGGCCTTCTCCGCACAATCGAGATTAGCCCCAATTGGAGCACCGTAATAGGCTCATCGCCATTCGAATTGGAGAATAAATTTGTCGTCGTTGACTTTCTCGATGCCAGTGTCCACTTCAATTAATTGTCATGTGATAAAACAAATCCCTTTTCTCCTTTCTTTTTGTCCTTTTTACTTTATTTAAGTTTCCCATAGTCCTCTAAGATTCCTTCGCATGTGCATCAAAAGACAAAAAATTAAAGCCAAACATTTGTTTAACCCGAGGATCGTTTCCGGGCAAATGTCTTGTTGACCTGAAAAAATGCTTGGGGTCATCCGGTCGTTGGGAACTTACTCAACCTTTAGGGTGGAGAACGAGACTAAAAGGAATACCCAATCTTTTTGTGTTTTTGCTGTTGAAGAATACACATGTGCATTATAGAATATATATATATATATATATATATTTTAAACTACACTTTTTCTAATATTTTAAACTTTTAGAATAATTGACAATTATTCCACAGATCTAATATAGTATTAGAGTAGAAAATCTTGAGTTCAAATCTTTTTATATCTCATTTACCTCCCTAATTAATATATAGTATCAGTCACAAAGACCAAACTATTTAGTTGTTAACCACAAGTTCATCCAATAGCTTAAATTTTCAAAACGGTAGTCAATAGTCTTACAAAATCTAACAATTTTTACATTTTAGTTTTTATTTTCTTCCTTTTTCTTTATGAAAAGTCTGAAATTTGACTTTTATCGAAGGTCCAACCGCCTAAAGTTTTGGAAAGCACGCAAATATTTGTTATACAAAATCATTAAAAAAATTTGGTATTTTAAGATATTAAAGAAAAGCAATCCTCAACATATTTTTTTTATATATAAATTAAAGAACAAAAACAATGAATACTAGTTAGCAATATGTGATTACCTACTCCAGTGTGGCCCCCACCTCGATGTCTCCAAGCATAACCCCAATTTTCTCACATTAGGAGAAAACATTTAGTGTGACTATTGTATCACAAGGCAGTGACGGTGTCGCGTAACCAATTGATCGCCGTTGCTCCCGTTTTACGAAGCTCATCTTACTTGACAACATGCATGTATACATCTTATTCTTAATTGGTTAGTTGCATCATGTGTCATCATCACATGATATATCCGTCATATAAAATTCCTTCTAATGTCTTGATTAAAAAGTAAGTCGTTTTTTTCTTTTTAAAAATATTTTGCAACTTGACTTTATCAAAAGTCGAACACCTAAAGTTGTATGAAATCATATACATTCTTATCATTATCTTTTCATATATTAATTATTAAGTTGGAAAAGAAAGGAAATCACATTTTTTAAAAAAAGAGAAAAAACCACCAAAAACCCTAAATTATGCCTATTATACCATATTTACTGTTAACTTTTTTCTAATATAAAAATTTCCAAATTTATAGTTGTAAGACATTTTACTTTCCATCAAGATTTTTAATGGTGTTGACATGTAAATGAAATGAAAGCGAAATTTTAGATTTTTTATGTCATAAAAAAATTAAAGATAAATGTATTACAGTTGACATACTATGAGATTTCTGATATGACAAAAAAAGTATAGAGTCAATATGTTATAATGAACATATTTTGAAGTTTTTTAATGTTATAATCCTCCACTCCCACGCGACCCCTTCCCGATGACTTCAACGAGAACCCGAATAGTCTCGTGCCTACTCAAGAGATAACTTTAGCTTCTATTACATAATTTCTTTAACCAACTTGTGTTAACCAATAAAAAAGAAAAGAATATGCTTGTTTTTTTAACCATTGACTCGACCACTGTCCAAGACAAGTCAATAATAATTCGAGTCACCCCGCACCGGCATCACCCGCTATTCCATCAACCAATCACAGCCGCTCAATGCTAAAAACGTGGGGGGGGGTGTAGGACCCACCCAGGTGATGGACGATTGAGATCATTACAGGCTTCTGTTCCATTGTCCCCATCAAACAATAATTGTAAGGACATCTGAGGAAACTTTCCCAATCTCCGTTTGGCCCCTGTCAACCTCCCCCAGCCAAACCGCAGACAAGCACATTTTGCAGAAGAAACGCAGCACGTTTACACACAGACCATGGACAACAATCTCGGCGTCAAAGATGAAGTGATCAAGACAGCCTTGTCTGCATCCTTGGAAGCTTGCGCGAATTCAAAGGAGCTGCCTTTCGTTGTAAGTAAGGTCAACAGTAGCCCTTCGCAGGTCGTCGTGGCCTTCCCTGGATCATGGTCTCCCGACGACTGGTTCGCCGGCGACGGCAAAGCGAATTCTTTCGGAGAGACCAAGATTGACGACAAGAAGTTCCCTTCCCTCAGGAGCCTCAGGGTCGAGGGGTTTGCCAAGGTCGATCCGTGTGCCAAGGTCAACGAGGCATTCATGGCACGTTTCCTGCGGATTCTGGAGGATAGCAAACAAACGTTTTGCAAGGAGGTATCTCTTGAATCTCGAACGATGCTCTATTTTCGTAGTTGTCTGAATGTGCCGAAGAGTCGTAGTATTTCTCAGACAGCATTTGTAAGGCCATTTCTAGTGTTTGTCAAGTTTCGTGCCGAAGCTAAGAAAACTCGAGTAGTGCCTCCTTTCAGCTTCAAGGCCTGCCTTACCGTGTCCGATTCAGTCCCATATAAACTCTCACTGCAACCCAATAGATCAGAAACTAGAGCTTGCGCAAGTAATTCGTCACAGCCACACCACCCTCTATCATTGAAGCTCTCGTCAAGTTCTATATTTGTAGTTCATCCAGAGATTACATTGATTCAAGATCACATTGACTAATTTAAAATTTCAGGAATCACATTGCATATTAAGCTAAATTTTAGGGACCGCATTGCATCTTTGGTCAAAATTTAAGAACCACCTGTTGTCATTTTCCCAAGATTTAGGTATATAGATGACGTAACAAGCACGATTTGGTTTGCTTCAATTAGCAATTATCCCATACGAGGTCATTTGTCTAGACTACACTTGTAGTCTCCGTTGGTTGGAACTTAAAGAACACTCGTTTAGATCTTTCTCATTCTACCCATTAGCGGCAAAAGGGAATTTCAACATCGACCGAGCATAGAGTCAGACGTAAACCTGGATTTGTCTTTCATCTACAGGTGACAAAGGCGGTGGAGAACGATAAGCAAATAATATTTTCAGGCCATTCATCGGGCGGTCCAATCGCGATATACGCGACTGTTTGGTTCCTTGAGAAGTACATAAGATCAAACGAGAAGCAGACTTCCCGTCCCCCTCTCTGTTTAACATTTGCATCCCCACTTAGCTCTGACCACACCTTTTGCCATGCCGTCCAGCGTGAGGGCTGGTCTGATTGCTTCGTCCACTTTGTTACAAAACTTGACATTGTTCCTAGGATTCTATTCGCTCCTCCCTCTTCTGCAACAGAGTTGCTAAGAGAAATTCCCCATTTCTTCAACTCATATCACAAAGCCGATGAAAAAAAATTGGCTTCCTTATTTGCGAGTGTGATGAAGAGTGTGTCATGTGTTACAAACAGTGCAGCTTGTACACTAAAGGGAAGCAAGCATACATTATCTGAAACCATGTCTAGATTCATCAAGCTAAGCCCTTACAGACCGTGCGGGAAGTATGTCTTTTGCACCGAGACTGGAAGGTTGGTGATTGTGAAGAACTCAGATGCGGTTCTTCAACTGTTGTTTTACTCCTTACAGATCGAGTCTGAAACAGAGCTTCAGAATAGAGCAGTGGCAAGCTTAAAGGCACATTGGACGTATAAAGATGCATTAGATAAAAGCTTGGCCAGGCACAATGTAGTTCGTTTAGAGAAGCTCCGAGAATTACCTTTCAGCTCTGACGATCCTGTAGACATTCAGGTCAAGACGATTGGTGCCGCGCTGAATGACCTTAACCTGGTATGTCCATAATTTTTCTGGAAAATGAACTCTCCATTTCATAATCTTTCATTTATTGAGATTAGATAATCCAATATTCACTATATATAATTTTCTGATGATAGAGTGAACCGGCGAGACTGTGCCTTCGTGCTGCTGGAGAGTTTGAGAAGCGGAAAGAGCATAACAGAAACACCGTCCAAGGCAACAAAGATGCGATAAACAAAACCCTCAAAGCATTAGAAGAGTATCGGACCACGTGCAGGAATGATGGCGTGGGATATTATGATGCTTTCAAGATGCAAAAGAAAGAACAAGACTTCAAGGCCAACGTGAAGAGACTTGAACTGGCAACTATGTGGGACGAGATTATCGAAATGGTAAGACACGGGCAGCTCCCTGATGAGTTTGAGGCAGAGAAAGAATGGGTGGACCTCGGCACGCGGTTTCGCCGACTTGTGGAGCCAATAGACATAGCCAACTACTATCGGCACATGAAGAATGAAGACGCAGGTCCTTATATGATCAGAGGAAGGCCAAGTCGGTACCATTATCCCCAAAGATGGCGAGAAAATGCTGAGCAGTTGGATAGAGATTCAAGTGGCGAATCCTGCTTTTGGGCTGAGGTGGAGGAGCTCGACGTTGAAGTTACTAACAAGAGGCCATGGAAAGAAATAGAGAACAGGGTTTTGACTTTGGAGAAGAACCTGAGAAAATGGCATGATAAAGAGGAGGTAGAGAAGGATGTGTTCTTAGAAGATAGCACACTCGTCAAGTGGTGGCGATCTCTCCCGGACAACCATAAGGCAAATTCCTGCATCAAAGAACTCATGCCAAGCTGAAAATTCCTCACTGCTGCAAATTTGCTTCAAAACACTTTTTTTTGATGTAACCATTTAAGAAGGCGCTCTTCGTATGTATCTGAAAAAGTCTGAAATCATGGAAACATGCGTTAGCAAGTAAAAGTCGGATCGCTTCTAACCTTGCTACTAGCGCATAAGTTTCCTTGTAGTCGATTCCCTCTTCTAGCGAGTAGCCTTTAGCAACCAATCTTGTGTTGTTTCTTGTGACTTTTCCTTGATCAATGATTTTGTTTCTGTACACCCATTTTGTTCCTATTACAAGATGATCTTTTGGTCTGGGAACTAATTCCCACACTTCATTTATGCGAAATTGTTGAAGTTCCTCCTTCATTGCTGGTATCCAGTTTTCATTTGATAGCATCTCTTCAGTACTTTTAGGTTCAATCTCTGAGATGAGCACTAAAGTATTGATTGTTTCTTTAAGAGTTGATCTGGTTCTTATATTGTCATCAATGTTTCCGATAATAAGATCTTTTGGATGACTTGACTCATGCTTCCAGTTTCTATTGAACCTATCATCAGAAGTTGTAGGTTTCTCATGGACTTGCTCGTCAGTCTTTTCTGGTTGTTGAGGCTGTTCATCTGATTTTGATTGTTTGCTATCTTGTTGCGCTTGAATTCCATCAGAGAACTGCTCTACTTGATCAGAATCTTCGTGAGTTCTTTTCATCAAATCTCACATTGATAGACTCCTCCACTATGCGAGATCGTTTGTTGTAAACTCTGAAAGCCTTGCTTGTGGTTGAGTATCCCAAAAATATACATTCATCTGATCTTTTACCTCTCAGACTTTGCGTTCTTTGTGTGTCTGAAGATATCCATATAAAGAAGCTGCAAAGCTCTGTTAGTACTAATAAAGTTGATGGGTTTAAAAGAGCTTCATGTTTTCCTAAGACATAGATTGACCAGACTTTAGAACTTTCAAATTTAAGGTCCGGTAATCCTTGTACCATTTTTTTTTAAAGAAAGCTTCGCTATTTGTTTAGTGCTTATATGACCAAGCTTCCCGTGCCAAATATTTGACTTGTCCTTTGCAAAGATTAGACACTGAACATCATCAGTGGTTATATCTAAGAAATAGATATTTCCGCGTCTCCTTCCAGTAAAAGACTGCTTCAAATCTTTACTTGTGCTTGAACATTTGTTTTCTTGAAAGCATATTTTGTATCCGGCATCACATAGTTGACTAATGCTGATAAGATTATAGTTCAGCCCTTTGACAAGAGATACATCTCTTACTGTCAGATTTCCAATTTCAATAATTCCTTTACCAATGATTTTCCCTTTATTGTTTCCTTCGGAAATTCTTGTGAGCTCAATAAACTTACTAGGATCACCGGTCATATGTCTTGAGTAATCGTTGTTAAGATACCACTTGTTTTTCCTTCTCTTTGGTACTTGCAAAAGTTAAGACAAGTTCAAGTTTTCTTTGGTACCCATTTTTGTTTGGGTCCTCTTTGGTTAGAAGGATCAGCCATGCTTAGAAAGTTCCTCCGAATTGGCTTCCAACCTTTGGAACAATCATTTTCGTAATGATCATGACTTCTATAGATCGAACATTTAAGGAAGTTTTTACCGACATATTTTATAAATTGTTTTCTAAAATGATTCTCATAAAACACTTTTGGTGGTTTTCGATTCTTCCTTTCTTTGTGAGTCGGAAAATCATTTTCAAAACCCTTTTTGTTTTTACATCCAAGTCATGATTTATTATAATATGGGGTTTGAATAGACAAAATGTGCTCCAAAGTTTTTAAACCGATTGAAAACTTTTTTGCAACATTTGAAATTTCCTTTCTCAAAGAATCATTTTCTTTTAAAGCAGAATCAAGATTTTCAATCTTTTCTTTTTGGAAAAAATCCTATTGTCCCAATCTTGAGTTTTCCTTATTCAATTATGAGAATTTTCTAAGCGCAACCTTGTAATCGACAAGTAATTCTTCAATATAATTAGATACTTCAACTAGAATGTCAAAATTATTTACCTCAAATTCATCTTTCGAACCAGATTTTGCCATGAGACATATATTAGCACATTCTTTATCACTTTCTTCCCACTCAGTGTCATTCCAAGTCTCGGCCTTCAGTGCTTTCTTTGTTTTCTCATATCTATTCTTCTGTTTCCTTAGAAGTGGGCAATTTGGCTTAATATGACCTCGCTTCTTGCATTCGAAGCAGATAACATCTTTATTTTCTTCCTTGTTGTTGAAGCTTCTCCTTTGTTCAGAAGTTTTAAAAGTTTTCTTTCCTTTGAACTTCTTTCCTTTTTTGGCCATTCTTTGAAGCTTTTTCACCATGAGAGCAATCTCTTTGTCATCCTCCTCATCTCCATCTGAATCTAATTCATCAAAATAAAGATTTGATTTCAAAGCTAGAATTTTCTTGCCTCTGGTGTCTTCTTTCTTTAGATGCTCTTCTTCATAGGATTGAAGTGTTCCCACGAGCTCATCCACAGAGAGAGGTGATATTCTTTGAGTCTCTCGGATGGATGTCTTGAAGTTGTTCCACTCTTTGGACAACCCTTGAAGAATCTTGTTCACCTTCATTGGATTTGACACTGGTTGCTCTTGATACGCCAATCCATTAACAATATCAGTGAATCTACTGAACATGTCAATTATGGATTCTCCTGGTTTCATTTTGAAGGCTTCGTATTGTTGAAGAAGAATGTTGATTTTCGTCTCATTCACCCTATCAATTCCTTCGTATGTCACCTGCAACCTATCCCAAATTTCTTTTGCAAACTCATAAGAAGAATTTTGATTATATTCGGATGGAGATAATGCACAATACAATGAGTAAACAACTTTTGCATCAAGTGCTTCTCTTTTGGTGAGGTTTGCATCAGATGGAGCTGAGCTTTCTGGTTTTTTGCCTTCTTCTTTAGTCAAAGAAGCTTCAGGTCTTATGCCTCTTAGAATGATGTCCCACTCTAGGGGATCCTTGGATCTGATGAATGCTTTCATTTTGTTCTTCCAAATGCTGTAATCTTTCTTGTCGAAGTAAGGAGGTCTTGTCTCACTCTATCCTTCCATACGACCTGGTGCAATATTGCTAGCCGTAAATAGATCATTAACTCAAAAGTAGTAAAGCACTTCAATTAAGAGTAATCGTGTTCTGATACCAATTGTTATAGCTAAAATATCACATAGAGGGGGGTGAATAGGTTATTTTGTGGAAATTAAAGAAATTAAACCAATATTCCAGCAAGACAATTTCTGATGAAGTGATCAGATCTTACTGGTGCACAATTCTAATACAGAAAATTAAAAGTATAAGGGATAAAGAATTGCGCACTCAAGATTATAGTGGTTCATATTTTGCAAGTCTACGTCTACTCTCCAGCGCTACAGCCAATTCGCTGGAATCCATTGATGAGAACTGATAAGATGTTACAAGATCTAAGCTCCAACACTCAAGCTCATGTGTATAACTTTCTCAAACACTCTCAACCTCTAAAAGGTTATACAATTTTGCTCACTGAATCAAATGCAAAATGATCACAAACATTCTTTAGACTTTAGAATTAGAAGCTCCAATACTCGTAAAATTGAATTGTTTTCTGCTATGCGATCTCTTCTTATACCCCTCCTAGTCCAAGCTGGTTGGACATGCTTTCAAGAGGATCATCTAACCAATCCACCCATTGGTCTTGGATTTGGTTGAGAAGATCTGATGGTGTGAGGATCGCCAAGATTGAAGCTTCCGGTAAGATTTGTTGCCCATACAACGAGTCGGGTTTCCAAAAGTTGAGTGTGTATGTTTATAAAGAATAGCTCGTCTTCGAAGATTGAGGAAAGATTGGAAATGTGAGGATTTTTTTTTTTTAATGAAAACCTTCCTTTTCAAGTTCCTCCCAAGAAATGGCAAGTTATCTAGTCAATTTAGTTGTTGCACAAGGAATATATTCCTTCATAGCCGGTTGATTGATTGTCCAAATAAGAAAATATTATCCACGACTTTGAGGGTCGAGTGATCCAATGTGGACGCGGGGATCTCGTCCTCGCAAGATTCAGCAAGGGTGACCCTCATCAAGCGATGAGGGTTGAGCCCTTGCCTAATTCAGCAAGGGTCGCCCTCGCCCAGGCTGTGAGGATCTCGCCCTTGCCAAATTTGGCAAGGGCGACCCTCGCCTATGGCTGGTCACCAACAATGGCCAGTACTGGCCACAATCTAAAGAAAGGAAAAAGAAAAGGGGGAAAAATAAGAGGAATTAAAAAAAAAATTTAGTAAAAAATCATTTTAAAATGTCAACGTTAGTACTGGCAATATCATATAGGATCGCCAGTATCCACGTCACTGATTTCTGGCCTAAATTGTTGGATGGATTGAATTGGTATTGATGTAAAAATGTTTATAACTAAATTGGTCAAATTGAGAGATTTATGACTGAATTGGTATTAATGCAAAAGATTTAGGACTTTTTTGGTATTTTTTTCCTTAGTAAATTGTTCAGCTTTAGCTTCACTTTTTATGCCTTCAGCTAGCACAAAAGATTGGAAGGATGATGAGCCTCACCCAAATTGATAAGCAACAAATAAATCGGTGATCATGCGGATAAAAGTGTACTCTGATATGGATTTCTCATAGGTAACTTTAGATTACCACTTAAATGAAAAAATATTTTGCTCGAAGAAAATCTGATCATACGACGTCTATGGTGGATACGACAATGCATCACACGTCAAATTGAAAACGAGAGCACCCTTTCCACCGACTCCAATCCACATTCTCGTCGCGCATGGGACGTGTTATAGCTTCTTCCTTCCCATAATGCTTTTGCGTTGCCCTTGCCTCTTTTTCAAAGTCAGACGAGCTCCTAATGCCTTTGCGTTGCCCCTGCCTCTTCCTGCCTCTTCCTCCAGGCAAAAAGGGAAAAAGACAATCGAGACATTCGAAATCACACAAATTACCCCCGGGTTTCCCTATAAATAGCACTTTCAGAGTGCAGACCCATACACATTCTCATCTTTATTTTTGTGCTCATTAACGTTGTCCACCACCGAGAAGACGATATCACAGATAGAGAGAGAGAGAGAGAGAGAGAGAGAGAGAGAGAGAGAGAGAGACGATGATGATGAGGAGGAGGAGGTTCCCAAGGTCAGGTTCCACGGCTGTGATCATGCTAGTCATGGGGTCGATGATGGTGCAACAAAACGAGGCATTCCGGTTGCTCGGCGAGGAAGCGCGGGCCCGGCAAGGCAATCTCCTCCCTCAGGGTCTAGAGAAGGGTCCGGTCCGTCCCCCTGGAGACAGGTGCTCCTACACAGGGGTCGGCGGGGCGCCTTGCCCGGCCACACGGAAATTCGCTGCTGGCCACGCTGTGGGGGTGGCTCCTCCGAATGCGTAGCCCAATGGCTTGACTCGGTTTGGCGTGGCGACTGATATTAAACAAGTGGTTCAGTCTTGTAGTCATATCCATCAGTATGCCATCGTATGATACCCTATAAATTCATAGGAGTTCATCAGTAGCAGCTGGTAGAAATTTAATGTATCGAATGCATTTCTTTTTTTCCCCGGCAATCTGGGATTCAAGACTTGCAATTAATTGAATGTAACCCATTCGCACATAGATAAAGAAAGTGAAAAAATTTCAAGTACTCTTTTCGGCTTTTGCAGCCACAGAGCTATATCGTGCCATGGACGTAATTTTGCCATTTGCTCATTCAAATATTTGTCGGAGGAAGGTTGTAAAGTAGGCCAATGAACTGGTTGAATCAGGTTTTTATATCTTGACTCGAAATATGTTACTTTTCAATTTGCTTTCTCTTTTATTTTCAAAGAGCTTTGAAGTGAGACTTTGATCAAAAGTTGAGCATGTAAAATTTCATAAAATCATTCATATGTCGAGCCACTGATACCTAGCCCAAATCGTCTCATGCCTACGGCCTACCCCATAGAGAACTTAAACTCTTACTCCATAATGTTTCTCTATCTAACATGTATGCACAAATTAAAGAGAAAAGACCATGAGCTTGTCTATTATTCCATGGACCCAACCACAATCCAAGAGCAAGTCAATAGTAAGTCTAGTTAACAAGCGCATTCCGAAGCACCCGTCACCTGGCATCTCACTCCCTATGCCACACTAATCGCAGCGGCTCGACATTAAGGATCAAGAGGGATTCATGTGATCCGACGATCGTGATCATTCGAGTCAATTTCAACCGAACTCCATTCGGCCTGTGTCTTCCCTTCCCCCAGCTAAGCCGTCAAACAAGCACATTTTGCCGAGAGAAAAGCTCACGTAGAAGAGCATACGCGTTTGCGTGCCGACCATGGACAGAGGATTCGCAGTAGCTTTTCGCTGGTCATTGTAGCCTTCTCTGCAACAATCGAGATTAGCCCCAATTGGAGCACCGTATTTAAATATTGAGGGATAAATTTGTCGTCAGTGACGCTTTCGATGCCAGTGTCCACTTTAACTAATTGTCACGTGATAAAACGAATTCTTTTTACTTTACTTAAGATTCTCATACTCCTCTAAGCTTCCTTCACATGTTCATCAAAAGAAAAAAGTTAGTGCCAAACATTTGTTTAACCCGAGCATTGTTTCCTGGCAAATGTCTTGTTGACCCGACAAAATGCTCGGGGTCATCCGGTCGTTGGAGACATACTTATCCTCTAGGGTGGAGAACGAGACTAAAAGGAATATTCAATTTTTTTTGTCTTCTTGGTATTGAAGAATACACATGTACATGATAGAATATTTATATTTTAAACTACACATTCATCTAACAGTTTAAACTTTTAGAGGAACTAACAGTTATCTCACAAAACACAAGAATTTCTAGATTGCGCCTAGGCCGACTGTTTGTTCTTGGTTTTGGAAGAAACTCTTTGGCCTGCGTGAATTGATTCAGAGGTATTTTGCTTGGAACATTGGTAATGGCTTATCGACTTCTTTCTGGTTTGATACCTGGCATCCTCGTGGCCCATTCAACAAGTTATTCTCGGATCGTGACATATATTACTCTCGTATCCCTCGGAATGCTTCTGTTGCTACGGGTATTGCTGCCCTGTCTATCTCTTCTAATGTAGCTGTTGCTATCCATACTTGGGTTGATCCTCTCCCCAGCCTCAACAGCCAGGATGATCGTCTGGTGTGGCTTGGCCACTCTTCAGGTCAGTTCTCTACTGCTTCTGCATGGACTATGCTTCGAGCTAGAGGCTCCTTGGTTAACTGGTCTCGATTTGTCTGGAGCTCCACTCTCCCCCTGCGTTATCAGACCCATCTATGGCTGATCACTCAGAATAGACTGCCAACCCAGGTCTTCCTTCTGTCATATGGGAGGATCTCGGATGTTTCCTGTGCCTTCTGCTCAAGTAGGCCAGATTCAATCGACCACTTATACTTTGGTTGCTCAGTTACGGGTAGAATGGCCTCTTTCTAGGCTTCTAAATGTAATTTAAGTTGGCGAAATGGTCCTTGGAAGGAGAATCTACAGTGGATGGTCAGCCATCTCTCGGACTCGTGCTTCCACCATTCCATTGCTCGCTTTGCATTTGCTGCCCTATGCTACCTTATATGGAAGGAGCGAAATAACATCATCTTTCGGAATCAAAGCCTATTCCTGCCCGCTCTCAAAGATCGTCTTTAGAAAGCTGTCAAAGATAGAGCCTCCACATTCTCAAGAGTTCCGGATAATCCGCGTAACCGAAGACTACAAATGTGCTGGGGAATACACCCTGCAATCTTTGAGTAAGGTCTCCATACTGGCCTATCTTCCTTGCGCTGTGAGATGCTACTGCTGTTGAATATGCGTCCTACTCTCCCTTCGCAAGGCTGGTCTGCCTCTGTTTCAATTGTTGCCGGGATATTCCCCTCCGCATGCTCCTCGGCTTGCTAGACTGTGATTCCCGGGTTCTTGGCGTTTGCTTGGTCCTTTTATGTTGGCCGTCATGTTTGGCCTTGTGCTGTTGTTGTTTCTTTTTGGCTTTTCAGCCCCCGCCTCCCATCCACTCAGTCTGACGCCTGTGTCAGTTTGAGTGCATGCTTGGAGTCGCTTGTCTGTTTTGCCTCTTTGTAACTCCTTCCTTCTCTAGCTATATTATTCTTACCTCTTACCAAAAAAAAAAAAAAAAAAAAAAAAAAACAGTTATCTCACAAAATTTAATATAGTGTCAGAATAGGAAGTCCCGATTTCAATTTTTTTTTATATCTCATTTGCCTTCCCAATTAATATATGGTACTAAACACAAAGACCAGACTTTTTAACTGTTAAACCACACCTTCATCTAATAATTTGAACTTTCAAAACGGAAGTCACTAATCTCACGGAATCTAACAATTTTTACATTTTAACTTTTACTTTCTTCCTTTTTCCTTATGAAAAGTCTGAAATATGACTTCTATCCAAGGTCCAACCACCTAAAGTTTGGGAAAGCACGCAAAATATTTGTTATACCAAATCATTAAAAAGAAAAGTTGGTATTTTAAGTTATTAAAGAAAAGCAATCCTCAACACTTTTTTTTTAAAAAAAAATATAAAGAACAAAAACAATGAATACTAGTTAGCAATATGTAATTACCTACTCCAGCGTGACCGCCACCTTGATGTCTCCAAGCATAACCCCAATTTTCTCACATTAGGAGAAAACATTTAATGTGCCGATTGTATCACAAGGCAGTGACAATGTTGCGTAACCAGTTGGTCATGGTTGCTCCTATTTTACAAAGCTCATCTTACTTGACAACATGTATGTATACATCTTATTCTTAATTGATTAGTTGTACCATGTGTCATCATCACGTGATGTATCCGTCATATAAAATTCCTTCTAATGTCTTGATTAAAAAGTAAGTCACTTTTTTTTTTAATAAATATTATGCAACTTGACTTTATCAAAAGTCGAACACCTAAAGTTGTACGAAATCATATACATTCTTATCGTTATCTTTTCATATATTAATTATAAAGGTGGAAAAGAAAGGAAACCACATTTAAAAAAAAAACAGAGAGAGAGAAAAAAAACCACAAAAAAACCCTAAATTATGCCTATTATACCATATCTACTGTAAACTTTTTTATGATATAAAAATTTCCAAATTTATATATGTAAGACATGTTTACTTTCCATCAAGATTTTTAATGGTGTTGACATGTAAATGAAATGAAAACGAAGTTTTAGATTTTTTATGTCACAAGAAATAATTAAGGATAAATGTATTACGGTTGACATACTATGGGATTTCTGATATGACAAAAAAAGTATAGAGTCAACATGTTATAATGAACATATTTTGAGGTTTTTTAATGTTATAATCCTCCACTCCCACGCGAACCCTTCCTGATGACTTCAACGAGAACCCGAATAGTCTCGTGCCTACTCAAGAGATAACTTTAGCTTCTTTTACATAATTTCTTTAACCAACTTGTGTTAACCAATAAAAAAGAAAATAATATGCTTGTTTTTTCAACCATTGACTCGTCCACTGTCCAAGACAAGTCAATGATAATTCGAGTCACCCCGCACCGGCATCACTCTCTATTCCACAAACCAATCACAGCCGCTCAATGCTCGGAACAAGGGGGACCCACCCAGGTGATGGACGATTGAGATCATTATAGGCTTGTGCTCCATTTCCCCCATTAAACAATAATCGAAAGGACATTTGAGGAAACTTCGACCAAGCTCCGTTTGGCCCCTATCTTCCCTCCCCAGCCAAACCGCAGACAAGGACATTTTGCAGAAGAATGCAGCACATTTACACACAGACCATAGACAACAAACTAGGTGTCAAAGATGAAGTGATCAAGACAGCCTTGTCTGCATCCTTGGAAGCTTGCGCAAATCCAAAGGAGCCGCCTTTCGTTGTAAGGAAGGTCAACAATAGCCCTTCGCAGGTCATCGTGGCCTTCCTTGGATCATGGTCTCCCAACGACTGGTTCGCCAGCGACGGCAAAGCGAAGTCTTTTGGAGAGACCAAGATTGACGATAGGAAGTTCCCTTCCCTCAGGAACCTCAGGGTTCAGGGTTTGCCAAGGTTGATCCGTTTGCCAAGGTCAACGAGGCATTCATGGCACGGTTCCTGCGGATTCTGGAGGATAGCAATCAAACGATCTGCAAGGAGGTATCTCTTGAATCTCGAACGATGCTCTATTTTCGTTATTGTCTCAATGTGCCGAAGAGTTTGTAGTATTTCTTAGACAGCATTTGTAAGGCCATTTCTAGTGTTTGTCAAGTTTTGTGCTGAAGCTAAGAAAACTTGAGTAGTGCCTACTTTCAGCTTCAAGGCATGCCTCCGGTTCAGTCCCATATAAACTCTCACTGCAACCCAATAGATCAGAAACTAGAGCTTGCGCAGGTATTTCCTCATAGCTTGTTAGAATTCAAGTCGGTGGAAGACGACTTACCTGATTCCGATACGTAAACAACAATTAATCCCAGAACGAATGTTGAATTGCCGATGAAACACAAACAAAATTACTTTACGTTGGTCTGAATGCAATCACAAGGAAAACATCCGATTTCCACGGTGTAAATGCAAACTATTCTCATAAAGGAGTGTATGTTCTCTCTAAGCATATGTTCTGCCAACCACCATCAATGGTTGTCTTCATGAGGCTTTTGTATATCTCTCTTCATACCCTTTCAATAGTGTCTTTCCATCGTAGCGTATCAAGACAAAACGGTGCATTCTAACCGCACCCCATCATGGACGTATTAATAAAATACTACATTTCCCACTTGGACAAGATGGGCTTGATAGAGCTCTATCAAGAATGTAAGGCATTCAACATTCATCAACTTTACAAAATAATTCATACTGGCAAGTAAGCTGTGTGATTATTGAGTACACCTGCACTTGGGAACTCAAATTATGCATCTGTTAGGAATGACATAATGGCTACAACCTCGAAAAGAAATAAATAATCGATGTCTTACAGTGCCCTAGACATATTTTGTTACATCAATCCAAGTATACACATTCCTTAAAGGTTATACTTGACTATTTTCAAAACATCATGTATTTACAATTATATCCGCAATCACATAAGGTGATATAATTGGTCGACCAGTAAATACATGTAATAGATGTAAAACAATAATAGTATTCCTTCGTACTCATGTCTCTCTCCATTTTAGAACAACTGCTTTCAAGACACGTCCTATAAGGCCATATCTATTCACGACCATCGGTAACATGCTAAAGTAACAATATTGATTTTTCACTTCAAAAATATAGTCAGAAGTAACACAGGGGCACAAAGTGAGGTAAGTTATAAATTACCTCAAAGGTTCACACGTGAGTAAATATGGATAACTTTACTCACCTTCCCTTATTGATAGTACAATGCACATGTAGTATGAATTATATGCTATAGTGGACTTCTCTTTCTATAAAAACGTATATCATTTATTAAATATATCCACTATATAGATCTTAGCATAAACATAGTCACGTGCTTCTCACGTACTCATATTTAGCTCGAGTGCTATATCCTATGAAGCACGGACACGCTGTCCGTGCTCGCGTATCGTGTCCGACACGTGTCGGAGCGTGTCGGACACCTCGACACGCTCGGACACGCTCGGACACGCGGTCAACGCGTGTCGAGTTTTCCGACACGCGGTCAATTTTTTTCGACTCGTCTCGACACGCGTGTCGGACGGAAGCGAGGGCGAGGGAGTAGAGACAAGGCCGCGAGCAACGGCGAGCCCGCGACGGCGAGAAACCGCCAGAGAAAGAGTAGAGACCGAGGTCCGAGGCAAGGGCAGCCGTAGAGACTGAGGTGAGGGCGGCCACAGTGATGCTGCGGGATCGGCGATGAGGCTGCAACTGCAAGTGAGGAAGGGCCGAAGGCGAGGCGGAGGACGAGGAGAAGGATCGAGAGGAAGAGGAGAGGAAGGGGGTCGTATGGAGGTCGTCCGGCGAGGAGATGGAGATAGATCGAGAGGAAGACCGTGTGGCGAGGGGAAAAAAGTGAGGAGAGGAAGGGATTGCGAGGTCGTGCGGCGAGGGGAAAAATGTGATCCGGTAGCTAGGGTTTTGGAAACTCAATGGGGGTGAAAGTGACAGTCTGTCACGTGGGTGGGGAAGGGGAAAAAGGTGAAATAAATTTGGGGTGGGGGAAATGGTCTGACGTGGGAAAGTAGGGAAAAAAAAAATTGAAATAAATTTAGGAGGGGGGAATGGTCTCTCGTGGGGGAGGGAGGGAAAAAATTGAAATAAATTTGAGAGTGGTGGAAAACTTTGTTTTAATCAGAAAAAAAATAAAATAAATAATTTTAAAAAATAAAAATACTGAATTTTAAATGATAATAAATTTTGATCATTGTAAAAAATCATAAATTTATTTAAATAAGTTGATTCTAATTTCCAAACATGGATACGTATTAATTATGAATGTCTTTCGAATTCCCAATGAATTAATTTATTAATATTATTAGTGTAAATTCATTGTAGGTTCTTTTTTTTAATTAATATGAATTTAAATCAAATTAATTAAAAATAAAAATATTTATTTAATATTTAACGTGTCGGAACGTGTCGAAATTCTCTACTTTTTGAGAAATGACGTGTCGCGTGTCGTGTCGTGTCGTGTCACGTGTCGCGTGTCGCGTGTCGGTGCTACATAGGCTATATCAGCTCGCTTTCTATAGCGCCTAATTAAATACTCGCATCTGGCATCTTTCAGGTATACATGATTGCGGGACTATCATGTTCGGTCTTATTATTAATAAATCACAGACCTCATCTTGACTCCAATCAAGGCGACATATTATTTTATGTACTAAACTTGCTTTTCAACATTTATTTGTACACAACGTCTCATCTCAACTCGCTATCTATAGCACTTGAGCCGATTGCTCGTGTGAGTGAGTCAATCATTACCTGCTGACATACTTTTCAATAATATATGTGTGTAGTGCTAGTCTCATACTGTATTCGTACTTATTGAAAAAACATCAAGTACAATACATATGTCAACATATACATAAACCAATGATTATCTACAATAACATATATTACATTCTACGTAATCCTAGCGACATCCTATGGCTCAAGAATATGTCTCTAGTAATAGCCTTTGTAAATAGATCAGCAACCATTCTATTAGTTGAAACGTATTGTAGGATCACTTCTTTCTGTGCTATTATATCTCTTTTGAAGTTGTTCTTTATATTAATGTGTTTTGTCATTCCATGATACTTGGGATCCTTCATATAGGCAATGGCTACTTAACTATTGCAATAAACTATCACCGGTCTTGGAACTTCAATTATAGTAACTAAATTTTCTAAAAAATGTTTTAGCCATATTGTTTCTTGCACTACGGCAGAACATGCAATAAATTTCGCCTCCATCGTAGATAAGGCCGTGCATGTCTGTTTCTTACTATTCCAAAAAATTGCACCTCCATTGAGCAAGAACGCATATCCAAAAGTCGATTTACGCTCATCTAGGTCTCGACCCTAATCGGCATCTGAATAACCTAATAGGCGTAAATCATTCCCTTAGTAACAAAGTCGATAGTTCATGGTGCCCTTCAAGTATCTCAGGATCATCTTCATTGCTTTCCAATGTGCTTGACTGGGATTTGATTGATATCGGTTCACCAATCCCACGGCATAACATATGTCGGGTCTAGTACACATCATAACATACATCAAACTTCCGACCGCACTAACGTAAGGAACAGTTTCCATCACTTTAATTTCTTTTGGAGTCTTAGGACACATCTTAGTACTTAGGCATTCACCTTGCATGACAGGGGTATCAATGGGATTACAATGCTACATATTGAAATGCTCAAGAATCTTCATTATTAAGACTCTTGTAATAAAGTAAGGAGTTTCCTTAATCGATCTATTTCAATTTTAACTCCTAATATATAAACAGCTTATCACATGTCTTTTATTTCAAAATTGGAGGACAATCATTCTCTTATGGTGATAACCAAAATCTTGTCATTTCCAACTAATAGAATATCGTTCACATAAAGTGATAAAATCACTAATTTACCTTCGGATCGCTTGATATATACATAATGATCTTCTTCAATCATCGTGAAACCAAAAGTGGTTATGGCTCGATGAAAATGAAGATACCACTATCTAGATGATTGCTTAAAGCCATATATTGAGCGATGAAGTTTGCAAACTTTATGCTTTTGACATTTTGCTATGAAACCTATTGGCTGCTTCATATAAATTTCTTCATCTAGTTCTCCATTGAGAAATGCTATCTTCACATCCATTTGATGTAATTCAAGGTCCAAATGTGCAACGATGCATAGGATAAGGTGTATTGAAGCAAATCTTACAATTGGTGAAAATGTTACCTTTCGCCACAAGATGAGCCTTATACTTTTCAATTGATCCATCTACCCTTCACTTAATCTTAAAGACCCATTTGTTTCCAATGGCCTTACGGTTTAGTGATAGATCAACCAAGTCCTAGACATGATTTGCCCTTATTGACTCCATTTCATCTTCTAAAACTTTTCTCCATTCTTCCTTATTAGAGGATGAGAGAGCCTCTTGAACAGTCTTAGGCTCGACATCGTCTTTTTGAGTAATCATAAATGCTTCATCTTCAATCTCAAAATGACGACGGGGAATAATTTTACGATTACTTTTACGCAATTGAATTTCTCTTGAATTCAATTCGTCAGGCAATGCAAAACTCCCACTAGGTTTTGCATGTTGAGGTAAATCTTCATTTCCCTCTACAACATCAGTGGGTGTGTTATTAGGATCTTTCATCTCATATAATTGGAAATCCTTATCAATCTCACCTCTACTAGGAAAACCGTTATAAAAAAACGTGAAATCTCGTGACTCCATTTCGATCACACTTCCATCAGCTTGTTCACCTTTGAACATATACTCTTTGGAGTGTTTAGAATATCTTATAAAGATACATTTCTTCCTTCTATGACCTAATTTTCTATATTTATGAGAAGAATCATGAACATAAGTTGCACATTCCCATGGACGTAGACTACTCAAGTTTGGTTTTCTACCAGTCTATAATTCATAAGGAGTGGAAGTGATCGATTTTGAGGGCAATCGGTTAAGTACATAGGCATCAGTCAATAATGTATTTCCCCATTAGGAAATAGGTAAGTTTGCTTGCGCTATTATAGATCTAATCATTTCTAATATGGTTTTATTCCTTCTCTCGGCCACTCCATTTTGTTGTGGAGTACCGGAAATAGTCAATTTTTGTACAATCCCCTTTTCATCACAAAGAATCTTGAATTTCTCCGATAGATACTTACGTCTTCGATCGGTTCTCGATACCTTTATTGTTTGGTTCAGCTGATTATCTACCATTGCTATATATAGTCCAAAACAGTCTAATGCTTTTGACTTATGGGAGATCAGAAAGACATAACCAAAACGCGTGAAGTCATCTATGAAAATGATGAGATATGAGACTCCATGTCTCGCCCTCACATTCAAAGGACCATAAATGTCAGAATGTAAGAATTGCAATGAAAATTCGGCTCTAGTCCCTTTACCGAATAGTTTTTTAGTTGTTTTTTCTGCTAGACAATGTTAACATACAAATAGATCAACATTAGTGAGTGACCCTAAAAGGTCTTCTCTAGCTAATTTTTGCATTATTTGCATCACAATGTGACATAATCTAGCATGCCAAGTATTTGCATCAATCTCAACATTATTAGAAGATGCAATTAAAGAAAAACAGCCATTGACATTAATATTGTACTGATCATAGTCAATGTCTAATATCATAAAACCATTCGATACATGACCTGAACCATAATAAACTGTTCCATACAAAATGTCAACACAATCACCATGAAAATTCAATACATAACCTAAAGTAAGAAAAATAACTACGGAGACCAAGTTTCGTCGAATATTTAGAGCATAAAGAATATTATGTAGGAATAAGTTTCGACCACCACATAAAATTGATTTACATGTGCTGATACCCTTCACTTCAATTCTTGAGTTATTCCCAACATATATCCATCTTCTTCTAGGCTGAATCCGACGATATTCCACAAATGCTTCTCGATCTCTAGCTACGTGGTCTGTTACTCCTAAGTCTACAGTCTACATTGGATGAGATTCAACAAGCATTACAGTGCCAAACAATGCTTGATTTCGATATCAAATGGTAAACGAGAAAATTCGATGAAAAATAAGGTAAAAATCACGACCGGGCTCTAATACCAATGTTAGAATTCAAGTCGGCGGAAGACGGCTTTTCTAATTCCGATGCGCAAACAACAATTAACCCCGGAATGAATGTTGAATTGCCGATGAAACATGAACAAAATTACTTCACGTTGGTCTGAATGCAATCACAAGGAAAGCATCCAATTTCCACGGCGTAAATGCAAACTGTTCTTGTAAAGAAGAAATTGAACACTTTCACTTTGATGGAAAGGGGAGAGAAAAAGGAGCGTACGTTCTCTCTAAGCGTACGTTCTGCCAACCACCATCAACGGTTGTCTTCAGGAGGCTTTTATACATCTCCCTTCATACTCTTTCAATAGTGTCTTTCCATTGTAACGTATCAAGATAAAACGGTGTGTTCCAATCACACCCCATCGTGGACATTTTAATAAAATACTACACAGCCACATCACCCTCTATCATTGAAGCTCTCATCCAATTCTATATTTGTAGTTCATCCAGAGATCACATTGATTCCGAATCACATTGAATAATTTAAAATTTTAGGGATTATGTTGCAAATTAAGTTAAAGTTTAAGGATTATATTGCATATTTGGTCAAAATTTAAGAATCACTTGTTGTCATTTTCCCAAGATTTAGGTATATAGATAACGTAACAAGCACGATCTAGTTTGCTTCAATTTACAATCTACTGTATAAGGTCATTTGTCTAGACTTTTCTAAACTTGTAGTCTCCGTTGGTTGGAACTTAAGGACACTTCCCAAGTGTTCGCTATTACATGACATCAATGAGTTCAGTTTAGATCTCTCTCATTCTACGCGTTAGCGGCAAAAGGGAATTTCAACATCAACCAAGCATAGAGTCAGAAGTAAACCTGGATTTGTCTTTGATGTACAGGTGACAAAGGCGGTGGAGAATGATAAGCAATTAGTATTTTCAGGCCATTCATCAGGCAGTCCAATCGCGATATACGCGACTGTTTGGTTCCTCGAGAAGTACATAAGATCAAACGAGAAGCAAACTTCTCGTCCCCTGCTCTGTTTAACATTTGCATCCCCACTTACCTCTGACCGCACCTTTTGCCATGCCATCTAGCGTGAGGGTTGGTCTAATTGTTTCATCCACTTTGTTACAACACTCGACATTGTTCCTAGGATTCTATTCACTCCTCGCTCTTTTGCAACAGAGTTGCTACGAGAAATTCCCCCATTCTTCGACCCACATCACAAAGCTTATGAAGAAAAATTGGCTTCCTTATTTGCAAATGTGATGAATAGTGTGTCATGCGTTGTGTTGAATTATGTCTCGAGTTTGAATTCGAATGATGATTTATTATACCAAATTTTGTTGATAAAGATTTCCCAAGTAGAAGAAAATTCGCTAGACTGCACGAAGGATTACAAAGAATAAAAAAAAAAAAAAAAAAAAGGCAACAAAGTTCTATTTTATTTATCTGTACGAGGAGCCAAATTCTTCTTATGCAGGTGGGGCCCACTTGGGCACACACTCCACACCACAGGAAGAAGCCCTTGCATGTAGACAAAAGAAGCAAGCGTTGGTGGGCCTAGGTCAACTATGTGACCTGTGGGTACACGATTCCCTTCTTTGGCGTGCGTGAAGTCGGTTTAAAGAAAGAAACCTACGTAGAAGATACTGCTGAAACCCTATGGCCGCCGAAGCTTACGTACGAGCTGCTGCACGTACATGCCGAAGAGAAGCCGCACGTCAAGCTAAAGATTGAAGCAGCGCGCGCATTATACTTTTGTTGACACCTAATTTTTTGCCCAAATTATTGCATATAGATTAATTAATTAAAAAAATAAAAAAAAAGATTTAAAAAAAAAGTTGTGGCCAATGATCTAAATATGACTAGCCAAGCCCAGGAGGTCAGATTGGAATTAAAATGGCAAGTTGGGGCAAAAATGCAATTTCCAAAAGTTGAGGGACCAATTCGCAAATTTTGCAAAATTTCACCCGAGCCCTTAAATCATCATCTTAGCCCCCAATTAAGTTGAAATTGAACTTGGGTCAGGTCTAATTAATCGAATCGGGCAAAAAGGACCTAATTGCATTGAATTTGGCATTTTCGGGCAAGAAAATGGCCAACTTTGAGGGACTTTCTTCCAAAATTGGATGGAGATAATTGCGAAAAATGGTCAAGATCTTAAACTACTATACATAAGCTTTCTAATTGATCAAAAAAACGCAGCCAAATTAGTGGATTAAAGCACTAAAATCAGCAGCCAAAACTCAGTCCACGAGTTGGTCTTAATTCGGAGTTGCTGAGTAAGCAATTTGGTGGCCCCACCATATCCTCCTCAGCTGCCCAACCAGCCCGATCTTTGCACGTGATGGAAGACCATATATAGCAGTGCAAGTGGACGGAAATTGGCCAAGGATAAGCTCCTGACAACACCGGAAAATCGCAGCAAAACCTGCACACTCAACAGCTGCAGAATTAAAAAAATTTGGCTCAAGTCAGGAGAGTGGGTGGACTAGCTCAGTTGGCAGGCTTGGTAGGGGGCCAAAAAGCTGACCAAAAATCCCTCAATTCATGGGATAAGATCACTGAAGCAAGGTCTTTCAAGGGATAAAAAGAAAGAGACGAGATAGAGAGGAGAGAGCTCGGAATCGTCCCCCAAAGAGGCCTTCAGAAGCAACTCCAGAAAAGAAAAACCCAGAAATTCCAGACCGACCTAGAGAGAGAAAAGTGAGATTTTCACACTCATGCGGCCAAAATTAGCCAAAACCTTCAACTAGAGAGTGAAAGAGAATTCAAATATCTTTCCAACCATAGGTCGCATGCCCCAAATGGAGATCGGGAAGGCCTCCTAAAGCCCCCCGAAACAGTGCCCTCCTAGCTGGCCCAGAAAGTCCGAAAATTTTTCTAAGTGTTGAGCCTGCTTGGTCACGAGTGAGGAAGAGCAAGTGCTTTTGAGAAACTTGAGAGACAAATGAGGAAGGCCATGACTTACAAGCCAAACTATAATACATATAGTTTGGGTTGATTTGAACTTGGCTAACAAGGAAGGTTTTGGAAGTCTAATTTTGGAAGTCAACGAAAAGCTTCGTTGTCACTTTTTCTTCTGCAGATCTCACTTTCAGCTTGAAGGAACCAACTTCCACGTGCTTCCAGAGGACAATTTCGTGGTTTCCTTGGCCAAGAGTCACTTGAAAAAGAAACTAGGAAGCAAGGTAAGCATCCTAAATGTATTTTTGTTCAAGTTTGAACATGTTTTGATCATGAAAATCGAGAAGGAAACTAGTCCGAAGAACTGATTTCTGAAGCTAAATTTTTTCTAAGTGTTTAATACCTCTTCAATGCCCCTACATGCTTGACTTGTTACTCCCCTTTGCATGCTTTTTTTTTTCCGTTGTGACTTTGATGAATGTTACATGGGAGTACAAATGATGCATAGGACAACCCGGTTTAGTTTTTAAATCTCCTTGTGAACCATGAAACCATCTATAACATGAGCCAAAAACCACATTGAGACATGGTTGGCCAGCATAAATCATGCATGAATGCTTCTTGGAGAGCTCATTTTGATGTGTTCGGTTGATCGTTTTCGGTGATGTTTGTTGCATTTGAAAGTAAGTGTTACCTATTTTCATCTAGATGGAGTAATATTTCATATAGATATGGCATGTGATGGTTGTTGGAGCTTCAATCTGAGTATTTGGCATGGCTGTTTGACTTGGGTTCATCACTAGTTTTGCAAAACAGCTCCAACCCGCATCTTGGAGGCCGTTTTCAGCTCGGTTTTTGCATGTTCTAGGCTGTAATTTCTAGTCAAACACGTTCTTTGCATGTAGTAGTATATCCTTGATACTTTACATTCACATGAGATTGCTTATGGGTCGAGATTGAAGGCCACGAACATGACCCGAAGAAGCCGTTTTTGGGTAATTTGATGCAAGCCAAGTATTCGATAAAATGTTGAAACCAAGCTTCAATCTCGAAGCGGTCGATTTGAGCTTAATCGTTGTGATATTCATGTGATGTGTTACTCCATGTTAGCATAGATCGATTTAAGGAATCATTATTAATATTTTTTTAAAAATAAAAAAAAAAAAAATCTGAAAATTTCAAAAATATAAAAAATGTTGGATAACATCAAATTAGGATAAAAATGACATATATGGAATTTTCCTAATTTAAAAATGTCATTTTCCTAATTTAATGCTATTTTGGTATTTTATAACAATTTTTGTAAATAATCCATTTTGCATAGATTAAAATTATCTAGAGTAATTTCATGCATTTAGAGTAATATCATGCGTATTTAAGTTCCCATTTCGCTCACGGGAGTCCTGTCCCGGGGCGTGATAACAAGGCCATGTAATATTATTTGCCCGACTTGTATCGGGTTTTCCTTTTCCGTATTTATTTTCAAGTCATTTTAATTTCGTGGATGTATACTTACCGCATCGTTTTTTTTTATTAATTTGAGTGTAAATTTCTCTTCTAAATTAGGTTAGATTAGTCTAGACGTAAAAAAAAAAAAAAAACAAAAGCATTTACATGGACACTTAGTGGTTTCATAAAGGTTATAATTGGTAATCAAGATTGTGTGACCATTTAGATAAACAACCTTCCAAGTTAGTGGTACCGCAAGGGCGCTAATAGAAACATTAGCGTAAACAAGTCCCCGTTCCTAGAAATCTCTGGTTGCGTAGTAATCGAGGCAACACTCCCGTGTCTCGGTTGGTTTCTAGCCGACCCTAATAGGCTAGTGGCGACTCCTAGAAGTACATAGGTTGTTAAGAATTAAAATTAAAAATCCAATGTTGCGCGAGGTATGGGCTTGGGAGAGCCCACGCCTAATTTAGGGCCGTTGGTCCGTCTCTTTAGGCAAATACCCCTAAACCTTCTTCTTTTTCCTCGGACGGAAAAAAGGAGGTCGTGACAGCTTGGCGACTCCGCTGGGGACTTGGTTACAAACCTTAGAGGATTTAGGCCGTAATAATTTAGTTGGTTGTTCACTAACATGGTCTTCATTTGATAGCGCATGTCAAAGCCACGTGGAAGACAAGGTTAGTCCACTAACAACGTGTTAATTGTTTTTGTAGGTTTGGAGTAATAAGGGGTGGAGTGTATGTTAACCCATTTCTTTTGTAGGGAGGTGTAGGAATGTATGTCTATATGGATGAAATTGAAGTGTTGTTTGGATATCAATTGTTGTGTGTGCCTTTATACTTACCTTAGCACTACACATTTACACACACCACCCGCGATCTAAAACCCCGATCGCACTAGGAAGCCCATAGGAGGTGCCAAAAGATGGAACCCGTGCGGGGAATGACCCATGGTTATCCACTTTTGGTTCCGCTCATTTTGATTAATGATAAAGAGAACTGTCCGACGTAAGTGCGGAGTGGGGAAAACTCTTTTGATCTAATTGAAATGGGAACATTTAGCCTTTAGAATCATACCTTTTAGTGAGCCTCACGAGTCGACATGCGATGTGTCTTTGTGGTTGCCGCATTTTTTTTCCTCTCTCTCTATCAAAGGTACTAGTATTTTGTTCCCCGATGTAAATAATGTATTTTGTGCATATAATGTTTTATCATTAAGTTTAGCTTATTTTGTGACATATGGTGATTGATCAAAATGCCTATTTAGGTTTAGATACCATGGGTTTCCCTGAGCTTCGTATCATCCCTATCCCAAAGAAGGCATTGTTAGACATGTGGGATGCACTTGATGTGGACAAGAAGACTTTTGTAGAGAAGAAACTCGGCTATCTTATTTTTCTCTTATATCGAGAGTCCCACGTGCCATTAGTGAAAGCCATGGCTCATTTTTGGAACCCCAAGACTTCAACATTCGTGTTTGGTCATCATGAATTAACCCCAACTTTAGAGGAGTTAGAAATCATTGTTGGCAATGTCCCTGCATTCGGTCTTGTTGACCCTCCTTTAGGAGTAGATCCTATCCCACTGTTGAGTCAATTCCTAGGAGTTCCTCCTCTTGAAATTAAAGAACTTCTTAATAGGAATTCAAAAGGCCTCCCTTTGTCTTTCATCGAACAAAGATTCCGTAGTCTTCTCCCAAGCCCCAATCCTCAAAATGCTAAAATTTTCCTTCTAGCATTCTTCGGATTCGTTCTTTTCCCGTTCACCCAAAAGACAATGGATCCTAGCCTTGCTCATGTTGTCTATAGAGTTCTTCACCTTAGGGGATTTACACACATGCTTCTTGCTGAAATGTTCCTCTCTCTCAATCGTTTCAAAGAGGACAAGGGTTCAATCCTTAGAGCACCTATAGGCATCCTTCAAGTTTGGATTCTCTCTCACTTAAAAGGATTTGGAGGGAATTTGGCTATTACCAACATGGATAAAGATACAAACCTCTTACCAAACTTAAGGATATAGAAAAATTCCTCCATGCTTGGACATTCCGTGGTTGGGTGAAACTTTCGAAAATATCATGCCAAACCAAATCTTGTGGCAAGCCCTTTGGATTCGCTTCCCTAAAGCACAACTTAAGAGCAGTCATGATGACCCGATTCCACTCTTAGGTTTGATAGGATCTACGTCTTATTACCTTTTGAAAGTAGTTCGTCAATATCGAGTACTTCAAGAAATCCCTCCTCCTTTAAAGTCGGGGTTGTTTCGTTTTGACTTTCGCGATAAGGTTGTCAAGGGGAACCAAATCGAATACATGAAAAAAGAAGTGGAAAACATCATTAACATCCTTCATCATTGCCCACCGAGGGATATTGAGTGGGTCACCGAGTTGGAAGGAGAAATGAGGGAGCACCACGCATCAAGAGGATATATTGATCGCCGTATTGAACCCGAAGTTGCCGTCGTCATTCCAAAGTTTCCTATGAAGCCAACTCCAAAGGAAATCCAAATGGGGCGGATTATAAGGGAAAGGGATGAAGCCTTAGCTAAGGTGGAGCGTTTGACCGAAACAAACAAACGCATCCGCAAGTTGCTTTGAGGGGAAAACTAAAGGATTAGTCATATTCCATTAGAGTTGTGTTTTTTAGAAAAGTTGTATAAGGTTGAAATATTAGTAGCAATGTTTAAGAGTTCCTCTACTTTAGTGGGTGTATAGGGATCTTCTTTCACAATTTTTGGTGTAATTAGTGATGTTTTTCCCTCCCTTTTAATTACTTTGATTCTAATGGAATATGAGATGGGCATTTTGATCAATCATCATGTGTTACCCCTTTAATTGTATAACTTCCTATGACAAAATATTGATAAGAAGCCACTTATGTGAGATTCGACTTATGCAAGGGGTTTCTTATTTCTATTTTGTTATAAGAAAATATAAAATTGAAGGGTTTTAAGTTTTTATGGTATTTTATTCTCTTTCTCATCTTTTGTATGCTGATTTGTTTGTTCTTTTGTTTTATTTAACAAGGTACCGACAACACGGCTTTAAGACGATCGCCCATCAGGACCCGTTCTGTAGCTGCAAGGATGAATACAGAAGAACAAAACGCCCGTTTTAACGCCTTGGATAATAGAATCACCGACTTGGCAACCCAATTTGCCCAATTTGCGAACGAGATTCGAGCTAGTCTAGTGGCTGTAGCCCCCAATAGAGACACGCTCGTGCCTACTCCCGAGGCTAGCAATGCCAACGTTAGGGAGAACGTTGCTGAAGAGATTCCCCATCAAACACCCGTAGTGGTGGAACAGGATCCCATCTCGGAAGCCATCTCAGCTCGAATGGAGGAGGAGAACAACAAAAGATTTGCTAAGCTTGAGGAGAAGCTTAAAGCCATATAGGGATATGAAACTAACATGATCGAGGATCTGTCTCGATATGCCAAAATGGACTTTCCCGAGAAGTTTAAAGTTCCCGATTTCGCTAAGTATGATGGTACCGGCGATCCAAAAGTCCATCTGAAGTACTATTTGAACAGGATGGGGCGCTATGTGCAGAACACCCCATTATTGATTCAAACTTTTTAGGAGAGTCTATCCAGCTCGGCCTTGCAATGGTACATCCTGCTAGAACCGAGAAAGATGGAAAAATGGGAGGAATTGGCGGAGGCATTTGTGCTACAATATAAATACAATACCAAGATTGCCCCAACATGCAAAGTGTTAATGCACACGGAGAAAAGGAGAAATGAGTCCTTCAGGTCATTCGCATAAAGGTGGCGCGCCTTGGCTGCTCAAGTTTGACCACCACTGGATGATGCTGAAATGGTGGAGCTGTTACTTAATACCCTTCCTCCAGACTTTTACAACAAAATGATTAGCTCGATTTGTGGAAACTTTACCCGTTTGGTTGCCATTGGAGAGAGAATTGAAGAAGCCATGCATGAAGGTCGGATAACCGAAGGCACAAGCAGGAAATTTACCAATAAGAAGGAGAAAGAAGTAGAAGTAGCTTACGTGCAAGGCCCAGCCCGAATCAAAACAATTTTCAAATCCTCAAAATCCTTCGCATCACGAGGGAGGTACCGGAATTACGAGCCCGGGAGGTGGACGCCGAGGCAATTCACACCTTTGCCTAGGCCCTTGTCCAAACGTTACCCATGTTGCTTTGCGAAAAGGGTTGGTAGCTAAAGAGATTCCTCGTGACAACCCTCCTAAATTCCTAGGGTTTGACCTTACAAAGTCTTGCGAGTATCATATGGGTGAGAAAGGCCATGATGTGGATAATTGCCGAATACTCCAGAACAAGGTCCAGAGCTTATTGGACAAAGATATCTTATCATTTAAGGAGACGCAACCTAACGTCAAGCAAAACCCTTTACCCGTTCATGTCGGGGATGTCAATATGATTGCCGAAGGAGAGGAAAGGAATGTGCAAATGGCCAGGGTTGACGTCCACAAACTGTATGAAGATTTGATTTTAACTGGCTATTACAAAAGGAGCGATGAAGTTGTCTCAACTGAGAAGAAACTAGAGCGTGTCACCAGGATGATCAACATGGGCATAATCCGCAATGGAGGAGGAGGCCAAGCAAATGAGACGATGACAGCTGTAATTGATTTCTCTCCGAAGAATTCTTGTTGTAAATTTGGGATGGTTGTGGAGATGCCAGTCGAGGAGGTAAGCACTGTCAAAATACCGAATGATGTCGACGTAGCCAAGGAAACCGAACCGTTAATCTTAAATGAAGGAGAGGCCTTAGATGCTGAATCCGAGCTCAAAGCTAAAAGAGTTCGCGGAGATTGTGCATTTTTGAAGATGGCATTAGAAAAGGGCGAAGTGGTAGATACACTAGGCCAACCAAGTGGAAAGTATGACTATCTCGTCAAATACTCACCTCCTCCAAGCTTTTTCATGGATCCTAAAGAAACCGTCCCTGATGGATGGGGAGGCATGGACGACTTAACCGAGCTCAAGGAAGAAACCGTCGCCATGATGACACCAGTAATCATCGGTTTATCTATTGAAGAAGAGCAATGGGACTCTAATGAGGGCGAGTTTAAACATGTGGTTATTGATTTAGCAGCCGAGGAGTTCGCGAACTTAGAGCTAGGAGAGGCTGAATCCAAACGGATGGTAATTGAGTTGCCACCATGCGATCCAGATGAGATCCCAAAAAGCCCTGTCACTAGTTTCGATCCTAAGGCAGTCCCATGGGATTATGGGACAAATGAAGTCGATGCTGTTACCCGATCAGGTCGCTGTTATGCACCCGCAGAAGCTATGGAAAAGAAAGCCGTCACTGATGAGGAAGCGAAGCAATTTTTAGCGATGATCAAATCTAGTGAGTTTGATGTAGTAGAGCACTAAGGAAGATGCCCGCCCATTTCACTCTTGGAGTTGTTCAAGACCTCCGAGAAACACAAAAATGCACTATTGAAGATTCTAAATGAGATACATGTACCGGAGACCATTGGGGACAAGCAACTGGAGGAGTTCATTGGGTCCATTCTCTTGAAGGACCAAATCTCGTTCTCAGACGAAGATCTTCCGGAGGAGGGACACAATCATAACAAGGCCTTACTCATATCGGCCAAGTGTTGTGATATGATAGTAGCTCGAGTCTTAATTGATAATGGGTCCGCTCTGAATATTTGTCCATTAGCCACCCTTCGTCATCTCGGGGTTGGTAAAGAGCAAATTAAACCATCCAAGTATACCGTCCGAGCTTTTGATGGTGTAAAGAAAGAGACAATCGGGGAAGTTGAGCTCAACCTTTTGATCGGCCCTACCTCATTCCTGACAAAATTCCAAGTGTTGGATATCCCCAGCGCTTTTAATTTCTTATTAGGTCGACCCTGGATCCATGCCGCTGAAGCTATACCTTCCTCTCTACATCAGATGGTTAAGTTCATTTCGGAGGGGAAAATTGTAACCGTTCGCGCAGAAACTGATTTTAAGATCTTTCAAGACACAGCCATCCCGTATGTGGAGCCTGAGGAGAAGGAGGAATCTAGCTACCATACATTCGAGCTAGTCTCAATGGTCCATGTACCCATTGGGACCGCTCTTAAGAGTCCTGAAATGTCTGGCTCGTCTATCATGTCAAGTAGAGTGCTATTGAAGTACGGTCATACTCCCGGATTGGGATTGGGAGTGTATGCCCAAAGTATTACTAAGCCCATTGAAGCCCCCAAGAATCATAAAAGAGTAGGTTTAGGCTACCAAAAATATCTGGAGAGTCAGGTGAAATATGAAGAGCTTGATGGTCAAGGCGTATATGGCAGAGGTAGAGGCCGAGGTTACCATGGAGGCCGTATGGGCCGAGGCAATCGTGGAGGCCGAAGTATGCATGGGGGACACATGGGCCAAAGTAACCGTTGGGGCCGAAATGTGTGTGGAGGTTATATGGGACGAATTGAATATGGAAGTTGCACTAATGCAATACAAAATCAGCAAGGTTTACTCCTTCCATCACTAAAGGATCTTTATCCACCATTGGAGAAGACCTTTACCAAGTCACCTGAGCTACTACAAGAAGAGGAGGGAGCAATCTTAGACATAGTAGACCTATTTGGTACCGACTATGTGTTTGTCACCTTTGATGATGACAAGGCGGAGCCTTCTGTGGGCTTCTTCCAGCTTTCGGAGTAGGGATGCTACTTACCTATCCTGTTTAGTTTTATGTCATTTCCTTTATGTATGTTTTATGTCATTTCCTTTATGTATTCCCTTACATGGGAAGAGTTGTTTAGCTACTTTTGTTAGTTTCGTTTGTAATCAAGGTATTGGACTGTGAGCCGTGGTCCAAGATCTGAACCTTGTAAAACGGCCTTATCATGTTAATACAAATGCATCCATGTTTTATTAAGGGCGTGAGGAAGTATTCCACCAGTCCTATGATGATGCTTTGAGGCTTGGACTTCCTCATGACTCCTAGTTTTCAAAGTTTTGGGAAAAGATGTCTGAAGATATGAGGACAATCTCCTAATTCATACTTTTTCAAATTGTTATTCAAAAAGATTTTTTGAATGTGCATCATGCATGGCATTCGTTAAGTGATTTTACTGACCCCCTCATTTGCATTTCAGGCATATCATTCGGCATAATCATGATGCATATATATGTGACTCGAAATTGCCTGATGAAAGTCTCTTCGAATCTGACGAGGATAATGATATCCAGAAAGACATCGAAAGAGATTGGATTCGTCATGAAGAATCTAAACCCTTGACAGCCGAACAAACAGTTATTGTAAATCTTGGTGACACAGAAAATGTTAAGGAAACCAAGATTGGGGCGGGCCTTTCAGAGATAGAGGCAAAAAGAATGGTTGAATTCTTAAAGGAATATCAAGATATATTCGCATGGTCCTACGCGGATATGCCGGGACTAGACCCGAAATCGTGGAGCACACTCTACCAACTGACCCAAATATGCCACCAAAAAAGCAAAAACTTCAAGAACGAAACACGAGCTTTCTAAGAAGATTGAGGAAGAAGTTATGAAGCTATTAAAAGTGGAATTCATCGAAGTATCCCATTATGCTGATTGGATTGCTAATATCGTTCCGGTCATGAAGAAGGATGGACGGGTGAGAGTTTGCATAGACTATCGGGATTTAAACCGAGCAAGCCCAAAGGATGATTTCCCGCTACCGCACATTGATGTTTTGGTTGATAGCACCGCGGATTTGAACTATTTTCCTTCATGGATGGGTTCTCTGGATACAATCGATTAAGATGAAAGAGGAGGATAAGAGTAAAACATCCTTCATTACACCATGGGGGACCTTTTGTTACAGGGTGATGCCGTTTGGCCTAAAGAATGCGGGAGCCACATATCAAAGAGCAATGGTCACCTTATTCCATGACATGATGCATGAGGAAATAGAGGTATATGTCGATGATATGATTGCCAAATCAAAGCATGGAGAAGACCATATTAGGGTTCTAAAGAAGTTATTTGACCGGCTCAGGAAATTTAAGCTGAAACTTAATCCTGCCAAATGCATATTTGGAGCAAAGTCTGGGAAGCTATTAGGTTTTATGGTCAGTAGCCGGGGCATTGAAATCGATCCGTCGAAAGTTAAAGCCATTTGCGACCTCAAATCTCCCTCTACTGTCAAGGAAGTTCGAAGTCTCCTAGGTAGATTGAACTATATCGCAAGATTCATTTCTCAATTGTCGGAGACAGCCAAACCATTCTTCAAACTCCTGAGGAAGAATACTAAGATTGAATGGGATGCCGAATGCCAGAAAGCCTTTGAAGAGATAAAGCAATACCTTCTTCACCACCAAAGGTCGGTACCACCAGTTCCAAGAATACCACTGGTCCTCTACTTAACCATCCATAAGGAGTCACTAGGGGCCATGCTTGCCCAGAAGAGGCCATGTGATCAAAAAGAATGCGCGATATATTATCTCAGCAAGAAATTCACTGTTTCTGAGATGAATTACTCAGAAGTGGAAAAAACATGTGTAGCATTGATTTGGGTATTGCACCGGTTACGCCAATACACTCTTCACCATCAGATTTTGCTCGTGACAGAGAATGACCCAATCAAGTATTTGCTAGAGAAGCCTGCTTTAGTTGGGAAGATGGCTAAATGGCAAGTCCTAATTTCCGAATTTGATATACAAAGCGTGGCACGAAAATCGTCAAAGGGAGAGCCATAGCCGATATGTTGGCTGAAAATCCTAGAGAAGCAGAATTTTTCGACACGGACTTCCTAGACGAACGTATTTTGCGTAGCAAATGATAAATGGACCATGTACTTGACGGGGCCGTAAATTTATCGGCTTTGGGACCAGGGCGTTTTGATCTCTCCAGCTGGCCAACATTATCCCGTAGCTGCAAAATTGACATTCCCTTACACTAATAATATCTCAGAATACGAAGCGTGCATCATCGGCTTGCAATTAGCCATTGACATGAATGTCAAGAATTTACAGGTATATGGCGATTCTGCACTTATTATTCTGCAAACAGAGGGTCGTTGTCGGACACGCGATCATAAGCTCATCCCATATCATGAATTCCTTGAAGAATTAACGAAGGAATTCGAGGAAATATCCTTTGAATATTTGCCAAGGTCCCGAAATCAATTTGCTGACGCATTGGCCACATTGTCATCAATGTTGCATGTGATGGAGGGATTGGATATTGAGCCATTAAAGATCGAGATTCTCAAGCACCCAGCTTACTGTATGTCAGTTGAAGGCGAGCTAGACGGAGAGCCATGGTACCACGACATCTTGAATTACCTCCAATTGGGAGAATTTCCTCGAGGATGTGAGGTAGCTGACAAGAAGTACATCAAGAAGCTAGCGTCAAAATTCTTTGTTTCTGGCGGTGTGCTCTACAAAAGATCATTTGATTCAGTCCTGTTGAAATGCGTCGATGCTAGAGAAGCCAACCAGCTAATGAAAGAAATACACGAGGGAGAGTGCGGACCACACATGAATGGCCACCTTTTAGCAAAGAAGATCATGAGGCTCGGATATTTCTGGTTAAGCATGGAAACCGATTGTATCAAACATGTTCGCTATTGTCATCGGTGTCAGATTTACGGAGACAACATCAATGCCCCACCTAACGAACTGCACTTGATGTCTCAACCGTGGCCATTTTCCATGTGGGGAATAGATATAATCGGGCCAATTAACCCCAAAGCTTCTAATGGACATCGCTTCATTTTGGTAGCTATTGATTATTTCACAAAATGGATTGAAGCGAGTTCATATGTCAACGTCACCGCGAAAAATGTAGCCAAATTCATTCGGCGTGACATCATTGCTCGTTATGGTGTACCAGAAGCCATTGTTACTGATAACGGCTCGAATCTGAATAACAAGATTGTGGACGAGTTGCTTCATGAATTCCAAATTCGCCATTTGAACTCGTCACCTTATCGCCCGCAAATGAATGGAGCGGTGGAGGCAGCTAACAAAAACATAAAGAAGATCCTATCTAAGACGGCAGACAATTATCGTGATTGGCATGAACGATTGCCATATGCGTTGTTGGCATATCGAACTTCAATACGTACTTCGACGGGGGCAACGCCTTACTCACTTGTATATGGTATGGAGGCAGTCTTACCGGTAGAGGTGGAAATTCCCTCGTTGAGGATTCTCTCACAGATTAAACTCTCGGAGGCTGAGTGGATGCAGCAGAGATACGAACAGCTGAATATGATTGATGAGAAGAGACTTAGTGCACTATGCCATGGTCAATGCTACCAGAAGCGAGTTGCAAAGTCCTTTAATCGCAAAGTTCGACCGAGACATTTCCAAATGGATGAACTTGTGTTGAGGAAAGTATTGCCTATCATACCAGACCCACGCGGAAAATTCACTCCAAATTATGAAGGCCCTTATGTGATTAAGAAGATACTACCCGGTGGGGCTTTAATTCTGGTGGAAATGGACGGCCGCGAGCTGCCAAAGCCTGTAAACGCTGATGCGGTCAAGAAATACTTTCCATGAATGAAATCAAGGCTGTATAGCCATTTCTTGTACAACCCGAGTCACTTAGCACTTGCATCATGCATTTCATGCATACATTCTATACATGCATATGTATTTGTGTTATGTGTATCTAGTTGCTTTGGTGGAAAGATTGTAAAATGAAGAAAATTAAAATGACAAAACAAAAGGCAATGGTCCACATTCGAGACATTCCCAGAAGCTGTCGAATACAAACTCAGGAGAAGGGTAATTTGGTATCGTTTCCGATATACCCTCTCTAACCTCTTTTTTTGACGTAGTTTCCCTATTTGGCAGGAACGTCAGTATCCGAAGAATAAAGTTAAGAAATTGATTTAAGCGAAATACATATCGACCAAGCAAGTATGTGGAGGTAACACATGTCCAATTCACCTAGCTTGGTTTAAAAGATGTGTTATTCTAGAGACGGTTCAATTAAATAAAAAAGAAGCGCCTCATGGACACTACCAGCGCTTCGGCCTGGTGGTATGGGGAATGAAGTGGTCCGGGAACGGCCAGGGTTCGATCCCTGGAAGCGGCAATGAGTTTGCCATAAAATGTAAAAAAATAATAAATAAAATTTTTTTGCATCTTTTACTTTTGCAAAAGGAGGAAAGCGCTCGAACTAATGAGACCAAAGACCTGAGAATCTCTTCAAGCCTTAAAACAATAGGTTCATGCCGCTGTTTGCTGCCAAATAGTGAAACTGATCAAGGGGTCACTTGACTACTAAGGCACAGGTAAGTACTCTTCTTCTCAAAATCAAATGGAAAACAAATGGAGAATTTCCATTTAAAAAAAGAAAAAAGAGAGAGAACACTTAATGTTTTTCTAGAAACAAGCACAAAAAATGGAAATTGAGGAAACAAGTTTTCCACAAAATTCGCGAAAATCTTCTTTACCTTTAATCTGTCCATCCATTCGGCGGATCAGTCATTTCGAATCAAAATTCTCTATGGAGATTAATCCACCCAGATGATCTCAACAAAAATGAAAGGTGATATTACTTATGCCAAGCGAGAAACACTTAGGATGAAGAAAGGCAACCCCTTTCCAAACATGTCCTTTAAGCACTATGGGATTCAAGCGAGAAAGAAAACCCGTGTCGTTTAAGGTCAGTGAACTCATTCGCAAGTGGTACATAGATCAAGATGATAAGAGGCATTTCTTTCTTCTATCATACACACTACAGGTAACAATAATTAGCCCATTTGAGCCTTTTAATGTGAAGAATTTTCTACAAAATACCCCTGTCAAGAACCACCCCACGATGGGGCAATTATGGAGGTCTGGGTTGACATTATTTGGAGAGGAAAGATGAGAAAGGCTTCCTTACGCTCACTTGCCTAAATCATTTTGTGGTAACTTCAGGTGAGTTCTTATGGAAGCTCGAAGCATCCCAAGGTGAAGAAGAGCATTCTTTTCTCTACCCAAACACCGATACCCTTTGCTTAAACCAAGTTGAGCCTAATCGTTCATTTCTAAAACCCGAGTGGTGATTATCTCCCCACATTGGGGGCAGGGCATATTATTTACCAATGCAATTGGTGTTTACATGAAAATATGAAAAGCATCTCGAAAGTCTTAAGAACTCAAAAAGTCCAAAAGAGCAAAAGTCAAATGAAAATTGAAGCGCATGAAAAAGTAGTGTGCCTGGTAAAAGCAAGGCCAATGCCCAGGGAAAAGAAATGCTTGCATTGAAAAGAAAATCATTGCAAATGCAAAAGTCATTATGTTAAGATGATTAGTCAAAGGACTTTTGAGACAATTTGAATTTTAAAAGCCTAGCGCTTGAAAAAAAATGGATGGATGATATGGTAATGATGCCATGATAATCACCAACTCTCAAATTCCCCTTTGAAAAATTGTTGAGCCTTTTGAGCCTTTCACCGAACCAACATTACAACCTATTCCCGAAGTCTCTTCAGATTGGGATAATTCGAGTTGAAATTGGGATTTCTAAAGAAGATGCCGCTCGAAGAAGTGAGAGCAAGGTTGTCTTTTCTCATCTGAAGGTTTCTTGACTTGTAAACCTGGCGAAGATGTTGATCAATGATTAATTCATTTCATAGCCAATGATGTTTATCCATTGCTAAAACCATGACCAAACCTGCATTACAGTCCTCCTAAAAGACATTTTAGATTGGTCAATGTGTACTTATTGCGAATGATTCAAAGCCTTGCACACTGGAAGAGTGAGATTGAGTGATCAAGCTTATTTCCCATATGAATAAATGGGATCAAATAGCCATTTTCTTGAGAATATGCGAGAAGCCCTTTCTGACTAGGGGTCCTTGCTTGGCATAATTAACAAACCTTTCTCATAAGTCAAGGTCATTTCAACAAGGACTTTTCTCCCAAGAGAATTTGACAATTAATGATATCATCCGAGCATGATGACAATTTTGCGAGTTTGTCAAGTAGTTGGAATTAGCTTGATTTGTTTATGCAATCATTGCTTTCGCATTACTGACACACTTTTGATATTGTTTTTGATGACATGTGCTGAAATTGATCTTATCTAGTATGCTTTCGCTACTAGAATACTTGTTATAATGAATTCTATTTGATGTGCGTGTCCATTTCAAAATATTCGCGAATGACAAGGTTTCTCCGGTGAAACCACGCAATTTCAAAGGGTTCATGAGATAGCCTTAAACCATGCACTTTCAAGAGTTCTTGGTTACCTTTAAACCATGCAATTTCAAAGGGTTCATGGGTCAGCCTTAAACCATGCATTTTCAAGAGATTCTTAGTCATCCGCAAACCATACAATTCACACGGTTAGTGGACTGCCTTAAACCACAAGGTTAGTGGGACTACCTTAAACCACAAGGTTAGTGAATTTGCCTTAAATCACACGGTTAGTGGACTGCCTTAAACCACAAGGTTAGTGGGATTGCCTTAAAATCACATGGTTAGTGGAACTACCTTAAACCACAAGGTTAGTGAATTTGCCTTAAATCACACGGTTAGTGGACTGCCTTAAAACCACAAGGTTAGTGGGATTGCCTTAAAACCACATGGTTAGTGGGATTACCTTAAACCACAAGGTTAGTGAATTTACCTTAAATCACACGGTTAGTGGACTGCCTTAAACCACAAGGTTAGTGGGATTGCCTTAAAACCACAAGGTTAGTGGGACTACCTTAAACCACAAGGTTAGTGAATTTACCTTAAATCACACGGTTAGTGGACTACCTTAAACCACAAGATTCGTGGGTATATCCTTAAACCACACTTCTCAAATTATTCATAGATAGCCCTAAACCATGCTCTTTACATTAAGCTCATTTGCATTTTCATTTTACTATTGTAAAAAAAAAAACAAAACAAAACAAAAAAAACAAAAAAAAAAAAAAAAAATTAGGTGTCACCTTATCTTTGAAAGAAACCTCTTTGAGCTCCCTTTCAAAAGAGGGCGGTGCTGACACCTAATTTTTTGCCCAAATTATTGCATATAGATTAATTAATTAAAAAAAATTAAAAAAAAAGATTTAAAAAAAAAGTTGTGGCCAATGATCTAAATATGACTAGCCAAGCCCAGGAGGTCAGATTGGAATTAAAATGGCAAGTTGGGGCAAAAATACAATTTCCAAAAGTTGAGGGACCAATTCGCAAATTTTGCAAAATTTCACCCGAGCCCTTAAATCATCATCTTAGCCCCCAATTAAGTTGAAATTGAACTTGGGTCAGGTCTAATTAATCGAATTGGGCAAAAAGAACCTAATTGCATTGAATTTGGCATTTTCGGGCAAGAAAATGGCCAACTTTGAGGGACTTTCTTGCAAAATTGGATGGAGATAATTGCGAAAAATGGTCAAGATCTTAAACTACTATACATGAGCTTTCTAATTGATCAAAAAAACGCAGCCAAATTAGTGGATTAAAGCACTAAAATCAGCAGCCAAAACTCAGTCCACGAGTTGGTCTTAATTCGGAGTTGCTGAGTACGCAATTTGGTGGCCCCACCATATCCTCCTCAGCTGCCCAACCAGCCCGATCTTTGCACGTGATGGAAGACCATATATAGCAGTGCAAGTGGACGGAAATTGGCCAAGGATAAGCTCCTGACAACACCGGAAAATCGCAGCAAAACCTGCACACTCAACAGCTGCAGAATTAAAAAATTTGGCTAAGTCAGGAGAGTGGGTGGACTAGCTCAGTTGGCAGGCTTGGTAGGGGGCCAAAAAGCTGACCAAAAATCCCTCAATTCATGGGATAAGATTACTGAAGCAAGGTCTTTCAAGGGATGAAAAGAAAGAGACGAGATAGAGAGGAGAGAGCTCGGAATCGTCCCCCAAAGAGGCCTTCAGAAGCAACTCCAGAAAAGAAAAATCCAGAAATTCCAGACCGACCTAGAGAGAGAAAAGTGAGATTTTCACACTCATGCGGCCAAAATTAGCCAAAACCTTCAACTAGAGAGTGAAAGAGAATTCAAATATCTTTCCAACCATAGGTCGCATGCCCCAAATGGAGATCGGGAAGGCCTCCTAAAGCCCCCCGAAACAGTGCCCTCCTAGCTGGCCCAGAAAGTCCGAAAATTTTTCTAAGTGTTGAGCCTGCTTGGTCACGAGTGAGGAAGAGCAAGTGCTTTTGAGAAACTTGAGAGACAAATGAGGAAGGCCATGACTTACAAGCCAAACTATAATACGTATAGTTTGGGTTGATTTGAACTTGGCTAACAAGGAAGGTTTTGGAAGTCTAATTTTGGAAGTCAACGAAAAGCTTCGTTGTCACTTTTTCTTCTGCAGATCTCACTTTCAGCTTGAAGGAACCAACTTCCACGTGCTTCCAGAGGACAATTTCGTGGTTTCCTTGGCCAAGAGTCACTTGAAAAAGAAACTAGGAAGCAAGGTAAGCATCCTAAATGTATTTTTGTTCAAGTTTGAACATGTTTTGATCATGAAAATCGAGAAGGAAACTAGTCCGAAGAACTGATTTCTGAAGCTAAATTTTTTCTAAGTGTTTAATACCTCTTCAATGCCCCTACATGCTTGACTTGTTACTCCCCTTTGCATGCCTTTTTTTTTTCCGTTGTGACTTTGATGAATGTTACATGGGAGTACAAATGATGCATAGGACAACCCGGTGTAGTTTTTAAATCTCCTTGTGAACCATGAAACCATCTATAACATGAGCCAAAAACCACATTGAGACATGGTTGGCCAGCATAAATCATGCATGAATGCTTCTTAGAGAGCTCATTTTGATGTGTTCGGTTGATCGTTTTCGGTGATGTTTGTTGCATTTGAAAGTAAGTGTTACCTATTTTCATCTAGATGGAGTAATATTTCATATAGATATGGCATGTGATGGTTGTTGGAGCTTCAATCTGAGCATTTGGCATGGCTGTTTGACTTGGGTTCATCACTAGTTTTGCAAAACAGCTCCAACCCGCATCTTGGAGGCCGTTTTCAGCTCGGTTTTTGCATGTTCTAGGCTGTAATTTCTAGTCAAACACGTTCTTTGCATGTAGTAGTATATCCTTGATACTTTACATTCACATGAGATTGCTTATGGGTCGAGATTGAAGGCCACGAACATGACCCGAAGAAGCCGTTTTTGGGTAATTTGATGCAAGCCAAGTATTCGATAAAATGTTGAAACCAAGCTTCAATCTCGAAGCGGTCGATTTGAGCTTAATCGTTGTGATATTCATGTGATGTGTTACTCCATGTTAGCATAGATCGGTTTAAGGAATCATTATTAATATTTTTTTAAAAATAAAAAAAAATCTGAAAATTTCAAAAATATAAAAAATGTTGGATAACATCAAATTAGGATAAAAATGACATATATGGAATTTTCCTAATTTAAAAATGTCATTTTCCTAATTTAATGCTATTTTGGTATTTTATAACAATTTTTGTAAATAATCCATTTTGCATAGATTAAAATTATCTAGAGTAATTTCATGCATTTAGAGTAATATCATGCGTATTTAAGTTCCCATTTCGCTCACGGGGGTCCTGTCCCGGGGCGTGATAACAAGGCCATGTAATATTATTTGCCCGACTTGTATTGGGTTTTCCTTTTCCGTATTTATTTTCAAGTCATTTTAATTTCGTGGATGTATACTTACCACATCGTTTTTTTTTTATTAATTTGAGTGTAAATTTCTCTTCTAAATTAGGTTAGAATAGTCTAGACGTAAAAAAAAAAAAAACCTACAAAAGCATTTACATGGACACTTAGTGGTTTCATAAAGGTTATAATTGGTAATCAAGATTGTGTGACCATTTAGATAAACAACCTTCCAAGTTAGTGGTACCGCAAGGGCGCTAATAGACACATTAGCGTAAACAAGTCCCCGTTCCTAGAAATCTCTGGTTGCGTAGTAATCGAGACAACACTCCCGTGTCTCGGTTGGTTTCTAGCCGACCCTAATAGGCTAGTGGCGACTCCTAGAAGTACATAGGTTGTTAAGAATTAAAATTAAAAATCCAATGTTGCGCGAGGTATGGGCTTGGGAGAGCCCACGCCTAATTTAGGGCCGTTGGTCCGTCTCTTTAGGCAAATACCCCTAAACCTTCTTCTTTTTCCTCGGACGGAAAAAAGGAGGTCGTGACAGCTTTGATCCAAAGGGATGCGTGATAATTTTGTGCCGTGAGTTTATACCCTTTGAGTTGTTTATTTATAAACACTTTGGGTTTGTGGTTAAATCTAGGTGTGGAAAACACTTGAGTGATTGTAAACTTTGATACTTCGATTTTAATGGATTATTTGCTGCTGGCTCTCCCCGTGAACGTAGGTACCGATACTGGGACGGAACCACACAAATTTTTGGTGTTCTTATTTTTCTCGTTTATTTCTCTGGTGATTTCGCGTTGATGTAAATTGCAAGATCCTGTCGTTTCCGCGTATTATATCCAACAATTGGTATCAGAGCTTAGGGTTGGATTTCTTGATTGTGATTTGAAGCTTTTGCTTGTCTAATTATTATCTGGAAATTCTGGTACTGCAATTATGTCTAAGAAGAAATCTGAGATTGAGAAGTTTGATGGGAGTAACAACTTTGTGTTATGGAGCATAAAGATGCAAGCTTTATTGACAACACAAGGTTTGGCCAAGGCACTAGATGGTGAGGATGAGTTGCCGATTATAATGAAAGTCTTTGAGAGGGTAGAGCTAATGGAAAAAGCAAATAGTATAATCCTGTTAAATTTTACGGATGAAGTTTTAATAAAGGTTGCTGAGGAGAAGGATGTCGCAGCATTATGGGCAAAACTTCAAGCATTCTATATGAAGAAAGGTTTGAATAATCGCTTGTATATGCTGAAAAAGATGTTTCAATTTAGATATACTGAAGGTACGTCTATTAGAACCAACCTAAATGAATTTAATAAACTCATGTTGGATCTGAAGTACGTCGGTAAGATACTTAATGATGAAGAGCATGGCATGATGTTGTTAGCCTCTTTACCAGAGTCATGGGAGCACTTTACTGATTCACTATTGTAAGGGCATACTACTATTACCTCAGAGGAGGTAAAGTCCGCCTTATTCTCTAAGGAGTGGCAGGGAAAGTTGTGAGATGACAGTCTGACAGAAGGAGCAGCGCAAGCACTGACGATTCGAGGTAGAAAACAACATTGAGAGCCTAGTAGCAGCAGAGGTAAAAGCATATCAAAATCACGCCATAGAAAGTCCAAGGGACGCGTGAAGTGCTTTGAATGTCACAAGGAGAGGCACATCAGGAAAAATTGTCCAAAGTAGAGAAATAAAGTTGATAAGCAGAATGCGACAAGCAATGTGACAAACGTTGCTGAGGGGAGGACTAGTGATGCAGAAGATGTTTTATGTGTGAATACTACTTCGTTAGGAGACGAATGGGTGCTAAATTCGGAGTGTTCTTATCAGATGACACCTCATAAGAACTGGTTTACTACTTACCAAGCTGTGGATGGTGGTAGGGTTCTTTTAGAGAATAATACAGTATGTAAGGTTATGGGGATAGGGACAATTCGGATCCGGATGCACGATGGGGTGATGTGCACATTGATAGATGTGAGGCATGTACCGGAGCTCAAGAAGAACCTTATTTCTATGGAGACACTCGACGACATCGGGTGTAGGTACACCACTGAAGGTGGAGTGCTAAAGATCTCTCGAGGTGTCATGACAGTGATGAAGGGGAAGAAAATGAATACTCTCGATCATCTACTGGGAGAAACCGTGACCAAATCCGCTATAGTTTCATCAGGTGAGTCAGATTCTAACTTGACTCAATTATAGCATATGCATTTGGGGCACATGAGTGAGGCAAGTATGACGATGCTGAGTGAAAGGGGGTTGTTGAAAGGTCATAAAACAGGGAAGCTGGACTTATGTGAACACTGCATCTATGAGAAGCAGCACCGAGTTAAGTTTACTACAGCCATTCATTTGACCAAACGACCAGTTGAATATATTCACTCAGACGTTTGGGGCTCGTCTTCGGTTCCTTCAAAAGGAGGTGCCAGATATATGCTGACTCTTATCGACGATTATTCAAGGAATGTATGGGTTTACTTTCTGAAGCACAAATATGATGTGTTTGATCAGTTTAAGAAATTTAAGACATTGATTGAGAAGTAGTCAGATAAACAATTCAAGTGCCTGAGAACCGATAATGGCATGGAATTTTGTGGTAAAATTTTTATCGAGTTCTGCGAGAAAGAAGGTATTGTGAGATACCGCACAATATCTGGGACACCACAGCAGAATGGCGTGGCAGAACGAAAGAACATAATTTTGCTTGAGCGAGCTCGATGCATGCTTTCGCATGCAGGACTTGGCAAGGAATTTTGGGTCGAAGCAGTGAACATGTCATGTTACCTGGTTAATCAATCTCCATCATCTACTATCGAGTGGAAGACTCATGAGGAAGTATGGTCGAGGAAACCTGTTGATTATTCCGGATTACGAATATTCAGATGTCCTGCGTATGCTCATGCGAGTGATGGTAAGCTTAAGCCGAGGGCGAAGAAGTGCATATTTATGGGTTATGCACATGAGGTGAAAGGCTACTAGCTATGGTGCACCGATCCCAGATCACCTGGTTTTCTAATCAGCAGAGATGTGATTTTCGACGAGACTGCAATGCTTCAACGGAGGAGTTTTGAAACACAACCAGCCGAGAAGACAGATCATGGTGTCATTAGTGAGGTGGAGCTTTAGGTGGAGACTCCAAAGACCTCGAAAGTAACTGAAGTTGAGACTGCAGATGAAGCTACAGTTCCTAAAGTCGGTGATAGTGAACAACCAACAAAGCCACAGCACACTATAGCCGCAGATAGACAGAGAAGACAAATTAAATCACCGGTACGTTATGGTTATACAGATATTGCTTATGCATTAACTATAGGTGATGAGGTGGAGACAGATGAGCCTTCGTCTTACTTTGAGGTGATTGCTAGTCCGGAGTCGTCGCAATGGTTAGGGGCTATGAGTGAAGAGATGGAATCTCTCCATTGAAATCAGACATGGAAGTTGGTCAAAGTACCCAAGAGCTAAAAGATTGTTAGAAGTAAATGGGTCTTTAAACGGAAAAAGGGAATTCTCGGTGTCGAGGCAGCGAGGTATAAGGCAAGACTTTTGGTGAAGGGATATGCACAACGTGAGGGCATTGACTACAATGAGGTGTTCTCTCCTGTGGTAAGACATACTTCTATTTGTGTTTTACTTGCCATAGTTGCTTCGCAGGATCCCGAGTTAAAGCAACTAGATGTGAAAACTACGTTTCTTCACGGTGAGTTGGAGGAGCAGATTTATATGAGGCAATCAGAGGGGTTTGCTATTCCGAGTAAGAAAAATCATGTTTGCTCGTTAAAGAAATTTTTGTATGGGCTGAAACAGTCTCCTAGACAGTGGTATAAACGTTTTGATGCTTTCATGGTTAGTCAAGACTATTCAAAGAGTCAGATGGATAGCTGTGTTTACTAGAGGAGATTGGAGAATGGTTCTTTGATTTATCTACTCTTATATGTTGATGATATGCTGATAGCAGCTAAAAATATGTCTGATATTGATGTATTGAAGAGGCGGTTAAATGCTGAATTTGAGATGAAAGATTTAGGTGTTGCAAAGAAAATTTTGGGTATGGAGATTTTGCATGACAGGACAGCGGGAGTTTTACGTCTATTTCAAAAGAAATACATTGAGAAGATCATGATACGTTTTAATATGCAGTCGGCAAAATCTGTAAGTACACCTTTAGCAAAACACTTTAAACTTTCAGATAAATTATCACCGCATACTAAGGCTGATGAGGAGCATATGTCCCGTGTTCCTTATTTTAGTGCCGTAGGTAGTATTATGTATGCTATGGTGTGCACTAAGCTTGATATTTCACAAGCTGTGAGCGTGGTTAGTCGCTATACGAAGCATTCTGGTAAAACTCATTGGGAAGCTGTGAAGTGGATCCTCAGATATTTGAAAGGAACAATAGACGCAAGTATAGTGTATTGGAGGGACAGCAATGGCAGTGAGACCACTGGTTTTGTGGATTCGGATCACGCCGGTGACTTGGATGATTGCAGGTCTTTAGTAGGGTACATGTTTACGCTATGTGGGACGAGATTATCGAAATGGTAAGACACGAGCAGCTCCCTGATGAGTTTGAGGCAAAGAAAGACTAGGTGGACCTCGGCACGCAGTTTCACCGACTTGTGGAGCCAATAGACATAGCCAACTACTATCGGCACATGAAGAGTGAAAACGCAAGTCCTTATATGACCAGAGGAAGGCCAAGTCGGTACCATTATCCGCAAAGATGGCGAGAAAATGCTGAGCAGTTGGATAGAGATTCAAGTGGCGAATCCTACTTTTGGGCTGAGGTGGAGGAGCTCAACGTTGAAGTTACTAACAAGAAACCATGGAAAGAAATAGAGAACAGGGTTTTGACTTTGGAGAAGAACCTAAGAAAATGGTATGATAAAGAGGAGGTGGAGAAGGATATGTTCTTAGAAGATAGCACACTCGTCAAGTGGTGGCGATCTCTCCCAGACAACCATAAGGCAAAGTCCTGCATCAAAGGACTCGTGCCAAGCTGAAAAGTCCTCACTGCTGCAAATTTGCTTGATAAGCTAGACCCAGTAACAGGCTGGCATCATTCAAAGTGCAGTCATTCCCCTTTTCACTTGATTCTCTCCATAAAACAAATATCGTTAATGAAATGAACTACCTATTGAGTTCTGACTTTCAAATCAAGATATAAGGGTATTTAGATCATACACATTTATTTTAGGGATTTTTGAAAGGAGAATGTAAAATGAATGTGTATAATAACACATCTCCAACCTAGGCTCTATATTATTTCCTTTTTTTTTCTTATCTTCTTTTTGGATATTTAGATCTTGTGGCTCATCAATTGGCCCCCCTCTTGTCATGACTTTTTTTGGGTTTTCATGTAAATCTTGCGTATCATGTGATTTCGATTTTCTTTCATCCTTTGCTACTTGTTCTTAGATTGGTGCATCTTTGATTGGTGTTTACCACACTACTCTTGAAGAAACAAAAGAGAAACTCTGAAGTCTTCTCCATGTCCGTGAAGATCCTAAATACATAAAAGGAGAAAAGATGAAAGAATCGATGAAATTGCTCTGGAGAAGATAAGCCATGTTGAACTCCTTGGCACTCTTCTTAAACCCCGCAATATAGAAAAAAAAAAGGACCAAAACTGATTGAAGAACTAGCCGATAACATCGCTGTAAAATCAGAAAGCATGCCTTCTCTAATAATTGGTTGTCAACGAGCAACCTAATGTAAACTAGCTAGAGTATTGCATTAAAGACTCCAACTTCCTATGTGTAACTGTGTCAGGCTAACTGGCTAAGTCCACCCCACGAAATGGAGAGAATTGCCAAGCAGAGAGAAAAAAAGGGGCAAAACATTGATTTGCAAGGGAAGAAAGGAGAAAAGAGGCATAGCTCAGGAAATACGATTTGCCTAAGCTCCATATGCATAAGTACGTGCAAGGAAGTGAGGATGATGAAGTGGAGGCAGACACTCGAGAATTAATTACAAAAATAGTACTACCTGAACTTCTAGCTTATAAAACGGCGCATACCAATTCTCACCTTGAAAAGAGAGGGCTATCCACAAGAGAAGAGCGCGTGACTCGTTTTATCAGCGATTAAACTTAGTCTAGTTGATTCATGATTGAGCTAACGTTTTACTTGATTTTGATATTGTTTCCTACTTATTTGAAAGGATTGCAAGTTGGATGGTTCAAGTAATCTTTGTTGTTTGGTTTTGGGCTTTCTCAAGCTAGTCTTGTTCAAGTTTGCAAACTCATATTACGAAAGTAATATGGATATATATGAGTCATGAAAAACATTTTTGTTACATAAAATGTGGGACGAGCATTTACTACTCTTTGATTATTTGCAAATGGTTTGGGAATGTGAAATGTTGTTACCTATATTGTTTTCCAAACCTAGTTTATGAAATGATATGAAAAATTCTTTACATAGAGTATTTTGATTGATGAACAAATTTGTGAAAGATCATGTTTTGGTTTGTGAAATGTAATCCAATTTATGATATGGATTGTTAGTTGGTTTTGTGGATTACTAGAGGACGATGGTATTATGCCTATTGTCGCAATGAGCTTGATTAGGGATTTTTGGGTATATATGCTAATTTTAGAATATTCTTTTGGGTCAAGCGATTGACCGATTGCCGAAGGAGGAACCTTGGTTGTCTTGTCACTAGGTATTATGATGTGACCATAATTTAATATTGAGTAATAGATTGCATAATGAAATAGATTATTAATGTGTAATTTGATAGAGATTGATCAATGGATTCAACCATTGATGTTTAATTTGTGATGGTTAATTAAGTATTTCTAATGTGTATAAAGCTCTATTGAAACAATACAACTCATATTTGAGTTAGTGCATATATTATATCTTGGGTTTGGATTATGAGTTTCTAGTAATGTTTTATATATGTGTATTGTGGATGCTCAATCTGCTTAAGATTTATTACTCAATGAGTTATGGTTGCTCAAGCCATTCATCTTATGGGAGTTGATTATAACACATTCAGCCTTACTGAATGAAAGAACATTTCCCATCTGCATACTTGAACATCAATTACTACCAAACTTGTGCAATATATGTGCTTCAAAGCTACAATAATTCCTTAAGTACAGGCAAGTCTAGCCACCAATTCCAGCATCACTCTATCAACCTCTCAAGGAACTGCAACCATAGGCCAGATCGATATATTGCTGAACAAGTAACCAAACCAATAGCTTTAGAGCACGACTAGATACTTAAACCTTATTACTTACCATACAGAGATTGAATTATGGGGAAACTCCATCCAAACAAGTAATTACAATTAGAAATGCATAGAATCCACACAAACAGAAGTTCACAAATGGATTTCTGTATTTTTTTCCTTTCATCTTTCTCAAGGGATCACATCCTCAACCCAAAGTTACATGTCCTAAGCCGCCAATGACCACTAGGCCAATCGCCATAATTCCATTCCAACATATTGATGGGAGCGGTATAGAAATTTTCACTTGAAGAACCTGTTTTACATGCTTTCCGGAGAATTACTGGTCTTCTGAGGAGAAATATGAACTGCCTCCTATGATTGTTCGGTGACAATTCCAACCTTTCATGATGATGTGATTTTGCTTCTAGGAAAGATCAGCTCCCACTTCACTGTAAGTTTGCTCTTAAAAAGATCCTTGGGGTTGATCTTACAGAACATAAGTCTGACCAAATTCTCATAATTTACGTAATACAGACTATTGCAGATGAGACTATTCAAATTAAATGAATAGATACACGTTAGCCATGTTAGGTCCGAAATATGCGACTTTATCGTGGAGGACAAGACATGCCACGACACTGTTTTCTGTCCACTAATGCAAAGAAAGTGGCAATTAATTGCATGCAACTTTGCCCAACCAGCATATTACATAATTGCTAGCACTCAGAATGTGATATCAGCAATAAAATGACAAAAGGCTCTGACACCGAATGTCTCACCTTGAAAAGTCAATGCAACTAATCATAATCAAGAAAGAGAAAGTGTTCCATCCCACCATCACAAACCACTAAAAGAATTCCATCTCAAAATCAGTATGCTAGTCACATGCAACCCACTTGAAAGACACATTAACGATGGCATACACTATTCACCTAAAAAAACCACTACAACTAGACATCTTATGTTACAGACATTCAACCAGAGCTTTCCATGATAGCATCGATCTTTATGGTAGAACAGAACAGATTGTTTATCTGAGAGCAACAAAGTCATGACTCATCACATGCACATGCAATTGCCCCCGAAACTAGTTGATTACTAAGTTAGGAAGTCCTTTAACCTAGATAGCTATGATTACACGATGCATAATGCCACGAGAAGTCGCTTCAATCTATGGGAGCACAAAGACAAATGCACGCTGGTGGATGAATCAAACTCGAGAAAGTAACAGCCCCAGAATTCTCCCAGATCCACCCTCATTGTAGCTTGATAAATCAAACTGATGGTTTTAATTGGTGATGGGCTTAAGGCCCGTCCGCCCATGCTGGGCCCAAAAGGCCCGGTCCACGGGAATAGGGCCCGTGAATGGGGGAAGGTATAAAAGGGAGGAGAGAGAGAGATGGTACTTCTTGGCAGAATTGATGTACGTCTTCTCCTCTCCCGTGCATTCTCTCTCAAAAAGAAAAAGAAGAAACAGTAAGCATAAGGCATCGTTCTTCTTCCCTTCAAGGTGTCATCGGATCGAACAGGACCAGGTTTTCTTCCTTTAATCGGCATCGGTGTTTAATCTGTGCCTAACAAGGTACGCTCGAATCCGTGGTGTGCTTTACGATCGGTGATGCGTGTTATTCCTGGGCTTCGTCTTCCGCATTGATTTAGGGGTTTGATTCGCTGTCGAATCCGGTTTTCGGGGATCCGATATTCCCTACATTGATATCAGAGCCAGGTTCGCGTTTTCCTGATCAATTTGATGTTTTTTGATTGATTTTTCGCGAAAAACTTTTGGCCGTACGGATCGAGGCGAGAAATCCCGACACCCGAGCGTTGTTCGGCCATTTTTCTGAGTTTTCGTAAGTTGAAATCAAATTCTGAAGACACTGGGAGAAAGGCGACGTCAAGGCGAGTCCGGCGACATGTCGCAAGCCGCCGTACGACGCCGCATGCGCCCACACGCGCGGCCAGAAGCCGCTGCGCGTGGGCGCGACACGCCTAGAAGTGCTTGCTTCGCCAGCGCGTGCGCCACACGCGCCGGTGGCGAACCGGCACGTGCGCGCCGGCGGCCGGCGAACCGGCACGCGCCGGTCTGCGGACTGGCACGTGCTGACGTCACGGGATGACATCATCGTGACGTCATCCACGGTCGGTAACCGCTCGGATGACGTCACCGATGACGTCATCGCCGACGACGTTTCGCCAGGTGGTCACCGGCCGGCGACCCGACCCGACCCGACGGCGACCCGACCCGATCAGCATGGCGCATGCCGCGCACGTGCGGCTGACATCTGCGTGACGTCAGCATGCTCACGTGCGAGGCACGTGCCGGCTGACGTCTGCGTGACGTCAGCCGGCGCACGCGTGCAGCACGTGCGGTCGGTTCGTCTGACGGCACGGTCGGTCCGACCGGCCCGTTCGGTTCATCCGGTCCGACCGGTCCTCCAACCCGCGCGCCTGTTGACCCGACTCGTTGACCGTTGACCCGAAAAAAAAAAAAAAAAAAAAGGAATTTGTTTCTTTTTTTAGTCATACCTATGTGGATTATAAATAATCAATTTTTAATTCTGCATTTGTTGCATGAACTTTAGAAAATTATGTATTTTCTCTTATATATTTATTATGGATTATAAGTGATCCATTTTTAGTTCTGCATTTGTTGCAGGAATTATGATGCGTTATGCAAGGATACCTACAATCCCGAGAACGGACGAGGGAAATGCAAGACTTAAGAGGCTGATGACAGAGTTAGCTAATTATCGGTGGCATGACGGTGATTTAGTATCACATGTGGTCATGGTCAATCGATGATACAGAAATCATCTCGGAATGGTTATCTTATGCCGGATTTTGAGAAGGTGCCGGCTTTGATGAACACTCTTCCACCCGAATGGCAAGCGGTGTTGGATCGGCTATGGGAGGTCAACGTGGTCCCGGGTTATAGGAGGCTGGTGGAAGCTTTTGTAAGAGAGCACTATAGGATTGAGTTGGCCAAAACTTCAACCCTTAGATTGAGCGCCACATGGCGCCGAGTGAATGCGCCTTGGAGGCGACATGAAAGCTCTCCAAAAGTTTTTCCATGGTTGGCAAATGTGCCTTCAGTTTTCTCAGATGTTTTGATTGATAGATTAGAAGGGACATTTCCTATTTATTTCTTTGATTAATTATGTAATGATTACTACCTAATTGTGTTAATTGAAAGCATTATTGTTTTTAATTGTATGTCAATTATCTGTTGCTTTCTGTTATTGCTGGTTGCTGTGGGTAATTTTAGAAATTTTTGTAGCTTCATATAATTGATTTTGCATATGACAATCATATTAATGATAGTTTTGAGTTAGGATTTTTGGAGGATGATTGGAAACATAGTGACATTTTGATTCTGAAGCCTTACTTGAAATTATTCATTAATATGATGGGTCTATGCAAATAAGGATGCATAAATGATAGGCATTAATTATTCGTGCATATATGTCTGATGTGTTCAGATCGATGGTTTTAGCAACTAAGAACGTGATTGATGATATGAACGGTAACAATTGTGAAATATTGAATATGAAGATCCAATATGTGCTGAAAAAAAAAAGCAAGAAACACTAGAAGCTCTTGACCATGTTATGGAAGATCTTGAGGATGCTGTGCGCCACCTTGAGCTAGTAGATGACCGCTTGACGGCATGTGAGCTGAAAATAGATATTTTCAATGCTGATTCTAGCTCATAAAGGGCTTTGAGCTCTAAGCGCAAGCGTATTGATTCGTTCAATATATGGGAATGCAAAGGATCAAGTCCTTATTGCAAGAAATCAAGAATTAACCAACAAGAGAGATGAAAATGTCCTCAAGTGAAGAAAATGTCAAGGGTGAGATGTTACAATTGTGACAAGAGAGGTCACTATGCTCGCGACTGTCGTGAGCCAAAGAAGCTATACACCTCTTGTACATTTGAGAACTTTGCTTATGTGTCAAGTTCTGCATTATAGGCTGAATCCAATCCTTTGTGAAATGTAGATTCAGGAGCGACAGACCATGTAGCGAATGATAGAGGATCCTTCGTGGAATTCCAACGAGTACCAACTGGAACTAAATGGATCTATGTGGAAATAACTCCAGAGCTGAAGTTAAAGGGATTGGCACCTACCAATTGAACATGCATGGTGGACGCATCTTGATGTTCTATATGCTCTGGAGATTCGTCGAAATTTAGTGTCTGTCTTAGTGTTGGTTAAGCTTGGTTTTGGTATGAACTTCCATAATAAAGGTGTAGATTTGTGTTTAGATACAAACTACTATGGTTGTGGTCACTTACTGAATGGTCTTATTGTACTAAATGTTGACTGTGAGGATGTCAATATGTTATTCCCTTGTTTCACGTCTTCTACCTTATATGATAATGATGTGAATATGGTGGCATGCTAGACTTGGTCATATAGGCCAACAACATATGAATAGACTAGCCAAAGAGGGCTTGTTGGGCAATATTGAAAAAGTCGATTTGTCCATAAGTGAGCATTGCCTAGTAGGGAAAATGACAAGGAAACCATTTGAAAAAGTAAAAAAGCTGAATTTTCTCTGCATTTAATCCATTTGGGCGTTTGTGGTTCAATGAATGTGAGAGGAAGGCAATGGGCTATTTATTTCATCACTTTTTATAGATGATTATACTCGAGTTGGATATGTCTATTTGATTTCTCATGAATCTGAAGCATAAGTTGTTTCAGAAGGTTTATGAACTTAGCAGAAAATCAATTAGACAAGAAAATAAAAGTATTTAGATCCGATCGAGGTTGAGAATATTTATCTGATAAGTTCAGAAAATTATGTGATGAAAAAGGAATAGAAAGATAGTTGTCTACTCCATATACTCCTCAACAAAATGGTGTTGCGGAGAGAAGAAACAGAACCCTACTGGAATGGTTAGGTCCATGATGGCGCATGCTAACTTACCTATCACTTTTTGGAGTGATGTGTTGTTAACTGCTACCTATATACTTAACTGAGTGCCATCCAAATCAGTTATTTCCACTTCATATGAGTTATGGACAGTTAGAAAACCGGACTTAAGTTTTCTTAAGCCATGGGGTTGTGCTGCCTATACTCATGAGTCCTCTCACAAGTTTGGGAAATTAGGTCCCAAAGAAAATAAGAGTATTTTCATGAGATACTGCGAACACTCAAAAGGGTATGTGTTCATAGGTGAGCAGGAAAGTGGGAGTATAACTGAATTTGAATCACGGGATGTCACATCCTTAGTGGATGAATTTTCTAAGAGGAGCGAAATAAGGGAAAATGACTCCCTATTTGAAACCTTGGATCAAGATAATGATGTCAGTGGAGTTCATCCAAGTGGGAGTAATATGAGATGTGATGAATTGAATTCAACTCATTCTCAATTGCAACCACCTGATGTGACGACATCATCATTACCTAATCCAAGTGGGAACATGATGGGAAATGATGTGCTAAGTGTACAATCTCCCATACGGTGAACAAGTCGCCAAAGTATTCCCCGTCGACGTTTTGACATTGAAGGGGAAACTTTTATGGTTGCTTCACAAGATGAAGATGAGCCAAGAAATATTAATGAGGCTCTGAAATGCCCTAGTAAGGAAAAATGGATTTATGCAATGAAAGAGGAGATAGAGTCAATGAAGTCAAACCAAGTTTGAGAACTGGTTGATCTTCCAAAAGGGACGCAAGGCTATTGGGGACAAGTGGATTCTCAAAATAAAGCGAAAGGCTGATGGCTCAATAGAAAGGCATAAGGCTCGCCTTATGGCGAAGGGGTATAATCAACATGAAGGAATTGATGATGAAAATACATTTTCTCCTATAGTGAGATTTACCTTGATTCGCATTATTCTGGCAATAATGACTAGTATGGATCTTGAGTTACATCAAATGGATGTAAAGACTGCTTTCCTCAATGGAGAATTAGAGGAAGGAACATATATGGAACAATCTGCTTGTTTCATAATGAAAGGCCAAGAAGAAAATGTATGTCGACTTTGGGGGTCGATATATGACCTTAAGCAGTCATCGAGATAAATGTATATACATTTTCATAATGCCATAGTGGCATATGATTTTACAATGATTGACGAAGATCATTGTGTATATATCAATAGATCCAATGATCAATTTGTGATCATATCATTATATGTTGATGATATACTAATTGCCGGAAGCAATATGGAGTTGGTTAATACTGTCAAGAGATAGTTGTCTTCTAACTTTGAGATGAAGGATATGGGTGAAGCTCCATACATTCTTGGAGTTAAGACTTCAAGAGATCATTTTGAAGAGATCGTTGTCTCTTTCGCAAGAAACCTATATAAATAAGGTTCTTGAACGATTTCGTATGTAAGACTGTAAACCCATAGACACTCCTATTGTAAAAAGGTGAAGGATTGAGCCATAGTCTGTGTCCAAGGACTCCACAAGAGAAGGAACAAATGAAACATGTTCCTTATGCTAGTGCTGTTGGGAGCTTGATGTATGCTATGATGTGTACAACACCCGACATATGCTTTGCAGTTGGAATGGTGAGCAGATACCAATCCAATCCAGGTTAAGCACATTGGAAAGCCGTTAAGAGAATACTGAGGTATCTAAAGTGGACTGCTGATTATACGCTGAGTTATTAAGAAAAAGGATCTGCAACTCAAAGGCTATTCTGATGCTGATTGGAGAGGAGATTTAAATGAAAGAAAATCTACCTCTGAGTTTGTTTTCTTACCGAATAATGGCACCATATGTTGGAGCAGTAAGAAACAAAAGTGTATAGCCTTGTCCACGATAGAAGTTGAGTTCGTGGTATTATCAGCAGCAGTATAAGAAGATGTTTGGCTTAAGAGATTTTTTGGATCATTTATGTGTTATTGGAAGTGCTACAGATTCATTGTTGGTTAACTGTGATAGCCAAGCAGCAAAAGTGTACACCAAAGATCCAAAATATCATAGCAAGACCAAACATATAGATACCAAGTATAATCTTGTCAAGGATATGGTTGCACGAAAAGATGTGAACTTAGAGTACATACTACGCATGGAATGGTAGCAGATCCTATGACAAAGCCAATACCTAGAGATGTGTTTTGTGGCCATATGAAATCTCTAGGATTGCGTAGAGACTGATGTACTGAATATTGTATTTTCCCTAAGTGTTCACAATTTAATGAATTTGTGTTTTCATCATTAATGCCTATGAATCTTTGTTTGATCTTTATGCATCTTAATGCTTAGTGCATTACTTTAAGTTGAGAAGTATGTCGGACAGATATAAGATTAGCCTACTCACACGGGTAATCGCCTCTGTTTACTGTGTGATAAATAGAGATGATACTATTTTTAAGCTTATTATCTATGTGATAATCGAGAGCTCAAGCTTAAAACACGTATGTCGCCTTAACTGAGTGTTAAGATGATGACATAATACTTACTATGTCCGAAAGTAAAATACCCCACATGTTTTACTTTATTTGTCTAAGATGCCAGATGTGAGTTCTGATGAATTTTGTGAATGAGTAGATACGTGAACTCAAGTTAGACATTGGGTATATCTGAACTATCATCTGTACGGTATTGAAAGGTGTAGACATACGCTCCATGGGAAATGAGTTAATACCGTAATACGTATTTCATACTACGTATGCATGAGACGACCAATAAGAGTGGCAAAAGTTTGATCTCAACTTTTATGTCGTGTGAGACTCTTGAGGAAGAGGGTTAGTTCCTCAATTTCTTAGTCCCCTCATGACTCTTACTTATTCTCAAGATTTCTATTTAGTGTTTGTTATCTTAGGATGTTGTCAATGGTCATGAGTAATTCGATCTAATGGGGCATTTCTAGAAAAGCAAGCTGGACTGAAATTGAGAGTTTGAAGGAAAAAGGAAGATCGATTTTGGAGAATCACATTGTAGTTTTGTATTCACCGGTTAACCAATTATGACTGTCTTTGTGATAATCATAATTGTGAATACAATATATATATATATATATCATTGTTTAAAAGAGATCAAGAGAGATATAATTGTGATCGATCGATCTAGGGTATTGCATACTAAATCTACTCGGAGTGTGACGCCCATTATGAGCTGTTATATATTCCTAACAGATGTATAGCAACGAGCTCTCAAAGTATGCTGGTCGCACGGATTATTCACTAGTATGAATGTTGAAGAGAGGTAAAGAGAATCATGTTCAGCCTACCATGTGCGAGTGGGAGATGATGGTTTTAATTGGTGATGGGCTTAAGGCCCGTCCGCCCATGCTGGGCCCAAAAGGCCCGGCCCACGGGAATAGGGCCCGTGGATGGGGGAAGGTATAAAAGGGAGGAGAGAGAGAGATGGTACCTCTTGGCAGAATTGACGTACGTCTTCTCCTCTCCCGTGCATTCTCTCTCAAAAAGAAAAAGAAGAAACAGTAAGCATAAGGCATCGTTCTTCTTTCCTTCAAGGCGTCATCGAATCGAATAGGACCAGGTTTTCTTCCTCTAATCGGCGTCGGTGTTTAATCTGTGGCTAACAAGGTACGCTCGAATCCGTGGTGTGCTTTACGATCGGTGATGCGTGTTATTCCTGGGTTTCGTCTTCCGCATTGATTTAGGGGTTCGATTCGCTGTCGAATCCGGTTTTCGGGGATCCGATATTCCCTACACAAACTTAAAACAAGGGAGCCTCGCAGAGATCCATTCCCGGCAGTTGTACAAGTGAAGAAGGCATATGCCAAGACAAGTTTCAAATGTATGATCCAAGGAAAAAGAGGGAAAAAAAGCACTGCATAGATCAAGAGATGCAAAAGGGTAAATTTTTCCCAGCAAGCCTGCCGTACAGAATCGTTCTTGAAAACACGGAAAAGGAAAATACCCAAGCAAACACATGCGAAGTTTGAAATCAACCGCCAGGATTGTTTCAAGACAACCTCGACATGACATGCATATTTGAAGCAAAGGGTCTATCATACCTTGTCAGGTAGAGCCTCTTCCGTCAATTAAATGCAACATTGAAAGGAAAGCAACCACCGATCTTCAGCAGCAATTGACAAAGAATATGCTTCAGCTTTAGTAACAACATGCTTTAGAAGAGGCTGGACATTCCCGGGCCCAACTTGCTGGCTGAAATTCATTCCCAGAAAGCTTTACATACCACCAGAGCGTCATAAGCTACAGGTGCTTGCACCAGTCAAGATTAGCCCCAGTAGGATTGCATAGGCTCAGGGCCATGAAATTGGACAGTCTTGATGCTATCATCCATCCAAGTAACTGTCAAGTCATGCGGTAAGGAATCCCTTTTCTTCATAGGTTCTGAGATTGCTCCACGCGTCCATCAAAAGAAAGAAAAGTTCCGTACTAGACATTCGTCTAGCCCGAGATGTTTCCCGGCAATTTCTTGTTGACGTGACAAAGTCTATTGGCCATGCCCTCGCGGACGGGCAGCGTTGATAGGATACTTATGAATTCAAAAAATCGACTTGACATTTTACTCTCAATTTTCTTTATGAAGACTTTGAAAGGTCCGACATCTAGATCTTTCGAAAGCGTACAAATCAAAAAAAAAAAAAAAAACAGTATTTTAAGTTACTAAAGTAAGGCAATCCCCAACATTTTTTTTTTTAATTTAAAGAGTAAAACCAACAAATAATAGATAGTGATAGGTGATCGCCTACTCTAGCTTGACCTCACTTGATATCTTCAAGTAAAACCCAAATTATCTTGGGTCAAGGAGAAAATATTTTACACGATGGATGGTAATGATAATTTTGTGTAATTGACTCATCAACATTATTCACGTGTTTTGAATCTCATAATACTTTGTCTTCACTTGCATAGGTACCTTACTTTTGAATGGTCAATTACACAATTTATCATTATTGTGTGATGTATCCATCAAATTAAATGCCTTCCTATGTCTTGATTCGAAATTAAATCACTTCTATTTTTCTTCGATTATATTTTTGAATTTGAAATGGGACTTTTATCAAAAGCCGACCGCTTAAAATCATACGAAACCGGAAACCATTCATACGTTCTTCATATATTTTGGTATTCTTAGGTAAGGAAAAGGTTGGGAAAGAGAGGCAATCCCCAACCTTTTACTCTCTAGTAACCCTACCTCGATGTCTAAGGAAAAAGTCTCCCGGCTACCCAAGAGATAACTTAGCTTCTATTACAAAAATTCTCCACCCATTGCGTGTTTACTATATACGAAGAAAGGAATATGTGCTTGTCTTTTCCTCCATTGACCCAGCCAGCCCCCACCGAAGACGAGTCAACAAAGAGCGCTCCATAGCCCAAAACACCAGCAACGATCCTAGCCGCTCGACATTGAGACTCGCGAGGGATTCACGTGATCCGACGATGGTGATCATTTTCGGCTCTGTGTGCCCTTGCCCCCACCAAACAATCATCAACAAAGGGGCGTTTAGGCAAAATTTCAACCCACTCCGTTTGGCCTGTATATATCTTTTCCTCCCACAGCCAACCAGTCAACAAGCAAATTTCTGCAGGGGGTAAAGCTCGCGCGGAAGAGCATACCCATATACACTTCAGACCATGGAGAGATATGTCGGCATCAAGCCGCAAGTGATCGAGAAAGCCTTGTCTGTATCCATCGAAGCTCATAAGAGCCCTGGGAAGCCGTGTCTCGTTGAAAGGAAGGTCCCCGGTAGCCCTTCGCAGGTCATCGTGGCCTTCCCTGGATCATGGTCTCTGGACGACTGGTTCGTCGGAGACAGCGAAGCCAAGCCTTTCGGAGAGACCACGATCGACACCAAAAGGTTCCGGTCTCTCAAAAGCATCGGCAAGGATGTGGTCGGCACGGTCAGCGAGGCATTCGTGGCAAGATTCCTACGCATTCTGGATGACAGAAGTATGTTCCGCGCAGAGGTATTCTCAAACGATTAAGTCACCGGAACACCATAGATCGGAAACTAGAGCTTGTTTGCTCCCGTTTGCAATTTACCGTTTCAAGGGTTTTTAGCTAGTCGAGTATATATGACCATATGAAGTTTGTCTACACCTTTTTTATACGTACAGTCTCCAGTTGGTCGGAATTTGAAGAACCCTCTCTCCAAGCGTTCGCTATTAGATAATAACAATAGCATAGATGGTTCGATCTAAATCTCTCTCATCCTGCCCTTAGCAATGAAAGGGATGTTCATCATTAACCAAGTACCGAAGCAAGAAATGAATAGTCGGAAATGAATCTGTATTTGTCTTTGATTTTCAGGTGACAAAGGCGACAGAGAAGAATAAGCAAATAATATTTGCAGGCCATTCGTCGGGTGGTCCAATCGCGATGTACGCAACTGTTTGGTTTCTTGAGGAATATGCTAGATCAAACGAGCAGACTTCCCGTCCTCTCTGTTTAACATTCGCATCCCCGCTTACAACCGATCGCACCTTTTGCCATGCCATCCGGCGTGAGGGTTGGTTTGATTGCTTTGTCCACTTCGTTATGAAACTTGACATCGTTCCCAGGATTCTACTCGCTCCTCACTATTCCGCAGCAGAGTTGCTACAAGAAATTCCCCGTTTCTCCAACCCGCATCACAAAGCCGACGAGGCAAAATTGGCTCTGTTATTTGCGAATGTGATGAAGAATACATCATGCGTTGCAAGCCATGCAGCTTGCGCACTGACGGAAAGCAAACATACGTTATTTGACACCATGTCTAGATTTATCAAGCTAAGCCCTTACAGACCGTGCGGTAAGTATGTCTTTTGCACTGAGACCGACAGGTTGGTGGTCGTGAAGAACCCAGATGCGGTTCTCCAAATGTTGTTTTACTCTTTACAGATTGGGTCTGACACGGAGCTTCAGGACACAGCAGTGGCAAGCTTGAAGGCACACTGGAGATATAAAGATACATTACGTAAAAGCTCGGACATGTACAATGTAGTTTGTTTGGAGAACCTCCCAGAATTACCTCTCAGCTCAGACAATACTACAGATATTGGTGCCGCATTAAGTGACCTCAATCTGGTATAGTCCATATCTTATCTATTCCAAGGATTTTCTATGGAAAATAAACCCTAATTCACTGATAATCTTTAATTATTAAGAAAAGATACTCGAATATTCACAATATACAATATTGTGATTATAGTGCATACCGGCAAGGCTGTGTCTTCGTGCTGCTGGAGAGTCAGAGAAGCACAAAGCGGATAACCAAAATACGGTCTTAGGCAAGAAGGATGCCATAAAGAAGGCTCTCAGAAAACTAGACGACTATCGGACCACATGCGAGATTGATGGCATGGGATATTATGATACTTTCAAGATGCAAGAGGAGGAGGAAGATTTCAAGGCCAATGTAAAGAGACTCGAACTGGCAGCCATGTGGGATGAGATTATCGAAATGATAAGACAAGAGCAGCTCCCAGATGAATTTGAGGCAGAGAGAGAATGGTTGGAGCTCAGCACGCAGTTTCGCCGGCTTGTGGAGCCAATAGACATAGCCAACTACTATCGACACTTGAAGAATGAAGATGCAGGTCCTTACATGACCAAAGGAAGGCCAAGACGGTACCACTATCCACAAAGATGGCGAGAACATGCTGAGCAATTAGAGAGGGATTCAAGTGGTGAATCCTGCTTTTGGGCCGAGGTGGAGGAGCTCAACGTTGCAATTGCCAACAAGAGACCATGGAAAGAAATAGAGAACAGGGTTTTGACTTTGGAGAAGAACCTAAGAAAATGGTATGATAAAAAGGAGGTGGAGAAGGATGTGTTCTTAGAAAAGAGCACACTGGTAAAGTGGTGGCATACTCTTCCTGATTACCATAAGGCAAATTCCTGCATCAAAGAACTCATTCCAAGCTTGAAAAGCCAGACCCAGCAACTGGCTGGCATCGCCTAAAGAGGAGTCCTTCCCGTTTTCAGTTGATTTTCTCTTTACAGTAGATGTTTTCAATGAAATAAATTACCCTTCAAAAAACAGGAGAGAATCTCTGAAATCTTCTTCATGTCCCTGAAGATCCTAAACACACAATTGGAAAAAAGATGAAAGAATCGATAAAATTGATCCAGTGAAGATAAGTGTAGAACTCCTTGGTATTCTTATTAGACTCAACAATATAGAGAAAAACACTAAAACAGATTGCAGAACTAACCAATAGCATCGCTGTAAAATCAGATAGCAGGCCTTCTCTAATTGGTTTTCAAAGACTATCCAAATGGACACAAACCAGACTTTTGCATCTAAAACATTTCAACTTCCTTTGTATGACTGACAGCTAAGTCCACCACACAAAATGGAAACAGAAACTTTTTTTAATTGCCAAGCAGAGACAGGAAAGAACAGGCAAAACAATGATGTACAAGGGAAGAAAGGAGAAAAAAGGCACAGCAAAGACTAGAGCGAATCCTAAGCTCAAGAAAAATAGTTTGCCCAGTGTAAGAACAAGAAAGTGTCATATCTCCACTTGTCCAAACGCATGAGCGCATGCAAGTAAGTGAGGATGATGAAATAGAGGCAGAGACTCGAGATTCAGTTACAAAAGACGTCACCTGAACTTCCAGCGTAAGAAACAGTGCATAAGATTGTTCACTATGGAAAGAAATCAAAAAAAGAAAGAGGAAAACAGAACCATCTCTTTGTATGACATTAGATATATCCAACCTTACTGAATGAAAGTACATTTCGCATTTGCTTACCTGAACTCCAATTACTACCAAACAAGTGCATAGTCATGTGCTTCAAAGCTAGAATAATTCCTAAGATAGAGGCAAACCTGGCCACCAATTCCTGCATGCTTCATCAATCTCCTAAGTAACTGCAACATTTAAGCCAGATCGAATACATTGTTGAACAGGGAACTAAATTAATAGCTTCAAAGTACCAGCTAAATACCCAAAGCTTTTTATTTCCAACACAGAGATTGTATTATGAGGAAACTCCACCAAAATAAGTAATTACAATTAGAAATGCATATAGTCCTTACTAACAAAGTTCCCAAATGGATTTCAATAATTTTTCTTTCATCTTTCTCAAGGGGTCAACCCCTCAACTCTAAGCTACATGTCCAAAAGCCCCCACACCCATGACCACTGGGCCAACCGCCATAATTGTATCTCAACATGGTAATAAGAGCGGTGTAGAATTTTTCACTTGAACAGCCTGATTTTATGTACTTCCAGCTGAAATACAGGTCCTACGAGGAGAAACATAAACTGCCTCCTACAATTGTTCCATGACATTTCAAGCCTTTCTACAGATGTGATTTTGCCTCCAGGAAAAATCTGTTCACACTTGAGAATGGGCATGCTCTTTACAAAAATCTTCCGCGTCAATCTTACAGAACATAAGTCTGATGTAACTTTCACGATTTACATAATACAGATAGCTCCAGAGGGTACAGTTCAAACCAAATGAATGGATACACGTTGGGCCATGCTACATCTGGCCTATTCCAAATATACTAGCAACTAACAAAGAATGCAAATTAGAGAAGAAAACTAAAATAAAGACAGTCTCTAGCTGTCAAATCAGAACTATTTGACTTCATAATAGAACTTCTGAAAAGATATGATTTACCTTCTAGTAAACTACACAAACTTGAGTCTTGACCACCAGGCCTTCAGCCCAGTGGCAGAGGGGATGGATACTAGAGATAGTCGTAGGTTCAATTCTGAGTGTGTGTGTTCATAAGTGTACACACGTGCGGGCACATACAAATATATGGTAAATGGGGAGGGCTATCTTGTTCTAAATATCCTGTACATTCATGACTGACCAGAACCTCAAAATGCAAGAACAATAACAACAATAATACCCAAGCTTTGTCTCACCTATTTATGCCATGACACTGTTTTTCTGAGAATTAATGGGAAAAAAAATGGCAGTTAATTACATGCAGCTATGCCCAACCGGCATATTACATAATTGCTATCACTCGGAACGTGATATCAGCAATAAAACAGCAAAAGACTTTGACTAGCTGTCTCACCTTGAAAAGGCGATGCCACTAATCATAATCAAGACAGAGAAAAGTTACAAGCTACCATCACAAACCACAACGAGAATTCCATCTCAAAATCGGCATTCCTAATCACATGCAACCTACTTGAAATGCACATTCTAGAAGGTATAAACTGTTCACACAAAGAATCCAGTTAAGCTAAACTACTCCACTTAGACATCCTATGTTAAAGACAATCAACCAAAGACACTTGAAGAGTGTTCAATGATAGCATCATAATTTTACATAAATACATTAATCTATATGGTATAATAGAATAGATCGTTCACCTGAGAGCAAAAGTCATCACTCATCACATGCACATGCATTTGCCACTGAAAGTAGTTGATAACAAAGTTGAAGTTCTTTAACCAGTATACCTATGACTATGAAATACCACGAGAAGTCACTTTAATTTATGGAAGTACTAAAAAAACTGCACACTGGTGGATAAAACAAACTCAAGATATTAAAAGCCCCAGATTTCTCCCAGATTCACCACATTGTAGCTTGATAAATCAACTTATAAAAAGAGAAAAATATACAGATCATTTCCTAGCAGTTGTACAGGTGAAGAAGGTTCTCTCTCTCCAACAGAAACTGAACACCGACCAGAAAAGAGAAGGATAGAAGAGGATACATGCAAAGTTTGATATCAACTGCCAGGATACTTTCTAGACAATCTTGGCATGACATCCATATTTCAAGCAAAGGGTCTATTATAACTCATCATGTTAAGCCTCTTTCACCAATTAAAAATGAAAGCAACCACTGATGTCATCGCAACAAGTAACAAAGAATATGGTTTGTAACAACATTCTCTAGAAGAGGTTGAACACTCCCAGGCACAACTCGCTAGGCTAAAATTCATTTCCAATGATATAGCAGAGCAACAAAAACTAGGTGCTTGAAAAGAAAAAGGAATCCATGAAAACGAAAACAAAAATCCAAACATGATATCCCACGCACGGGGTTTTTCCTTACTTGTTTGATTTAATCTAAGAAAACATTGAACAAGTTAATCTGATATGCGTTTGTTTTGCATATTTCCAAGCTGAAGCTAAATCAATAAGGCAGGTGTATGAAAATGAATTTAAACCGAGCAAAAAAAACCCAATCCTCAAAACTCAAATTTCAGTTTACAGGTGTGCAGTTCATTGAAGAAAAAGACAGAACCAATTTATCCGATTTGGGTTTGGCTTCTGCGTTTTTCCAAACTGCAGCTAAATTGATAAACAGAAAGTAATTTATATTTTCTCATTAAAATGAAACATAATCTATGTAAAAGAGGAGAATATTAATTTCTTATTTGGGCTTAAAAAGAAACTCTTGGCAAGAAAGTTTAGACTTACAAACTTAGAGATCACTCATTTATCTAGTCAGGCATATTAAGAAGAAAAGGTCAATTAGCTAAACAATTCTCTAAAAGCGAGAAATCCATATCACTTAAAATTTGAGGTCTTACTCTACCTTGCCTAGTTTTAATACCATCAGGAAGTTCATATATGATCGCATTCAGCATAAAGATTTTTATTTCATAGCTTAGGATCTATATAATACCCCCCCTTTACTAAGAATCATTTGTCAAAAAGTTGTGCCAGCACAGAAAGCAATCAGTGATGTCATCATGTATGATTGCAGCGAGCAACCTCGCCCTCCTTTATCATGATTCATTCACCCAACTTCAAAACAATGGATGGACAGATCTCCCTAAGAGCAAGTCTATCACTAAAAGTATTCCTTGGTGCAGTATAGGCATCAAGCCAAGCCAAGTTCCAGATTATCTCGGGGTAATTGACTCTGAATTAAGTAAAAGTTAGGGGAAGGTAAAATCTGAGATCATGTCCACAATCATACGCATTGATACATAGAAAATACTTGATGATAGCTTCTCTGCTTGTCTCAGTAAGAAATTCCGGAATATTCCCTCAAGACCAACTTCTGTATAACCCTCAATGAGCAAGTCCAGATACTGCCCTCAACCCCAAAATTGTGTCAAAGCATTTGTGAATAGTTAGCAGGAAGATGTTCTTCAATACTTAAAATTCTCCCTTGAAAAAGGTCATTTGCCATTTGATTACTTTGTTACCCAGGAAACTCATCACATATACAAGTCAAGGAATTAACCAGATAAACCTTGGAGATATAACTCATATATCCAATTTCAGAAGAGTTGATAAGGACATATTCCAGTAGGGCAGTCCACTAATTGGACTAATGAATTTGAGTTTACGCATCATAGAAAAGACAAGATGAAAGCCATGACAAAGCTACACAACTTCTGGTATTAAGCTGGTCCAAGAGGGCACGAGGAAAGAAAGACAGAAAACTTGTCATCTTATTCTTTCTCAATAGTAGATTCTATACCATTTATCTATTCACATAGCAACAGGAGTTCTCTACATTGGCTAAGAATTCACACTGTTCAGAACCAGACTCATCAGAGAAACAGTTCAAATCAGGTGCTGTAAAACATTGTCCTATGATCACATATGACTCCATCAAAACGAGCAAGACCCTCCACACAAACGTCAAAAAGAGAGAGACCAGACATACAGAACTCTTTGCAACATAGACATCCTATGCCCTGGTTATCATGCTGTGAGAGCGAGTCAGCCGGAATGTCAGACTCCCTTCAAGCAGACTTGGCTCTGCCTCGCTGCACTCATGTTCATATGGCTTTCTGCAACCAGGGCAGCGTCCATCTTCCTCAAGGATCCTCTTGTGGCAGAAAAGGCAGAGCCTGAACCCGCACAGGCATGGCAAGAAGCTAGAATCTGTCTTGTCCAAATCCTCAAAGCATATGGGGCATGATGAGGGCACGGATATAGCCTTACTACACCCCCAAGGGATGGCTCCACCACCATAATGCCGGTTTGTGTTGGGGAAACTGTACTGCTTAGACAAATTGGGCAGACTCTGGGGGCGAAAAGCATCGTCGGGCCTCCATGCTTGGTTGTTCGCACTGGCAGTTCTTGGAGGCCTTTTAACGCACTCGGATCTCGAATTATCTGGAACCACCGACTGTTTCCCGTGCTCTCCTCGAGACTGCACCCCGCCAACCGTTTCGCCCTCAGGAGGAGGATCAAAAGGTGGATTCTGGGGCTTTTCATCGGCGGCCAAGGCATCAGCCACGGCTTCCCAATCATCCAAGCACCCATCATCTCCTCCCTCCTCTTCTTCCGTAGTACTCCCCGAGAAGCACCCGGTGCTGCTACCGCTGCTACAGCTGCTGCTGCTACCAGTACAATTGCCACTCGAATGATTGCCGCTCAACGCACCGGTGAGACCAATCGGACTGACCGACGGAGACTCGGAATCACTGTCCTGGTGGACAGATCCGTTCTCGTCATCCCTCCGCCTCCTCGTCGTCTCCAAATTCTCCAGCGACTGGTGGCCGCCCCCGCTCCGCTGCCGACTCTCGCCTCTCGAATCCTCCCCGCTCCCCTTATTCTTGACTGGATATATTCACAGCAGAACCAAAAATCAACACAGGAAACGCAGATCATCCATATTAAAAGCAAAAAAAATCAATAAACACAACCGAAAACAACAAGCGCAATCATCACAGCAAAAGCGCGGGACCCTGATTAAATAAAACACAGAACAAATCGATCGCGTACCCTGCGAAAGCCACTGCTCGCGGCGGGCGTCCAGCTTGCACTGCTTCAGCTTCGCCGACCTGTTGGCCTGCACACAACAACCAAGGATTCTCAGAGGAAAGCGAATAGGAATCGCCAAATCGAGCCATCCCACGCCCCGCCGCGCATTGTCGCGAAAGGACGAGCGGGGCGGAACGCCTTCGGACACAGGAAACGGGGCGACGTACCCGCTTCTTCTTGGCGAAATCCCTCGCGTTCGGCGCCGAATTGGCGGCGGAGGCATTGGCGATCGAATCGGAAACCATGGCCGCTCGCTCCCCTCGCCCGAATCGATCCAGCAGAAGAACCCTAATTCGTCCTCGCGCGCGCACGGAGAGGGAGAGGAGATTTCTAGAGAGAGAAATTGGTTAGAGAGAGAGAGAGAGGGATAGGATAACGGAAACTCCTCTGCTTCGCTCGCTCGGTTTTTTCAGACCCCCATCCACGAGGAGGTGAGGGTGGAGATTATATGGTAGCCGCCCCCCGGTTTTACGGAAATGCCCCGCCCCGCTCGCTTTATTTACGGTCCTGCCCCGGGAGAGGCGTAACGCGAGCTTCTCCTGCAGCGCTGATTTTTATTTTTCGGTACCGCCGGCTGACGCGGCCCCTCTCTAGCGACATACATCGCATTCGTGCCCATCGAACGCTGTCGTTTTCCCGCGTGGCCGGAGGAAGATTTCTGGGGTGGATTTCGGTTCTGCAAAATAAGTGCACGAAAATGCTTGTTTGGTTTGACTTTTCGTAAAATTCTTAAATTTTAATGTTTATACTTGTTCGACTTAAAAAAGAAAACCCGTGCATCGTTCACATGATAAGCTAAAAGTAATTCACATTTGTTCCTATCAATCGATGACTTTAAAATTTAGATCAATGAATACTCTTCTTGACATTTCGAGCCAGAAAATTAAGAATTTTAGTTCATTTGTAATTATGGAGATAATTATGCATTTTTTAGGTGTATATTTCATCTTATTCTTTTTCTTTTCCAAAATTGTTAGGTTCCATTAAAATCTTCCTACACTTTTGAATTTAGCAAGAATAAATTACCCGAAATACTAGTTAATTGCGTTACCTCGGTCGGATTATCGAGGGGAAGCGTTTTCGAGGCACGTAAAACCCGTGCAATCACGGTGACGTTTAGCGCATTTATTGGCTTGCGTTTAGGCTGTGTGATTTATTTTATCTATTCTTTTAATCTTCATCCTAATCCAATTACACCTTATTAAATATAAGATTTGTTAGGGCGATTGTTACGAAATAAAGGGCAAGGGCATTGAATTGCAATTGCATGCTTAGAGTTATCGTATTAAATACTTCCCCGAGGGTGTAACACAAGGGAAACCACAGAATTTAAGTTTACATTAATGGAAAATCCTTGTTTTCCCATGAAACCGATCTAGACAGCTATAGGCAAGTAATGGTGCACCAAAACTAAATTAAGGCTTTATTTGTTTTGCGAATTCTTTTTCTCCATATAGGTCATTTTTTAGAAAAATATAAATATTTTTTCAATATTTGGCTGAAACCTACAAATGAATAGAAAAATATTTCTCATTGTTTGGCAAAGAAATCTTATTCGGTCGAAAATTATTGGCGTGAACATTGGCCATCTTACACGACATGGTTGTGCCAAAATGAACAATTTATTTTTTAATTGATTTTTTTAATAATTCTTTATTTTATTCTTTTCTTTTCTTTTTTCCCTCTTCATCCGCCAATTGTCAAGCCTTGAAGCTTGAGCCGGCTACCCTACGTGCCTATGGCCGGTCACCAATCATAGCTAAGATCCAATGATCGGCACTAGAAGAAGGAAAAAAGAATGAATGAATGAATGAAATTAAATAGGAAATAATAACATAAAAAAAAAAAATGTTTTAAAATGGCCTTGATAGATCCGAGCTCAACCTCAATATTACTAGGTTTTGGCTTTTGAGTGCAAGCACCAATGTCTTGGGCCCAACCTTAATTAACACAAAAGAGGATGTTGGGGTCTCGGGCATAACCTAGATGGACCTAGACCAGGGCACTAGAGTCCCAAGCTCGGCCTTGATGGACTTGGCCCTTTGCCAAGGGCTTGAGAATGAGCATTGATGTTCTTGTGCCCTTGCACAGAGTTTTTGGTCCAAACACCAATATCTAGTTATATTTTGAAAAATGATTTCCAATTTTTGAAAAAGAAAAATTATTTTCCTATATTTAAACTTTTATAGGAAAACCATTTCCATTGACTATTCTTCTGTGCTAATTGAATGACGTAAAATGTTTTTTCGGAATTTTTTTTTTCACAAAACAAATGAAGCATAAGTGATTTAGGAATTACAGAAACTTATTCATTTTTCTGCAAAATATGAAAATTTATAAAAAAAAATTAAAATTAGTTCAAAAATTTTAAGAAAAGTAGTCGGAGGAGGGGGAGAGAGAAAGAGAGTTTGAAAAAGTCCAGGTGGATGGGGCTTCACTCATGGATCCCACTCCCAGGCCCAAGACGGGAGCAATTATCGCAAGCAGTTTGACCTAATTAAGACCATAGAAGAGGCCCATGAAAGCAATCTTTTCGCATGCGTCCGATTTGTCATTAGTCCAAAATGAAATTGAACGCGTATTTAAATTCGAGTGATTTAATGAACACCTCATAAATCTCTATCGAATAAAGCTAAGGGAAAATTTCAAATAGAGATCCCAAAGTGATCTTCTTTTCTCAAAAGAGAACTTAAAGTGGAGTCTGTCTCAGGATCCAAAATAGTTAATTATTATCAAAGAAGGACCTGACTCACCAGCTGGCGAATTGATACATTTTCGATATGTATTCTGGTGGCCTGATAGGGGATACTTTCATCTAAAATAAATTCTATTTTTTTTCCTTCTCCTATTCATCTTCTTTCTTGATCCTCCCATGGTTGTCCCAATTCATCGTCTTCTTCATCAATGTTGAAGATAGGCATTGCCCAAATCAAGAACACCAAAAGTGGGTAAGGGCCGATGAAGATTGTAAAACTAGCAAGGCCACTAAATATGGTGAGGATTGGCTTTACCTAGGGCTAGCGAGGGCTCGACACCCATCATTGGTAGCAGGCGAAGGTCTGCAAGCCCTCGCCCACCCTTACCGGTGGCTAGCAGGGTCAGTAATCAAATATGGTGAGGGTTGGCTTTACCTAAGGCTAGTGAGGGCTCGACGCCCATCGCCGATAGCATGCAATACAAGCCCTCGCCCACCCTTAGTAGTGGTCGGCGAGGCTAGCAAGCCCTTGCTGATAGCGAGTGAGGCCACCCTCACTATAGACAAAACCGCTTGCTATAGACAAAACCACCTTGCAATGGTGTCTTCTTCTTCCTCCTCCTTATCTCGGCTTCCCTCACATAGAGCGATCGGGACGTACTCCTAAAGCTCAAAATTGCCATGGTTGGGCCTCCCTCTGCCGCCCTCGACAATTGGGTTGACTCCTCCTCCTCATCACCACCACCCTTTTCGCCAATGCTCCTTCACCGGAGTCACATGTGAGACCGACTTACGGGTCGTCTCTCTCAACATCACCTTTGTCGGCCTCTCAAGCTACATCCCACCCGAAATCGGCCTTCTCCGCGACCTCGTCAACCTCAAGTTTGCCACCGACAACCTCACTAAGACCCTCTCACTAAAGCACAAGTTAACGAGGCCGCTATCGCCAAAGGTAGCGAGGCTGAAGTAGCTGAAGCCGCTCGACCTCACTAGCAATTACTTCACTAGTGAGATACTGGAAGTTTACTCGAATATGGAGAAGGTGAACAAGTGAAAAGGAAAACGAAAAGAGAATATTTTTTTGGAAGAAAATATCTCTGACACCATGACACAATCACATCGTCGAACAATTCAACCACTTGGATCGTCTCGGCGATCAATCGATAATCAACCGATTACATGTCAATTCAACAATTCAATCATTACTTTAATCACACCCACCGGGAAAAATTACAGAATCAATGGCATCACGGCCCCACCGGCCTGACCTTTAAAAGGGTGGTAGATTACGGCAGAGCGACCTCTAATAGGTGGCATATCACGGCCCCACTGGGCACGACCTTTATCACGTGGCAATTCACGGCCCTACTGGGCGTGACCTTTATCAGGTGGCATATCACAACCCCACTGGGCGCGACCTCTAACAGGTGGCATATCACGGCCCCACTGGGCGCGACCTCTAGCAGTGGCTCCATCACGGCCCCACGCATGGGCGCGACCTCTAATAGGTGGCATATCCGGCCTCATTGGGCGCGACCTTTGATAGGTGGCATATCACGGCCTCCATGGGCGCGACCTCTAATAGGTGGCATATGCGACGATATTGTTAATTTCCACACTTAGAATTTTATAAAGAAACCATATTTATCACAATCACACTCAATTCGCCACATCCATTCATCAAATTCAAATTCTAAATGCACAACGATCGGCACAATTTTGAGCAAATAAGGTCCTAACAAAATTTTTTGATTTAATAAATAATTAAATTTATTCCACGATTAATTAAATAATAATATCCATAGTTTTTGAAATCCACACTCAATTTATAATATTCAATCATCAATTTCAAAATCCAAATGCTACCCATGACAATACGAAAGTCAAGCAGGGTCAAAAATAATTTTTCGTTTTTAATAATATTTTATTAATTTCATATCATAAAATAATATTATATTTTCTAGAATTTCAGAAGCACTAAAATAATTCAAAACTAAAATCCTTTTATGTCACATCAAGACAACTTTTAAATAACTTCTTTTAAACATTTATTAAACACACTTTAACAAACAACCTCTGTAATCACTTCATAATTAAACTGTAATCAATCCCACATAAACTTAAGCAATTTAACCTAAACATGTAGGGCATCATCATTAACACTCTAATCAAAGTTAAAATTGAGTTCATCACAGTCATTGACAGAGCGGGACCAAACGGCAGGCGATGAGGGATCCAGCTCTCAGCGGGCCCAAAGCCATAGGCTCGGAGAAAGGACGCCAAACGGCCCAGGCAAGAGGCACGCCGCCCATTTACCCACGTGAGTTCACGGGCGGAAGGGCGCTATCCAGCCAAGCAGTTGGCGGAGAACGAGGCGGAGAAAGGAGGCGGGCCTCGAAACGGTGGCACACGGTGACCGGGCGCCTCACGGTGGCGGGAGGTGGGCGAGATCGCGGCTGTGCGCTGCCGAAGTTGCTGGAGACGAGGGCGAGCAAGGACAACGGCGGCAAGAGGCGGGGACGCGCGAGCAGCGCGAGGCAGCGCGTGGCAGCGGCGACGGACGAACGGCGAAGGGCGATGGCATCGAGCAACCGAGTGAGCGGCAAACGGGCGTGCGGGGCTGGCGGCTTCTTCGCGTGCGGCGGAGAACGAGGGGAAACGGCGAAGCGGAGGGATGGAACGGCAAGGTGAGGCGCACGCGGTCGCGTGGGACGACGAGGCGGCGATGGCGACTCGGCACGACAATGGAGGAGCGGCGGACGGCAACGTGCGAGGCTGGCTGGTCGACGGGCGAGCTCCCCTTGGCCGACTCTCCCTCTCTCCTCTTCCCTCTCTCTCCTTCCTAAGGTTGAAGATGATGGTGATGGCTCCCTTTTTGGAGATTAAATCTCCACCCTCCACTTGTCAAGATCTCAACCTATGGCCTCAACCACCATGACATCATCCCATGTCATCTTCCACTAATTCAAATCCTCCCCTACCTATGGAGGTAGAATCCCTAACTCTCATGGAGTTTTCCCCTTTACCAAAATTCCCGATTCCTGCTAGTGAATCGATAAAACACTAAGTAATCCTCAGGAACCCTCAATATTGCCTTCACTCGTAGATCTCATGGAGCCCGGAGCAATGGAACAGGAATGCCATCCACCTGCGGGGTTTTCACTAAAGGCTTGAAGACCTGCAGATTTGGCCGAATACAAGGTGGGATGTTGTCATTTCTCTCTCTGGAAGTCTTCCGATCAGTCTGAATCTTTGGTAGTGGAATGGGTGTACGTGGGGTCTTGTGAAATGACGTATGCCTTTGTTGAGCGGTGGAACGTTGCCACTTTTCTTCATGGAGGGTTTCGGGTCTGTAGGGTTCTATCGTAGTGGGATGGTGTCGGCTGGATCCCGTAGAATGGAGCTTGCCCTGTTTAACGGTTTTGGGGTTCTGCTGCTTATGGACTGTTACACTGAATCTCTATTCTATCCTTGCTAGAATAATAGGCTGAATCGAGGGTGAAATACCACAGTTCTTAGTCCAATCTGCAATTTCAACCACAGAGCTCCCTTCAATCTGACATAAAAACATCTAGTAAATTAAATCCAATCACAATCATTACACAGCCAATGGAAAATGGAAGGTGGGGGAGAATGAATGCGTCGCGACTTTATGTAAAAGCCTGGGCCATTTGTGGTCGGAGAATGATATAGTGGAAGTGATTAGAGATTCCCCCAAAAAATAGCTGGATATGAAAAAAGTTATATTCAAACCTAATGCCAACTTTCCGAAAACCATGAAGAGCATGGAAAGTAGCCTCTATTCAGTAATCTCTTTCCTTTTTTCGAGGAGGATAAAGAGAGGTATTGACCCTATGGTCGGAAACTAGTACTCAAACAATATCCCAGGAGCCTCATGCTGCGCCTTTTGGGTGCGCAAACCTAATGCCAACTTTCCAAAAAAGGTGGGCAAAGTTACGTTATGTCAAACTCTAAGGGAAGTGGACTGGAATATGCATTGGAGACACATTAGTTTGCCAGCCAGCAAGTCAGGTCCTTTTTTTAGACTAAATGATTACTTTGAGTCCCTATTTGAGACAGACTCCACTTCAGATCATCTTTTAAGAAAAGAATACCACTTCGAATCCTTATTTGAGATTTTTCCTAAAGCAAAACTCAAAGATCGTATCAATCTCAAAGTTTTTCCAATGGATTCCACGCAAACCATTTGGATCTCAAATTAAATTCATGTTAAAATCCTACTTTGATAAATATATTTGGCATTCTATTTCATTCAAGTACCAAACATGTTTTGTTTAATTAGACTTTGAGTAGTATATATCAAGTTGGTACGATAATCTTTATCAAAGTTTCTATGAGATAGAAGGTTTCTCACGGGGGAATAAGGAAGGTTCTAGAGAGACTTACGTTCAAATATTGCGACACATAAAATTCTCACAAATTACACTAGGCATAATTCTTAGGAAAAATCTGGCACCTTGAATGAATTATTTGTTTGAATTGAGGGGATCGTCATAAGAAAATATTACGGAATAAGAAAGTGTCGTGAAAATACTCTTTGTTTGAACTAGACTAAAAAAAACTCATATGATAATAAAAAAAACCATTCTCGAAATTTTCTCTAAAATATAGATTGCACCTGCTAGTTTCCGAATCTTAATGCTCTGATTTCAATTTTTTTTTTTTTTTGTTTCAACGTACCACAGTTAAAAATTCATATGCTAGTCATAAAAATCATTAGATAGATATATTGCATAATATGTGCAGGTAAAGAGAAATTTCAAGTGGATTTTTCATTATTTACAGCTCTGACCAAAAAAAAAAATATTATTTACAGCGATTCCGGAAAATGGATATCGTACTTCTGCATCCAAACAGTGCATCGACCGCCTCTTCAAACCAAACTGCATAGATGTATATATATCCGTTATCTTCTTCTTCCTCTTCCTGAAACTCTCTTCTTGATCACTGCGCATTCCTGAGCATCACGCCATCGCTCATCGCCAAGAGAAAGAATCCCATCATGCACAACCCCAATCCAGATCTCTGCGACCCGAGGTCAGTAATCTATTATTCTCTCAGTCCAAGTTCACCCGCGAGTGCAGTTGGATTGATGGCTCGAGTTTGTCGCCTTATTTGTTAGGTCCGGTGAATCCGGCGAGGGAGGTCCAGACTCGATGAGCAAGGATGTCATCATATTCGTCAACGACGAAGCGCGCAGTGCGTTCAAGAACGAGCCAGACAAGTACAACAGGTTCTTCGCTGCGTTCTTGGAGGCGAATCGCGTTGGCGACGAGAATGCGCCGTGAGTTCTTGAACTTCTTACGTCTATTGCTTTCCTGGCGTGTCTCTAGGGTTTAAGCTTGTGCGCACCCATCATTTTCGGATAAACATGTTCGAGATGCTCTAGGGTTTAAGGGAGTAATATACATAGAATTATACGATGAGCAATACATTGTTTCCTTCTTCGGCAAAAAAAGTGTATATACCTGTTCCTCTAATTTTAAACCGGATTCTGAATCATTTGCAGTAATTATATCGAAGAGAGACTTTCGAAGGTTGCGGAATCGTTGGAGGACAAACCTCAACTTCTCAGGCGATGGAACGACGATATCGGACCCAAGCTCCGGACCATAATGCAACATGCAGCGGCGAAGGCAATTCTACAAAGAAATCGCGAGCTTTGGGCTACCAAATTCGCCGACATCGTTAAGGTTATAATCTGGAGTCTCACATGAGAAATCCTTCTTTCAGTATCCGCACTTCGGTTTCTTAGACCTCGATCGAAACTTAATCCCCTCATTGCTTCATTTCTGGGTGCATCAGAGACGGTGCAAGGACGAGGTTAAGGATCGCTTTCTCTGTGTATTCTGCTGCTATCAGAATGAATCAATAACCTTCGAAGAGTTCGAAGACGAGGTAATTTTACGATGAAACCCAGTTAAACTCTAGTCGTCCTACTCTATGGATCTGTGCAAATTCTGCATGCTTCGCTTTGCCGCAGACGAAGAAGCTGTTTCATGACGACCCATTGATCTTGGAAACCTTTCGTTCGTTCGTGGCCAATCCCCATGGAGATCACGGCTAAGCAAAATGGGTTTGAAGAAGTCGTCGAAGTTTCTTTCTCATGATTGTTTCCATGACTTCACGGATCAGTACACTTAGGGCAGATTTTTATCCTAATTTTGGACTTTCGATGTTGAATCTGTCACTGCAAGTACTTTTTTTCCTTCCATAGATCTAGCTTTGTTGCATGTGAAATCCGTCAACTTATAGAAAACAACGTTTCTTGCTCTTTAAATTTCTTGTATTTCTCCAATTTTGGTTAGATGAGATCCTCCACATTCCTGGTGGATTAGCCTAATTACTGATGAGGCGTTAAAAAGCAATTTATTAAGAAACGAATGGGCTGATTGAATTGACTCTATAGCCATCATCACTGATCTTTTTAGTCCTTAACTTATAATTGATAAGGTGGCTCTGCTTTGCTGAAAGATATCATAAGATTGATGCGTGCAACATAACTTTTGGGAAGGAAATCACACTACTAGCTAGCAGGCTAATCTTGGAATTGACAAATGCTTGGATACTAATTTCTTTTCATTACCTCCTATAAAGTCACTTCATGTTTTTTTTTTTTTTTTGGTAAAGTAAGAAATATATTGAGCTTTAACCAACTATACGAAAGGAGATCTCGGCATCAAAACTTATACTAAAAATGACAACACGTCATAACGAGTGGAAGGGTGCGGGGACGGAAAAGGACAAGTCACTTCATGTTTTATTAAATGATAAAATAGAGATAGTAAATTTATGACATTAATTTTTTTTACTTGACTATAGTCTTTTTCATAAATATAAAAAAAGGCTTTCCGTTCATTTTGCGAAAAATGTGACGTTTCTAGAAAAAAATTTCAGGAAAATTTAATTCTTTTTTAGTGTTCGGCCGAAATCTAAAAAAAGAAAGCAAAAAATATTTTCCATTGTCTAGTAGGGATAATTTTCTCTTTCATGGACTCTTTTTCAATTTTTTTAATTATTTAGTACATTTAAAAAATTGATTTTTATTTTTATTTTATAGTTTTCTTTTTCCTTTCCTTTTCTTTGTTCGTCTTCTTCTTCTTTAGCCGGTCACTAGCTATGGCAATAGTTGGCGACTAGCCAAAGGCAAGCTCGAGCTTGCCCGACATTGGTGAGCGAGCTTGAGCTCGTTGCTTGCTAGATTGGTAAGCTAGACCGACAAGCTTGGAGCCCTAGCTTGTCGTCAATTGAGTGAGTAGTGAGCTAGAGCTTGAGCTCATCGCCGATTACCTAATCAGTGAGCTAGGGCTTGAGCTTGCCACTCGCTTGGCTCACCATTGATCAGGTGAACAGCAAGCCTTGAGCTTCCCCTAGGTCGGTGAGCTTGAGGCTCACCTATGGCTTGTCACTAGCGACCGGCCAAGATAGATTGAAAAAAAAAAAAAAAAAAAGAAAAAAGGTGAAAAGAGAAAAAGAAAAAGAATTAAAAATTCTTTTTTTAAAAGAAAAAAAAAGATAAAGAAAGATAAAAAGGTTAATATATGTGTGAGATAAGAGAAAGTAATTGAGGAAAAGTAATTGAGGAGAATGTTTCCCTCTTTCTCAAAAGTGCAAAACATTTTCCCCTATCTTAGAAAACATTTTTCTTTTCATGGAAAATGTCTTCACCAACTAATTCATTTTCCATGAAACAAACACCAGAAAATTCAAAAAATGTTTTCCTAAAAATTATTTTCCGTGAAATTATGGAGCCTTAATACCCTTAAAAAACCTTAAACTTTAGTTTTTTTGTCTCAATTTTACCTTTTGTCTCATAAAAAACCTCCAACTCTAGGTCCAGTCCCAATTCTACCACAATTTTTTTGTCACATAAAAAACCCTTAATTTTAGGTATAGTCCAAATTTCATCTTAAACTTGTTATGTCTAATAAAAACCCCAAACTTTAAGTCTTATCTGAAATGTACCATCCAATCCCAATTTGCACCAATTTTTTTTACAGTCTTGTAAAAAACCATATACTTTTATATGAGTCATAAATCTACTCCCATTGACCCTCCGTTCAAAATTTATCGTGGATGACCGAGAAATGAAAAACTCATAAGCACAAGTTATTAGAGCGTTCCAAGCGTGAGCTTTTCTACTGCAAGAGATGGGATATTTCCAAGCAGGAGAGATAAACAAGCACAAAATCACTAAAGACGATATTGATGGAGGGTTAATAGAGAGCAGTTTAGGACTCAAGTGAAAATAGGTTATCTTTTATAAGACCAAAAAACTAAAGTGAAATTGAAAATAGACTTGAAGTTGGGAATTTTTATGAGACAAAAAAAAAAAATAGGGCAGAATTGGTACTATACCTAAAGTTGAGGGTTATTTATAAGACAAAAAAAAAAATTCAGGATAAAATTGAGACTAAACCTAAAGTTCAGACTTTTTTATGGGACAAGAAAAACCTTTTGGATAGAATTGGGACATAACTTAAAGTAGAAATTTTTTTATAAGACAAAAGATAGAATTGAGATAAGACTCGAAGGTTTTATAGGGTATTAAGCCAAAAACGAAAATTTCTTGCCTCATCAAGTTATAATAATACTACGACCCAAAAAAAAAAAAAGGTTCACAAACAGGCCACGCAAGATTGTTGAATCCGGGCCACGCGTTAACAGGCCCAGTTTCAACTTTTGGGCCATCACTTCATGCTTTGGTCCAGGAGGGCTCATCCCGTCCGTGCCCGAACGAAAGGTCATGCCTCTCATCCCCCACTAGAGCCCTCAGAGACTCACCATGTTGCCTTCACCTACCATCCTTGACGGATTCGTATTTAGATCCAACGCGTCACGCGACGATTTCTGCACAGGGACATTGGTCGCAAGACCTGTGTTTCGTGCGACCGGCGGGGCTTGCGTGAGAAAAGAGAAGGCGAGAAGAAAGAACTGCTCCACCAACCATAGAGACATAGGAGGAGATGTCTCCCCCACCATGTGTTTCGTCACTGAACGATTCTCTCATCTCTTGATGAAAATAGATTAATGTAGAATGTGCTAACCTAATAGCTCCGACTAGCATGGTCGAGACATTTAGAAATGAGTAAATTACCAGACGGCGACGGCTTTTGTGTTAGCTCGCTTTACATAAATCGTTAGATCAGGTGGGATCCACGTGGGACTCACATAATTTAATAGCTCATGTAATATATGCTAACGTATGCGGATGGTACGCTGACGACACGTAAAGAAACACGGTTCGGGAATGAATCTAAGGGCCATAAATGCAAAAGACGAAAGAAGGGAATGGACCCGGAAATGTCACTTTCCCAAATTTGAAACTTCAAAAGAGCCTCATTAACTTGCAATGCCGTGGCGCTCAGCGGCAGCAGGCGGACGACCAACCCCACCAGATCTGCTGCGCGCCAACTTCTCGTTGGCTTTGGTCGATATTCCTCTTTCTTCGTCTTCTGCAACTTGCAGGTTTCGTGCTTGAAATTTGAATTCTTGTTTCCGTGGCGTTCTTTTGCTTTGTCTGTTGGAAGTTTCTTTTGGCTCGTTTCCTTTGGTATCCGAGGAGAGAGTTCACGGAGCCCCCTCCTCCAACAGCTGCCACCAATGTAGGGTCGAGTTCGTTCGCGCCAAATCCCGAATGCATCCAAAACCCTGAGATTGCGTTTGGTAGTCGAGATAATATTCGGGGTAAGATATGATTTATCATATCTTACGTTTGGTGCTCGATCGGGATAAGATAAAATCGGATATAAGGAGGATATATACAGTATAATATTATCCCATGGGGGAAGTGAAATAAAGGTGGATAGGATTTCTTGAATAATAAACTTATTAAATTAACAAAATTGAAATTATATTTCAATATAAATAATATTTGAATTCTAATTTAAGAAAATAAAAATAAAAATAAAAATTCATTTCTAATTAATCTTATTTTAATTTATATATTCAACTTCAATTCAATCTTATAATAAACATTCAATCTATAAATTAAATATTTATATTTATTAAATATTTTAAGTATTTTTGTATTTTGGGTATGTTAGTACAATTTACTATATGATAAAATTTTATTAAAGAATAATGAAAGGGGAAAAAAGAAATAATAACGAAAAATAATATAAAAAAGAGGAAAAATAAAATAAAATAAATTAAGGAATAGTGTTATGAGAGATTTTCACCATCTCCGTTTATGAACATTTAGTTTTATTTATAATGATATGCCATTTATATCAAAAAAGTATACATGATATGATGTGAACATATTTGACTTTAATACTACGATTTACTAAACAATTGATAGGATATAAAAAAATAATAGGATTTCATATCCTATCCTATCCAATTCTATCCCGATTAGAAATCCAGACGACCAAATATAGCCTAAAATGAATATCTAAATCGAGTCTTCTACCGAACCCGATTAAGTGAATGAGAACTCAAACCCCAAAAGCTTTATGCTTCAAAAAAAAAAAATTGGACACGTAACTGTTATAATTGCTTTAATAATCTAGGTAAGTGTAAGACAAAAGACGATACAATGCTAACGTGCTCAGTTGCATTTTGGGTTATAGTACCCTAAATTTATTTGTAAACTCGAAACCTATTATTAGTCAATATAAAATAAGCTAGCCGGAAACTCCATATAACTGGATCAATTACCATCCCTAGCTAACAAGGACAGACTATATCTATATATGAGAGTGATTTTACGTGGAAAAAATTAGGAACGAAAGATGACTTATTTGGAAAAGAGTAGCTACCTACCTTCACCATGACTAATCACTTACCCCATCATTAGACCTCGATTCTAACATATGGTGACCTTGAAAATGGTGGAATTAACGTAGCAATCGCTTCAACGAGGACTAAAGTTGAAACGAGAAAGAGATTGGTAAGAAAACTTGGAGAACGATGGTTAGGTCAAATTTGGTAAAAATCCATGAAAATGCTTAGTTTAAACCGAATTCTGTTAGATGCACGAAAGGATTGAAAATTACAAAAAACGACAAAATACGATTGGAGGGGAGACGGGACCAATGAGACAAAAATTGCTTTCAGCCTCTTGAGGCTTGCATGTGGGAATTATGGAGGACGATCAAAAGACTAATTAGCATGTGACACACCAACCACGATGCTCAACATGGTGAGACTATAGCGTCGTGACGAAGAATGAGAATAAAAGAAGAGTAAGAGCGGGACTAAATTGATAAAATTAAGTTCTGATCTAGAACCCAAAAAAAAGAAGAAAAAAAAAGGATTAAGGTCCCAATTTCGCAATAGTAGAAGACATTAAGATATGTCAGCTCCCTCCATCTTAATTATTAAATAGCGAAAACTTCAAGTGGGACCCATGTTATAATATTATTAATATGATACCACATCTAGTTTAATATTGCCCACATGAAATTTCATTTACGTCTTATTATTCTAATCAAATTTTGATAACTATGATGATCGTCCAATTAAAGATAATTATCTTGATGTGAGACATTATCTGCAGGGATTTGAATGGGGAGGTAAATAGGTTATCAAAGCTAAACCTTATGATTATTATGACTATCTAGTAATTGGAGAACACACTATCGACATTGAGAGGGCAATTGGATGGAAGTGCCTATATTAGCTTTGCATATATGCTCTTGACTGTATCAATAGCTGGGATTTAATACAGAATTTTACACTTGTTCATATTTGACCCTGATAATTGGGATCTGGATTTTCCACAAATTTCTAACAACTCACACGATCTGATCGCTGCTGCGACGGAGCCGTGGACATGCGGCGTTTTATTTACTCTCTCCGTGCTTGATGACGAGGGTCCACCACATGGCGCGATGGTCCCCGTTCCAGCTGCGACGAGGCGGTATCTTCTGCGCCTTTTCTTGAATCCTAAGTCAAGAGAAATCATTCATCCCTTGGAGAGACGAGAAAGGTGGAAAAAAAGGTAAGCGAAAATGAGTTCTGGGTTGCCAAGATATTGACTAGACAGTCGATTCCCACCTTAAGGAAGAATCGATCCTTCTTCTCATATGCGCGCCGATACCATCACCGATGGAAAAGAGAATTTTCACTGATAAATAAATAAAAAAATCATTTCATAACCAGATTTTTTAGATATATATATATATATTTATATGGTTGGGAGATAAGGAGATGGTTATGAAGTGAAGTTGGGTCGAGGCCTCCGAGGAAAGACCACGTGATTCAGTCTGAAACTCGGAGGAATGTCTTCTGATTTGGCGAGGGGGCTGTCCCGTCCCCATGCATGTAGCCCATCAGCTCATGTTATGTGTCTCGCTACGCACCAGAAGCAGAGGCCACGTGGATCGTTGGGTCGGATCTAGAAAAAAAGTCGCCACATGGATAATAATGTCGGAAAAAATATAATTTAGTGAAGGCCCATTTATAAAATTTGTACTTCAAAATGCTAGATAGATCTGCTTTGTCTATGCATTTAAAAAAAATGATAATAATATAAATAGTTAATGAATTTTAACTTAATATGTAATGCGACCATCCCCATGCATGTATCCCATCTGCTCATGTTATGTGTCTCGCTACGCACCAAAAGCAGAGGCCATGTGGATCGTTGGGTCGGATCTAGAAAAAATAATGTCGCCCACACGGATAATAATGTCATGAAAAAATATATAATCTAATTTAATGAAGGCCCATTTATAAAATTTGTACTTTAAAATGCTTAAACAATTTAAAAATTCAGGGATAATATTGTAGATTTGGCTAAAATTTAAGGATCACATTAAACAAACTAAAAGTTCAATAATGATATTACATATTAAACTAAATTTTATGAATAATTTATATATCTTATATAAAAAGAGGTTTGACAAGGCTTCGAAATGACTCAAGTTGAGGTAACTTGCGCAATTTGACAAACACTATTTTTCTAATTTATGGCCAGTGAAATGCGATTGCTTATGCTTAAGCATGTGGCTTAGTCATGATAAGATTACCCCGTTGACCCACGCTTCAGTAGATAAAACGTAAAAGCGGAAGTGGCGGGGTAGCGATAGATTCGACTCCAAGGCTCGTAAAGGTAGCATGGAAGGAAGTCCTTTTTAATATTTATTGTGAAAGTAGAGCGGAACAAATTTGTAAATAAACTCTCTTTTTTATTTTATTTTTATTTTAATTTGCAGGCATATATAAATAATGAAAGCATGGTTTAATCCCCTTTAAATATCTGGAATAATTTATTGACTCATCCTTTCCTTTTTTTTTCCTTCCCACCGACGACCCCTTATTGGCTAATGACAACCTCTCATTTGCCAAACAGTGCGATTGATTTGCTTATCTTTTTTCAACATTTTGGGCCACACGTTTGCTTATGCAACATACGTAACACGTTATTTTGGATAGACTGGAGAGTTGGTGGAGTATATATGTTTTAGATTCATGCATAAATTGTGCTGACACGGCCATCCACGTCAATGCCATGTCAGTGCGCTTCTCCAGCAAATTTCTGAGGTGGACTGGACTGAAAAGTTTTTTTTTTTTAATTTATGCCGGAGGAACCGCCTTAGTAGAAAGTTGCCACGTAAATCCCCAGATGTCGCTAGTGGGGAGACCACCACTCTAGCGCCACGCGTCAATCACTTAATGGCCCACTAGCCTCCCTGCTACTTGCGTCGCAGGGGTTTCGAACTCCCGACCTCTCTCTCAAAAGCCTAAAGTTTACCCAGCGAAGCCACCACGGCTAGTGGTCTGGACTGAAAAGTTTGTAAGGTTAAAGATGGTAAAGTGTAACTTAGAGAGAGAAAGAGAAAAGATGAGAGAGAGGAAGGGGGAAGGGCAAACCGGAGGTGATGACAACGCCACGCAACCACTGACCATGGCCTAGCAACCGTCGCTAACGGCTAGGTGCTCGTCGCCGCCTATTGAGTGGGGGAGGATGAGGGCTTACACCGGGCGAGGCTATAGCCGATTTGATTAAAAAGCTCAATCTATTTAACAAGTAAGAAAAATATGCAAAAGAGAGTAATTGTGTATATTTCAATATATCACGACGAAGATTACACCAATTTATATATAAGATTTATAAAATGATTGAGTAAGATAACATTTAACAAGATATACACAATCAAATAAAAACATTTGCATAATCGTGAGAAATATAACAAATTATCAGAATTATTCTAAATATCTCTAATACATTTAATATTATTTAGCAAAAATTTATCTTACGTTATACTTGAGTAAAGTTATATGGGTCGACCTTCCACCTAATGGTCTACATTTCACTCTTCTCAAATGATACAAAACATATGTGCTCAGTATCTCCAAAACAGACGAAAGAAGAACTTTCATGCAAGAAGCTATTACTACTTTAAAAACAAGAGAGCTTTTATGTACTTGAAGTAATTCTCTCCTCCCATGGTCTCTTCCTTTCGAGCACTAGCCTCTACATATCTATGTAACTTTTGAGACAGGCCATGGAAAATTCCCCAAGAATGTAATGATTTCGACCGTAGTGAACTCCCTTTCGGAGATAAAACTTAGAACGAGAAGAGAGAGACAAAAGACATTAGATTATTCCATGCATGATGGGAGCGGTTGCTTTTTTTCATCATGACCATCTCATATAAAATCAAGGTCAAGGACGAATTTTGGGTCACCAACCAAACCCTAATTTGCCCTCAAATGAGGCTCAATTATGCTCTCTAAGGACCTAATTATCAGGTTGGGTGTGGGAAGATGAGACCCACATCCTCGTTTGGTACTCCCAACTGAATGACCACGACCTTGTCTCCTGGTTTCTACACATCATTGCTTACACTAGGATTTAACCACCCACTTAATTTAATCGCCGGTGTTTCGGGACTCGCATTGATAGGACTTTGACATCGATAGATTACAAACATATCGGCCATAACATACCTCGTGCTGATGGGGCTCGGGACAATCTAACTACCCGCCATAGATATTTTTTTCGGAAAAAAAATGATAAGACCATTAAGGTAATAGTCCGACGATAATCGATAGGATCCACCTTAGATGATATAACTTTTAAGTATGGTTTTTCCGTTCCATCTTTCGACTTAGAACTGGATTTTATGATTGTGGAGTGGCCTTTGCAAACATCCAATTCTCATCGATTGCACGCATGCGAGTAGCCAACCGAACAAGCTATTGTAGCAGCAACATGGAGAAGCAATGATAGGAGCGACTCGATCGAGTGCTCCCAACAGTAAATGTTGGCAATGGGCGTCGCGTGAATCCGCGTCCCAATCTCTGGAGCCGAAACGTTAAATTTTACCGGCATTGATTGCGGGGGCATTGATGCTTCCCATGCTGCTCCTTTACTAAGCCGCGGATTACTTGCTACGTCCGCCCGTTGTTCTGTGACCAATCGCTCCGTTTGTTGTGCGGTCCTGCATCGACGTCGCCCGCCCTTAATTTTCGCGAATGCTTTTGGTGGGGCGTCGCTGCTGGCCGAAAAGCGATGTGCTTGCCTTGCTTCGCTTGCCATTCTGGTTGACTGGTGCTCTAGATCCACGGAGGAAGCAGGACGCGAAGAGGTGAGACAGTTGATGTTTCGAGTGGGCTTTGGCTAGAGGTGACGATGAGATCGAAACTCCAAACCTTTTACTTTGTGTACTATAGATAGACCTTACAGCAAGGTCACCAAGCAATCTAATATCCCTTTGGTAAATATTAATGCTACTTGGTTTTTTTATGCGTAATCTTTCCATGTTTGATAACGTGTTAAAATTCCAATTCGCTTGCACATAAACTATATAGTATATAATGCGTATTGTAATAAACTTGCAAACCCTTCTTTTTTTCCGTTAATTCAATGGTATTGCAGCTCGTTATGGGGGAACGACCTAATTCCATCTCTATTAAATGAATTAAAGGCATGCGATGCACACTCAAGCTAAGAGATTTACTGTTATGCCATCACTTATTGCCCAGGCTTGTAATTTATCTTTTTGAGTGAAAATTTAGAGAGTAGAAGCTTTCCATTCTTGAAAAAGAATCCCATTTTATATCAAATGAAGAGGAACTTTCTACTTTACAAAATCGACAAACTCGCCGCTCATACAATTAGGTGACATAGTTCCGGGGAATTAATTCTTGAGTGGGCTACTTAAGCTCACTAATTTGTTCTATTTTGGGCTCTAATTATTATTTTTTTCTCATGGAAAAAGAAAAGGAGACTTTGAATTTTGTAACTGCCAATAACAATTCTCGAAGGCTTCTTTTGTGGCCCAAACTTTGGTGAAGGTGGGAGTAGGATTGGGGAATCTATTCGTTGGCAGGTCACAAGAAACCCACAGTAGCGCACGTGCCCTATTCTCAGTGTAATCGTGCTGCCACGCGTGCAGCTTCGGAATTGCAAAAAATAATCTCTAGAGTTCGCGTCTTTATCTAATTTGTTGAAATTAATAAAGTATTGGAAAATATGTGAGTTAAGGTGGACTTTCGATGGACTTGCCGACAATTGAACAGAACACTCCCAATAATTATAATGGTTAATATATTCACCAATAATTTTAAGTGAATGCATTCGAGATTTTAAAATATATCACAAAAGTACAATTTAATTTTAAAACCTTTAAAAACGGCAATCAAATTCTAAAAATTTTTTAGCATTTTTTATTTGTCAAATTGACCGGAATTAAAAAAAAATTTGATATTGCAAATTTGATAAGTTTTAAAATTTGATATGTACTATTTGAAAATTTTATAACTCAATTGCACTTTTATAATAAGTTTTAAAACTTGATTATATTTTTTAAGAGTTTATAAACTTGATTGCACATTGCTCCTAATACACTCATTCCGTTATTTCTTAATGCCTTAGTTAAGAATTTTCCAACTCATTCCAAATCACGTCCTAACTGCATTATTTACTTCATTAAATATATTTCCTAATAATCATGGGCATCCGAGCAACTCGAAAACTCAATAATTCATGGTGTACAAATATTATCCTTTAGCATTTAGACAAATTGGAAAAGACAGAAAAAAAAAATTAATAACTCGTTGGATTAGTTGGATCTTCCCTCCTTAAGAAGTTGAACGTGTGATTTTTCCATAAATAATTACTTTGGAGTAAAACCAAGAAAGTAATTTCGTGATGTTGAAGTTTAACCTCGCTTTACGCATCAACGCTACGAAACTGAAACGCCGTTAAAAACTGATGCCCCCCGACGACGACGACGTCGTCTCGCTCCCGCCACGTCACTCCCCCCGTGATCACCTTCCTCCTTTAAAAAGTAGAAGCCAAGCCAGCGGAGCAGAAGCAAGGCACAGCATCGAAAAAGCGCAGACTCTCTCTCTCTCTAGCCGGCCGACGACCGTACGCCGCCGGCGATGTCGCCGGAGACCCCGGCGGCCCCACCTCCTCCTCCTGCCTGACTCCCCCCCACCCCCCGGCCACACCACTTCCGCCACCGCGGCCGAATCGCCGGACGCCGCCACAATGCCGGCCTACACTCCGCCGCAACCGCCGCAGAACCTCAAGCAGAAGGTCCTCACCTGCCTCACCAAGCTCGCCGACCGCGACACCTACTCCATCGCGTCCGCCGAGCTGGACTCCATAGCTCGGTCGCTCGATCCGGCGTCGTTCTCGGCCTTCATCTCGTGCGTCAACTCCACCGACGCGTCCGACAAGTCCCCGGTGCGCAAGCAATGCGTGAAGCTCCTCGCGACCCTCGCCGCCACGCACGGCAACGCCCTCTCCCCGCACCTGCCGAAGATGATCTCCGGCCTCACGCGCCGCCTCCGCGATCCGGACTCCGCCGTCCGATCCGGCTGCGTCGGCGCCACCGCCGCTCTCGCCGCGAACGTGAACAGGCCTTCTTTCGATTCGTTCCTGAAGGCTTTCTCCGACGCGCTCTTCACCGAGCAAGACGTGCACGCGCAGACGAGCGCGGCTCTGTGCTTGGCGTCCGCCATCAGTGCTTCGCCGGATCCTGAGCCTGCGAAATTGTGCAGGTTGTTGCCGAGGTTTGAGAGACTGTTGAAGACCGATGCCTTTAGGGCGAACTCGGCGGCACTGACGCTGATCGAGAGCGTGGTCGGTGTCGGCGCGGCCAGGAGCGAGGGAGTGTTGAAGAATTTGGTGCCTTGTCTGCTCGGATTCCTCAGTGGCGAGGACTGGGCTGCGAGGAAGGCCTCCGCGGAGGTTCTATTGAAGTTGGCGGTCGTGGAGAGCGATTTGTTGGTGGAGTTTAAGCCCGCATGTTTGAAGGTCTTTGAGAATCGGCGGTTTGATAAGGTCTGCTTCTTTAATCTTGTGCACTGCATAATTTGCAAATTTCACTGCATGATTCGGGATGGTGGCTCCGATCAATGTGGCAGCTTTGAAGAATTCTGATCTCCAGGATACAATTCATGATCATAACGCGGTAGCTGTACGGTGATTTCCTTTTTAGGGGTAGTTTGCCATTGTAGGTGTTAGGTGGCAGTAGACCCGGGACGGACTACTCAATTGGTGTCGATTTTCCAAACTTTGGTTTGCGAATTTAATGTTGAATTAATCCATCTGGTTTACTAGGTGAGGGCAGTTAGGGAGGTTATGAACCAGATGGTGGAGGCCTGGAAGCTGATTCCTGATCTTTCGGAGGAGGTGTCCACTCCACGTCAGTCAGTCTCTTCTTCCAAAGGTTTGGTTCTTTATAGCATTTTCACTTTTCCTCTTGCTGGGTTTGTTGCGAGATCTACAAATGGTTGAATTCCATTCAAATTATTATGGTGCTAACCACTCTGGATCCGAAAATGGCAAAAAAATGGTTATGCAAATTAGATACTAATCTGGATTCACGTCATCTTGGATTATAAATGTTGGAGCAGTTTACCGAGCCATAGACATAGCCATAGGATTCATGGTTGCTCAATAGGTTCAGATTTGGCAAGCTTCTGACGTTAGCTTATTTAATTGCTTGCCATATTCTTCAGATCATTTGCCAATGTTTTTTGCTGCGGTATCTGCTTGATTCAAGCTCTTTCTTTCCCTGTCGATACAGAAAATGCGAGTGATGGGCGTTATCCGTCTGCATCAAGAACTCTTTCTTCTTCTGGATCTGTCGGGCCTCGGATGAGGAAAAAACAAACACCACCTGGCCATCCAACTCCACCAACTGGTTCTTCTGCATCCGCAAGCACTCTAAGGAAGAGAAGTCCACTGAAGAGTAGCAACAGAAATGTCAGTCCCGTCCTTCGGAAGGTGGATAATAAGAAACCTTCGGACTGGAAAGTTGAAATTGCTATTTCCCGATCTACCTTATCAAAGGGGAGTGGTGGGGATGATCTCAAGGAGAGGAATGAAAACATACCTCAAAGAAAGAGCAATGAGATTTACGGGGTCTCTAAGTCAGAAACAAAAAGAGCCCTTTTCAGCAAGAACTCTGATGAGAATTTACCCAAGCCTAGTGGATTCAGGACTGGATCTCGTGTGGTTCCATTTCCTGAGGAGAGGTCTGATTTTACTCCTGTAGCTAGTAACACTGCTGAAGATCACCACAGGAATCACAAGGATTGTGAAGATTTATCATTAATCCGAAGTCAGCTCGTTCAGATTGAACAGCAGCAAACAAGTCTACTAGATCTCCTCCAGGTCTGTTTGCCAAGCATAAGCATCGAATCTTCTATCCAATCAATCACTGCTGGCTGCACCAGGGTTGCACTAGATAGTGAAATAGTGGCACTATAATTTTATCAAGTAACAGTGTGAATATTTGCATAGCCCAGTAGAAAAACATTTAGGATTTGTTCATGTGCAAACAATATGAAGAATCGCATAATTAGTTGCCTCATCCTTAGCAGCTTTTGCACAATCAAGAATATCCAAAATAATATGGTAATACTGTGAGCTATTTTTTGTCTTCGGTTACCTTTTATGGTTATATCCATATCAACACCTGTACTGGTTCTTGGTCTGATTTTACATTCCTGTGTTCTCCTATTAGAGATTCATTGGGAGCTCACAAAATGGAATGCGTTCTTTGGAGACACGTGTGCAAGGTTTGGAGATGGCGTTGGATGAGATCTCATATGACTTGGCACTAACAAGTGGAAGGATGACTAACACCGACTCCAGAAGAACCTCCTGTTGCATGTTACCTAGAGATTTCTTGAGTTCAAGATTTCGGAGGAAGCCAGGGGGTCGGTACTCAAGTACCAGGTTCATCTCTTCTGATGCGCCGTCAGTATCCTCAACATGCTTCAGAGCTGATAGGAGCTGTGACGCTGGAGTGTGTAATTTGGAAAACCGCAGGTTTCGACAGCGGGGTGGTGCTGGCTTTATGGTGAATCCATTGGCCAAGATTCATACTGAGAATCAGTTGATTCCTGAGATGGTGCAGTAGCCAATACAATTGCCAGGTATAGAGTCATGATGTTTCCACAAGTCTTTAGTTCTGTCTTGGCAGATAAACAAATTGCCTTAATGACCAAAACCTCCTCGCAAGACAAGTCGCGACATTGCACCGCCTCAACTTCTTCAGTTGTAACTCATTAGAGATCATATTGAAGGTTTCATTTCACTCCTGAAACAGCAAGACCCAAAGTCTTCTGCCACTACAGACTCATAATCTCAATGTCCCATTTTAAAAATCAAGACTATTCTCATTTTAATTCTGAAGCCGTACTACCTATGTGGTAACCCCTGTATCCGGTTTATCTTACCATTTTCAGTCCTAATAACGAACCGCTAATTGGAGGAATAGGTGTCCCATTAATTTGTCGTTCATTTGCCGTTTGTCATGGCATTGCTCCAGTATCTGATCCTGATTTTTTGCATTCCATGCAACAGATGCGTAGTTTTTGTTTCTGATGGGACTGGAACCTCTGAAGTGGAGCAGCTTAGCAGATGGAACGTTCCGCGATAGAGAGGAGAGAAACGGAAGCCGTCACGGATCGCCTTTTGTAATATTTGAAGCGAAAAATCAGCACACCAGATGACATCAAACTGGGCATCCCAAGTACAGAGCGTGGACTGCGTACAGAGGGTGGGGCGTCTTCTCTCTCTTCCGCCCGTCCCCGTAGATCTTAGAATTCTTATATTGCTCTATTGAACGATTGAACGCTTGTGTATTCACTCCACTGGTCAGTGTTGCCAGAGCCATAATCCGAATCGTGTTTGCAATCTCACTTCATCGTGACAAGTAGAACTGTGTTTGCGTTGGCTGATTCACACACCACAATTTCTACGGGCCCTTAAGATAAGGAGTGTGAAGAGTTAATCATGGAAGTGGGAGATGATCGTCTACAATCGATAACCGTCGAGGTCCAAGCCCCAACAACTCCATTGTAACATTGTCAACTTTCAAGATAATCGTGAGTTTCCTTTCAAGGAGTGGACAGAAAATTACTTTTATGGACCGGACACATGCACCGTGCGTGTATCTGAACGGTCGAGTCTGATGGACCTATTTTGAATAAACTTCGGCGTGAATCTGAATGGTCGAATCTGACGAACCTACGATAAATAAAATTGGTGAGATCTATCAATTTCGAATGATGCAGGTGGACATGGGTGCGTACCTATCATGCTTGCAATAACTCTGAAAATATATCGAGGGAGATTTCGCTATCTAAGGTTTCTAAATTGATGGCCTCAATATTGTCTTTCTCCTACTCTTTGTTAACAATCAATTATGAACGAATTTGCTTCACGACTCGAGTTGTTCCAATCGCATTTACTCTGATCAGGGTTGGTTATACAAGGATGAAGTTCTCTGTTCCAAGGTCCGGTTTTTATCCTGCCATAGATAAGCCTACACCTCCAGCTTCTTCGATTTGAGCCGTGGGGACAGTCCATGGATCAAATCTAGAAGCGAAGATCTTAAAATCTCGCCACGAGCAAGCTAAACGACTGGGGAATGTGAGCTACACATGGTTCAGAGTTCAGGCTAGTTGTCAAGAGATGGGAATATGTAACCCTAGTGGATGAGAGCCCTGATCATTCATGACAGGCAAACGAGCTTCCAAGAAAAACAAGCAATCCTCCACGCATTTCAAAATGACGACCACAACACTATAAACAACAACGAATGTCGTCATTAAATATATATCGGAAAGTTTCGCTTTATTCGCCTCTCTATAATACTATAATCTATAATACTATAATGAAAGATAAGTTCAAGAAAATAACTATACCATGCAGGTTCCATGGCCATTATTAAAGTATAACTGGATAACTATGAAAATATTGATATGGTCCATAAATTATCAGATTGCGTTGTGACACGATCTGCCTCACTGCTACTTGTATAGATATCACCAACAAAATAACCTTTCTCTTGAACTAGGCTGCTGAGGGAACCTCCCGGTCTCTCTTCACGCAACACCACACAGCCTCTAATTCCATTTGCCCTTCAACAGAGACATAAGCTGCGCAGCGAAAGTTACAATCAGAAAGAAAACTATCAACAACTTGACAAAGAAAACTCACGTTAACAGGCTACTTGAGCGGCGAAAAAGGTGAAAATTTTACTTTATTGCATATCCTATGAGGATAACCCTTTTTCCCTTACCACTGAATAGCACAATTCTATCCCTCTGGGCTAACCACGGATCCAACAGCAGAAGGTTTGTACTACACAAGGCAGACTGGCAGTACTATGACAGATGAGTCAGGTAACTCCCAATTCATTGCAGTAAAACTCATTTTGTGCAAAGAGGCAAAGAGGCAAAGGAAAGGAAACACTGACATTTCAGGATAGACAAGTGGTCTTACTTAGAAGAATGGTATCCTTTAATAAATCATCACTTTGTGAGTATTTGATCCTAGAAACTGTCAACATGAGAATGGGATCACCAATTGGCAATTGGGGGGTTTAGGAAAGCCCATACCTACAGTTTGCATGGCAACTAGAACCCAAAACAAAGGGAAAGGTCATGGGGAAAACCTTTATTCTCAAAGCACACAAGCATAAAGAAGTTTAGCAGCCATTGAAGACAACTGTGAAAAAGGAAGTAGAAAATATGGACATAATTTACTGCTGCAGTCGATTTTTCAAGAAAGAAAAGCTTGATTTGCCAAAAAGCATTCACATGATCGCAGCTGAAGCTATAATTAATGAGGATACACTGCTCCAAACAATTGACGTACTAAGGTGAAGAATTTCCAAAAAATATGCTTCATAAACTAAAAAGAAGTGTAATGCACTTTAATTGGAAAAGGCCATTTAGAAATGCATCAGGATGCAGTTAAGGATGTTGTTGTGGCAATCAAGCAAATCTGACAATTGTTAGAAATACAATAACAGGTTTCCACTACAGCTTGCTCTAACTTATACCCTATAGAGGCATGCAGAAGAACCTAGGATAAGTATTAGAGGTCACAAGAAAAGTTTAGAACCAGTAAGTACATTGTATGTTCCAAGGTATGGGGTCATACCTCCTCCACCTGTACCCCATGATCTACACCTAGTGCACGATACTTGCAGAAAAATAAAGGTACCCTTAAAAAACAATATTCAAATAATTTGCAATTATTTGCAGTTATTATGTTTTAAGGTACTTTACTTGTGCAATGTTTTGGTTTATGACCCTCCATTATTCTTGACATGCACGTGTTATTTACTTTGTCCGAGTGTTTTAGTAATTGATAGAGGTGCAGTAAGTTTCACTTAACAAGAAATTTAACATACTAAAATACCAGGTAGCAAAACCCATAGAACCAAAAGGTTCTAGTTTTCAGGACCGTTCTAAGAACCTATTAAGGCAGATTTCAAGTTTCAAAATTTTACGTCAATGTCCACACGGTAGATCTTAGGGGAGGACAAACACCCTTCCCACCCTAGAACCTTCACACCACTACCTTATGTGCTGAAGGCATTTCCAACAGCAGATCATACACTACTAGTTAGAGGCTACATAATGAGATAAGTTAAGCCAAATTTACACAACTTCCAATACGACCAAATAATACATCACGAACCTGTTCGGCAACTTGCACTAGCTCTTGCCTGTCTTGAGATATTTCACCCATAGAGGCAGAGTTCTCCAGCTTCAAAGAATGGTCATGTGTTCGTCCCTTTTTCTTTGGAGTAATATCAGCACCACAGAAAGTGCCATTTGGGCTGCACGAAGTTTCCTTCTTACGCCTAGAAAATGTGAACTTGAGAAGCTTATTCTCCACAGGTCTGCCTGAAATCCCATTATTTACACCAGAAGCTTTCAGATCTGAGTTTGACAAGTTGTTGATTTTAACTTGATCTGATGTGGTAGTTAAAACATTTAACTGCTGGACTTCACCATTACCCTGTCTTATAATTTCTGATTCCTTCAGCATCTTACTTCTGTTAGCTGCATCCACCATATTACCAGATTTAACAAGCTCAGCATCTTTACTAGTAACCAAAGCATCCGATTTTTCCGTAACTTCAGTTGAAGGTGAATATAGTCTGCATGGTGGATGAGATTCCTTAGAAGTTCCAATGGAAAAAATATCAGTTGCTTGCTGCATTGTCAAAGTAGGGTCATGCTGCTTCCCCCATGAGGTATTCTTTCTTCTGCATCCAGGAGTCCTTTTTCTTTTTCTTACAACAGCTCTAATGACCTCATTGTAGTCCTCTTTTGTCACTTTCAATGCAGAGGATGCTCTCTTCCTCCCATACTTCTTATCCACCGGTAGGTTGGATACTGACACTCTACCTTCTCTTCCCCCACCGAATGTCCCATGTTCAACATTCTCCTCTTGTCCAGAGAAAGACAGCTGTGCTGACGAATTCTTTTCCAATGCCTGCACTCTCGGACTGCGCCTGTTTGTCCTAAGCTTAGCCTCTTTCCCTCTCATCACTGGGACAAAAGAACTACGGTTATGAACACAGCAGTCGTCATTGAGAGCTCGACCTTTACAGGAGCAATTATCCCCCATTGATACTTTATCAGAACTGATATTCATGCCAGAAACTTCATATGCTGTCTGTGAATCGGACCGAGACTGTCCTTTGGAATGAGAAGTATCACATATGTTTCCCCCTAATACTTCTTCAGGTTTCACAGTATCGCCAATTGTATGAGCCTGACTAACTTGATGCGACTTATGACTTCTTTCAATTTCCAACTTATCTTGAGCATCCTTCAACTCTTCTTTGAGGTCTTTGGCATTATTCTTAGCTTCCTGAAGTTGTGCCTCAAGGTCTACAATTCTTTCTTGCTGCCATGTTGATGTTATTTCTGCTTCACTCAACTGCATATAATGAAGGAAGAGTTATTTAATGCAGTATTATTCCAAAGGTACTAGAAGGATTTGAAGAAATTTTAAAATAGCTTATGGAAATAAAAGATGCATGTTATGTTACAAATCCAATAAGAAAGGACAAAAGTTTCATTCCCCTATTTTGCAGCCTCATACATAAGTTATAAGTCTTATGACAAAAGTATGAAAGAATTTCGGTACTCCAGAAATTTGAAAAAGACATCTTCAAGTTTAGCAAAGTTATAAAATGAGGACATTGGATAACTTTATTTTGTTGTGAAGTAGGTATTGCCATCTGTGAAAAGATAATTTGACTCTAGTAATATTTAAAAATTTTCAAGCACTTTCCTTTATATTCACTATAAATGAGACTACGCAAAAGGATATTGCAAATTTAAACACATAGAAAAATGCATAGAGATACTAGGTCTTTCCAAGAATACCATGAATATAGACATTTCAGAGAATATGCATAATGATACAGCTGTATAACAAAATTGGTGAGGCCACAAGCATCAGTATTTGCTCCATCATGACTAAAAAAATCATGAATTCGAGTCTTTGGAATTTCCTCGACTTTGGAGAAAAGATGCACGGATGACTCTCCTCCCCTGTAATGTTGGCATAATGTGCAGTAAAGCTATTGTAGTTTAAAATCCCAGATATGCAAGAAAACTGTTTCCAAGGTCACTTCATGCCAACGGAAGCAAGGAAATACCTTAAGGTGTTGAGAAAAGAGTTAACAATATGAGATTTTTGAAGGAACAATCAGGAGATGCCCTAAATTATTAAAACATAGGATATTGACTGGAGTAAAATCAAGTGGTACTTTCAAAATTCAGCCAAAAATAAGGATCACACATTTTACAGCGTAATAAATTATTCATGCACCTAAATCTGATAAGAGGAAATTTAGGCGATATATGCATGCATGCAGGAAAAGAACGTTGAAGGGTATGTTTCGTGCCAAAAAGGCGGAAAACTAACTGGTTTTACGTGGTTAATGAAGTACCCCAAGGCAAGGTATAACTGTCATTTTAAAGATACCTAATATGCCACTAAACGAGTCCCATTTCAGTATCATGTAGCTGTTATACGATAAATACGGAATATATCGACAAGGAAGTAAAGTACTACATTCCAAACTTCTGCTTAAATAGGAAATCGTGCATTGTTTACCTAAATGTCATGAACAATCAAATCATGACAGAAAGTTATGGAAAAGAAGTGCATGCCAGAAAAGCTTGCAAAAGGGTAAGATTCATGCCAAAAGGAGGAAAAGTAACTCCTCAATGAATCGACTAATAGGTTGAGTCACAGGCAAGGATATGGTTTTCAGTTGGTGCTCCTCAAATTTGACATATCAAAAATATATCACCCAAGGCTGAACTGGTAGGATCAGATTCACCTATCTTTTTCTTTAATGACAAGGAGGCACTAACTAAAGAGATCAAAACCAAGAATTATCATGGTACAGGTACACTAGTGGTAATCAAATCCTTTATTTTACGTCATCTAAACAGAGAGAGGCAGGGATAATTCTCAATCTCAGAGGCAGATCATTGTAGTAGCTCCACTCAATTCTCATCCCTTACACATGCATCATAATGTTTAAGCATGAATTCATGCATTACCGCCAGATAATGGAAACTCTGACAATCTCATTTTGGATTTTTCATGGAGTTTTGGGCACGAGCTTAATGAAATTGGAGAGTTCAAGATAGAGAGGAAACTGCCATTTTCATGCCAACAGTAATGACAAAAATGCTGAAATTGATTTGTATTTATAGGTTATGGTGTATAATGTAGCTACAAATTGGCATGGCAAACTAAAATGCTTGCAGCTTCTGCTGCACCAATTTTCTGTACATAGTGCTTGGAGTACAATCAGGCATGATTGCTTCCAAAGTGTCATGGAGCAAAATAATGGCGCCCGACGCATTTATTCAGAACTGTGGGACACACATCTAACTGATTGTCGACGGCCCTACCAATTTTGCATAAGAAACAAAGAATGAGAAAGATCGACCAACAATACTATCGGGCCTATACAGAAAGCTAAATGCAACTACAATTGTAGCAAGAAAAAGGACCTATCTGTGTGTCCTTGTGGCAACTGAATTGGTTTTGCATACATTTTATTTCGTTTGCTGCATACACTTTATCATCTATTGCTGTACCCAATAGCAAACGAAATAAAATGTAAGGATAAAACACTAAAGCTAACTACTTTACGAGGTATTTGTTTTACCACAAAACTTGGTGTGACATTCACAGACTTACACAACTGGTAAAATATAGGTCACAAAAGCAGACAGACAGCTGCAGCTTCTAGAAAACCAGTGCGATGATGTCAACTGAAGATCAAAATTCCATTTTCAAACAACACGCCCATTAATCAGAAAAAAGACCCCAGGCTCTGCATCAACCTCCGCCTGTAAAATGAAAGCCAAAGCAAAGACGAAACTGACATATTATACCTTGGCATCATACATTTGCTTTAACCTCATAAGCAAACGCAAGGACTCTTCTTTAGATTCAGCGAGTTCCTCCTGAAACCGAGAAGCTCTTCTTTCTGCTGCCTTCACTCGCGCCGCCGCCTCCTTGGCTATGCCTAAGATAATCCCCGCGTACGCCTTCTTCACGGCCATCAGTTTCTAACAAACAGAAATTCAAAAAAACCTCAAAACCAAAATCATGCACAAAACCAGTCATCAAAATGGAACCGAACATCAAACATCAGCACAATCAGAACGGCCTTCGATCACCGATCATTGGCCACGCCCATCGAACGGAAAAAAAAAAAAGAAAAAAAGAAAACCAAAGAGCATCGAAAGAAATGGAGATCAACCAAAAACTTCATCAGAATCATGCAAAGCATCGAGAGACCGACCAAAATGAGTACAGCAAACGCCATTTCCACCAGAGAAAAACTCGTTAAAAGAGACGGAGACACACACGGCTATGATCAACAATGAAGACACGAGGAGAATCGATCGGTCCATCGTTTCGATGGAATTTACCTCAGAATCGTTCATCTTCGAATGGAGCATTCAATGGCTCTCTCTCTTCTGCTTCGAGCGTAAGGTCGGAAATTCAGAGACAACCAGCGCAGTATATAGAGAGGAGGAGGGAGAGACTGAAAGCGGAGAGAGAGGCAGTTGTGTTTTATTCGCTTTTCTCACTAGCAGGACCAGCTGTCTGTTATGAACTTGATACTCCCACTCTCCCCCAAAGCGATTGCCCCCCGGAGGCCCTCTTAATTACGAAAGAACCACTGGTGCCCTTCCCTTTTCCTTCCTTGGTGGTGGGGGGGGGTTTTTTCCGATTTGTCTATGGGCGCACGCGCTGACTGTCGCCGGGGCCCACCGCTGACATGGGCCTGGCATGCCGCCACGTGTACCCCCGCATGTAGTCGTGGCTGACGGTCGCACGTGACCAATTCTTCGGTGGATAGGTCCTACGTGAGCTCAGTGCACACAGCCGTTAGATTATATGGGTCCCCACGTGGGACCCACTGATATCAGCTGTAGGGGGAGCACGTTGGACTGCGGGCGTTGGGGGGCTAACGGTGGGTCGCGCTGCAGACAAACGCGGACGGTCGTCAGCTCAGTCCTAATCGTTGTTGGGCAAATGGGGACAAACGAGATACGAGGATAGGAACGTGTTTTGAAAACACTTTGACTTTTTCTTCTTCTTTTTTTAATTGCCTTTGGCAGTTAATTAAATTGCTTGCTCTTTCTAGGAGAGTGCAATGGGATGCGCAATAATTTCGCATTACGTCGAATCGGATGGATCCTTCAGATAAATCATGTCCAGATTCAGGCTGTCCTTGAGCGAAACAACGCAAGCTATGATACCATTTATGCTGGATAGGGCAATATAGCTAATTATGGAAAATGAGTAAATTATAGATTAGCTCGTTGATTAACCTTACCATTTAATCATTGCCACTTAACAAGTATGGTAATCTTATCTAGCAGGTCGAAATCTCGAACCAAAGAAGAGATGTGGGCAACTCTATTATTGAGACTCCACCTACGAATTATGTAGGATAGCCAATTTTGGTAATATCAAAATGAGTGGCTGGGGAAGAATGACTCAAATATCTTCTAATTTTTTTCCTAAAACTAGGATGACACATAATGAATTCTAGAACCAACCGTATGTTTATGAAGGTTGAGACGCCATGCAATAAAGCTAGGCATTGTTTGTTTCATAATAAAGGAAAATATTTTCTTATGGAAATTATTTTTAAGGAAAATATTTGGTTTTCATATGTTTTATGGTTTAAGGACAATGATTTCCCTTTTTATGAGAAAAGGAAGCCATATTCTCCTAATTTAAACTTATTGGCTTCAACCGATAGAAATTATTTTCTGTAAATCAATGATTTCGGAAAGCAATTTTCAAGAAATATTTTGCCTTCAAATAAATGGATTCTAAGTCAAGAAGAGTGAATAAAGTGAGGATGCATAAAAGTGCTACTTCATAAGTCATTATAACTTAGCGAGCATGGTAATTCAGTTCTACATGTTCAAGCTTTGAAGAAGAAAATCATGCATTGTCAATAGACATGTGAAATTTGTGTGGTACCAAATAATTTAAAAACTAAACGGAGCAATGATCACGACATTCTCCCAATTTTCTCCCCCATGACATGTATTTGTAATCACTTGTCTAACGTGCAAAAATGGAGAGACGAATTATATGCTCGTCTTTATCTATAAGTGAATTCAGGATGATGAGGTGCACATCATAGGGAAAATTGTCCAAAATTATTGCATTAAACATTTTCAATGTTGCTAATTAAGTCATAAATCATTTTTACATTTTGCTAATTAAGTTAATCTGGCTAATTTCGACCGGAAATCACTCACAATAAGTGTTAAAAAGAGTGTTAAAAAGAGAGGTAGAATCACACATTTAATTCGTTGTTGGGGCTTCACTTATGAAATATACAAGGTTGCAAAGAATTTGAACAGGAGAGGGGAGAAGAGCCATGCATTCCTCTCGACTTTTTTAAACCTCGAGGACGTTTATCTATTAAATTCCTTATCGATTACCTCTTCAATTTGCAAATTCGAGACAACTTATCCGGTTATCTTCATCTGAACAGTCCTAGGTATCTGATAATAGTAATTATACACATGATTTCATGAATTATAACAGTTCCTTCATCTTTATTATCAATGTGAAATTTAACATCATAGAAATTGTTTCGAAATTAGGAAAAAGGAAGACTCGTATGTTACGATTTTGATCGACTTATAGCAAATAGTAAATTAGACGGAAAATTATTAGTCAAACCTGTCGAGAAAAAATTCACATGCCATTACTTTTATATTGATTCTTTTAACGGGCCAAAGCAGTTAATCAAAAAGTAACTTTCGATTAGTAGCAAACCTCATAGCTTACTGGTGTTGACGAAAAGGCTAAGATACGTTTGACACTAAATAATGTCTCAAGTGCAGTAATTGACAACTTGGTCGACAGTTTCTTGCCAGAATGACGAGGGAAGTAGAAAATGGTCAAGTGTTGGGAATAATCAGTTGGTATAGTGCAGTCGGTCAACAAGAAAATTCAATTCTTATGACTGGAAATATCAACATGCAGTGGCTGAATGTTGGAACAAAAGAGTCAATGTAACCGTGAAGTGGTTGACTCAAAATAATTGCTTGCAACGGTCGACCGCAGGTTATCAACAAGAAAACCCAACTCTTATAAATGGAAATATCAACATGCAGTGGCCCTGCATATTGGAACAAAAGAGTTAAGATAACCATCAAGTAGTTGAGTCATAATAATTGGTCATAACGTCGAATTTGGATTATTAACGCCTTAAGCCTAGGTTTGGTAGCCCAAATTCAAATCAGATAGAATAACAAAATATTTTATTTGGTATTTGATGACTCCTTTGGATTGGATATACCTAGATAAAACTCAACTCTTATAAATAGAAATATCAGCATGCAGTGGTCTTGCATATTGGAACAAAAGAGTTAATATAACCATCAAGTAGTTGAGTCATAACAATTGGTCATAACATCGAATTTGGATTATTAACGCCTTAAGCCTAGGTTTGGTAGCCCAAATTCAAATTGGATAGAATAACAAAATATTTTATTTGGTATTTGATGACTCCTTTGGATTGGATATACCTAGATAAAACCCAACTCTTATAAATGGAAATATCAACATGCAGTGGCCTTGCATATTGGAACAAAAGAGTTAATATAACCATCAAGTAGTTGAGTCATAATAATTGGTCATAACATCGAATTTGGATTATTAACGCCTTAAGCCTAGGTTTGGTAGCCCAAATTCAAATCGGATAGAATAACAAAATATTTTATTTGGTATTTGATGACTCCTTTGGATTGGATATACCTAGATAAAATGTCAAATTAAAAATCCAAGCTATATGGTGGGATAAATCCAAATTGGATATATATTTTTTTTAAACATAACTTAAAAATTTCTTCCAACAATGGAATGGAGTGATGCATCTGACTTCGCCAAGCATCATGCAATGACCACTACCACGACAATTGATCATCGTCACCTCCGACCACTGCTCCTCATCATCGTCATATAGCCAACCGTGCTCTAATCATCGAGGGTGAAAATAGGAAGTTATATGCCACATGGTCATAACCGTCAAAGAACTCGAATCCTTTCACGAGTGCGCTAGATCCTTTGAGCTCGTCATCCACAATAGAGGAATGCCTACTATCATCACTCGTTGCCTTTGCGTCGTCCACTGGTGGATCTTCGTCCACCTCCTCCCCGCCCTTTACTACTCCCAGATTGTCGGCTTTGACATCAAGTCATACCCAAGCTTTGCATGTGGTGTACACCACCCTGTTATCGACTTTACATCGGTCGTTGCTACCTCGTCATCATGGCCACTACCTCCCCCAATCGTTTGGTGACCCGAGGCTTATCTTTGCTGGTGTCTGAATCATCTCTAATACGGTGAAGCTGAGCGATGACTATGGTCTGGAGGTGGAAATGGTAGTGGATGTGGCAAAATTGGTCGTAAAGGAGATGAATTGGAGGGAGTTGAAGAGAGCGTGTTTGAGATGCTGGTGAGAAAGCTCAAGGGATGAGATCTGGATATACAGGAGATTGCGCTGGACAAGTGATATTTTCAAAAAAAATTTAATCTCATCATGAATTCCAACAAACATGAGATGGAATTTTCTATGACCCAAAGAAATTTTTAATTTCACCTTATTTTATCCCAACTCGAATCCAAATGATAAACTCAATCTAAGTGTATTTATTGTAAAACACCTGGTTAATGACAGAAAACACTCCTCTAAAACCCCTCAGGAAAACTTGGTCTGTTTGGCAAATTTTTTGGGACCCATTTGGCCAAATACCAGCTTTTGCAAAGCTGAAAATCCAAAATAAGTGGGCTTTTCAGCATTTTTGAAAGGCTGAATCTAAGGTTGATGAAATTTTTTCTTTCAAAATCAGCCCCCACTTATTTTTGCTATTTTAATCTTTCCCTTGCATTGTTCATCTTTAACCCGGGAATTGGACCAACGCTAGTGCGGGTCAAGAAGCTGGACGAATGTCAGCAAGGAGTTGCCTAAGGTTGTGCAATACCAGCGTCGCCACTGGGGGTCACATGACCTCGAAGACTCATCACCTAGCTTCCGCAATGCCAAAGTGGAGATCCGGCTTGCTCGAGGTCACGCGACCTTGACAACCCTCTATAAGGCTGAAGGGCATGTTTTAGGAAGTCCCATCGTCGAAAGGCCAGATTTACGAAGCTCAAAGTTGGGCAACCGTGGCGTTGCTCTGCCTGAAGTTGTGTGACCTTGATGACTCGTTGTCAAGGGTTTACTCGACTTCGGTGATTGCCGCCTAGAGGTGTGACCTCAACGACAGGTTTAGTCGAGCTTTGCTATGACGGTGAAGCTTCGCCAAGCTATGTTGAGCTTTGCTGCGACGGTCGACACTCGCATTGTTGAGCTCTATCATCAATTGTTTCCCTTTGGTCATCAAGTTGCCTCCCTCCCTTAATTATTTATTTATTTATTTATTTAATATAACTTCAAAGTTGCTTTATAAAGTATTCAGCAATATTAATGATCCAAATGCCATTTGCTTCCCACAAATTCACCTTCACTCAAAGATCCTTGGAGAAATGGCTTTAAATACCCCAAAATTGAACCACAGACAGCCTAAATCCACACATGCATTATGTGTGATTTGTTAATCTTACTTTTGAAAAAGCAACCTCCCTCTCTATACACACACAACTTAGGCCGTGTTTGGTTCAGTATTTGAGGAAAGTATATTGAAAAATATAAATACTTTAGGTTAAATGATTTTCTCAAGTGCAAATAATGTTGGGTAAAGTGTAATTAAAAAGTGACTTGGGAATCAACTTTAATATAAATACTATTTGGAAAAAACTAAACTTATAAAGATTTTCGTTATATATTTTACATTAATTAATTAAAAAAAGAAAATTTATTTGGCCAGAGCCAAATCTAGCACTAGCGGCCATTATAAGGTTGCACAATCTTAAGTGACCTCTGATGTGGGCCGCTTGAGATTGCGTGACCTCGGGTAGCTCTCAATTGAGGTCATGAAGGTCACCATTATCGGGTCTGGCTCGTCAAAAAAGGAAACCACATGTACTTTTAGCCAACTCTCCATACCATGGAGCCTCCACCCAAGGTTGAGATCACCATGGTAGCTTGACCCTACCATTGATGCCCTCATCACCCGCCACCCCTCTCCTTGTGCTATAGTGAGTCGCTCGAGATTGGCCTCATGCTCACAAGGTCGTGCAAGCTCTAAGCAGAGCTCAGCTATGGCATCAACAAAAAGAAATTGTATAAACACTGAGAAAAATCAAGGATGAAAATTAAGCTAGGGAGAATGACATAAATGGTCATTGAACTTTCGCTCAATATGCAATGTGATTTCTGAACTTTTCTTTCAATGTGATATTTGAACTGTAACTCAATATATAATATGGTCCACAACATTTCAATTTGTTCAATATGATTTTTGAATTTTTGGTACATGTTAAATTTAACCTCTAAATTATATAAAAGTGTTCAATATTATTTATGAACTTGAATTAATGGAATGACAATGTTGAATATTTTTATATAATTTAAGAACTAAGTTGGATATATTTTAAAAATTCAGGATCATATTAAATAAATTCAAAATTCGGAAATCATATTATATATTGAATTAAAATTTAAGAATTATATTGAATAAATTAAAAATTTATGGCTTATATTGTAAATTGAGTTAAAGTTGAGCGATAATTTAAGAGAGGAAGAGGAGAGAGGGAGAGAGAAATTTCCCGGTCTTTACCCGGAGAGAGAGGGAATCCATGAACGTCGCCCACCGTCCTTAAAAGGAAATATCTTCCCGTCGACACGTCGGACGCGATGAATCCTCCCTGATTGGAACCGAAAAGAAAGCTGCAGATTCTAAATCCGACAGCCCGACCCGACCCATTCCATATATCGCCCCGGATAACGACCCCGTTTATCCGATAAAGCACTCCACGTGTCCGTCTTCAACCTCCGTCTCCCGCTCGCTCGCTCGCTCTGCAGCAGAGCAGCACTTCGCGGATGACCTTGGAACGATCGGTCGACCTTCAATTTCCATCCGGCTCGGAAACCTCATGATCTAGTTAAATTACCACAATGACCTTCTCGCTCTCTCTCCCCTTGCCTTCTCCCAAGCCTCGGGGTCTTCGATCCTCCAAGGAAATCCTACAATCCCCCATTCGCCGGAGATTCCTCGCCGGAGACCTCAGCTTCGCCGCCGGCGGGCGGAGATGCTGCTCCGGCGCCGGAATTGTCAGAGCCAAGCCCAAGGAGCTGGTCCTCGGCAACCCGTCGGTGACCGTCGAGAAAGGCAAGTACAGCTACGACGTCGAAACCCTAATCAACAAGCTCAGCAGCTTGCCGCCCCGCGGCAGCATCGCGCGTTGCCTCGACATGTTCAAGAACAAGCTGTCGCTGAACGACTTCGCGCTCGTGTTCAAGGAGTTCGCGCAGCGGGGCGATTGGCAGCGCTCGCTCCGTCTCTTCAAGTACATGCAGCGCCAAATCTGGTGCAAGCCGAACGAGCACATCTACACGATTATGATCAGCCTGTTGGGGCGCGAGGGCTTGTTAGATAAGTGCAGAGAGATATTCGATGAAATGCCCAGCAACGGCGTCTCTCGGAGCGTCTTCTCGTACACGGCTCTGATCAACGCGTATGGGAGAAATGGACAGTATGAGGTTTCGCTTGAGTTCCTTCATCAAATGAAGAAGGAGAGGGTGTCTCCTAGTATTTTGACTTACAATACAGTGATTAATGCTTGTGCTAGAGGTGGTTTGGATTGGGAGGGCTTGTTGGATTTGTTTGCAGAGATGAGGCACGAGGGAATACAACCTGATTTGGTTACTTACAATACATTGCTGAGTGCTTGTTCCAATAGGGGATTGGGCGACGAGGCAGAGATGGTTTTTAGGACCATGAATGAGGGAGGGGTAATTCCTGATATAACCACGTACAGCTACCTCGTTGAGACTTTTGGGAAACTGGGTAAGCTAGAGAAGGTTTCGGAACTCCTTAAGGAAATGGAGTCTGGAGGGAATCTGCCAGATATCACATCGTACAATGTTTTGTTAGAGGCGTATGCGCAGTCTGGGTCTATCAAAGAGTCTATGGATGTGTTTAGGCAGATGCAGGCAGCCGGGTGCGCCCCTAATGCAGCCACTTATAGTATATTGTTGAATCAATATGGGAAGCATGGGAGATATGATGATGTTCGTGAGCTCTTTCTTGAGATGAAAGTGAGCAATACTGAGCCTGATGCTGCTACATATAATATACTGATCCAAGTATTTGGTGAGGGTGGGTACTTTAAGGAGGTGGTGACTTTGTTCAATGATATGGTAGAGGAGAATGTTGAGCCGAATATGGAAACATATGAAGGCTTAATTTATGCATGCGGGAGGGGAGGACTGTATGAGGATTCTAAGAAGATATTACTTCACATGAATGAAAGAGGGATATTACCGAGTTCCAAGGTCTATACAGGGGTCATTGAAGCGTATGGGCAAGCTTCATTATATGAGGAAGCTCTTGTTGCTTTTAACACAATGAATGAGGTCGGTAGCAAGCCAACTGTTGAAACCTACAACTCTCTTATTCATACATTTGCAAAAGGTGGTCTATATAAAGAGGCTGAGGTAATATTGACTAGGATGGGAGACTCAGGAGTTGCGAGGAACAGGGACTCCTTCAATGGCATGATTGAGGCTTTTAGGCAAGGAGGCCAATTTGAAGAAGCAATTAAAACTTACGTTGATATGGACAAGGTCCGATGTAATCCCGACGAGAGAACTCTTGAAGCTGTTTTGAGTGTTTACCGCTTTGCAGGGCTAGTTGATGAGAGTGAAGAGCAGTTCAAGGAAATCAAATCCTCTGGAATATTGCCTAGCGTTATGTGTTACTGTATGATGGTGGCTGTCTATGCAAAGTGTGATCGGTGAGTGCTCATTCTGTCTTCATCCAAAAAAATTTGACAGTCATTTACGCTTTACCTGTGCTGTGCTGCTTGGTCACTTCTGCCATAGCGCCTGTTCATTTTTTTCATCCACTCTAATGGATAGGCATGGATTACTGGTCGTTTGAGAAACAAAACAGCGGTAGTGTTAGGAACTCCTCAGTGTCAATTGTGCTGCGCAATGCTCTTCTTGATACTAGGGAACAATGGCATTACCTGATCATTTCTCTTCAATAGCTCAAGTTTAACCTACTGCTAGGTGATTAGGCTCTACATCTTGCTGCTATGGAGATGGCTGTCCTTTCCTATGTGGAAGAATCATCAATTAAATTTTTGTCAGACATCCTTATATCCTGTAATTCTTGAAATATGATCTCGTGCATGCAAGAAGAAGTCAGATCCATCTAAGATAGCATTTTCAGGAACGCGTTAGCTTTAAAAGGCATTATACTGACCGCAATATGAAACCGATTATTGTACTTATCCTCTTACTGCTGTTAAGTTGGTGAAATGGGCTTATCCTTATTTGAGTGACCTTCTTCTGGATCTGCTTCCAGAATTTGTGAGAATGCCCTTCCGGAACTTCTATTAACTTGCTGGCTGCAGTTTTGTTTCCTTTTGCATAGCTACATTGAATTTATTTTCCCCCCTGTGCCCATCTCTTGGTTGGCTCAGTTCTGGCGACTCTTTTTTCCATGAAATCCTGCTTTACAGTGCCATACTTTTGTTTTTCCACAAATTGCATCACTTGGTCAACCTTTTCTTTTCATTATGATTTTACCTTTTTCCTTATTGCCGAAATTTAAGGGAACGAGTCGATGTCGAAAGGTAGATGGTAAAGAATGATGATCCATACCTTGTTTTTGTGAGGGCGAGCTAATGTTTATCTGGAGTGAGATTCAATCAATAATGTTTTCATCGTTAAAGCGATCTCTATCATTTCACAATCATGCTTTGTAATACCTGATCTTAGTAGGAAATATTCATTGCTTGTGTGGTATTATCTTTTACAAATTCAATGTGGGAAAACAAATATAAATCAGAATTAAATGTTAGAACTGTGTTGTTGTTCTACCTTGTCCGTTTATGTGTTTTTGTGGTTGCAAATCTGCAGTTGTTTCCATGTGGTGGATGTCATCATTGATACATTGGTGAATTGTCTGTTAAATGCTATACACTTAAAGAAATTATCCAACCATTACTGCAAGAGGATTTGGCTAATCCATACTCCATCAAGAAGTAAAGGACCTTTTTGCAGTATACCTTTTGATGATCACTTTCACTATTAAGCTGTTGTATTTCCAGGTGGGATGATGCCTATGGTTTGCTGGATGAGATGTGCATGAATAGTGGATCAAATATTCATCAAGTGATTGGGCAAATGATCAAAGGGGACTATGATCACGATGCAAATTGGCAGATTGTGGAGTATGTTCTTGACAAACTTAACTCTGAAGGATGTGGTTTGGGGAACAGATTTTACAATGCGCTTTTAGAGGCACTTTGGTGGCTAGGCCAGAAAGAACGCGCTGCCAGAGTGCTCAGTGAAGCAACAAAAAGGGGTCTGTTTCCTGAACTTTTTCGGAAAAACAAACTAGTATGGTCCATTGATGTACACAGGTATGTAGGATTTATCTTTTATTCTCAGTTATATTCTCTTAAACCATTTGCTTGCCTGTACTGACGTTGCCCACGTCACAGAATGTGGGAAGGTGGTGCATATACTGCCATATCAGTTTGGCTAAATAGTATGAGGGAAGCGTTCTTAAATGGAGAGGATCTTCCGCAAATTGCAAGCATTGTTGTTGTGTAAGTTCCTGTTCTGCTTATATTCTGCTTTTCTCTTCTTTATATACTTATAATGGTAAATGGATACATACAGTAGAGATGTTAATTCTGATTAATTCCAGTTATGGTTTTTCTTTGGGTTGAGCTAAGCTGAATCTCTCCAAGTCTATGAGCTGCAACTGGCAGGTGCATCTATTTCTCCAATGATATGATTAAACCTTGGTCCTTGGGGGTGCTAAAAAGTCCAAAAATCTTTAGTGTATGTGTCAAATTAGCACTCCGACGCGTAAGCTGCAAGTGATGCCATATTACTTTTTATGCACCGGGTAATAACTTTCTTGAACTCAATTTTTTGTGGCTTTATCAGTGGAATGGCAGTGAGCAGCACCTAGTTGTGGACAAATCCATTAAATGAAGATGCTTCTTAACCCTCCCTATTGAAGCTTTTAAGTAGTGAAGCACTTGCTTCCTTTTGGTTAGAGTATCGATGGACTTCTTATGGTTCCCCATATCCTTGCATTGGATGAATTGTCCAACAGCTGCTAAAATTATTTTCTTACCAATTTTAAGGTCATGGATTGCCTATTGCAGTCCATTTGTGAAAATTTGACTGGAAAGATAAGTCAAGCTAATTATGAAAGCCGCACAATCACCTTGTGGCAGATTCTAGCATATCTGCTTCTCATTGAGAATAATACACAGTTAATGATCTATCAGAATCTTCACATGGTCTCGTGGACTCATTCAACTACATATCAAGATTCACGAGTTTCTCTTGCTTATCACCTGGTTGTTAAATATACTATCAAGTCATTTCTGCCTCTCATGTTCACCATCAACAATTCTCAGATTACTGGTCAAAGAATATGGCATTTATTTCCATTTGTACTTCTTCTCTAGAAATGTTTTAATTTTTTGCTTTTTGTTAAACTGCTTGTGTTTCTTATTCTCACTCGATTATCTGTTGGCCAGTCGAGGACAGATGGAGAAAAGCTCAACCAGTCAAGAATTTCCTATTGCAAAAGCTGTCTCGTCGTTCCTTCAAGAAACTTTGTCATCATCCTTTGGTTTCCCAGGCTGGAACAGGGGTAGAATTGTCTGCCAGAGGACACAGCTCAAGAAAATTCTTTCTGGGATCGAATCCTCTCCAGATGGATCCAAGAATGATAGATTAGTAGTTTTGAGCAACTTCCCCTTTTCTGCGCCAGGAGCGAGAATCTCTCAAAGGAACGATAATCCCCATACCGAAGCAAAAGAGAGGAAAAAGAGAGAGCTTGTTACTAGCGCAGCTTGAAGGGGTATATGAAATCTATCCTCAGTTTTGTGAAAACATGACAGTTATTCCCAACTCAGTCACAGAGTCGGGATTTCAAATATCAGCTCCAGCTACGCAATTTGGCTGAAGAATCTCCTCTTCGAGAGCGGTTAAGGTCTTTGCCAAGCTCAGGGAGACTCGGCCCCAGAAAGACAAGCCAGTAATGGAGACTCGGTCCCTCAACTCCACACTGGGATACAAATAGAATGAATGGAAGGATTATGATTTTGCAGCTTTGGAGATATTTCTTTCCTCCAGATTAAATGTACATTAAATTTGGCATGTAGTAAAGGGTTGTCTTTTTTAACTCGCAATTGCGCAGCCAGTGCTTTTTTTTTTTTTTTTATCTTCGGTTATAAGGTCATTCAATGAAGCAAGAAGCTTGCGCTACGTCTGTATTTATACTAGGTTCCTCTTAACCTTGATCTTTTAGTAATGGTCGGAAACCAATATCATGACTAGATTAAAGAGAAGCTGGCAAGAAGTCGTCATCAAATGCTTGCTCCCAAGGCATGCGCTGAATGCGCTGATTTTTGTTTCTGTACTGTTTTCTTCTGGACAATTGTCATTAATTTCTGTTAGGTCATGGAAAACTTTTGTGTGCAGAAAATTCCTGTAGCTTCAGTGGACATGAGCAATTGTTCTGCGAAGTGGGTCTCTTCTCCTCTAATCATATCTTTATCGACTCTTGTAAGAATACATTAACTATCTTAGACTCTGTAGCAATTGCAACTTGTGCTTAACTTGGCAACTACTTCTTCGATTCAGGGAGGCGCAAAGTTGCTGTTTCGCCCCCCTGGATTGATGGTTGTGGACTCTTGCATGGGCAGTGGACACGAGTGGGGGCTTCATTGTGAAAAGCTGGTAAGTGCCACGTGGTACTTCACCATCTCCATTCTTTTACTATTCTCTTCCTTTTTCGCACTGGTGGGATAAGGGAATCTTTTATTAACAAATAAAACTGAGAAGAGCACAGTTCAAAAGCAGAGTGCATGTTACTCATGCTCCTCAAATGGCATTATTAGAAAAAGCAGATCTCTGGTAGAGAGTACAATTAGTAAGATGAAATATGATTTCATTGGCATCAAATTGCAATTAATCAAGTCGCAGGATAGGGTTTTGAGCCTTAGGAACAAGTACTTAACATCTGTTGTGGTGCATAGATTATTCCTGGTGTGCTTTTCCTACTCTTATGTATAACTAGCCACAGCTCTCTCTCTCTCTCTCTCCTCCTTTTGTTAGACTTTAATGAAAGACCAAAAGATAGAGCCTAATCTGCACCTGAATAGATCAAAAAGATAAGATCCTAACTTGGGAAAAGCATGGTGTCTTCTCCACTTTATGGCTTTTGGATTAATCGAAGCAAAACTCGATGCAACATACATGGTGGTTGCTTTCAATCCCACTTGCTTCTTTTTCTCTCTTTTCATCCAATTTAGGGAGACATGATGTATCTTCGAGACTAAGGAACGACTTTAGCTTTTACCTACTATTTGTAGTGTGGATTTCTTTTGGAGTAGAAAAGATAGTTCACAAAATGTCATGCGCAAAACATGCGATCGGCGCGCGCATGTAGAGAGAACAGCTGCTTGCATTTCCGTCAAGATGACTGTGACAACAATTATTCTTCAATATGATGAGTCTGTTCTTTATGTCTTGTCAACTACTTTTGTTGGGCTGCTCATCGAATTTAGCAGCTGGATTTTTACTTCTTTCTATCGAGAGGACTTCCAGGTTCGATTTGTCCGATTATCGAACCGGGTCCTTTGGCATTTCCTTAATTGTTGGGGGTGTGGGTTCGAGTTCTACGACTGCATGCTCTTTACGGGTCAAATTTTAGTTCTTCAGATGTCACTTGTTCAAGCACAAATTCGGGGAGAGGGCTAACGAAAGTTACAACTTATGGCGATCGATAAGATATCGTCGGAATTGTGAGGAAAAGAAAAAGTTGAAATTTAAGGTGAGACGGGAGTTGATTTATGGTTGTTGGTGGAGGCCCAGAAAACCTTATCTTGTCTTATCCTGCCAACGCACCCCACCACCGAGGGTTCACAAAATTGTACGGACGTTCAGAGATAAGATTAAATAAAATAAAAAATCGCTACTTCATTTGATTCGATATAGATCGAATATTCGATGCCCACCCTCGAAACCCCATCTTCATTGGCCCCACGAAGAATTGCCATCTTCTCCCCCTCAAACCAATGGATAGTTCAACCCAAGATCTTTACATGTTTTCCTTTCCATAGTAAGCCCCGAGAGATTGTCTAGATGATTGATAGCGGTGTTCAGTCTTTTTGCTCTGCCTGCCTGGGCTTGAAGTATTAATTGCCTTCTCTTAACAAAACTAGTTGGGCGTGCGAATCTCGGTGTCGGTACTAAGTCAAAAACTGGAGCATTAAAGTTAATGGAAATTAGTCGGGTGCTTGACCTCGTCGTCGTAAAGAAGCAAAGTATAATACGGTAAAGAAGCGAATTATAAGAAGGTTCGTGTTCTTCTTTCTTTCTTTCTAATTCGTATTCAGTGGGGAACTGGCGCGCGTGCCAGCTGGGGGGGAGATGTATTTGTCTGTGTATTCTAGGAAGAAGCAAAGGTAACTTTGGCACTTCGCTTAGCTTTATTTTGGCGACAGAAGAAAAGAAGGGGAAAAGGACTCGGGTGGGCGAATTGCCTTTCACTACTAAAATATCGAGTTGATTATCGAGTTGATTTTAGGTCAGATGGGATTAGTTAATTGGGGCACAATGGCTGGAAAATCGTGGGTTTCCGTCCTAGATTGACAATTGTTTAAGAGGCCCAGTTGATGAGACAACCCCTGAACGTATTTTGACCAGATTCATTCGGCTAAGGAAAGCGTCTACTTTTTGGGGATGGCGATAATATTTCTTAGAAGGGACATCTGGTTAAAGGATCATGTGCTGTGCGCTCCATTCTCGATTCTGTGCGCCACATGCTTTGATTGGGGCTTCTGAGTTTGGCTGCTGCCATTTGGTTGGACCCGTCAAAAATCCACGTTCTAGATACTTTTCTTTTTCTTTTTCTCTTCTTTCCCCATTTTAAGCAGCTTATTTTATCCGAATATATCTCGTCTTTGACATTTTAATTTTCTTTATTTTGCAGGTGAAGTAACGATTGCTTTTTCTTCTTCTTCTTCTTTTTTAAATGTCTAAAGGATCCACTAATGATGGTTCCGAAGAACTCACCCCATGATTGTTGACACTTCTAAATAATAATATAGGTGACTGGATGCGAGGTGAACTGATGAGTGATGAAATTGACGTTTTGACATTTTTAGTGATGAGTAGTACTTCTCAGATTTCTTTGAGCTCCTTTTCCTAGCTAGTAGGTTGAATACCTATTTTTCGATGCTCGAAGCTATTTCAATTTAACTTATAAGAAACGCAAGTTTCTCCACTTTAATGTATCGCTAATGATTGCCAGAGTGCTGAATCATATAAAATTCCTTAGGCAAAATCTCTCACTGTGATCCCAATTAAACCAAATTCATTCAATATATATAATTTATCTATACGCATATAACCATTGATGTTTGTACAAAACAAATTCACCCATTTTGTGCATTAAGCTTGAAAGATCATACCTTTTGAAAGAACAAAAACACGAGGAGGGAAAAAAAGAATTCAAGAAAACATCACTAGTAAATAAGTAGACAACTGTTATGCAAGATCGAGAGATATAAGATAATCCATTTTTATTTCATAAGAAGATGTTAATTTCTCTGCCATTAAATAGAGCATGTGCGAAATATATCTAAAATTAACTAGTTAGTTCGATAAAAACACTGCACTCTAATACTGTCGATATTTTTATGATGTAAAATTTTTGGCCAATAAGAATGCGAGAAAAACTAGGATTATGTTCTCTCTCCTTTTTTGTACCCCCGAAAATAGAGTCCGTCTTTGAAGGATTTTCCCAGAAGGGAGAATGGTATAAAAAAAGGCCCGCTATCCTCGTCGTACCCGGACTGATTTCCAAAGTGAATTCCGTTCAGAAAATATCTCAGCCGTCGGATTAAGGAAATATCTACGATTCACGACAAGTAAGATGCACCGTCCATTTTCACTTTTCTTTTTTCTTTCTTTCTTTTATTATTATTATTTTTTTTACTTTCGTCCTATATATGCCATTTTCATTCCACCTCACAGGTCTCGTCCCGTCCGGTCCGGTCTCTTCCCTCCCTTCCTCCCTCCTTCCCTCTCTCTCTCTCTCTCTCGCCGTCCAACCGTACGGACTCTCGGTTCCGCCGCGAAGAGGAACGGAGCGGACCCGGTCCCTCGCCGTCGCCGGTGCGAGAGAATGCCTCCCCCACGCGCCGCCACCCCCGAAGTCGCCGGCGACGAGAGCTCCGGCGCCGGGGAGATCATGCTGTTCGGGGTGCGGGTGGTCGTTGACTCGATGAGGAAGTGCGTGAGCCTGAACAACCTGTCTCAGTACCAGCACTCGCAGGACGCGAATCCGCCCAACGCCAGCGGCGGGAGCGGCAACAAGGAAGAGGCCGCCAAAGGCTACGCATCGGCCGACGACGCCGCGCACAACCCCGGCGGTGGCCGCGAGCGCAAGAGAGGTATGCATTTCCCATGTGTTCTAGTTCTCGTCGGAACGATCGGTCTTCGGAGTATCGCATCCGTAGGGGTATCGGTAGTAATCGGTCTCCAAAGTGCCTGATTTGAGATTTACTTACCTGCATGCGATGTGATCGCTGCTTTCTGCAAACTTCTCATCATCCGTCATCACTCGTCATTTCCATTATTGTAGCTACCTTATTGTATTTTTTTATCCGATGCGTTTCCCTGGGAATCATCGATTTCGATAAATTAATCTCAACCTCCAATGAATTAGTTTCGACGTTGAGGATTGGTTAAGAGCTTTGAGTACTTTATCAGCTGTTCAACGAAAGGCTGATTTGATTTCAGTCTTCAAATATTGATCTGAATGTTCAAAAATCGCTGCTTTCGCTAGTTTATATCGGTCGGATCCTTCTTTTTTCCTGCTAATGCTGAGTTATCGTCGTTAACATGTACAAGGAAAGTCATCTGATGCCTTAATGGGATGGAACTTGGCCATACGTGTGTCTGAAATGCGTTAAATGGGTTTTTTATCTGTTTTTTCTGTGGACTTCATCAGGAGTTCCTTGGACAGAGGAGGAGCACAGGCTGTTCTTGTTGGGATTACAGAAGGTGGGGAAAGGAGATTGGAGAGCGATATCCAGGAACTTTGTGAAGACCCGCACGCCCACTCAGGTCGCGAGCCATGCCCAGAAATATTTCCTGCGCCGAAGCAACCTCAATCGCCGGCGGCGTCGGTCCAGCCTCTTCGATATAACCACCGATTCTGTACGTATCTCATCAACTTCTAGATGGCCCCCTTTATTATCTTTGAAGGTCGTCTTTGTTCCCGTTGGCTGATGAGGATTCGGCGAAATATCGTGGAAGTTGACCTAGACCAATAGAGTCTTTTCTTAGGTCTAGCTTCTTCAAGTTGAATCAAAGTAAACATTTTGAATTGACTTCACGTCCTGCTTTGATCGAGCCACCTAATCACAACCTTTCTTTTTCTTAGAGAAAATAGATGAGACAAAAGAAGAAATGACACCGTGGTTTTATGGAGCTCATGTCTAGATGAACTTATCAAGTGGCTTGAAACGTGGATCTCTTGAATAGCTGCCATGAATCTATGGATGAGTTTTCCTTAAGCTAACTGTGTCATTTTCTTTCTTTCTTTCTTCTTTTAAGAGAAGGTGCGGGAGGAGGTTACTGTTTTTTATTAGGGATTCTGGTTTTAACAACAAAATCGAGGAAAGATTTAGTGTGTCAAGTTAGACATCAATTATGTGCTAATGGTGGATTTGGTTTCTCGGATTTAGAAAAGCCAATTTGTTTACTGAGGAGTACTAGGAAAAAGCTCAATCTTCCATGTGCAAGGCTCTTAAAAAAATCAGCGGAAGGTCGTGTTGCTCTCTTGCTGTGACAATTTAAAAAATTAGTACCCACTTGCAACCTTTATCTTTCTTATCTTCTCTTTGACCCACCTTTTGGTCCAAATTTTTAATCTTTCCGTTCAAATCGCAATTTTTCTGATGCTTCGCGTCCATATTTTACAGGTGACTGCGAGTACGATGGAGACCGAACACGTTCCTCATCAAGATAATACATATCAGATGAATCCCTTGCCTCGGCATCCGCTTTTGCAAGATACTTGCAACCCGAATGGCTATGTTGCAATGGCCCCTTTCGCGATGCCGATTGGACCAGCAGCGTTTCCAATTCCCGTTCAGAATCGGGTCCCAAATCTAACTCTAATGCAAGGGGGCGGACTCAGTGATTCAAAGTCGAAGCTCGTCCAGCCGACACCTCTTGTCCCAATCCCTTACGCTCCGCTTACCTCCGATCCAAGTGCAAATTTGAAGTCAACAATGGAGCCTCTGTCTCTATCCCTCAATCTCTCCCTGCCTTCAGATCAAGGAGATTCCCCCTCCAGTCATACATCCTTCCAGGCGATGTCCGGCTTCCGCGGTGGAGAGAGCATAATCAGTGTGGCTTGAGAATCTTTTTATCTTGATAGAAAACAAGGAAGGGGGTTCATGTTTAGATCATTATCTGGGTAAAGATAAGATAAGGGGGTGTACGGGCGACTGAATTTGATTTGCCAAATTGTTGTACAGAGCATGGGGCGACAAAGTAGAACATTGCCATGTGCTTTTTCTTTCTATTTAATGCTCTATCTCCATCAGGTATCTGTTAAGTTTGTCGGCTTACATGTGACTGGAAAAAATAACATCATCGATCTTTGGCTAGCGTTCGTGTTTCTTGCTTTGTGCTGAACTTGTGGTCTCTATGGACCCTCAAGGGCAGAAAGAATCTGTGTGGACAACTCGTGAAAGCAAACTCGAGACCTGACATGTCGAAAGGTCGCCTATGGAAGTTTCATCGAAAAAGGATGCGAGACTTCGTAGGGGGTCAAGTTTACAAATAAAACCCAAAGAAATTGCTATCGATGGCCTGGCCTGTCCTAGTTGGGCTTTACAAATGAGTGTCACCTACATTTGACGAATGGGCAGGGGGTTTTCTACACTCTCTTCCTGAAAAAAACGGTCGTATCACCGTACATAGCATCATACTTTTTACGAAAAAATTGTCAAGAAAATTATAAATTTATTATATATTTTGCCAATCAAATCCTTAAACTTTTTAATTTTTGCTAATTCAGTCTATTCAATTAATTTTTATAGGAATTCAATAATGTTGATATTTTTTAATAATATTTTTTATTTTTTATTCTTTTTTGTCTTTTTTCTTTCTTTTGCCAGTGACTTGTCACACATGAGGCGTGGCTGGGTGAGGACAAGCCCTGTTGAGAGCTCCTCTTGCTAGATCTAGTGAGGCCGATGCTCTCCAGGTCTTGCCTTGACTCACCAAAAGCTTGCCCTTGCCCGGCCAAGCCTTACTTGTGGTGAGGCCAACCCACTCGGCCACCTATAAATGGAAGAAGAAAGGGAAACAAAAGGAAAAAAAAAATCAGAAGAAAAAATTAGAAAAAATATTAAAACATTACGATTGAGACCCATATGTTATTTTATCCAAGGGCGATCATCAACGATTCCTCCCGAGCCCTAAAAAGCTCAGAACTTATCATCCGAGAAAGGAACCGTTTCCTTAGCATTTGATTGGGCCCATTCGGGGGAGTAGGGCCCAAGAAGGAGACCGGCCCATTGTCGATCACTCCCCATCTCCAAAGCACACCCATTTGCGGGCCTGTCAGGCCGTTGGACCCCCGATGTACGATGATCATTTACAGAAGGAGAGAGAGAGAGAGAGAGAGAGAGAGAGAGAGAGAGGGGATGGGGCGTTGGATGGGTGGGAAGGAAGTGGTTGATCAGCTCAACTGCCCCGCTCCCCCTCCCTCTTTAATGTCGCCGAACGTCTTCCTCCCCTCCAATTCCCTCTCGATCCTTCAGATCTCCCGCAGGCGTCGACCCCCTCCTGCATCACTATTCCATCTCAGTACTCTCTCCTCTTCGCGTTTCCTCGAATGGCGGGCGGTGTCTTCTCCGCCCTGAGGCGCCTCTACCTCTCCCTCTACAACTGGGCCGTCTTCTTCGGATGGTACTCCTCCTCCTCCTCCTCCATTATTCTCTCTCTCTCTCTCTCCGTCCCGAGTGAGTCCTGATTTCGCGCTCCCGTTTCGTTTTTCAGGTCGCAAGTGTTGTTTCTCGCCGTCAAGACGCTCCGCGAGTCCGGCCACGAGCACGTCTACGGCGCCGTCGAAAGGCCCCTCCAGCTCGCTCAGACCGCCGCCGTCTTGGAGGTATGCGCACCCCCACCGCGCCGCATTGATCTCTTTGTCTCGTGGAGCTTTGTGCTGATTTAATGAGGACGCGTCTTGACTACGAGCAAGGTTTTAGAGGTTTCTCGGGAGTTTGGTTTAGTGCTTAACTAGCCATTATCAATTTGTCGAAAAAATGCGTTATCCGAGTCGAAAGTTCATTTCAACACATGAATTACACCCTTCCTTGCAACGTTGATTTTCGTCGAAGATGGCTTCTCACGTTTCTCTCTCTCTTTGTTGTCCCCATTTCCGGGTTTCTGGATTGGATCTCGGGTAGATCCTCCATGGTCTTGTTGGTGAGTTGAAATCTCTCTTGAGATTATCGAATGGAATTTGTTCTGTTCACATTACACGGATGCTGTATTAACTCCGGATTTCTCTTTAATCTTCTGTTTGTAGGTCTGGTTAGGTCTCCGATAACTGCCACCCTGCCTCAGATCGGTTCGAGATTGTATGTAACCTGGGGCATCCTCTATAGTTTTCCCGAGGTGATTCATCCTACTCATGCGATCTCGTTGTTCCAACTTAATGTCGTTGGGCATATTAATTTGAGCCGAACTTGTGAATGTTCTCGTACTGACGATGTCGTGCTTCTTATGGACAGACTCAGAAACACATAATGGTTAGCTCCTTGGTGATTAGCTGGTCAATCACTGAGGTAAACACAGTTTTATTGTGCTCTCGCTCCGGTAGCCAACTGCACAAGTTCTTACCATTTAAGACAAGCTTATGTTTGAGCATATGCCATAGATAGTAAACCTGCTTTTATGTATGGGTACGAATTGACTGAAAAGCAAGATGAACGGTGACAACAGGGACTTGGCATCATGAACTTACTCTATACAATAAATGACCTTGGATTTAGTTTGCATGCACTTGGCATGGAGACAGAAGCACTTGCCTTAATTTGCTATGCATTTTGTCATATTCGATTCAGATGTCAGAATATTGGTCCTGTTATGACAATGTAAATGACATACACTTCTGAAACTTCCTTCTCGTAGCACTGCCAAACTGACATACATTATGTGTTTATCTTATCTGACATTGATTTCTTCCTAATTCCTGCATGGCATGATTTTTTAATGCAATTTGTCTCTCTAGCATCTGGTTGATGTAATCTGATACTCCGATACAACTCGTTGTATTGATTTTCTCCAGAGTCTGATAGATTAATTTGGGTATCTTGATATGACGTGTGTCATAATGTAATTATCACTATGTAGTATGTGGTTAAATCTATGCTGCTATTTGGATAAACTTGGTGTATTTTCTCCAATTTATGATCTTCCTTCAAACGATTGCCTCTCTTTTCTATTACCTTACACATGGTGATTCTACAATAAGAATCAAGTTATCTTTAGTAATTGCTTTCTATATGCCCTCAATGCATCATAAGAGTTTCTAACGGTTGATTGTAGTCCAATGTCGATTATCATATTCCTCATGACTTCTTTTACGTCAATTTATCTTTTAGTTAGAATTTTTTGTTCAAGAACATGATGTAATATTCTAGCCTTGTTCCTTTCATATGTTCTCAATTTGGTATAATTCAGTACTGAGGACTGAAAGGGTCCAATGAGTTTCTGACTTTGCTTGTCTTGCACTGTCCGTAGTCTGTACTGCTAGGTTATTCATATTGATGTCATACTGAAATTTGCAACTGTGGGAAAACTCAGAGGTTTAGTGCCTTATGGAATAATTATGCATATTTATTTTTGACAGATTATCCGGTACTCTTTCTTTGGCATGAAGGAGGCTCTAGGTTTTACACCATCATGGCTGTTGTGGTTGAGGTAATAAGTTAAGAGATTAGTTTTTGCCTATGTAAACTCTTAGAGAGGCTTGATCTATCTGATATTATATTGCCGTACCTTTTCTGAATGATATGTTTGCACTGTGCAGGTACAGCACCTTCCTGGTGTTATATCCATCTGGCATTGCCAGTGAAGTTGGGCTAATCTATATTGCACTTCCATACATAAAGGTATTTCTTTCTTTTCATTCTTTTTTAACTGAATTACTTCCAGCCAATTGTAAAATGATGAGCATGCCACTTTATTTGGCACTGTATTCCTACTCTGCTCAAAGAAAAGGTTTTATAATTCAGTTATCATCTTTTGGTTGGTTTTGATGTTTTATGTCTGGCTTATTGCGCCAAAGATTTGTTGGATTGAAAAGACGAAATTGTCTGATAATTTCTGCAGCTGTATTAGCTATGTTGGAGTTAGGAGCTCTACATAGGCCCTTTAATTAAAGTTCTTTGTAGATAGGACCAGTAAATGGTCATTTGCCTCAAATCTGAAATACTTGCAGACAATGAGTGTGTGCCCGGCATTGCCCTTATTCATGGTTTCATTTTCTGCATGTGGCTTTGTATGGTTCATGTGCAGTCTTAAATCAGATGCATCGCTTACCTTTTTGACATACTTAACATCAGATACAGGATATGTTTCTTGCCTCTGGCACATTTGTTTGAGAATTGGCATCTGGTGACTGACTAAATATTGGTCTATGCAGAAATCTGAGAAGTATTGCATAAGAATGCCAAACAAATGGAACTACTCTTTTGATTATTTTTATGCTGCTATCCTTGCTCTTGGGATCTATGTCCCAGGTAAGTGTGAAGAATTTGCATTCTTTATTTTAATATTTATTGAAGCTTTTATCTAAGAGAATCAACGAAATATCGGTGCAGGGGGTCCTCACATGTACAGCTATATGCTTGGGCAGAGGAAAAAGGCTTTGGCCAAATCAAAGAGAGAGTAGGATGGGACAATGATTTGGCAATGCCACGTGATTGTCCAAAACTTGTAATTTAGTTTTGTTTTATGTACTATCAACGCTATATTAGTTGTGTGGGGGGAGGGGGAAGGTTTATTTGTGCTGTCTGTGGATTGTTTCATTAAGCTTGCAACGAACAATTTAAAGCAAGTTCAGAATTTTAATATATATCTTCCTTTCATTTTTTTTTCAAATGGGATTAATTTAATTCTGGCCTTCTAACTTGTGCTATTTTTACAATCTTGACCTATAACTTCTCTTTTTTGCCCCCTCTTGTGACCAAGTCCTTGAATTTGCTGATTGTGGAATGTGGTTCTTCCTTCTCTTATCATTACTTACTCTGTCAAGTTGCTGACATGCAAATACCCTCCGTGGATCAGGTAAATGATATGTTGGCGCTGAAGGTGGATTGCATAAATAATGTGGTTGCAAATACTTGTTTTAAATTTATATGTGCTCAGAATGCTTCTTTGTTCTTGATATTGCCACTTTTGTCTTGTCTTGTACACGTCCAGCCCCACCCCCTTGCTCCTTTATGCATAATGAATGACCTGTGTAGATGAATGTTAGTCAAGTCTCTCAGTGTATGCCTGGCTATCATGCCTGGTGTTACACTTGTGCCAACTGAATGACATGTTGTGATTGATTGCATATTTGATACCCATGAGTATCTTTCTAATGGAACATATTTCTCTATACTGCAAGCTGTTCGTTGCCGCAGATTCATCTTCATTTGCCATTATTGTTCGTGTGTTTTCTTTGTAGTTGTTAAGTCAGTGGAAAAGTTATTTTTAATGCGCATGCTGCATGTTGGCCAAACAAAAGCAAAATTGTGTTTGACAGTCATTTCTTAGTCGAGGGAGATTGGATTGGAGGAGGATAGGAGAACAGAGATATAACAAAGCGGATTAGTTATTCTCTATTCTTTTCTCCAAATAATAATCTTATTAGAAAATAGTCATAAATTAGAATGAACGCATAAAATATTCTAAAAGAATAAACAAGAAATTTTAAATTGGATTCACCTGATATTTAAATTGGCTTAATCAATGGCCTAAGGGCGTTAACATTCGATTGTCAGAATATTGGACGACGCAGATCGAAAACTGATGTTATGTAGAATGGCTAAAAGAAAATCTAATGACTCCTCCATAAATACAGACGTTAAACTTTCATCTCTCTGCCCCTATAAAAATGGTTGTTTCGAACATAGTAATAAAAACCACTTTCCGGTCGAAGATTGCGTCGATGGGTAAGCTTAGAACAACAGCGTCGATGGGTGACCTTAGAACAACAGTAAATCAACGATCCTTCTCTATTCTTATAATTTCGAAAGTCATTAGCTTGTGATTGCAGGTTACCCCACCAGAGAAATTATGTTCATCAAGCGAGTGGTTACGGGAATGCTTGTGGCCATCGTGCTTTTTGAGTTCGCGACGGCAACGACCATAGATTCGAGTCGTCTCAAGCGCCAACTCAGGGCGTTTGCTGAGAAACAAAAACGCGAATGCCTAGATTTATGTCACGACACAAGCAAATGTGGCGACAATAACAAGCAAAGTAGAAAGTACGATAAGAGATGTTACGACTCTTGTGATGCCTTTTGCGCTCTATATTGGTACGACCCGCGAGCGTGGATCCTTATGGAGACAATCCCAATTAAAGAAGCCCGAGGCCAATAATATTTTAGATTAGTATAGCTCGGTTGCATATATTAAGCTTAATAGTTTCCGTCCCCTTACATATTTTGTCATTGTGGGTGCTCTCTTCTGTTCTTCCGCTGTTAATCGGACGAAATAATAATATTGTTTTGTATCAAGTGCATCCACATATTTGATTTTATAAACCAATGAGCACGAACAAACTTGGTGTTTGAGTTATGAACCTAGTTTGGCCCGTGTCTTAAGTGATCCATGAAGTTAGGGTTGTATTTCATGTGCACGGATTTGTCTATACATATGGGCTCTCTCATCATAAAAATATATAAAGAAAAATATAGCAATTCAAAAGCAAAACATTCGAAGGAAGGACCATCATGGTAAAAAATAAAAGGTTGAATGACCAATATGATGTTTTATCTACTCCAATGCAAAAAAATTAAAAATTAAAAATTAAAACCTGACTTCACATCATATATGGCTGTTGATGGCGTATCAATTTAACAAGTTTTACAACTCAACTAAACTTTTGTGTTAAATTTTAGGACTATTGTGCACTTATACCTAAATATAATGACTGAAATGAATAAAAATAAGTGCATTGGTGCAAAGGCACCAGTTCTATTGAATTCACCTACACAACTCACAAGCCTTTTTTGACAAATCCTATTGAAGTGTGATTTCTTATTTAATTTGTCTATAAGTTCATCTATTTCACAATGAAAAAAGATCAAATAAGAACCCGGAATGTCTCAATTTTTCAAATAAAGGATCTAAAAGTGTTTTTATTTTCTCAAATAAGGGCATGAAATAGATCTTATTTTGAATGAAAGCCTAAGTGGTCATGTCAATCTCAAAAAATGGCATAACCTCACTGGTTGGTCAAAGACATTTTCTCTCCTTTACATTTTTTTTTTTATTTTCTTTCTTTTTTTCCTTTTCCTTTTTTTTTTTTTTTATAAAAAGACAAACTAAAAAAACTAAAACTTAAAAAAGAAAAAACCCAAATTAAAAACAAAAACTGAGGCCGGAGGGCTGCCCCACCTGCACTTTTCTTTTTTAGGTTTTAGCCTTTTTTGAAAGAAAAATACAAAAAGGAAAAGAGAAAGGAAAAAATTAAAGAAAAAAAAAAATAAAGGACGAAAATGTCAATGACTGATGAGGTCATACCCTTCTACGAGATTGACATGGCCATTCAAGCCATTATTTAAAATACTACTCACTTCAAATCTTTATTTGAGAAAATAAGGGCGCTTCGGACTTTTAATTGAAACAAAGTCTATTTTAGGCTCTTATTTAAAAAAAAATGATGGCGAGTTTAAGCTTTTATTTGAAAATTTCCCTTTTACAATTGTTCTATCATCAAGATCTATCGTAAAAAACAATAGGCGCAATAAAATTGGAATATGCATATGTTAAATTCAATTTATTATTCCAATTTTTTTTTTGTTTTTTGAATGATTGTGTTGTTTTGCCGGACACAGGCACATTTGATCTTTCGAGGTCATCTACATAACTCACTAGTCCACTATAAATTTAGACAAATCACATTGAGGTCTTTTAGTGTTTAAAGTTTACGAATGCTTACTGCCAATGAGATCCATCATTGAATTCGATTTTCTTGCATTAAGCAAATAGATTTATTGTCTTGCAAAGTGCAAATATTTAATATAAAGCATTACACATAAAATAATATTCTAGTTTATCACTTTTGTAAATCCTTGAGAAAATTCCAATAGAGGACCTAAAGTGATCTTATTTTCTCAAATAAGAATCTAGAGTGAACATTATTTCAAATAAGGGATCAAAGTGCTCTAATTTTCTCAAATAAAGATTTAAATTAGACTTCATTTCAAATAAGGGCTTAAAGTGTCCATATTAATATATATATAAAAAAAAAAAAGGCCTAAACTTACCAGTTGTGAAGGGCAATTTCATCTTTTAAATTTTTAAATTTTTTCCTTATTCTTTCTTTTTTTGTTCTTTTCATAAAAAAAACTTTTTAAAAAAAGAGGAAAACATAGGTAACTACCGCCCTATCGCTGGTGGGGTGGTGCGTAAGGTTGGCGGGGCGATGTTGAAGGCCGGTGGGGTCACGATGCCTAGGCGAGGTCCGACACCCTCACCTACTAGAGGTGAAGAACAAGAGGCCCTCGCTAAAAGCAGGAGAGAATGACGACCCTCTCCTAGATTTGGGTGATGATCGTGCGCCTTCGCCCCGGCCAAGGCGATGGTAGCCTACATGACCATCACCTAGGTTGAGGCGAGGGCAAGCAACCCTAGCCTCCGGTTGATGAGGATTGTTGGCCCTTGCCTAGGTGGTAGTTGCTAGCCATCGCCATTGCCCCACCAAGCAATGGGGTGGCGGGTTGTGTTTTCCTTTTTTTTTTCTTTTTTTTTTCTCTTAAGTTTTTTTTTTTAATTTTTTTAATTTAATCTAATTTAAATTTAACCTGTATTTGGATGAAAATATCTTTGATATGCTGAAATATTTTGCCGGCCAGCAAGGTTAAGCTCTTATTTGAAACAGTCATAATTATTTCAAATCCTTCTTTGGAACTAATATGGTAATTTCAAATTCTTATTTAAAATAAAGTTCACTTTGAACTCTTATTTTCGAATTCTTATTTGAAAAAATGAGAACATTTTAAGTTATTATTTGGAATTTTTCCCAAATCCTCTCTCTCTCTCTCTCGGGGTGGCCCACGGTCACTTCATTCCTCCTGACTCTCTTGCTGCCATTGAAAAAAGTCATATTCTATTGCTTTCCTTTTAGTCCAATAAATCTAATCAATTTAGCAAATTTTGCAGCATCTATTTTTCAACTGTACGGAGAACAATTTAAAAAATAAGTCAAATTAATTTCCCCTTTTACGGCGTTTTCTCCTTCCCAATTATGTCATAGTAGATGCTGCAACTTGAATTGGAATTAAAATCAATTGACATCCAAATATTTCATGTAGTAAATATCATCCAAATTGCAACTTGAATTGCATTGAATTTATTTTAATAACTATAACACGATTATCCAATGGCATCAAGCAGGGGAGACCGCCACATCTAGCACGATTACTTAGATTGTAGTCCTCTGCTAACTAAGGTCAGACAATGCTGCGACATTAGAAAAACGAGAACATAAATCACTCTTTTTTTTTTTTTTTTTTGGTGTCTCTCTTTTTAACGAAAAAGAAAAACGTATGTTCATGGTCATCATTTTTAAGTCTTTTGATTTACTTCACTACTAAGTCTATAGCGTTATGATTGCGGCAAATCTCCTAATACTTTGTCCCCAAATATGTCCATCCTAAGTTTGTGTCTGATTAAAAGGGTTATGTTTTTTCTTCAATTGGGCTTTAATTGGTGGATTATGCAAATGGACATAACTCATATTTATCTTTAATTAAGTATAAATGCGGGTGATATCCATCTAGTTAGTCCACAACAATCATAGGACTAGTTGATTTATTTTTATTTTTTAAAAGCCAGCCATAGCAAAATACTTTCCTAAGTGATCCTCACGGTTTCGACAACCACAAACGAGGAAAAATATGATCATAATGGTGAACGTGCTTCCAGAATTCAGTAACCAGAAACGATACGAGATATTGCTTTATATCTCACGATATCCTACAATAACAGTTAGATCAACATTTTCACAAGTCCCACAAGACTACAGATTTCGCATCACTTCGTATACTTAGGCAATGGCCTGCGAGCTAAAAAGTGTTTGAACATGTCGAGCGCTTGAGCAGGTGCGTACATGGGGACATCATGACCGCAGCCTCTGATTGTCGCAAAGGTCATCCCGTCGTATATCTCAGACCAGCCACTAATCTAACATCATATCAATCGCAAAATCGATCGTCAGCTAAGGAAATGGTTATACAAGCTGATTTATTTGTTATGCGAGAACATCAAAGCAGGGAACAAATTACCTTGTTTTTATGTCCCCAAGAATACCATTTTGCATTCATCTCAAGGTGCAGCTTGGAAATAGCGGTCCGAGTGGCTATGAAGGGAACTGTTGAATCTGCATCTCCACTGATTAAAAAGAAACAAAGATAAAGATACTCAGGTTGAATAGATAACTGCTTTAACTGCAAAAACATTACGCAGCAAAACATTATTTTCATTTCTTTTTTCTTTTTTTTTTTTTTGACTTTCTACTGCTTCCAAATAACTTCCCCATCTAAAAATGAACAAAAGCTATGAGGCACAACTTCCCTAGAGGCTTTTATCTGCTTCATTAGTGACAGAGAACAGAAGGAAACGACTTAGCCATAAAAATGAAAACGAGAAAAGTTTATGGCCAGTATCGCATTGGAGCATAAAGCTTCATGCTTATTTCCCCAGCCTCATTTGTTTTCACGTACAACCAAACAGATTTGCTTTTTCGGATAAGAATGGAAACGAAGAATTGAAAAAGTTCTGTTAAACAAGCACTCGAAACATTACTGAATTTCCCACGACTTAATTTTCTTGGTACAAGTTGGCACGACTTCGAATCCGTTTCCCCTTTAATGAATAACCCCATCAGTCAGTTACCTGTATATCCAGATTTGCAGGCCTGATCGAATGAGTAGCTTCAGCGTGGGCAACATTGACTTTCCCTTTGCGGGAAGGCTGTAATTATGTTGTATAGGGCTACTGCAAGGCCAAAGAAACAGTTTGATAAGGCTTGAGTAGTTAATAAAAGCTAAAACTAATCGAGAACGTAATGGAAATAATGGAAATAATGGAAATGATAGAGGAATAAACCTGCAAAGTGTCCATGCGGTGGGGTTCGCATGGAAGGCTTGCTGCACATCCTTCCTGTTCAGGTACTTGGCGGTGATCCCATCGAGACAAAACTTGACATGGTACGGTGTATATTATTCATTTGTTAGGTTCCATACACGAGGAAATAGCGAAAAATTACCTCCTCAGTTTCGCACGCTGTTAGAAGAACATTAAACAAATTCACGTTTCCAGCTTCCTCTTGCAAATATGTGCGGAAGTAGGGCTCACACGCCTTCGCTCTGTATGTCTTCGGAGAGCTGCACAAAGGACTCGTTTGCCCTTGAAAAGTGTCATCCGAGATGAGACCGTGGCTCCACCAGTATAGAGCTCTTCCTTTCAGTTCGGACGCCCAGTCCAGGTTAGGATTACCCATCTGAAGGACATTTTAAAGATTCACGGTTATCGGGGCTACTGGTCTCTAATACATCAATAAACACTAAGCATACAACTATTACAAAAAGGGAATTGTTTCAAGTACTGATCTGCTCCTCTTTTTCATTTCTTGAATGTGCTTTTACAGATGAAACTGTTCTACCCCTCTTACCAAAATGCCTTGGAGATTCATCACGGGATTTGTTTTCCTGGAGCTCTTCTTCAGAATGACCTCCGCTAATGATGGTATTTAATGACCTGAGATCAAAGATCAAAAAATGAGTTTAAAAACTCAAATGATCCTTACCGGCATAGCTTTCTCCAGCGACGTAGAAGGCTCGGTCTTTATACCCTGTGAATCTCTTGAACCATCTTTTCAGGAATGTATAAGATTCATGGGCTAGAATTTCATTCACAGAAGACAAGGAAAAACTTCAGTTTCTTATATTTTGGTGAAAAAAAAAAGACTCGCGAGACTTTGGAGAGAATAAAAGAAGAAAAAATTGGTACACACCTGTCGAGTGGTCACCGTATCGAGTGAAGTTGTCAGCCGAAAAAGAAAAACCAACTCCGGCAGGCAAGTCCAAGAACAACAAGTTTGCTTCTGCACAAAAAAATCAGAATTATGTGTGAAAAAAATGTAGAAAAAGAAAAATGTTACATACATTTTGAATATGGAAGTTCTGTTCAAAAAATAATTAAAAAAAAGAATATGGAAGTTCAGTTCATGTTTGTGAACGCAGCTTAACTATATACCCTGGTTCCATGAATACGGGTTGGTGATCAGACTTTCGCCATCAAGCGAGACTCGGAATGGGCCAAGCTCCTGCATCGCGCCGTAGCCGACGGAGGAACACCCAGGTCCTCCGTTAAGCCACGGAACAAGTGGCTTCTTCTTGTGGTCGCTGGCAGCTTCCACTATCCAGTAGAAGAGGAACGCCTCCCGGTTGATGGAGACATAGCCAGAGAAATGGGCCACGTGCAACTCCGGCTGGCCTAGTAATTTGGTGATTCGGGCATTCGAGACCTCCTCATCGCCAAAAACATGAGGACCAAGACCCAGAGGAACAAAAGCATGGTGGAGTCCATGGTTAGAGAGGAATCTAGAGAGAGAGGGATTGAGGGAGACAGAGTTTAAGAGACACAAAGAGACCGAGAGACGAGAGCGGTGGAAGAGATGAAAGGAAAGGACGAATCTCGAAGGGGAACTAGAGAGGTTTTGGACTGGAAAGATGGTGTGGTTAGTTCTTTTAGTGCACCATCTATTTTATGAGCGTCCTTGCTTCTCTACGATGCATTTGTGTTTACGTTTCAATTATCTTTTCCATGAGGTTGGAGGTTTGATTTTGCTGGATTGGCGTTGTAAAACTAGAATGATGCAGAATATAGAGCTAACCGACAGTAGGAACACACTATTTCAGGGCATTAAACATTCTGATTTATTGACTAGAGGGTCCATCTTTTCCCTAGGCTACGAGGCATTAAACAACGTTGGGATTGTGATTTAGGTGCGAAAAAAACGTCCCTTATGGTTTTATCAATAATGGGTGGGGTTACTGATGCAAATGGTTTTTGAACTTTGGTGAAATGTATACTATGGTCCATAAACTTTAAATTTATTCAATATGGTTCATAAATTTTTTGTAAATATTCAATTAAGTCCTTGAGTTATATGAAAATATTTAGCGATGTCGTTTCATTAATTCAAATTCATGGACAATATTAAACATTTAGTTCAAGTTCAAGGACCATATTGAACAATTTAAACATTCAATTCATTGCATATGAAGTCAAAGTTTAGGAACTGTTTGTATTATTTACCCTAATGGGCATGGTCGTCTGTGTGATCCATTCGATATCGGGTTTCAAGTTAGGATGATTGCATGTCAAAATCTAGGAATGGATTAGGTCTATAGATCTTGCTAAAATTGTGGGTGATATGGAACGTGGTTAATAAATGCCGGTTCTATATGGAAGTAGAGAGGAGTAGAGTGGAAGGATTTATGGAAGTCCCTCTACAATTTGAATGCTGGATGACGAGTTGGTCCAAGTTCTTGTCCTCTTGTCAATTGCTCCTTGCTATATTTTTGCACATTAACGCGTCGAATTACACCGTCTTCTTCCCCTATTTCTTACTGGTCTCCCTCAAAGCAGAAGCTGTAGCGACAGAGTTCCCGGAGGAAATTCAATGCTTGAAAGCAACCATAAACAAACCATAAGTTTAGCTAAAGAAGCTGGAATGAACTTTAAATTGGGCTATTCAATGCACATGCCGTTTGTGTTAACCTGACCAATCGGTCCTTGAGGGCATCCTCAACGATGGCAGCATTGATCACCAACAAAAAGATGATGAAGATGAAGAGGATGGTCGTCATGTACAGCTCATCCGTGTATAGTTATATCAAAATAACATTTAATTAGGCATAGAATGAGTAGATTAGCTAAGTAGCGGTTGCGCATCACGAACGCTTGTAATTGAAAAATTAGAATGAATTACCTAACCTAATAAAGACTTTTTACTCAGAAAATACTAAGGAGCGGAATCAGACATAATAGGATCCACACTTCATAGCTCCTAATTCCATATCATAAAACAAGTATAATTCAGTGTCTATCCATTGCAAAGAAAAAAATCATAAATATAAATTCCCATTGATCAAATAATTTTCCCAGTCTTATTCATTTTTACTCATAAAATGCGTCATGAAAAATCTTCTCACATCGAAATAAACTAGTCATACTAATAACCACAAATTAGCTATCTTTGACAATATATTGAAATGACTTCAAATTTGAATGTTTTTACTCATATGTTGATTAAAAAAATACAGTAATAATAGTTTGCAATAATTCACTAAGTAAAGTAATAGTCAACAGGACTTATTTTTCCAATTTAGTTAATAAATAACTTCATTTTGGAACACTTTTTAGTGTACATATTAGTTAAAAATTATGCTAACAATATTAAAAGAAATAAGACATATTTTGCAATGAATTGCTTAGTAAAATTATAATCAAAATTATGTTTGTTGTTTGATAAATATGTATTGTCATGTAAATTTAGGTCACTTTTCATATCCGTGCAATGCAAAATCTTCAAGGATGCCCTCTAAGAGTGAATTGTCATTCCATCGGGAGGCTTCGGTGGTGGTCACCATATACTTACCTCATTAGATGCCATGATCTTTGTTCAACCCTTATAGGAAAATAATTTTAGTGAGTATTAATGTTACAAATTAAAAATTGTTGAAATACCAACACTTTTTGCAATTCTTTCTATTAAGTATTTCCTCACAAGATATTTATTTGTATATCTAATTATTATGAGATTGTTGTTGATTACATATAAAATGTAATTGAGTCCCTAGTTTTTAAATTATTATATAATAAAAAATAATAATTCCAACTTTATTTTGTTTAAAAGAGAAAAATTCTTGTGAAATGGTATACAATAGAAAGAATAATTTAAACAAAAACACATATTTCAATTTGACTCAAATGAAAGAATTTATGCTCGTGCAATGCACGAATATGTTCCTAGGTTCAATTAATTCCGAGGGCTGACTTCAAGGGTCACCCCGAACTATACAGATTCCTCCATGACATAAAAAAAATTAAGTAACTAGATAGAACTCATCATACGCAAAGAAAGCAAATTTCTTGTAAATAATGAGTTGAAGTCTTTTACAGAATTTATTGTGAATGACTTAAAATATGGTGAGACCGACTAAAGTGCAATATCTATCTATTATTAAATATTTCAGTGAAATGTGGGGTTTGCCTCACTTTTTAGTTTTAACTCAAATAGAAAAATTAGGGATAAATACACAAAAATTTTGAAAACTTGTCATAAAAGTGTGATTGAATTTTAAAACTTTCAAAAGCAATTAAGTCCTAAAATTTTTTACAAAATACTGTTGGGTCTTAAAACTTTCAAAAAATTCAATCAAATCCTAAAGCTTGTCAATTGAGTCTTGAAATTTTCAAAAAGTGTAATTAACCTAATGTTGGGAATAACGGATCCCCGAAAACCGGATTCGACACCGAATCGAACCCCTAAATCAATGCGGAAGACGAAGCCCGGGAAAACACGCATCACCGATCGTAAAGCACACCACGGATTCGAGCGTACCTTGTTAGCCACAGATTAGACACCAACGCTGAAGAAGAGGAAGAGATTCTGGCCCCGATGATGTCAATTCGCCTTGAAAAGGGAAACGGCGTCGCCTTGAGCGTTTGGGAGAAAAAGAGAGGGAAAGGAACGTACGTTATGCCAAGAGATGTCTTCTCTCTCTCTCTCCTTCCTTTTATACCTTCCCCCTCCACGGGCCCTATTCCCATGGGCCGGCCCTTTTGGGCCCAACTTGAGCGGATGGGCCTTAAGCCCATCTCATAAATCCATCATCTCCCACTCGCACATGGTGGTGCAAAACCAACATGGGCGGATAGGCCCTACTCAGTCCCATCAGAGAAAAATCCATCATAGACTCTCACTTAACATGGTGGGCCGAACATAATCCTCTTTTCCTCTCTTCAACATTCATACCGGTGAATAATCCGTGCGACCAAGATACTTTGAGAGCTCGTTGCCATACATCTCGTTAGGAATATATAGCAGCTCATAATGGGCATCACACTTCGAGTAGATTTAGTATGCGTACCCTAGATCGATCGATCACATTTATATCTCTCTTGATCTATTTTAAATAATGATATATATATATTGTATTCACAATTATGATTATCACAAAGACAGTCATAATTGGTTAACCGGTAAATACAAAACTACAATGTGATTCTCCAAAAATGATCTTCCTCTTTATTTCAAACTCTCAATTTCAGTCCAGCTTGCTTTTCTAGAAATGCCCCATTAGATCGAATCAAACTCATGACCATTGGCAACATCCTAAGATAGCAAACACTAAATAGAAATCTTGAGAATAAGTAAGAGTCATGAGGGGACTAAGAAATTGAGGAACTCTCATCCTCAAGAGTCTCACACGACATAAAAGTTGAGATCAAACTTTTGCCACTCTTATTGGTCGTCTCATGCATACGTAGTATGAAATACGTATCACGGTATTAACTCATTTCCCATGGAGCGTATGTCTACACTTTTCAATACCGTACGGATGATAGTTCGGACATACCCAATGTCTAACTTGAGTTCACATATTTACTCATTCATAAAATTCATCGAACTCACATCCGGCATCTTAGACAGATAAAGTAAAAGCATGTGGGATATTTTACTTTCGGACATAGTAAGTATTATATCATCATCTTAACACTCGAGTTAAGGCGACATACGTGTTTTAAGCTTGAGCTCTCGATTATCACCTAGATAATAAGCTTAAAAACAGTCTCATCTCTATTTATCACACAAGAAATGTGATTTACCCGTGTGAGTGGGCTAATCTTATATCTGTCCGACATACTTCTCGACTTAAAGTAATGCACTAAGCATTAAGATGCATAAAGATTAAACAAAGATTCATAGGCATTAATGATGAAAACACAAATTCATCAAATTGTGAATACTTAGGGAAAATACAATATTCAGTACATCAGTCTCTACGCAATCCTAGAGATTTCATATGGCCACAAAACACATCTCTAGGTATTGGCTTTGTCATAGGATCTGCTACCATTCCATGCGTAATATGTACTCTAAGTTCACATCTTTTCGTGCAACCATATCCTTGACAGGATTATACTTGGTATCTATATGTTTGGTCTTGCCATGATATTTTGGATCTTTGGTATATGCTTTTGCTGCTTGGCTATCACAGTTAACCAACAATTAATCTGCAGCACTTCCAATAACACCTAAATGATCCAAAAATTCTCTTAAGCCAAACACTTTCTTACACTGCTGCTGATAATGCCACGAACTCAACTTACATCGTGGACAAGGCTATACACTTTTGTTTCTTACTGCTCCAACATATGGTGCCATTATTCGGTAAGAAAACAAACCTAGAGGTAGATTTTCTTTCATTTAAATCTCCTCTCCAATCAGCATCAAAATAGCCTTTGAGTTGCAGATCCTTTTCTTAATAACTCAACGTATGATCAGCAGTCCCCTTTAGATACCTCAGTATTCTCTTAATGGCTTTCCAATGTACTTGACCTGGATCGGATTGGTAACTACTCACCATTCCAACTGCAAAACATATGTCAGGTCTTGTACACATCATAGCGTACATAAAGCTTCTAACAGCACTAGCATATGGAACATGTTTTATTTGTTCCTTCTCTTGTGGAGTCCCTGGATACAGTCTATGGCTCAATCCTTCACCTTTTGCAATAGGAGTATCTATGGGTTTATAATCTTGAAATCTTAACTCCAAGAATGTATATAACATCACCCATGTCTTTTATATCAACATTGGAAGACAACCAACTCTTGACAGTATTAACAAACTCCATATTGTTTCCAGCAATTAGTATATCATCAACATATAATGATATGATCACAAATTGATCATTGGATCTATTGATATATACACAATGATCCTCGTCAATCATTGTAAAATCATATGCCACTATGGCATTATGAAAATGTATATACCTTTGTCTCGATGACTGCTTAAGGTCATATATCGACCCCCAAAGTCAACATACCTTTTCTTCTTGGCCTTTCACTATGAAACCAGCAGGTAGTTCCATATATGTTACTTCCTCTAATTCTCCATTGAGGAAAGCAGTATTTACATCCATTTGATGTAACTCAAGATCCATACTAGTCACTATTGCCAGAATAATGCGAATCAAGGTAAATCTCACTATAGGAGAAAATGTATTTTCATAATCAATATCTTCCTGTTGATTATACCCCTTCGCCACAAGGCGAGTCTTATGCCTTTCTATTGAGCCATCAGCCTTTCGCTTTACTTTGAGAACCTACTTGTTCCTATAGCTCTGCGTCCTTTTGGAAGATCAACCGGTTCCCAGACTTGGTTTGATTTCATTGACTCAATTTCCTCTTTCATTGCATGAATCTATTTTTCCTTATTAGGGCAATTCAGAGCCTCATTAATATTTCTTGGCTCATCCTCATATTGTGGAGCAACCATAAAAGTTTCCCTTTCAATGTCAAAACATCGACGGGGAATACTTTGGCGACTTGTTCACCGTATGGGAGATTGTATACTTAACACATCATTCCCCATCATGCTCCCACTTGGATTAGGTAATGATGATGTCGTCACATCAGTGGTTGCAATTGAGAATGAGTTGAATTCAATTCATTACATCTCATATTACTCCCACTTGAACGAACTCCACGACATCATTATCTTGATCCAAGGTTTCAAATAGGGAGTTATTTTCCCTTATTTCGCCCCTCTTAGAAAATTCATCCACTAAGGATGTGACATCCCGTGATTCAAATTCAGTTATACTCCCACTTCGTGCTTACCTATGAACACATACCTTTTTGAGTGTTCGCAGTATCTCATGAAAATACTCTTATTTTCTTTGGGACCCAATTTCCCAAAACTTGTGAGAGGACTTATGAGCATAGGCAGCACAACCCCATGGCTTAAGAAAACTTAAGTCCGGTGTTCTAACTGTCCATAACTCATATGAAGTGGAAATAACCGATTTGGAAGGCACCCGGTTAAGTATATAGGCAGCAGTTAACAACACATTACTCCAAAAAGTGATGGGTAAGTTAGCATGCGCCATCTTGGACCTAACCATTCCAGTAGGGTTCTGTTTCTTCTCTCCGCAACACCATTTTGTTGAGGAGTATATGGAATAGACAACTATCTTTCTACTCCTTTTTCATCACATAATTTTCTGAATTTATCGATAAATATTCTTAACCTCGATCGGATCTAAATACCTTTATTTTCTTGTCTAATTGATTTTCTACCAAGTTCATAAATCTTCCAAAACAACTTATGCTTCAGATTTATGAGAAATCAAATAGACATATCCGAATTAAGTAGAATCATCTATAAAAAAAAAGTGATGAAATAAACAGCCCTTTGCCTTCCTCTCACATTCATTGAACCACAGACGTCCAAATGGATTAAATGCCGAGGAAATTCAGCTCTTTTACCTTTTCCAAATGATTTTCTTGTCATTTTCCCTACTAGGCAATGCTCACATATTGACAAATCAACTTTTTCAATATTGCCCAACAAGCCCTTTTTGGCTAACCTTTTCATATGTTGTTGGCCCATATGACCAAGTCCAGCATGCCACCATATTCACATCATTATTATATAAGGTTGAAGGCGTGAAATAAGGGAATAACATATTGACATCACCACAGTCAACATTTAGTACAATAAAACCATCTAGAAAGTGACCACAACCATAGTAGTTTGTATCTAAACATAAATTTACACATTTATTATGGAAGTTCATACCAAAACCAAACTTAACCAACACTAAGACAGACACTTAAATTTCGACGAATCTCTGGAGCATATAGAACATCAAGGTGCGTCAACCATTTATGTTCTATTGGTCGGTGCCAATTCCTTTACATCAGCTCTAGAGTTGTTTCCGATATGGATCCACTCAGTTCCAGTTGGTACTTATCGGAATTCCACAAAGGATCCTTTATCCTTTGCTATATGGTCTGTCGCTCCTGAATCTACATTCCACAAAGGATTGGATTCAGCCTATAATGCAGAACTTGACACATAAGCAAAGTTCTCAAATGTACAAGAGGTGCATTCCTTCTTTGGCTCACGACAGTCGTGAGCATAGTGACTTCTCTTGTCACAATTGTAACACATCACTCTTGACATTTTCTTCACTTGAGGACGTTTTCCTCTCTTGTGTTGGTTAACTCTTGATTTCTTGCAATAAGGACTTGATCCTTTGCATTCCCACATATTGAATGAATCAATACGCTTGCGCTTAGAGCACAAAGCCCTTTCTGAGCTAGAACCAGCATAGCAAATGTCTATTTTCGGCTCAAATACCGTTAGGCGGTCCTCTACTAGCTCAAGGTGGTGCATGACACCCTCAAGATCTTCCATAATGTGGTCAAGAGCTTCTAGTGCTTCTTGCTTTTTCAGCACATATTGAATCTTCATATTCAATATTTCACAATTATTGCCGTTCATATCAGCAATTACATTCTCGATTCTTTGAACCATCGTTCAACACATCGACATACATGTACGAATAATTAATGCCTATCATTTATGCATCCCTATTTGCATAGACCCATCATATTAATAAATAACTTCAAGTAAGGTTTCAGAATTAAAAGGTCACTATGTTTCCAATCATCCTCCAAAAATCCTAACTTAAAATTATTATTAATATAATTATTTTACGCAAATAAATTCTATGAAGTTACAAAAACTTCTATTACTACCCACAGCTAATTACCCACAAAGAACCAGCAATAACAGAAAGCAACAGATAATTGACATACAATTAAAAAAAAATAATGCTTTCAATTAACACAATTAGGTAGTAATCATTACACAATTAATCAAAGAAATAAATAGGGAATGTCCCTTCTAATCTATCAGCCATAATATCTGAGAAAAACTGAAGGCACATTTGCCAACCATGGAAAAACTTTTGGAGAGCTTTCATGTCGCCTCCAAGGCGCATTCACTCGGCGCCATGTGGCGCTCAATCTAAGGGTTGAAGTTTTGGCCAACTCAATCCTATAGTGCTCTCTTACAAAAGCTTCCACATGCCTCCTATAATCCGGGACCACGTTGACCTCCCATAACCGATCCAACACTGCTTGCCATTCAGGTGGAAGAGTGTTCATCAAAGCCGGCACCTTCTCAAAATCCGGCATAAGATAACCATTCTAGATGATTTCCTGTATCATCTGATTGACCCTGACCACATGTGATACTAAATCACCGTCATGCCACCGATAATCAGCTAACTCTGTCATCAGCCTCTTAAGTTTTGCATTTCCCTCGTGCGTTCTCGGGATTACAGGTATCCTTGCATAACGCATCATAGTTCCTGCAACAAATGCAGAATTAAAAATGGATCACTTATAATCCATAATTAATATAAAAGAAAATACATAATTTTCTAAAATTCATGCAGAATCAAAAATGGATTACTTATAACCCACATAGGCATGACTGAAAAAGAAAACAAATTCCTTTTTTTTTTTTTTTTTTCGGGTCAACGGTCAACGGTCAACGGATCGGTCAACGGTCCACGGGTCGGGTCAACGGGCGCGCGGGTCGGGCCGGCCGCGCCGCTCGGACGAACCGACCGCACGTGCCGCGCGCGTGCGGTGGCTGACGTCACACGACGTCGCCCGCACATGCCTCGCACGTGAGCGTGCGACGTCACGCGACGTCGGCGCACGTGCGGCATGCGCCAGCCGATCGGGTCGGGTCGGTCGCCGTTGGGTCGGGTCGCTGGCCGGTGACCGGCCGGCCATCCGTCGTCGGCGATGACGTCATCGGTGACGTCATCACATGACGTCAGCACGCGTCGGTCCGTGGACCGGCGCGTGCCGGTTCGCCGGCCTCCGGCGTGCACGTGCTGGTTCGCCACCGGCGCGTGTGGCGCACGCGCTGGCGAAGCTAGCTCTTCCAGGCGCGTCGCGCCCACGCGCAGCGCCTTCCGGCCGCGCGTGTGGGCGCGTGCGGCGGCGCCCGGCGGCGGTCGACACATCACCGGACTCGTCTCGACGTCGCGCTTCTCCCAGTGCCTTCAGAATTTGATTTCGACTTACGAAAAGGTGTCGGGATTTTCGCCCGGTTCCGTACGGCCGAAGTAATTTCTCGAAAAAATCAATCAAAAACATCAGAATTGATCGGGAAAAACGTAAAACAGGGCTCTGATACCAATGTTGGGAATAACGGATCCCCGAAAACCGGATTCGACATCGAATCGAACCCCTAAATTAATGCGAAAGACGAAGCCCGGGAAAACACGCATCACCGATCGTAAAGCACACCACGGATTCGAGCGTACCTTGTTAGCCACAGATTAAACACCAACGCTGAAGAAGAGGAAGAGATTCTGGCCCCGATGATGTCAATTCGCCTTGAAAAGGGAAACGGCGTCGCCTTGAGCGTTTGGGAGAAAAAGAGAGGGAAAGGAATGTACGTTATGCCAAGAGATGTCTTCTCTCTCTCTCTCCTTCCTTTTATACCTTCCCCCTCCACGGGCCCTATTCCGTGAGCCGGGCCTTTTGGGCCCAACTTGAGCGGATAGGCCTTAAGCCCATCTCATAAATCCATCACCTAAGGAATTAATTAAACTTTAAGAAATTTTTAAGACTCAATTACACTCACATGCAAGTTTTAGAATTTTCAATATACTTATCCCAAAAAAAATTAAATTGGCCAAAGAAAAAATAAATAAAAGTTAAAAGAAAAAAAAATCTAAATACTCACTTTTAACTAAAAATGACATTATGTGATTTTAATTGTCCTTCCAGTGCAATAACTAACTTCATCCTTCTTTTGTTTGCTTTTTCTAAACCTTGAAAAAAAAGAGGTTCGTTTTTAGTTTTTGAAAGTATAGCCAAATGTTCATCCAATATTTCGTTCTAGAGAAGAATCAATGTGGTGGTAGAAAAAACAAAATAGGTGGGGGAGTACATGAAAACTAGTTAAGAATTAGGAAGAAAGCGAGTAAGGTGCTTCAAACCTCTACCATAATGATCTTCTCCACTCAATAATGTGCGTTGTTGTTCTAGTGATTCTTGAGATATTTCAATCCAATATCAAGTCCCAAATGCAATGTTCTTGATGGTTCTTTTCTTCCATAGATATCATCCTCATCATGGACCAACACTAGTTATTACTTCGATGAAAATTTGTAGTCACACTTCTTGCCGGTTGATAGATTTTCACATCAATCATAAAAAAAAAAAAAAATCACAACTTATCATACTTTTATATCTAGGGTAGCCATGATATCTTTTTCCCTGATTCTCCTTTATCCGTGCTGTTTGTAGGGAAGTGTTCAAGCCATAATAGCAAAACATAGACATATTGTTGTCTACTGAGAAACCGACGTAATTGATTGTGACCAATTCACTAATCTCTTCATGATTTCATTGATCTCTTATCGCGATCACACCTATATACCATAGCAACCAAATATGAGATACATATAGAAAATAAAAAGGATTAGACAAAAGCTTTGGTGTAAAGAAAGAATGATAGGGGACAGAAGCTGCAAAGGCAAAAGCTAAAGGTGCATGCTATGAACAGAGGAAAATTCTATAGGGAAGTACATTTAGTACCTAACTCATCCTACTTTTATATCTAGGGTAGCCATGATATCTTTTTCATTGATTCTCCTTCATCCGTGTTGTTTGTAGGGAAGTGTTCAAGCCATAATAGCAAAACATAGACATATTGTTGTCTATTGAGAAACTGACGTAATTGATTGTGACCAATTCACTAATCTCTTCATGATTTCATTAATCTCTTCTCGCGATCACACCTATATAACATAGAAACCAAATATGAGATACACATAGAAAATAAAAAGGATTAGACAAAAGCTTTGGTGTAAAGAAAGAAGGATAGGGGACAGAAGTTGCAAAGGCAAAAGCTAAAGGTGCATGCTATGAACAGAGGAAAATTTTGTAGGGTAGTACATTTAGTACCTAACTTATCCTACTTTTATATCTAGGGTAGCCATGATATCTTTTTCCTTGATTCTCCTTCCTCCATGTTGTTTGTAAGGAAGTGTTCAAGCCATAATAGCAAAACATAGACGTATCGTTGTCAACTAAGAAACCGACGTCATTGATTGTAACCAATTCACTAATCTCTTCTCACAATTACACCTATATACCATAACAACCAAATATGAGATACACATAGAAAATAAAAAGAATTAGATAGAAGCTTTGGTGTAAAGAAAGAAGGATAGGGGACATAAGCTGCAAAGGCAAAAGCTAAAGGTGCATACTATGAACAGAGGAAAATTCTGTAAAGAAGTACATTTAGTACCTATGCAAATTGCAGTTGGTGACCAAAGATGTCAATAGTGATTACAAAAGTGTTAGGATAATTCAACCACCAAAGATGTCAATAGTGATTACAGAAGTGTTAGGAGAATTCAACCCTAACTAGATTTCAACGATATAAGTAATGGTTGAGCATCACCCGTTGCTTTAAGGCTGTGTCATCTCAAGATGCTGCTAAATGGAACGATCTTAACAAAGGGCTCGTGGACATGGTCCAGCAAGATACAGGAGTAGGAAAGGGAAGAGAATTAAAGCGCAATCTAGCTTATTGTCCCAAGTTTTATAGGTACATGAGTAAGGTAGTCATTTATTAATCAAAACAGATTTCTTGATAAACCTTGCAATATCACATCTCATTTGGTGAGGATGATCTCACATAATGACTCATACTGCAATGACAATGGAAAGCGTACAAATACACATGATTCATCTTAATGAATATTATTTTGAAATACAAGAGAAATTCAGCATGCAGAAATTTCAAATCAATAATCACTAGGTTAAGTTTGATGTTGCAATGGAAGACATTCAAAAGCTAGTTGGTTTCATTTATTTCATGAAAAATGAATGGTTTGAAAAATATTTATTTAAAAAATTGTTTGTTTCGTTCGAAATAATTAGCCAACGAAAATTATTTCATTATCGATGACCGTTTATGTCTAAACATTTTCGTGTATAATGAAAACATTTTTCACCCATCCATATTTATAAGCAATACAAAAAATCATTAATAGAAAATACTTTTTAAATTATTCATTTTCCAATCGTATCACACTATATAATTTTCTCCACATTTCAAAGGCCTCCAACTGTAAATATACTTTTCATCTTAGCATCCTCGCATCCGGTTCCACCCTCAACCCCATTCCCTGCCAAAACTGAAAATCCTCGCCGGTTTTAGTGGAACATGAGTTTGTAGACACTTCTAAGCTCATACAAAAACCTCGAAACTTCAGAGAGTTAGAAATGTACGAGCACTCTTCTCAAAAGGAAAAATTATTCAAAAAGTTATAAATCTATTATATTTTTATTAATTCAATCCTTAATCTTTTCAATTTGTTAATTGAGTTTTAAACATTTTAACTTTTACCAATTAAGTCCATCCGGCTAATTTTAGCTGATCATTCCATGTGGCACTGCAAACGTGTTGGGAGAACCTAGGGCAACAATTCACTAATAACTAAACTCAATTCAGAATCAATTTCTCTCCTGAAGATAAATCAACCGAAATTATTCTAATCCTAGCAACAACTAGCAATATATAATGCCCAAATGATAATGAAATAAAGTTAACAAAAACACAAAGAATTTAATATGGAAACCTAATGCGGGACCAAAAACTTCCACTAATTATGAAGAATAATAGGATACACAAAATATTATTCTCTAACCACACACTAGAAACTCAACATCAATATTACAAGCACATTTCATCACCATAAAGGTGGATAAATATAAATTGAGTAAGAAAATCCCAATCACAATTGGAGAATTTGGATGAGGTCCACAATGAACAAAACCAATCAACTCATAACCCTCGATCTCACAAACAACATATTCAAATTTAAGCAAATTCCGTTAACATTTAGCCCTCAAATTGGGATTACAAAGATTTAGCCTTCTTTTATTTTCTTCTTCCTTGTTTCGGTGCTCTTTGGCTGGGGGGCTCTCCATTTTCTTCTCTCTCCTCACTTGCACATAACTACACAAACCCCACTTACTTTTCTTCTTGTTCTTTTCTTTGCTTTTTGACTTTTGCTCTTTTTTTCTTTTGTTTTAATATTAGCTAGGCCCCACATGAAGGTGAACACAGCCAACATAATGCTAACATGGATAATTTTTTATAATATTTTTTTTGAATTTTTATTATTTTTTTTCCCTTTTTTTCTTCCTTTTGTTGGTGGCTGCCTGTGGGCCTTGCTTGGGTGAAGGGGAGCCCTTGTCGAGGCTCATTTGCCCAGCCATCGCCTATGATTGGTGGCCGACCTATGGCAAAAGGAAGAAGAAAGGAAAAATCAGAAAAAAAAAATACTAAAAATTGTTCACGTTAGTGTCGGTTATGCTATGTAGAATATTCAATGTTCACCTCAACAAATTTCAGGTCAAAATTGATTGAATGAATTCAATTAGTAAGATGTAAAAATATTTAGGATTTAATCAACAAAATTGAAATGTTTATAATTGAATTGACAAAAATACAAGAGGTTGAGGATTTTTTTTGGATAGTTTTCTTTGTTTCTAGAGCATGTAGCAACTTTGGAATAGTTTGTAGAGCACTTGCCTAACATTGGAAATTTATACTGGCAACAATATAGAGCACTGGAAACCATATGCCTCACATGGACATCGATATTATTTTATATGAGGAATACACACACCACAAAGCAGAGGCCAGGCTGTTCTTATCATGCTGGGTCATAATATATGCATCTCTTCCTACGGGACTGGAACTAGAGAAATTGATTCTGACAGATTAATTTGTTAATTCCCCATTTCGATTTCATGATCTTGAAAATATACTGGGGTTCACCTTTGGGGTCATCTATTAAACATATAGGAGATTACATAGATTATTATTATTTTTTTAAAGGCGCCTACCTTCGCTGACTTTCACGTGATTGGAGACTATAGCAAATTGGAAGACGTAATTTGTAATGTACTCCGACCAGCCAAATGCGGAAGAGACAAAAATAACAGATCATCTAAGAACTTTCTTTAGAATATGCTTACACCGAGTTGGGAAATTCAGAGGTCAGAATTTTTTCTTTCTTATTTTTGGCCTTGCGGTAGATTTGATCTTGTTTCATTTTTATTAGAAAATCCAATCCAATCTTCAAATGTTTCGTAGAGGAAAGTCATATATATTTGCTGAGATAAAGTGTGATATCATTTTCTAATTGAACCCCAACAGTAAAAAACATTTTCAATTATATATCAACAAACAAAAGAAAACAAACCGTATTCATGGAAAATTCTTTCTCTTTATCATCGAATTTTCCAAGAAACAAACGCACTATAAATAACATACCCAATTTGTTATAAAGCGATATGTTCTTCAACAATTTTCAAATTTTTACTAACCACTGCATTTGGTCTTGTTTAACTTGAAAATAAGTACATAATGATAAATTCCTTGCCATTTTTCATTGGGAGAGGAGGATTTATAGTCAAGTTGAAGGAATTCCATATATTTAGGAGATGTATAAGTGCCTTGGGATCGAAATAGGAATAGTGATGATCCGACCAGATAAAGCACGCCCTAATTAGCCGAGAAAAGAAAATCAAGAACAAACGCAAAAGAAAGGATCCTCGTCGACAACGCAGACAGCTCCAATGGCGTTCTCCCATCAATGAATGGATGAACGTACACCCGGAAGAAGGTTAGATACCGAGTCGAGTTAGGTGCCCGACACAACTCTCTCTCTCTCTCTCTCTCTCTCTCTCTCTCGCTACGCTTATCATCTTTCCAAGATTGTGGCGGAAACAACGGGCAGGAACATCAGCGCCGACCGCGCGACACGTGAAACTTCCCGAACGAAAAACCTCAACACGAGAACCAATAAACACCCGCGCGCACGAACGCAGGAGAGATAGCCAGGAATGGAGAGGAGGGTGGACAACAAGTGGGCGTCGACGATCGCCAGCATATGGATCCAGGCCAGCTGCGGCGCGTCCTACACCTTCGGCATCTACTCCTCCACCCTCAAGTCCTCCCAGTCCTACTCCCAATCCACCCTCGACACCGTCTCCGTCTTCAAGGACATCGGCGCCAACGCCGGCGTCATCTCCGGCCTCTTCTACTCCGCCGTCACCGAGAAACGCGGCGGCCGCTCCTCCGCCGGCGTGGGGCGGCGGCCGCCGTCGGTGCTCTCCCCCGGCCCGTGGCTCGTCCTCCTCGCCGGGGCTGTGCAGTTCTTCGCCGGGTACTTCTTCATCTGGGCCTCCGTCGTCGGGCTGATCGACCGGCCGCCGGTCGCGGCGATGTGCCTGTTCATGTGGGTGGCGGCTCACGCGCAGACTTTCTTCAACACCACCAACGTGGTCAGCGGCGTGCACAACTTCTCCGATTACAGCGGGACGATTGTGGGCATCATGAAGGTATGTGCGGATGTGATTGCTGTGGGCTGTTTCCAGAATTTCGATTTGTGGCTTGTGTTATATGCACAGAGAGAGAGAGAGAGAGAGAGAGAGAGAGAGAGAGAGTTTGTGTGTGTCCAAATCAGCGTTAAGAATTTGTCAATGTTGCCCATTGATTGTTCTTCTTTTAGTGCTAATTACCGAGTCAAGGTGTTGTGATTAGTCCATATGTATCCATGGAGTGCCTCCACATGACATTGCAAGGATTGTTCTTTTGATATCTTGATGAACCTGGGAAAGCATGTTTTAAACTCCACGCTCGTTCTTGGCAATGACATGCTTCATTCTGTCGCCTCCACAGACATGTCAAGATGAAGACAGGGTCCTGGATTACAGTTTAAACAAGAGGAACCTGAGATTCTATTTCCATGTTGATTTAGTCGTTGCAGTTGATGTGTTCTTGTGAGTGACGGCCGTTAATCTCTGTGCAAATTGTAGTGTGCTTATCATGAGGGAAGACATATAAGGGAAGCCATGTAAGGGGAGATATTGCTGCAGAAATGAATTTTAGAAGTGATTGGAAAGACCTGCTGTTTGGTCCACTTAAGAATATATCTCAAAGGTGAAATTAGGGGAAGGTAGGGTAAATGGTTAAGAATCAATCTGATTGTTAGTTCAAAAGAGGGATTTCATGTGCTAGTCTGCATAGGTTGTGCACAAATGCGTTCTTGAGTGCTAATATCTACCTTATCCTGGTGCAGGGCTTTCTTGGTTTAAGTGGAGCTATATTAATCCAAGTGTACTACACAGTGCTGAAGGACCAGCCGAGTGCCTTCATTCTGATGCTAGCAATTTTACCAACATCCGTGTCGCTTGTGCTCATGCTTTTGGTACGAATCTACGACACGAATGCAATGGGAGACAAGAAGCATTTGAATAGCTTCTCTGCAGTCGCTTTGATCATTGCCACTTATCTCATGATCTTAATAATACTGGAGAACACCTTTACCATGCCCTTATGGTCACGCATCCTAACGTTCATAGTTCTGCTATTTCTGCTTTTTTGGCCTCTTAGAACGGCAATTGTGGCAATGAGGGAGGAAAGGGAAGGATCTTCAGAGCCATCATCTTCTGAGCAGAGTCCATTGTTGGACGATCCGCCGCAAGTAGTATCCAAGGAAGTTTCAGAAGACATGAATCTTATTCAGGCGATGCGTACTGGGAACTTCTGGCTGCTGTTCATGGCCATGGTGTGTGGGCTCGGCTCTGGATTAGCCACCATAAACAACATCAGCCAAATCGGAGAATCCCTCGGATACACCACCGTTGAGATTAACACCCTGGTCTCTCTATTGAGTATATGGAACTTTCTAGGTCGCTTCGGAGCCGGATATATTTCTGATGTCTTGCTTTACAAGAGAGGTTACACGAGGCCGTTCTTGATGGCTTTTACCCTGCTCATCATGGCAGCCGGTCACATAATCATTGCTTCTGGCTTTTCAGGAAATCTTTATGTGGGTTCAGTCCTCGTGGGCGTTTGCTACGGTTGCCTGTGGTCGTTGATGCCCACGATCACTTCGGAGATATTCGGTGTTGGACACATGGGAACCATTTTCAACACCATAGCCATAGGTAGTCCGGTCGGATCGTACATCCTGTCTGTGAGAGTGATCGGATACATCTACGATAAGGAAGCGACGGGGGAGGATAACTCCTGTTATGGCACTCATTGCTTCATGCTGTCGTTCTTCATATTGGCTTCCGTTGCCTTCTTCGGTTTCCTGGTCGATTTGGTGTTGTTCTTCCGCACGAGAAGTTTCTACAAGCTAATTCTTCACAGAAGATCGCAGCATTCGCAGCTCACAGCGGCTGGGTGAATTCCTTGATTAGTTTGTTCTGTTCCATGCCATTTCGTTCTCGTATTTACATTTCGGACCAAGTAAAATTCTGGGCGCTACGGAGTACCCTTATTTCTCTCTCGTTTTTCTTAGGGGAGAGAGAGAGAAGAGAGAGAGAGAGATCAAATCATTCGTTGGCTTCGATTTGTCCATATGGAGCAGTTTCCCAATATTTTTTGCTTCTGCGTGCATTCTCTCTCGTTCAGTTGTGCTATCTCTGTTTTCGACCCGACAAATGTCGAACACGACCAGAATTATGTGTGTTATCAGGTGCAGAAGTTAAAGAATCGAAGACGTTCGAAGTTTTATAATGGGCAGGGTCACTTCTGAGGATTGCCTCTTGCGCCTCTGATGCATCTTTATCCCCATCATCATCACAGGAATAGTGAGGGAATATGTGTTCTAGTAGCAACATTGCTCTGTCATTAGGCTTTTAGCAGATGCATATGTCCTGTACGCGTTCGGATGCTCGTGGGACAGCAGCTGCAGTTGAGTTTGAAAATCAACAGGAAATGGAAACTCAGACTATACTGGATGAGTTTCGATCAGGAGGCGTTCATACCTGACCGTCCATAGGATTGAAGCATTCAGGTGAAGTGGCTGCGGACCTTCGGCATGATGGCATCCTGCGGCAACTCACAGTACGACCTTATGTAGTTCTTGTTGTCACTGATGACAATGCGCACTTGCCTTATCAATGAAGCCAAGTCTATCTTAGGCAATTTCTCCAATAGCATTAATTAGATATCAAGTTACTGTTTATTGTCGCATCAGAGAATAAAAGAAATATTATATACCAGACCTGATTCAGTAGTTAAAAAAACAACTGCATATTTAATCTTCGGAATCACTGAAGCTCTCGGCTAACTTTTTTCTACGCACTCATATGATTATTATTTAGTGCCCCTTTACTCTTTCGGGGAAGACAAATAGAAATTTACGAAAAATAACACAGAATTCGCAAAACTGGCGGTTTAAAATGCATCGATGCAGAAAGAAAAGACACGACAAAATCACCGGTGAAAGCATACTGTTCATCTAATTTGGAGCAGATGAATCTAAGATGCGTAACATCTCGGTTAGAATTTCGTCCGGTTTCAGATAACTGGAGTCGATCATGAATGGATAAGATCCAAACGAGCATTCAAGATAACGAGACGTTCGCACAGACAGGTGCCATCGAGTCTTTTTAGTCGTGTCGGAAATCATTGCTCGCTCCGAGTAGGGAGGTGGAGATATGAACTAGCCAGGCAGGACCTTGGCCACGTGGAGGCCACACGGCCCAGATGTTCTCCCACCCGCCATGATCGTCGTCGTCATCCGCGAAGACGACAAGACACAGTGGAACCAAGAAAACATCGATCATTACCCAAAGTCAAATCCCACCCGACAACGCAACAGCACCAAACCTCAAGAAGACGGCGGCGGCGGCCACCCTCCTATCCGAGAAAGATGGAGACCCGCCGACGGCACGAGGACAAGCTGAGCAACAAGTGGGCGTCGACCGCGGCGAGCATCCTGATCCAGTGCACCAGCGGCTCCCTCTACACCTTCTCCGTCTACTCCCCAGGCCTGAAGTCCACCCAGGGCTACTCCCAGTCCACCCTCGACACCATCTCCGTCTTCAAGGACTTCGGCGCCAACTGCGGCATCCTCTCCGGCCTCCTCTACTCCCGCGCCAGTGATCCCCGCCGCCGTCGTGGCGGGCCGTGGGTGGTCCACCTCGCCGGAGCGGCCCAGAACCTCGTGGGCTACTCCTTGTTGTGGGCATCCGTCGCCGGGATCTTGCGCCGGCCTCCCGTCGCGGCCGTGTGCGTGTTCATGTTGGTCGCCGCGAATGCGCAGAGCTTCTTCAACACCGCCGATGTGGTCACGGCAGTCCGGAACTTCCCGAGTATAGCGGTACTGCTGTCGGGTGTTAGAGAATCAAGATCAAAACCGTGTTCTGCTATATCAAGAAGTCAGCCATGGATTGCCAAGTCCTCGACTATGATAGATGTGGATCATCAAGAGGCAATCGAGTAATGAATGAGCTGAGGACATTGATAACTCATGGATAATGAGTTTCATCAACGGTGGAGATCATGCAAATGTCAAAGACATGGATTGCCAAGTCTCAAGATTGTTGTTCTGTTATATTCAACTGTAAAGTTTGTTAGTTGAAGTTAGTTAGTTCGTTTTCTAGTAGTTAGTCTTCTGTGTTTCTATCCGTATATAGAGAGCCAATGTATTCGGTTGAGTGTGAGGAAAAACAAGATGATTCAGAAGGTCTTTGCTGTATTGCTCTTCAATCTCTTTTTTGTTCAATCAATGAAGAGACAGTGAAATAAGAATCGAAAACTTCTTCACGGATCATCTGTTATCATTCTTCATCTTCATCCTCTGTATTCTTGATTTCATAAGTTCTCATGGTATCAGAGCAGGAAGGTCGACATGTATCAGAATGAATTCTGTCCAGTAATCAGTTCGTGCATCAAGTCAGAAGAAGTGAACGAACAATGAAGCTCTCTGGATCAAGGTAAACTCATAAGGGCTCAGGGCTCATAGCATTACTGTTATCATCTTCTTCAAAGGATCATAATAATGGCAATTAGAACTCCAAAATATCCTTTTCCGATACATGTGAATATCACAAACTTCGTCACAATCAAACTTGCTGAGGATAACTTTCTATTGTGGCAAGCTCAAATCCAAAGGTTTTTGAAAAGCCAAGATCTGTTTGGTTTTGTTAATGGAGATATTCCTTCACCCTCTCGAATGCTGCAAACAGAGGATGAAGGTTGTGAAACTGATCTTATTAATCCAGTTACACCGATCGGACTAGAACAGATCGCTTGATTTCATCATGGATCTCTCGGAGCGATTCTTGAAAATATTTTGAGCTTGATAATTGGATTAGAAACATCATCCGAAGTATGGAAAACTCTTCTCGAAAAGGTTTACACAGAAGTCAATTGCTAGAGAGTTCGAATTAAGGGGAAACTACAAACATGTCACAAGCATGAACAAACCCTTGCCGATTATCTCGGGGAATATAAATCCATATGTGATCGTTGAATGCAATAGGCAAACCCGTGGATGATATAACCAAAATGTTTGGTGTATTGGAAGGTTTAGGTCCTGAGTATGAAAACTTTCGGACTACCATATATTGTTTGAAGCCTCAAAGAGTATGATGAGGTTATTGCTCAATTAGAAAGGTTTGAATCAAGACTCAAAAATCTTTCTAGGAGTCAGTTCAACTCGAATTTGGCATATTTTGGACAAAGACAGTTTCAGGTTCAGTCTAAAGATATCGCAAATGAAGACTATTTTTCTCAAGCCTCTGGATTTATATCTCAAAGAGGAGGTTACAGAGGTGGTCGAAGTTATGGTCGTGGCAGAACTGGTAACAATAGGGGTCGTGGTTTTGAAAGATATCAAAATTACAGAACAGATATCTCCAGTCCAGGGCAAGGAAATCAACACCCTAGACAGAGAAATGTTATCTCTACAACAAACCAAGGGTTTAGACCCTATACCACTTACTCACAAAGGTATCAAAATGTCAAGACTTATCCTTCTGCAAACTCGAGTAAGAACTTGCAGGATGAAAAAGAAACAAGTAGCATTCGACTAGAATGTCAAATATGTAAAAAGTCTGGACATGATGCTCTTCGCTTGGTATCGGTTTGACAATTCCTATCAAGCGAGGATATTCCAGCAGCATTGACAGCAATGCATATTGAAGACTCAATAGGAAGTGAGTGGTATCCCGACTGAGCTACACTCACATCGGTGCCAATCCCGGTATGCTCCATACTCTTTCTAAATATCAAGGACATGATACTTTGTTATGATAGGCAATGGATCATGTTTACCCGTAACTCACATTGGCAACACTGGCTCAAAACAAAGAACAATGCATTACCTCTTAACGATGTTCTAATTGTCCCGAGAGATAAAGAAGAATCTCCTTTCGGTATCTAAACTCACGAGATGACTTCCCTTGTTCTTTTATCTTTGACAAAACTGGTGTTTATGTAAAGGACAACAAGTACCAACACAATGGTGAAGCTCGGAAGGAAAATTATAGGGCTTTATCAAGCTAATCCACAGACCATAGAAGCCTTCTTTACTCAGCGGCAAAAGACAGTCGATGAAGATATATGGCACCAGCGTTTGGCTCATACAAATGCTCAAGTAGTTAAGCATCTGCAAAAACAGAAGCTTATACAATTTGTTTCATCCTCTCAGATTGTTTGCAGCAGCTATTAAATAGCTAAAAGTACAGCTCTACCGTTCCCTTTTTCGGATTCTACATCAAGTTTTCCATTAGAAAGAATTCATTGTGACATATGGGGACCATCACCAGTCTGTTCCTTTCAAAAGTTTAGATATTATGTGATTTTTGTTGACAATTTCTCTCGATATTGCTGGCTATATCCCATGAAGTTGAAGTCTGAGTTTTATGACATATTTGTTCAATTCCAGAAGTTAGTTGAACGACAGTATAATCATCAGATTAAAATCTTCCAGAGTGACGGAGGAGGAGAATTCATAAGCAATAGATTTCAAAAATTTCTGAGACACCATGGAATAAGACAGCTCATATCATGTCCTCACACACCAGAACAGAATGGGGTCTCCGAAAGGAAGCATCGACACATCGTTGAACTAGGATTAGCTATGCTCTATCACTCAAAAGTTCCACTAAAATTTTGGGTGGCGGGGATCATGAAGGTGATTGATTGAGTGTGAATTTAACTTGGTGGATTGGTCATTGTTGTTTTAAATTTACTTTCTTTTCACTTATCTGAATTGAAAATTTTAACCTTGACTGATGTTTAATGATATACAAGATTTGGGGTTTTTGATGTTTTTGTTTTGGATGTGATCCCATAAATTGCATCATGTCATCAGCTGAAACTGTAGCTTCTGTTTTGAATCCTTACTAGTAAAACTGGTTTTTGATCTTGATGCAATTGCAGCAGAAACTTGAAAGACAATATTGCAATTTGTGTATGGACAGTTTTATTGAGCGCTTAGGAGGCACTTTAAATAGTTCAAACCTGTGGAAATTGGACAAATCATTGAGAACAAGATTGTCTATATTTTTAAAAAAAATGTTCTATCTACCTCTGCTATTGTGTTTTTTCCTTTGCTTCACCACATTTTATAGTTAATAAGTTTAGTTGGATGGTTGTTGATTCCTTTCCTTTGTAGGGATTTATTGGTTTAAGTGGAGCTATACTGATCCAAATATATCAGACAGTATTCAACAATAACCCCGCCGCATTTCTCCTTATGCTTGCCTTGTTACCCACAATTAATGCTCTGCTCCTCATGGGGTTCGTAAGAATATACAATGCGAGCACATCAGAAGAGAAGAAACACCTATATGCTTTGGCCTTGGTTGCTCTCGTTGTTGCAGCTTATCTCATGGTTATTATAATATTGGAAAACATCTTCAAGTGGACGTTCTTGTTGCATCTCTCAGCGTTAGTTTTGCTGCTTCTGTTGCTATTCTTGCCTGTTTTTGTTGCTGCTAGAGCCCTGCAAGGAGATTTCGGGATTGCTGAGCAGATGCCATCGATTGTAAGTGTGGATGAGACTAGCGACCTTGATCGACTAGAACACTACAATAAGGTTTATGATGGAGAAGAAGATCCGAGTGGTTCCGATTATCGGATTCTGCCTGGTGACATTAATGAAGAAATCAGTAAAAATGACAACAACGACCAGCAGCTCGAAAGAGACATTGATTTGTTGCAAGCTATGCGCACTGTCGACTTTTGGATATTATTTCTGGCCATGGCATGTGGCATGGGCTCAGGACTAGCCACGATTAATAACATCAGCCAGCTAGGAGGATCTCTCGGTTACAACAGCGAAGAAGTGAACGGTATGATCTTCTTGTGGAGCATATGGAATTTTCTCGGTCGTTTTGGGGCCGGATTTGTATCAGACTTCTTTTTACATGCCAGAGGGTGGGCTCGGCCATTGTTCATGGCCATAACTCTAGCTGCTCTCACCGTTGGTCATGTGGTCATTGGTTCTGGCCTGCCTGGTGCTCTGTACGTGGGCTCAGTTTTGGTGGGTATTTGTTATGGCTCACGGTGGTCACTATGCCGATGATAACGTCTGAGATATTTGGCGTGGGTCATATGGGCACCATCTTCAATACCATCACCATGGCAAACCCTGTTGGATCATATGTCTTCTCCATTAGAGTGATTGGGTATATTTACGACAAAGAAGCATCCGGGGAAGGGCTAAAATGTAAAGGAATGAAATGCTTCATGTTGTCTTTCTTCATTATGGCAGGCGCTACTCTTTTGGGTTCTCTTGCGGCGTTGCTATTATTCTTCAGGACAAGATACTTCTACAGCCAGGTTATACTCAGACGAATACAACATTCCTCAAGGTTGTGAATAGTTAGTTTATTGATGTGGTAGATTACTTCCTGAAGTGGTTTACTCAAGTTTGATTGTAGTCGGTCTTAAAGGCAAGGGAGGCACCATAAGTTGGGTTGGTAATAATAGTCACTTTTTATCTTTCTTATGGAAGTTCAATTTGGGGTTCTTCAAGCGCACTGATTCGCCAAATTGACAAGATGCATGAATGTATTCAGATAGAACGATAATACTAGGAGAAGCTGATTGAGCAATGAGCGAAGAAGATCCCGGTGGGACCTTCAGTTGGAAGGCAAGAGTTAGAAAATCATGTGGTCATGAGCAGAGATTGAAGATTGATCAGCCTATTGAAAATTACCCAGCCTCAGCCCTTGATGGTGGTCCTCAGTCCATAACACAGACAACTGCATCACACCTCAGAGGCCGGTGCACTTTTTCAAGGAAATTAAAGTGGCATCATTAGCCAAACAATGGAGCCGGATTTAGTACGTCGATTTGGTTAGTGCGAGTGCTGGCCGAGCAAGTGTCGCATAAATAATGCTTGAGCCGAAATATTTTATTATGGCCCTGTTTGCTTTGTCATCTTTAGTGATCCAGTGGTAATCTGCCTCTGGCAATTTGGGTTGGTAGGATGCTGTATTGGAACTCTTTCTCTGGCTAGTTGGCTTGTTGTATATCCTTTGTGGCACTAATTTTCAGTTTTTAGTGGTCAAGAAACTGTTTGAAGTACTTGAAATTCTCTGTTCGAGTGAAGCCATCTTGTTTTATGGTCACTGGATAATATGATAAGGCCAATATTAGAAAGCCATAAAGGGTTTCTAGGAAACAGCATAAGCTTTCCAGAAAAGTAAAAAGCATAGACAAATAAGAAAAACCATCAACTCTTTTGGACCTCCTACTCACGTCGCCTGGACAAATTCCTCCTTTCTCAAAAACTTACAAAAAGTCATTTCATCAAATTACCCCCCAAGACCAGAGATCATCGTGGCTTCTTGTGGCAAGATAATCAGAATTACCATGAAGATGATGCTGCAAATGCTGAAGCTCGTTTCCGATCAGTCTTTCGTCTGACACCGCATCTTATTGGCAGCCCCAGCCCCGTCTCTCGATTCGGCACCTCCTTGCGCGCCTTCCTCGACAGCCTCGTCTCTGGATTCGCTGGCTCTCTTGGCGGCGGCAGCCGTTTCCTTCGCTTCCTCGAGGGCCTGAATCAACCTCGAGAGACATTTCTTGGCACCATCGTTCGGGGATTTGGGCATAAGGCTCTCGGCAACATCGGCAGGAGTGATCTTCACTTCACTCATCAAGCCGCGAACCGCATCGAACATCGGATGCGTCTCGAGGCTGAGGTAGTTCTTCGCCAGCACCTTGAACCCCTCGAAACAGCAATATGAAAGCTCGATGTGCTTGTCCATCCTGCCACTCCTGATCAGCGCAGGGTCCAAGTTCTCCACGTAGTTGGTGGTGAAGACAATGATCCTCTCCGCTCCACAGGCAGACCACAACCCATCGATGAAATTCAAAAGCCCTGAAAGGGTGACCCTGCTGGTGGTATCTACGTACGGGTCTTTCCTGGGAACATCCTTGTTGAGCTTGTCCACGTTGTCGTCCTCCAGTGACAGCTTCTCGCCCTTCTTCGTCCTCTGCCCCGTGAGGTCGAGAGAGCAGTCGATGTCCTCGATCACGATGATGGACTTGCTCGTCGTCTCGATCAACAGCTTCCGGAGATCGGCGTTGTCCTTGACCGCCGTGAGCTCGAGGTCGTACACGTCGTAGTGGAGGAAATTCGCCATGGCGGCGACTATGGTCAACTTGCCCGTGCCGGGAGGCCCGTACAGGAGGTAACCCCGCTTCCAAGCCTTCCCAATCCTGGCGTAGAAATCCTTGCTGATGCTAAATGTCACCAAGTCCTCCAAAATGTCCCTCTTCTTCTCGGGGTCCATGGCCGTGGTGTCGAAGGTGGCCGGGTGCTCGAAAGCGATGTGGCTCCACATTGTGGACTTCATGGACTGCCACTTGTAACCCGGCGAGTTCGTGTACAGCTTCCTCTGCCTATTCCTCGATCTTATCTCCTTCCCTTCTTTGATCACGTGCTTCAGATAGGACTCGGCGATAACCTCTCTGTGCTTCTTGTGGAATGTCAGCCTGTAGAACCTCATCTCCTGATCCGGGTAGTTAGTCAGGGACCGCTGGGGCGGCGACGTGATCTTGTTCGAGGCCCACCAGACCTTGACCCCCCGGTACTCGTCAGTGACCCTCTCGGACTCCTCGATGGTCAGGACCAAGTTTTTGCTGTCCTTGCCCAGCTCGGCCTTGAGCCGCCTGGCGCTCTTGGAGGTGTTCTTGCTCAGGTAGGCCTCCACGGCGGCGTAGGCCTCGCTGCGCGGGAGCCGTTCGCCGGTGTACTCGTTGATGGAGATCTTGATGTGAGGGTGGAAGCAGGCGGTGAGGCGGTGGGTGTACTTCTCGACGTGGCGGCGGAGCTCGTAGGGGCAGTACTGCTGGATGATGGCCCATATGAACATGAAGCTGGCGAGGGCCGAGCCCATGGTCGCCCACATTTCCATCATCGTCGGCGGCATGATGGTGGCCATCAGCATCCGCATGGTCGTCGGCCCCGGCAGGCGCTGATCCAGCCAACCTCTGTATACGCTCCGTCCGGGAGATGATGGTGAGTTTCACTTGTGTAAAGTAGGGAGGAAAAAGCAGAGGGAGGGGGGGGGGGGGGGGGGAGGACTAGGGAGAGGGAGAGCAGGTGGACGATGAGGAAAAGACAGCAGGTGGACGATGAGGAAAAGGCACCGGTGTTTATCGACATGAACAGATGTGGATTTTTGCCATGATCCTGGTATTGCGATGTTGCTCACTCTTTTTATATATATATTTTTTCTTTCTGTCTTCTTTGTCCTTTTTGCTGATATTATATTATATTACTTATAATTACAAGGGAAAAGACCACCAAAAACCTCAAATTTTGCCTAAAGTGACAAATTTACCCTAAACTTTTTTTTTTTTTGTAACACCAAAAACCCCCAAACTTTGTATACTATGACACATTTACTTCATTAAGAGCATTTTCATCTTATTCTTTCTATTTTTTCATTTTCCCTTTTTTTTAAAATTTTTTCTTCTTCTTCTCTCCGTCAACCCCTGCGAAGGGAAGTTGGCACCAGCAAGGGCCTCCCTCGCACGACCCTTGCCTGGGCCAACACCGGCAAGGGGTGCCCTGGCCAAATCTGACGAGGGCACCCCTCACCTACGTCGGGCGAGGGCCGCCCTCGCCAGACGCCGGCTTCCCTCCGCCGAAGCAGGGAAGAAAGAAGTAAAATAAAAAAATAAAAAATAAAGATTTTAAAAGTAAAAAGACCGAAATGCCCTTATGATTAAGGGTAAACGTGTCACACAAATGAAAGTTCAGGGTTTTTTGTGTCACAAATGAAAGTTTTGGGTAAATGTATCATGGTTAGCAAATTTCAGGATTTTTCGTGTTACAGAAAAAAGTTTAGATAAATTTGTCACTTTTGGCAAAGTTTAAAGCTTTTGATGGTTTTTTCCCTAATTATAATGGGTTTCTTCTCTTTACTGGTGGTAGCATTACGTGGACAATAGTCCTATGGAGCCCGATTATATTCGGACAAGCGGCTGTTAGTGTTTGCCTAGCTCTAATGACAACTTCATATCCTTTACTTTCTATTTCTTTTTCTACGTTAATATCTCAAAAAATTTCGAATAGATATACCATAATAAATTTACCTCCTACTAATTTTTTAACCGTCAAAAATCTCAATTTGATACATTTATGATATATATACCCTCTATTAATTTCCATTCGATTATATTAAATTACCAATATATCCTATCACATATTACCTAATTTAGCAATTTAACTGTAAAATTTAACAAACGCTAATGAAATATTAATTTGTCATAAATATACAAATTTGGAGTTTTTTGTGGTCAAAAGATCGTTTTAAGGTAAATTCACCATACACATACCGATTTAGGATTTTTCTTGGTATCGACCCTTCTTAATTTTGCATAACTTTTTTCCACCACAATTGCTACCATACAAGGCAATATCGGAATTTACTTGTAGGTATGAATTAAAAAATAAATTATAGTAAAATCCTGAGATGCGGAGCAAAAAAAAAAATTATTTTTTCATGTCATCAAAATCAAAGTCGAAATTATTTCATGTTTTGTATAATTCTATGAGATGAGTGGGATGGTTTTTTATTTGATGGTTTTAATTGGGGATGGGCTTAAGGCCCGTCCGCCCATGCTGGGCCCAAAAGGCCCGGCCCACGGGAATAGGGCCCGTGGGAAGGGAGAGGTATAAAAGGGAGGAGAGAAAGAGAAAAGACAACGTTTTGCAAAAACAACGTACGTCTTTTCTCTCCTCACGCTCTCTCTCTCAAAAACAAAAAGGCAGTAAGCATACGGCTTGATCTTCCTCCCTTCAAGGCTTCATCGGATTGGATTGCTCAGTTTCTCTTCCTCCATCAACGTCGGTGTTTAATCTGTGGCTAAAAGGTACGCTCGAATCCGTGGTGTGCTTTAGGATCGGTGATGCGTGTTGTTTTCCCGGGCTTCGTCTTCCGCATTGATTTAGGGGTTCGATTCGGTGTCGAATCCAGTTTTCGGGGATCCGTTATTCCCGACATTGGTATCAGAGCCAGGTTCACGTTTTTCCCGATCAATTCTGATGTTTTTGATTGATTTTTCGCGAAATCCCTTCGGTCGTACGGAACCGGGTGAAAATCCCGACACCCGAGCGCTTTTCGGCCATTTTTCCGAGTTTTCGTAAGTCAAAATAAAATTGTGATTGCATAGGAAGAAGGGCGACATCGAGACGAGTTCGGAGATGTGTCGACTGCTGCCGGGAGCCGCCGCACGAGCCCACACGCACCGCCAGAAGGTGCTGCGCGTGGGTACGACGCGCTTGAAGCACTGGCATTGGCCAGCGCGTGCGGCGCACGCGCCGGTCGGCGAACCGACGCGTGCGTGACGTCACGTGATGACGTCATCGTGATGTCATCCAACGGTCGGTAACCGTTCGGATGACGTCACCGACGACGTTTCGCCGGACGGTCACCGGCTGGCGACTCGACTCGCTTACGCAGGCACGTGCGGATGACGTATGCGTGACGTCATCCCCCGCACGCGCGTGGCACGTGCGTCGGTCCGCGCGAGCGGTCTGACCGGGCCGACCGGTCCGACGACCGACAACCGTTGACCGTTGACCACGTTGACCATTGACCGACGACAGTTGACCGTTGACTTTAACCGTTGACCAAAAAAAAAAGAGGAAAAGAATGTGTTTCTTTTTCAATTAAGTCTATGTGGATTATAATGTGATCCCTTATTTGTTCTGCATTTGTTGCAGGAACTATGCCTCCCCTGAGGTTGTGCACACCTATTCGCGCGATTCTGGATGAACAAAAGGATAGGTCATTTGTCTAAGTTGATAGCTGAGCTAACTGATCATCGACGGGAGAGAGGTGACTTAATTGATCATGTCCTTGAAGTCAACGGGAAAATTCAACAGGTCATATGGAATGGTCGTCTTATGTCACAGTCAGAGATTGTGCGATTTTTCATAAGCACTCTTCCACTTGAATGGCAAGATGTGTTGAATCGCATATGGGATGTCAACGGAGCTACTTCCTATAAGAAAATCGTGATGGATTTTGTAAATGAATATTACTGTATTGTTTCAAGGGAAAAGATCAAGAAATTGAACAAAAGAGGATCTTTCCCAGTTCGTGTGCTGACTTTGTGTTAGTTGTGTTGGTTGATATATATTAAGTGTGCTTTGTGGACATATTATGTAATGATTACTACCTAATTGTGTTAATTAAAAGCATTATTGTTTTTAATTGTATATCAATTATCTGTTGCTTTCTGTTATTGCTGGTTGCTGTGGGTAATTAGCTGTGGGTAGTTTTTAGAAGTTTCTGTAGCTTCATATAATTGATTTTGCATATGACAATCATATTAATGATAGTTTTAAGTTAGGACTTTTGGAGGATGATTGGAAACGTAGTGACATTTTGATTTTGAAGCCTTACTTAAAATTATTCATTAATATGATGGGTCTATGTAAATAGGGATGCATAAATGATAGGCATTAATAATTCGTGCATATTTGTCTGATTTGTTCAGATCAATGGCTTCAGCCACAAAGAGCATAGTTGCCGAGCTGAACAAAGGTGAAAAGCTCAATGGAGACAACTATGAGATTTGGCAAATGAAAATCCAGTATGTGCTGGAAGAGCAAGAAGCACTTGAGGCTCTTGTCATGACTATGGTAGAACCTGAAGAGGGAACCACTGCACAGCACAAAAGAAACAAAGAAGATTTTTCTGCGTGGAAAAGAATGAACTCTCTAGCTCGCATCACGTTGCTGAGCAGCATGGAAAATGACATCATGCGAGAGTTTCGGCATTTTGATAATGCCAAGGAATTGTGGGAGGCATTGGTAGCTAGATATGGTCATATTTCGGTGACTAGATCGAGGCGGCTCACTATCGTGTTTGACTCTTATAAGAAGCCTCATGGTCAGACCATGAAGCAACATCTTAGAAAGATGTCAAACATGATAACTGAGCTGAAAGATGCTGGCTATGTCCTCACAGATGAGCAGCAAGTGCAAGCAGTGATTCGTTCCTTGCCTCAGAGTTGGGAGCATATGAAGGTGCACCTGACTCATAATGAAAATATCAAAACCTTTGAGGATGCAATGCGTCACCTTGAGCTGGAAGAGGACCGCTTGTTGGCGGCTAAGCCGGATGCTGAACTCTATCATGCTAGTTCTAGCTCAAATGGAGCTTCGAGCTCCAAGCGCAAGCGCCCTAACTGGTTTGATAAGGGGAAAGGCAAGGAAGAAGCAGGCCCTTTAGGGAAGAAACCCAAATTCAACCAACATGGAAGAGGGAAGCGACCTCGCATGAAAAAGCTTGCAAGGGTGAAATGCTACAACTATGACAAGAAGGGTCACTATGCTCGCGACTGTCGTGAGCCAAAGAAGGTATTCACTCCTTGTACTTTTTAGAACTTTGCTTATGTGTCAAGTTCTGTGTTCTTAACTGAGTCTAATCCTTTGTGGACTGTGGATTCATGAGCGACAGACCATGTAGTGAAGGATAGAGGATCCTTCGTGAAATTCCGACGAGTACCAACTGGAACTAAGTGGATCTATGTGGGAAACAACTCCAGAGCTGAAGTAAAAGGAATTGGCACTTGCCAACTGAATATGCGTGGTGGACGCACTTTGTTCCTTCATGATGTGTTGTTTGCTCCGGAGATTCGTCGGAATTTAGTGTCTGTATTGATGTTGGTTAAATTAGGTTTAATATGAACTTCTGTAGTAGAGGTGTGAATTTGTTTTTGGAGACAAATTACTATGGTTGTGGTTATTTTCTGGATGGTTTTATTGTATTAGATATTGATTATGTTAATGCTAATGTTTGTTATTCCCTTCTCACGTCTCCTAATAAATATGATAATGATGTGAATGTGTGGCATGCTAGACTTGGTCACATTGGCCAACATCGTATGAATAGACTAGCCAAAGAGGGCTTGTTGGGCAATATTGAAAAAGTCGATTTGTCCATATGTAAGCATTGCCTTGAAGGGAAAACGACAAAGAAACCATTTGGAAAAGGAAAAAGAGCTGAATTTCCTCTGCATTTAATCAATTCTGATGTCTGTGGTCCAATGAATGTGAAAGGAAGGCATGGGGCTGTTTATTTCATCACCTTTATTAATGATTATACTCGATTCGGATATGTCTATTTGATTTATCATAAGTCTGAAGCAATAAGTTGTTTCAAAAGGTTTATGAACCCGGTAGAGAATCAATTAGATAAGAAAATAAAAGCATTGAGATCCGATCGAGGTCGAGAATATTTATCTGATGAGTTCAGAAAATTATGTGATGAAAAAGGAATAGAAAGACAGTTGTCTATTCCGTACACTCCTCAACAAAATGGTGTTGCGGAAAGAATAAACAGAACCCTACTGGAAATGGTTAGGTCCATGATGGCACATGCTAACTTGCCTATCACCTTTTAGAGTGATGCATTGTTAACTGCTGCGTATATACTTAACCGGGTGCCTTCCAAATCAGTTGCTTCCACTCCATTTGAGTTATGGACAGGTAGAAAACCGGACTTGAGTTTTCTTAAGTCATGGGGTTGTGCTGCCTATACACATGAGTCCTCTCACGAGTTTGGGAAATTGGGTCCCAGAGGAAAGAAGAGTATTTTCATAAGATACTCGGAACACTCGAAATGATATGTGTTCATTGGTGAGTAGGAAAGTGGGAGTATAACTGAATTTGAATCGCGAGATGTCACATTCTTAAAGGATGAGTTTCCTAAGAAGGGCGAAATAGGGGAAAATCACTCCCTATTTGAGCCATTTGATCAAGACAATGATATTAGTGGAGTTCATCCAAGTGGGAGCATAATGGAGAATGATGTGCAAAGTGTACAATCTCCCATACGGCGAACAAGTCGCCAAAGTATTCCCCGTCGACGTTTTGACATTGAAGGGGAAACTTTTATGGTTGCTCCACAAGATGAAGATGAGCCAAGAAATATCAACGAGGCTCTGAATTACTCTAGTAAAGAAAAATGGATTCATGCAATGGAAGAGGAAATGGAGTCAATGAAATCAAACCAAGTCTGGGAACTGGTTAATCTTCCAAAAGGACGCAGAGCTATTGGGAACAAATGGGTTCTCAAAATAAAGCGAAAGGCTGATGGCTCGATTGAAAGGCATAAGGCTCGCCTTGTGGCGAAAGGGTATAATTAACAGGAAGGAATTGATTATGAAGATACGTTTTCTCCTGTAGTAAGGTTTACCTCAATTCGCATTATTTTGGCAATAGTGGCAGGTCTGGATCTTGAGTTACATCAAATGGATGTAAAGACTGCTTTCCTCAACGGAAAATTAAAGGAAGAAATATATATGGAACAACCTACTGGTTTCATAGTGAAAGGCCAAGAAGAAAAAGTATGTCGACTTTTGAGGTCGATATATGGTCTTAAGCAGTCATCAAGACAATGGTATATACGTTTTCATAATGCCATAGTGGCATATGATTTTAAAATGATTGATGAGGATCATTGTGTATATATCAAAAGATCCAAGGATCAATTTGTGATCATATCATTATATGTTGATGATATACTAATTGCCAGAAGCAATATGGAGTTGGTTAATACTGTTAAGAGATGGTTATCTTCTAACTTTGAGATGAATGATATGGGTGAGGCTGCATACATTCTTGGAGTTAAGATTTCGAGAGATCGTTCGAAGAGATCGTTGTCTCTTTCGCAAGAAACCTATATAAATAAGGTTCTTGAACGATTTCGTATGCAAGACTATAAACCCATAGACACTCCTATTGCAAAAGGTGAAGGATTGAGTCATAGACTGTGTCCAGGGACTCCACAAGAGAAGGAACAAATGAAACATGTTCCTTATGCTAGTGCTGTTGGGAGCTTGATGTATGCTATGATGTGTACAAGACCCGACATATGCTTTGCAGTTGGAATGGTGAGTAGATATCAATCCAATCCAGGTCCAGCACATTGGAAAGCCGTCAAGAGAATACTGAGGTATCTGAAGGGAATTGCTGATTTCAAGTTGAATTACCAAGGAAAGGATCTGCGACTTGAAGGCTATTCAGATGCTGATTGGGGAGGAGATTTAGATGAAAGAAAATCTACCTCTGGATTTGCTTTCTTACTGAACAATGGCGCCATATCATGGAGTAGTAAGAAGCAAACGTGCATAGCCTTGTCGACGATGGAAGCTGAGTTCGTGGCGTTATCAGCAGCGGTACAAGAAGGAGTTTGGCTTAAGAGATTTTTGGATCATTTAGGTGTTGTTGAGAAAGCTGCAAATTCATTGTTGGTTAATTGTGATAGCCAAACAGCTATAGCGTACACCAAAGATCCAAAGTATCATGGCAAGACCAAACATATAGATACCAAGTATAACTTTGTAAAAGATATGGTTGCACGAAAAGATGTGAACTTGCAGTACATATCTACGCATAGAATGATAGCAGATCCTATGACAAAGCCAATACATAGAGATGTGTTTTGTGATCATGTAAAATCTCTAGGATTACGTAGAGTCTGATGTACTGAATTGTAATTTCCCTGAGTTGTTCACATTTATGAAATTTTGTTTTTCATTGATTAATGCCTATGAACCTTAGTATGATCTTTATGCATCTTAATGCTCAGTGCATTATTTTAAGTTGAGAAGTATGTCGGACAGATATAAGATTAGCCCACTCACACGGGTAATCGCCTGCATTTACTTGTGTGATAAATAGAGATGAGACTGTTTTTAAGCTTATTATCTAGGTGATAATCGAGAGCGCAAGCTTAAAATACGTATGTCGCCTTAACTGAGTGTTAAGATAAGGACATAATACTAAAGATGTATGAAAGTAAAATAACCCACATATTTTACTTTATCTGTCTATGATGCCAGATGTGAGTTTTGATGAATTTTGTAAATGAGTAGATACGTGAACTCAAGTTAGACATTGGGTATGTCTGAACTATCATCTGTACGGTATTGAAAGATGTAGACATACGCTCCATGGGAAATGAGTTAATACCGTAATATGTATTTCATACTACGTATGCATGAGACGACTAATAAGAGTGGCAAAAAGTTTGATCTCAACTTTTATGACGTGTGAGACTCTTGAGGAAAAGAGTTCCTCAAATTTTGAAGTTCCCTCAGGACTCTTACTTATTCTCAAGATTTCTATTTAGTGTTTGTTATCTTAGTGTGTTGCCAATGGTCATGAGATGATTCGATCTAATGGGGCATTTCTAGAAAAGCAAGCTGGACTGAAATTGAGAGTTTGAAGGAAAGAGGAAGATCGATTTTTGGAGAATCACATTGTGGTTTTGTATTCACTAGTCGACCAATTATAACTGTCTTTGTGATAATTATAATTGTGAATACAATATATATATATATATATATATATATATATATATATCATGTTTAAAAGAGATCAATGGAGATATAAATGTGATCGATCGATCTAGGGTACTGCATACTAAATCTACTCGGAGTGTGACGCCCATTATGAGCTACTATATATTCCTAACAGATGTATAGCAACGAGCTCTCAAAGTATGATGGTCGCACGGATTATTCACCAGTATGAATGTTGAAGAGAGGTAAAGAGAATCCTATTCGGCCCACCATGTGCGAGTGGGAGATGATGGTTTTAATTGGGGATGGGCTTAAGGCCCATCCGCCCATGCTGGGCCCAAAAGGCTCGGCCCACGGGAATAGGGCCCGTGGGAAGGGAGAGGTATAAAAGGGAGGAGAGAGAGAGAAAAGACAACGTTTTGCAAAAACAACGTACGTCTTTTCTCTCCTCACACTCTCTCTCTCAAAAACAAAAAAGCAGTAAGCATACAGCTTGATCTTCCTCCCTTCAAGGCTTCATCGGATTGGATTGCTCAGTTTCTCTTCCTCCATCAACGTCGGTGTTTAATCTGTGGCTAAAAGGTACGCTCGAATTCGTGGTGTGCTTTAGGATCGGTGATGCGTGTTGTTTTCCCGAGCTTCGTCTTCCGCATTGATTTAGGGGTTCGATTCGGTGTCGAATCCAGTTTTCAGGGATCCATTATTCCCGACATTATTCACTTAGGATGGAGATCCGAATCATCGAAAGCATAAATTAACATTTAATTTAAAATTTATAGTTATAAGATGACGAGGACAGTATATACGTGGATCTCCTTGGATGCTTCTTTGTCCCTCCAGTAAAGAAACAAACTTTTGGGCAATCGCCAATTACAAAAACGTGCCCGGCTTTTTTATATTACACAAATTGAATGAAAGGAGAAAGGAAACAATTGGGGATTGACTAGTTGGGTCTTTTCCATATGTAAGATTCATGACATTTGCTTTTTCTCTTTTGATATCATGAGCAAGCCCACCCTATGTTGGGTGCTTAGTAATAATTCTTAGTAAAATCGAAGTTTAGTCAATGAAATTGACAGAGACTCCCTTATATTCCTTTACTTATCTTGAGCGAAAATTTTAGAATATTGTCCTTCTTTTATCTCAACTTCTTTTTATGTTCATCAATACCATGAAACATCGGCTAAAAAAAGGAGAAAGATAAACTTGAAAGGAGAGAAGTATGGATTTTGGTTATTCATAGTCAATTTCTATAAAAATTCCGTACAAAATGTTTTCGTAATCAAAAAATTCTTAAAAAGCAATATTACAATATCTCATCAACTGATCATGTATCTTGATATATCACAAATGAGATTATGACAAATGCGACAGCTAATTGCACTTGCATTTGCCCATAATTTTTCATTTAATGTTATGTAGTAATTATGATAATCATCCCGTATCATCCAGTTTTGCTAATTCGACGAAAGATATATAATATCATTATTGAATATTACGGTATTAATGATAACCGGCTTTTCTTCCGGATGGGCAATCCCCGGGCGCAACAATGATTGCGCTCAGGGGGAGCTAATGGCGAGGGAGCACGTGGCGGAATGGGAGTGGCGGGAAGGGTAGAACACAACGAGAGCAAAGCGGAACAATTCCAAAAGTCACGTCGCTCGCGTGACACTGCTTTAGGTGCATTTGGGAAGACTTTTGGGGAAAGTCTTTAGGAAAATGCAAAGATCTTTGAATTAAAGGTGTTTTCCAAAATGCAAACTGTGTTTGGTAAATTGTAATTTGAAAGCTTTTTGTGAAGTACTTTTGAGCAAAATGGTGTTTAGGGGACAAAGAACTTGTATGATAAAAAAAAAAAATTACCGAAAGAAAAATAAAAAAAAAATTGACTGTGTGGGTCATAAATACAGACATTATGTAGTTAAAATTTTAGTTAAATTCACATCAAAATAGTTTATAACTTATAACCTAAAAGAAAATCCAAGTTTAGACTCTTTTTTAATGAAATTCCAGTAAAAATCAAAGTCTTCTTTTGGTCATTTTCCCAAGTGCCGCATGATGCCCAGCTCCTTCTTCTACGCAGCTCCTTCTTCAACCTAGACCCTCGCCAGTGATCCCAACCTCACCGCCCCCATGCCGCCGCCACTGCCGCTGGCCTCCGAGCTCCTATGGCACGTGGCCGCCGCCGCTTGCGTCAAGCTCCTCCTGGTCCCCTCCTACCGGAGCACCGACTTCGAGGTCCACCGCCACTGGCTCGCCCTGACCCACTCCCTCCCCGTCGCCCACTGGTACTCCGACGAGACCAGCCCCTGGACCCTCGACTACCCTCCCTTCTTCGCCTTCCTCAAGCTCCTCCTCTCCTTCCCCGCCCGTGCTGTCGACCCCGTCATCGTCCACCTCCATCACAGCCTCGGCTATGGCGCCGCCTCGACCTCTGACAGTCGCGCAACCCCGATCGGTCATCGCCGAGGCTACGCAACCTCGACTGAGGTCGGGGGACCTCGGCGAGGGCCGCGCCTGGGTCGCGCGACCTCGGCGAGGGTCACGCGACCTTGATCGGCCGTCGCCGACTCAAATCTGAGCCATGAGGACCCAGATCTAGGCTGCTGCGACTCGCCGAGACAGCCCCTCGCCATGGTCGTTGAGTCATCGTGACTCGCGAAGGTCGCCCGACTCTCCGACGACAATCGCCTAGGTTGTCGCGATCACGCCGACGTCCCTCTAGCCATCACTGGCCCCTCGCAGCAGTCAAGAAGAATAGGTGATGAAGATGAACAGTGTCCTCACAAGGGCAAAAGATGGCAAAGCAAAAAGTTCGTAAGGATAATTTCGGAAAAAAAAAAAGTATGAACAGTATCCGCGTGGGCATGCCGAAAAAGCCGAAAGCCCAAGGCAGGGGAGGACCTGCCTTGGGCTTTCAGCCTTCACAAGGCTGGCATTTGGAGAATGGGGGTGCAAAATGTTTTGCCAAACACCCTCTACTTGGCCTAAGGGGCTTTGGACTCCCAAGGGGCTTTGGGAAGTGGTTCCCAAACGCACCCTTTGTCCTGAAGCCACTTCGTCGCGATTCCCCCCTACTGCAACCCCTCTGTCTGTCTGTCTGTCTGTCTATCTCTCTCCATTTCCCCACGCTTTTAACCCGAAAGACGAACACATGGGCATGACTCTCCTTCGAGCTCCGCGGAAACGATATTCGGCGAAAAAAAATGTAAAGGGATAAATATGGTAAAAGTTTTAAAACTAATCATGAAAGTATTTAACCTTTAAAATATGTAACTCAAGTCTTTAAATTTGTCGAGTTGGTGTAATCAAGATCTACCGATAATACCATCTAATCTGACTTATCAAAAAATTCTGATGTGAATTTTCTTTTTCTCTTTTTATTACTATATCTCTCCTACGCAATATCTCATGGAGTATTAAAATTAGTTAAAGCACTGAAACAACATTATTTTGATCCAAATTCTATTTTTTTACACCAAATATTAATTAAATTTATTTTTAAAAATCCAAAATTTAAAAAAGAAAAAAGACACACAATAATTAGAAGAACCACTAATGAAAAGAAGATGAGACCGTCCTCCACCAATGGCTGCCGCCCCATCACTAGTGGGGTGTCGGCGATGGCCGGCGGACTTTCATATCCCTTTCCCTTATACCTTCTCTTGTTCGGAAAAAAAATACTATGTTAAGATAAGAGAATTTCGGGAATTGCGCCACGTAGAAGAGAGAAAAAAATAAAAATAGTCCAAATGGTATTTTTTTTTATTAGTCAAATTGAACAGAATTAACGAAAATATTTGATTACACAAATTTGACAAATTTTAAGACTTGATTGTATTTTTTAAAAGTTTTATGACTCAATAGCACTTTTGCGATAAGTTTTAAGACTTTTACCATACTTATCCTAAAAATTAATTATGATGAAATAAACTTTTAATGTCTCGACAGTGCCTTGATTCCCAAATAAATAAATAAGTAAAAGGAATACTTAATTGGAAGGTTAGGCATAAGTTTCTTGTTCTACATGATGATGTCATGACACGCATTCAATGACCCTCCAACCAAAACCTAGTGTGGGAATGATTTGAAGTGAGATTTTACCAAGGTTCAACATTTTATTTAGTGTGAAATCGTTGGTATTTCCTAGTTAGTGGGGAAGAAAAATATACACAACCGACTTTGAGGTGTAAGACGTGCAGGTACTAGCGTGTTAAAATATAAACATAATCCTGCTTGGCACCTCGCTAGGGAATTACCGGGGATGGTCCTCAGAGGTAAAAATACCCCTCCCTCTCCACATAAGCTATTCAACTGCCTAGAGAGAAGGAGGCCCCTGGACAGCCGGAACACAACCCAGCCCAACATTGCATAATCAAAAGGGAGTCCACTTTCACATGGGTCACAAGTAACTAGAGAAGAACTTGACAGGATCAATATGGGTAGGTTGGGTTTGCCACCACGGGCTATGTTAAATGGTCCATTAATCGTAATTGGGCTTTGGGGCCTCCAACACCGCCAACATCAACAACCCATTGGCTCAGTTTTTGTTAAGAAAACTCAAAAAAAATAAAACTAAATAAATAAAGAAACCCGAACCACCGTTATTTTCTCAAAGTGCCTTATACTTGACAGTGCATCGAAGCATCCTTGTACCCAAAACCTTTATGGATGTATTTAGTTCGGCCTTTTCAATGGCTTTTAACTTTCAAAACCCTTTAGAGAAATATTGAGTTGTTTGACAAGTATCTTGCTCTGTTGGTTTACGTTTTCTCTTAGTTCTACAGGTTTTTCGGGAAAAGGCGGGGCTTGCCATTTCCTTGACATCTCAAGATGTCTCTGAGGAGCATAATTAGGATGTAAAGTTGGTAGAGAAGCGGCGAATAGGGAATGAACATCGATATCGCCATTTAAAAGTTAGGCCAGTCGCATCTTCAAGAGCAAAACCCTGTTGAAATTAGAGAAAACGTAAACCAACAGAGCAAGATAATGAACCTTCACGGTGAGGTTGTCAGGATGCACGTTGTTACTCACAGTGCGAAAAGGAAAAGATGTGATGTGCCTTCTGTCGACACTAACATGATAACCCTCCAATCCAGCACTAAGAGTTAGAACGAAGAGCTTGCCTTCGGCAAATGGATATGGCCAATCAACCGACACCTTCATTGTCCGCCCTATGAGCCGGTTCAACCACCATGATGTCTTGGACTCCTCAGAGTGATCGTCATCATCACGGATCCACTTCTCACACTTCAACTGGCCGTCAACTGCAATGAAGCACATGACAAACCAATCAAACATCTCTTGAAGTGTGCCAATGCAACCCAGGCAATTCCTTTTCCAAATCACAATCAGCACAATCTGAAGCTTATGCAGGTTTATGCAGGGTAAATTCTATTTTCTACCAGTAATAAGTATGTAAACCACACCCTAACTAAAAATAAACAGAACTTACATCTCCCACAATGACACCGATACCAAGATCCATGAAGTCCCTATTTTTCGAAGATTACCTTCTTCTTTTTTTTAATCTCAATACCATCAACAGCTGAAGAAAGCTAACCACAAACATGGGTAAAAATTACTCTTTTACTGTGATCCCCCACACAAATGAAAAACAAAAAGAGAAAACTCAACGGCCTCTTCATCAACAATTGGAGTTCATATTATCTCTAATAATAAGAACACTTGATATCGAAGTCCCCCTTTTTTTTCCCCAGGTTAACCATTCTTCCTTTTTCTCCATCTCATCAGCAATTGAAGACAGCTACGCACAAAACGGGTGACAAATCATTGTTTTCACAATGATCACCCATGTAAACGAGAACTGAATCAGAATACTCACTGGTCTCTTCATCAGCCTTAGATTTCCACCCTTCGCACCGCTGCGCCGTCCCCCATTGCATCCTATAACAAGTGTTCTGCTCGGTCACCGGCTTCCCGCTCGAATTACCCTTTAACCTGGGATTCAAATGTAAAATCCGAGGCGGGTCCTCGCCCTCCACAATCCTCAACCCCTGCAGCTCCATGTGAAACTGCGAGACCATGACCGCGTCGTCTCCCTCCCTCAACAGAGCTATCTTCGGATCGTGCTCTGCATGGGCCGACCTAGGTTTCCCAACAACCGTTATGTGCGACCCCAGCGTAAGCCCGCAGGGCAACACCATCAACCTCTTCCGGTTCAAGAATTCCGACCCAGATAGAGACACCGAATTCGGGCACGATTCCGACCCATTCTCGGGCTTCTGGCTGATGATATTCAGCTTCCCGGATGGCAATTCGTCCCAAAACTGGCGACCCACCTCCCAGGCGACCTTTGCCGACTTGTCGAGCTCCGAGAACCCGCCGGTAACGCCAGTCCTCCACGTCTTCTCGAAGTTCAAGCCGGATACGATGTTCCTGGGCTCGGCGAGCCGGCTGGGGGCCAACTCGTCGGAGTTCTGAGAAACGGTGACGTGGGGCCGCGTCGGGGCGTCTTTCTCCTGCAAGTCGCGGCCGGTTTGGAGCTGGGTCTGGGGGCGAGACAGGGTCTCCTGGGAGAGGGAGTTGAACCCAGAATGCTTCTTTGTTCTTGATATTGCCACTTTTGTCTTGTCTTGTACACGTCCAGCCCCACCCCCTGCTCCTTTATGCATAAATGACCTGTGTAGATGAATGTTAGTCAAGTCTCTCAGTGTATGCCCGGCTATCATGCCTGGTATTACACTTGCGCCGACTGAATGACATGTTGTGATTGATTGCATTTTTGATACCCATGAGTATCTTTTTAATGGAACATATTTCTCTATACTGCAAGCTGTTTATTGCCGCAGATTAATCTTCATTTGCCATTATTGTTCGTATGTTTTCTTTGTAGTTGTTAATTCAGTGGAAAAGTTATTTTTAATGTGCATGCTGCATGTTGGCAAAACAAAAGCAAAATTGTGTTTGACAGTCATTTCTTAGTCGAGGGAGCTTGGATTGGATGAGAATAGGAGAACAGGGGCTTCTTAGCCTGGAAGTGAGGAGTGCTACTCAGGTCTCCATATAACAAAGCGGATTAGTTATTTTCTCTTCTTTTCTCCAAATAACAATCTTCTTAGAAAATAGTCATAAATTAGAATGAACACGTAAAATATTCTAAAAGAATAGACAAGAAATTTTAAATTGGATTCGCCTGATATTTAAATTGGCTTAATCAATGGCCTAAGGGCGTTAACATTTGATTGTCAAATATATTGGACGGATCGAAAACTGATGTTATGTAGGATGGCTAAATGAAAATCTAATGACTCCTCCATAAATACAGACGTTAAACTTTCATCTCTTTGCCCCTATAAAAAAGGTTGTTTCGAACATAGTAATAAAAACCACATTCCGTTCGAAGATTGCGTCGATGGGTGAGCTTAGAACAACAGTGAATCAATGATCATTCTCTATTCTTATAATTTCGAAAGTCATTAGCTTGTGACTGCAGGTAACCGCACCAGAGAAATTATGTCCATCAAGCGAGTGGTTATGGGAATGCTTGTGGCCATCGTGCTGTTTGAGTTCGCCACGGCAACGACCATAGATTCGAGTCGTCTCAAGCGCCAACTCAGGGCGTTTGCTGAGAAACAAAAACGCGAATGCCTAGATTTATGTCACGACACAAGCAAATGTGGTGACAATAACAAGCAAAGTAGAAAGTACGATAAGAGATGTTACGATTCTTGTGATGCCTTTTGCGCTCTATATTGGTACGACCCGCGAGCGTGGATCCTTATGGAGACAATCCCAATTAAAGAAGCCCGAGGCCAATGATTTTTTAGATTAGTATAGCTCGGTTCCATATGTTACGTTTAATAGTTACCGTCCCCTTACATATTTTGTCATTTTGCGTGCTCTCTTCTGTTCTTCCGCTGTTAATCGGACAAAATAATAATATTGTTTTGTATCAAGTGCATGCACATATTTGATTTTATAAACCACTAAACGTGAACAAACTTCATGTTTGAGTTATCAACCTAGTTTGGCCCGTGTCTTAAGTGATCCATGAAGTTAGGGTTGTATTTCATATGCACGGATTTGTCTATACATATGGGCTCTCTCATCATAAAAATGTATAAAGAAAAATATAGCGATTCAAAAGCAAAACATTTGAAGGAAGGACCATCATAGTAAAAAATAAAAGGTCAAATGACCAATACGATGTTTTATCTACGCCAATGCAAAAAAAAAAAAATTTAAAAATTAAAACCTGGCTTCACATCATATATGGCTGTTGTGGTGGTGTATCAATTTAACAAGTTTTACAACTCGACTAAACTTTTGTGTCAAATTTTAGGACCTATTGTACACTTATACCTAAATATAATGACCGAAATGAATAAAAACAAGTGCACCGGTGCAAAGACACCAATTCAATTGAATTCACCTACACAACTCACAAGCCTTTTTTGACAAATCCTATTGAAGTCTGATTTCTTATTTAATTTGTCTATGAGTTTATCTATTTCACAATGGAAAAAAGATCAAATAAGAACCCAAAATGCCTCAATTTTTCAAATAAAGGATTTAAAAGTGTTTTTATTTTCTCAAATAAGAGCATGAAATGGTTCTTATTTTGAATGAAAGCTTAAGGTCCATGTCAATCTAAAAAAATGGCATAACCTCACTGTCACGCCCCAGACCCCGAGCGCGTGCCCATCCCTATTTGGTCGATAATAATTTGCGACTTCCCAGGACGAGTCGCCGACCCTTTCCATTTTATTGCACATGCGGAAGCGAAAAGAAATCTCCTGACAGTAATCATCTCGAGATAGAAAAACAGAAAAATAGATTCACAAACAAACATGCTTTTATATATACATTGAGTCATGTACACAGGTCTATGGCCAAAAGACTACAAAAGACCGGCATTCCAAAAAGAAGCGGTCCTAACTGACCTACGCTTCCGATCACCTCCTCTCAGCTCCAGGTCCTCCACTCGATGACCCTGAAATGTTGTCCCACAATGGGGTGAGATATCATCTCAGCAAGTCTAAGCTCTAAATCCCAATTATGAGGGAAATACGCCCAGAAGTGTCCTAATCACACAAGCACACAATCAAGGAGACTTACCTTGTCTTAGATCCACCCTGCATGTCAGTACAATTTATCTCACAAATAACATGAGAGCATGAGCAACAAATAAGCTCCAATAACTGAAATGCCACACTCAATTAATCATGCGTTCCTAGTTTTGATCTCGGCATATAGCACGGCCTACTCTCAGTTCGGCGGTCTTTTGGCATTGCCATGCATTGTCTCACCCCATTGAGCACGACACGTCTCTTTATTAGATGGCTTTCCCGAAGGAGCATAGGGTCCAGAATCAATTGCGACCAACTTCCCGTTGTCCAGGGGGCATCCCAAATAAGGATAACATCCAGCTCAACAGCCCGGGACGATTTCTCTTAACCATCACACGATCACTCAAATATGGCTCAAGGTACTGTGCATTGCACTCAAATGCTTCAATTAAAATTGTGAGTCTGGCTTTTTTCTTCATATTAGAAATTCACATGAAATTACTCGTGTGTGGGTACACAGTCAACTTGATCTAGAAAAATTGATATTCTTCCTTTTTGAAATCACACTATTTCATATAGTACTAAAAACCGTTTTCAGTGTCAAAACCCGACACCTAGGATTTTCTAAATAAATATTGAAAATTTACAATTTTTGGAATTAAATTCCAAAAATCCAATCAGCATCAATTTGCATAATTTAACACTCAATTGCAAAAATTAACCACACTATTGCAATCAGCATGAAATTCCGGTCACCGGCTATCATGGCCTAATTTCCGAAAAATAATTAATAATTAAATAATTACTGAAATTAATTAAATAAATCAATTCAAATTATAAAAATACTAACCTAGGCTAGAATCATTAAATTAATAACCAATATGGACTCGGAGAAATTCTCGAACCCTACTAGATAAACAGTATAATTTATTTAGGCCTTAGCTAAACCATGCTAACCACCTAACATGCTCAATTAAATAATTCAATTTCTAATTTAATCTAACTAACCACCTAATTCATAATAAAATAAATCTAACACCCCTTAAACGTTATTAGCCTACTAAGCAAAGTTTAGAGTATAAACTCACCGGTTAATTGCAGAAACCGGTTCACTGCGACGACGATGCGACGGCGGCCGAAATCTGAATTTTCGGCAGTGTCGGCGGACTTGGACCGGGCCTAAAACGGGCCAAAAAAATCTCAGCAAGGCTGAGTTTCGGTCTTGGGCTTCTGCAGGGCTGCTGGTCGCGGGCTTGGGCTTTCTTTGCAGGCCCAAAATGGCTGAACTTCAAATGGGCTAAAAATCAACTGAACTTGGGCCTGAGCTTGGGCTTCAAAATCTGCTGGAGAAGGGCTGAAAATCACTGGGCTGAAGATGGGCTTGTGGTTGAATTCGTGGGCTGTTGATGCGGGCTGGATACGGGCCCAATTGCTGGGCCGTGATGCTGCGAAGGTGCGGGCGTGCGAAAGAGCTGCGGTTCAATGAAACCAGAGCCTGGTGGTGGGATGTTGACCGAGAGACATGCTGTTTCGATCACGCTGGCATCAACGTTGGGACTGGCTTCGTGGAGATGAAGACTGCTGGGCCGAATCTCGGCCAAATGATTGCCGAACTTGCGAGCGAAGGAGAGAGGAACGATGGTGGGGTTTCGATGGGTGAGGATTCGTGGAGCTGAACTATTCGGTTGAAAGAGAAAAAAAAATCGGTGAAGAGAGCTGCTTGGTCTTCGGAGAAAATGCCGCAGACACGCGGCTTCGTTGGCGTGAATGAAGTCAACAAGGTGGGCTTCGCTTGAATGTTGACCGAGCAAGCAGCAAATAAGGACGTGTCGTGGCTTGGAGATGGGAGAAAAATTGGTGTTTCGGTGGGTGAAGATGGAGAGCTGTCGTGAAAGGAAAAATGAAAGGAAAGCAAGACAGAGACCGAAACAAAGGAGGATTGGATAAGGGGGATGGACAGCAGCTGGATTTGCTTGCCCAAGAAGCTGCGGTTGAGAGGAAAATTCAACCAAGCTTAGCCAACCCGTTAAATGCTTTGGTCCCACAAGCCTCAATCTCATCCTCTACGTCTCCCCCATCATTTTCAAGCATAAATTCCATCAATAAACCAATTTAAAGTCCAAATAATGCTGCCCTCCCTTAGTTCCGAATTTCACATTTTTGGCACTCAACTTGGGCTTCAATTTCTTCTCCAATTCCTCCAATTTGAAGTCCAAATTTTGTCGAAGAAAAATCCTGAACAATTTTCTATAAATTCCTAACACTCAAAGGCTCGGCTTGGAAGTCCAAATTTCCTTTAATTTGGCCCGTACGAATTCCCGCTAATTTTCCGCAACGTCCGTATCGATTTTCCGCAAAAATCCCGGAATCTCTGAAAATTTCTCGAAGAGTGAGTCAACGTTTCTCAAATAGCTTGTGACACCACAAAACTTTCAATTTTTAAAATCGGATTCAAATTCACGGTTATTTTCAATCCGGCGTACTTTTAGCGTGACCTAGTCTATTGGGTAACTTTTAGGAATTTTTAGTGCAATTGACTCGTGATCGATTTATCTCGAGTAACAACATACATCTTCGACATATTTACAACTCTCGATTATCGTGAAAATCTCAAGATTTCAAATACGGATACAAGGTATCCAAAACGATAGAAAATCAATTTAGTGTCGATCGATGATAATTTTGCAATCAAGTGGAACCACTAACATTTTGATCACCTATCTCAGTTGAATTGACCTATCTTTGATCTCTGATCGATTTTTAAGTGTACCGTAATGACCCTTACAAATTAGTATGGTCAAGTAGTTGATTCATGGTCGAATTCTCAAGCCTTTTGCGTTAAAATCCCTTAATAATTTTCCCAAATAGTCTAGTTATCTCTTGAGTGATCGGCTCAGAGAATAGTACTATAGACGCGTCGACGAAAGGCCTGATTTATTCAATTGAAATCAGATTTGAAAAATTAGAATGTCACACTCACTGGTTGGTCAAAGACATTTCCCTCCTTTACATTTTTTTTTTTAATTTTCTTTCCTTTTTCCTTTTTCCTTTTCCTTTTTTTTTTATAAAAAGACAAACTAAAAAAACTAAAACTTTAAAAAAATTAAAAAAAAAAAAAACGAGGTGGGAGGGCAGCCCCACTTGCAATTTTTTTTTTTTTAAGTTTTAGCCTTTTTTGAAAGAAAAATAGAAATAAGGAAAAAAATGAAAGAAAACTACAAAAAAAAAAAGGACGAAAATGTCCATGACTGATGAGGTCAAACCCTTCTATGAGATTGACATGGTCATTCAAACCATTATTTAAAATAATATTCATTTCAGATTCTTATTTGAGAAAATAGAGGCACTTCAGGCTTTTATTTAAAACAAAGTCCACTCTAGGCTCTTATTTTAAAAATTAATGGCACTTTAAGTTTTTATTTGAAATTTTCCCTTTTACAATTGTCTATCATCAAGATATAAATTCATATGTTAAATTCAATTTATTATTCCAATTTTTTTGCACGATTGTGTTGTTTTGCGGGACACGGGCACATTTGGTCTTTCGAGGTCATCTACATAACTCATTAGTCCACTATAAATTTAGAGAAATCACATTGAGGTCTTTTAGTGTTTGAAAGTTTACAGTTGCTTACTGCCAATGAGATCCATCATTGAATTCAATTTTCTTGCATTAAGCAAATAGATTTATTGTCATGCAAAGTGCAAATATTTAATATAAAGCATTACATATAAAATAATATTCTAGTTTGTCACTTTTGTAAATCCTTGAGAAAATTCCAATAGAGGGCCTAAAGTGATCTCATTTTTTAAAATAAGAATCTAGAGTGAACATTATTTCGAATAAGGGATCAAAGTGCCATTATTTTCTCAAATAAAGACTTAAAGTAGACTTCGTTTCAAATAATGGTTTAAAGTGTCCATATTAATCTTTAAAAAATGGCCTAAACTTACCAGTTGTGAAATGGCCTAATCTTTCTTTTTTTGTTCTTTTCATAAAATAAAATTAAAAAAAAACTTTTTTAAAAAAGAGGAAAACATAGGTAGCTGCCGCCCTATCGCTGGTGGGGTGGTGCAGAAGGTTGGCGGGGTGATGCCGAAGGCTAGTGGGGTCATTGATGCCTAGGCAAGGTCTGGCAACCCTCACTAACCTGAGGTGAAGACCAAGAGGCCCTCGCTAAAAGCAGGAGAGAATGGCAACCCTCTCCCAGATTTGGGCGATGATCATGCGCCTTCGCCCTGGCCAAGGCGATGGTAGCCTACGTGACCATCACCTAGGTTGAGGCGAGGGCGAGGAACCCTAGCCTTTGGTTGACGAGGATCGTTGGCCTTTGCCTAGGTGGTAGTTGCTAGCCATCGCCACTGCCCCACCGGCAATGGGGCGGCGAGCTGTGTTTTTCCTTCTTCTTTTTTTCTTAAGTTTTATTTTTAAATTTTTAATCTAATCTAATTTAAATTTAACTTGTATTTGGATGAAAATATCTATGATTGGCTGAAATATTTTGCCGGCCAGTAAGGCTAAACCCTTATTTGAAACAGTGATAACTATTTCAAATCCTTCTTTGGAACTAATACGGCAATTTCAAATTCTTATTTAAAATAAAGTTCACTTTGAACTCTTATTTAAAATAAAGTTCATTCTTTATTTTCGAAAAATTTGAAAAAAATGAACATTTTAAGTTATTATTTGGAATTTTTCCCAAATCCTCTCTCTCTCTCTCTCTCTCGGGGTGGCCCACGGTCACTTCATTCCTCCTGACTCTCTTGCTGCCATTGAAAAAAGTCATATTCTATTGCTTTCCTTTTAGTCCAATAAATCTAATCAATATAACAAATTTTGCAGCATCTATTTTTCATCTGTACGGAGAACAATTTAAAAAATAAGTCAAATTAATCTCCCCTTTTACGGCGTTTTCTCCTTCCCAATTATGTCATCGTATATGCTGCAACTTGAATTGGAATTAAAATCAATTGACATCCAAATATTTCATGTAGTTATCATCCAAATTGCAACTTGAATTGCATTGAATTCATTTTAATAACTATAACACGATTATCCAATGGCATCAAGCAGGGGAGACCGCCACATCTAGCACGATTACTTAGATTGTAGTCCTCTGCTAACTAAAGTCAGACAATGCTGCGACATTAGAAAAACGAGAACATAAATCACTCTTTTTTTATTTTTTATTTTTTTGGTCTCTCTTTTTAACGAAAAAGAAAAATGTATGTTCATGGTCATCATTTTTAAGTCTTTCGATTTACTTCACTACTAAGTCTATAACGTTATGATTGCGGTAAATCTCCTAATACTTTGTCCCCAAATATGTCCATCCTAAGTTTGTGTCTGATTAAAAGGGTTATGTTTTTTCTTCAATTGGGCTTTAATTGGTGGATTATGCAAATGGACATAACTCATATTTATCTTAATTAAGTATAAATGCGGGTGATATCCATCTAGCTAGTCCACATCATTCATAGGACTAGTTGATTTTTTTTTTTTATTTTTAAATGCCAGCCAGAGCAAAATACTTTCCTAATTAATCCACACGGTTTCGACAACCATAAACGAAGAAACAATTGATCATAACGGTGAACGTGCTTCCAGAAATCAGTAACCAGAAATGATACGAGATATTACTTTATATCACACGATATCCTACAATAGCAGTTAGATCAACATTTTCACAAGTCCCACAAGACTACAGATTTCGCATCACTTCGTATACTTAGGCAACGGCCTGCGAGCTAAAAAGTGTTTGAACATGTCGAGCGCCTGAGCAGGTGCGTACATGGGGACATCATGACCGCAGCCTCTGATTGTCAAAAAGGTCATCCCGTCGTATATCTCAGACCAGCCACTAATCTAAAATCACATCAATCGCAAAATCGATCGTCAGCAAAGGAAATGGTTATACAAGCTGATTTATTTGTTATGTGAGAACATCAAAGCAGGGAATAAATTACCTTGTTTTTATGGCCCCAAGGATACCATTTTTTATTCATCTCAAGGTGCAGCTTGGAAATAGCGGTCCGAGTGGCTATGAAGGGAATTGTTGAATCTGCATCTCCACTGATTAGAAAAAAATAAAGTGAAAGATACTCAGGTTGAATGAATAACTGCTTTAACTGCAAAAACATTTTGCAGCAAAACATTATTTTCATATTTTTTTTTTGACTTTCTGCTACTTCCAAATAACTTCCCCATTTAAAAATGAACAAAAGCTATGAGGCACAACTTCCCTAGAGGCTTCATCTGCTTCATTAGTGACAGAGAACAGAAGGAAACAACTTAGCCATAAAAATGAAAACGAGAAAAGTTTATGCCCAGTATTGCTTTGGAGCATGAAGCTTCATGCTTATTTCCCCAGCCTCATTTGTTTTCACGTACAACCAAACAGATTTGCTTTTTCGGATAAGAATGGAAACGAAGAATTGAAAAAGTTCTGTTAAACAAGCACTCGAAACATTACTGAATTTCCCACGACTTGATTTTCTTGGTACAAGTTGGTGCGACTTCGAATCCGTTTCCCCTTTAATGAATAATTCCATTAGTTACCTGTATATCCAGATTTGCAGGCCTGATCGAATGAGTAGCTTCAGCGTGGGCAACATTGACTTTCCCTTTGCGGGAAGGCTGTAATTATGTTGTATAGGGCTACTGCAAGGCCAAAGAAACAGTTTGGTAAGGCTTGAGTGGTTAATAAAGGCTAAAACTAATCGAGAATGAAATGGAAATAATGGAAATGATACAGGAATAAACCTGCAAAGTGTCCATGTGGTGGGGGTCGCATGGAAGGCTTGCTGCACATCCTTCCTGTTCAGGTACTTGGAGGTGATCCCATCGAGACAAAACTTAGACACCTACTCAGGAAAAATCATGGTGTTAGAAAACTTGACATGGTACGGTGTATATTATTCATTTGTTAGGTTCTATACACGAGGAAATAGCGAAAAATTACCTCCTCAGCTTCGCACGCTGTTAGAAGAACATTAAACAAATTCACGTTTCCAGCTTCCTCTTGCAAATATGTGCGGAAGTAGGGATCACACGCCTTCGCTCTGTATGTCTTCGGAGAGCTGCACAAAGGACTCGTTTGCCCTTGAAAAGTGTCATCCGAGATGAGACCGTGGCTCCACCAGTATAGAGCTCTTCCTTTCAGTTCGGACGCCCGGTCCAAGTTAGGATTACCCATCTGAAGGATATTTTAAAGATTCACAGTTATTGGGGCTACTGGTCTCTAATACATCCGTAAAAAACTAAGCATACAACTATTACAAAAAGAGAATTGTTTCAAGTACTGATCTGCTCCTCTTTGTCATTTCTTGAATATGCTTTTACAGATGAAACTGTTCTACCCTCTTACCAAAATGCCTTGGAGATTTATCACCGGATTTTTTTTCCAGGAGTTCTTCTTCAGAATGACCTCCGCTAATGATGGTATATAATGACCTGAGATCAAAGATCAAAACATGAGTTTAAAAACTCAATCAGGGCTTTGGAAAGATAACGACTGAATGATCCTTACCAGCATAGCTTTCTCCGGCGATGTAGAAGGCTCGGCCTTTATACCCTGGGAATCTCTTGAACCATCTTTTCAGGAACGTATAAGATTCATGGGCTAGAATTTCATTCACAGAAGACAAGGAAAAACTCCCTGACTCTTATATTTTGGTGAAGAAAAAAAACAAAAAGACTCGCGAGACTTTGGAGAGAATAAAAGAAGAAAAAATTGGTACACACCTGTCGAGTGGTCACCGTATCGAGTGAAGTTGTCAGCCGAAAAAGAAAAACCAACTCCGGCAGGCGAGTCCAAGAACAACAAGTTTGCTTCTGCACAAAAAAATCAGAATTATGTGTGAAAAAAATGTAGAAAAAGAAAAATGTTACATACATTTTGAATATGGAAGTTCTGTTCAAAAAATAATAAAAAAAAGAATATGGAAGTTCAGTTCATGTTTGTGAACGCAGCTTAATTATATACCCTGGTTCCATGAATACGGGTTGGTGATCAGACTTTCGCCATCAAGCGAGACTTGGAATTGGCCCAGCTCCTGCATCGCGCCGTAGCCGATGGAGGAGCACCCAGGTCCTCCATTCAGCCACAGTACGAGTGGCTTCTTCTCGCGGTCACCAGCAGCTTCTACTAGCCAGTAGAAGAGGGACGCCTCCCTGTTGACGGAGACGTAGCCAGAGAACTGGGCCACGTCCAACTCCGGCTGGCCTGGTAATTTGGCGATCCGGTCATTCGAGGCCTCCTCATCAGCCGCTATAGCCATCGCCAAAAGCATGAGGACCAAGACCCAGAGGAACAAAAGCATGGCGGAGTCCATGGTTAGAGAGGAATCTAGAGAGAGAGGGATTGAGGGAGACAGAGTTTAAGAGACACAAAGAGACCGAGAGACGAGAGCGGTGGAAGAGATGAAAGGAAAGAACGAATCTCGAAGGGGAGCTAGAGAGGTTTTGGACTGGAAAGATGGCGTGATCAGTTCTTTTAGTGCACCATCTGTTTTATGAGCGTCCTTGCTTCTCTACGATGCATTTGCGTTTACGTTTCAATTATCTTTTCCATGAGGTTGGAGGTTTGATTTTGGTAGACTGGCTTTGTAAAACTAGAATGATGCAGAATATGGAGCTAACCGACTGTAGGAACACATTATTTCAGGGCATTAAACACTCTGATTTATTGACTTGGGGGTCCATTTTTTCCCTAGGCTACGAGGAATTAAACAACATTGGGATTGTGTTTAGGTGCGAAAACAACGTCCCTTGTGGTTTTATCAATAATGGGTGGGGTTGATGATGCAAACGGTTCCTGAACTTTGGTCAACTGGATAATGTGGCTCCTAAACTTTATATTTGTTCAATATAGTCCCTAATTTTTTTGTACATGTTCAATTAAGTCCTTGAGCTGTCTGAAAATATTTAGTGATATCGTTTCATGAGTTAAAATTCAGGGATAATATTAAAGATTCAGTTAAACTTCAAGGACCATATTAAACAATTTAAACATTCAATTCATTGTATGTGAAGTCAAAGTTTAGGGACTATTTGTATTATTTACTCTAACGGGCGTGGTCGTCTGTGTGATCCATTTGATATCGGGTTTCGAGTTAGGATGATTGCATGTCAAAATCTAGGAATGGATTAGGTCTATAGATCTTGCTAAAATTGTGGGTGATATGGAACGTGGTTAATAAATGCCGGTTGTATATGGACGTAGAGAGGGAGGAGAGAGGGAGGATTTATGGAAGTCCCTCTACAATTTGAATGCTGGATGACGAGTTGGTCCAAGTTCTTGTCCTCTTGTCAATTACTCCTTGCTATATTTTTGCACATTAACGCGTCGAATTACAGCCTCCTCTTCCCCTATCTCAACTGGTCTCCCTCAAAGCAGAAGCTGTAGCGAGAGAGTTCCCAGAAGAAATTCAATGCTTGAAAGCAACCGTAAACAAACCATAAGTTTAGCTAAAGAAGCTAGAATGAGCTATAAATTGGGCTACTCAATGCACATGCCGTTTGGTTGGCCTGTTAACCTGACCAATCGGTCCTCGAGGGCATCCTCAACGATGGCAGCATTGATCACCAACAAAAAGATGATGAAGAGGAAGAGGATGGTCGTCATGTACAGCTCATCCATATATATTTATATCAAAATAACATTTAATTAGGCATAGAATGAGTAGATTAGCTAAGTAGCGGTTGCACATCACGAATGCGTGTAATTGAAAAAGTAGAATGAATTACTAACCTAATAAAGACTTCTTACTCAGAAAATACTAAGGAGCAGAATCAGACATAATAAGATCCATACTTCATAGCTCCTAATTCCATATTATAAAACAAGTATAATTCAGTGTCTATCCTTTGCAAAGAAAAAAAAATCATAAATATAAATTCCCATTGATCAAATAATTTTCCCTGTCTTATTCATTTTTACTCATAAAATGTGTCATGAAAAATCTTCTCACATCGAAATAAACAAGTCATACTAATAACCACAAATTAGCTATCTTTGACAATATATTTAAATGACTTCAAATTTGAATGTTTTTACTCATATGTTGATAAAAAAAAATACGGTAATAATAGTTTGCAATAATTCACTTAGTAAAGTAATAGTCAACAGGACTTATTTTTCCAGTTTAGTTAATAAATAACTTCATTTTGGAACACTTATTAGTGTACATATTAGTTAAAAATTATGCTAACAATATTCGAAGAAATAAGACATATTTTGCAATGAATTGCTTAGTAAAATTATAATCAACATTATGTTTGTTGTCTGATAAATATGTATTGTCATGTAAATTTAAGTCACTTTTCATATCCGTGCAATGCAGAATCTTCAAGGATGCCTCTAAGAGTGAATGTTGTTCCATCAGGAGGCTTCAGTGGTGGTCACCATATGCTTACCTCATTAGAAGCCATGATCTTTGTTCAACCCTTATAGGAAAATAATTTTACTGAGTATTAATGTTACAAATTAAAAATTGTTGAAATACCAACGCTTTTTGCAATTCTTTCTATTAAGAATTTCCTCACAAGATATATATTATTTTATCTAATTATTATGATATTGTTGTTGATTACATATAAAATGTTTCCGTCAGACCATTAGGAACATTTCAATTGTAATTGAGTCCCTAGTTTTTAAATTATTATATAATAAAAAATAATAATTCCACATTATTTTGTTTAAAAGAGAAAAATTCTTGTGAAATGGCATAAAATAGAACGAATAATTTAAACAAAAACACGTATTTCAATTTGACTCAAACGAAAGAATTTACTCTCATGCAACGCATGAATATGTTCCTAGGTTCAATTAAAGATGAATAATTATTCCGAGGGCTGACTTCAAGGGTCACCTTGAACTATACAGATTCCTCCATGACGTAAAACAAATTAAGTAACTAGATAGAACTCATCATATGCAAAGAAAACAAGTTTCTTGTAAATAATGAGTTGAAGTCTTTTACAAAATTTATTGTGAATGACTTAAAATATGGTGAGAGTGACTAAAGTGCAATATCTATCTATTATTAAATATTTCAGTGAAAAGTGGGGTTTGCCTCACTTTTTGGTTTTAACTCAAATAGAAAAATTAGGGATAAATACACGAAAAGTTTGAAAACTTGTCATAAAAGTGTGATTGAATTCTAAAACTTTCAAAAGTAATTAAGTCCTAAAACTTTTTACAAAAGTACAATCGGGTCTTAAAACTTTCAAAAAATGCAATCGAATTCTAAAACTTGTTAATTGAGTCTTGAAATTTTCAAAAAGTGTAATTAACCTAAGGAATTAATTGAACTTTAAGAAATTTTTAAGACTCAATTACACTCACATGCAAGTTTTAGAATTTTCAATATACTTATCCCAAAAAAATTAAATTGGCCAAAGAAAAAATAAATAAAATTTAAAAGAAAAAAAATCTAAATACTCACTTTTAACTAAAAATGACATTATGTGATTTTAATTGTCCTTCCAATGCAATAACTAACTTCATCCTTCTTTTGTTTGCTTTTCCTAAACTTTGAAAAAAAGAAAAGAGGTTCGTTTTTAGTTTTTGAAATTATAGCCAAATGTTCATCCACTATTTCATTCTAGAGAAGAATCAATGTGGTGGTAGAAAAAATGAAATAGGCATGGGAGTACATGAAAACTAGTTAAGAATTAGGAAGAAAGCGAGTAAGGTGCTTCAAACCTCTACAATAATGATCTTCTCTGCTCAATAATGTGCATAGACTGTTGTTCTAGTGATTCTTGAGATATTTCAATCCAATATCAAGTCCCAAATGCAATGTTCTTGATGGTTCTTTTCTTCCATAGATATCATCCTCATCATGGATCGACACTGGTTCTGCATAGCCATTACTTCGATGAAAATTTGTAGTCACACTCTTGCCAATCAACAGATTTTCACATCAACCCAAAAAAAAAAAAAAAAACACGACTTATCCTACTTTTATATCTAGGGTAGCCATGATATCTTTTTCCTTGATTCTCCTTCATCCGTGCTATTTGTAGGGAAGTGTTCAAGCCATAATAGCAAAACATAGACATATCGTTGTCTACTGAGAAACCGACGTAATTGATTGTGACCAATTCACTAATCTCTTCATGATTTCACTAATCTCTTCTTGTGATCACACCTATATACCATAGCAACCAAATATGAGATACACATAGAAAATAAAAAGGATTAGACAAAAGCTTTGGTGTAAAGAAAGAAGGATAGGGGACAGAAGCTGCAAAGGCAAAAGCTAAAGGTGCAAGTTATGAACAAAGGAAAATTCTGTAGGGAAGTACATTTAGTACCTGCGCAAATTGCAGTTGGTGAACAAAGATGTCAATAGTGATTGAAGTGTTAGGATAATTCAACCCTAACCAGATTTCAACGGTATAAGTACTGGTTGAGCATCACCCGTTGCTTTAAGGCTGTGTCATCTCAAGGCGTTGCTAAATGGAACGATCTTAACAAAGGGCTTGTGGACATGGTCAAGCAAGATACAAGAGTAGGAAAGGGAAGAGAATTAAAGCGCAATCTAGCATATTGTCCCAATTTTTATAGGTACATGAGTAAGGTAGCCATTTATTAATCAAAACAGATTTCTTGATAAACCTTGCAATATCACATCTCATTTGGTGAGGATGATCTCACAGAATGACTGATACTACAATGACAATGGAAAGCGTACAGATACATGTGATTCATCTTAATGAATATTATTTTGAAATACAAGAGAAATTCAGCATGCACAAATTTCAAATCAATAATCACTAGGTTAAGTTTCATGTTGTGGAAGACATTCAAAAGCTAGTTGGTTTCATTTATTTCATGAAAAATGAATGGTTTGAAAAATATTTTCTTAAAAAATTGTTTGTATCGTTCGAAATAATTAGCCAACGAAAATTATTTCATTATCGATGACCATTTATGTCTAAATATTTTTGTGGATAATGAAAACATTTTTCGTCCATCCATATTTATAAGCGATATAAAAAATCATTAGTAGAAAATACTTTCTAAATTATTCATTTTCCAACCATATCACACGGTATAATTTTCTCCACATTTCAAAGGCCTCCAACTGTAAATATACTTTTTATCTTAGCATCCTCACATCCAGTTCCACCCTCAACCCCATTTCCTGCCAAAATTGAAAATTCTCGCCGGTTTTAGTGGAACATGAGTTTGTAGACATTTCCAAGCTCATACAAAATCCTCGAAACTTCAGAGAGTTAGAAATGTATGAGTATTCTTCTCAAAAGGAAAATTATTCAAAAAGTCATAAATCTATTATACTTTTATCAATTCAATCCTTAATCTTTTCAATTTACTAATTGAGTCTTAAACCTTTTAACTTTTTACCAATTGAGTCCATCCGGCTAATTTTAGCTGACCATTCCATGTGGCACTGCTAATGTGTTGGGAGAACCTAGGGCAACAATTCACTAATAACTAAAACCAATTTAAAATCAATTTCTCTCCTGAAGATAAATCAACCAAAATTATCTTAATCCTAGCAACAACTAGCAATATATAATGCCCAAATGATGAGAAAATAAAGTTAACAAAAACACCAAGAATTTAATATGGAAACCTAATGTGGGACCAAAAACTTCCACTAATCACGAAGAATAGTAGGATACACAAAATATTATTCTCTAACCACATACTAGAGACTCAACGTCAATATTACAAACATATTTCATCACCATAAAGGTGGATAAATATAAATGGAGTAAGAAAATCCCAACCACAATTGGAGAATTTGGATGAGGTCCACAATGAACGTAACCAATCAACTCGTAATCTTCAGTCTCATAAACAATATATTCAAATTTAAGCTAATTCCGTTAACATTTGGCCCTCGAATTGGGATTACAAAGGTTCAGCCTTCTTTTGTTTTCTTTTTCCCTGTTTTAGTGTTGTTTGGCTGGGGGCTCTCCATTTTCTTCTCTCTCCTCACTTGCACAACCTACACAAACCCCACTTACTTTTCTTCTTGTTCTTTTCTTTGCTTTTTGACTTTTGCTCTTTTTTTTTTTTTTTTTAATGTTAGCTAGGCCCCACATGAAGGTGAATACAGCCAACATAACGCTAACGTAGATAATTTTTTATAATATTTTTTTTGAATTTTTATTATTTTTTTCTTTTTTATCCTTTTTTCTTCCTTTTGTTGGTGGTTGCTCATGGGCCTTGCCTGGGTGAAGGGGAGCCCTTGTCGAGGCTCATTTGCCCAGCCATCGCCTGTGATTAGTGGCCGACCTATGGCAAAAGGAAGAAGAAAGGAAAAATCAGAAAAAAAAATACGAAAAATTATTCACGTTAGTGTCGGTTATGAAGGTATGGACACCTAGAGTGCCAAAACTTGGCACGAAGGGACATTAAGTGCTAAAATTTTGGAAAGTGACACTTAAATGCCAAAATCGAAGCAAAATAAATCACTTAAGTGTCATTCCGGCCAAAATATCGACATGGCGATTTTCCGGCGAAGGAAGTGCAAAATGATGCCGTTCTGCACGCTAACGTGGCTAAACAATACAAAAACGACATCGTTTTGGTGCTACGTCATAAAAAAATTAATATAAAATTAATTAAATTTAATTTAAAACTAAATGTATATGAAACATTTAAAAATAAAATAAAAATATTTAAAAAACCTAAAAATTTAAAAAATTATAATTAAAAAAAAAGGGGGGGGGGGGGGGGGGGGGGGGGGCTAGCAATAGTTTTATTATAGTGCCGCAGACAAGAGAACTAGCTGAAACGCTTGTTGTATTACTGTATGTGTATATGGAAGTAGTGATCTCCATCATTTTTGGAGTTATGTCAAAATTTTGGATGCTAACCCGTCCTTCCATCATACGGTTACGGTTTAGCCAACAATCATCTCTGCCCTTATGTATCACCAACCGAAAGCTCGTCTTCCGTAGAATAATCGATCCTGGATGCTATAACCAATCCTGCAAAATTCTCCAATACGAAAGGGAATTTGCTAAATGTAAGGTTTTCTATGCACGGAACCTTCCTTATATGATATGTAGTTAGACACTCCATAAACGAAAACTTCCCCTTATTTATATGCTTAATGAGTGTCATTGGAGTACCCGTCAACGCGACACCTTTCTCTGAACTTTCGCTGCATTTTACTCTGCAGTAAATGCACTGTGCGAACGCTCAAAACAAGCTTTGCACATGCGTCATTTAAAGGATCTTTGTAATCTGTGATACAGGCTCGGATAGGCCGCTGGGTTCGGTTTGCATTGAAGAAGCCTTGTAGGGTTTCAAGATTTAGAGGATCAATGTGGATTCTGTGAGCAAGAAGGCATCATTTTTTTTTTTTTTTTTTGGCTAAAAAACAAGAAGGCATCGTTATTTTGACATAATAAGGGAACAAGAGTACAACGTTGTACTCGTTACGAGGTGCACATGGGAACTGGAAGCCTTACTATGAGATAGCTTTTTCCTTATGCACATGGCGTACGTTGTGGGGTTTTCAATCGTTTTCTTCCTCGAATCCTTTCCCGCAGTTAATGTGGCGCTCTCGCCTTTTTTTTTTTTTTTTTTGAAGATGGATTTATAATGTTAATGGTCTGAGAAATCACGCCATAGCATCTTCAGCCAATACTTTATAATCTATGCCCTACAAGGTAAGGGCGATTTTTTTTTTTTTTTAAGTCGGGTGCCTCTGGGATATAGTTAATCCTACCCCATAAATTTTCCTTTGCTTTGCATAAAATTAGATAACAAAAGTCATCCCTGATCGCAAATGTTTTGGTAATAAACGCTATAAAATAATTGTATATGTGTATATGTATTTGTTTTATTTTGAAGTGGTATCTATGTAAAAGTAAAGCTGATTTTTTTAAAAATAAAATAAGGCTTTCCTGCATTTATAATATAAAAAAAGAAAACGAAAATTTGAAGTAGAAAAACTAATTGTTAACGACTCTTTCTTGCATCTAAATTATAGAAAGAAAGGAAAAACTAAAAGTAGAAATTAAATGTCAATTTTTATTGCGCATATTTTAGAGTATCTCTAGTTCTGCATAAGCAATTATTATGCATATACTGATTGTGTACGTATAGATTCTATTTTGATATTATATGTATATATAGGTTGAATGTTTTGGCAATAAATATTTCTAAATAAATGTTTATTTATATAAAGATTCTATCATGAAATATCTATATATAGGCCAAGGATTAAATTCCACATGATTGCACATATTTCACCAATATATGATGTTAGACGATCATAACAAAAGTTATAACACCCTCTACTTGATAAATAAATGACTTTATTATAAGTCGTTTTTAAAAATAAATTAATATTAGCAAATAAATATAAATAAAATTTAGCAAATATAAAAATCATAATTACATCATATTTATGGAGTGAAAAGTATATTCCTAATATGGTACACAATTTCTCACATTTTACAAATAGATATGACTAGATGCATAATTAATGATGAATGTTACGATCAAAATTATTACTATATATAAAGTACGGATTAACAAACACGTAAAACAAAAGTCAGTAAGGGCCTGTTGCTTTAAATTTTAAATTATTCATATATGTTTAAATGAATTACAGCGATTATTCATACTCATTTATAGTTGAAGATGATTCCTATCACCTTATAATTGGTGAGAATAATTTTTTAATCAAACGCTTTATTAAGTTTTTGAATGAGCTTTCGAAGGAGGTTCAGGATTATATTGAATCAAACACTATACTAAGTCTTGAAAAGTTTCTCACAATAAAGTATATTTAGTCAGCACAAATTTTATCAGATAAAAGGAGATTATGAAATGATAAAATTGAATTGAAAAATCAACAGAAAATATTGGCTATGATTTCAAAAGTAGTTCCATAGGAAAAAAATATCTTATAGATGTGGCTTCACCAAGAAAGATGAGATAAAGTAATACTGAGTAGCATCTAAGGCTGCGTTTGGTAATGCTCTCAGGAATAGGTGTTTTTGTTCATTTGTTCCCGGGAGTAGAAATAGAACATAAACGCGTTTAGTAAGTTTTTTGCTCTCGATAACGGATTTGGAATAGAAACAAAAAACAAAAATAAGTTATTTCTTGTTCTTGGGAACAACTCAAGAAACAAGAATCAAGAATCAAGTTCTTTTTTCCTTTTTTTTTTTCTCTCTTCCTCCCTTCTTCCCCTAGTCGGTCGCCAGTTGGCGACCGGCCAGACGAGGCCCCCTTGAGCCTCGCCATGGTTAGGCGAGGTCGAGACTAGCCTAGCCACGGCAAAGCTCGACCTCGCTGGTGGTCGGGCGAGGTCGCCTCGACCAGTCACGGTGAGGCTCGGGGTGACCTCGTCGGCGACTAGCTAGAGGAAGGAGAAAAAAAAGAAAAGAAAAATGTAATAAAATTATTAATAAATTAAAAGAAATTTTAAATTATAAAAATATATGGGATTGTACCAAACGCATTTCTCTCCTAGGAACAAAATTTTATGTAGTTACAAAATTCTTCAATCGGGTGGTGCATGCTCCTTCATTTCCTTCCTTTTCCTTTGATAACATTTGAATTTTCTTTAGGCGGTTTCACGTTGGAACTGTTTTGTTATCATTTGTGGGATGGTTTAGTGATTTTTCTTTTTATGGTTTCTTATTTCTGAAGTTGTCTCGTTTGTAATTTGGCATCGTTTGTCCCAACGTAGGAACCCAGATTTTGGTTAGAGTGCGTGATGCTTGCTCTGTTAGATTTTCCCATTACTTGCCGAAAGTGGAATTTTCAATATGTCCTAGGTGGGGTTCCCTTTCTATGTTCATGTGCTGAATAAAATTCGCATGGTCTCATGAAGTGGAAAGGCATTCAGGTCAAAGTTCTAATGACAAAATTTGCGATACGGTTGGTCAAATCATAGAATGGGGCTTTGGATCATGATGTCGTCTTTTTCATGTCATGTTTCTCATTTTAAAAAATTGCTGAAGTAACAGAGACATGGATCACGGGAACGGATGGAGAATAAAGAAGAAGGAAGAAAAGAAATCTAACCTATTAGAGCATACTGAATTAATTTCTGGGTTTACCATTGTCGCGACCTCTTTTTTTCCGGCACCCGCAGTCGGGTACGAGCGCCTGAGGAGGCTAATGGCTCGGCTGAATTTATTAAGCCCGGACTCTCCCAAGTCCACCAATTCACGACTTAATGGTTCAAGTTTTTAACCTGTAAATCAATTTTTAAAATGGAGTCGCCACTAATCGATTTGGGGTAGGTTGATTAGAAACCCAAGTGAAGTATCGGGAGAAATACTCACTCTGCGCAAACGAGAAATTAGGATCGGGGACTTGATTACACTAGTTAATCACTAATGCCCTTTCGGTACCTAATCTTGTTTAAACCCTGAGGTTTTTTGGATGTTCGAGGGATTTTCCATTCATTTTTGGGAGGAAAAACATTTTTTAGTCATTTCTAATTTTTTGACACAAAAGGGATTTTTTTGGTATTTTTGGAAAAATACAAGTCTTTTGGCTTTTTCTGAATTTTTTGGCTTTTTCATGAATTTTTGGCTTTTTTTGGATTTTTGGCATTTTTTGGAAAATATGAAATATTTTTGATTTTTTGATTTTTTTTAATAAAATATTATTTTATAATATAAAAACTGACCCGGATCGGATCCGCGGGTTGGGTCCGACCCGGGCCAGCGAACCGAATGAGGACGGGCCCGACTCGGATTTTTTTGCCTTTTTTCTTCTTTTTTTAAAAAATTTTTTTATATTAAAATATTATTTTAATATATATTATAAAAACCGAACCGGGTCGGATTCCCGGGTGGGACCGACCCGGTCCGCGACCCGCGAGACCTGGACGGGCCCGCAACGCCGGCCCGACTCGTTTTTTTTTTTTTTTTTAACTCAGCCCACTCACCGGAATTGGGCCTACTTCACAAAAGGGTGCAGTCCAACAGCAAACCGGCCCACGCGTACGACCCGGCCCGTTTTGAAGCAAAACCCTACCCGATTCAGACCCACGCTCGACCCGACTTCCTCTTCGTAGACGCGACTCCTGGAACCCTAGCGTCCGACGATCCGCGGCTAGGGTTTCGGTGGAGACGACGGGCGGCTACTGGATTTTCAAGAAGCGGTGATGACAACGGGTAGTTCGCTTGGGTTCTCGGGGGGAGGCGGAGCGATAGTGACGACGCGGAAGAGCACAGCCGTTACCTGTTCGCAACGAGGGCACGGGTAAGGTGGCTGTAGGTCGGCGAGACAGCGTCGGGGATGCGAGATTGGGCGGAGTCGTTGGTGGCGACGGATTAGTTGGATTCGCTGATGGTGGAGCAGCAGAGTGGCGGTCGTGGCGACAGCGAGCCTTCAGCTTCGCAGATCTGGAGTGGTGGCAGCGGCGACGGGCACGACTCGAGGTGGCGTCGGCGCTAAATCGACCTCAGATTTGGTGCGGCTTTGGACGAATCAGTCGTAGCGACGGCGTTGGGGTGGTCGGGAGTGCTCGGCTCGGCACAGCGTTCGGCAGCAACAGCAACAGCAAAAAAAAAAAACAGATCTGAGGCGCAGATCTCGCGAAACCCTACCCTCGGCCTCAATCTTCTCTCACTCAGGTCAGATCCGAGCCTCCACCGGCCGGATCCGACCTTCTCGAAATCGCTTGCCGCTGCCTTCCCGAAGTCTCTCGGTGGAGGGTGGGCTGAGCTTGCGACTCGAGCTCTCTCGCTCGCTCTTTGATTCCTCCCCCGAAGTCTCTCAGTGGGAAGATCTCGGAGCTCGCTCCCCCTTGCCATCGTCGGGAGAAGCCTATTTATAGGCGAGGAGGTCCGGTCGACGGAGGAGCTCGGCCACCGGTCTTTGGCTTGTCGACAGGAACCTCCCGGCTGAACCGGCGTCTCATCTCAACATTAAAGGCGCGCATTGAAGGCGCATGTGCGTCGTCCTCTCCTTCGGCGGCCTACCTCCGTTCCTCTTTACCATAGGCTGCCCTTGAGCGCGTCGCCGGCCGCCGCGCGTGATGCACGAGACGAGAGAAGAAGAAGGAAGGAGAAGGAAGAAGAAGAAAGAAGAAGAAGGAGAGAGGGGAGGGGGTTGTACGAACCCACGTGAAGAAAAAGGGGGGCCGCTTTTTGCTTTTGTTTTTCTTTTTGTTTTTTCCTGTTTTTATCTGTTTTTTTGTTATTTGCTTATTATTTCGAAAAAGACAAAATAAATAAAAACTTAATTAATAAAATAAACATAATAAAAATTGAGGTGTCAACAGCTACCCCTCTTTGAAGGTGAGCTCGCAGAGATTGCATTCAAAGACAGACTGATGCCTCAATTTTATCCATGTATGCGTAGCAGATTATATTTTATTTAGGACCGATTACTCTATGCGGAAAAGAGCAATATAACATTACATATTCTAAGACAGATAAGAAGATACCTGTAGTTACTTACCGAGAGTGAGTGAGATAGGGTGTGAGCCCCGAGTTTGGCAAGTATTAAGGCGTCATCTTACCTGGTGATGAGGAGATTGCTTTTCCAGGGCTCGAACCATTCTTCGGTCACCTGTTAAAACAATCAACTAGTTTGTCTAGGACCCGAACCTTTCTTCGGTCGCCTTGATGGGGAATTGCTTTTCCAGGACCCGAACCTTTCTTCGGTCGCCTGTTAGAGCAATAAGTTGTTTGTCTAGGACTCGAACCTTTCTTCGGTCGCCTTGACGGAGAATTGCTTTTCCAGGACCCGAACCTTTCTTCGGTCGCCTGTTAGAGCAATAAGTTGTTTGTCTAGGACCCGAACCTTTCTTCGGTCGCCTTGACGGGAGATGCGCCGACCTTTCTCAGGGCATCTGTTTGTGGGTGCCCGATCTGTATCGAGGACACCAGTTGGTACCCGACCTTTCTCGGGAGATGCGCCGACCTTTCTCGGGGCATCATATTTGTTGGGGTGTCGACTTCATCAAAGACACGGTAGGAACCCGACCTTTCTCGGGAGGATGCGCCGACCTTTCTCGGGGCATTAATTTGCGGGGTGTCTGTCTTCTGTCAAAGACACCAGTTGGAACCCGACCTTTCTCGGGAGGATGCACCGACCTTTCTCAGGGCATCGATTTGTGGGGCGTCTGACTTCTGTCGAAGACACCAGTTGGAACCCGACCTTTCTCGGGAGGATGCGCCGACCTTTCTCAGGGCATCAATTCTAGCATTCGCAGGTATCAAAGGAGTACCCGATTGCTTGCAGGTGTTGAAAGAGTACTTGAATGATCACAAGTACAAACTCTTGAAGGATACCTAGCATTCGCAAGTATCGAAGGGGTACTTGATAATTGAAAATACTGAGAACATACCTTGGATATTTGTGAAAGTGTCCCACCTCCTGGCAATTGGGAAATATCGAGGGCATACCTGAGATATTTGTGAAGGTCTCTCACCTCCTGGTAGTTGGAATATCGAGGACGTGCCCCGAATACTCGTGAAGGTCTCTCACCTCCTGGTAATTGGGAATATCGAGGACGTACCTGGGATATTCGTGAAGGTCTCTCACCTCCTGGTAATTGGGAATATCGAGGACGTGCCCCGAATATTCGTGAAGGTCTCCCACCTCCTGGTATTTGGAATATCAAGGACGTACCTTGGATATTCGTGAAGGTCTCTCACCTCCTGGTAAATGGGAATATTGAGGACGTGCCTTGCATATTCATGAAGGTCTTTCACCTCCTGGTAGTGGGAATATCGAGGGCGTGCCCCACATATTCGTGAAGGTCTCTCACCTCCTAGTAAATGGGAATATCGAGGACGTACCTGAGATATTCGTGAAGGTCTCTCGCCTCCTAGTAATGGGAATATCGAGGGCGTACCTGAGATATTCGTGAAGGTCTCTCACCTCCTGGCAATGGGAATATCGAGGGCGTACCTGAGATATTTGTGAAGGTCTCTCACCTCCTGGTATTATAAACTTGACTGCGGTATGAGGTTTACTTGAATTGCTGCAAGCATTTAAAAGGGGTGGGACACCTGGATAGCCACAGGTGTACAAAGTACTGGAATACTTGGATGAACACAAGTATTAATGATATCATTTGGGACCATTCAGGCGGGTCCAAGTGCTAGAAAACATACCTGGACGGTGGTGCCAATCGAAGCAATGGAATGCTTGAACAGCTGCTATATTATTTGGGGACAACTCGTGCAGGTTGAGTGTCATGAAAAGGAAGTACCTGGACAACGGTGGGTACTTGACGATATGGGGATACCTAAACAGCAGTAGGTATTCAATAATAAACAGATACTTGGTCACCACAAGTATCAATACTGGGGACAACTCGAACGGGTCGAGTGCCGGGAAAAGGGAGTATCCGAACAGTGGCCGGTACTCAAAGACAAGGGGATACTTAGACAATTGCGAGCACCCAAACTCAAGGGACGACTCGAATAGGTCGAGTGTCAAGAAGAGAGTATGCTATTTGTACAATATGCACACATGATTGTATATGCTGTAAATTCATGAGTTCAAATGTGATTTATGCATGACAATCTTGTCAATTTTGCATCATCTGATTTCCACTGGGGAAGATTTTGAAAGACAACATTTATTCGAAATATAGATGCTTTGAGCATGCCAGATGAGGGACTTTCGGTCTGAAAGGACTTTTCACTCACTCTCATGGAGAAGGCTATCCTGACCATTAATGCAGGATTTATAAGGACCACACTATCTTACTGTCATCATGTCAGCAGGGGTCTGAGTATTCTCGCAAACGATACGACTTTACCAATGTGAGAGGTCTTTGTTGAAACCGTGACAAAGATTTGGTCAATGGCTCATCAAATGGGACCGTCCAGGTCAAGGCTTATGAACGAAGTTCCGCACGATCATCTTCGGGTTTGCAAGTCGAGAACCCTGCGAAAAGAGATAGAGTAATCTTGCTCGTACTTCTTCGAGCGATGCTTATAAACATATGAAATCCTACGTTAATTGAAGTGCCCCTAGTCTGAAGAGACTTTTACAATGGGATACAATGTTGGCTTGACTCATGTGTAAAAGGGCGAGAGCTGGTGATTGCCTTGGCATTTGTCATCGGTCTTTCTTCTCACTGTCAGATGGAGGCTCTATCAATTGAACCACAACAACAACTTTTTCTTGGCTGTATTTTTGACTGGAGGGCATTGGCCTTGCTTTTACCAGGCACACTGCTTTTTCATGCTCCTATTTTTTTATTCCAGTTCTTCATTTATGGGCATTGACCTTGCTTTTACCAGGTACACTGCTTTTTTATGCCCCTGTTTTTTGTTGTCGGAGGAGGAACCGGCCTAGGCAAGTTCAATCGAAGCACCATTATTAGACTCTTGAGTCTTCATCTTTAATAGGCACTCTGGGCTATGGCAGTAACTTCTATTTTGCCTCCATGTGAGGGTGAAATTACAGACTCAATTGGGTTGTACAATGAATACAAGTGCATAGAGAAAGAATTGCTCTTCGTCATTCTATGGCACTTAAATTAACGTGAGTGTTCATATGCAATAAGGACACCCAAAGATTGATGCAAGTGCGAGCAAGAAAATTTCTATCTCTCTTCTCACCTTGTGATGTTGCTTCGCCTTCGATCTGCCCCGGTGTGGGGTGGTTCTTGATGGGGGTATGGGAGAAACTTCACCCGTGTAAGGAGCTCAAAGGGGTGAGCAATGAAATGCCTCTCACTATTTTGGTTATCGTACCATTCGCAAGAGAACTCTTTACCCTACAGCCATGGAATCTTCTGCACTCATCTCACAAGTGTATAGATGGGGGACTATGTGTAGGATATGGCTTGCCTTTCATCATTCTGACGCACCTCATCCAGCATGCTCAAATTAATCTTGTATTCTTCACTTAGCTGTCTATTTTAATAATCCTCAGTGGAATCAGTGACTTAGACAGGCAAAATCACCATGCATAATTCATCTGGAAACGACATGCAACATTTCGAATATGATGGAGTTTGAATTCTTCAAAACAAGTGAATGGTTTTGACTCAAAAAAGTCCCTATTGACAACTTTAGGGGCTAACATAATGGTGTTTCCAAATATGTTAAATTTTGAACATCAAAAGGGTTATTTGCAAATGGGTGTCGATGGTTGTCCTTATTGATTAGGGACATGACACATGAATGATCAGTTGGGGTTGGGAATTTGATCGGGCATCTCTGCTTTTGCCCCTGCAGAAGAGAAGATGTACAAGTAGATCAATTAGTCTGGCCAAAATCAAATGTGGGTTGAGGCCTGAAGATTTTCTGTCATTTGCTTTGGCGATTACTCAGGACGTCGTTTCGCTTAGGAGAGTTTGTCATGCCTCTCATTGATTTATTATCTTTGTTTTTGACAGTCAGGTAATCCTGCAACAAACAAGACATGCTTCTCATTGATTCGTTATCCTTGCTTTTGACAGTCAGGTGATCCTGCAACAAACAAGAGGGAATGTGTTAGTCATGAACTCTTTCAAGAGTTGAATAATTGGAAGCGATACAACTTTACCCTTCACTGGTTTGCAGATGATTGGGTGAACCTGAAGTGAGAGGGGGACACGAAGTCCTATGTCCCTTGCTTCATTAGGTCAATTATTCTCTGAATTGGCTCCTGGATGATACATCTTTTTACACGAAGCCAGGTGAATTTGATGCAGGTCATTTCCACGAACCTCACTTGGCCAATATTGACCATCAAGTTTGGTTTTTGATCCCCAATGTTTCCTGTCAATAGAAGAAAATATGTCAAAAGTGAGTTCAGACACTGAGAGTATTGGAAACGATACCAAATTACTCTTCTCTAAAGTTTGTATTTGCTGACTCCTAAGGATATTTGAATGTCGATGACAGCCTTTTCGTCTTGGCATAATTTGACATTTCTTTCGATTGGCCTTCCTCACTCATGGCCATGTATGTATGATTGATGGTTTGTCGATTTATCTTCAACGCCTTCCTTCTGCGGAATTTTTCTTCTGTTTTTGACTAGTATGGCCATTGGGCAAAGTCATGTACCTCAAGCTTCTATGGAATCTGAGATGGACAATCAAAATCTCCAATTCTCTTATGGCAATTACTTCTTGGGAGAGCATGCGTCTGGAGTGAAGCTTCTAAATTCCAAAGTCATTGTCCAGGGTGTGGGGCTATGATCGCCTTGACTGTCTAGATTTTCTCCCTGTTGACGGTAATCACTTAAAAGGAAGAGGAGGAACTCCTTCCTTATGTTGAAGTTGATACTGTAACATCTAGCCGTTTGGGCGCGTCGTGCGACAATATAGTCCTTTGGCTTAGGATGGAGCTGGGCAAGGGTGAGGCATGTCATGGATGCTTCGATTTCAACTTTATGCCTGTACCTATTATGTCTCACCTTTTGCATCCTGTAAATAGAAAAGAGAGGTTGTCATTCTCAATATTATGTTAAGGGAATAAGACTTGCCTCTTTTTTGAAACGGGATGCTCCTTTCTATTTGCCCCTGTTTTCTTGGCAGGGTGTCTTTGAATTTGGCGAGTTCACATGATGCGCTTGCTTCAAATGCCCTCTGTCACACTAAGTCAAAGAGGACGGGAACGATCTTCTGAGACATGAAGTGAATGAATCAGAAAGACAAACATGATTAAATTTATCATCTTGTTTTAACAAAAACTTTTGGGTGATGAAATATTTTTTATTTTCAAAATACGTTTTTGGGGGAGAAAAAGCATGAGGAAGCCCAACCCTCAGTATTCTCCTTGGATGATATTTTCTTTTCATGGTTGGATAACATCATTGGGCCGGTTTGGGATACCGCCTCATGCTTTCAAAACAAAATATTATAATTGTACATTAGATTACTGGAATGGAAAATACAATAGTAGCACACTAGACGGGATAAGAAACATGAAATTATAAAAACAAACAACACCCATGAAAACTCCTATGAAAAGGAGCACTTTGATAGTGCTGGTTTTGAAATCAAGCGCCTTTGAGTTCCTCGCCTCCGAAAGACTCGAAGTATTCGCATGAGAGGACCACTTCATTGAAGCTACGGAAATGCAACCCATGCAACCAACAGCGATGCTTGCGGGGTAAAGCTCCTATGAACAGCTTTATCATTTCTTCTTCGGCCAGCTGAGGGTAGGTTTGTATCATAAAAGCTTCCCACCTCCTTGCATATGCTTGAAAATCCTCCATTGGTCTTCTTCTAAAGTGAACCAAGTTCTCGCAAGACAGTTCAGCTCCAATCCGGTGCTGGTACTGATGCAGGAATGTGGAAGACAGCTCATTCCAATCCCTCATGAGGCTGATATCTGCTGTGATGAACCATTGCAATGCAGACCCTGTAAGACTTTCTTGGAAGGCTTGAGTTGTGAATGACATCGGGCCATAGTACCAACTCATTTCAGCATGGAGGTACTGCAAGTGGGCCACGGGACAAGTCGTGTCGTTATACTTGCGGAGATTAGGTATCCACATTCCTCCAGGGGTCATGATCCTATGAGCGCAAGACGGGCTTGATGTATCCTGGTTAGGCCACTGGTTTTCCCATTGCATATCTGTTGTAGTGGTGAATTTTTCTGTTTCAGGAAAGTTGGATTCTACCGAGATTACCCCATTGCTTTCTTCTTGGTCAAAATTTCCGAATGAGGATGAAGTATTGAAGCTATCCTCATGGTCAGAGGACAAGCTTAGTACTTCGTTGGGATCGTAGCGGATAAAAACGTATGCTTCCTCTTCTGACGGACCTTCATCCCCAGATGAGAGTAGGAAACAGTTATACGATGAATCATCAGTTTCATTGTTGAAATAACGCTGGAAGTCCTTGGGATTGTATTCTAGGGCCGGGAAGTCTTCAGGGTTGTACTCTAGAGGATGGTGGCCTTCAAAGCTGTATTCTTGGGAATGCTCGAAGCTTTGGTGTGGTGGCTCGTTGGTAGATGCTGAATCAATCTGCTTAGGCTTTCTTTTCTTGGCTTCTGGTCCGGACCTCTTGAGTAAGGCCCTTCGTTTTGCTAACTTGATTCTGTCAAGGGAAGTGAGAGACATTAGAGTTTCACTGTCTGATTCACTTTCCAGGTTGATAGGGGTTGGTATTCTTTGGACCCTAGCTCTTGGAGTAAGCTTGGGGAGTTGTCCAGTTGTGCCCCGCTCTTGAACAGGTTCTGAGTCTATGATCTCGTACAAAGGCTCTTTGCCTTTCCTAGTGGGAAAGTTTCCAATAACAGGATGTTGCTTAGCTGCCCATTTATTATGCAAGGCTTCATTGACACGTTTCTCTCCTATCTCAGCAACTAACGGCTCCTCATGCTCCGCGATCATCGGCTCTTCGTAGGGAAAGGTGATGTCAGGGGCGGTGTCAATATTGTACTCTTGGTGAAAAACATGAATTAGTTCCCTCCAGGTTTTAAGGGGACTAATCTTCCTGACAATGTACCATCGCAAGGCAAGGCCAGTCAAGTTTGATTGGTACGATTGAATCATCCTTCGGACCAAGTAGGCCTGCAAGTAGGTCTCTGGGCGAGAGGTATCAGTATACCTTTCGCATTCAGGTGCTTTGAGCTTTTCAGGGATCTCAATGCCGGCGTAATTGGATAGGTCCATGGGATTATGCTCCTGTAGCTAGCTTAACTTTTTCATGATTCTTTCAAACTGTCTATAGTACTAGCTATTTTCTGGCAAATTTGCGTGTGTCATGACGGTGTTTGAGGCAACTATAGAGTTGGGCTCAACTTGAGTGGATTTTATTTGTCTCAAGAGTTATTGAAGGACAATGGACATCTGTCCTACGCCGTCTTCAATGTTGGCAAGGGCCTGTTGCATGAGGCCATTCGCGGGCGATTGGTGGCCGGCGATTCATAACTACCTGGTGGTTGCGGAAACAATGAATGAGCACGAAAGTAAATAGAGATTGACCCATGGCAATGGTCTAATTACTTTTTATTTATCAAAAGAGGATTTTATAGACCGCAAACTTCTGACATCTAAACTTGAAATTGAAATGACAGAATGAAATACTAGATATTAAACAAAAGTCCCTGAACAATGGGACAAAACTTTCACACTATTAACACTAAGGGGCACATGATTCCCAATTTATATGTGACGGGGAGCCTTGCTCTTGCGAGGATGCCTGCTTCCTTGGGCTGGCACTGAGGTGTGCATCCAGTCCATTCCCAAATCCCTCTCCATGAGCTCTGCTTGCTCGTGCGGGCTGTTCTCTCTGATTGAGCGAGGAACTGATGGCTTCCACCTTGTCGGGATACAATGGTTGTGGATGTAGGACATTGAGGCGTGGTGGGCTTTTTCTTCTCCCTCAAGCCCTTCAGGTATCACGATCCTTTTGCGATGGCACTTGTCCCAAGTTTCCTCAGCGATAGAAATCTCGAATTCATAGTCACGGCTTGTGTTGAAAAGAACTGGAGGGACCATCATCTTGAAAGGTGGTGGGATCTCCTGAAGGGCTCCATATTGCCGTGCTACCCGATACGGGTAGTAGGGAATGGCGCCGGTGAGACCGAGCAACGGAATTGGGCGGGTGCGCATGTAAGCAAAGCGGGCCCTCTTTTCATGGAACCAACCAGCACACCATTGGAATGCCTCAGGAGTTGGGTTTCTTAGGAAGCTTACCCAATTTAAACAGCTTTGATTAGGAATGTACGGTCCTAAAACCATAAATTTTTGCAATGGATTTTCAAAAGCATTTGTTTCAGGCGATCGCATGAAGTCTCGAAATTCACTTAGGTGAGAAAAGAACCAGACTTGTAAAATTTCAGGAGAGGCTCGCATGATTTTCTCCGAGTTGTCTTTAAAACGATTAAAAGACAAGAATGTTTCAGTTAAAATCATGTTGACATAATTCCCCCCTCTTAAGATCTGATCAACTATCCATGCCATCTTGGGAGTTATGGCATTTCTTTGATGGGGGAAGATGATGAGTCCGAAAAAGGCTAGGAGGAAAATCTCACTTTTCTGGGTCATAGGCTGATTTTGGAAACAGCATTCATAAATTCTAATGGGCGGGTATTATGGTTGCCTTCAAGAATTTGTCTCATGACATGGATTTCAGTTCCTAAAAGTCGTGCTAACTGCGCCATGGGAGGGCGCCTATCGATGGCTTGACAAGCTTTTTCTCAAGAGGCATTCCAAAGTGATGATGCTTGTATTCTTCCGGGGTTGGGGTTAGCTCAAACCTATCGAATATAAAAGTAATTGTCTTCGGGCACCAAAAATGTGCCATGGCTTGTATGACTTCAGGACGAACGGTGATTTGGATCAATGATAGGAGATGACCAATTTTGGCCTTCACGCGCTCCTGGGCAAACTGATCTAATTGACCCCACCATCTGAAGAGCTCTGCCTTGGGAGCAGGAATGAACTGGATATCGTCTTTCCCCATCACATATAAACTGGGACTTGAAAAGTTTATCCTAAATTGCCATGGGCCAATAAAAGACTGAGTAAAAGTAAAGAAATTACTTTACTTTTAAATAAAATGGTAAGCACAAAGACATACAGATGGGACGTGAGGCTTGATTTCTAACTCAGAAGGCTTGATGAAATTAAAAAGGTATCCGCCCATCGCAGTCTCGCGTTAGCAGCACACCCTCCTAATCTCGGCTAAGAAATTCGGGGAAAAGAAAGACAACCTCTACATCGCAGTCTCGCGTTCGAGGTCGTATCTTTCTTAACACCATCCTAGAAATCCTATGGCGGCCCAGGTCCGGCGGCCGGGTTGTGTGTGCTATGTGTAGTGTTTAAAATAGTAGAGCATGCACAGCAGTTTATAATCACAAAACATTTTATTTTGACAGAATAAAAAACTTTAAGCTATTACCCTGTACAAAAAAAAAAAAAAACCCAAGTTAGCAAAGCATTTAAACAAATATAAAATGGCCTAAGTCCTCAAAGTCCCCAGCGGAGTCGCCAAGCTGTCGCGACCTCTTTTTTTCCGGCGCCCGCAGTCGGGTACGAGCGCCTGAGGAGGCTAATGGCTCGGCTGAATTTATTAAGCCCGGACTCTCCCAAGTCCACCAATTCACGACTTAATGGTTCAAGTTTTTAACCTGTAAATCAATTTTTAAAATGGAGTCGCCACTAATCGATTTGGGGTAGGTTGATTAGAAACCCAAGTGAAGTATCGGGAGAAATACTCACTCCTGCGCAACCAGAGAAATTAGGATCGGGGACTTGATTACACTAGTTAATCACTAATGCCCTTTCGGTACCTAATCTTGTTTAAACCCTGAGGTTTTTTGGATGTTCGAGGGATTTTCCATTCATTTTTGGGAGGAAAAACATTTTGTCATTTCTAATTTTTTGACACAAAAGGGATTTTTTGGTATTTTTGGAAAAATACAAGTCTTTTGGCTTTTTCTGAATTTTTTTGGCTTTTTTCATGAATTTTTGGCTTTTTTTTGGATTTTTGGCATTTTTTGAAAAATATGAAATATTTTTGATTTTTTGATTTTTTGAAATAAAATATTATTTTATAATATAAAAACTGACCCGGATCGGATCCGCGGGTTGGGTCCGACCCGGCCAGCCGAACCGAATGAGGACGGGCCCGACTCGGATTTTTTTGCCTTTTTTCTTCTTTTTTTTTAAATTTTTTTTATATTAAAATATTATTTTAATATATATTATAAAAACCGAACCGGGTCGGATTCCCGGGTGGGACCGACCCGGTCCGCGACCCGCGAGACCTGGACGGGCCTGCAACGCCGGCCCGACTCGTTTTTTTTTTTTTTAACTCAGCCCACTCACCGGAATTGGGCCTACTTCACAAAAGGGTGCAGTCCAACAGCAAACCGGCCCACACGTACGACCCGGCCCGCTTTGAAGCAAAACCCTACCCGATTCAGACCCACGCCCGACCCGACTTCCTCTTCGTAGACGCGACTCCTGGAACCCTAGCGTCCGACGATCCGCGGCTAGGGTTTCGGTGGAGACGACGGGCGGCTACTGGATTTTCAAGAAGCGGTGATGACAACGGGTAGTTCGCTTGGGTTCTCGGGGGGAGGCGGAGCGATAGTGACGACGCGGAAGAGCACAGCCGTTACCTGTTCGCAACGAGGGCACGGGTGGTGGCTGTAGGTCGGCGAGACAGCGTCGGGGATGCGAGATTGGGCGGAGTCGTTGGTGGCGACGGATTAGTTGGATTCGCTGATGGTGGAGCAGCAGAGTGGCGGTCGCGGCGACAGCGAGCCTTCAGCTTCGCAGATCTGGAGTGGTGGCAGCGGCGTCGGGCACGACTCGAGGTGGCGTCGGGGCTAAATCGACCTCAGATTTGGTGCGGCTTTGGACGAATCAGTCGTAGCGACGGCGTTGGGGTGGTCGGGAGTGCTCGGCTCGGCACAGCGTTCGGCAGCAACAGCAACAGCAAAAAAAAACAGATCTGAGGCGCAGATCTCGCGAAACCCTACCCTCGGCCTCAATCTTCTCTCACTCAGGTCAGATCCGAGCCTCCACCGGCCGGATCTGACCTTCTCGAAGTCGCTTGCCGCCTGCCTTCCCCGAAGTCTCTCGGTGGAGGGTGGGCTGAGCTTGCGACTCGAGCTCTCTCGCTCGCTCTTTGATTCCTCCCCCGAAGTCTCTCAGTGGGAAGATCTCGGAGCTCGCTCCCCCTTGCCATCGTCGGGAGAAGCCTATTTATAGGCGAGGAGGTCTGGTCGATGGAGGAGCTCGGCCGCCGGTCTTTGGCTTGCTGACCGGAACCTCCTAGCTGAACCGGTGTCTCATCTCAGCATTAAAGCCGCGCATTGAAGGCGCATGTGCGTCGTCCTCTCCTTCGGCGGCCTACCTCCGTTCCTCTTTACCATAGGCTGCCCTTGAGCGCGTCGCCGGCCGTCGCGCGTGATGCACAGAGACAGAGAGAAGAAGAAGGAAGGAGAAGGAAGAAGAAGAAAGAAGAAAAATGAGAGAGGGGAGGGGGGTTGTACGAACCCACGTGAAGAAAAAGGGGGGGCTGCTGCTTTTGTTTTTCTTTTTGTTTTTTCCTGTTTTTATCTGTTTTTTTGTTATTTGCTTATTATTTCGAAAAAGACAAAATAAATAAAAACTTAATTAATAAAATAAACATAACAAAAATTGAGGTGTCAACAACCATGAATTTGTTTTATTTGTTGGAGCAATTCTATCAAAACTTTCCATAAGTGAATTTTCTTTTCTATCGCTGTCATTTCGGGTTCATACTAAAAGATTGGCTTCTTGGGTCCACGGTGCGGAGGCCGACGATGATGAGATTGAATTGCTCTTCTTCGAAGTCAAGGGAAATGACATCACTAAATTGATTACATCTGGAAGAGAGAAGTTGGCGTCAGTGCCTTCCAGTATTGTTAGAGTTGCTATAGCAACGGCTCTTGTTAGTAGGGGAGGTGGCGGCGAGCTGAAGCAAAGGAGGAGGAGAAAGTCAAGGAGAAGGAAGAGTCCAATGACGTGAGTTTCGTCCGGGATTTTAGTTCGAGTGGGGTCTTGCATTCTTTCTGGTTGTCTCTTGATTTTCTAGATTCTAACACAGTGTTTGTACAAAAAGTGACACATGCATCGACGCGGAGCACCTTTATGTTTGCATGCACAACATGCGGTGGCAAACAACGATTTTCTCCATTGGGAGGGTTCAAATCATCGAAATGGATTTTTAACAACATAAAAATGGCCATCCGGCACAATTTTTTCGGTTTTCTACCAGCCCTTACATGCAAATCATGAGAAAGTAATATGGGGTCAACTGTTCATTGTGTCTAACTTATAATTTTTAATTACTAAGGTGGCAATTTTTTTTTTTTTTTAAAAAGGCATATAGACAACAAAAACCACCTTGTCCCATCCACGCCGGCTTGGCCAAGTTAAACAACATCATTTTTCCTTCGTGGTAAACGATGCCGTTTAGCTTATTTTTAGGCTAAACAACATATTGCCGTCTCCGTTTACGGTTAGGCTCATGCTTAGACTCACGCTCTTCTCTCAATCGCTGTTTACGGTCACCGTTCACGCTTACTGAGGGTCGGTCATCACTCACCATTGTCGCTCGCCATCATCACTCGCCCAAGTTTGTCCTCTTTGATGCCTCTCCCATGGTGTGAAGTTAGTGCTTGGACTCATCTATTAGGCCTCTGATGTAAAATTTGGGACTCGACTAGGAAATGTAGGGATTGGCTGGAAAATATAGGGCCTCGATGATACTGTGATGTGTGATTTATGGCTCAAATATGGTGCTAGGGTGATTGAAGGGTTTGGATTGGGAATTTAGGGCTCAATCTCGAAATGTAGGGCTTGGCGGGGAGGGGGGGAATTAAGGCTCTTATGCTACTATGATGTGTGATTTAGGGCTCAAATGTAGTATTATGATGTGCAAGGGCAATTTTTAAGACTCAAATGTGATATTGTAATGTACGCGGGCGATTTTTAGGGTTCAAAATGGTTGTTGTGGGGATCTCTGGTCTTTTTTTAATTGAGGTGTTGAAATGGGTGTCATGGGAACCTCTCCTTGCCATGAGGATCTCTGTTTGTTGATCAATATTTTAAACGAATGCAAGGTAATCAAAGTGGCTATTGAGGGGGAATCTTGTCATTTCTTTCCACTAAATAACATGTGCATCTCTTCCCTTTTCGTTAATAAAGTCTATATGAGTGTGAGTTGTCCTTTGTCGATGTGGTTCCAAAAGTTAATTATTTTTTTCCTTAGTTGTAGAAATGGCTTATGATAAGGATTATGTTACTATCATTGTTTGCTATGGGGGGAATTTTGCAATTGAAGAGGAGGAGCGGGAGTATAGGGGGAAATAAGGGCACTAAAATGTCTCAATCTAAAAAAAAAGGGGCACTTATGTGTACATTTCATAACTTTTGACACATAAGTGTCCCTCTTGCCAAATTTTAGCATTTCTGCTATACTTCTACCTTCTTCTTCTTCTTCTTCTTTTTTAAAATTTGTTGCAGGATACGGGCTTCGGTCTATTTGATTAAGATAGGGGTAGTGTTTCCAATGTATCTTTGGTGTGGTTTTGGATTTTACTGGAGATTGAAATCTGGCTTATGATGACGATGATAGGTTAGTGATCTATAAAAGTACTTCTCGAACCTGCTTGCCCTTTTCAGAAGTTGAGTGTAGATGCCGTCACTCCAACTAATTGATGGGTGTGGTGGGACTGAGTGATTTCAGAGTAACATGATGTATAAGCATCAGCTTACCTGCTGCTCCCTGAACGCCAAGTAAAGAAATGCGTGGTTGAGAATGTGTCAAAGAGTCATGTTTAGATATGATATGATGGTCGGCCATAGTCGAAAGGTAGCGCTAATCATATCAATGCTTAATAAGAGGGACTCAAATTGAATTTTACGTAATTATATGTAGACCTTACGAACTACTATTTTTCTTACAAGAGATATTGTAAGTTGTCCCAGATGTGTTTTACGATGGTGAAAATCGTTACCTTTTTATCTCTTTTTCAACTCAAAAAGTCTCAAGCCCTTCGGAGTGATGTGATAGGTGCACTTAACATGCTTGAGGTTTCTAAGCAAGTTTTATTAATGGGCGAAGATGGTTCATTTGTTGAAACACCACATTGGATTTTCACATCAACGCTTTTAAGTTTTATCATGTTTTCAGCTTTTCTTATTGAGAAATGCTTCCCCTTGGTTAGACGTTCGGGCATTCTTTGCTGTCGAGGCTAGTGCTGGTGTGACAGGAAGAATTCTAGATTCAGTTAGACTAACCCTACCCCATACCTTTTCTGTACCGTACCTCCACAGATCGATTTCAGTGGACTGGAAGAGCACGGACTAGAGGTTCAAGTATTTAGGATAAGCGATTATTAGGAAATCTTGGATTAGGAAATGCTGTTCACCGTTAAGGCGCTCGACTGTAGGAAGGCAATTATGCCCAGGAACAAGTCCACAGGCATCAACGTTCCATACTAGTTTGAGATAAGTCTTAGACCCCCAAGTGTCTGCATAAAGAAGGATCAGTTGGGAGCAGAACAATGAATACATCCCCAGAAAGAATAACACACCAAAACGCAAGACGGCCAGTTTTTGCAATTTGGGCAGATTTATGTATTTGGGAAGTTGGGACTGTAGCTACTCATAGAGCCTTGAGCAAGGACAAAACTCCATTGGAACATCCAAATGAAGTGAACCACAAATGGAGTGATAAGAGGACGACAAATTATTAGAGGATGTGCGGGAATAAGCTGGAGAAACCCGAACGAAGACTTCATGCCATCACCGAACTCGCAATTTGCCAACCAAAACTAGAGTGAACCAGAAGGACTAATGTGTCTAATTTCCCTACATTCGATCGAAAGCATGTAAGATTAAAACCTTCACAGACACCGCCTAAGTAATCCTAAAAGTTGATGTTCTTCCAAGTATACTGTTTTTCATTAAGAACATAATCCTCTACTGATCTTAGGCTTTTAAGCGTGTGGGCATTGGATTTCTGCATGATTCTTCCATGTTGATCTGAGAATGAACGATTTCTCAGATACAGGAAATCAGCTTTACTGCTTTAGAAGATCTAGATGTTCATTACTAGAGAATGATAAACGAACATACAAGTACTTAGGTGAATGGTCCAAAAGCTGAAAGAAAGAACATGGTCTCTACTAATTAATATATAGCAGGAACTTCATCAGCAACTTTCCCATAGACAGATGAAATCTTCTCATCTGTATACTTGTTGGAAATTAATGATCCATTTTCAACAAAATCTAGAAACATATTTCTTCATCAAGAAGTAGCCGAATGAAAGCAAGCAAGCAGCGGCTAAAGAAATGTCTAGAGTCCACTAATTTTATATAGAGAAGTCCACAAAATTATCACTGCAAATGGCAGAGATAATTGTCTTGAAAGTCGGTTCACAAAGCTCTATGATAGAGCTAGCTAAGGCTAAGAGCTGCGGACATGACTTTGGAGCAACTTGCCTAAATAGGCATGGAGTTACTCATGTAAGAAGTCGTGCGAGAGTAGAACTAAGATAGCTTATGTACCATGAAATACTCCTCTATCACCAACACTTCTTGTACTAAACATTTCCATCAACTAGATAAAATACGTCCCATCAACTTTGTCCCTGGTCCATCCATCACCAAATACATGCTACACACATATAAATTTGCACATCACTAACCAAAAACTATCATCGATACCGAAAACCATGCATTCACGCAGTCATATTTTTCAACAATACTCAACGAAGGGAAACACCAACAGCTTTTTTCCCCTCCGCCGTCTCTACGTTGAAGACTTCCCTCTCCAGCTGCGGGAAACAAATCGACAGTTGGATCAGTAACGTAACTGGAGCAGCAAACGAATCATATTTAGCATCAACATGAAATTCTCGGGATGATGTGTATAGGATAAAGACAAATCACTGAAACTTAAAAAAATTTCATTGTAAATGGCATAATATTTTGATGAGCTCAATCAGTTTCTACATCCGTTAACACGGAGAGAAGATGCATCCTCAATTAGTTCAACTAAAATAGGGGCACTACTAATGGAATACTGCCACAACATGATAACACATGGAGGCATGAGATTCTGACTAGAGCTTAACCATAGACAAGCATCTCCATTGCGAGTTCCCCACTTTGTTTGCGAATAACGCTATTTGCAAAAGGTAAAAAGACTGTATGACAACCTCATATTTGCTTCCTTAAGATGGGAGGCTCATTCCATATTCCATAACAATATTCTCTTTCTTGTTCGTCTTCCGGACTTGCTCGCCGGTCTCTTGTTTATCAGGATGTTTTGAGTCCCAACTAACATTTCTAAGTGTTTCTCCAGATTAATGAATGGCCTTATCGGCTTAACATTCATTCCTTTAATAATTCCAAAGCCTTTGATATCCCAAATTCATAAAGTATAAAGAGTTCTTGGCGAAATCATGAAGAATTGAGAATACTTTGGGTCTTTCAGAAAAGCATAAGCAGAGTTCACTTAACAAAGGCAGTACCTGACGTAGGGTTTTGAGTTTGTCACGAAAGGGGTAGTACTCCTTCACCACCCGTTCATGGGATGTCTTGCAGCTAGAAGACAACCGCAGAGACATAAGTGTCAAATTGACCATCAATAAATACATAGGCAATCATTTTTTAAAAAATTGCAAAAACTAACGGAGAAGCTCATATCGCATGCAGTCAGTGGTTGGCATATGTTCACATAGTCAGCAACTCAGCAAGAACCATAAGCATTGTTAGGTTAAATCACATGCAAAGGTAAATAAGCTTCTCATATTCAAAGTCAGATATTCGTATTGGTATATTCCTTTTCAAAATCTTCACTGGATGACGATCACCGATGCTATATTTTTAAGGAAGAGAAATTGCTGTCTTGATGTAAATGAATACAACAGCAAACTATTGAAGACACCAAAAAGTCTCTAGACACAGGCATCTTAGATAACTTTTCGCATAATGTATCTTTGATCAAAGTTATGGCTAAAGCCAGAAGTTAAAAGTTAACACCACAGCAAGATCCAAGCATGAGAGACCTAGAGCCAGTCACTCAACAGACATGCGCTAAACCAAGATCAAGTGAGCAATCTAGTAAAGTCACCTGACACCATTTGGAACTTCCAAGAAAACCATGCGCTAATAGCACAACTATTAGTGCATAATAGTGCTAGGTAAAAACTAGTGCAAATCTTTAGAATTTTAGCTAAAGCTCTTAAACTTTTCATGCACTCGGTTCGACTGCACTTCATGTGAGGCATTGACTAAACTATTGTTCTATGTTCTTAGAGAAGTCTGTGTATGATTCTAACCTAGATACAAGGAGACAGCAATGACAGTTACATGCTATTAAAAGACAATTCTTTGAATGATTAATGATGTTAATCGCTAGGCATTAAAATGCACAACCATAAAATAAAGAACATAAGCAATAAACTTATAGCTTTTAGGAGGTTAATTTACATTGTATGGTTATGCAAATACAAGAAAATTAATAAAAGATATATAAGCGCTTGTCTATACTATTGGGATTGTCGGATTCCCAAAAACCGGATTCGACACTAAATTAAACCCCTAAATTTGTGCGGAAAACAAGCCCAGGAAAAACACATGCATCACCGATCCTAAGACACATCACAAAATTGAACGTACCTTGTTAGCCACAGATTAAACACCAACGCCGATATGAGGAAGAGAAAACCGATCCCATTCGATCCGATGACGTCAATTGGCCTTGAAGGGAAGATGGCGTCGCCTTTTTGCTTATTGTTTTTCTTTTGGAGGGAGAGAGGGAGGAGGAATGTACGTAATATGCCAAAAGGTGTGTTCCTCCCTCTTTATTTCCCCTTATATACGTCCCCTCCAAAAAGGAAACGTGGCCCTTCATCATATCCCTCCATCCATGGGCCCTAATATTGTGGGCTGGGCTTTTAGGCCCAACATGGGCGAACGAGCTAACTTAAGCCCATCATCATAATTAATAAAACCATCATCTCCCACCCGCACATGGTGGGTCGAATATGATTCTCTTTACCTCTCTTCAACATCTATACCGATAAATAATCCGTGCGACCAGCATACTTTGAGAACTTGTTGTCATACATCTGTTAGGAATATATAGTAGCTTATAATGGGCATCACACTTTGAGTAGATTTAGTATGCAGTACCCTAGATCGATCGATCACATTTATATCTCTCTTGATCTCTTTTCAACAATGATATATATATTGTATTCACAATTATAATTATCCCAAAAACAGTCATAATTAGTCGACCAGTGAATACAAAACTTAGAATGCGATTCTCCATATTCGATTTTCCTCTTTCCTTCAAACTCTCAATTTTAGTTTAGTTTGCTTTTCTAGAAATGTCCAATTAAATCGAATCAACTCATGACCATTGGTAACATCCTAAGATAGCAAATACTAAATAGAAATCTTGAGAATAAGTAAGAGTCATGATGGCACTAAAAATTGAGGAACTTTTTTCCTCAAGAGTCTCACACGGCATAAAAGTTGAGATCAAACTTTTGCCACTCTTATTGGTCGTCTCATGCATATGTAGTATGAAATGCGTATTACGGTATTAACTCATTTCCCATTGAGCATATGTCTACACCTTCAATACCGTACAGATAATAGTTCAGATATATCCAATGTCTAACTTTAATTCACATATCTACTTATTCACAAAATTCATCAAAACTCACATCTGACATCATAGACAGATAAAGTAAAATATGTGGGTTATTTTACTTTCGAACATAGTAAATATTATTTCTCATCTTAACACCTAGTTAATGCGAAAAATATATTTATAAGCTTGAGCTCTCGATTATCACCTAGATAATAAGCTTTAAAACCGTCTCATCTCTATTTATCATATAGTAAATATAGGCGATTACCCGTGTGAGTGGGCCAATCTTATATCTGTCCGACATACTTTCTCAAATTAAAGTAATGCACTGAGCATTAAGATGCATAAAGATTAAACAAAGATTCATAGGCATTAACAATGAAAAAACAAAAGTTCATAAATGTGAACAAATCAGGGAAATTACAATCAAGTACATCAGACTCTACACAATCCTAGAGATTTTACATGATCACAAAACACATCTTTAGGTATTGACTTTGTCATAGGATCTGCTACCATTATATGAGTAGATATGCACTATAAGTTCACATCCTTTCGTGCAACCATATCTTTGATAAAGTTATACTTAATATCTATATATTTGGTCTTGTCATGATATTTTGGATCTTTGGTGTACGCTATAACTACTTGCCTATCACAGTTAACTAACAATGGATTTGCAGTTTTCTCAATAACACTTAAATGATCCAAAAATCTCTTAAGTCAAATTCCTTCTTGTACCGCTGCTGACAATGCCACGAACTCAGCTTCCATCGTGGACAAGGCTATACACGTTTGCTTCTTACTCCTCCACGATATGACGCCATTGTTCAGTAAGAAAACAAATCCAGAGGTAGATTTTCTTTCATCTAAATCTCCTCCCCAATCAGTATCTGAATAGCCTTCAAGTTACAGATTCTTTCCTTGGTAATCCAACTTGTAATCAGCAATTCCCTTCAGATACCTCGGTATTCTCTTAACGGCATTTCAATGCGCTTGACCTAGGTTGGATTGGTATCTACTCACCATTCCAACTGCAAAACATATGTCAGGTCTTGTAGACATCATAGCATACATCAAGCTCCCAACAGCACTAGCATAAGGAACATGTTGCATTTGTTCCTTCTCTTGTGGAGTTCCTGGACACAGTCTATGGCTCAATCATTCACCTTTTGTAATAGGAATGTCTATAGGTTTACAATCTTGCATACGAAATCGTTCAAGAACCTTATTTATATATGTTTCTTGTGAAAGAGATAACGATCTTTTCGAACGATCTCTTGAAATCTTAACTCCAATAATGTATGCAGCCTCACTTATATCGTTCATCTCAAAGTTGGAAGATAACCAACTCTTGAAGGTGTGTTAACAAACTCCATATTACTTCCGATAATTAGTATATCATCAACATATAATGATATGATCACAAATTGATCTTTGGATCTTTTGATATATACACAAGAATCATCATCTATTATTGTAAAGTTATATGCCATTATGGCATTATGAAAGCGTATATACCATTGTCTCGATGACTGCTTAAGTCCGTATATCAATCTCAAAAGTTGACATACCTTTCCTTTTTGGCCTTATTTAATGAAACTAACAGGTTGTTCCATATATATTTCTTTCTCTAATTCTCTATTGAGGAAAACAGTCTATACATCCATTTGATGTAACTCAAAATCCATACTAGCCACTATTGCCAAAATAATGCGAATCGAGGTAAATCTCACTACACGAGAAAATGTTTCTTCATAATCAATTCTTTCTTATTGATTATACCCTTTCGCCACAAGGCAGGCCTTATACCTTTCTATCAAGCCATCAACTTGTCGTTTTATTTTGAGAACCCACTTGTTCCCAATAGCTTTGCGTCTTTTTGAAAGATCAACCAGTTCCCAAACTTGGTTTGACTTCATTGACTCCATTTCTTCTTCCATTGCATGAATCCATTTTTATTTACTAGGGTAATTTATAGCCTCATTAATATTTCTTGGCTCATCTCATCTTGTTGAGTAATCATAAAAGTTTCCCCTTCAATGTCAAAACGTCAACAGGGAATACTTTGGCGACTTATTCGCCGTATGGGAGATTGTACACTTTACACACCATTCCTCATTATACTCCCACTATGATTAGATAATAATGATGTCATCTCATCATGTGGTTATAATTAAGAATGAGTTGAATTCAATTCATCACTTCTCATATTACTCCCACTTGGACGAACTCCACTAATATCATTATCTTGATCCAAGATTTCAAATATAGAGTAATCTTCCCCTATTTCGCCCTTCTTATGAAATTTATCCTCTAAGAATGTGACATCCCATGATTCAAATTCAGTTATACTCCCACTTTCCCGCTCACCTATGAACACATACCCTTTCGAGTGTTTGGAGTATCTTATGAAAATACTCTTCTTTCCTCTAGGTTCCAATTTCTTAAACTTGTGAGAGGACTCATGAGTATAGGCAGCACAACCCCATGGCCTAAGAAAACATAAGTCCGATTTTCTACCTGTCCATAACTCATATGGAGTTGAAGTAACTGATTTGAAAGGCACCCGGTTAAGTATATAGGCAGCAGTTAACAACGCATCACTCCAAAAAGTGATAGATAAGTTAGCATGCGCCATCATGGACCTAACCATTTCCAATAGGGTTCTGTTTCTTCTCTTCATAACACCATTTTGTTGAGGAGTATATGGAATAAACAACTATCTTTCTAATCATTTTTCATCACATAATTTTCTGAACTCATCAGATAAATATTCTCGACCTCGATCGGATCTCAATACTTTTATTTTCTTATCTAATTGATTTTCTACCAAGTTCATAAACCTTTTAAAACAACTTAATGCTTCAGATTTACGAGAAATCAAATAGACATATCCGAATCAAGTATAATCATCTATAAAAGTGATGAAATAAACAGCCTCATGCCTTCCTCTCACATTCATTGGACTACAAACATCAGAATTAATTAAATGCAGAGGAAATTCAACTCTTTTACCTTTTCCAAATGGTTTCCTTATCGTTTTCCCTTCTAGACAATGCTTACATATCGGCAAATCGATTTTTTCAATGTTGCCCAACAAGCCCTCTTTGGCTAGTCTATTGATACGTTGTTGGCCAATATGCCCAAGTCTAGCATGCCACACATTCACATCATTATCATATGAATTAGGGAATAACAAACATTTGCATTAACATAGTCAATATCTAATATAATGAAACCATCCATAAAATAACTACAACCATAGTAATTTGAATCCAAAAACAAATCCACATCTCTATTATGGAAGTTCATATTAAAACCTAACTTGACCAACACTAAAACAGACATTAAATTTCGACGAATCTCCGGAGCATACAATACATCATGTAGGAACAAAGTGCGTCCACCACGCATATTTAGTTGGCAGGTGTCAATTCCTTTCACTTCAGCTCTGGAGTTGTTTCCCACATAGATCCACTTAGTTCAAGTTGGTACTTATCGGAATTCCACAAAGGATTCTCTATCTTTCGCTACATGATCTGTCGCTCATGAATCCACAATCCACAAAGGATTAGACTCAGTTAAAAATACAGAACACGAAACAAAAGCAAAGTTCTGAAAAGTACAAGGGGCGTATACCTTCTTTACCTCACGACAGTCGCGAGCATAGTGACCATTTTTGTCATAATTGTAACACTTCACCCTTGTAAGTTTCCTCATTCGATGACGTTTTCCTCTTTCATGTTGGTTAAGCTTAGGTTTCTTTCCTGAAGGACTTACTTCCTTGCATTTCCCTTTATCAAACCAGTTAGGACGTTTGCGCTTGGAGCTCGAAGCTCCATGTGAGCTAGAACCAGCATGATAGATTTCAGCTTCCGGCTTAGCCACCAAAAGACGATCCTCTTCCAGCTCAAGATGACGCATTGCATCCTCAAAGGTTTTGATATTTTTATTATGGATCAGGTGCACCTTCATATGCTCCCAACTCTAAGGCAAGAAACGAATCACTTGCTTGCATTTGATGCTCATCTATCGGGACATGGCCAGCATCTTTCAGCTCATTAATCATGTTTGACATTTTTCTAAGATGTTGCTTCATAGTCTGACCATGAGGCTTCTTATAAGAGTCAAACCTAATAGTGAGCTGCCTCAGTCTGATCACCGAAGTATGACCAAATCTTGCTGCCAATGATTTCCACATTTCTTTAGCATTGTCAAAACACCTAAACTCTCGCATGACGTCATTTTCCATACTACTTAGCAATGTAATGCGAGCAAGAGAGTTCTTTCTTTTTCATGCAGCAAATACTTCCTTATCTCTCTTATGTTATACAGTGTTTCCTTCTTCGGGTTCTACCATGGTCGGTTAAGAGCTTCTAGTGTCTCTTGCTCTTCCAAAGACATATTGGATTTTCATGTGTCATATTTCATAGTTATCGTCATTGAGCTTTTCACCTTTGTTCAACTCGGCAACTATGCTCTTTGTGGCTGAAGCCATTGATTTGAACACATCAGATATATATGCATGAATTATTAATGGCTATGATTTATGCATCCATTTTGCACAAACCTATCATATTAATGAGAAATTTCAAATAAGGTTTCAGAATCAAAAGGTCACTATGTTTCCAATCATCCTCCAAAAAATCCTAACTTAAAACTATCATTAATATAATTTTCTTATACAAAATCAAATCTATGAAGCTACAAAAAACTTCTATGAACTACCAACAGTAATCAATAATAACATAAAGCAAATAATATTTGATATTTAATAAAATAATAATGCTTTCATACAATACAACTAACATATCAGTTGTTACATCAACAATAATTAGGTAGTAAACATTACATAAGATGTTCATAAAGCACACTTAACAAAGGCTAGCCAATACATCTAACACCAAATCAATACACAAACTGGAAAATATCCTATTTTATTCAATTTCTTGATCTTTTCCCTTATAAAAATCTAATAATAATCATCTATAAAATCCTTCACAATTTTCATATATGAAACGGCTCTGTTGATATACCATATGCGATTCAACACTCCTTGCCATTCTTGTGGAAGGGTGTTCATGAAAAATCGCACCATCTCAGACCGTGGCATAGGACGACCATTCCATATGACCTTTTGAATTTTTCCATTGACTTCAAGAACATGGTCAATTAAGTCACCACTCTCCCATCGATGATCAGTCAGCTCAGCTATCAACTTAGAAAGCATTTATTTTTGTTTATCGGTAATTGCGCGAATAAGTGTGCGCAATTTCAGGGGAGATATTGTTCTTGCAACAGATACAGAACAAATAAGGGATCACATATAATCCACATAGACTTAATTAGAAAAATAAACACATTCTTTTCCTCTTTTTCCTTTTTTTTTTGTTAATGGTCAAACGGTCAACGGGCAAAGTCAACGGTCAACAGTCGGCCGAGTGGGGTCGCCGGGTCAGGCGGGCCAGTCGAACCAGTCAGATCGGACGGACTGGTCGGGCCGATCGGACCGGTCGAGCAAACCGACCGGCACGTGCGGCACACGTGCAGCTGATGTCACGATGACGTCAGCTGGCGCGTGCGTCGCACGCGCCATCGATAGCCCCGCGCACGTGCGTGTGTCAACCCCACACGCACGTGCAACGCACGCGCTTGCAACTTCATTGGGTGCGTGCGTTGCACATGCCAAAGACGCCGGTTCATTCCGACTACGCGTGGGGGCGCGTCCGATGGCCATTAGCGGCGTTCCACCACTCGCCGCGATCGTCTTGACGAGACCGTCCATCCTACGCCATCAAAAATCGATTTCGACTTACAGAAACTCGAAAAAATAGATGAACAGTGTTCGAGTGTCAGGATTTTTCCACCCCGATCGGTGTCGGCCGATTAATTTCACGAAAATTAACAAGAAATCATCCATAAACATGAAAGGGGTCGTGAAAAACATGGAAAAGGATCGGGAAACAAGAACTACGACTCCGATACCAATGTTGGGATTGTCGAACACACGTGCTGGAAATGTTCTACTCTTGAAGATGTTGAGTATTTCATGTCAAGAAATTAATTTCAAAAAAAATTCACACATAACATACCAATAAAATCGAATAGTTACCCTTCTTGGAAATTAAAGTAGATTGTTTAGCTACCTTCTGCAATCCGTAAAGCAGCAGTAGCGAGAAAACCATAATTCACTCTCTTTGCATTCCTGAAAACAATCATCAAAATCACCCACCAATTATCAGCGACCGAGAAGCCAGAAAAGAATAAATACTTGGAGCACACAACCGTCGAAGTCAAGAAAATTGAAGTTTACAGAAGGTAGGCTAGCTCTCTCATGCTATTGTCACCGTCAGTCAGGAATTTGTCGATGAGATCCATCATGAAATTTGGAATATTTGAGTTTCGTCCTCTCTTGGTCTGCTCATACTCTCCATCCATGATACCCTAGACAAATGGTAAAAATGGAGACGCGAAATGTCAACTGTCAAAAAGAAGAAATAACTATTAAAGTCACAAGTACTTTGTAAGATCCTATGTAATATGGTTAACCCCAAGCTAACTCTCCAACCATGAAAAGGAATTAAACTAAAATAAAAAATAAAAACCATGTTCATCTTCCCTTTATAACCTATACAATAACCCTCCATCCCAAAAAAAAAAAATCATTTCGCGATGGCAAAATGTACAGTAAGATATCATATGAAATAATTTTACGGGTCGTCTGGTGGACAAAACCTAGTGCCACTCGTCTCATGGTACAAGTATACGAATAACAATTTGCATTTTCCTACAAAAGAAGGAATCAAGGTGGACTGCATAATCATGCATATATACATAGACCAACACAAGACGATCAAGAAGCTCATGTTCATCAGCTTAAAAGTGGGCTTGCTCGCTCATCGTTCAGGAAGCGAAAAGGACGACCACTTCTTTCGCCAGGCAAACAATGTAAAAATCTTAAACGTGCGGACGACTGATGATCCAACGAAAAGAGAGACGCTACGGAGATGAAAGCAGTCACCTCGTTCTTCAATTTGTCAATGTAGTTCTGGAGCCTCTGGCGAGCCATTTTCCTCCTCCTTTCTTTCCTCACGCAACACAAAGCGATGTAGAAGGAGATGGAGCAGGCAAAGAAAGTTAGGAAGCTAAAAAGAGTTGGGGCAGGGTTTATATAAGGAAGCTAGACATTACTAGGCTTCCAATTTTGGCCTCGGAGCGAAGGAGCAAGGCAAGTCAAATGTGCTCCGAAAACCGTGTTGTAAATCGTTTTCATATTGAGGAACCGATTTAACATTAAATTCATGGACTACTTTAATATTCAAAGGATTTTGTTAACGAATGTCTCGAGAACACTGAATTAAGTAATCAATTAAAAAAAATTTAACTTCTTTTAGTACTCGAACTATGAAAATTATATTAATTTGAATTGAGTACGCTTAAGCTAATCAATTGTTTATGTGCTGATTAATTATAATTTTAACATTCAGACAAGATTCTACAGAATGCACGAGAAATTCAATCCAATCTTTCTTCGCTTTTTGTCTTAAGAAAAGGAAAAAAGCACAAAGCCAAGCTGAGTGGGCCCCATCACGTTTCTAGAGCACAAAGCCATTTTCCTCCTCCTTTCTTTCCTCACGCAACAGAGCGATGTAGAAGGAGATGGAGCAGGCAAAGAAAGTTAGGAAGCTAAAAAGAGTTGGGGCGGGGTTTATATAAGGAAGTTGGACATTACTAGGCTTCCAATTTTGGCCCCAGAGCGCTTTGGCCCCAGAGCGAAGGAGCAAGGCAAGTCAAATGTGCTCCGAAACCGTGTTGTAAATCGTTTTCATATTGAGGAACCGATTTAACATTAAATTCATGGACTACTTTAATATTCAAAGGATTTTGTTAACGAATGTCTCGAGAACACTGAATTAAGTAATCAATTAAAAAAATTGTAACTTCTTTTAGTACTCGAACTATGAAAATTATATTAATTTGAATTGAGTACGCTTAAGCTGATCAATTGTTTATGTGCTAATTAATTATAATTTTAACATTTAGACAGGATTCTACAGAATGCACAAGAAATTCAATCAAATCTTTCTTCGCTTTTTGTCTTAAGAAAAGGAAAAAAGCACAAAGCCAAGCTAACTAGACCCCATCACGTTTCTAGAGCACAAAGCCATTTTCCTCCTCCTTTCTTTCCTCACGCAACAGAGCGATGTAGAAGGAGATGGAGTAGGAAAAGAAAGTTAGGAAGTTAAAAGAGTTGGGGCAGGGTTTATATAAGGAAGCTGAACATTACTAGGCTTCTAGTTTTGGCCCCAAAGTGAAGGAGCAAGGCAAGTCAAATGTGCTCCAAAACCGTGTTATAAATCGTTTTCATATTGAGGAACCGATTTAACATTAAATTCATGGACTACTTTAATATTCAAATGATTTTGTTAACGAATGTCTCGAAAACACTGAATTAAGTAATCAATTAAAAAATTGTAACTTTTTTTAGTACTCGAACTATGAAAATTATATTAATTTGAATTGAGTACGCTTAAGCTGATCAATTGTTTATGTGCTGATTAATTATAATTTTAACATTCAGACAAGATTCTACGGAATGCACGAGAAATTCAATCCAATCTTTCTTCGCTTTTTGTCTTAAGAAAAGGAAAAGAGCACAAAGCCAAGCTGAGTGGGCCCCATCACGTTTCTAGAGCGTGTGGGGCCGGTTTGCACCGCACCGAGTTACTGTTGGCTGGAAAGCAGTAGCGCTGCCTTCACTTATTCAAGAATTTAGTCTAAGATATAAAATATTTTTCTTGACTTTCTCTTTAAGATTTAAATTATCATTCAACATGAAGAAAATATGTGTAAATCTATGTATTGACATTAATATCGTGAGAATTTCGGTTGCTAAAGATTGAATAAAATCAAAGTGCATCTATAAAAAATTTAAATTGAACAAAAGTACAAGATATAAAACATAAAATAACAATCTATCCAAACACGTTAAATCATTTATTTAAAAAAACTTTTCAAGCAAGTTTTTATCATGACGTGACCAATAGAAGGCCAGAGGAGGTCAACTGGTTTAATAGCCGTCTATAAAAGCTTTCATTCCTCTTCTTTTATTCTTTCTCCTCTTATCTTTATTACCTTAAACCATCTCTTTTGACAAGGACCTCTAGTGGATAGACTTAACATGTTTGGAGGGGATAAGCTAGTTAGGAATTTTTCCGAGAAAAATAAAAGCAAGAAACTTATCGTGGGATTGAGAAGGTGCAATTTGCTTGACAAAAATAACTAGCTTTAATTAGGTTTCCAAAAGTGAAAACCTACCTTTTTTAATTGTAGCAAGTGAATTTTCATGACAGGACCAATGGAAGGCCAGAGGAGGTCAACTGGTTTAATATTCCTCTTCTTTTTTTCGCTCTCCTCTTATCTTTACTACCTTAAACCATCTCTTTTGACAAGGATCTCTAGTAGATAGACTTAACATGTTTGGAGGGGATAAGCTAGTTAGGAATTTTTCCGAGAAAAATAAAAGCAAGAAATTTATCGTGGGATTGAGAAGATGCAATTTGCTTGACAAAAATACCTAGCTTTTATTAGGTTTCCAAAAGTGAAAACCCACCTTTTTTAATTGTAGCAAGTGAACTTTCAAGACATGACCAATGGAAGGCAGAAGAGGTCAACTGGTTTAATATTCCTCTTATTTTTTTCTCTCTCATCTTATCTTTATTACCTTAAACTATCTCTTTTGAAAAGGAGCTCTAGTGAATAGACTTAAATCAGGTTTGCAAGTAAAAACCGCAAGAGGACGAAGTAAACCAGATTTGCTAGTACGAGTAAACACAGCCCAACCCTTTCAAACATCAGAAAGATGTATCATGGTGGTGAGATATGATATAACATAAGCAAACATCAGATCAAGGCTTTAAGCAGCAATTAATGACTCCGTAACGATGCTGAAATTTCCAAATATGATTTTAGCAAAGGATCTAGTGGATCAATGGAAGGCTCACCTCCCCGCATCCCAGGAGTTAGCTATTTCATTACTTAAATTCGAGATCAATGAATTCTTTTCCGTTCTTCGACACTAAATTGGTCGCTGCATTATTTGCAAAGAGAAAATGTGGGCTTTCTCTTTCCTATTTTTCAGATTTTTTAGAGATATTATGACAACACAAGATCAAAAATAAAAAGGAATGAACAGACAATTTACACTTCTGTTGTTAGGTTGATCCACAAATGCCGGGCCTGGAGCTAATCTTTTCCCTTTCCTTGGCAAATCAAGTTCAAGCCTAGCGAGAGAACGATGCACGAGGGTGGGTATGAACCCATAAAAATGAATTCAAAATCACAATGATAAATCCGAAGCACTAGTTAGTCCCTGATTCATTATCTTCCTTCATCTACGAGGATTTCATTTGTCCACCATTTCCTCTCAGAATCAACTTCAGACAAAAAGGGCCAGAGGGAATCGGAGTGTTCCTCTGGATATCATGTCAGGGGGCAGAACCGTCCACTCTCCAAAAATCCACTGATAAATCAGCCATATTCAAGACTTTGGGACAGTCACATTTAGGATTTTAACATCTTGATACGGTTTCTCAGCCCTGTCCACTCTCACCTTCTCTATCCCCTGCAACAACATGGTAAGGGTTTCAAGTTTTTCTCAATCTGTCAGAAACTTATCCAAAGATCCTATTCAAACAGAAAGAAATCAACAAATCCACAGAGCTAGGCTAATGTTCTCGTCATCGAGAAGTTCTTGACCAGAGTAGGACGCTACCAGTTCCTCCAGAAACTAACAGCCCAAAGCTCAAGCAATGACTGCATTATCACATATCATCAAGGAAACTACTGTGTTGCACCAAATTTAGTGATCCAATAATAGATGCATTGCGACGTCAACGACTATCATGCATGCCTTGGCAACAGGAAACTAAGATCTTATTACCTGTACAACATCCATTCCCTTGGCAACTCTACCAAAAACAGTGCTTGTTATCTAACCATGGTGTGGCCACTGGCCACTGTGGTGATAAAAAACTGAGGACCATTGGTGTTGGGGCCTGCATTTGCCATTGACACTGTGAAAGGCCTGTCATGCCTCAAACTGCAGCAACAGAATGTGCAATTCAAGGTCAGATTTCTTCTGGCAAAACTATCTTACACAAAAAAAAAAAAAAAAAAAAAAAAAAAAAAAAAAAAAAGCAATTAGGACAGTACCCAAGAGGAAAAAACAGATGCAAGTACATAATAAAAAACAATTAGGAGACTGACAAATTTATACCCAATAAAAGAAAAATACTACTATTATGGGAGTGCGTTGATAGCCAAATTAAAGTACCTCATGAGCTAATTTTGCTAAAACAAATGAAATGGGAGTATTGGCAGCAAACTAGAGTACCTAAATATATTGAATCAAAAATTGCAAATTCAGAGACTCAGACACGTGCTAGTAAGTCAAACAGAACTTCAGCGAGCAGTCGAGGAGAACGTAATTTCCAAGGAAAGATGAATATTCCTACCCTCAATCTTTATAATCTTTGAGTAGACTTTCTCAGCCTTCTGATGCTATGAATAAAGTCAAAAGAGTTTACCATTCCTTAGCTGTTTACGATATTTTTATGATGAACTGGCTAGACACTGCATCCCCAAACCGAGACTATTACTTCCGCAACCTGCTTTATATTTGCATTAGCAATCTCAGACCGAGAAAACATAATTTTAGGGGAGGCACAAAAGCAAGAGTACATCCTTGTTTTGCTTCAAAGATACATCTCATATTATATTGATGATAAGTAAAATCACCTTTTGTGGAATTCGTCCTCAAACTCCCTTCCCCAAATTGATTGTCCTCCAGTGCCATCTCCCAAAGGGTCACCTGTCTGTATCATGAAGCCTTTGATAACCCAATGAAAGATAAGATTATCACAGTAGCCGTTTCTGCAGTGAGTGGTAAAGTTCTCCACAGTTTTTGGACACTCCTCTGGGTACAGCCGCATATGAATGTCGCCCATTGTTGTATGAAGAATCTAGCAAACAAGCACAAAAGTGAATGTCAAAAACTAACCATGCAAAGCACTTATAGAATGGATACAAGCAGAGGTTGCTGAAGAGGCTTATGAACAATAGCAAAAGTATTTTGCATCATGATCCAGGAAAAATGACAAAACTCAAAAGAACATGAAACAGGAAGTTAAGTGGAACGAAGATACTTGTATCTTGCTCTTTGGGAGAAATGGAAAATGAAGAGTTAGAACAACTTTTTATGGTGCCACTTATGTGTTTGCGACAAAACTTTGAAAACCATTATTTAATTAATACATGGTGTGATGAACTATTTCAAATTTCAGAATAGATTTTACAGCTCACTGTTGCAACAAAACTTTGAAAAACTTTATTTAATTTATACATGGTGTGATGAACTATTTCAAAATTCAGAATAGATTTTACAGCTCACTGTTGCCTCACTTCGACAGGGCCACAAATCAAATTTCAAGATCATTTCACCACTTTAGACCCCCAGTTTAATGTGCTCCAGACTAACATTTTTACAGACTCACTCTCACAGAAGGACAAGTCATTTATCTCTGTTTTATTGACATTGCAGGCTTCTCTTCCATGCAATCAACTGTTCTTTGTACTTAACCGCTTTCCCCAAAAATTCTAGTAAGAAATAAGGTCGAACACTCCACCCTTACACCCCCCACCCCCACTTTTTCTCCTTTTCATTTCTTTCCCTTCATGACATTCTCCCATTTCCAACATCATATTCATTTCCACGTAGCCACATGAGAAGAATTCCCTAAAGCATTCTGTGGTTCACAGTCGATCCATTCCCAAAAGCAGCACCCTCAATTGGGGAGCAAATTCCTATACGTACAATCTGGAGATACAAAAGCTTTATCACTCTTTTGCTTCTCCACATGCTTCCCTCTGAGTTGAAAAATAAAAAGTAGGAAGAGAACAGGAGGAAAAAGGAGAGAAAAAATCTGCTATTTAGAATTACCCACAATAATGTCCTGTATCTAGTTGATCTTTACAGGAACAATCTACCCTACAATGTCAAGCACAATGTAAGGAGGAAGAAACTCACCACATTGTCGGGAAGTGAAGTAGTAACGGATTTTCCTATATCAGATACAGCCAGAAGCTCATCGGGAGGAGGCTTCTCATTGAACGCATCCCTCCCCTTTGTTGCATCTTCAGGTTCCTCAGGTTCTATCCGACTATAATCAAATGAAAAGGGAACTAACAACTTATCCAAACAAAAACTAGTCTAGAAGCAAACTTCTCACAAATAAAGTAACATGTGCCATAGGGTTATAGCAGTATATCTGATGATGCTAAAATGAGTTCTAAAACACTGTTATCCTAATGGCTTGCATCAAAAACACTGTTAGGCAATGCTGCAGAACTTGATCATCTAAGAAATACCAGGACATTAGATAATAAAGACATGCTAAAGGTTGGGAATCAAGCTCCAAATGCATTTGCCCAAAAAATGACTAACTACTGCAATAGAATGATACCTGAATAAATAGATTCTATGTTTCTTGAATGCACAGCATAAAAGTGTAGGATCCATTAGTGGCTCCTTGTTCTCATTTGCATTTGCGGCAGCAGCAGATATTTTTCTCACTTTTTTGCTGCTTCTGTCCCCTTGATACAGGGCAATTCTCAAGGAATCTGTCATTGTTCTCAACTTTTCCAAGTATTCTGGCAACTTTATTGGTGTGTAAATTAACCACCTACAATTAAGAACAAAGGAAGGAAAAATAAATAGACCAGTCAAAACAAACATGGCCACAGATAGAGTTACTTTCCGATAAAGAAAAATGAAGAAGACAAGTTAGTAGCTTCTCACTTTCATACCAAGTAGTGTTACAACAAAAGAAAGTTTGAACTTTCATCAAAGACTGCATTTGGTTGTCATACGTTTTCTGTTTTCTCAATTTCTTTCTCAACAGCCATCCTTCTCCCAAAATCAATAGCTTCCAGCTGATATAGAGCGACATTACTTCTCTGGAGATCCTGGGCAACCTGATTGACAAATGAAAACAATATCACATCTCAAATGAAAAGTAGACTGCATTGCAAGTGCATTCAGAAATGTTGGAAATTATGATCCATTTTCTCTAAAACTATCTAGTAACTACTGACTTAATCATGAAGGCAAGAACGTTGGCAGCAGCATCCACGTTGAAGATTGTCTAGAATTGTTGAGAATGGAGTTTGCTAGCTGAACCTAGAAGATTCACGTGGGATTGCATGCAAGCAGAAACCAAGTTGAAGAAGAAATCCTAGAACAAGCTAGAGAAGTCTACGTGCATGGGAAATCTTGAAAATAAGTCAACAATGGCTGCTTAACCATGAAGGAAGAAGGACCAAGAGTACGTGGGCAGCAAGAGTACTTGGAGAAAAAGAAAAATAGTTAAGTCTTACAGCTGTACTATAGCAGTGAAAAAAGTCAAAATTATCATGCTCGTAGTCAGTGGAGCCTAGAATCATTCATGTAGTGTGTGTGAGGTAAAATCTCCACCTTGTGTGGGGTGAACCCTGCACCGTGAGAGGTCTTACACCTCCACCATGCTCATGTGGGGAGTGAGCACCAATATCTTCATCAAACTATTTTGTTCAACTAATGAAACTATTTTCCCCCATATCCATGTTCTTTATCCTTCAATTATCCTATCTTATCCCTTGTCCATCCACTACAAACTATACCATACACTTGCACACACCATTAACCAAAAACTATAATCAATACCAACACTGTGCTTCCGCACGCACACATCAAAATTTTTAACAAGAAGGGAGAAATTACCTCGAGAGACTCATCATAAACTCATCTCAGTTTGCCAGACTTAAACCAAAAAACTCTGATCCTGCGATCTGGTGATGTAACAGAAAATTGCTTCCCATCTGGGCTCACCTGAACAAGCATTACCAGGGAACAACTTTAGATTGTAAACATAAGGCTAAGCACTTAAAAGGACATAGAATGCTTCACAAAGAACAAATTCAATACCTCAATAGCTGAAACGCTTGTTTTACATTTCACAATTTCGAATAGATTAGTATCACTCTTTAACGTAAAATTCACCCTGCAAGCAACAGAAAAGAGCAGAAGATGTTATGCAGCTTATTCATGCAAAAGATGAGCCCGACCCTTATGAGGTAAAATAATCTCTGACACCCAAAAATGCAAAGGAAAAGGACAACATCATAGGATAATCAAATGGTAGTCAACTTATAAATTCACTTTATCGTCATGTTCATGAAGGAACTCGAATGCTATACTTCAACGACCCAGTTGTCATGTTCATGCAGGAACTCGAATGCCATTCAGCACTTTCCAATCAGGAGAATCTTCTTCTTTTGCAACAAAAAGCCCAACAAAGGTTTGCCAATAAAATAAGAGCATTCATACATAAACCATGCTAATGCTAGCATAGTAATTTTGCAACTAGCATTAGCACCACCTTAGGGGTAGCTATACCCTATTTGGCCCTACAAAGGTTAAGGAGGCATATGTGTACGGACACAAAACACTCCTTTTCTTTGTGAACATGGGCGATGGTGAGCACTCAAGCAGGATTTTCTCATTAGATTCAATACACGGTTGATCATCCAGTACTAGGAATCAATTCATCAAGCGATTACTAAATCAAGAACCTCAACAAGCATAGAAATTGATGAAACTGGCACAGATATGCTTTTAGCAAGGAAATTTGAAAAGTTATTATCCCAGGTTCAACTACTATTCATGCACTTAAAAAACATATAAAAACCTTAGGTGAATGGTCCAAAAGCCAAAAGAAAGCACCTGGTCTCTACTAATTTATACATAGCAGGAACTTCATAAACAACTTTCCCATGGACAGATGAAATGTTCTCATCTGTATACTCAACTGAACAAAACACCAACAGCTTTTATCCTCTCCTTCTGGACTCGCTGTGGGCAATTGCCCTCTCCATCTGCAGGAAACGAATTGACAGTCGGATCAGTAATGTAACCAGAGCAGCAAATGAATCATATTCAGCATCAAAATGAAATCTGCGGATGATGTGCATAGGATAAAGACGAATAGCTGAAACTTAGAATTTGTTCATTCTAAATGCCATAATACTTTGATGAGCTCGATCAATTTGTACGTCCATTGCCACGGAGAGAAGATGCATCCTCAATTAGTTCAACCAAAATAAGGGCACTACTAATGGAATACTGCTGCAACATGATAACGCATGGCAGAATGAGACTCTGATTAGAGCCTAACCATAGACAAGCATCTCCATTGTGAGTTCCACACTTTATTCGCAAGTAACGCTACTTGCAAAAAGTAAAAAGATTGTATGACAACCTCATATTTGCTTCCCTAAGATGTGAAGCTCATCTCATATCCAATAACAATATTCTCTTTGTTGTTCGTCTTTGGGAATTGCTCAGTGGTCTCTTGTTTATCAGGATGTTTTGAGTCCCAACTAACATTTTCTAAGTACTTCTCCAGATTAATCGATGGCCTTGTTTGGCTTAACATTCATTCCTTTGATAATTTCAAAGCCTTCAATATCCTAATTCATGAAGCATAAAGAGTTCTTGGCGAAACCATGAAGAATTGTGAATACTTCGGGTCTTTCAAGAGAAGCATAAGCAGATTTCATTTGATAGAGGCAGTAGCTGGTATAGGGTTCTGAGTTTGTCACGAAAGTGGTAGTACTCATTCACCAACCATTCATACGGTGTCTCGCAACTAGAAGAGAACCACAGAGACACAAGTGTCAAATAGACCATATGTTCACATAGTCAGCAACTCAGCAAGAACCATAAGCATTGTTAGGTTAAATTAGATGCACAGGTAAATAAGCTTCTCATGTTCAAAGCAAGATTTCATGTCAGTAAATTGCTTTTCAAAATCTTCATTGGATGCAGGTCACCAATATTGTATTTCTAAAGAAGAGAAATTGCTATCTCGATGTAAATGAATACAACAGCAAATTATTGAAGACACAGGCATCATAGATAACATTTTGCATAATGTATCTTTGATCAAAGTTATGGCTAAAGCCAGAAGTTAAAAGTTAACACCACAGCCAGATCCAAGCCTGAGAGACCTAGAGCCAGTCACTCAACAGACAAGCGCTAAACCAAGATCAAGCGAGCAATCTAGTAAAATCACCTAACACCTTCTCGAACTTCCAAGAAAACCATGCGCTAATAACACGACTGTTAGTGCATAGTAGTGCTAGGTAAAAACTGGTGCACTTTTTTAGAATCTTAGCAAAAGCTTTTAAACTTTTCGAGCACGTTGGTTCAACTGCACTTCACGCGAGGCATTGACTAAACTATTGCTCTATGTTCTTGGAGAAGTCTGTGTATGATTCTAATCTAAATACCCTTTCATCAATCAAGGAGACAGCAATGACAGTTCACGCTATCAAAAGAGAATGCTTTGAATGACTAATGATGTTGATCACTAGGCATTAAAATGAACAACCGTAAAATAAGGAATGCAAGCAATAAACTTATAGCTTTAGTAGGTTAGTCTACATATATGGTTATGCAGATACGAGAAAACTAATAACAGATATTTAAAAGTTTGTCTATACATTTGACAAGATGCCTATACATTGTTGAACAAAACATATCCTCATATATAATTGTGCACATACTGTTATAAGGGTTCTGAAATCATGGATGAAAAGAAAATGCCAATTTCTACCTTTGCTTGTCCTGATTAAGGCTGGCATTTATAAGAGCACGAGCTGCTGCGACAACCCGGCAACCACCAAGGCTACAACACAAGCAACAAGCACAGGAATGCAAGTCATTTTTGTAGTAAATGAGGTGTCATTCAGGAAATAACTTGTCATCAACAACTCAGAAAAATTAGTTATCAAAATGAGTATGACTGATTTCAGTCCGAAGCCTCCAACAAAGAACTAATCATCTTTGTATCATTCTTCAAACCATATCTCGGTAAATTTAACTCAGTTTAAAGGGGCAATTTCAAAGCTTTCCCTTTGTTTGGCCATGGGTATATCTCATATACGTTATATGTCCGTATTTAGATAATTTGGCCATGGCACAGAAGTAGCCCTCCAAAAGCATCGGAATGTGGCTTTCAATTAATATGGAACTAGGCCAATGATATAATTCAAAAGTGGACAAAATTCACAGCCTATTTATGTGTTATCGTATGCACATTTTATGCGTTACAACAGACTTGACAGTAATGCACCGCATACACCACTCAGTTGGGAGTTATCTCGTTGGCTAATGTTTCCGAACAATAAGGCAGATCAAATCACAAGGTTCAAAATGCTCATGCTCAAATTTCTTCACGCGCTAGTCCCATTGGAATGTACTAGACAGTTGCCACACGCGCCTTGGCCAAACAAAACCTAAATATTGGATACGGAAATCTACCATTATCTGGTTTTTCCAACAACCACGGACTTGGGCCACTGATCAGCCTTCTTGCAAGCGCATAATTCAAACAGGATTGATCTTTCCTAATGCAGCATGCTAAGAATATGACTAAAAGGGGAAACTTTCAAACACAACTGCTGGAAATGTTCTCCTCTTGAAGATGTTGAGTATTTTATGTCAAGAAATTAATTTAAGAAAATTTCACACATAACATACCAATAAAATCGAATAGTTACCCTTTTTGGAAATTAAAGTAAATTGTTTATCTACCTGTTGCCACCTCCTTTGATCAGATGAGCAGCAATAGTGACATTAGTATAATCCACGCTCCTTGCACTCCTGAAAACAATCATCAAAATCACCCACCGATTATCAGCAACCTAGAAGCCAGAAAAGAATAAAAACTTAGAGCACGCATCCGTCGAAGTAAAGAAAATTGAAGTTTACAGAAGGTCGGCTAGCTCTCTCATGCTGTTGTCACCGTCACTCAGGAAATTGTCGATGAAATTCATCATGAGATTTGGAAAATTTGAGTTTTGTGCTCTCCTGCTCTCCTCATACTCTCCATCCATGATACCCTAGATAGATGGTAAAAATGGAGATGCGAAATGTCAACTCTCAAAGAGGAGAAATAACTATCAAAGTCACAGGCACTTTGTAAGATCTTCTGTAATATGGTTATCACCAAGCTAATTCTCCAACCATGAAAAGGGATTAAAAAACCATGTTCATCTGCTCTTTATAGCCTATACAATAACCCTCCAAAAAAAGAAAAAAAATCATTTCGCTATGGCAAAATGCACAATAAGATATTAAATGAAATAATTTTACGGGTAGTCAGGTGGACAAAACCTAGTGCTACTCGTCTCTTGGTATACGTAGACGAGAAATAATCTGCATTTTCCTAGAAAAGAAGCAGTCAAGATGGACTGCATAATCATGCATATATACATAGACCGAGATAAGACGATCAAAAGCTCATGCTCATCAGCTTAAAAGAGGGCTTGCTCGCTCATCATTCAGGAAACGAAAAGGACAATCACTTCTTTTGCCAGGGGAACGATGTCAAAATCTGAAAGTGATTCGAGGAAGTTTTATCCAAACGGGGGTTGAAGGAAAAAATGGCATTTCTGTTAATTTGCCTAAATATGCTTACTCTTATCTAATTAGAAGGGTAACTCTCTCCCAACCACACTATTGGGCAGGGCTATAATCTCCATTTGATTATAATCATCACCCAAGAGGATCAGGCGAAATAAAATCTCTGAATTACAAAATATTAAGTAGAGAACAATCAAAATGCTTCCTATTATCTATTAAAAAAAAAGGTACTTTCACCTATTAAAAAAAAAGCACTTCCTAATGTTAATGATGTCCTATCCTCATCCTATCGTCATATCAAATAATTCCTAAAACCATAGGAGGAACATAACACCAAATCATGGTTAAGCACCATGTGACTACAAAGAAAGAGTGCACTGCTCGAGATCACCTTCGACAGGTTTAGGTTTCTTCACGACAATGCAAAGCTTCAGCTCACAGGTCCATGACGAAGGCACATAGGAGTTGCAACCTCAATGACACCACCTCTGCATCAACATGTTCCCTCCATCTTCCCAAAAAAGTTCCTCCTGCCAGATGAAGTTGCCAAGACCTCAATCTTTCTATTTTCTCCATGTGCAGCTTGCTTTCATCACTGGTCTTCATGCCTTCAGGCAAAGGTTCAAGAGGTACAAAGAAGACCTGAGGCCTCTGGTTGTTTTTTTGCTCACTTTGTTGATCTAAAGAATTACTTTCCCAAAAACTATTGAGCTAAAAAAATTTGTCAAGTAATGATATAATAAGCATTACAACAATTGGAGAATCTCGATGTCACTTATTCTTCATTTTTCACAGGATCAGAGGTCACAACAGGGAGGTTCCTTCTATACTGAGAAGAAGTCAGCCTCCTCTCTAATGGTGTCTTCCTCTTGCTCACCACAAACCTGTTCACTCCTTTCCGCATTGGCATTATTGATGGGAAATCCTCATCTGGTATTTGGCTCAGCTCTGAAATATCCTTAATCTGGGCAACGCGTTGGAACCACCTTTCTGCCTTTGCCTCCTCTGACATGTCCAGGGGATCAGGTTCTTTCACTGCTGAACCCTCCAAGCTCCTACCTTTCCACTGCTCTCTCACATTGAAACTTTCTGATGGTTGGCATGAACTGCTCACCTGATTTGTTGTCTCTTTTGTATTTTTACCACCTCCACTACTCACACTACTTGTCTGAGGATTACTCAAGTCCTGCAGCATCCCAACATCATGTGTCCCTTTTGTCATGGTTGAACTATTTTGAGTTAAGTTCTCTACAGGAGGTTTCGTATTCCAGTTCCCACTATCAATTCGCTGGTTTTCCCTTGGTTGAACATTGCCATTAGGAGGCATCAAACTTGAATCATTTGCCTCCAGTGGAGACTTCCGGGGAGATGCAAGAGTTGATGTCATTTCCAAAGAGGCTTTAGCAGTAGCATTTTCCCCATCAGGCTGCTGGTTTTCCTTTTTAGCAAAATACCCAGGTGGGAATGGGACAAAGGGAACAAAGTTGGTATTGCTCGCTCGCTCCATTGAGGCATGTCTTTTATATGTCTGAGAAGTCAAAGAATGATCTTTCATCCTTCCAGCTGCAAATCGGTTCTCTCCCTCATGCACGGGCATCGTCTCAGATAAGTCTTGGTCAGAAACTGCAGATGGCAAATCTCGGGCATCATGTAATTCTGCCATTCGCCTAAACCATCTCTCAGATTTTTCTTCTCCTCCTCTTTCTTTATCCTGGCTCTCAGTCTCAATAACCGGCCCATGATACGGCGGTATACCAGCTCCTGATTTACCTGTGATGTTGATTTCAGAAGCAGAAGAACCCGAATCTCCAGCATTTGAAGCAAGAGAAGCGGCCCCACCTGTCACCGTGTTGTCTGCCTCAGTTTCAGAAATTCCAGGTTTCTTGGCAAACATATCATCAGGTAAAGGCCTAAAAGCAACATAACCAGAATTGTTTCCTCCAGGCTGTCCTTGCTGTGGAGATGGTGAGTTGGAAAAAGGTGAATCAAGTCTCTTGTTTGCATCTGAAATTTGGTTACCATCAACATTTGGAGTTACCACAGCAGTCAAGTTAATTCTGTTTTGAGCATTGGCCAGCCTCCTATCCAGAGGCGTCTTCTTCATGCTCACAACAAATCTATTCACTTCTTTTCTCAGTGGCATAATCTCAGGGAAATCTTCATCTGTCATAGCAACGTTCACAGCTGAAGTGCTATCTAGCTGTGAAACTTTTTTGAACCATCTTTGTGCCTTCTCTTGGTTGGCAGCTAACCTCTTCTCAATGTCGACGTTATTAGCATCATCGACAGTACCATGACCTGAACCAAATCCAGAGGGGACTGTGGATGACATCCGTCTGGGACGCTTGCATTCACATCTCAAGCATACTTGATTCCCCCCATGATTGAAGAAGTCACATCTACCACCATTTGAAAAAACAAAACACTACTTTCAGTACTTTGGACTCATACTAATTGTTAGGAGTAAGAAGGGTAAATTAGTCTTTACCACTTTTAGGGTTTAGTTTTGATGTATATATATTAAAGTTTATTGAATAATACAAAGTAACTTTTCTCTACGTGGTATCAGAGCCTAGGGTTTAACCCTAGACGCCGGAGCAGCCGCCAGCCGCCGTCGACTCGCCGGACCGCCGTCGACTTGCCGGACCGCTGTCGATTCGCCACCACTGTTCAGCGGAATAGAGCTTCTCCTTCGCGGGGCTCGCTCGCAGGGTTCGCTCGCGCGGCTCGCTCGGCTCGCTCGCGCGGCTCGCACGGCTTGCTCGCACGACTTCCGCGCACTCGTGCTTGTGCGATTTGCTGGCCTACCAGGGGTTTTGACGACCCTATGCTTGTTGGATTTGGTGGTGTAGTTGCTGCAGCTTCTTGAGGCGGAGGCAGGTGTTGTGGCACGCATCGATCACGTAGCGGAGGAACTCGTGCGCTTCTTGTACGTGAGGTCAGTGAAGGAGAGGGAAAACCCTAGAGAGAGAAAGAAGACAAGTTGAAGTAGCAACAGAGTGCAATAGCACTCATCGGGATGATTTTGTGGGTTAGAATTTGCTTTAAAGTTGCTAATTTGGCTTATTTGTCTGATTAATGAAGCAAGTTGCTGCTTGGGTATAGTGCAATTATTTATTTGATGATTTGAAAGTTGTGTGGTAGCTTCTGTCAATTTATTTGGTAGTGGTAATATTGGGTTATTGAATTGTTGAGGCTGAGTTGTTTGACGGAAGCTAAAGTCAGAGTTTGCTTATTCTTATTTGAAAAATGGGCGATGAGAAGAATAATACTGTGATGAGTGAGGTGATTTCCTCTTCATCTAATCGAATTACTGATAAGAAGCTCGTAGGTATTGCTAACTTCCATCAATGGAAGAAAATTGTGAAGCTTACTTTGACAGGCAGGAATCAACATAGACACTTAACTGAGTTAAAGCCCAGAGATGATGTAACTTGGGATGGTGTTGATGCACGCATTCTTAGTCAAATGTTGAATTCTATGGAGAGTAAGATAGTTGACATGGTAACTCATGTTGATACAGTGAAAGAACTATGGGAGTATTTGAATGTGCTGTATTCTGGCCAAGATAATTTGTCACGGATTTATGAGCTATCGCAGGAGTTTTATCGATTTGAAAGAAAGGGGCGTTCTATTACTCAATGCTTTGCAGACTTTAAGAGATTGTATGAGGAGTTGAATGCTGTTCTCCCTATTTCAGCTGATGTTCAACAAATGCAACGTCAAAGGGAACAATTGGCTGTAATGGGATTCTTAGGATGTCTTGGTTCTGAGTGTGAAAATGTTAGGTCTCAGATTCTTGGAGGAGAGAATATAGCATCACTCACGCTCGTGAGTCCTCTCGGGATACATCATCAATGGTGGGGAGTTCATTGTGTCCCAGACCCGTGGTGGGTATAGTGGGCGTGGTGTCCGAGGAGGAGGCCGAGGTATTGGAATAGGGAGAGGTCAAGGTAATCAATTCCATATATCTACCGATAATTCGAGAACTACACGAGATTACCGTGGCAAACCTGGTCATATTCAAAAATTTTGCTACAAGCTACATGGGAGACCAGGGTAGTAGCACCGCTTTGCTAATACGGCATCTAATATTAACCCTACTCCACGGTCATCGAAGACAAGGTGGTGGTTATGTCCAAATCCAGAGTTAAGGGAATTGGCACAGTTAACCCAAGTCCTTCGTTACCTTTGTCCTCGTGCTTTATCTTCCACAACTTCCATTTAACCTAATGGTTCAGAACTTTTTATCTTCTTGTGTCTTCCGAGGATCTGGCTACGAAGAAGACGATTGGTAGAGGACGTGAGGAAGGGGGCTGTATGTACTTGAAGATGCTTCTTCGCTTTGCTTGCACAAGTGTTGCGTCCCCACATCAAATCCATTGTCGTCTTGGTCATCCTTCTCTACGTAGTCTTCAAAAGTTAAATTCTAGTTTTCAATCTCTTTCTAGTCTAGAGTGCAAGTCATGGATGAAATTTATACTCAATTTGGCATGCGTGTTAAAGTTCTGCGTTCGATAATGCATCCTTTTCTGATTTTATGATTCAACATGGTATGATCCATGAATCTTCCTGTCCTGATACTCCACAACAAAATGGTATTGCTGAACGGAAGAATAGGCATTTATTGGAAGTTACTAGATCCATGTTATTTGAGATGAAGGTACCGAAAACCTTTTGGTCTGATGCTGTTCTAACTGCATGTTATCTCATTAATCGCATGCCTTCTTCTATTCTGCAAGGTGGTATTCCTTTTTCCACCTTGCTTCCTAGTGAACCACTGTTTATCTTACCACCCCATATCTTTGGTTGTGTCTGTTTTGTTCGTGATCATCGACTCGGAGTATCAAAACTTGATCCCAAGGCACTCAAGTGTATGTTTATGGGTTATTCCCGCACTCAAAAGGGATATCGTTGTTATTCTCCATTACTGAGAAAATATTTTGTAACATCTAATGTTTCATTTTTTGAATCCACTCCTTATCATAATGTTCCAATTGATGTGTCTGAATTAGATGAAGACTTGTATTTGACCATCATTCGGTCTACTATTCCCAATGTTTCACCAGTATCTACGGAAGAAACCACCTCCACTCCAGTTTATACACGACGTCATCGTGTTGCTACTACTGCTCCCCTCGCTCCTCATGTCACTACTACGCAAGACTTGTTGCAAAAGGGCATGCTCAGGTGTATGGGGTTGACTATCTAGACACATTTTCTCATGTTGCCAAACTTACTTCTGTTCGTATTTTGATCTCTCTTGCTGCAACGTATAATTGGCCTTTATTTCAGCTTGATGTTAAGAATGCTTTCTTAAATGGCACTCTTCATGAGGAAGTTTATATGGAGCAACCTCTAGGGTTTGTTGCTCAGGGGGAGTCTGGACTAGTTTGCAAATTAAAAAAATCGTTATATGGTTTGAAACAATCTCCACGAGCATGGTTTGGAAGATTTTCTGAGGTTGTATTGTCTTTTGGGCTATCAAGATGTGGAAATGATCATTCTTTCTTTTATAAACAATCAAGGGGAGGCAAACTATTCTTGATTGTGTATATTGATGAAATTATCATCATGGGAGATGACTTGGTTGGTATAGCTGAGTTAAAAACCTATCTTCAACAACAGTTTCAAACTAAGGACTTAAGAAAATTAAAATATTTCCTAAGAATCGAAATGGCGCAGTCACATAAAGGTGTTGTTCTGTCATAGCGAAAATATGTCTTGGATTTGCTCACTCGAGACGGTATGTTGGGATCAAAGCCTCTTGATTCACCCATGGAACAAGGGGTTAAATTAGTTGCTGATGGAGGAGAAATTCTTAATAATCCCGAGAGATATAGAAGATTGGTAGGTAAGCTTAATTATCTTACGGTTACTCGACCGAGACATTGCTTTTCCCCGTCAATGTAGTAAGCCGCTTTTTGTCTTCCCTCGTATATCTCACTAGGATGCAGTTATTCGGATATTGAGGTATTTGAAGAAAGCTTTGAAGGTTTTTCTTATGCTAATTGGGCTGGGTCTCCAAATGATAGAAGATCAACTACTGGATATTGTACCTTAGTCGGAGGAAATCTGGTATCATGGAAAAGTAAGAAACAAAGTGTTGTTGCTCGCTCTAGTGCTGAGTCAGAATATAGAGCCATGGCACAAGTGACGTGTGAATTAGTGTGGATTCGACGCTTATTGACTGAGTTAGGCTTTAAAGATTTAGTACCCATGACTCACATCTCAACCCCGTGTTTCATGAGAGAACAAAACACATTGAGGTTCCCCCATTTTATCCGAGATTGAAGTGGAGTAATTCTTCCCGTCACATCAACTTGCAGACATCTTTACTAAGTCCTTGGGTAATGGGAAAGAACATAAACAAGCTACATTTAATATTTATGCAGTACTTTACCACTTTTAGGGTTTATTTTGATGTATATATATTAAAGTTTATTGAATAATACAAAGTAACTTTTCTCTAAATGATATCTATCCACAAAACTTTTCATTAAAAACAGTAGGCAAATACTCACTGAGGACACTCCCATTCTCTGCCTGTCAAATGCCCCTTTGGTCATGCCTCTTCACATTCAAGGCACTTCATATTTCTCGCAAAATTCATAAAATTACACCTGCTCATAAATGTCAAAGAGAGAGATTCAATTCGCATGTCATATCATAACAAGAATATACAGATTGGTGAAAGACAAGAATAGAATTCATCAGTGACAGAGAAGTAAGCACTTGCCTGGGGCAGATCCAGTCACCTCTTTTCATCTCAATGTTAGGCCCACGAGGCCTAGGAACTTGTCCATATCCACCAGAGAACTGGCTCTCAAGAGAACCAGCAAAGTTTGATGGAGAAGTATGACTTAAATTTGCCATCTCTTGGAGCAGGTTCCGTACAGATGCAATTAAAATTTGGTTACTGAAGTAACTTTTCTCTGGTGTAAGGGGACTGCAGGCATAGCTCAATATAAACCTCATCAAATCAATTGTCTGCGCCTTATTGCCATCAGCAGTCTATGCAACAAAAAAAACAAGAAAAAAGCAGACCGAAAATCAGATGCCAACATTAGCCGCAACAACATAATTACCAAGCATGCAATCAGAAATTGGTATTTCAGCACAACAAAATTACAAGCAAAAGAACTGTGAAGATGAGTTCTTACACCAACTTCGTCGCCACTCACGAACGCCCTCATTTTTCTGATGGAATCGTCAGCGTCCTTGAACAGGAAAGGAACACCATTTTCGACCAACACGTCTATATCTCTCTTCGAGAGTGCCCTATACGACCAACGTCAGGCATGAATACAACGCATCGCTAGACAAAACGTAACTATCAAGAATATGATAATCTTAATACAGACGATACCTCAAAAGATGAGGTCGATCGCGCGCGAAGGCCAAGCCAGCCTCAGCCGCACGGACGAACTCCTCCTGCAAATCCTCGCCCGCCAAGAACTCGGCCTCGCCACCGATCCCCCGCGCCGCCGCTGCAGCGAATCCTTCCTCACCGACATAGCCACCGGCGGACAAGCTCCTGACGAAACTGAGCCACTCCAGCCACGGATGAGCGAAGCCGGAGAAATGATCGTCTCTGACGGCGTTGGTCTGAGCATGAAGATGTCGCGAGGAGGACGTGATTCGCAGTGGAAGGGAGTGGTCGGTAGAAGCGTTGAGGATGCGGTGGTGGGGAGAGCGCGAGGCGAGAGGACACAGGTGGCGGAGATGGCGGCAGTGGTGGTGGAGGCGAGCGAGGCGGAGGAGGGAGGGGCAGCGCGGAGGGATCGGAGTGGGGAGGAGCATCAGGAACCTGGTGGCGCCGCCCATACTTGCGGTCGTCGCCGCCGCCGGCGGCAGCGATGCTTAAACCTTACCGAGGATCGGAACCGGGGTTTGTGTTCGATGGCTCGAGCTGAAAACGATAAACCCCGCCCTCAATTTTTTGTATTTTGTGTCGTGAAAAATATCTTCTTCTTTTTCCCTCCTATACGGTATTACTATTAGTTATGGAGGTATGTATCCCGTGCCGGATAAATTGTCAGTGGAAATATTTGGCTTTCGCAAAAGAAAAATTGATTGCAACTTTTTTTCACGTTGATCCTACTTTATTCCTACTTTTTTATCTTATCTATTTGTAGAACGTGAAAATCGAAACTTACATTTGGAACTAAATCATTATCATTCTAATCTCTCTAAGAATGTGAAATTCAAATCATTCACCTTCTCCTTTCACATTAGAAGCAACAAATTTTTTTTTTTGTCGATATTTGGAAGCAACTTAGTAGTTAACAAATTTCACCTTTAGGAAATTATGAAAAACCTCTCCCTACACTTTGATCGTAGTACATACTCCCTTCGAAATTTAGGTAGTTCTGCATTCATTTAATTTTCTATTTCGTCATCATCGTCAAAAAACAAAATCAAATTTTCCTAGAAAAGTAATGACATAACTTTAGGGTTTGTCGCAGCTTTAGATCTTGATCAAGGGCTCCCTCTCAAGTACTTCATCAGATTGATTCAAGCTCAAAGACCTTTGATATGCCTTGATTACAGGTCTATCAAGGTCAGCCGCAATCTAAGGCAGCTTGTTGCAGTCCTAGGCCATTTGTTCTATAACTGATTCATAATTTGAAAGTTCCCTAGTCTTTTGCTAAACATAGCTAAATTTTGAGAAATTAAAAATGTCAAAATAGAATAACACTTGATATTATTAAAATTGCCCAAGGGGAATCAATTTCGTAAGAAATTATATCAATAAATGGGTCATCATTGACCCTAACCAAAGTCAAGCGATTGGCATGCCAGAGATAGCAGGATCATGTGGCACCATAGGCTAAGGCATGCAAGCAGTGCAATGTGAGATAGAAGGGAGAGAGAATGGTGAGTGTCGCTAGGATTTCTTTTTCCTAGTTCGAGAAAATCACTACATTGCACAAATGAAATTGTTTTGAAATAGGTATTTGTGTCAATTATATATAGCTCACAAAATTGTGCATTTCATTATTTAAATATTAGGAATTCATTTATCTTTATTTGAATTCATTTATCTTTTATCCTTCTTTCTTCATAGAATCCAACCTTGTCATATTTTGAGCAAAAGTCATTAGATATCCCAACTTTTATCTTGACTATCAAGTGTAATTTTAAGGTAGACCCAAGAGTTCATATACTTCAATTAGAGAGGTCCATCAACAAATAAAGATAGGAGACTTTAATTAACTCAAAGCCTTCTCCCAAATTCGTTACGGTGGCTAAACATACACAAGCCCCTGCCGCAATGGCCATCTTGGAAGAAGATGAGCAGGAAGAAGTTTGACCCCTAAAAACAAAGATCACGGGTGGTATCACCGCTAAACTAGTTTACCGAACTTGTTTGGGGTCCGTTTTTGCTGAAAAGGAAAGCCTGAATCCATAAGAGGCCAGTTCAGCAAGCGCGGTAAAGCTCCTCACTGCTTTGCCGCGAGTCAATTGCTATCATGGTAGGATCTCTACTAAGACCACGACCAAGAACTCCGGTTCGATCATGCGCTTAAAACGTCTCAGGAGTAGTGTCGAGAGAGAAAATAACAAGCGGAACATGAATTCTCGATAAATGCGACACCACAATCAGCTGGACCAGCGAGAAGTCCGCGTAGCAGATAAAACAGAGATGGAAATATATAGACAAAATAAAGGAATATAGAGCCACCTTTCCTAAGACCATAATACAAAAAGAATTTGCCCAGTACAATTGAGTTACTGCCGTTTTCCTCACTTGAACCGAGATTCAAGATATCGCAGGATACAGATTCCACAAGGATCCGCATTTGGATGGCGACCTTATCCAATTTTGCAAGGCTTCTGAAAGATCCAGGCTACTGCGACAAGTAGACATGTCAAGTATTAGGCTTTGCACCCAGCATCAGTTCCGCCTCTCCCGTTCACATTGTGATATGCTATTATTGCAGCTGTTGCCACAAGGGGGATAGCTTTGCCCCCACTCGGGAGCTCCCAGTCCTTGGGTATATGCTTGGTGTTGGAAGGAATCATGCAGCCTGGACAAGATCAAGAAAACTGAAGCAAATCAGATTTATCAACAAAAAGGTCTATGTTGTCCAATAAAGTGAAGGAAGGCATTTCAAAAACATTTTCCTGAAAATAACGCTGGCAGAAGTCCAGCACAAGTGCCATAACTTGGCACGCCGGGACACTTAAGTGCCATAACTTCAAAACGGTACACTTAAGTGCCACTTTTTTTTTCGAGTGGGACACTTAAGTGCCACCTCCGGCGACTCTTGCGGGAAATCCTACGTGGCAATATTTTATTACTATTTTTTGCCTACATGGCTCGCCAGAGAGCTGAGTCGGCTCTCACTCACCAGAAACGACGTCGTCTGCATAATAAAAGCCCCAAATCTTCCAAAACGACGTCGTCTCCCCAAATGCCCCAAATCTAAAACCCTAAATCGGCCAAAATCCCTATTGAAGTGCTCGAATTGAAGTCTCGAACCCTAATTTTCATTTGCCCAAAATTCCTTCGTCGAATCTTGGAAATGGAGAGCGGGACTCAAAGCCGCTCAATTTCCTCTCACCGAAGTGAAGGAGAAGGCCAGCGTTTCTGTTTTTGTGGGTTATTGAGTCCAAGAAGAACATCATGGACTCAAATCAATTCTGGGAGAAGATTTTATGGATGCGCCCGATATAAAGAAGCGTCGAAGTGCAAATACTTCAAATGGATCGATGCGAAGTTCTCTAACCGAGTCACAGAGGTGATATTGGATATACTTCATAAAAGACAGCAATCTCCATCTGTGTTCGTGGACGACTTGGACGATGTTGACTCAATGCAAGCTCGAGTGTCTTCAGTTAAACTTTTGAAGAATGAAATCTCAATGCACGCTCAAGCATCTTCAACTAAACCTTTTAAGAATGAAGTTCCAATGATGAAAATTGAACGAAAGTGTTACCAAGCGTGTATTATGGTGTTGTTTTGCTGTCTATTATACTTTATGATGAAATGTAAAGTACTTGAAAATGAGAAAAAGTTTCTCCGACTGCCATAGTTAAAAATGGTATTATTCTGGATTAAACGTTGGGTTTTTTCTTTTTGAAAGATGCGAAGAAGTTTGTGTTGTGGAACAAGATCATTGTTGCTTTGTTGGTGTTTGTGCTGTCGTATGGACTTACCATAAGTTTACCATCATCTTCTCTGTTTTGATGCAGAATCATCTTCTCTGTTTTGATGCAGACCAACATATACACAAGACAAACATGAGTGATTACCCGAGTGCCATAAGTTGTATTTAGTAATCATGTAAGTGCTAGTCGTGATGAAAAAATGATCACTTAAGTGTCAAGTTATTGTTAAAGTGATCGGTTAAGTGTCACTTGTAGTTAAAAGTAAACAGTTAAGTGCCAAGTTTTTTTAGAATAGGATCAGTTAAGTGCCAATTTTTTTGTGGATTTTCTGTAAAAATTGCGCCAGCCACCAGCACCGGCGACACCACCAACCATCACCACTAGCCACACTACACACTAGGCACTCCAGCTACCACCATGTTTGTGGTGTTGCTGCACAAGATACTAGTGCAAGCTGAGCCTTGCACTAGTTTGCACCAGTACACATGGTGTAAGATGTGCAAACTACACACTTGTACCAGGTGTAGGTGCAGCTGCTTAAGCCTATAACCCCCACCACAAACCAATAATCACCAAGCATCACCACCAGCCACACCAACACCCCAGCCACCACATTAGCACCCCAAGAACAAACTGACTACCACCAAACATCACCATCCACCATCACCGGATACACCAAAGCACTCCAGCTATTACCACGAACACCAAAGAAGAAACAGCAACAAGTAAAAGCATAATCCATGATAAACAACAACATAAATTGACAAGCAACACAAGATCATTTCATTGATATTTCATCAAGTCTGAGTCTGACAACATCAATGTCATTTCATTGATATTTCATCAACTCTGAGTCTGACAACATCAATGAATGACAAACTAAAGAAAAGTTTCAAAACAAAAGATAACCATCCAGAGACTTTTTATATGCACGACAACATCATCGTTTACATAACTGCTTTTTACTCCTAAGCTCCACAAATATCACATCTCATCTCATCAATCAATATGCACGACACCCCTTGTTCGTCCTCCTTTCGATGGGCCTTTCACTTGATTCATAATTCTGGCACTCTTTCTAACTGGACGTGCAACTTCTTCTTCAACCTTCTCAGTATCCACTGACTCAGATGGAGCTGCAAATGTCCTAGGCCGAATTGAATTAAAAGGAGCTGGAGCTAGAGCTGGGTTCTTTCTCTTATTTTTTGTTGGCACAGTTGATGTTGATGTTTTCTTTTTTGTTGGTGCAAATGTCGATTCTTGAGTTGGGCCCGAGATAAGAACTTCTGAATTTCTCCCGGTGCTACAAAAAAACAATAAATTGTTCGCAAAAATCTACAGCATAAATTAAATTAAATGCAGCCAATAAAACTTACATTGAGAATGACTGTTCCAGTACGCTCATCTGTATAAAGGCCATAGCCATATTGTCTTAACATCTTCCCAAGTGCCCCTCTTGTTTGAATAGGGGCGTCACTTTCAGAAACTTGTGATTTGTTGCCCCTTTTTCCTGCTTTCTTGAGCCCTTTAACTACAGCCGGGGCTTCTTCGACCAATTGTGCTGGGCGTCTTCTAGATGGCCTTTGTGTACCTACCCCTTCACCTGGCCTTGTTTTAGTTGTCCTTCTGTGTAGCCCTTCAACTTCAGTGACACCTCCTTCTGTTGGGCCTTCTTGTGGTACTGGTAGTGGTACTTGTGGTGCCCCTTATAGTGATTCTTCTGGTGGCTCCTGTGATGATCCTTGAGGTGGCTCCTGTGATGACCCTTCAGTTGGCAGTTGAGTTCCAACTTGCTTTCTTCAAACCTGAGAAAGAGGCAAAAAGATACCATAAATATAATATCGAGACATATAATAATAAAAACTGAATACAAATTGGTTGAATTTAGCACTGGGTATTTCTTTCGCTTCAAGAACAATCGATCGCATTGGCCGTGATGCTTTGCTTGGGCTAATCCTTCAGCTGGCCCCGATCCCGCTTGGGTGAATCCTTCACCGGCCGTGATGCTTGCTTGGGCCAATCCTTCACCCGGGCCGTGTTCTACCTTGCCTTCTTCGAACAAGCTGTTCAGTTTCATGATTTACTGAGGTTCTTCTTGTGACCTAACAAACACATTACATACAAGGCCAAATAGGATATTATGTACATTTTTATGATAAACGACAAGAAAGCAACATAAACATAAAATAAATTTCATGACTTACCGGAGTTCTACTTGTTGACTGAAGAATAGTCGACTCACTTGGCCCTACTGTGTGCATTTCTCAAACTGTCTCTTCACTAGGCCCTTCACCTTGCCTCAACCGTTGTTGCTTCCTCAATTGACAATCTTTAATATTGTGGCATGTTAGGCGACAATAAGAGCACGTGATCTTTGCACCCTGCCTGCTCATTCTTTGCTGACCCGAGACCTCTCCCTCCACCATTCTTCGTCTTCGTTTTGTCCTTCCAATTGTCTTCTCCAGTGGCAAAGGTTGAGGTGCTTCATGATCTGTGGGCTCCCAAAACTTGCTACTTCTAATTGGCTGCATCATGAACTGATAGGAAGCAAGATATTTTGATTTATGGTACCAATCATCGATGTAATCATCTGTATTGTCGCCCTTCAACTGGATGGCACATATGGCATGTGCACATGGAATTCCACTTACTTGCCATGCTCTACATGAACACTTCCTACTTCCTAGATTGACAACATACTTATATGCACCCTTCATTATCTCATATCTGTCATCTCCATTCCAAATGGGATGACAATGCGTACTTGCAGCCAAGTTCTCATCAAATTTCTTCACAATCCTAGGACCATATTGTCTTGTCCACTTTGCAGCCTCATCTCTTTGTTTCTACAGCCGAGTCATAACCGCAACTCGTATATCTTCAAGCACTGAGATGACTGGTTTGCATCTGGCATCTATTATCTTCGAATTAAATACTTCACAAATGTTGTTGTCAATGTTATCGCACTTGAACTCCTCACTGAAGAATGCCCTGCACCAATGCTTCGGTCCTAGTTGAAATAAGGTAGCACAACCTTCTTTTGTCAACTGAAGCAGTCCTTCTTTGGCTATTCTAAAGTCAGCCATGTTTGTACTCTTTGCTAATTGCCAAAATTGCAATTGCAGCTTATCCCCTTTATAGTTCTTTGCCCAATTTCCGTATATGTGCCGCGCATACATTCGATGTTCAGCATGGGGCAACAACTCGGCTACTCGGGAACCAATCCCCGCAATAATTCAAAGTAAGAAATACTATAGCAAATTACATGTTCATATTACAAAGCAAAGCAAACTATTGACTAAATTTTTCAAAAAACAAGCATTACCTTGTGTTGGTCGCTCGTGAATGCCCACCCTTCCCCGTTTGTTATCTCCAAGTCAACCATCAGATTTTTTAAGAACTAGGACCAATTGTCCTTGTTCTCAATCTTTACAATAGCCCAAGCTAGTGGGAACATTTGGTTATTCGCATCTCTTCCAATCGCTGCCAACAATTCTCCCTTGCACAAGCCCTTCAAGAAACAGCCGTCCAATCCTATAATCCGTCTACAACCAGCTAAAAATCCTCGTCTGCATGCATCAAAGCACACATAGAACTTATCGAACTTAGTCCCATGATCAGGAAGCGGTCTCTCAATCACCTCTACATACACTCTACTTGTAGGGTTTTGCAGCCTACACTCCCAAGCATACTCCCACACCTGCCCATATTCCTTAGCATACTGACCAATAAGTACATTTATCACATTTTGCTTTACTCTTTTGCACTAATTCCTAGATACATTGATGCCTACACGCTCCTTCACCAGCATCCTAAAGTTAGCAAGTTTCAAGTTGGGCATCACCTTGATCACATCGAAGAAGTGCTTGGACAACCATGCACTTGTTACCCTTTTGTTTTGAAAATTAACGGAACAAGTGTGTTCCTCTTGGTAGGCTCTAATCTGAAAAGACCCACTCTTCTTAACAAACGCACCGTAAATCTTCCATGGACAGTTTCTTTTGCTCGCGAACACCTAGCTCTTACAAATTTCTTGGTATTTCTAATGAAATCAATATTTCTTTGTGCAGCAATGGAAGAACTCAGTATAGCTTCCCTAAATTGTATCGCATCATGGAATTTCATACCTACTGACAAAGTAGGAGACGCAACAAATGGATCATAGGAAGGAAACTTACTTTTCCTTCTACGCACAGCTCGTTGATCTTCTTCAACTTCGTCCTGGGAAGTTGCGGTGTCGATGCTTTCTTCATAATCTGTCTCCAGGACCTGGCCAGCAACACCAACATCTGGAGGGCCTTCGTCTCTGTTTGGATGAACAGTTACATGCAAAGTTGCAAATTTATCTGACAAAAAGTCCCTTTGTTTTTTCCTTGACTGTGTAAGCTCCTCATCGTCGGCGTCACTTAAGATTAACAAATTTTCAGCTTCAGCCGCCAACCCTTCATCGTCATTGTCATCATCACCGTCACTGGATTCAGCTACTTCCCAATCTAATTCAGTGATGGTGACATCACCCATGTCACAATCGCTCTGGTGAACAACATCTGCGCCCCTCTCCTCCCCATCCTGTCCATCATGACCTACTTCATCTCCTCTTTCTCCTACTTGGGTGGTATCTCCGTCATCATCTTCGTCCTCACTATTTTTTTCAACAAACACTTTCGCCTCTTCACCATGAAGATAATGATATAAGACATCCCTAAAACCATTATCATCTTCCAAAACTCTCAAACCATTTCTCAAGCCTTTCCCAGGAACACAGTACAGGAACTTTTGTACTCTACAAGGCAAAAATGTCACTATATCCCTAATAAATCCAATATAAGATGCCTTATTTATATCTACAAAGATAGTACCCTCATTCCCCCTCTCATACTCCCACTCATCCTCCACAATCACAAAATCTCCACCGTAGTAAACGATGACAGCAACATAGTCTTTATGCGTCATTTCTGCAACAAAAGAGGACAAATATACAATTAACTTTTGGGACCACATTCATAAAGAACAGACAATTGCAAGTGGAGGTCCCTACACTCTTTATTAAAGAAAAGAAAAGAAAAGAAGAAGAGAGAGGGAAGATGCGGTCAGACGACAGCTGCAGCTTGAAAACAAGAGGCCTCAGGACAAGGACAAATAAAAATAAAGATGGGACTCGACAACTGCTTTGATTATGCCGTCGCATTTCTTTAAAATATGGAGAGATTCCTCAGCATGGGTCCTCAACAATGCAATTTATTAAAAAAATATCCAAAAGTCCCCATCCCCACAACCTTCGATTCGAACATGTGCAAAGTCCAATACTCTGAACCCTAACAATCACCAATCATCACACATTTCACATCCGACCACTACAAATTACTTTCGCACATCACAATTGAACACCCTGAATGAATCACACATCACAGTGGATGAGGCGACGTCGAGCCCTACACTGAGCCCTAATTTTTCCCCCGTCGAGCCCTACACCGAGCCTATATTTCAATGCCGCTCCTAAACTGTCAATTCGAACCCTCCAATAGAATTGTAGCATTACATCTTAGCCATAAATCTCACATCAAGCCTAACCTTTCCCAGCTGACCCCCAAATTTGAAGTCCGAGCCCTAATTTCACCACAGGGGAGAGGAAGAAGAGAAAAAACCTGAGCAAATCGTCGACGGTGAGCGATGACGGCGCTCGACGACGGCGAGCGACAAAGGCGAGCGACGACGGTGAGCGATCACCTGCGAACGGCGAGCTGTGAACGGCAATGGATGGAGAGGACGTCAGACCTAGTGTGAACTGACGAAATGTTAAAATCCAAATAAACCAAACGAGGTCGTTTAACACTAACGAAAAACGACGTTGTTTAGTTTGGCCAAATGCACAGTGGATGGGGCGACGTCGTTTTTCCTCCACGTGTGCTTTTTTTTATAAAAAAAAAATTGCCACATCAGTTAAGCATGTCGCCGGAAAATGCCACGTCTGCATTTTGACCGGTTTTTGGCCAGATTGGCACTTAAGTGTCCCATTTTACTCCGATGATGGCACTTAAGTGTACTATTTTAAAATTATGGCACTTAAGTGTCCCGGCGTGCCAAGTTATGGCACTCTAGGTGTCCTCACCTCAAATAACGCTTAAAGAAATTAGTCATTGGAAATAGTTTTCATTCTTAATAACTTATAAAACATTTTTGTTAGTAAAAATATTTTCCATCAATTCGTTTGAGCCCTCAATTTAAGGAGAATATCTTCACAATCACGTGAAAGTCATAGAAAATACTTTCTAGGAAAGAATTTTCCTTTATTACTGAATTTTCTATGAAACAAACGCACTCTATATAATATACACGAATTGTTATAAAGCGATATGTCCTTCAATAATTTTCAAAATTTTACTAACCAATGCGTTTGGTCTTGTTTAACTTGAAAATAAGTACATAATGATAAACTCCTTGCCATTTTTCATTGGGAGAGGAGGATTTATGGTCAAGTTGAACGAATTCCATATATTTAGGAGATGTATAGGTGCCTTGGGATCGAAATAGGAATAGTGATAATCCGACCAGATAATGCACGCCATAATTAGCCGAGAAAAGAATCAATAACAAACGCAAAAGAAAGTATTCTCGTCGACAACGCAGACAGCTCCAATGGCGTGGCGTTCTCCCATCAATGAATGGATGAACGTACGCCCTAAAGAAGGTCAGATACCGAGTCGAGTTCGGACCAAGTAAAATTCTGGGCGCTACGGAGTACCCTTATATCTCTCTCGTTTTTCTTAGGGGAGAGAGAGAGAGAGAGATCGATCAAATCATTCGGGCTTCGATTTGTCCCTATGGAGCAGTTTTGCAATATTTTTTGCTTTCTGCCTTGGCATTCTCTCTCGTTCAGTTGTTGTGCTATGTCTGTTTTCGACCCGACAAATGTCGAACACGACCAGAATTATGTGTGTTATCAGGTGCAGAAGTTAAAGAATCGAAGACGTTCGAAGTTTTATAATGGGCAGGCTTACTTCTGAGGATTGCCTCTTGCACCTCTGATGCCTTCTTTATCCCCATCATCATCACAGGAATAGTGAGGGAATATGTGTTCTAGTAGCAACATTGCTCTGTCATTAGGCTTTTAGCAGATGCATATGTCCTGTAAGCGTTCCGATGCTCATGGGACAGCAGCTGCAGTTGAGTTTGAAAATCGACAGGAAATGGAAACTCAGACTATACTGGATGAGTTTCGATCAGGAGGCGTTCATACCTGACCGTCCATAGGATCGAAGCATTCAGGTGAAGTGGCTGCGGACCTTCAGCATGATGGCATCCTGCGGCAACTCACAGTACGACCTTATGTAGTTCTTGTTGTCACTGATGACAATGCGCACTTGCCTTATCAATGAAGCCAAGTCTATCTTAGGTAATTTCTCCAACAGCGTTGATTAGATATCAAGTTACTATTTATTGTCACATCAGAGAATAAAAGAAATATTATATACTAGACCTAATCCAATAGTTAAAAAAATGACTGTATATTTAATCTTCGGAATCATTAAATCTCTCGGCTAACTTTATTCTACGCACCTATATGATTATTATTTAGTGCCCCTCTACTCTTTCGGGGAAGAAAAATAGAAAATAACACAGAATTCGCAAAACTGACGGTTTAAAATGCATCGATGCCGAAAGAAAAGACTCGACAAAATCTCCAGTGAAAGCATACTGTTCATCTAATTTGGAGCAGATGAATCTAAGATGCGTAACATCTCGGTTAGAATTTCGCCCGGTTTCAGACAACTGAAGTCGATCGTGAATGGATAAGATCCAAACGAGCATTCAAGATAACGAGACGTTCGTACAGACAGGTGCCATCGAGTCTTTTTAGTCGTGTCGGAAATCATTGCTCGCTCCGAGTGGAGGTGGAGGTGGAGGTGGAGGTGGAGGTATGAACTAGCCAGGCAGGACCTTGGCCACGTGGCGGCCACACGGCCCAGGTGTTCTCCCACCCGCCACGATCGTCGTCGTCATCCGCGAAGACGACAAGACACAGTGGAACCAAGAAAACATCATCATTACCCAAAGTCAAATCCCACCCGACAACGCAAACAGCACCAGACCTCAAGAAGACGGCGGCGGCCGCGGCGGCTGCGGCGGCGGCCACCACCACCACCACCTTCCTATCCGAGAAAGATGGAGACCCGCCGACGGCACGAGGAGAAGCTGAGCAACAAGTGGGCGTCGACCGCGGCGAGCATCCTGATCCAGTGCACCAGCGGCTCCCTCTACACCTTCTCCGTCTACTCCCCAGCCCTCAAGTCCACCCAGGGCTACTCCCAGTCCACCCTCGACACCATCTCCGTCTTCAAGGACTTCGGCGCCAACTGCGGCGTCTTCTCTGGCATCCTCTACTCCCGCGCCAATGATCCCCGCCGCCGCCGTGGCGGGCCGTGGGTGGTCCACCTCGCCGGAGCGGCCCAGAACCTCGTGGGCTACTCCTTGTTGTGGGCATCCATCGCCGGGATCTTGAGCCGGCCTCCCGTCGCGGCCGTGTGCGTGTTCATGTTGGTCGCCGCGCATGCGCAGAGCTTCTTCAACACCGCCGATGTGGTCACGGCAGTCCGCAACTTCCCTGAGTATAGCGGTACTGCTGTCGGGATCATGAAGGTGATTGATTGAGTGTGAATTTAACTTGGTGGATTGATCATTGTTGTTTTAAATTTACTTTCTTTTCACTTATTTGAATTGAAAATTTTAACCTTGACTGATGTTTAATGATATACAAGAATTGGGGTTTTTGATGTTTGTTTTGGATTGCATCATGTCATCAGCTGAAACTGTAGCTTCTGTTTCGAATCCTTACTAGTAAAACTGGTTTTTGATCTTGATGCAAGTGCAGCAGAAACTTGAAAGACTATATTGCAATTTGTGGATGGACAGTTTTATTGAGCGCTTAAGAGGCACTTTAAATACTTCAAACCTGTGGAAATTGGACAAATCATTGAGAACAAGATTGTCTATATTTAAAAAAAATGTTCTATCTACCTCTGCCATTGTGCTTTTCTTTGCTTCACCACATTTTATAGTTAATAAGTTTAGTTGGATAGTTGTTGATTCCTTTCCTTTGTAGGGATTTATCGGTTTAAGTGGAGCTATACTCATCCAAATATATCAGACAGTATTCGACAATAACCCCGCCGCATTTCTCCTGATGCTTGCCTTATTACCCACAATTAATGCTCTGCTATTCATGGGGTTCGTAAGAATATACAATGCGAGCACATCAGAAGAGAAGAAACACCTATATGCTTTGTCCTTGGTTGCTCTCATTGTTGCAGCTTATCTCATGGTTGTTATAATATTGGAAAACATCTTCAAGTGGACGTTCTTGTTGCATCTCTCAGCGTTAGTTTTGCTGCTTCTGTTGCTATTCTTGCCTGTTTTTGTTGCTGCTAGAGCCCTGCAAGGAGATTTCGGGATTGCTGAGCAGACGCCGTCGATTGTGAGTGTGGATGAGACTAGCGACCTCGATCGGCTAGAACGCTACAAGAAGGTTTATGATGGAGAAGAAGATCCAACTGGTTCCGATTATCGGATTCTGCCTGATGACATTAATGAAGAAATCAGTAAAAATGACAACAACGACCAGCAGCTCGAAAGAGACATTGATTTGTTGCAAGCTATGCGCACTGTCGACTTTTGGATATTATTTCTGGCCATGGCATGTGGCATGGGCTCAGGACTAGCCACAATTAATAACATCAGCCAGCTAGGAGGATCCCTCGGTTACAACAGCGAAGAAGTGAACAGTATAATCTCTTTGTGGAGCATATGGAACTTTCTCGGTCGTTTCGGGGCCGGATTTGTATCAGACTTCTTTTTACATGCCAGAGGGTGGGCTCGGCCATTGTTCATGGCCATAACTCTTGCTGCTCTCACCGTTGGTCATGTGATCATTGGTTCTGGTCTGCCTGGTGCTCTGTACGTGGGCTCAGTTTTGGTGGGTATTTGTTATGGCTCACAGTGGTCACTGATGCCGACGATAACATCTGAGATATTCGGCGTGGGTCATATGGGCACCATATTCAATACCATCACCATGGCAAACCCTGTTGGATCATATGTCTTCTCCATTAGAGTGATTGGGTATATTTACGACAAAGAAGCATCCGGGGAAGGGCTAAAATGTAAAGGAACGAAATGCTTCATGATGTCTTTCTTCATTATGGCAGGCGCTACTCTTTTGGGTTCTCTTGCCGCGTTGCTATTATTCTTCAGGACAAGATACTTCTACAGCCGGGTTATACTCAGACGAATACAACATTCCTCAAGGTTGTGAATAGTCAGTTTATTGATGTGGTAGATTACTTCCTGAAGTGGTTTGCTCAAGTTTGATTGTGGTCGGTCTTTTAAAGGCGAGGGAGGCACCATAAGTCGGGTTGGTAATAATAGTCATTTTTTATCTTTCTTATGGAAGTTCAACTTGGGGTTCTTCAAGTGCATTGATTTGCCAAATTGACAAGATGCATGAATATTAGGAGAAGCTGATCGAGCAATGAGCGAAGAAGATCTCGATGGGACCTTCAGTTGGAAGGCAAGAATTAGAAAATCATGTGGTCATGAGCAGAGTTTGGAGATTGATCAGCCTATTGAAAATTGCCCAGCCTCAGGCCTTGATGGTGGTCCTCAGTCCATAACACAGACAACTGCATCACACCTCAGAGGCCGGTGCACTTTTTCAAGGAAATTAAAGTGGCATCGTTAGCCAAACAATGGAACCCGATTTTGTACGTCGATTTGGTTAGTGCGAGTGCTGGCCGAGCAAGTGTCGCATAAATAATGCTTGAGCCGAAATATTTTATTATGGCCGTGTTTGCTTTGTCATCTTTAGTGATCCAATGGGAATCTGCCTCTGGCAATTTGGGTTGGAAGGATGCTGTATTGGAACTCTTTCTCTGGCTAGTTGGCTTGTTGTATATCATTTGTGGCACTAGTTTTCTGTTCTTAGTGGTCAAGAAACTGTTTGAAGTACTTGAAATTCTCTGTTCGAGTGAAGCCATCTTGTTCCATGTTCACTGGATAATATGATGGGGCCAATATTAGAGAGCCATAAAGGGTTTCTAGGAAACAGCATAAGCTTTCCAGAAAAGTAAAAAGCATAGACAAATAAGAAAAACGATCAACTCTTTGGACCTCCTACACACGTCGCCTCGACATATTCCTTCTTTCTCGAAAACTTACAAAAAGTCATTTCATCAAATTACCCCTCCAGACCAAAGATCATCATGGCTTCTTGTGGCATGATAATCAGTTTTACCGTGAAGATGATGCTGCGAATGCTGAAGCTCGTTTCCGATCAGTCTTTCGTCTGCACCGCATCTTCCTTGGCAGCCCCAGCCCCGTCTCTCGATTCGGCACCTCCTTGCGCGCCTTCCTCGACAGCCTCGTCTCTGGATTCGCTGGCTCTCTTGGCGGCGACAGCCGTTTCCTTCGCTTCCTCGAGGGCCTGAATCAACCTCGAGAGACATTTCTCGGCATCATCGTACGGGGATTTGGGCATAAGGCTCTCGGCAACATCGGCAGGAGTGATCTTCACTTCACTCATCAAGCCGCGAACCGCATCGAACATCGGATGCGTCTCGAGGCTGAGGTAGTTCTTCGCCAGCACCTTGAACCCCTCGAAACAGCAATACGAAAGCTCGATGTGCTTGTCCATCCTGCCCCTCCTGATCAGCGCAGGGTCCAACTTCTCCGCGTAGTTGGTGGTGAAGACAATGATCCTCTCCCCTCCACAGGCAGACCACAACCCATCGATGAAATTCAAGAGCCCTGAAAGGGTGACCCTGCTGGTGGTATCTTCATACGAGTCTTTCCTGGGAACATCCTTGTTGAGCTTGTCCACGTTGTCGTCCTCCACTGGCAGCTTCTCGCCCTTCTTCTTCCTCTGCCCCGTGAGGTCGAGAGAGCAGTCGATGTCCTCGATCACGATGATGGACTTGCTCGTCGTCTCGATCAACAGCTTCCGGAGATCGGTGTTGTCCTTGACCGCCGTGAGCTCGAGGTCGTACACGTCGTAGTGGAGGAAATTCGCCATGGCGGCGATCATGGTCGACTTGCCCGTGCCGGGAGGCCCGTACAGGAGGTAACCCCGCTTCCAAGCCTTCCCGATCCTGGCGTAGAAATCCTTGCTGTTGCTAAACGTCACCAAGTCCTCCAAAATGTCCCTCTTCTTCTCGGGGTCCATGGCCATGGTGTCGAAGGTGGCCGGGTGCTCGAAAGCGATGTGGCTCCACATTGTGGACTTCATGGACAGCCACTTGTAACCCGGCGAGTTCGTGAACAGCTTCCTCTGCCTATTTCTCGATCTTATCTCCTTCCCTTCTTTGATCACGTGCTTCAGATAGGACTCGGCGATGACCTCCCTGTGCTTCTTGTGGAATGTCAGCCTGTAGAACCTCTTCTCCTGCTCCGGGTAGTAAGTCAGGGACCGCTGCGGCGGCGACGCGATCTTGTTCGAGGCCCACCAGACCTTGACCCCCCGGTACTCGTCGGTGACCCTCTCGGACTCCTCGATGGTCAGGACCACGTTGTTGCTGTCCTTGCCCAGCTCGGCCTTGAGCCGCCTGGCGCTCTTGGAGGTGTTCTTGCTCAGGTAGGCCTCCACGGCGGCGTAGGCCTCGCTGCGCCGGAGCCGGTCGCCGGTGTACTCGTGGATGGAGATCTTGATGTAAGGTTGGAAGCAGGCGGTGAGGTGGTGGGTGTGCTTCTCGACGTAGCGGCGGAGCTCGTAGGGGCAGTACTGCCGGATGATGGCCCAGATGAACATGAAGCTGGCGAGGGCCGAGCCCATGGTCGCCCACATTTCCATCATCGTCGGCGGCATGATGGTGGCCATCAGCATCCGCATGGTCGTCGGCCCCGGCAGCCGCTGGTCCAGCCAACCTCTGTATCCGCTCCGTCCGGGAGATGATGGGCCTTTTGGGTCTGTCTGCTTTTCCTTTTCTTGGCTGAGGTTGAGCATGGGACTGTTCATGGATCCTCCTCTCTCTCTCTCTCTCTCTCTCTCTACGGAAGGAGGAGAAGAAGAAGAAGATGGCTTTCCATGGTGAGTTTCACCTGTGTAAAGTAGGGAGGAAAAAGTAAAAGGGGGTTCTCGAGAGTAGGTGGACGATGAGGAAAAGGCACCGGTGTTTATCCACATGAACAGATGTGGATTTTTGCCATGATCCTGGTATTGCGATGTTGCTCACTCTTTTTCTTTCTTTCCTTCTTTCTTTCTTCCTTCTTTGTTCTTTTTGCTGATCTTATATTATATGATATTATATTACTTATAATTATAATGGGTTGCTTCTCTTTACTGGTGGTGGCATTACGTGGACAGTGGTCCTGTGGAGCCCGATTATATTCGGAAAAGTGGCTGCTAGTCTTTGCCTATCTCTAATGACAACTTCATATCCTTTACTTTATATTCCTTTTTCTACGTTAATATCTCAAAAAGTTTCAAATAGATATACCATGATAAATTTACCTCCTATTAAAATCTCAATATGATACATTTATGATGTTTATACCCTCTATTAATTTCCGTTAGATTATATTAAATTACTAATATATCCTATCACGTATTATCTAATTTAGCAATTTAACTGTAAAATTTAACAAAAACTAATTAAATATGAATTTGTCATAAATGTACTAATTTAGAGTTTTTTTGTGGTCAAAATATCATTTTAAGGTAAATTTGCCATACACATTCCCATTTGGGATTTTTCTTGATATCTACCCTTCTTAATTTTGCATAACTTTTTCCCACCACAATTACTAACATAAAAGGCAATATCGTAATTTACTTGTAGGTATGAATTAAGAAATAAATTATAGTAATATCCTGAGATGCAGAGCAAAAAAATATATATATTTTTTCATGTCATCAAAATTAAAGTCGAAATTATTTCATGTTTTGTATCATTCTATGAGATGAGTGGGATGGTTTTTTATTCACTTAGGATGGAGATCCGAATCATCGAAAGCATAAATTAACATTTAATTTAAAACTTATAGTTATAAGATGACAAGGACAGCATATACGTGGATCTCCTTAGATGCTTCCTTGTCCCTCCGGCAAAGAAACAAACTTTTGGGCAATCGCCAATTACAAAAACGTGCCCGGCTTTTTTATATTATACAAATTGAATGAGAGGAGAAAGGAAACAATTGGGGATTATCAAAACTAGTTGGGTCTTTTCCAAATGTAAGATTCATGAGCAAGCCCACCCTCTGTTGGGTGCTTAGTAATAATTTTTAGTAAAATCGAAGTTTAGTCAATGAAATTGATAGAGACTTCCTCTTATTCCTTTACCTATCTTGAGCGAAGATTTTACAATATTGTCCGTCTTTTATCTCTAACTTGTTTTTAAGTTCATTAATACAATGAAATATCGGTCAATGAAAAGGAGAAAGGTAAACTTGAAAGTAGAGAAGTATGGATTTTGGTCATTCATAGTCCATTTCTATACAAATTCCTTACAAAATGTTTCCATAATCAAAAGATTATGGAAAAGCGACATTGCAATGTCTCATCAACTGATCATGTGTCTTGCACTTGCCTTTGCCCATAATTTTTCATGTTTGTTATGTTATGTATTAATTATGATAATCATCCCGTATCATCCAGTTTTGCTAATTCGACGAAAGATATGTTACATTATTATTCAATATTACGGTATTAATGATAACCGGCTTTTATTCCGGACGGGCAAATCCCCGGGCGCAATAATGGTAGCGCGCAGGGGGAGCTAATGGCGAGGGAGCACGTGGCGGAGCGGGAGTGGCGGGAAGGGGAGAACACAACGAGGGCAAAGCGGAACAAAGGGCGAATTTCGGGTCTGGCCTCGGTCACTGTCAATCTGACAAAGGACGACGAATCGGGACAATTCCAGAAGTCACGTCGCTCGCGTGGCGCTGCTTTGTCCTGAAGCCACTTCGTCGCGATTCTCCCCTACTCTACTGCAACCCCTCGCTCTCTGTCGGTCTGTCTGTCTGTCTCTCTCTCTCTCCATTTCCCCACGCTTTTAACCCAAAAGACGGACACATGGGCACGACTTTCCTTCGAGCCCCGCGGAAACAATATTCGGCGAAAAAAATGTCTAAGGGATAAATATAGTAAAAGTTTTAAAACTAATCACGAAAGTATTTAACCTTTAAAATATGTAATCAAGTCTTAAAATTTGTCGAATTGGTGTAATCAAGATCTTCCGATAATACCATCCAATCTGACTTATCAAAAAAAGCTGATGTGAATTTTCTTTTTCTCTTTTTATTACTATATCTCTCCTACGCAACATCTTATGGAGTATTAAGATTAGTTAAAGCACTGAAACAACATTATTTTGATCCAAATTCTATTTTTTTTACACCAAATCTTAATTAAATTTAGTTAAAAAAATCCAAAAGTTAAAAAAAAAAAAAACACACGATAAAGAGAAGAACCACTAGTGAAAAGAAGACGAAACCGTCCTCCACTTATGGCTGCCACCCCATCACTAGTGGGGTGTCGACGATGGCCGACGGCCATAAGTGGGAGCACCGGCCCAAGCCCTACCTTGCTGCCTATATGTTCCTTTTCTTTTGTTTTTACAAAACTTTTAGTTCTTTTTTTTATTTTTAAATCTAATTTAACTAAAATTTAAGTTAAAAATTGAGATTTTGATCAGAAAATGTGGTTTCAATATTTTAGCTAAGCTTAACACCATGTAGAAGAGAGAAAATAATAAAAATAGTCATATTGGTAATTTTTTTTATTAGTCAAATTGAACAAAATTAACAAAAAGATTTGATTACATCAATCTGACAAATTTTAACACTTTATTGTATTTTTTAAAGTTTTAGGATTCAATAGCACTCTCACGATAAGTTTTGAGATTTTTACCATACTTGTCCTAAAAATTAATTATGATGAAATAAACTTTTAATATCTCGACAATGCCTTGATTCCCAAATAAATAAATAAATAAAAGGAATGCTTAATTGGAAGGTTAGGCATAAGTTTCTTGTTCTTGTATGTATGATACATGATGATGTCATGACACACATTCAATGACCCTCCAAACAAAACCTAGTGTGGGGAATGATTTGAAGTGAGATTTTACCAAGGTTCAACATTTTTTTAGTGTGAAATCGTTGGTATTCCCTGGTTAGTGGGGAAGAAAAATATACACAACTAACTTGGGGGTGTAAGACGTGCAGGTACCGGCGTGTTAAAATACAGAAGATAATCCTGCTGGGCACCTCGCTAGGGAATTACCGAGGATGGTCCTCAGAGATAAAAATACCCCTCCCTCTCCACATAGGCTATTCAACTGCCTGGAGAGAAGGAGGCCCCCAGTCAGCTGGAACACAACCCAGCCCAACATTGCATAATCAAAAGGGAGTCCACTTTCACATGGGTCACAAGCAACTAGACAAGAACTTGACAGGATCAATATGGGCAGGTTGGGTTTGCTACCACGGGCTATGTTAAATGGTCCATTAATTGTTATTGGGCTTTGGGGCCTCCAACACCGCCAACATCAACAACCCATTGGCTCAGTTTTTGTTAAGAAAACTCAAAAAAATAAAACTAAATAAATAAGGAAACCCGAACCACCATTATTTTCTCAAAGTGCCATATACTTGACAATGCCTCAAAGCGTCCTTGTACTCAAAACCTTTATGGGTGTATTTAGTTCGGCTTTTTCAATGGCTTTTAACTTCCAAAACCCTTTGGAGAAATATTGAGTTGTTTGACAAGTATTTTGAAATAATTTTAAGTCAAATACTAGTTCTGGGAGTGCCAAAAGCCCAAAACTACTTCTACCCAGCATTTTGAAATAGCATCTATGGAATGTTGAAACTATGATTGAAATATTTTTTTCTTCTAAAATTACCCTCACTAATTCTTTTGTCTTTCGAATTTGCCCCTTTTGTAACTGTTCATCTACTTTGTCAAATTCTTCAGTTTGGTTGATGGCAAAGAACAAGCGAAAGGCCAATGAGGAATCAGAAAGGCCATATCTAGTCAACGAATGGCTAGCAAAAGGCTAACAAGGGTCACGCAACCTCAGGTAGCCCTTGCCTATGTCTCATGACCCTCGCCAAAGGTTGCCCGAGGTCAAGTGACCTCAGTTGATGGCCGCCGACACCGGATTTGGCTCATTAGCAAGCTAAGCCCTTTACCGGAGCCAGCAAAGAGTTTTGAGTTTTTATAATAAAAAATATAAAAAATGTAGTTAAAGCCCATTGCAAAAGTTTTTTTACCAAACGTTATTTGAACTTGAAGTGGCTTTGCAAAGAGTTTTAATCAAATGCAATTTGTATTTATCCAAAGGGCTTTAACTTTCGACGTTTGCATTACACCCAAAACCTATTCTCAAATGTGAACCAAACCCACCCTATATCAACAGCCCCTTGAGCTCATTGTCAGCGAAAAATTGCTGGTGGATGAACAGGTGCCGGTCACAGGCTCGTTTCCCATGATTATTGAGGGCATTTTTGTCCAAATACAAAAAATGCTCAAAAAATGAAGGGGAAAAAGAAAAAACCTAAAACATATGGAGAGGAGGAGGGGGAGGATGAGTGACGGCACTTGATGAGGGTTCGACGTCAATTAACATGTTCAAACAAATCAAGTTGCAGTCGTTTGCCCCTTGAATCACTAAAGAGCTCGATGATGAAGTCTTGATGGTCGTGTAGCTATACTGGTTTTGAATGCTCTTGCTGCTCGCCAAAATTTTGGAAGAAGATTCATCATCATTACTAATTATCTCCAAAATGGAGCGGATGGTTTAGATTCAATCTTTCTCATATGTTTAAAGTTTTATTTTTAATTTTTGTGCAACTTTTCGTTTTCAGACAAAGATGCCCATAGTGATCCTCAAAAACATGCACCTGACTAGTACGTGCTCGTGAGCCAGCAACTTAGGAGGCTATTGACACAAAGGCGTCGAATTCACGGGGTACTTTGAGACACGGCCCCGGCACAAGCAGATTTCTATCATTTTCTCCTCATTATTACAGTGCCAAGCATTTCACGGGTTTTATCAAGAAAATGTGAATCCACCGATCTAGAAAAGGACAAAAATGGAAAAACAGATGTAGGCCCGATATAAATTGACACTTACCTATCATCATCATCATCATCATCAACCATCATACAGCCATCACAATTTGAGCTAGTCAAAACACGGGATTCATTCCTCCAACAAGAAGTCAAGAACTCGACAATTTGCCTCACGCGTGAGCACTCAACGTCACATGAGAATCGAGACCCCGACAGAAGGTCCGCTCCGAGGATACGTGTGTCGGCGAGAGCGCGTCTGGGTGGAAGACGCTGAACGGCAACAAAGAACGGCTCTCATCCGCTCCCACCACTTTTTTTTTTTTTGAATCGGTCGTCCAACGACCATCTAATCCCTAATCCCATCACCATCGCACCATCGCTTTTCGCTAGAGCTCTCAACGACTCTCTCGTCAAGGTGGTGGGCTCTTTGCTCGAGCGCCTCACGACGCAGTCAATTGACAATTTGACGCCTGAAGAGGTAGGTCCCTCCAGAATTCGTAAACAGGAACAAGGAAGAAAAAAAGCCAAGAGGGGAAAAGCGATGATAATCTTTTTTACCAAGTATCCGGTATCAACTGAACCCCTTTATCATCGAACCCACCACAGATGCACCGTGGGACATAAAGAATGCTCGCGAATCGAATAACGTATTGGATGGACTGAAGAGAAGACTTGGTTGGGATGAAATAATGAATGAATTTAAGACTAATCCTCGAGCATCCCTGGAACCTAGATACACCCGAGTCTCACTGTACCACGGTCCGTCCAGAGTATATACAATGCATCGTGGCAATGCCTGCAAAACTTGTCTGCCTCTCTCTTCTATGGTTTCTCTCCCTCCCCTCCGCGACGAAGCCCCTGTCATCTCATGTTGCAGCACAAGGGCCGGCCTTGTTCTTGCAACTTCTCCCACATGCAGATCATCTGCCGCGGGGACTGATAGTGCGCCGTGTAGTAATCCTTTATGCACCCGAATTGGCAGAACTTGTAACTGTGCACGTACTCGACGGGTCCCGAGCTGTTGAACTGCTCCACCCACATCCCCACGCTCACGTCCTCCATCTTGAACAGCTGCATGAGGATGGCACGGCCGCCATAAGTCAATCGAATAAACGCATGCACAACAACTAAATCATGATTATCTTTTTCATATACATACCCTTAGTCTAAGCTTCTCAAACTCAGACACGATGAAGTGTGCAATGTCAGAGGACAAAACGTAGCCTGGTCCATTTGCATAAGGCGGATACTCTTCCTCAGGCCATTCCTGAAACGAAACGTAAAGAGAGGCAAGAAAACTGAGGCATGGAAAATGAAAGTATGTCTCATCGATCTGGAAAAGGATCACTTCCATCCAATCAGGCAAGTATGAACAAGAAAATCAGCAAAAGAAAAAAGATAACTTGTTAAAAATCCAGAGAGGTTATTCTCCCTTTCTTTTGGTTCTTTCTGAAGAATCTCTTTCTAATAGTGCTTAGATGTAACTTGTCACATGCTTTTCAATGATGCATCTACAAAGACCGCCCGACACAGATTTGCACAAGGGGTTGCATATATATTGAAAAATTCTAGTGAACAAGAAAGATTACAAAAGGGGTGGGATGATGAGGCACAGTGCTTTGCAGGAAACCAAGGCATTTCTCCGGGTATAGGGAAAAATAAATAGAGTGAGCTAGAAACATCAAATTGGAAGGGGTCTAGTCAATCTGGATGCTTCAAAGGGTTGAGTTGCAAAGCAACCACATGTTACACCTATGCAACATTGTGCAGCAATCTCAACAAAAGCTCATGAGTTTTCAAGCCAAACCACTCCAATCACCAGACAACCAGAGAAGGGGAATAAAAAAGAATCAAAGGGAGAAAAATCTGCCTCGCATATTTAAGGAGATAAAATCCTAGAATCAAACTGCTTCACTTTTAAAGCATCTTCATTCGTTTTTGAGAGATTAAGGATATAAAATCCTAGAATCAAACTGCTTTCACTTCTAAAGGATCCTCATTCATTTTTGAGAGACAATCAGACTTGTAGAAAGGCAACACAAAAAGATCAACCCAAAGAGCCCAACGACGACAAAACTGAACCATGGTGCACTCCGTACCTCATATGTGACTGCCCATTTGCCGTACCGAAGTGGCTTATGGTAGTAGTTGACGTTCCCAATATACAAGCTCTTTCCTTCAGGTACCTTCTTGACTTCATCCATAACTGCATCCAACCTCACAAATGTATCGTCATCACATTTCATCACGTACTTGGCCGACAATTTGCGAACCTGAAAACAGCCAATTTAAGAAAGACTCACAAGTAAGCCACCTTTGCGAAGAAAAATATTGGTTTTTCTGCTGTATAGAAATACCCTCAACTCACCCCATATTCGCAAATGGCCACTGTTTTGAGGACAACGAGGTCATAATTATCCATGTAAGGGACTATAACAATGTCACCAAAAAACTCTGCCTCTTTCTTCAATTCCACATTCACTTCCTTCCGAGGATGCTGTCCATACATGAGGTCAAAACATTATTATGACCGCTCAAGAATAAACAACACATACAACAAACTCTAGGTGTCTCCTCTTACCAATGCTACGAAGAAGCGAGCTACTACATTTGAAGATTTGATAAGCTTATGCTGCATCCAGGACTTCCTCACAGCCATTCGCTCTGCGAAATGGTTACCCGCTGAAAGGATGCCGACGAACATTTCTACAGGTTTTTCGGGAAAAGGCGGGGCTTGCCATTTCCTTGACATCTCGAGATGTCTCTGAGGAGCATAATTAGGATGTAAAGTTGGTAGAGAAGCGGCAAATAGGGAATGAACATCGATATCGCCATTTAAAGTTAGGCCAGTTGCATCTTCAAGAGCAAAACCCTGTTGAAATTAGAGAAAATGTAAACCAACAGAGCAAGATAATGAACCTTCACAGTGAGGTTGTCAGGATGCATGTTGTTACTCACAGTGCGATAAGGAAAAGATGTGATGTGCCTTCCGTCGACACTAACATGATAACCCTCCAATCCAGCACTAAGAGTTAGAACGAAGAGCTTGCCTTCGGCAAATGGATATGGCCAATCAACCGACACCTTCTTTGTCCGCCCTATGAGCCGGTTCAACCACCATGATGTCTTGGACTCCTCAGAGTGATCGTCATCATCACGGATCCACTTCTCACACTTCAACTGGCCGTCAACTGCAATGAAGCACATGACAAACCAATCAAACATCTCTTGAAGTGTGCCAATGCAACCCAGGCAATTCCTTTTCCAAATCACAATCAGCACAATCTGAAGCTTATGCAGGTTTATGCAGGGTAAATTCTATTTTCTACCAGTAATAAGTATGTAAACCACACCCTAACTAAAAATAAACAGAACTTACATCTCCCACAATGACACCGATACCAAGATCCATGAAGTCCCTATTTTTCGAAGATTACCTTTTTTTTATCTCAATACCATCAACAACTGAAGAAAGCTAACCACAAACATGGGTAAAAATTACTCTTTTACTGTGATCCCCCACACAAACGAAAAACAAAAAGAGAAAACTCAACGGCCTCTTCATCAACGATTGGAGTTCATATTATTTCTAATAATAAGAACACTTGATATCGAAGTCCCTTTTTTTTTTTCCGCAGGTTAACCATTCTTCCTTTTTCTCTATCTCATCAGCAATTGAAGACAGCTACGCACAAAAATGGGTAACAAATCATTGTTTTCACAATGATCACCCATGTAAACGAGAACTGAATCAGAATACTCACTGGTCTCTTCATCAGCCTTAGATTTCCACCCTTCGCACCGCTGCGCCGTCCCCCATTGCATCCTATAACAAGTGTTCTGCTCGATCACCGGCTTCCCGCTCCAATCACCCTTTAACCTGGGATTCAAATGTAAAATCCGAGGCGGGTCCTCGCCCTCCACAATCCTCAACCCCTGCAGCTCCATGTGAAACTGCGAGACCATGACCGCGTCGTCTCCCTCCCTCAACAGAGCTATCTTCGGATCGTGCTCTGCATGGGCCGACCTAGGTTTCCCAACAACCGTTATGTGCGACCCCAGCGTAAGCCCGCATGGCAACACCATCAACCTCTTCCGGTTCAAGAATTCCGACCCAGATAGAGACACCGAATTCGGGCACGATTCCGACCCATTCTCGGGCTTCTGGTTGATGATATTCAGCTTCCCAGATTGCAATTCGTCCCAAAACTGGCGACCCACCTCCCAGGCGACCTTTGCCGACTTGTCGAGCTCCGAGAACCCGCCGGCGACGCCAGTCCTCCACGTCTTCTCGAAGTTCAAGCCGGAGACGATGTTCCTGGGCTCGGCGAGCCGGGTGGGGGCCAACTCGTCGGAGTTTTGAGAAACGGTGACGTGGGGCCGGGTGGGGGCGTCTTTCTCCTGCAAGTCGCGGCCGGTTTGGAGCTGGGTCTGGGGGCGAGACAGGGTCTCCTGGGAGAGGGAGTTGAACCCAGATATGAAAACGAAGGGAATCTCCACAGTGACTAGGACTACGTACAAGAGGCCTACGCAGATCAAGATTTGGAGGGATCTTTGCCTCGTCAACGACAAGACCATGTCCAACTTTTCCGATTTAGGCCTCTTCATCGATCAAAGAAACGATTCTTAACCGCCCTCCCCAAACTGATCAGGGATTCCGAGGCCTTTCCGGAAAGGGGAAGACAGAGAGCGCGAGTTCAATGCTCCGGTGATGATTGAGGCAACCCTAACTCTTCAAACTCTGAAATACACGGAAACTCGCAGAGCGAGAGAGAAACAGAGAGAGAGAGAGAGAGTTAGGTCATCGACGCATACAGAAACTGAACGCGCAAGGGGAAAGAGAAGGGAAAGAGACGATTAAAGGGAGAGAGACAGGGAAGAGAGAGAGTGATTCCGTCGGTCGTGTAAGCTTTTCTTCCTGGAACAGAGAATATTGCCCTTTTTAAAATTCAAATCCCACATAATAAAATAATAATAGTTAACAATAAAACAAATATATATATATTTGTAATGGGATCTTTTGAAACGGTCGGAGATACATTTAATTCAACTGAACACCGCCACTCACACAGAGGAAAAAGCCTGGGTATTCGTGTAATAAATTGGACAATAGCCAAAAAGAAAAAAAAAAAAAAAAAAAAAGGTGCGAATATCATCTGAGATATTTAAGAATTTCCCTATTTTTCGCCGGCTTCTTAGGAATATACTTAATCGTGATCTAAGCAATCGAAATTGACAATAATCGCATATGGCGGTGTCATTACTACGGTCTTAATTATGGGGGGTTGATTTCTCAATTCTCGTGATTAAGGTGGGCCCGGTCACTTTATTTATCTCCTCCTTTATGTGGTCACGGCCTATTGAAAGAGCAGTCAGTTTCTTTTTTCTTTTTCTTTTTGTGTTTTGGTGTTAAATATTGAACGACGGTGATCGCATTTTATAATCCAGAAAATGCTTTACCTTCATGCGTAAGCCTCTTGATTAAATGTATCTTCGATTATACGTGAAAAGAGCAAGCATAGTGGAGTGCAATGGGGATGGCGCACCCCGTCCACTTGAAGATTCGAGGCCAACAAAAACTTTTTTTGCATAGCCAGTCAACGAGAAAAAAAATTGAGCATTAGGATTAATTAGTTTTTATTTTCATTTTTAATTTGTGAAATTTTGTATGATCATGATCATTGCTAATTACGTAAGCTATTAGATGAATACGTGATTTAATATTTAATTATTCTACTATAATTCTTAAAATTCGCCATGATTAATTGAAAGGAAGGCTTTATTCAGAAGTAAAGTGCACAGTTGAACCACATCGTCTTTTGTTTTTTACAACCAAACTTATCCTATTAATTTCCAAACTTAGGATATTCCTTACTACATGTCGAATATTATCTGATTTGGTCATTTAGTGAGCTTACTTCCGGGATGAGGATTCATACGCTGGACCATTACTAAAGGACCCACGTTGATATTTTCTTGTGCGATGAGTTTTCAGGTCGAGGATATATTTAACAAATATATCTATTATTGCAACTGTTTAGTCATGATTTTAATGATTAAAAAAAGGGTAATTGTTGCAAATGTTGAGTAAAGGTCTTGTGTTATGGTAGAGAGAGAGAGAGAGAGAGAGAGAGATAGGGTTTGGAAGGAGATGGAACTTACAACTGAGGCAGCGTTACATCAGATTCAGGACTTGGTATCGCGCAGAGACGACAGGAGTTTAATGCGACCGATCAAAGTCGCCGCCGTTGCGAAACCGGCGAAGGCCTTCTTCCCCTTGTCCGCTCCCGCCCATGCATGCTCTACAACAGCTCCACGTGTCCAGCCTTTTTGGCACCTTTTGCAAATTGCTAACCCTCTCTTCTTTCCTTCTTCGTCGTTGGCTTTCTGAGATTTCGTTCGGATACGGAAGTCTTTATTCTTATCGATGCACTTATTTTTTTTTTTGACAAAATCAACTTTGGTCTTTTGCTCGAAAGGTCAGCGAACTCGCCGAATTCATTCGCGACGACCTTCGCAATCGCGGAATTCGCAAGAAGGAAAATGAGAGGCGAGATGATTGTGATTTGCCCAAATGGCCATAGAGCCCCTTGACCCGATGCGCACGACCAGAATTTTTCATTTGATTTGGCATGTTTGGACTTGACTAATCTTACGACGACACGTAGAACCTTCAATTTATGGAACCACATTGACCCCCGAAGCTGCAGCTATAATTTATATGCACGCGCGCTCTAATCGCGCAAATCAAACGTTGAACGATTCGATTAATTTGCGGCGTTGAACACCACAGAGAAAGCAAGGTAAATCGAAGAGTTAGGCTGACGTCTCTTTTAGCTGAATTCACGAGAAAGCGAGGTCTCGTTCTAGAATCCTGCCCGAATTTTAGTTCGCGGGGGTCGAAATTCCATGGATTATGCGAATTTCTGGGGGCTTAGATTGGTTGAACACCAGGAGCAGAATGATGCGAGATTTCAGGGGGTGTTCTGTTCTATTTTCCCGAGGCACATGATAGGTGTCTTCTCCATGCGAGGGCCATAAGACAGGTGTTGTATCATTTGGGTTCCTCGTCTTTTCATGAACCTTGAAGTCATCGAGAGCTTCGAATCCTTGTCCTCTGGTGTCTTCTCCTTCGCTGCACCCGTGTTTCGAAATGACACCCCCATCAAGATCGCCATCTTCATCACACCATGCTCGCTCTTAGAATCCGAAGCAGTGAAACGAGTGGGTTGAGTCGAGTTTGGGTCGGGTCATTAATGATCCGACCCAAATACCCATTAACTCATTTATGACCCATTTATGTTTATTGTAAATTTTTCGACCCAAACCCGACCCGACCCATACCCAACCCATACCCGACCCGACCCAACTCATATTAATAAAATATTTTCATATTTAACAAATTTAGAAAAACTTATTCCTATGTTTTTTTTAAAGATTATATTATTAAAATACTTCCAAGCTTTTATATATATATATATATATATATATATATATATTAAATTGTATTGCTAAAATAGTTTTATACAATATAAATTTAATGGACAATTTTTATAAAATTTAAAATAATTATTTAAAAAAATCGAAATTTAATTATTTTTAAAATTAATAAAAATTTAATTTTTACTTTATTTTTAAAATATAATTTTCTTTTTCTTTTACTTTTTCTCTTTTCTTTTTTTCTTTCTTCTTCTCCTTCTTCTTCTTCTTCTTTGGCCGGCCGCGCCATGACGACGGCCGACGACGCCACGTGAGCCTCGAGTTTGCGAGGCTTCGGCGAGCTCGAGGCTCGCCCAGACGGCGAGGCTCGAGCTAGCCGACGCCGCAAGGCCTCTGCCTCGCTAGATCCGGCGAGCTCGAGCTCGCCCCTTGCCGGAACCGTGAGGCTCAAGCCTCGCTCGACACCGGCGAGCTCGAGGCTCACCGGACGGCGAGGCTCGAGCCTCGCCCCGACGCCGACGACGGCGAGGCTCGAGCTCGCCGATGCAAGCAAGGCCTCCGCCTCGCTAGATCCGGCGAGCTCGAGCTTGCCCCTTGCCGGAACTAGTGAGGCTCGAGCCTCGCTCGACGTCGCCGAGCTCAAGGCTCGCCCGTCGGTCATTGCCGTCGCCATGCCGGCGACCGGAAGGAGGAAGGAGAAAGAAAAAAAAAAAAAAGGAAGAAAAAGAAAAGAGAAAATAAAAAAAAAAAATTATAATTTCGTTTTTTATAAAATTAAAGAGAGAAGGGAGAAATTATAATGTTTTTGTTAAAGATGAGTTTTCAACCCAACCCATAAAAACCCACTTAAGACCCACCTATCTTAAACCTTTAATTGTGAAACCCATTTAACTATCTTTTGTTATAAATAAGTGACCCATTTTAACACCTCTACTTAGAATCCGAAGCAGTGAAACGATTAGCGTTTTCCATTGCCCAGCACAGGAAAAATCATAATTCGATTATTCGTTCATTGGAAATAATGATATAAATAATCTCTGAACTTTGATTTAATATGTAATATAATATCTATATTTTATTCTAATATACAATATAATATCAAATTTTTTAATTTGTTTAATATGATCATGAATTTTTTGTATTATTCAATTTAATCCATAAATTATATGAAAATATAAACTATTATTTATTCCATTAATTCAAAAATAGGAATAATATTGAATATTATCATATAATTTTAAAAATAAATTGAATATATATGAAAAGTTTAAGGATTCAATTGAATAAGTTAAAATTTTAAGAATCACATTGTATATTAGACCAAAATTCATAAATAACATTGTGATAAAACTAGCACCAACATCTAGAAGGGAATGAATAGAGATTAAAATAAAATATTGACAAATAAATGTACAATAAAATAAGTCAAAATCAAAGTTTGAACTAAGATCAAAATCTGTTATGTGTTAAAACAGACTTCTAAAATAACATAAAAGTGTGCAACAAACTTAAGTAAGATAAGTTGAGGAAATAAAAAATTGCACATTAATTTATAGTGATTTGGTTTATATCAAATCTATATTCACTCTCTCACACTAATAATCTACTGGCTAAGTTCTTTTATAAGATTACCAAGAGACTATAATTATGAGTGCAAATACTCAGTTGTAAATCACATTAACTCATTATATTACTCTTATTAGTGTTTCTTTTCAATCACAACTTATAAAACTCACAGAAGAAGACAAGTAATATTGAAATTAGTTTTAGACTTTGCAATTTCAAGTTTATGTCTCTATTTCTTAACTAATTAATCTCTTAGATACTCATCCATGCTTCACTAGACGTTTAGCTAATCATTGGAGAATTTTCTTCTAATCTACCTATTGGATAGAATGATTCAAAGAGATCTTGTGGCCATTGAAGACAAAGGGAATCTCCACTTGACTTTGGTAGCTCATACAATCAGAATCTTTGTTTCCATAAGTATAACTTTCTCATTTAACACTTGTCTTTAGGATTGATTTCATCAATCAATATATATTTTTGGAAAGTGAAATCTTTAATTAGATTATTAGCCGTTATTGATTATATTCTAAATTTCTCTCGTTCTCGTCCCATCAAAGTGGGTTATTCACTTGGATTGTATATGTGTCTCTAGAATATAATAGACTTTGCATAAAGTCCTTGAAAGTTGCTCATAATGATATATGCTTGTCCCAACACCCGTTCTAACGTAAACATTAGAAAATAAAAAGTTTTATCAACTTTAAGATATGAATGGAGTTTTCTCAACACATGGAACAAATTAAAAATTGGGAGAGCATATTGTATATTTAGTTAAAATTCAGAAATTATTTATATCATTTTCTCATTCATCGGTGGATCATAAAATTGCACCTATAGTTCTGCGAGAGGTCACAATTTTTAGGAAAATTAGTGATTTTTCATTGCAATTGAAAAGCTAATAAATTTGCACCATACAGAAGACCGATATAAGAGATGGTAGACAAGCCGAGCACGGGAATTTGGAAGGAGAAAAGTATGAAATCAAGGAAAATTAGAAAACCAAGTCAGAAACGGAATTATGACTCCAAGGGAGAAAAGAGAATGTTCAAAGGAATTCCGGGATTTGAATGATTCACTAATAGGTGGGAATTGAAATTAAAGTTTTGAGAAGGTCAATTGAAACGTTCCTCACATTAATAATTAGGGTGACCGAACGCGGACCGATGACGCGGACTTCCATGCTGCTGAGTGCTGACCACCACCCAAATTTTTGCCAAATTTTTGCCAATTTTTATTATTAGGGAAACTATATTACATTATCGTTATATTACTTAAACCAGCTGGATTAAAGATTCCCATTTTCGATTCGAATCTCGATCGTTCCAGTCTTGCTTCCGTGAATAATGCCTCTTCCGTTTTATTACATCTAATTTACATTTGACTTTGCCACCATCAAAACTGGTGGATTCTGTTAGTTGATGGCGGCGTTCGACCGACCTTTCTAATGGGAAAACAATTGACCTGTTCAGACATCAATTCTTTAGGCCGCAGTATAAATTCTCTTTGTCGTCGTTTTATTGAATTAATTTGAACTAACTTGTACTGGAGGAATAATTCATGATGTGACACGTTGAAAAATTCCAGCAACCCGTTGAGCATCTTGTAAATTTACAAGGTACTTTACAAGGGTGTGGTAAAATCCGTAAGGTTAGTACTTGCTTTGCTATTGCAATGGGAAATTGATTATCATAATTTCTCTAAAAGAGAAGGAAAATGCCCTTCAAATCAGTCGGACCCATTGAAGAACGATAGACATAGACATGGCCGTAGCATCACCACCAGAATATATGGGACCATTAGTTAATTAATTGGTCTAACCATATGGACCCACCATAAATTAATACAGCTCCTGGAATAATAATAATAATAATAATAATAATAATAATAATAATAATAATAATAATAATAATAATAATAATAATAATAATAATAATAAATGGAAGTGTCCATAGTTAGGAATATGGGGCCAGGTGAAATGTAGTTTGGTTGGATATACCTGTCGCTTACTCTGGAAAAATCTCAGAATTTATATTATTCCGTAGGGCACAAAAAGGTTGGTATTAGCTGTGTACCCACATGTTATGCGAATTCTGCCAACGAGAATAAGCATATGAAAATGACATTTGGTGTAGATCATATTTCTTATCTCACTTATGAACATACTCTAATTGTCAAACTAAGAGTTAATCTCGTCTGCCTCCGTCAATTGGCGCAGCCTTCACAAATCATCTTGATCTGTGTGTAAAGGCCCTAGAATAATGCTAGAAATCCTATGGAGAAATCATTCAATTAAATACTTAATAGGGAACTCAAGTACTTGGATCCAAAACTGTAGCATTTCCTAAAAAATTACATTTAAGTTTTCTAAGTTGCTTTGAAACTAGTTACGATACCAAAAGGAAATTGAACCTCAATTTTGACACTTCTTGAAACGCGAGATCCAATTTTATGGCTTTAGGCACTTATGCACGATAATGCTGAAATTGAGGAGACACCCATGATTTTCGAAACTTTATATTATTAAAGTACAACGCATATGAAGGATAAAATGAAAAAGCCTCATGGTTCTGTGGCTCTCTCTTCCGAAATTGGAGATGGCAATTCAAGCCAAGACTGCCTTGGAATCTTTTGAGCCAATAAAAGCCAGAAGTGGCAGTCTTGTGGGCTTTATTATTCTATTGTAAAGAGCTTTCACCTACCTGGATGACTTGAGAGCCCGCAAAAGCATCTGTACTTCTCATGTTTCTTCAAACCGGGTGAATCAAATACGCAGTTCTCCAGCCGCTTTAAACTTTTGTGTCCGTGACAATGATTCTGATTTTGATTATACTCATGTGCTGTTCATAGCTTTATCGCTCCTGCCTGCTGCTCCGATGGCTTCGAATCATTCTGATTAACAATCACAAAAATTCGTGCTTGTGCATCATTGACGAGAATGTTCGATTCTATTGTTTAAGCATTCGGATCGCTCCAAGGATGTGCATGATGCTTACCCTTGTTTGTGCGTTCCCCCCGTTTCTTTATGCACGAGATTTGACTCCTGGTTTGGTAGTTAACAGTTCGATTGCAACTTAACATGTCACATTTGGAGAGAGAACCGCAAGATCATGTATGATGGGGAGAAGATGAACATAACTTCTAATCAAGTCCACCTGTAAAGAGCGCAATGAGCATTTCTTTGGTGTCTCCGATTAGTTAACTATCCTTGTTTAGAATAGTTGTTACTCATCAAAGTTGTGATTTATCAGTAGTTAACTCGAAAGAAAGTCACTTGCTTTGAACAACAAGAACACTTAAATCCAATCTAATGTTCAACCACAGGCATTCACCCACTTCGAACCTGATCCATCTTCTTGAAAACCATGCACCAGCACCAGCACCAGTAGGAGAAGAAGGGCACACTTTTCGTGCCTCCTTTGCTCTTATACATGTTAGCCTAATCACAAATCAAACTTTCTCTGAAAGAGCAAAAAGAAGATTGAAGCTTGCATCAACATGCTCTCTATTACTCGTCTATTGATGATTTCATGATACTTTTTGTCATTTTCATTCTGCTTTTTCCTCCCCTTTTTATCATCAGTATATGTTTTTGGATCTAGCAGATGGGACCCCCTTGCACTGACAAGACGAACAATAGACGGGGTCCTTGGGCTACTGAAGAAGACCCAAGGACGATCGTTCAAGGGACCGGAAATTGGGGCCTTGCCCCCCGAAAAGCAGGTAACATTGGCATAGTGTTTCGTAACATTAATCAAAAGTTGGATCTAGAGATTGCGGACCCAATAGTGAGACCACTTTTCACGCATCTCACAATGTCTGATTGCTATGCCTGACTAAATTGTGCAGGTCTTAGAAGATGTGGGAAAAGTTGCAAGCCCAGATGGAGCAATTACCATCGACCAGATTCGAAGCATGAGGTCTTCACACCACAGGAAGAGGAGCTCATAATCAGGCTCCATGTAATCATAGGCAGCAGGTGCATCGCCAAGAATTGAAAAATTTGTACTTTGCGAAATTCTCATCAATCTTTGACTGCTATTGAAAATGTTCCAACTATTTTCATTTAACTTGGTTTATGGATGATTTTATAAGATGAAGTTTATTTGAGACTGATTTAAAAGCAGTAAGGTGTCTCTCTTCACAGATATATACACAATGGTTTGGTTTTAGGTGGTCCATCATCGCCCAGCAACTTCCAGGGAGGACTGACAACGATGTGAAGAACCACTGGAATACCAAGCTCCGGAAGAAGCTGAAAGAGATGGGGATTGACCCGGTTACGCACAAGCCTTTCTCTCAAGTCCTGAGAGACTATGGAAACATAGACGGCACCATGAGAGAAAGCCGAATCGGGTCCATGGATCCACCCCAAGCATTTTCAGACCTAAACACCCACCAAACACCACCAAACGTAACAAGTAGAACTGACACAGACACTGCCCAAAACAATCACTCCCTAGACCTTCTTGCCCAGCTTCATGCCATAAAGTTGGTCACAGAAGCCTCAACTTGCTCTGCACATGGCAAAGCGACATTCATGCCTTTGAATACCTCGTCCTCGCCTCCCACTTCTTCCTCTACCACCGGGTCCGCAGCACCGCAGAGCTTCAGATGGAGTGATTTTCTTATTGAAGACCCAACTTTGCCAGCTGAACTTTCAAAGGAAGGGATCAGGATGAGACCACAGAGCGAGATCAAGAATGAGGGCAGAGAGGAAGGTAATGGGACAGGAGGTTTTCATCAGAATGGCACAAGCAATGGCCATAAAGGGTCATCAATTCCATCCTCAGATGGTTCATTTGTGGAATCCATTTTGAACCAGAACGAGGAGATGTTCATGGAGTTTCCTGAACTATGGGAGGAGCCACTCTACTAATTAAACTAAGGCACTGAACTGCTAAATTTCCTAACTAGGATTGAGATGGGATTTCTGCTAAAGAAGTACAAAATAATGGAGTTCCAAAGTGTTCAGCACCTGCTAAACATCTTCTTATGTGGTGGGTTCATACTTTTGTCATAGACAGAATGGTATGCACTGATAATGTATTCCATTTCATAAAGTTGACATCAGAACTGGGGGAATCGGTCTCCACGCTTGAATCGCCAAGAGGAAGCCCATTTCTGCTGCAACATAGAGGCCCAACATTAATTTACTCATCGGCCCTCTCAGCACTACCTGAGCTCATTGCTGTGACCCAAAAGCTCATCAAAATGGGCCTGCTTCATGGGTTTCACTCCAAAATAGTGGGTAGGCAACAGACGCTCTTCTTCCAATGTGGCATAACACTCATCATACCCAAAAGAGGAAATTCCAAAATAAAAGACGAAAATATGGCATTCTTTTTGGGCTAATGAAAATAGGCAGGCATGCGAGAGGTGTGAGCCATTGCTTTACGCTGCGTAAGAGCAGTTGCCTAATTTGGCAATCTTATCCTAGAGGAGCCTCAGTTGTCCTTCCTCGAATTGAAAAAGATGCTCTTAACCTTTTGGTAAAAGCTTGTGGGAAAAATTGACATTTCATGCGCACACTCGTCGATCTAGGAAAGGTCAACTTTCATTTTGGTGACTCGATACCTTGGCTTTATAGTGACGAGATTGTTGGGTAATCCCTTTCGTATCATATGTAACATCATTTGCCATATATCCTATCAATATCAATGAAGTTCGTTTTTAGACATTTCTCAGCTGATAATAAGGAATTAGAAATGCAAACGTGGAATCATTTTCCAAAGCCTCTTTCCTTGTAGTGAACAATCAAGTTTCCTGCTTGACATTATTCTAGTTTAATGAAAACCGGGTAATTGGTTTCTTGATTAATGTCCAAGTTCTTTCACAGAAGAAAATTTTAGTGGGATATAATAAGAAATTTGAAGTTGTAGCAAGTATAAAAATGTGTACATTGCATGCGACTAGTCCATTCTTGAACGATGAAGTGAGTGTAAACATCTTTGCGTGGAGCCTTTGAAATGTAATCTTCAAGCGCTTGGGGTTTTGCCACGTCTTGGAATCCACCGCAGCTCGATAACGTGCACCAGACATCCCTTCATCTTCTTAAGTTCTTTGCTTTCATCAGCTACCACCTTCTTTATCTGGCAAGGCACATACTTTTAAACATCACATGCATCTTGCCCAACAAACCAATAGTCCCATCTCCTTTTCTTTTTTGTTGGGGTATGTAACAGTGAAGTGTGATATTAACATGAGGAACATCACTTCATATTCTTATGCAGCATGTGCAGGTTTTAGATGACGTAGGATTGGACACTTGTTAGAGAGAGAGATAGAGAGAGAGAGAGAGGCACATGAAGAAAACAGCCACTTTAGGGACTGTCCAAAGAGACTTTATAGGGCGTTCATGATGGCTGCTGATCTGCACAGCAGATGTCTGCTAAGCAAGTTAGGCAAGAGCTTGTGGAGGGAGGCCAATACGAACATCGACAGCTTATTCTGACATGCAATAATTCCACCAGACCAACCAAGAAAGAATTGACGAGTAACGAATATGAATTGTAAATCTAAGATAGCGATTGCGATCTTTCTAAGCCGTTCGGGCGAAGAACGAGCGAGTACTTTTATTTTTCGTCGTGTTCTTGCTGTGACATGTACGAAGTGCAGAAAACATCTGTCCACTCTACTCATATGCGCGAAACGAACACCGCTTTTAAGTACTCGCGTCGAGATATCAGATTCTTCATACTGATTAAAGTAGATGTCCGATTGTTCTTATCAGCAGCAAAAAAAATTTAACGGGTCCACGCAAAGTATCTTGGCACATATTTTGCATGTTTGGCCGATACCATCCAGGTACCTTCTCTCTCCCGGAGGCCATGAAGGGCAAGAGCTCAAAGACTAGTTTGACAAATTTTAAGTCTGGGAATATTTATACTCGGGAGCAACATCACAGCTTTAATGGATCTTCTTTGACTTTTCTTGCTCTAGTCCTTTCTATTTTGTTCCAACTCCTCGTGGAGTGTATACCCTACAACTTGTGTGGCTTGGCATGACTCACACAAATTAAAAGTGGTCAGGATTACACACTTCTCAGATATATAATTTTTATCTAGGGTTTACAAATTCTTGTATACACACGCCTTTTTTAGTAAACGCGATTCATCTATGTATGTGAACCCGGAAAAATAAAGAAGGTTGAATGATATCTTCCATTGCAAGACTAGGGGCCTTCAAAGTGAGGAGATGACTGCACGATGAAGTTTCTCTTCACTTTTGACTCCAACAGGACCCATCGAGATTTTATTTGTCTTATGTCTCCATTCCTTTTACTAGCAAAAGATGACACCTTTTTATTTCAACCTTGCTTAAGTAACTGCTATTCCAATACAAATGCAATTTTTCAAGCTCTATAGATAGAAATCTAGATAAACAAGAGAATATTTAGAATTATTATTAAGTCCATTGTTAGTTCACATATAGGTGCAAGTATCTTTTATCTTACATTACATGCGAAATGAGTATATCACGAGGACCGGATCTTTATCTGTATCCTTTAATATCTCAAAAGAAATGTTCTATCAACGGGTAAAAACACATTGTTGCTTTAACAGAACTACCTAGTCCACTCCAGAGTATGTTCATTTATTTACATGGGGAAGGAGGGAACAGATTCATATCGTGATGGCATGACATTTATATCGTTTGGGCAGGAAAAAAAAAACATTTTTCAGCTAAAGAGTGAAAAATCGGTGGGTCAGATTCAGAGGGTAGAAGGCACCAGAGAAATCTCATGCTCAGCTTTACCTGCTGCGGCTTCTGCTCCTCTTTCTTCCAGAGTAAATTTCTTCTTCACCCAACTAATGAATGGCAATAATAATTTAAAAAAAAAAAGCTTTGCAGCTTTCACTGCATGCGTAACATCACACAAACATGGGACGCAGTCTCACCAGCTTTCGGGGTCCCCACTCGCTCTCCTTGCCTCCCCCCCTCTCTCTCTCTCTGCGTTTCACAGTTCGTTCTCAACGTTAGAAAAGGTAGTGCGCGCAGTGCCCACCACTTTCCTCTACCTGCAGGCAGAAACTCTCTCTCTCTCTCTAACACATACACACTATGATCACCCACTAATGTCCCTTTCTCAACCTCTAGTGTCCACACTCTGTTTCTCCTAATCACTACATAAACAGCCCCGTCAGCCTGCAAAGCTAGACCTCCCCAATCTCCATCACTCACTTGACTTGCTCTCTCACTCCTTCAAAAGCTTCAGAACCAACTCTCATCAGTCATGGCCGAGGGAGAAGATTATAAGCTGTAAAAAAAGAGAAAAAGAAAGGATGCAACAAGGAAAGTTTACGCCTTTTTGTTAGCTGAACTCTCGGATCAGATTCCTGTACGGCGGTTGATTCTGGGTCCGTGTCAAAAGATGGATCCTCCAATTGTCAATGAATCTTCGTTCTCCGCTGCGAACCCATCTTCCTACAGTTTGGCTGAGATTTGGCCGTTCAATGGGGAGCCTGGTAATGGCGGGTTGGGGCTCCGAATGGGGAATTTGAGCGGGTTCTTGGATGGTCAGATGAACCGGGACGGGTCGGCGGAGGTGTCCACCGTGACGGAGCAAAGCGGTGGTGGAGGAATTGGGAGGAAGAGGAAGGATGTGAGTTCGGAGGACGAGTCCTCCAAAATGGTGTCCACTAGTAGTGCCGATGATCTGGTTCGTTGCTCTGTTTTTCTTTTGCTTCTTATATAATGGTTCTGTCTTGTGTGTGCGTGTTTCCTTTTCCTTCTTTGAAACTGGGAATTCTCTGTTTCGTTGGCGAGAAAATGGAAGGCAGAAAAAAGGGAACATTTAATCTAGAGTTTGTGGTGAGTTAAATTTGGATGTACGACCTTCTGAGCTGCCGCTTTGCTCATCTGGCCAAAAAAAAACTAGAAATTCGATAGTCCGGGTGTTATTTTCTTCACTGGTTTAGTTGCTGGAAATGAAGAACTCTGTTAGCTTTGAATTGTGTTCCTTTTGGTTCCATGAATTGGATCATAGATGTGAGTTTACTTAAAGCTAGCAAATTATAAAGTTGACGATGTGGCCAGTTCATTGAGATTCGGCTGCTGCAAAAGCACAAATTGTCTTACTCTTGTGATCTTGGGGAGCAAATTCAAAATTCAGTGTCATTGATCAGTAATATCATATTCTTTGCTGGGAATTCAGTTGTGACACTGCAATATCACTGTCAAAATTCATATTTTTCAGCCAGTTAGAAAATATTGAAGAGGATCAACTTATAGACGGAAGTGTTCAAGGCCCCATCTTCATCCAAAGTGTGTTCAAAGAATCACGGAGTAATTTAACACGTCGCAGTTGATCTTTGGGTTATATTTCTGGGAATGATGGTTTGTGCTTTATTTCTATAGAACATATCAAATGGAAAGCGCATAAAGTCACTGGTTTCAAGGCATGACAATGGTGGATCAAGAGCTGAAGGAGAATCGAGTTCTGCTGCTGGTGATAAGCAGGCTGGACAGATTGCAAAGCCCTCTGAACCACCAAAGAAGGATTATATTCATGTCAGAGCACGAAGAGGCCAAGCTACAGATAGTCATAGCCTAGCTGAGAGAGTAAGTCAAATTCTTCGATTCACTAAAATACTCTCAAAGTTTCAGAGGAGTCAATAAAACTGTGTCATATGTGTTCTATAATTCATTTTCCAATTTCATCTCACATGGTCTATTTGGCTGAGCATAAGGCACAAGCGATTTGGTTTAAGTGCTTTTTAGAAGCTCTTTCAGTGTCCTGTCTTATTTGGCAGGCAAGGAGAGAAAAGATCAGTGAGCGGATGAAGATTCTTCAAGACTTAGTCCCTGGATGCAACAAGGTATCTCATGATTTTCAAATTTTATAATGATGTTTTAGTATTTAGACATTTTGCGATTATCACTTGCGTGATTTCCAGCTTTTGATCGGGTCATCCGAGTTGTTCTTAATATTTCCTTTTGATCAGGTTATTGGAAAAGCACTCATCCTTGATGAGATTATCAACTACATTCAGTCACTGCAGAATCAGGTCGAGGTAATTTTCCATCTTAAGCATTTCATCAACACTCAATGACTTTGGATTTTTTGTGCTAACAAACTGATATGATTGTTGTAGTTCTTATCAATGAAGCTTGAAGCAGTCAATTCAAGGATGAACATCAATCCTACTATTGATGGATTTCCAGCAAAAGATGTGAGTTTTAGTTGAACAACTTCTAAAATATTCAGATAGCCTTTGAACATAAAAGTATGAAGTACCTTCTGAGACTTGATAACGAAGACTGGTGTTCCTGTATGTTGCTTTCATTGTGCTCCAGTTTGCATGATAATTTTAAACGGCTGAATTGGCCAGGTAAGCAAAATTTCTTGCATGATGTGACTTACAGATGCCATTAGAACTTGGTAGGGTTCTTTTCTAGTCTATCGAGTGGAACCAATAGTGCCATCTGGGGGGCCTGTGAGAGAGGGCAAGCCCTCTCAGAGTAGAGTATACGTGATGCATGTCCTTCAGAATGGAGGAGGACCATGGTAGCTCAGATCTTGGAAAGCATGCGTCGCATTTGGGAATGAGGAGGAGGACTATGGTAGCTCAGATCTTGATATGCGTCGCATTTGGGAATGAGAAGCAACTATCTTTAATGAAGTACCATTTAAGCTTTGTTACTGGTTTAAAAGAATTATGGTGTGATAGAGAAATGTTGTGCCTTAAAATTCAAAACAACTAGGTATAGGTTGAGGTCAAAGAAGCTCGTCTTAGATTTGCTAAAACCAAGCATTAGAATGATCATTTCACTTTTCTGATGGTACTATCATGGTGAGAAGGTGCATTGTTGACCGAATAGGAAAAGCTGTATATTATATTAGATGAGTCAGCCACATTATGAAGGCGTCACATTGAGAGATGAGAGTTAGAGATAGAGAGTTCATGTATGATCTTTGTATCCTTAAAATTGTTGGCACTCTAAAAGCTTTGCCCACAATACCGGAAGATCGATGGGAACGTCTTGAAGTTTGCTCTCATTTTGGACACGCATAACAACCTAGGCAGAACCACATTCAACAAGCCAGATGGAGTAACTGGTACTTACGGATGAGGCAGTCTCCAACTCTCCAACTCTATCAAAGCACAAGCTCCTTCCCTACAAATATGGAACTTAGGTTTCTGTTTTAGGGTTTCATCCACTATTCTCTTTTTGGATCTGCTCATTACAAAGTGGATGTGTGTTTCATTAATGAGTCTTATATGTCACTATAATGGGTCCAGTCAGTGATCTTCAGTGATTTTCATCTAACACTCACTGATTTGCCTTCCTGCTTATATTTACAGTCAGTATTTTTTGTGCACTTTTTACTCATTTTTTTTTACCTACTGCTTAATACTGCCTCTCACTTTGGTACCCTGCACGGTAGATCTGTGAATATAGAACAAAATCTCTTGGAAGCTATGCATTAAGTTCAGTAGCAGGTTCCGTGTTCTTCTAAATCAAGTGGCCTTTTGGGTTTCAGCTTGGTGGGCAGCCATTTGATGCAACTGGGATGATGCATGCTTCGCAAGCAGCAAGACAGTACAGTCAAGGATCGCAATCAGAATGGTTGCATATGCAGTTAGGTGGGGGTTTTGAGAGGCCGATGTGATCTCAAGAAGCGCGGCACATTGGATCTAAAAGCACTGTGGAATAAGATGGCTCTGAGAGATTATTCACCAAAGAGAAATTACATCCTGCGCATGAATTATTAGACACGCCTCATTGATTTATAATGTCGTAGATCCATCTCTTTGTAAAAAGCGCATCTGGTTCCATACAACATCTTAAGTGTATTTAATGTGATTACTTTTTGATTTCCTTTTGCACTCAGAAGGTAAATTTCTAGTGGAAATTCTGAACATCATTAGTTAGATGATTAAAGGATCGTGCTTTGTGAGATCAGTAGTGAAATGCAGTTCTGCTAGCTTTCCTCCAATCACTGGTGCCGATAGATGACTTGGAATTACATATGCATATTAAGTGTATTTAATGTGATTACTTTTTGATTTCTCTTTGCACTCAGAAGGTAAATTTCTAGTGGAAATTCTGAACATCATTAGTTAGATGATTAAAGGATCGTGCTTTGTGAGATCAGTAGTGAAATGTAGTTCTGCTAGCTTTCCTCCAATCACTTGTGGATCAAGTAATGACTTTCCAGCAAGCCACCGCTACATTCATTTCATTAGGAATTGATAATCTTTAACGACATCTCCTATAGGGTGGTTAGTCAAGATGCGAAACAACAATCTAAATTTTGGAAAAACATCATAATTACAATGAACAACGTACAAATATTAGCATATAAAGTCACCGCAAACAATATTCTAATTTTGGCAGAAAAGTCAACTCGGACTTATTAAGAGGATTCATACCAACCAAGAAGGCAGGAATTCTAACCTCGAGAGGGGTAAGCAGACACGGACAACTTGGGCAGAAGCATGTTCGACAGATAGATAATGGCTTAAGCTCCTGGCAACTACTTAAAAATCAAGGATTGAACCCAATAGGGGACCTTCACGCCGGATCGGGAAGAACGACGCCGTCCTCTGAAAATCAACCCTGTCGTCCTTGATCCTATCCGGCTTGTTCAATGCCACATACCTTCCCAAATGTTCTCGTGAAACGTTCTGTCTTAGAGGCACCAAATAGGTTTAGGAGGCGAGACCTTAGTCTCTTTGGCGATGGAAAGTAGATTTCTTGCGGTAAGGTTAATTTGAGAAATTATGTCAGTAGCTCCCATCACTTCTACATTTTTCTGTTCCGTATCCACATGAAATACTATTCCATCTACTCATAAAAGTTAAAGTTTCTTGGCAGATCATACCCATATTACTTGCTAGAGTAACCTTAAAATGAAAGATAGGATTACGGTGCTTACACTAACAAAAATGTAGATCTCCGGACTAACAAATTACGTATGAACAGCGTGTAATATGTTTCAATGGACCCTCAACGGAAGTCAATTTCTCTCCATTAACCTTAAAGACCATTATAATATGTTTCAATGGACCCTCCACCTTGTATCATTCTAGTCACACATCTTTTCAAATCATACATTTGAGAAGTGTCAATTCCATAAAAAGGGAAATTGTTGTAATAAAATGTTTTTGCAGTTGGAAAATGAATAAAATTGCTTATCAAGGTCAGGTTCATGGAATTAATCAACTATCCATTCACAACTGCATTCTTAGTTCTCCATTTCCTAAAGGTTGGATCCGTCAACTGAGCATGTGGAAAGTACCCATCGATATATCCCAATCTGTCTTTGTCAAGAATAGACATCTCAACAACTTGGGACCATAAGGTATAACTGGTGTTGTCCAACTTAATGCCAATCTATGCAGCGAACGAATCGTTGTTTGATGTTTGGGTTAGAGTGTGATTTTGGGTCAAGACTTGTATCATCTAGGCCGCTAAGTCATTAAGGATGGCAATCGTAGAAAGACTCTCGTCGTGTTGTTGGCGCGCAAATCGGTTTTTTCTCACATAGTATTTGATCAGGTCTAGTTACTTCCTTTTTTAGTTTTTGGATCGAGGTTTGTCATAGCATAAAACCATAGGATCTTTGCTCTGATACTATGATGATTAGAGATGTTTTTCTCTCTTCAATATCTTTTCTGAATAAATACAAAAACATATATAGTTATATAGAGAAATAACAACCAAAAGCTATTTTAGGCTATGCACTATCTTAGGTTAAGAGTCTACTTAATCCTCAAAATAAGAACATTATACAACACAAATTTAGCAACTAATCAGCCCCACAATTTCTCCATTAGTCTTAATTGAAGATTCACGCCGACACTCCCCCTCAAGTTTGTGTATAGATATCACCAATGCTTAACTTGTCAAATGAGTTGTAGAAGATCTTACTAGGGACAACAGTTTTCGGATTTAAATGAGAACCGTACTATCTTGGCACCTAGATTTTGTTTGATCAAATGTTAATCCATCTCAATGTGTTTAGTATAGTCATGTTGGACTGAAAAAATACATAACATTGTATATTGTAAACAGAAAATAATAACTCCAAAAAAAATGATAACAAAATAAATAAATAAGAGGTGAGGTATGGCTAATTGAATCTCCTGAAAACGATTACTTCTTACCAATGATGTTAAGTAGCATCTGAACTATGCATCCCAAGATAAAATACCTTGAACCTATTTTAATTAGCACTATGCAAGTAGAACACACTTAAAGAAAAATTGAAGTGAGAAGAGGTGGGTGATTGAAGGAATGAAGAATAGTTCAAATCTACTAATAGAATTTGAGAAGTCATGTACTAAAGAGATACATTAATTAATGATGTTAAATAAATACATGAATCCCAGAAATATATGAACTGGAGAGATACATGAATTGAGGAGATTAAGTCATTACAAAAAGTGTAATCAAGTTGTAGAAATTATCAAATTGGTATGATCGACTCCTTTTGTTAATTTTGTCCAACTTGGCTAACAAAAAATATCGACATGGCTTATTCTTATTATTTTAGCATAAAGCTAAAATGACGCTATTTCGGTCCAAATCTTTTTCTTTTTTAATCCAAGTTTCATGTAAATTAAATTAGAAAATCATCTAAATCTTAAAAAAAAATAAAAAGCTGAGAAATCAGGCGTAATTTTTCCCTATTTATTTTGTAAAAAAGATTAGCTTATTTTTTAATATAATTTAAATATAAATTCTTATAAAAAATCAAATTTGGATCGAGACATACATTGTTTTAGCCACATCATTACTAGTTGGATAGAAAAAATAATAAGAACAACCAAGCTTAATCAAGTTAGACAAAATTAATAGAAAATTTTGACTACATAAATTTGAAAATTTTGAGGACTTAATTATAAGTTTTGAGATTTAATTACACTTTCTAAACAAACTTCATGACCTTCCATGCATGCAATCCTTAAAACATTTTTGCAAGACGCAGCCCACATTGTCCTATAAAATGATGGAGTGTGCTTGCATGACGGCACCATTACTTTTGATAAGTAACGGTGCAACCTAAGCCATCCATTTTATCTTATCTACTATGGGCAACCAGAACAAAAAATCATGGTTTTGTATTTGTGTAAGAAACGAATCTAATGACATTATTCAAGAAAAGGAAGTCTAAGAGGAATATTGTCATTGTCGAAATAAAATAAATGATATTTAAGAATTCATAAATGAAGAATACTAAATACCCAATGTGCACATAACATAGATACATTGGTCTCTCAATTTTTTTAAGTTTATTTCTTTTACCAAACATTTAGCCATGGACTTGATTTTTCTCCGGTGCCACTTCATTATCCTGTTGTCATGGAATATTTGTAAATAAAAATACACCATAAAATATATGTAGAAAAGGAAAAATATTTTAGGATTTGAGCTCGTAGCCATGGCTGCTTAATTTGAGCTTGCAACAAACAACAATGGGTTTGAGTCGCAAAGCCTGCAACGATCATGTCCTATAGATCCTTTTGAATCATGAAAGTTGAGATCATGGTTGCTCAATTTGAGCTCTTGATTATGGTAACTTAATTGGTGATCATGTAAATAATTACGAACCATAAATTTTATATTGTAATAGGTATTTATTGGTTTTATTCACTTTAACAATTTTCCTCATTTAATTTTTATCATATAAGGAATCTCACTATCATCCTTTTAAAGGGATATTTTCCGTCCTAATTTTCGAATGAAATCGGCTAAGCAATTTAGCCGGTATCTTTGGGAAATCACTTGGCAGGGAAGGCACCGTCTCTTGTTTAAGGGGGACGATGCCCTTACCCGAGCATTACTCTAAAATAATCGAACCCTGCCGACGCCGTCGCCCGCTGAAACCTCCTCCGTCATGTCGGTGGTTGGGAGATGGCGACCGAAGGAGAGAGAAGGAACCGCATATCTTCCTTGGGAACGAGACGGGGCAGGCGAGGAAGACGATCGCGTTCAGGAGGATTTCATCAGCGAATTGCCCGACGCCAAAATCCAAGAAATCTTATTCTTTCTCAGCTTTCAGGACGTCGTAAGGTCCCGCACTCTCTCCAGGCGATGGCGCTCCGTTTCCACCTCCACTCCCTACTTCAATCTCTCCCTGCCCTGTTTCGACAGCCCTCAGAGTCGCAAGCAATTCGTCTCCTCCGTTAGTGAAGCGATGAATCGCTCCACGGCACCGACGGTAGAAAAATTCCACCTTGAAGCTTTCTCTCTCGACGACTGGCGTCGGCAAATTTATGCGGGGCTTCGCTTTGCCATCAGAAACCGCGTGCGCGATGCTTCTTTGAAGACTACTTGCTATGGTTACGTATTACCGCTTTTGGACGCGTGCACTTCACTAGTGAGTTTGCAGGTGACTCGGTGTAAGTCCTGGTCGGCCGGTTTGTCTTCGCTGAAGATGCTGTGCATGGAAGACGTGGGCTTGACGATGAATTTGATCGCGAAAATCTTGCCTGTGCATGGAAGATTTATTATACGGTTTAATAATTATTGAAATGCTATAAATAATTATTGGGCTTGAAATGGTATATCGCGATGGAAGGCGATAAATTTGATCAGATCAATTGAATACATTAAGGTTTAGTGGGTTAAGGGAATCTTCTTTTGTTGGATTTTCTACAACGATCATCATCAAGCGTAGCGCTATGGATAAAGGTTTGTCTGAATCTATTTGTGAAAATCATGAAGATCAAAGATCATTAATATTTGTTATGAATTTTCGCATTAAGAATTATATGAATTGTCTAACACCCTGTTCTAGAGTTGCTGGAGTATGGACGACGTCGAGAGAATCCAGAGTTGGTGATTGATGATTATTCTGTTTGTATTCGCAGATCGTTTAAACTTTTGGTTCCTCGTTTGCTTGTGCTGCGTCTATTGGGTAATATATCTTGCTGGAACTTCATCACATTAGAGGAAATACCTTCCCTGGTTGAGGTTGAGCTTGATCCTGTCCTGCGCATTATTTATTGGGGTTCTTATTCGAAGTACGTTGGTGTGTTGTGGAATCTTATCCACAAACCGCGTCGTGCTCCGAAGCTCACTCTAGGGAGCCGGCACCTTCAGGTGCGAAGTCATTTGCTTGATTTTTCCTTCTCTTCCTGTATTTAAGTTTTCTCATTCCCCTTCATGATAATATGCCCTTTTTCCCTAATGGCTGTTTTTGCCGGTACTAAGAGGGTCTCATTATTTTCCTTTTGTGAGAAGTAAGATTAAGTCTCTTATGTTACGTGACCTATAATGCTGCGAGTGCAAATGAAAAGGGTTGGACTTTCCTATTAGCACTTTTTTTTCCCTCTTTTTGAAACTAGAAGCTAATACGTCTTTATTCGCGTTCCTTTTTCTTTGTAGGTTCTATCAGTTATGCGAGGGAATGGACCGCCTCTTTGACTGCCTTCTTTAACATCAAAATGGCAGAATCTTATATTACGCACATCATTTAGTAATTTGGAGGTCCATGGGATTGCATACTTGCTAGAAAGTTTACCGCACTTGGAAAAGTTTATGGTGCGCTGGACCAATATCTTTAGCTTTGAGGTATGAATCGTCTTTTAACTATTGCTTGCGCTTGATTAAGTTAGTGGATTTTTTCGTAGAAGGCAGCTCTAAAGTTTCTCATTCGTGCTTTTAAACAAGAGAAATAGCCGCATTGTATTCAAGTTTTTCATGCCGCACTGCCAGTTTTAGAAACATTTGCAACTTGCAATTCAACCGTTTCTCCTAGTTATCATACAAAAGTTGGGACACTGGTGAACACCAACCAACCCACCCGCCCAGACTCATGCATTCACAAAGTGATAGTGAATAGATTATCCTAATGCTGACAATGAGATCGATTCATTCAATTTGCCACAAATCTATCCCTAACTGTGGCGAGGTAGATAAGTAACTTTAGTGCTTTCCACAGAAGTTGCTCCATCCATTTGCCGTCTATGTTAAAGTGGGTTACATAACACGGTTATGCTTATTTGCACTTCAGTTTGGCAAGGAATTTCTGGACTGTTTTATCTTTGATGATGAGGGATTTTGGTGTTCACAAAGAAGAATTTTCCGTGTGTGGCAAATCATCTTAAGAGTGTTGAAATCGTCGGGTTCAGCTCTGATTGTTTTAGCTTGAAAAGTGTGCTTCCCCTGCTTATGTTTCTTCTTGAGGAGGCAGTTGTGCCAGAGAAGATCATCAACGCTGAGGCGCCCAAAGTTGATCCAGAGGTACCTATAGAAGCAATTAGCTCTTGGGTTCTGCTTGGAGTGACTGAACTTTTAGCAGGCCACCCAAAAGCTTCAGAAAAGGCTGAGCTCATGGTTAATTATCCTTTCGAGGGATGCCCTGTCGAAAGAGTACACAAGTTGTGAGTCCCATAGCTTTTATTTGGATAGGTGCGGCTTGCCGAAGTGACAAATCTGCTTATTCCTAGACAGCATAGGACCTGTGGGAGTTATGGCAGTATACTGTTATTTGCAAATATGCTTATTTTACCTTTCTTTTTTAGTTGCCTAGTTGGAATTCTTTGGACCACTTAATTTAGACAATCCGTAAAATTGCTGCTCTGGGTGACTTAATTAATGAAAGGAATAAGTATATTAGAAGTCCTAAAACTTATCAAATCCTTAATTTATTATGAAAGTTCAATCAAATCCTGAAAATTTCAAAAAATTATGAGAATGCAGCATGAATCCTCGGGAAATTTTATTTTATTTTTTAAAAAAGAAAGATTTTGCAATCAATCAACATCTCTGACTGATATCTCCAAGTTTAGGCCAAAACTTCAAATCCATTGAACCGCTGTATCAGAGACGTATAAACTTTTTGGCTGGCCGGCTAAGACATTGCATTCTCTTGAAGAAGCATCAATCATCAAAAGTGAGAAGGGATGTTTAGGTTTGAATTTGGAAAGAGATGAGGGGGCCAGACCTGTAAAATCTACCCAAAGGGTCGCTCACCACACTCCCAGCCATAGCAATGCTCAAGGACCTCCAATAGGCCGAATGCCAAGCCTCGACAGGGTGACCAAGCTATTGGAGAAAGAGAGAGCCACCGGCGGAAGCTTTGTAACTGCAGCCAGCCATTCATGGCGCGCAGCACCCGGCCCCCGCTCCTCGTGTTTCACCATCTTTCGGCTTACCCTTTTCCAGTCCTAACCTCTCTCAGAAGGCATCATCGACTATTCCCCAAAACCCCACCTAAGGACGCAATAGAGAAAGCACATGAGCAGATACAAGAGGAGGAGGAAAAGTGAAAGTAGGGTGGGAAGCAGAGAGGGAAGGAACCATGTGTCGGGCACGGCAGAGGGAGAGGTGCTCGTGCTGCCCTCCCTGACATGGAAAGCCAAAGTCTCCTTCCTCTTCATCGTCGTCTCCGTCTCCGTCGTCGCCTGCAGCAGCGGAATCCGGCCGGCGTTCCCCCGTCGCCCCGAAAGCTAGAGCAGGCAGAGGAGGAGGAGGATGGAGAAAATCCATGGGGAGAGGAAGCGTCGTAAAAGCTTTTCGTACCGTCGTCCTTTAATATGCATGTGGCGAGCGTGAATACAGGGAGTCGGTGGAAGGGACCAAAAAGCTAGGCTGGGAAAATAAAAGAAAATGGGCCGGGCTGGCTTGCCCTCGGCCCGGTTTCGCTTTTCTTTTTTATTTTTAAATTAATTATATTTGATTTTTAATAAAATTATATTTCTATCGATGCAAATGCTCTCAACACCAATATGCAGCGCATGTGACTCAACTATTGCCCAGTCAAAAAATAAAAAAAAAAATAAATTCCCATCGTTTCAACCTCCTGGGCAAATGTCCATTGTTCTAAGTTAGGCAAATCATAAAATTCTAATCAGTTTGAAAATCCGAGAGAGACTGCGAGCGACAAAACTCCACCGTGCAACCTCAGTCTCATCAACCCAACGCCCACGCCATGCGAGCTGTGCAATCTCTACACTAAACTACTCCATGCTACCCCTTAATCTTTATCACAAGACCCTGTTGCAGAATATGTTCAGCTTGAAACATACAGCTTATACACTACATCCCTGGTGGGAACCTATCACTATAATCCAAACGCGAAATTACTTTGCAATTGGCTGCCACGAGCAATGGTAATGAGATATCTAATTTACCGTCCGTCAACTTGGCATATGCCAAACTGAATAATGGGGTGAAAACAACTTTTGGACTGATTGCACACAAAGGGGCACAAGGATCTACCCAACTTGATTTAGAGTTTATTAGATAAAATTTAAAGTTCTTAGATCTAAATACTATAAATTTTAGAATTTGAACTCTTCCGATTTAGATCTAGAAATTTAATAAACATGTTTTTGGAGATTTGATACCATTTTGCTCTATCTGTGTATATGTCATTTTCCTCTTGCTTAATTAGTAATTGCAAGAGCTCTAACATCTCACTGAACCATGAAGAATTGCTCTTCTAAATGTTAAATTGGTGTGTGTTCAACCTGGTTTAGTTGTCTCCTTACGATAATGGTGAAAAGAAAGTCGAATCGAAGTGTACATCGCCAACTAGTAATATTGACAATTTAGCTTGATAAATCTATTATTGTGACACAAGTGTATGTTTAATCATGCTGATACTCTATTGATCCTCCTTGTTAATGTAGCATTCTAAGCTTTGCTCTATTTTGATTCGCTTTGCCATGAAATCTATGTACTTCTCATGCATTATTTTTAGCAACAAATACAATTTTCATTCGATAAAAAAAAAAGTATATGGTTCATTGTTGTCATTTCATTTTAAATTCAAACCCTAATAAAAGAAAAACTACGTCAAATAAAATTGAATGTGTCATATTTAAAAGAACAGCCCTTTTGCAGTGACTTTTTAGCTTTTATAAATCTTGTAGCGCACTCATTTTAACTTTTCTTCAATGTAAAACGCTCGAACCTTTTAAAATTTATCTTTCACTGACAACTAAAGACATGTAATTTTTTCCTAAGATTTCAAAATTTTAATAATATCTTAAAATTTTTATAGGAAAATCATAAAAAAAAGACATCACTGTTAGAAGTTGCAACTAACAAACCTTGACGAAAGCTTTATCACTTTATAGCCAAGGGTAAAATGGATCTCATACCATAACTTCCATCATCCACATCGGAGCAAATGATCCCAAGGAAAACTCCTCGTTGGTTTCACTCTCGTGCTCGGTCAGGGGGCGGAGAGATTAGTCCTTAATTCACGTACTGTCTATGCAAGTGCTCATCTACCGTGCTCGCAGGACTCGTTCAAAGCAATGCAACTTCACCTTGAAAAGAGGCGATCCACATTTCACGTGTCAAGAGGACCGATTATATCTACCAGTCATTGCAACTCGTGCGAAGCCAAGAGCAGTAGTACCATAAGAATCTCAACACACCTAATTATTATATCCATACATACGCATTTAGAATAGATAAATTAGCAGCACTGGAGCACAGCCGCATGCTTCAGCCTGACATCGGCAACAAAATTGTTGGAAGCTGTGAGTTTCTGATGAAGAATAAACATAGCAAAAAGCATACCATTGTCGGTCTACTATAGTAGATGCATGCGCTCCACATAAGACTGAAGCAACCATCTATTGAGTGGTTCCCCACACCCGATGAAACAGCCAGAGTTGCCATTCTCGGTGAAAAAGGGGAAGCTGAATATGTTCAGCAGCTCCTGCACGGCAATCCTCACCAGAGAAGTCCCCGTCACCCGGCTGCGCCGACCCCACCCAGTAACTATGTCAATCCGGTGTGGGCTCCTTCCTGACATAAGCATCTGCCGACGAAACCAAGCAAGGGTCCTTGAAAGTGCTGTCACAGCAGTGCCATCTGACATTACATGCAAGTTTATAAGCCAATACATTGAGCTTTTCTCTCTGACGACATCTGGATACACATTATTCTCAGCAGCCACTTCCCAAACAGAGCCAGCCTCCTCTTTGAGCCCGGACTTGTGTAGGAAGTCCACGACTGCATCCACAAGTCCCCTCTTGCTCTCTCTATCCTCGCTATGCATCAGTTCCAAGAACCTGCTCATGTGATCCCTCACATTTTGGCCATCTGGTCCAGCTGCTGGCATGGACAGCAAGAACATGTGTGCTGGGTGGCCTGTTATTGCCATGAGCTGGCAACAGGACCCCATGTCCAACGGCGATTCAGCTTCTGTACAGCAACTGAGAAGCAAAGTGTAAGTCTGGAGAGACGGATGTAAACCTAAAGCCAGCATGCTCTCCAGGAGGTGAAAAGCATCTGATAGCTTGTGAAGCCTAAGGAAGGTCCCAAGCAACGAATTGCAAGTGGGTACATTTGGGCGCAGGCCCTCATTCAGCATGGTCTGATACCATTCCCAGGCCTTGTCAATGTTACCAGCCTTCCCCCACAAATCCACCAAGAGACCATATACTGGCTCGTCTGGCACCCAATTCTTCTGCCTCATCTCAACAAAAACTGCTTCTGCTTCCTCAAGATACCCACAATGGCCGAGCACTTCCATAACAATGCTGTAAGTCACTTTGTCAGGTTCATATCCAGCATTTTGCATGTCCCGATAGAGCTGCAAAGAATTCTCATAGTTCCTTGCCTTTGCCTGCAAAGCAATCAAGATGTTATAGGTGACTAGGTTAGGAGCACAACCATGATCAACCATCTCATGGAACAAACGGTTGGCATCAGCCAGATGGCCAGCTTTTCCAAGGCAGTTAATCATCACACTGTAGGTGAATGTGTCAGGAGAAAGACCAGCCATCTGCATTCTTTGATACATTTTCATCGCAATATCAAGAAACCCAGCTTTTGCATGAATGTCAATAAGTGTGCTGTAAGTGACACGATCTGGTTCACAACCCGCTGCTTGCATTTGATTAAAGACATTCATCGCATCATTCAGGTAATTTGCTCGGCCATAACTATGAATAAGCCGATTATAAGTCACCACATTTGGCTGGCATCCATCCCTCACCATTTGCTCAAGCAATTTGTTTATTGCACCAAACTGCTTGGCACGACCAAGGATGCCAATCATCGTGGTATAAGTATGCCCATCATGCTTGTATCCAGGCTGCTGTTTCAACCAGTTGAAAAAGCCAAGAGCAACTTTATGGTCTTGTAGTTTCTTGAGTACTTGGTTTGCTTGATATGCATCCATTGCATAATTTAGCTGTCGCAGAGCCTCCTCCGTCGCAGAACCCCACTCTTTCTGCAGCAATATGCGGGAAACACTTTCTACAATATGAGCGGCATTTGAAAAATGCCTTGGAGTTGGAGCAATTCCTGAAAGCACTCTAGTATCTTTTGATGGTCTATTGAATCCTTCTACAGAGTACTCCACAACCTTCCTTTCAGAAGAATGAATAGAACTAGTAGTTGACGCAGACCTATCTGGATATGCTTTTGGCTTCTGAGAGTAATGGGTATTTCTTCTCTTATTGTGAGTATCCGAATATACATTTCTTGTATTTTCAACATTATTTCTAGCCCCAGCATCATAAACACCTCTAAAACCTTCAAAATTAGATCTCCCACCTTTCTCCCCTCTATCATGGGCATAATTATAAGTAGAAGTATCTGAAGCAGCTACTGTGTTGGCTGATGATTTTGGACGAACCTTTGGGAAGTTCTCTCTCTTGACGGATTTCACATTGGATGATTTTACATTCGCAGCTGGCCTGCTTGGATCAACCATACAGCTTTTGGGCAAGTTCAAAATGCCACTATCTGAGCTGGGAACCTTATAATTTACCAGATCAGATAGGATATTTACCGCTGCAATGCCTGCCCTAAAAACCTGATCAGCCATGAGTGGTGCTGAGTTCCCTGCATCCCTTTGGGAAAGGTTCGCATCACTTGCATAACTGACAGACTCAGATTTCTGCAAGATAGGAACAGATGCAGCATTTGGTAAGAGACTCGAGTGCTTAACATTCTCAGCTTTACAAGGGCCCACATATTTAGCAGGATCTCTTGAAGTCAAAGCTCCCACTCTTGCTGAAGCTTTGGACACAAAGGTAGCTGATTCTTGTGGAAAAGGAACATCGGTAGTTGTCTGTTGTCTTCTCGGGATGCAGGTTTCATCTTCTGAGCATGAGCAGGAGCTTCCATCTGTGGTGCCACAACGTGAACCACTGACAAAAAAGGATCTTGCACTATTGGAGAGGTTATATATCTGCTTTGCCCGTAACATAGCTGTATATCTTGTGATCCTTCAGACGAATGTCAAGATGATACAAGTCAGCCCCAGATGTTGAGATGATACAAGTCAGCCCCAACTGACCAAAAAGGACCTTGCACTATTGGGGAGGTGAGAGATCTGCTTTGCCCATAACCGAGCTGTGAATCTGGTGATCCTCTAGAAGAAAATTTTAAGATAATGTAAGTTAGTTACGACTTTCCATAAAACATGATGTGATCATCAGCTTTATTGAGCAATACAGGATAATTTTATCAACTTGGATCCCAAGTAAATAGCATTTTTTATCTAGAGTTTTACAAGTCAAACAGTGTGAAGGAACTCATGCAGAGAAGCATTACTAGATTCACAAAATGGAAAGATAAGAACCTAATATACTGTATGAAGTTGACAATATATGCACGCAGGGAAGTTTTCAAGTTGACCAGAATCCAGATCCAAGAGGAACATTGATAACTATGAGGAAAGTGTCCCTTTAGAAAATTTAAGACTGAGGTAACATCGGAATCTAATGTTCTCAACATTGACAACCATGTAGTGCATATTTCACTTGTAACATAGCAAAAAAGTAGCAATCAAATTCATGGAAGCAATCAACAAGCATGCTGGAGCAGAATGGTCGTTGACAAGTTATCCCATGAATGTGGGAGCAATTTACTGCCATATGGTCATCCCTTTAAAATCATGGATAACCGTTATTCAAAAGATGCAAAGTTAACTTCATAGTCCATATGGAACATTTCACGGTTCGATGGCAGAAGTGAGCAATTACAAGGTAAGGGCAGCTTTTTCACAGAGCCAAGAAAATTCGGCATATGGGTGAACACATCTACCTAGACTTTCTCACATCCTTGAGATTCAGCTAAAAGCAACTAGTAACTAAAGTCTTCATACCCCCAATAACAGCAGCCTCCGCGGTTACAAATTTCCCACTTTCCATGTATCCTCCACAGCCATGGACATCCAGTACGAGAATTCGAAAATCATCCCACCAATTTCCAAAATCGATCTCCACTTCAACGATTCTCAAGTTTGAACCCAAAGGAACTACCTCTAGCGGGGGCAAACAAGAATGACTGGATATCATCTGACCTGCTCTTGCAATTCCAGATTCTTGACATTTTACCGTTACTCAGACCATCAAGACACCAAATTTACAATCCAAGAATCATACTTTCTTCCAGAAAACTCGCCCAAAGAACCTCGTAAAAACAAAAGATCGGCAATGAACCACTCATATCCCATCGAACCCGCAACCTCGTTCTCCGGACCCGGACAAGCGCCACTCACCAGGAAGCAAAGAAGATTCCATTTCTAAACGCGCGCTCGCTGACCAAAAAGCACCGAACAACCGTAAAGTCAACCCGAGACAAGCAAGACGCCGCCGATCAACGGAACAATCGCGCGCTCGGACGAACCGAAGCGGGCAAAAATCAGCAGCGGCGTCCAACGACGCGGAGTCCAGTACAGAGAGGAGGAGAGAGAGAGAGAGAGAGAGAGAGAGGGAGACCTGAAAAATGCGGGGCTTCCTCCGGTCAGCGCACGGCGGCGAGCGAGAGCTCCATGGAGAAGGGGGGAGTCCTCTTCCCCGCGCCGTCGGCCGGTAAAAAGCTTCTCTTTTCTTCTCCGAGCAAGCTGGGTCCAAGACTCCAAGAAGAGGAGGAGAGAGAAAGAGAGGGGCTGCGAGGTGAAAAAGTTTGACGTACTGCTTCACCCACGAATCGGGCTCTTCTTCTGTTTCTCTTTTCTTTTGCGTGATTTTATATCGACGGGCGGGGGCGGGGCGGGGGGGGGCTGACGTTTAACCCTACTTTTTTGGGTGCACGGGCTCGCGCGACCTACTGAGGCCGACCGATCGACACGTGGCGCGTCGCGGTCGTGGTTTCCACGTGACCGGCCGGGGGGCTTTTGGTTTTGCTTTCCCACTGTAGCGGAGCGATCATCCGGTGGGCGGGAGCGCACGGGCGGCCCGGTGGAGCGGCCTGTACGGCAGGTCCTCAGCCGGATGATCGGATTGTCCCCCAAGATCCGCGCGAAGTCAACTCTATCCATTTTTTTTTCCCTCTTTGTCGGTTATTTACTCGATTTTCCGGGGATTTTTCTTTTTGAAAACAGAATATACATGTACGTTTGTGTAGTGATCTGAAAGTGCTTAAATTACTTCATCTAAACTCCTAAAATAGTGGAGTATTCCATCCTTAGGTGGGGATGAGAAATATTTATTTAGGAATTCGAATAATCTTAATGATTAATACCTTAAAAAATTTCAAATTGATACACTTGTGATAAATTTATCCAAAATTATTTTTTTATCGCCAAAAATCCAAAATTGGCATATTTTCGACAAATTTACTAAAAATTGGTACACTTATAACAAATTTACCCTCTATTAGTTTTTGTTAAATTTTACTGTCAAATTATTAAATTAAATGACACGTGACAATTTCAATTTGGGATTTTACGCTCTGTTAATCACAGTTTACAATTTTTGTTATTTTTTTGTTGTATTAATCCAATTTAACGGAGGGTATATTATTTACAAATTTACTAGTTTTGGATTTTTTGTAGTCGAATAAATTAGTTTATGATAAATTTGTCATAAATGTATCAGTTTATGGTTTTTTTATAATCAGTTGGGGTAAATTTGTCACAGGTGTACCGGTTTGGGGTTTTTCATAGTTAAAAAAATGATTTTGGGCAAATTTGTCACAAGTGTATCGGTTTGGAGTTTTTCAAGGTATTAACCCTAGCCTTAAATAGGGAAGATAAATAATTGTACATGTTATCTTCAAATGAGACTACCGCCAAGTAGGCTAGTGTGTGTGTATATATATATAAAAACAATCAACGTAACAAAAAGTTCATGAGCATTATCACGAAAATTTCATGTCATTTTCGATGCTTTTTCATAAGAGTTCACCTTGCAAGCTTGTGCTTGTGTTCAAACTCCTTGTCACGGGGAAAGAAGTCAGTGGGCAATTTTGTCACGGCACCACCACGCTCTTTCTATTATATATTTTTTTTAAAAAGGGACGCATTCCTTGGTATTCTATGCAAAAGTTCCCATGATGAAGTGGACATAGGCTAATCACTTTACAGGGAAAATCAATTAAGCAAATGAACAAAATAATTGAATAAGCTTTTCAAACTTTATTGATGACGCATGTGCACACAATACATTATTGATACGTCCGATGGATTGGGTATAACATGCTTAATATATCCGTTAAATATGTTTTGAATGTGCTATATGAAATATCTCTTTATGCTCGCCAGATCCATCACAATCCTACTTGGCCTCAGGGCTCCGTTGTTTGGACTAACCTTGAAGGATGGGAGGGTCGCATTGGTGGAGGACGAGATGGAAGCCATGGCACGAGTCGCAGGGTGCGCAGAGAGTAAGGAGATGTTTGTTATTTCTTAAAAATGGTCCAACATTTCCACAAACTAATTTTTTATCTTTATCTTGTGATGAGTGCTATCTACCCTGTCGTCTCGGTACAAGAGAGACCAAGTCAAAGCTCATTTCTCTTGCTTTTCGACGGAAGAAAACTCCATCTTCCATTCTTTAATTTAATATACATTTTTCACGGTAGTCCTTTCCTCCAATGGGATCACGCTATGATTAAGTTAATCCCACCCAATGTTCAAGCAAGGTTTAAGAGCTTCTTGGAAACTAAGCACCCCTAATCTTCCACGCGTTTTCAGACAACAAAGCCAATCAATCAATCAATCAAAGCTTGAGCAACTATGTTATGCCCTCCACGAAACACTTTTATTTCGCTTTTGCATCTATTCTGTTCTATTCTATTCAATAAATTTTACATATATTTCCTTTCCCTGGCACAGTCAAATCAGGGCGCCTCTCGTTACTTCGTTCGACCAGGTCGCCCCAGACCCCACGCCCTTCATCGTCACCGCTGATGGCCCTTTCAGCATCCAACGGCTGCGATCTCGCCCGCGCGACGAGGGATTCGGAGAGGATGCCCGCACCAGAGGACTATCGCTGGGGGAGAGCAGCTGTCGACGTGGAGCGAGGGTGGCCTCAAAAAAAGGGACATCTCGATTCTTGCTCTTCAAGCAAAAGATCCTTCTGGGAATGTTGAGAGGAGGCGCTTCCGTGTTCAGAAATGAGCCACTTGTCCAGCTCATCGTCCGCCGCGCCCCCCTGGCCCATGTGGGGGCCCAGTTAGACCATATGCCGGTGGTTCTGTTTGGGCCTTCGAGTATCAAAATGGGTAGCATTCGGCCCGATACCGTTGTAGGATCTAAGAAACCGGGAATCTTTCTTTTCTGTTTGATGATCGAGACTTGATTATCCGGCAGCCCTATTTTCATCCCTATTCTGGCTAAAACACTCATTTTTTTCAATTAATTAACAGAAATACCCTCCCCCTTCTCTCTTCAATTTGTTGTTTCTATTTTTATCAGGCTAAGGGAAAAAAATTGAATTTATTTCTATCACCTCTTTTATAATATCAATATACAAATGATATATTACACCCAACAAGATATCATCTTATTTTGTATCATGTTATCACTTTGCCTAGAGAAAATTATTAACTATAATTTAGCGTTTCGCAAAACGCTTTATTTTGCCTTTTCCCTCAATTCTGCTGTATTCAATAAATTTTACATTTATTTCCTTTTCTTGCACAGTTAAATCGGGGCCTGTATTTGCCATTGTGTTTGACCAAGCCGCCCAGCCCCCACCCCCACTTAAACGCACTACCGTCGACCGTCTCGGCATCCAACGGTCGCGATCTTACGAGCTCGAAGAAGGGATTCAGGAAGACGCCGCAGCGGAGAATTACCACCGGGGAGTAGCTGCCGACGTGGAGCAAGGACGGCCTCAAAATAAAGAGATCTTGATTCTTGCTCTTCAAGCAAAAGATCCTTCCGAGAATGTTCGGCGTGGTGCTACTGCCTTGAGAAAAGAGCCACTTGTCCAGCTCATCATCTGCCGCGCGCCGCTGGCCCATCTAGTGGCCCAGTTATACCATGGGCCGGGGTTCTCTTTGGGCCTTCAATTATCAAAATGGTCAGGTATTCGGCCCGATGCCATTGTAGGATCTAAGAAACTGGTAATCTTTCCTTTTTTGTTTGATGATTCAGTGGCACAAGCGTAGATACTCGATTATCTTGAAAAGTTATACGACGCACCAAATAAATTTTATGAACCGGCTAAGTTGCGACGTTTGAGCCCTAGAGTAGTTTCCACGAAGGAAAGTAGTAATCTTTACAAGTCCTTTTAAGGATTCTTATTTCGTTCATCCCATAGAGAAAAAAAATGATTTTGCATAGGATGTACCCATACAAGACCCATGATGTTAGGTAGAGATATTTACGCCATATTAATGGTTAAATGTAATGCGTGCAAACTTGTTGCATTATGTGGTTGTGAAGGAAAATGAGTTTGTTATTGTCCAATAATTTTGTTGGGATAAGTATGTCGATGATTTTCTTCTTTTCGAAAATCAAAATCAGGCTGGGCAAGCATCAAGATCTATGCATGCGACATGGATCGAGACACTAAACACGGATAGAAGATCTTCATGCTGTTAATTGCGAAGAGAGTCTTGAGTTGGGCCAATTCCAGAACACAACATCATTTGCTTGTGTAGGAGCATGTCATGGTGACTTGATGATCATTTGACCTTTTAGCTTGTCGGGCTCAAAGCTTCTTCTAGACCCATGACAATAATGTCTTCCATAGGAAGCCACATCCATTGGCTTGTCGTCGGAGCACACGAAGTAGCACAAATGACCAATATAATGAAGAGAATGGAGGCTTACTTTGAATGCGTTCATTTTGAGAAAAATGAATAATTTGAAAAGTATTTTCTAAGAATAATCATCCATATTACTTACAAAAACGAATTAAAAATTATTTTTACCGTTTATGAAACTATTTAGGTATATATTGTTGTTAATAATGAAAAAAATTACTAAATGATTATTTCAAATGAAACAAGCAATTATTTTAAGAAATTTTTTTCATAATCATTCATTCTTTGAGAAACAAATGAAGCCTTTTATTTTCTTTGTGTTATATAAAAAAAATTGACTTTGCATAATCCCCAAGTTTGATAGTGAATGATCTTCTCCATTCACGTCACCTCATCAAGTTCTTGCATTTCAATCACACAAAAATAATAGCCAGATAAATTCACAGTACATGAGGACCGTCATGAGATTTTATTAGATCTGTCCCTGATTCAACATATATAATATGATCGACCAATCTTAAATTGTTGCTAACTCACGATGATATACAGTGGCATGTTTCTATCGATCGACCTTATCTAAAACCTCCTGTAGCGAAGAAACGATAGCCACTAGCCAGGACATAAAGTCTTCTGCTTCTGCGCTTCTTTCCAATTGAACTTTTAGTAATTGCGTGCATGCATTGCCTTGGCAATAAAGTCCTCTCAGAAGGTAGCAATTTACGAGTTCTCATCGTTTCAAAAAGAAAGAAAAAAGCCCCTCCATCGCTTTCCCTCTCTTTTTTTTTTTTTTTTCATCTTAATATTTCTAGGTATTAAATATCACGGTTGGATAGATCGCAAATGGTTAGTATAACATTAATGATCATCAATAAGAGTGTCACATGCAATTTAACATGCTAATTTTGTAGACCATTTTATATCTGACTTGCCTGTAAGAAGAGAGGTGTTAAGACATCACACATCGTTTGTTTGTGGGGTCGGCCTTTCTTTACTTATTAGTTTAAGTTTTTCAGTTAAACATTTCAATAGTTGTAATTGATCGCTAATGGGAATCACTCAATATTTAAGTTGTGACCTTTGAAAAATAGTACATAAGAAAAAAGAAGTAGCAAATATGCAGATTCGGATTACATTCCTGATTAGTTCATCTCGAAATAACGATTGATTATTTAAGCAATTTCATGAAGAAGTGAAATTCTAGTAGGCATTGTATTTACTTTGGGGGCTAAGCAAATTTGTAATGCTTCTCAAACAAAAGTTCATGCACTAGATTATTTAAGGGCCTCAATAACTTTGTCCTCGGTAGAATGTCAAATGACAAGTGCTTTTAGTTAGTTGATTGTGAATCTCTCTCTCTCTCTCTCTCTCTCTCTCTCTCTCTCTCTCTCTCTCTCTCCATACGATAAATAGATTTCTTTCTTAAGTTTATTGATTTGTGAAAAGCAAAAGGATAGATTTATTTTTCGAAACCGAAAACGAATTTATAAATGCGAAATTTATTGTACAATCTGTAATCTCATAGTATTGCTCGTCCTGCACAATCCCATGACTATGACACTCCACGTATATTCATGAGCCCCAAATAAGTTACATAAATTCATTTGGTTGGTACCTTCGGACTTCATATTGCAGCCCTAATTATTTTGTGAGATACCAAATTATTTATGTGATTTCGTGAGTCTTAAAAACTCAATAATTGTTATTTACGTTTCATCCAATGACTCATGACCATCCAAGGCTTGTTTGCAGTAACGATTGCAAGAGACCATGGCATTGGATCAAATTGAAAGATAAGTGACCTACCTCACAATATCTAGTTCATGCCTCAAACTTTCATCTTCATAGAATATAGTTCGCCTACTATTTGTGCCACTATTGATGATGAATTCGATTATAAGTTGTTGCAAGTTTTAGCTGACTAAATATTGCGAGTTCGTTGCTCACCTTATTACAGACACGTTAGGGTTTCACATGACTTGTCTGCCTTTTCTCCTTGGGATGCAAGATGCTCGGCATAAAGTTCGAGATAGTCCACAGATGTTCTTTCATGAGGTGCAGCATCGTCACCACGGAGAAAAAACAATTTGGTTGGACCGTTGGTTGGATTGCATCATCGAAAAACTTCAGCATCTGACTACAAAAGTGAGGGCCCGAGTGACGTGTTGACTGGAATGATGATAAAATTAGACTTCGGTGGCAGCTTCCTTGGATTGCTATTATCATATCATATCCAGTGCACTTTCACCACCCTTGGGATGGTTTTAATTGTTTCGCGATCCTTTTAGACTCCCCACTTGGACGTTCCAACCGCTTATAGAAGAAAAATTGTCTGCCTTCTTGGACAGCAATGGCGACCTGTGGTCCACCAAAAGCTTCAACCTGCCAGATTGAGACAAACAATTGTAAAGATTTCCAAATTGAATTACGACAGAATCTTCCAAACCGTGTTATCTTTCACGAGAAATATCCACATGAGAGAGAGAGAGAGAGAGAGAGCATTACGCCTCCCGATCAAGAGGGGGTGGAAGGAAAATTTGGCAGGTGAGATTAGGAAGTGGCATCAAAATTCTGCTCCCACTCAATAATTAAGTGAATTCTACCATTCACATTGACTATTTGGTGACCATTGCAACCCTATAAACTACTTATAGAAAAACACATCTCATCTTGACTCTTACAGATTCTAGTCACATGCCAAAAATTATTGAACCGAAGGTGAGAATGGTGGAATAGAAAGAAAGCATTTGATGTGCTTTTGGAAAAGCAACTTTGGGATAGAAAAGTTTACAGACAAAGTATAAATGGATATTCCACCAGTTAAGGATAAAAAAAACTATAAAAAATTTGTAGGTTCACCATCAACAAATTGGATAAATAGCTTGAGGTTTTTAAGACTCACTATCAACCAATTGGATAAAAAATCAAAGAAATCGCTCACTTGAGAGATATTCATGTGTTATCAAATCAAAATTGTATCCTTTGCTTGTTTATGCGCATGTCATGGTGACTTGGATGATCAATTTGACCCTTTAGCTTGTTGGGCTGAAAGCTTCTTCTAGACCCATGATAGCAATGTCTAGTTGTCTACCGTATGAAGTCACATCTAATGGTGCACAAATGACCAATATAATGAAGAGAATGAAAGCTAACTTTGAACCTATTTGTTTCATGGAAAATAAATGATTTAAGAATAATCACCCACATTGTTCGCAAAAATGAATGAAATAATATTTTTTAGACATAAATTTTTGTCAATAATGAAAAAAATATTGATTGATTATTTCAAACGAAATAACTACTTATTTAAAAAAAAAAACGCTTTCTTAATCATTTATTTCTTGCAAAACAAATGGAGCCTTTAATTGTTTGTGGTATATAAAAAAAATTGACTTCGCATGATCTCCCAATTTGACAGTGAATGATATTCTCCATTCGCATCGCTGCATTAAGTTCTTGCATTTCAATCATACAAAAACCAATAATCGGACTATAAGTACTGTAATGAGATTTTATTAGATTTGTCCCCTGATTCAACACATGTAATACGATCGACAAATCTTACGTTGATGCTAACTTACGATGATATACAGTGGGTTTCCATCAACCAGCCCTAATCCAAAACCTCCTATAGCGAAGAAAACGATAGCCACTAGCTAGGACATAACGTCCTCTGCGCTTCTTTTCAATTGGACTTCTAGCAATTTACGAGTTTTCATCATTTCAAAATAAAAATAAAATTGGAGAGGCTCTCTCTCTCTCTCTCTCTCTCTATTTTTAATAATGCTAATAATTAAATATTACGATTGAATAGATTGCAAATAGCCACTAGTCAGGACATAACATCCTCTGCGCTTCTTTCCAATTGGACTTAAATGGAGAGGCTCTCTCTCTCTCTCTCTCTCTCTCTAAATTTCAATAATGCTAATAATCAAATATTACGATTGAATAGATTGCAAATGGTTAGGATAACATTAATGATTATCAATAAGAGTGTCACATGCAATTTAACATGCTAATTTCGTAGACCATTTTATATCTGATTTGTGCATGAAAGGTGTGTTAAGATTTGTACATCATTTGTTTATTGGGTTTTTTTTTTATGTCTTTATATACATATGATATTCCTTTACTTATGAATTTAAGCTTTTTGGTTGAACATTTTAGTAGATATGATTGATTGACAATAAGAATAACTCAGCATTTTTAAGTTGTAACCTTTGAAAAACAGTGCACAATAAAAAAAAAAAGGAGTAGCTGATAGGTAGATTCAGATTATGTTCCTGGTTAGTCCATCTCGAAATAATGATTGATTATTTGAGCAATTTCACGAAGAAGTGAAGTTCTAGTAGGCATTGTTTTTGCTTAGGGGACTAAGCAAATTTGTTATGCTTCTCAAGCAAAAATGCATGCACTAGATTAATTGAGGGTCTCGGTATCTTTGTCCTAGGTAGAATGTCAAATAATAAGTACTTTTACTTAGTCGATTTTGTATCTCTCTCTACATACGATAAATAGATTAATTTCTTAAGTTCATTGATTTGTGAAAAGCAAAAGGATCTATTGATTTTTTCAAAACCCAAAACAAATCCACAAATGTGAAATCTATTTTACAATCTCTAATCTTGTAGTATTGCTCATCCTGCACAATCCTTGACTACGACACTCCTCATATATTCGTAGCCCTAAAAAAGTTACATAAATTTATTCGATCGGTACCTCCAGACTTTATATTTCAGCCCTCGTTCCTTCGTAAGATACAAGATTATTTATGTGATTTCGTGAATTTTAAAAGTTGATATTTTCATTTAAGTCTACTCAATAATTATCATGTACGTCTCGTGCAATGACTCATGACCATCTGAGGCTTGTTTGCAGCAACCATTGCAAGAGACCATGGCTTTGGATCAAATTGAAAGATAACTCACCTACCTCACGACATCTAGTTCACGCCTCAAACTTGCGTCACTTTCATAGAATATGTTTCGCTTACTCGTGCCACTGTTGATGATGAATTCGATTAAGTTATTGCAAGTTTTAGGTGATTAGAGACTGCGAGTCCCTTGCTCATTTGATTACAGACACGTTAGGGTTTCACGTGACGTGTCTGCCTTTCCTCCTTGGGTTACAAGACGCTCGGCAAAAGGCGCGAGAGAGTCCACAGATGTTCCTTCACGAGGTACAACATTATCACGGAGAAAAAAAAGTTGGTTCGACTGTTGGTTGGATTGCATCACCGAAAAACGTCAGCATTTGGTCACGAAAGTAGGGCCCGAGTGACGTGTTGGCTGGAATCACGATAGGATTAGACTTTGGCGGAAGCTTCATGGGATTGCTATTATAATATCATATGCAGTGCATTTTCATCAGCCTTACGATGATTTAAACTTTTTTTTGGTTCTTCCGTACTCCCCACATGGACGTTTCGGCCACTCACGAAAGAAAAAATCTCTGCCTTCGTGGACTCTTAAGCCAGCAATGACGCGTCCACCAAAAGCTACTGACACCCCTAAAATTATCAGATTGAAACATACCGTAAATACTCTTTTAGTATCGGTCATATTTTATTGTTGACGTTGTGGACATATTCAATTGCAGTATAAAAAATTCAAATAAGACATGTCATACAGTATAAGCAAATTTGTTATGCTTCTCAAACAGAAATGCATGCACTAGATTATTTAAGGGTCACAGTAGCTTTGTCCTAGGTAGAATGTCAAATGATAAGTGCTTTTAGTTAGTTGATTGGGAAACTCCCTTCCTCCCTCCCTCTACATAGTCTAAATTTCTTAAGTTTATTTATTTGTGAAAAGCAAAATGATAGAATGATTTTTCAAAACTGAAAACAAACTCATAAATGTGAAATCTATTTTACAATCTCTAATCTTGTGGTATTGCTCGTCTTGCATAATCCCTTAACTACGACACTCCATGTGTATTAGTAAGCCCTAAATAAGTTACGCAGATTCATTGGGTTGGTACACTTGAACTTTATATTACTGCGCTCATTCTTTAGTAAGATAGATTTCGTGAATCTCAAAAGTTGCTCTTTCGCATTCAAGTCTACTCAATAATTGTCATTCACTTTTTGTGCAACAACTTGTGACCATCCGAGGCTTGTTTGGAGCAATGATTGTAGGAGACCGCGTTGGATTAGATTGAAAGATAAACTCACCAACCTCACAGCATTTAGTTTAGGCCTCAAACTTTCATCACTTTTGTAGAATGTGTTTCACCTAATATTTGCACAACCGTCGTTGATGAATTCAATTAAGTTACTGCAAGTTTTGAGTGATTAGAGATTGTGAGTTTCTCGCTCACCGGATTTAAAATACGAAGAGAATTTGTGACAACAGGAGTCGTCCACCATTGCCTTCATCACAACATGTAGTTCATGTTAGACAAGTACATGTATAATAATGTTCATTATCCAATCTTAAGTGACATTCAACCGAAGAAAACTTGTTGGAAAGCGACATTAAAACATGAAAAACAATTGGTTGGATTACATCACACGGAAACTTCGACATCTGCCTAAAAGGCAAGACCCTAGTGACATTTTGACTCAAATGATTCTAGAATGAAGACTTTCGTGGTGCTTCCTGGGATTGCCATTATAATATCAGATCCAAAGCATTTTCAATGATATGATTGCCATTAAAGTCAACAATGACAACCGGTGACCCACCAATGATAAACCCCAGTCCCACCGACAACTTCATTCATGAATTTCGTAGCAATGACAATACATTCTTTCCTCCCTTTTTTGCCCGACTCTTTGTTCTTAAGACTGTCGGCTTCCCCATTGTCCAAGTTCAGAAGTGATCACAACGTCAATGCGTCGGCTTGTCATCGGAGCATACAAAGTTGCATAAATGACCAATATAGTGAAGAAGATGAAATATATATATTGGTGGTATCCCAATAATTGTAGCCTACCCAAGGACCATCTTGAGATTCTATTAAATTTGGTTCCTGATCGACCAATTTCAATTAGCGAAGAAACCGACAGCCAGGACACAAAGTGCTCTGCGCCTTTTTTCCAATTGAAATTTCAACAATTGCGTTGGCAATAAAGTCCTCCCCCCCCCCCCCCCCTATTTCTCTCTCTCATAATGGTAGGCAACAAATATTAAGATTGGGTAGATCACAAATGGTAATGTAAATAAGTGGATAATATTAATGATCATCAATAAAAGCGCAATTTAGCATAGTAATTTTGTAGAACATTCTTAAAATGCCTAACAAAGAAATCCAGCTTGAAAAAAGTTCTTGTTTAATGAATCATACCATTTCAACGCAAGATTATTTATGTGATTTTGTGAATCTTAAAAGTTACTCTTTTGCATTTAACTCTCACTCAATAATTATTATTCATGCTTTGTGCCATGACTTGTGACCATCCTGGGCTTGTTTGGAGCAACGATTGCAAGAGGCCATAGCATTGGATCGGATTGAAAGATAACTCATCGGCCTCAAAGCATTTTGTTCATGACTCAAACTTGCATCACTTTCATAGACTATGTTTATCCTAATGTTTGTGCAACTGTTGATGTTGAATTCAATTAAGTTATTGCAAGTTCCTTACTCACCTGATTCAAATAAGAAGAGAATTTGCGACAATGAAAGTCATCCACCATTACCTTCATCACAACTTGCAGTTCATGCTAGACATTTATAATAAATTTCAAGACTCCAATCTTAAGTAAGATTCAACTGAAACATTGGAAGAGAATAAAATCGGCCCAGCCATAATTCTTTTCATTAAATAGGGTAATCTGAACAATTAAATTAGCAGGAAGAAATCTCTCGGAAAGGAAAGTAAAAGAGTAGGTCTTCTTCAAGCTTTAAAGTGAAAGAGAAAAAATCTTCGAACCATAAGGCCATCCGTCCAAACTACAGCTTCACAGACAAATCAAGGCTCCTCTCTTCTCACGTTCAACACGTTAGGTTTCGTGTGACGTGAGAAAAGACACATGTTTTTTTTCATGAGGACGCCATGTTACGGGATTACAATTGGCTGGATTGCATCGAGTGGGAAAGGGAACTTTAACATCGGTTTGAAAGGCAAGATACGAGTGAGGGGTGAACTCGAATAGTGATGATAAGATTCGACTTTTGTGGCGGCTCCTCGTATTGCCGTTGTTGACTTGTAGCATCCAACGCAGTGCATTATCAAAACCCCCCCTCCCCGCAATTATATGTTTCAACCACTCGTGATTGAAACAAATAACCGCTTTCATGGATTCTAGTGGCCCACCAAAAGCCACTGACCCCCACCTACATGTTTCGTTTTAATGAGTCAAACATGTTATAGACAAAACAATTCGTTTTACTATTGGTTGCATAGCATCACATGTAAATTTCAACATCGGTTTTAAGGTATAAGGCCCGTGACATGTTGCAATTCTAGAAGGCCTTGGATTTCTTAAGGGCTAAGCAAATTTGTTATGCTTCTCACACAAAAATGCATGTATAAGGCCCAAGCTTTTTTTTTTGATATGATGTCAATTGATAAACCGTGTTTCCTTTTACAAGAGATATCCACACGAGCGAGAGAGAAAGAAAGAGAGAAAGAAAGAGAGAGCGCACCAGGCCTCCGGATCAAGAGGGAGTGGAAGAAAATTTTGGCCAGTGAGATTAGGAAGTGGCATGAAAATTCCGCTCCCCCTCAAATATTAAATGAAATATTCCATTCACATTGACTGATTGGTCACAATCCTATCAACCCCTCGTACATCTCATGTCAGCTTTTATGGATTCTAGTGACGCAACGAAAGTTACTGGATTGATGATGAGAATGGCGGAATAGAAAGAAATTATTTGATGTCTTTGTGGAAAAGTAACTTTGGGATAAAAGAGTCCACCAAAAGTTCCACCAGCTAAGGATAAAAAAAATTTAAGTTCACCATCAACGAATTGAATCAATAACTTAAGATTTGTAACGTTTACTATCAATGATTTGGATAAGGAATCAAAGAAATTGCTCACTTGAGAGATGATCTCGTATTATCAATTCAAAATTTGCATCATTTATAATCAAGAAGAATTGAGAATGCACCCCTCCTATTTATATAAGAACTTAAACGGATTAAGATTAGGAGACACTGAATAAAATGAAAACCAAAATGGTGTTTGGGGGACAAAGGGCAAAACATACAAAAGAAAAATAAAAAATAAAAACAAAAAAATGTTAGATTTGGTGTGACGTATTTGCCCTTTTCTTTATCAGCTAAACATGTTACAAGGACAGATTATTCGTTTTATTATTGGTTGCATAGCATCGCGTGGAAACGTCATCCTCGGCGACAAATTAATTTCGGGGATTGGACTACAAGGTGGGTTTCCTCGTATAGCCATTGTTATATTACATCCAGCGCATCAACTGCTACTGCAAGTGGATGAAAAAAAAAATTAATAACAAAAGAATTCTCCCATTCACATAGACTATTTCACTACCCCTCAATTACTAAAAGAATTCTCCCGTTCACGTAGACTATTCTGCTACCCCTAGAAGGTTCTTCCGTTCACATAGACTCTTTGGTCAGCACCTCTATAAAGCGAGCCCCGGGGGACAGCGAAACACAGTCGGTACATCCAACCAAGGATGGATGAGGAGAGGAAGAATGAGAGTGCACAGACCATCCAGCACATGATGGGAGAAGCCATAGAGACAGAGCACAAGCTTGTCATTGACAGCGTCAAGGAAATGGAGATGGAGGAGAAAGCTGACACAAGGGCAGAGACCATCAACGACAGAGGATGGAAGGCCATGCCCTTCATTATTGGTGACCATAAAGACAGAACCTTCTTGTTGTTTTTTCCTCGTAAATTGTCCTTCGTACTTTCCCGTATTAACAAAACTGAAAAAACTTCTCAGGAAATGAGACTTTTGAGAAGCTGGGAGCAATCGGGACCTTGGCCAACCTCTTGATCTACCTCACCACTGTGTTCAACCTGAAGAGCATCACGGCCACCAACATCATCGACATCTTCAATGGCACCACCTATATCTCAACCTTGGTTGGTGCTTTCTTGTGTGACACGTACTTTGGCCGCTTCAAGACCCTCGGGTTCTGTATAGTCGCTTATTTTCTGGTAATTTCATTCTACTTCCTCTTGATCTCACATGTTGAATCAATTTTGCCAGGACACCAGTGGCTCTAAGCAGTTACTCGTTAGTGCAAAGCAGATACCTTATTTTCAGGAATACGTACAGATTCGTCGCATGCTTGAATTTTCAATTTCCATGGTCATAGCACATATTATTTCGGATCTGCTTCCTTCAATAGGCAGCAGCAACTACTATATGGCTCATAGTACTAGATTAAGGGTTTTGGTTTGAGCAGATTTCTGTACGAATGCAGCTGATTTACTTGCCTTGTTGATTAGGGCTTGCAAGTGATCCTCGCATGCTTGAATTTTCAATTTCCATGGTCATAGCACATATTATTTCGGATCTGCTTCCCTTCAATAGGCAGCAGCAACTACTATATGGTTCATAGTACTAGATTTAGGGTTTTGGTTTGAGCAAATTTCTGTACGAATGCAGCTGATTTACTGCCTTGTTCGATTAGGGCTTGCAAGTGATCCAACTAACAGCAGCTTTCAAGGAGCTGCATCCACCAGACTGTGGTGACAACACCTCGTGCATCGGACCAACAGCTGGGCAGATGACCCTCCTAATTACTGGCTTCGGGCTGCTGATTTTGGGGGGAGACGGCATCTGCGCCAGTAAATTAGCATTTGGAAACGACCAATTTAATCAGGGGACCGAATCAGGAAAGAGAGGGATCAACAGCTTCTTCAGTTGGTATTTTGTCACATTTACTTTCGCACAGACGATCTCATTGACACTCATCGTGCATGTGCAATCGAATGTGAGCTGGACGGTGGGGCTATTGATCTCGACAATTCTGATGCTCATATCATGTGTAGTCTTCTTCATGGGTTCAAAGATATATGTGAAAGTAAAAGCTCAAGGTAGTCCATTAACAAGTGTAGCGCAGGTCATCATTGCGGCCATAAAGAAAAGGCGAGTTCCGCTGCCCATGGAACCCAGGCTCTCTTTTCATTATTATCCTCCTTGGGAAGCTCAGGAATCCAAGCTTCATTACACAGATCAATTCAGGTACTGAAAATGAGCCGCTTTTGACAACTGCTAGATCTGCAATCATGTCCAGAGATGAAGCGTAATTAGCTCTTTTTTTTATCAGGTGCCTTGACAAAGCAGCAATCGTGACAGCCGAAGACAAGAAAAGGCTGGATGGATCATCGGCCGATCCATGGAGACTCTGCAGCATGCAGCAAGTGGACGTTGTGAAGTGTATTATAGGAGTGATACCCATCTGGGTAGCGGGTGTGTTCTATTACCTTGTCATTGTACAACAACAAACCTATGCGATGTTCCAGGCCACTCAAATGGACAGACGCCTCAGGAACACTAACTTCAAGATCCCAGCCGCATCGTACATTGTTTTCATGATGTTGAGCCACACAGTCTTTGCGTACATGTATGACCGACTGATCGTCCCATTCCTCCGGAGGCTCATGGGAAAGAAAGGCAGCATCTCGCTCCTCCAGATGATGGGCATCGGCTTGTTTTTTGGCATGCTAACCATGTTGGTCTCTGCCATAGTAGAAGAGTGCCGAAGATCCATAGCTCTGACGAAGCCAACTCTGGGGGACTATCCGAGGCGAGGTGCGATTTCATCAATGTCGGCCTTGTGGTTAATCCCTCAGTTCACACTTGCAGGCCTCACCCAAGCATTCGCACAGGGCAATCTTCTCGAGTTTTACTACAAGCAGTTCCCCGAGAACATGAGGAGCATCGCAGATTCTCTGTACTATTGTGGCATTGCCGGCTCGAATTACTTGAGCAGTCTAATCATAACGATTGTTCACAATAACACCAAAGGAGCGGAAGGTGGGAATTGGTTGCCGGAGGATCTAAATGAAGGAAGATTGGACTATTTCTATTACCTGATTGCTGCGTTGGAGTTTCTGAACTTGGTGTATTTTCTAGTTTGTGCAAGGTGGCACAAGTATAAAGGACCACATTTGTTAGCTTCGAAGCAGGCATAAGAAGGAAGCAACATGAGCAGACTCATGTTCGAATGGTAGTCTCAGAGGATCGCATCATCACTAAAAAATAGGCCTCTTATAAGGATTGTCGTTTTAATTTGACTGTAAACCTTGCGATGCTTTATGCAGTGACTTTGGTTATACACAGTCATTATGGATTCGACTTCTTTGCACAATGATTTAGCACCAACCAAAGAATTTCACCCATTAGGCTAATTCCTACGAGGTATCAGCTGAGTTTTTGTCAGATGATGCCAGATGCACATATATCATTGATGAATATTGTCGAGAGTTTGCAACGCATCTAGGTCAAAGTGGCTATGTCCATTGACAGCTGATAGAAACATAAAGATCCTACTTAGTATTTAGAGTGGTTTTTAGGCTTTCGGTGTTGGAATTTGAGTTCTGATACTGATAATAACTTCATCAAACTGTAAGTTTGGGAAGATGGCTTGCAACATTGGTGAGTATGCCTTATTGCGAAGAATTTAAACATCTGCCACTTCCAATCTTAATAGGAACAAAGATATTTCGACTTTTTGTGTCACTACATTTTTATCAGTGGATACTTTATATAATTTTAGTATATTTTTAGAGCAATGATGCTACTTGAAAATGTCTGGCAGGAGACAAGCCAAAGTTTCCAGGCTAAGGAGACCACAGAAACTCGCAAACCGTAATGACTTACGTACATTCATCACAGTTTTCTTATTTTGAAGAGCCATTTTACAATTTCTGCTTCACCTCCTTTCACCACCATACATAAAATAGAAGAATCACTAGGGTTAAATTTAGCACATAAGAATGCATGCAACATATGATCCTCGTTTTCTGTACTTTGCTATGCCTAACCATCATGCCCTTATCGAAGCCCGATCCATTAGAAAAGCACCTGTGGAAGCTTACACTTGTGTTCTATTTTGATAAGATAACACTTTGTGCGAAGAGATTGTAGTGTCAAGTCTTGGGAATTGGAAGATGAATGACCATGACTGCTTCTAAATTGGCCATTGCACACGCATCATGTAAAAAACCATGGCATCTGAACTAGATTTGTCAATGCAGAGCCAAATACAAACCGACCGATCTGAATGCTTTCTCACTAGGGCATCTTCCTTATTATTTACAACTAACTTTAGGCACAATCCATAGTAAATCAGCTGCTATTAGAAGTTGGAGGTTGTTTCGAGAAAACAAAAATGGGCAAAATTTGTAGAAGTTCAAAGATCATGACACAATAGAGCAGTTATCCCACGCATTTTCAATACTTCAAAGTGAATATTCCATACAATCGTGTAACCCCTTCATCTTCAGACAAAGAAATCCGGATCTGGATAGCATCATCGACTCTGCAATCCGAAGCTTAAGGTCTTCAACGAATGGAACCTTGAAACAAAGAAGTTTGGGAAAGACACTCCAAGCTCATCTCAGACTTGTCTCCCAAAGAAGACAGGAGTTTCGAAAATCAATATAGGCGGCTCATACGAACCTGGATGGATGGAGTGTGCGATTTCGCGTGCCTTTCACGACTCCTCCGGAAGACTCCTCGACGGGTTTACGAGAAAAGTCCAAGTTTCCTCAGCAGGTCAAGCAGAAACCCTAGCCCTCCTTCAAACCCTAAAACGCCCTTTGACTTGAACGCACGAAGCCATATTAGTCGCGTCAGATAATCTAGATCTGGTCCACGCATTGGATAGCTCTCGACAAGTCCCTGCGCTTGTCTCTCAATGCAATGACCTAATATTCCACTTATCCTATCTAGGTAGCCCATTATTTTATAGAGACCAACTTAGCGGCTGAATCGCCAAAGTCCACTAGAAAAAAAAAATGAAAAAGAAAAATCTCAATCTTTCTCTAAATTATATTTATGGTGATATGAAGATTAACCAACTCCCAAGATAAAAGCAGCTTAAAGTTACCTTCTGTCATTTTGATTATCAAAAAAAGAAGAAAATGTAACGGTTGCTATCGTCTAGCAAATCATGGAACAATAGTTGGCTTTTATTTCTCTCGGTAACATTGTCATTACTAATTCGATGCTGATAGTAAAAAGAGTCTATTGAAGATCAGCTCTTAGCCAACCGCCAAGGATCCGATCTTTAGAGTCTATTGATTGGCCGAGCCATGGTGGATGGAGTCGGCGCAAAGGGAGGTGAGGTCGTCAGAGATGGCAGTGGTGGGTGGTGGTGGTGGAGAGGAGGAAGGAGCGGTGGGTGAGGTGGAGAGGCGGGTGGGAGGGAGAAGGATAAAGGAAAATGAAAGAAAAAAAAAAAAAAAAAAAAAAAAACAATTGAAAAATTTGAGAGGAGTAATTCTAAAAAGTGTATTCACTTCTTTAGATTTAGGAATTCACTTTTCTAAATCCATACATAAATATTTTCGCTAATTGAAAATATTTTTGATTAACTAGTCATTTTTCAAAAGTTTGGATAATTAATTCCTAAAAAAATACTTTTTTCGAAAAAAACACATTCTAAGTTAACAATTTAATACTCAAGGGCAGAGCTTCTTGGAAACCAAACAACACCCAATAATTCACGCGCTTTTGGACCACAGGGCTTATTAAAGAAGCTTGATCCACTTTTCGTTTTGCATTTATTTTTACTCAATAAATAAAGACATATTTCCTTTTCTTGCACGGTCAAATCAGGGCCTCTTTGTTATTTAAACCAGATAAGGAGTAAAGAAGGGAGGTTAATTGAATTTCTTGGTCGGTTCGGGTCCAATGAATCAAGTGAATCAAAGTTGTTAATTTTGTGGATCTCATACGAATCTTATACGTGTTCCAATGAGATCAATGTCTATGACTTACTTGATTTTCCGAACCCTGATTCAAACAATTACTAATCAAAATTGAGAAATCGGCATGTTAATTTGTACGAACCTGATTAGCAGTTAATTCGTATAGGGAGCTGTTCGGCTTGATCTTTGTGAAGAAGGGTTTAAAGGTAAGACATGGAAAGGACAGCCATCAGCCATGCAACGTTCTGGCATAAATCTATCGAGTTTAAAACACATCTCCTTGACCGAAGAAATAGTGAAGAAGCTTTCACTTTCTCCTAACATTAGTGCGAAGATATTAAAGATATTTCTCCATACCTATATTTATCTTCTTTTGTTTTTTTTTATCAAATACGTATTGCCATCAAAGATACACATACCTATATGTATCTTTGATGGCAATAGTGGACGCAAAAGATTAGCAATCCCTATCTCAATAAATTTCATAAGTTAATTGTTAATTAATAAATGCTTATAGACATCATTACACGAGCCTAATATATACATAATTGCAGTTCTTGATAAGTGGAGTCAAGCAATTCTGTTGTCATTTCTGTCTGAGTCACATATGACCAAAGAAACGACATTGGCATCTCTGGGTCGTGGACTTGTAGAACTTGAGAATCTCAAATTATCAAACCCATCGATCGAAACGGGTGTTCAACGCATTGATTATGGGCTCCAAAAGCCTATAATGCTGGCCTATATGGGGCTCAGTTGGACCATCACAATGGTTCTATTTGGGCCGTAAATCATCAAAACGGTCGATCTTGGGCCGGATATCAAGTTAAAACGACCGGCCTTGCTTGTAAGATCAATAAAACAGTTATCTTTCCTCTCTTTTTCTTTTCTTTTTCCTCGGGAGCGTGGGCGTGGAGACCCGATTTCTCGGAGGCATATGAAACGCCCTACAAATCTCATGAACCAGTTCGGTTCGATCTATTGAACTGTGCCGGTGACAACCCAGAGCACAACTTCATTTGCTTGTTTATAAGCATGTCATGGTGACCTGATCATTTGACCTTTTAGCTTGTTGGACTCGGAGCTTCTTCTAGCCCAATAGTAATATCTTCGGTGAAGCTTCATGCATTGGCTTGTCATCGGAGAATGGCCAAACATAATGATTTAGGTCCACGGTGTAGAAGCTCGATTCACTGAAAAATTATAATACACCAAATGTATCTAATGAACTAGTTAAGTTCAAATCTTCGAACAGTGCAACGGGCCTAACCTGAAATAGTTTGCACGAAGGAAGGTTGTAACCTTTACTAGTCTTTTTAAGTATCCCTATTTCATTCATCTTGTAGAAAAGAAATACGATTGTGCATATAATGTACCCAAACAATGCATACAATGTTACATAGACAAATTTATGCCATGTTAATGAGTTAGATGTAATGCTTGCAAATTTGTCGCAGTATGTGGTCATGAAGGTAAATGAGTTTGATATGATCTAAGAAAATAGTTGCCCGGTATTTTTGTTAGGATAGGCATGTCGTTAATTTTCTTCTTTTCGAAAATCAAAATCAAGATGGGGAAGCATATAGTTCTGTGCATGCATGCGAGATGGATTGAGCATGTCCGGGTGACTTGATGACCATTTGACCTTTGGGCTTGTTGGGCTCAAAGCTTCTCCTAGCCAAATGATGATGTCTTCCATGAAGCTACATGCATCCGCTTGTCATCGGAGAATGACCAAAGATAATGAAGAGGATGAAAGCTTACTTTGTTTTGTTTGCGGTACATAAGGAAAATAGACGGCCGATGACACTTTCCATTCACATGGCCGCATAAAGTCCTTGCATTTCGATCATGCAAAAAACAATAGCCTGATAATTGTACAGTACCTAAGAACCATCATGAGATCATATTGGATTTGTTTCCGAGTTCGATTGATATGATTAAGTGGATCAATTTCTTACATTGTTGCGAAATTGCAATGACATACATGGCATGTTTCCATAAACAAACCTTCTTGAAAACCTCCTATAGCAAAGAAATTAGCCACCAAGCACATTCATTAAAAAGTTTGCAAAACATTTATTTAATAAATTCGCTACCCATCTACAAGCTTGGTGATACTTATAAACTATTTTAAAACACTATGCTTTCGCCAAATCAATTACCTAGCATATTCGTGCTCAAAGATGCTGATTGAAACACTGATTTGACTGATGTTATTTAGGGGATGAAACACACAGTGCAATGGACGGGAAAAAGTGGAGGAAAAAGGCGAAGAACTGTTGCTAGGGATGAGGTTCGGTTGGTAGAAATGACATAAGCTTTTAGTATTTAAATGAAGCCGAAAGAATGAGAAAAAGGTTTGCGAATGTTGCTTTTGATGCTAAGAGGAAGGAGGAGGAGGAGGAGGGCACATGATATCTGGCCACGCATCAATCAAGAAAAACACAATGATGGTGTCAAGTTGAAGGGGACTTTTCTCTTTTTCAGTTGAAATGAAAATGATTGCATGCATGCATTGCCAGGGCATAAAGTCCTCCACGTAAAAGGTGCCAATGTATTATTTCTCATCATTTCATTTGCCAAGAATCTCTCTCCCCCTCTCCTTTTCCTTTGGAATAATGCTAGGTATCATATTGTGTGTACAATTAGATTCTAAGTAGATCGCAAATGGTCATCAATAACAGTGTTAGCATACTAATTTGGTAGACCATTCCTAGGATACCTAACATTAAGTTCCTTTCTTTAATTTTGTGTTATTTCATTAAATTTTACTTTTCTTGTACCACGATTCAGAGCTAACCATTCTAAATATATGGATGAGTTAGTACAGTTTTGGATTGCTTTTACATATAGCTTAATAATTAGATTCTTGATTCCTAATTGACTAAACGCATGAAAATAAAGAGAAGTTCCTTTCCTGGAAGAGCGTTGGGAATGCCTTGTAAGTGGGTGATTTTAGCACACTTCGACTATTCATTCATGATCGAGTTTAAGTATAACTCTATACCGGATCATTCAATCAGATGTGAATCGGGTCTCACTCAAATCATGATATAAATAAGGAATTTCATAGTCTTATTTAATATACTTAAGTCGACCTTTATTAATGAAAAAAATTCCACATAATAAAAAAAATAAAAGAACCGACCAAAAAAATAAATAAAATAAAAGCAGAAAGCAGATTATCGCCCGAACAGAATTTGAACTGGGCAATCATAGATAAGAGGTGTTGTCTACGACATGCAAAGCAAAATCAATTATTTCTAGGATCAGTTTTGTCGTGGCTTCATTTGCTTAAGTAATCAACACCCACGGTTGTCCTCTCCCATGCCATGTGGAAAGAAAAAGAAGTGTTATTGCTCATAATAATTCGTTTACTTCTACATTACAACTGAAGTTTGATATAATGCCATGTAATAATGCTGGTATGATCATTTCAGATGGCGTAAAAATTGAAAAAGGTCATCTAAAATTTGAGTGCCTATCTTACCATCAGTCACTAAAAGGAATAGAAAAGAAAGAAGTCATGTTAATGGAGAAAATTATCTACAAATCCTAAACCTACCGTATGACAATCAATTCAGTCACATATTTTTAATTGTGTCAATTTTAGTCATACATATTTTGACAATTTGTCAATTTAATTCTAAATCTTTGGCAATTTACCAAATTAGTGTTTTCAGCTAATTTTGACCGGAAACTACTAACTCGAGAATCTAATCAGCACTGGTCGCCCTACATGACAAGGCTAGCATTAACATGGATAACTTTTTTATTTTTAAATATTCTGAAATTTTCATTTTCTTTTGCCTTTTTTGCCCTCACCGGCCACCCGCGATGGCCTCGACGCGGTTGACTTGTGTATCTCTACCACTTGACCTGTGTTCCTCGTGTTGGAAGATAATTCGGTCGTCCATTGATGACTCCAATCGAGTGGTCAATCTTGATGCTTTGGGACGAAGGTGCAGAGGTGAGAACTCGTTGGAGAATGATGGAAGACTTAAGCTTATGGCAACAAAAATAGGGTCGAGTCTTTCTGGCGAAGGAAGCAATCATATGCTGTTGACTTCGACAGAGGAAAGTTCTCGGGGCTAAGGTTTTGGACATTTTTTGGCTGCCGCCCCTAGACCAAGTCCTCGCCGGCCTATTCATTCACGAGATATAACCGTTCCATCAAGCCAACTTTTCTTAATCGATGCCATCTAATTGCTCACAAACACTTGACATGTTGCGCATGCCCCCTGACCACCCAATGAATTAAGCATGACATCTCAATGCACGATGTAACCTCATGTATATCTTTACCTCGAAATAATCGACTGACGTGTGACAATATTCTTTCATGAGATGCCGTATCTTAGAAAAGTATTTCAGAAATGAGATGCCATACCTTTATTCTGGACAAACGATGACAATTTTCTAATCCCTCTGTTCTTGAAATAAATGTACCGTAAATGAAATTTTATTCATGAATTCCCACTACTTCTTCGCTTATAGAGATAGTTTGGCAATTGATCCCCCTCTCTCTATCTCTCTCTATCTCTTTCTCCATGCATGTTGCTCATTCATTGGGCAATGATTGCAAAATTTCTCCGTTCTCCACGCACGCTTTTGAAAAGTGAACGATAGAAGATCGCTAGGACATCAGAGGGAAAATGCTTAGGACAGGTTAATCTTCATCTAAGTTGGAGTTAGTAAGAAAGCAATTGGGACAAGCAACATTAGCGTGGATGAGGAAAAGTCAATCGTAGAGGGCTGCCATGTTGACACCTCGTCGAACGCCAAAATGTCCACATCAAGTTGGCCGATTTTTTTCTTTCAATTTCACCCACCCAATTTGAGATTCAACATTGTATTGCTTCGATTGAAAGGTATGATTTCCTAGTAGCGATAGTTAGCGGGGTGAATTTGAATTTGTATGAACAAAAGCAAGCAAGCAATTAATTCTCCTATTCATCCTTGCCATAAGGATTTTGTTAAAAAGTATTCTCAAGAGACGTAATCAGGAAGAAAATATAACACTTTGAAACTCGTGTATTTATGATAACATGCTAAAGAGATAATAAATTTTCAATCTTTAATGTCCTTTGATTTGCTTTAAAAATTCTTAACATGTGATTTTTACTTTTAATTCCTCGATTCGTTTATAGTTTGAGATTCGACTCTTATTTGATATTTGATGTCAAATGCATCATATCCTTAGAGTATCTATACATATGGATATATATGGTTATCTATAATTGCGTCAAAATTGTTTCATAAATTCAAAGGTAAAAATTGTTATTATTTAGGAGGTGAAAAAGCTAGTCCAATTGATGGGAGGAAAGCCATCCTTCCAAGCAACAATCCACATTTTTACCAAATCACCAATTTCTTTTTCATTGTTTATATCTTAACTTTTGTATGTATTCCATGAGAAGAGAGAAAGTCAATCGGAGGGCTACAAATTGTTCGGAAGTGGTTGACAAAAGTCAACGTCAATTTGACCCTTCCGTTTCAACCCCACCAATCGAAACATTGAAAACCTAACACATGGACAAATAATTGTCCGCATTAAAGCCTAATCTATGTCCACTAGGATGGTCCGAGATCACCATATGCACCATTGAATCCAGTGTTCGCACCATTGAATTCATGAATTTTAATAACGAAGTTGTCTGATTTTATTAAAAAAATCTTGGTGGAAAGAAAATTATATTTATTATTCAAAAAGGATGCAAAACTACAGTTTTCATGACAAAGCAAATCGAAACAGTGCATAAATATGTATGGTCGTTTATTGGATCCTGTATTTTTGTCAGTGATGAGCAAATGTCGAAAATTTCTTCTTCAATAATTACAACATTGCTAGTTAGCGGATTGAGCCTAAGTTTGGCTTGTTGTACACCATCATCATATGGAAATAGCTATAATAGATTAAATAAAAACAAATCTAACATGTGGAGGAGCAAATCTTTGTAATTTAATGAGATGCTAAAATTCCTACAATCATCATTAAGACTTGAGATAGAGAACTTGTACATGAACAGAAAGAGGGGTATCAAATTTCCAAAAGCATTTTTATTAAATTCTCAAATCTAAATTGGGAGAGAAAAACATCCAAATTTAGAACTAAATCAAGAGAATTCAAATTCTCAAATTAAGAATTAGATAAGGAGAATGGAACTACCAAATCTAAATCGCAAGAGAAAAAAAAGTAAGAAAAGAACAATAAGCCGCTGATAAAATCAATAAAAGAGAGAGGGGAGGGTGAGACTAGTTCAAACCCTCCCCATGATTGAAGGTTGAAGGAGACAATATGAAAAGAAAGAGAAGAGAGAAAAAAAGTCTTTTCAGCTCCCTCGATAAGGTATCCAGGTTTATTTATTTCCTTATTCAAAAGTAAACGAGCCGTCGCATAATGTTATGTCCCCCAAATTTGCTTGCCATGTTAATGTTTTCGTTAGGCAAGATTAAGGAAGGTTGAAATCCAACACGAAGGAACACCGTAGATTCCATGTTCCTCACGCACACCGAATGCTTGCCCTCCAAACCATTGACCCCCCTCCCCAAAAAAAAAATCGCCCTTAAACTAAACAAAATTCCACGTCAGCAGAAGTGGATAGACAGTAAAATACCAAAATGCTCCTTTCCGTCATAGGTAAAAAAATATTCCAGGATGCTCTCCTTATTAATCCCCTGTAGCTGTTCGTTTGTTTTGCACCCACGGGAAAAATCTGTCGCAGTCAACAGTCAACGGTCAGCACTGGCGACCAGCCCAATGCAAATAAAAATTGTTAGAAAAAAAATGAGCTTACGTAAATAACCTTCAATTCCGATTAATAATTTTTATTTTACTTTAGTTAATTTCCCGCTTATCATTCCGGCTTCCACGGTAAAATGAAGGTGAGGTGAGGGAGGCGCTGTTAACCTTTTCATCAACTCAATGGCACCGAAAATCATCTTCTCTACTCAATCACGGCATGAACTTTTCTCTCGCCTTTTGTCACATCAAAAATAAATAAATCATATTTAGAAAATATTATTTCCTAACAAAATAGATCGTGAAATCATTTTTTAATTAGTGCTTGATAAAATATCATATAATTTTGATATCAAGTTTTAATAGAGGTGGAGTGCCCTCATCATAATTTGAATTGGCTCATGTACAAATCTAATTATGCAAATTTAGTAATACATGGAAAAGTTTGGGCTTGAAAAACATTTCTTGATTTGTCAAGAGATGGAGATAATAGACTCTTTTCGTTGCTTCTTTCTTTATTTTATTTTTTTTGTATTCTTTTTTTGGGTAAATTGTTCCTTTCATTGGCTAATGTATTCAATGGGAAAAAAAAGAAAGTCAAACCGTAGAGCTGGGCCGCTCAACAACCATCATGATGACTCGCGGAGAGTGACCACATTGGAGGATTGACCGAGTCAATCCACTTTCACTAATCGCCAAATCTTTATCTCCACTTCAAAAATCGATTTCATTGTTCAGTCGCTAAGTTAAACATGATCTTTCACTAATCCTTTATATAATCCCGCCGGTAAATTATGCTTTAAATTAAAATTAAAGCACAAACATAACTAAATTATCCCCAATTTATATTTGAATGAAAAGAATAAAAAGTCTGCTCCTTTTCTCAACCGAACCCGCGTTCTCTCTCTCTCTCTCTCTGCTTCTCCTCTGCTTCTCCTTCTTCCACCCACCAACCGCCACCTCCGCCACCACCACCGCCGTCGCCGCCGCCGTCGCCACCAAGAACCGCCGCCGCCGCCTCCGCATCCCCAAAGCGCACGGTTTTCAAGTGCGCAAGATCGAGAAAACCAGCGTCGAGAACCTCCATTTTCAGCTTGGGGGTACTCTTCTCTCTCTCTGTGTGACAAGAAGTCGCCATGGGCAACTGCAACGCGTGCGTGAGGACGGAGTCCGCGGAGGAGTCCAACAGCAAGCACCGCAAGAAGGGGAACAGGGAGCGGAAGCCCAACCCGTACGCGGAGGACCCGGTCCGCTCGCCGGCGCCGATCCGGGTCCTGAAGGACGTGATCCCGCTGAGCCACCGCACCCGGATCGGCGACAAGTACACGCTCGGCCGCGAGCTCGGCCGCGGCGAGTTCGGGATAACGTATCTGTGCACGGACAGAGAGACCCGGGAAGCTCTCGCCTGCAAATCTATCTCCAAGCGGAAGCTCAGGACCGCTATTGATATTGAGGATGTTAGGCGTGAGGTCCGCGTTTCAGTTTCGATCTCAGCTTTTTTTCTCGGAAAGATTTTTCCTTTTTGCTCCTTTTTTTTTTTCATTTTTATTATCCTGGTTTGGGAACTTCTCTTCTTGAATTCGAGAGTTGGGAGAGGTGGTTTCGTTTTTTTCAGTTCTATTCTTTCTAAATTTTCCTGCTTTTGGTTGTGGGTATTTCGTTTTTTGGTTGTCGGGAGTGCTTTCTTGATTTCGTGAATAGCTGCAACTTCTACTAGTTGGACTGCATGCCAGTAAGGAACTGGGGAGTTCAGATTCCATTTTTCTTTCCTTGTATATTCGGCTGAAGTTGTTCTGTTGATGGCATGCTTAATTGTATCTTGCATAAACTAATTTCGTCGAATCTGGGGTTCTTTGTTTATTCAAAACCTCTTTCTGTAACAATTTTTCGGTTTGTGTATCTGGGTTTTCGGTTTTTTCACCTGGATTTCGGAGTGTTTCTATTCTGTTGTCTCAAATTGAGAAAATAGAATCTGGGTTTAGATACGTCGTCAGTGTGTTCTTCGTGTTTTCATATTGTCCTTGTTCTTGTGTTCATAGTGTGTTGGCTTTGCATGTTTTGTCGCATATATCTCGGGTAAGATTGTGCTTTCCATCTCTGAAATGTAGGTTGCTATCATGTCCACACTACCTGAGCACCCAAATATAGTGAAGCTGAGGGCAACTTACGAGGACAGTGATAATGTGCATTTGGTGATGGAGCTGTGCGAGGGAGGAGAACTGTTTGATAGAATTGTTGCGAGGGGGCATTACAGCGAAAGAGCGGCTGCCAGTGTCGCGAGGACCATAGCAGAAGTTGTGAAAATGTGTCACGCGAATGGAGTGATGCACAGAGACCTGAAGCCCGAGAATTTCCTATTTGCAAACAAGAAGGAGAATTCCGCACTCAAGGCCATTGATTTTGGCCTTTCAGTATTCTTTAAGCCTGGTATGCTGGTTATTTGGCCAAAAAGACAACACTGGGTTTTGGATAGATAATGGGTCGTGAGTTTATTCCAATTTTAATCGGTGAACATATGAGATTGTTTCATCTCTAGAGCTGAAGTTGGATTGCGATTGATTTCAGGTGAGAGATTTTCAGAAATTGTAGGGAGTCCATACTACATGGCACCTGAGGTATTGAAGCGGAACTATGGGCCAGAGGTTGATGTGTGGAGCGCTGGCGTAATTCTTTACATTTTGTTATGCGGGGTTCCTCCTTTTTGGGCAGGTAATCTTGTCCATTTCTTCCTTGATGAGAAACTTATTGGTTGTTGATGTAAATTCTTCAAACTAAAAGAATGTAGTAATCGAACACAAGATTAAAGTACGTTTGCTGTTTAAAACTTCCTTGTAGAAACGGAGCAGGGTGTTGCTCTTGCCATTTTAAGGGGAAATATTGATTTTAAGAGGGAGCCATGGCCTCAGGTTTCAGACACTGCCAAGAATCTTGTCCGCCAAATGTTGGAACCTGATCCCCGAAAAAGATTAACTGCTCGGGACGTGCTTGGTAAGTCCTATTCAGGCGGTGGAAAAACTGAATTCGTTAAATTTGATCATTAGAGGTGGAGTGCTAGTTTTGAGGGTAGTTTTTCTGATAGACTATGAGAGTGAGCAAAAATTGACTTGTCTATGTCACTTTTGTTGGAAGAGAAACTTTGGGCTTGGGAATAGGAGTATCGCTTGCATCTGGCTATCTGCTTGCCTTTGTTGGAATGAAGGAATTAAAGAAATTATTTGTTTATGCAGATTATAAGCCTATTAAAGGCCTAACACTACTGATAGCGCCATTTTCTTATCCTACTAAGCAGAGTTAGCTAGATGGACCTCTTTGAGAAATTCACCCTTTAAGGTTGTGTCTGTGCAGTACATGTTTTTGAGAGCTTAAGAGGCAAGTCAGAGATTGCTTTTCTGTCTGTCTTGGATGAGGGCTTTGTAGGCCATCTTTAGAATGCCTACAATTTCTGTTTTCTCCTTTACATGCCTGTAGCCTTGTTATTGTCAGCATAAGTAAATTTCGCTGGCTGGATGTTTTCTGTGCTTGTCACGTTGCCCTACACACTCTCTTGTACAGTTTTATGCTTTTAATTTTGTAACAAATGGTCTGCTTTTCAAGGAACTTGGACCCATTATACTTTTTCATTTTTGCTAGACCATCCCTGGATTCAGAATGCCAAGAAAGCTTCAAATGTCCCACTAGGAGATATAGTGAGGACAAGGCTCAAGCAGTTCTCTGTGATGAATAGGTTCAAGAAAAGAGCCCTGCGAGTAAGAATTAGGTTTTATTCACATTAAATCACGGCCTATTCCCACTCCCTCTTTTTGTCTGCAGCAAAAAGCCCTAGATTATATCAATCAATTTTTTAACTTGCAGGTAATTGCAGAACATTTATCCATAGAAGAGGTAGAAGTAATCAGAGAGATGTTTACACTGATGGATACTGATAGTGATGGCAAGGTAACGTATACAGAACTGAAGGCTGGTCTTCAGAAGGTTGGTTCGCAGTTGGCAGAACCAGAGATCAAGATGCTGATGGAAGTGGTAATTATATTTAGTCAATGCCGATAAATGACAATTGTTTTACCTTAAATGCTGCGTTGCTTGCAAATATCATTCCATTTTTCTAAGATGTTAATGAATCCTCTCTAGAGTCATCTTGAATAACTCTGTTCTTAAATTTAACTAAAAGAGACTGGATTTTCTCCTTTTCATATTTTTATTCTTAGCAATTGAGCACTATCCAGAGCAAGTTGTCATGCCACCATGCTGCCAACACCTAAGAAGTGATTGTTTTTATTATTTTACATACCAGGAGTCTGTCTCCTCTCGCCCAAACTTATAATTGTTGTCCAGCACTCCATTGTCATATCTAAGACCATTGATATCTGATTCTGAGACCATTAGCAAGCATGTCTCCAATCACAGAGGACTGTAACATCAGCTTTTGCTGTCTGATTGAGGTTTTAGCTCAGATTTACTTGTCATCAGCTATGATTAGAGAACAAGAAGTTTGAGAGTTTACTGATAGCACTGAATTGGTTTTAAGCAGTGGAGAGTTTGTGTTTGACCAGGAAGTGAGAGATGGATTATTTGATGCAGTGCTCTAGTGCATGGATAAACATTAGTTCAGAACTTAATATTCAATTGGCAATTGTTAAGTCATCAAAATTTTCATTGGCCTGACTTTTTTTCGTGATATGTGTGATAAATTTCTTTTTAAAATTTAATGTCCTTTAAATAGCAAGGATCGAATCATGTTTCCCATTCCCCCACCCCCTAAAGAAAGACCTTAGTCCATCATTGCTGGGAGCATATAAGCCAACGTAGCTATTTATTAAAGAAGACAAATAGCTTAGTAAGATTAGTAAGTGATAAAAATTTTCTCTTTAAGATAGATGAGGAGATTTCAGGCTTACTCTCTTCTGATTGTTTGTTTTAGGCCGATGTTGATGGTAATGGAGTGCTGGATTACGGAGAGTTTGCTGCAGTGACTATTCACTTGCAGAGGATGGAGAATGATGAGCATCTTCGCCGAGCTTTTATGTTTTTTGATAAGGATGGCAGTGGATACATTGAATTTGGGGAGCTGAGCAAAGCTTTGGCAGATGAATCTGGCGAAATGGATGCTGATGTCGTGAACGAGATCATGCGGGAAGTTGACACAGACAAGGTTTGACTTTGAAACATGAAAATCCTTTCTTTTTTCCATGATGTGGCCATATTGTCTGGTTATACCTAGAACAAAGAATATTACCTTTCCTTCAATTGCCCTTTTCCTCCCATCACCATCACACCCTGAGAGAGGGGGGGGGTGGTGTGACATATTTTCACCCAATTTGTTCTTTTCACCAAAAACGTCACTCTGGTCTGAAGGAGAGTTTAAGGTCGAAGAAAGTAGATACTCTGTGGAACAATTATAGATTTTGAATTAGCAGGACATATCAGAGAATCCAAATGCATAGGAACTTCTAGTGGCTAGCAGGAAGGCAAAATGCCAGAACTTTAAAATTTACCTCAGTGACCATGATCTCTTTTCACTTGTTCTTGCATTTGCAGCATCTTTTGAATTGCACTAATTTCTGTCAAACTCATTACAGGACGGGCGTATCAGCTATGAAGAATTTGTTGCAATGATGAAAACTGGAACGGATTGGCGAAAGGCCTCTCGGCAATATTCGCGGGAGAGATTCAAGAGCTTGAGTCTTAACTTGATGAAAGATGGTTCATTGCATCTCCATGATGCTCTTACTGGACAGTCCGTCATGGTATAATCAAAATGGTTTGCAATCTTCCTTTTTACATGCCCACAGAGTGGTCCTTTTATTCCAAATGTTGAAGGAAAAAGCACGTGTCAACCATAATCTCTTCAGATGATCAAAGTGCGCCTTGTGGGCTTGTACTAACTGGAAATCTTGAGCCTAAAGCACAAGCTTTGGAGAGTGGTTGCCAGTTTTTGTGTTCGACGAGCTCGATTTGCTGGGTTTTGGCTGCTACGGAGTGGAAGGTCTGGGTCGGGTTTTAACTTTCTCAGCAGTCGTGAAGGCTGGCTAGTCAATGCATACGTAAAATCTTTGAAAGAAATTCTCATTTACCTGTATATCTGACTGACAATTGATCATTTATTGTTGTATTTAAGCGTTTCTGTAGTTGTCAGGAAGCAGTAAGAGTTGTTTGTGGGCTATGCCAAAATTTGAGTCATGATAGTCTTTTTAGTGTTGCAGTAGAATAATTGTTTGATGAATCTTGCGGGGTATCGTGCTTTTGCTTCCCGAGGTTCACACTATAATGTTTCCATTCCTGGGTCGACGGCCTAATTTGCATGGAAATGATGTTGCTAGCCCAAATCACGTAGAGAGGGTAAATAGGTGATAATATAAAATCTTGGCAAATTAATGTAGAATAGAACAAATTAAAATCAATGTTTGCACAAGGTCCAGATTTAAGAATAAGGTTCAGAATCTGTTATGCGGTAAAGCGAATTTTAAGAGCAGCTTGCAAGTGTACGATAGACCTTAATGATAAATAATAAGAGAATAAAGGTAAGAGAAAGTGCACACAAGGTACTATAGTGATTCGGCTTAAGTTAAGCCTATGTCTACTTTCTTATGCTAATAATCTATCGGCTGGATACTACATGATCAACGAGAAATTATAATTTTGAGTGCAAACACTCAGTGGTAGATCACAATATCTTATTAAGTTATTATTTTGGTAATTTTCTCATTTCATCAAGGATTAATTGAACCATGAGATTCTCAATGGGTTTGTGAAGTATTCTATGTTAACAAGCAAGTGGAGCAAAACAGAGGAAAAATAAGATTGGTTAATAATCATCAACCTCTCAATCAATTTTTACAAGATGACAAGTTTCCTTTGTCATATCGGAATTCTTTATTCTCCAATCTCACCCAAGCCAAAGTATATTCTAAGTTCGACCTTAAAGCTGGATTTTGGCAATTGAGAATTCATCCTGAAGATAGATACAAAACTGAGTTTGGTATCCAGAATCAACATTTCTAGTTGATGGTACTCCATTTTGGCCTCAAAACAGCTCCTTCATTGTTTCAAAAGGCTATGTACAAAAATTTTCCAACCTATTCTGGCCCAAGCTCAAATTTACATTGACGATATTCTCCCTTACAGTTTAGATGTGGATTATCATTGTAAATTATTGGCTTCATTTGCAGACCTGATGTGAAAGTATGGCATCATACTATCTCTGAAGAAGATGATCATTGCCCAGAAAGAATTGAATTTCTTAGGATGCATCTTAAAGATAGAACTTATTATCCTGGTTCTCATATTGCTAAAGAATTGCAAAAGTTTCTCGATGAAAATCTTTCTCACAAGCAGATTTAACAATTCTTTGGGATTGGAACTTATGTCAGGGATTTTATCCCAAAAATCACAGAGTTTATAAGTCCACTATAATAAATGCTCAAAAAAGATATTCCTTCATGGGAACCACAACAAACTAAGTCTATATGTAGACTTAAGGAAATCAACATTTTCCTCCCTTGCAAATCTCTTCCACGGAAAAAAGAGTATTGCAAACAGATGCCGGTGATGAATATTAGGCTTTTTTTTTTTTTGAAGAAATGAATGGAAACAGCGAGTTTGTGGACACATGAGTGGGAGATTTACGCGAGTAGAAATGCATTATCACTCCACATTTAAAGAAATTTTGGTGGTAAAATATGACAAAAAGTTTGAATTCCATCTTATATGACATCATTTCCTTATGGAGATGGACATGTCATCATTCTCTCAAATATTGAAGTTCAAGTGAAAGCAAATTCCACATCCATAGCTTCTTAGAAGGATAGAATAGTTCTCAAAATATTCTTTTGAGACCAAATATATTATAGGAAAAAAAAGAGATAAGTATAATAAAAATCCTAAAACTTGTTATAAAAATGTAATTGAGTCATAAACTTGCAAAAGTGCAATTAAGTCCTAAAACTTGTCAAATTATTTTAATCGAGTCCTAAAGTTAACACCGTCAAACTTAGTAATGGAAAATGCTAACGTGGCGCGGACGTGACATTTTAAATAAATTTTCGTTTTCCACTTGGCTTTTTAAATTATTTTTATTCAAAAATAGATTTTAAAACTAAAAAAGAAAAGCTAAAAATTATTTTAAAAAATTGTTAAAAAAAAAATGGCAGCTCCTCCCCACCTAAGTTTAATAGTGTTAATTTTAGGACCACCCCACATTGCTGGAGGAGCTAGAAATGATTATTTTTTATTATGTTCCCGGCGACAAAATAAATTTTAGCTTTTCTTTTTTATTTTTTAAATCTATTTTTGAATAAAAATAATTAAAAATCCACGTGGAATATAAAAATTTATTTAAAATATCACGGCCGCACCACATCAGCATTTTCCATTACTAAGTTTAACAGTGTTAATTTTATGACTTGATTGAAACAATTTGATAAGTTTTAGGATTTGATTATAATTTTTTATAAATTTTAGGACTTAATTGCATTTTCGTGACAAGTTTTAGGACTTCTATTGCACTTATCCAAAAAAAATATATATACTTGTTGATTTTTTGTCCAGACTAAAAGAATTTGCAGCTACCAAATTGATAAATATGTATTTGGTGGGAAATCCAAGAGGTGGTTTTAAGGTCCTAAATATAAAACCCAAATGGCCTTCGTATTCATACTTGCCAAAAATCCCCAAGCTAATCCAAGACAATATTCTTGTTGAAAATCTTAGAAGAATTATGTGGCAATATCATTTCCATATTTTTAGTGAATATGGTGGTTTTCTCCTCGGACCCGACGGATTGCATCCAAAATATCCATTTATTCATCCTCTCAATTTTTTCCTAGAAGAGGAATTTTTAGAAAAACTCAAATGGTTTTATTGGTATTTGTTTAATTTGTATATCATTGCCATTGAGTTTCCTATAGCCAAGATACCTCTTACTATCAGCAAGATTATCCAAGGCAAAGCCAAGTATAAATATTTTGGGAAAATGCTTAATTGATTCAAACTATTAGGTGCATGGAAAAATATTTTTTAGGCCCAACTTAGAGTATGTAGGCCTGACCTAGAACTTTGTACAATTGTTTTATTTTTCGGGCCATAGATATTTGTTTGACCCAATGGATATATATAATATTAGAAGATTCACATATAAGCCCCAATTCCAAATGAGATTTTTACAATGCTCCTTTGTAGAATCTCAGCTCATTTTGAGAATTGCTGAAGATATCATGCCAACGCAATCAAGTCATTCCACCAAGAGCATGGCCAACGGAAGATGATCCGTTTCTTGGGATCATTATGATGAGTATCGTGCAGCCCATTCAGCGACTGATGCTTTGCCTAAAGAAATATCATGGAATGGATGTATCAGACACTTTTGAGTTTCTAACAAATTCACACAATCTGACTTCATCATCACAAGATTAATGGAGAGGATCACTATCACAAGATCCTTTTAATCACAATGAATTGCAGCTTGTACTTAGTTTAGGTCTTGATAGAGAAAGTTCATCATTTCAACTTGGCTATCTATCATAAGCCAGCATTCTAGCAAGTTCTATTAATGTCTTGTCAAGTTCTCATCAGTCATCCAAAAGACAAAGGCCATCTAAATTAAATATGGAGACTACTATCGTAATTGAAGAAGTAGAGAAGCTCCTTGAAGCAGTCGAGTGATAGTATCTCGAAAAAATCACCTTCAATCCTCCTAACGTTCCATCTAGTTCATACCAACCTCTATATGATACAGGTACCAAACATCTCGAAACTCTCTAGAAATCGAAAAAATCCTCAAGGAATATCGAAGATAAAAATATGGAGAAAACTAAGATGATTCAGACAACAGTACCGAAGAGCCTATTGTCATGACCTCTCTTTTTTCGTTTGGGGGAAAAGGAAGAGGTTTAGGGGTATTTGCCTAAAGAGGCATACCAGCGGCCCTAGATTAGGCGCAGGCTCTCCTAAGCCATATTTCGTGCAATGTTGGATTTTATATTTTAATTATTAACAACTTATGTATTTCTAGGAATCGCCACTAGCCTATTGGGGTCGACTAGAAACCAATCAAGATGCGGAAGTGTTGTCTCGATTCTTACGCAACTAGAGATTTTTCAGAACGGTGACTTGTTTATGTCAATATTTCTATTAGCACTCTTGCAATATCACTAACTTGGAAGGTTGTTTATCTAAATGGCCACACAATCTTGATTACCACTTATAATCATTATGAAACCACTAGGCGTCAATGCAAATGTATTTGTAGGTTTGTTTTCCTTAATGTCTAGATTAATCCTAACCTAATTTAGAAGAGAAATTTACACTCAAATTATTATTTTTTTCTTGGTAAAGTGCAACTATATTTACACTCAAATTATTGAAAAGCGGTGCGATAAGTAAACATCCAAAAAATTGAAATGACTTGTAAATTAAATGTGGAAAAGGAAAACCCAATACAAGTTAGGCAAATAATATTACATGGCCTTATTATCATGCCCTAGGACAGGACCTCCATGAGCAAAATGTGAATTTAAATATTCAAGAAATTATTCTAAATGCATGAAACTACTCTAAATAATTTTAATCTATGCAACATGGATTATTTACAAAAAAGGATTATAAAATACTAAAATAACATTAAATTAGGAAAAATGACCTTATAAAATTAGGAAAATCTCCTAGATGTCAATTTTTCCTTAATTTGATACCATCCATATTATATATATATATATATATATAATATTTTAATTTTTGAATTTTTTATTTGAAAATAATTCCCTAAACCGATCTATGCTTGATTTACACTAATATGGAAGAGCCAAGTACATGAATATCATAAGAACTGAGCTCGAATCGACCCTTTCAAGATCGAAGCTTAGTTTGGGCATTTCGTTGAACACTTGATATGCATTAAACTAGCTCAAGCAGCTTCCTCGAGCCATGTTCGTGGCCTTCAATCTTGACCTATAAACAATCTCATGTGGAACTAAAATATCAATGTTATACTACCACATGCAAAGAGCAAGATTAGATAGAAATCATAGCCTAAAACACACAAGAACTAAATTGAAATCGGTCTCAAATATGCAAGTTTGAGTTGATTTTGCATATCTGGGTTTGAACCTAAGTCAAGCAAACAGGTTGCATGCCCATATTTAAGCCCCGACACTCATCATATACGAGATCTAAGGGAAACATTACATGATCTAAATGAAATTTGGTAACATGGACTTTTAAATGTAATAAATATCACAGAGAATGATCAATTGAACACATCAAAACGATCTCTCCAAGAAGCGCACAAGCAAAGTCCACACTGACCAACCATGAATTAATGTGGATAGGCTTGGTTTTTGGCTCAAGTTTTAGACGGTCTCATGATTCGCACTGGGATTTAAAGACTAATCCAAGATAACCTTAGCATCATTTGTACTCTCGTAGGACATTCATCAAGCTCGTGAAGACAGAAAACAAGTGCAAAGGGGAGTATCAAGTCAAACATATATGGCTCTTGAAGAGGCTTTAAATACTTAGAAAAATTTCAGCCTCAGAAATCAGTCTTCCGAGATGGTTTTCCTCTTGCTTTTTCATGTCTAAAACATATTCAAACTTGACCAAAAATACATTTAAGGTTTTTACCTTGCTTCCCAGTTTTTTTTGCAAGTGGCTTTTAGCCAAGGAAACCAAGAAATTATTCTCTGGGGGCATGTGAAAGTTGATGAGGTCTATAGAGAAAAAACTGACAATAGAGGTTTTGTTGGTCTCCAAAATTAGACTTCGAGACCTATTTTGTTGGCCAAATTAACACTGAGCCAAACTATATGTATTCTAGTTTGAGCCACAAATCATATTTTTCCTCACTTGTCTCTCAATTTTCTCAAAAAACACTCGCTTTCCCTCACTCGTGACCAACCGGATTCAACCTAGAGAAAAATTTTTGGACTTTTTTGGTCCACTAGGAGGGTACTGTTTTGGGGGGCTTTAGGAGGCCTTCATGATCTTCATTTGGAACATACAACCTATGATTGGAAAGATCTTTGAATGAAATTTCACTCTCTAGTTAAAGGTTTTGGCTAATTCTGGCCGCAAGTCTGCGAAAATTTCACTTTTCTTTACAAAAGTCAGTTTGGAATTTCTAGGTTTTACCTTTCTAGAGTTGCTTCTGGGGGTGTCTTTGAGGAACGATTGTGAATTCCCTCTTCTCCTTCTTGTCTCCTACGTTTCATGCCCTAAAAGAACTTGCTTTAGTGATCTTATCCCCTGAATTAAGGGATCTCTTGATCGGTCTTTTGTCCACCTACCAAGCCTCCCAACAAGGCTACTTCAACAACTTTCTAACTTGGCCGAATTTTCAACTTTTGTAGCTGTTGAATGTGTGGATTTCGCTACGATTTTCATATGCTTCCAGTTGCTCATCCCTAACCAATTTTTGTCAACTTGTACTACTAATAATTGTTTTCCATCATGTGCGAAGATCAAGTTGATTGGGCAGCTAAGTGGGATATGGTGGGGCCACCAAGTTGCTTACTTAGCAGCTCTGAATTGAGACCAAATTATGGATTAGGTATTGGTAGCTGATTTGTGTGCTCTAATCCATCAATTTGGCTGGGATTTTTGATTAATTAGCAAGCCTATCTGTAGTAATTTAAGATCTTGATAAGCTTTCGCAATTGTCCCCACCCAATTTTGTAAGGAATTCCCTCAAATTTGGTCATTTTCCTGTTTGAGAATGCCAAATTCAATGCAATTTGATCCTTTTGGCTATATTTGATCAATTCAATCTAGCCCAAGTTCAATTTCAACTTAATTAGGGGCCAAGATGATGATTTAAGGGCTTGGACGAATTTTTGCAAAATTTGCGAATTGGTCCCTCGACTTTTGGAAATTACATTTTAGCCACAACTTGCTATTCTAATTACAATTTTATCCCCTAGGCTTAACTAGTCACATTTAGATCATTGGCCCCAACTTGCTTCTTTTTTTTCTTCTTTTTTAATTTCTTTTCTTTTCTTCTTCTTTTTTTTTTTTTTGGAAAAACATCTTCCAATTAAAAAAACTATATTAAATGCCTAAATAATCTATATGCAAGAATTTGCAATGAAATATTTTTGTGGAAAAACAAGTTTCCATTTTTCGGAAATGATTTTTGGGCAAAAATTTAGGTGTCAACACCTATTCATAGGCATAATAAGTTATAGAGCTGAAAAAACTACTAAGAGCCTGTCCAAGACAAACCAAAAAGAGTAAAACAATTCATTTGAGGGAGCTGAAAATTTTGGCCTAAGGCATTATTCATGTACTGTTCATAATATTGTAGCGTACTATTTGGTACTATTCATAATACTGTAACATTGTAGCAGAAGTGAAAAAAGCGAGATAATAAGTGAAAAAATCAGTTTGTCCATTCTATCTGGAGGAAACTTGATAGATACAAACAATTGACCTCTATTGACCAAACAGGGTGTATAAAATTTTAGTATGTTGTCTTATGCCTATATAAGGCGGGGTATGTAAACATTAAGGGGCAGAGAGCGCACCCTCCATAAAATTAATATTGCATAGTTTTGTCATGAATCCCTAAAACAACTCCCTCTCTTCCTTTTTGCTTGAGATGATTCTTTAAAATTAAAAATATTCTAATCAATCCTGGTAGTATGCTTTGCACTTGCCACAAATGTGGAACTTGTGTATCAGTATTCTGTTACTTTAAAATTTTCTATGATATGAGTTAAAAATTAATAAAGGAATTTGGTGGCTAAGAAGCAGCTTCTATTCTGCGGCCAAAAAAGGGCCATGTGTGTGGGATAACGTACTTACCACAAATTTTGTTTTCATTTTCCATGGCTCATATCAAAGACAAATTTTTGGTTCTACACCTCGTCTTTTACTTACTCCTCGATCCCTTGAACTCCTTATATACTCCTTCACTTCCAAACTAATCGTTAGATAGCCTTTGGAGAATCGTCTTGCACAAGAAGATTTTGTGGCCATTAAGTAACAAAAATAAAATCTCCAGTTAATTCCAATTGCCCATACAATTAGAGTTTTGGTTTGCATAAATGAAGCTTCTCCATTTAGAAATAACATGTCTTTAAGATTGATTCTCCAATCAATTTGATTGAGTCAATCTTTGAAAAAGATGTGAAATCTAACCTAGATTGCCAACCGTTGTAGAATCTATGGTAATCTCGTTTTAGACTTGTTTCTTCTTGGATGAGCGCATAGTTTAGAGTCTCTATCATTTATATATGAGTTAATACCCTAAAAAATTCCAAACTGGTACACTCGTGCCAAAAACTAATTTTTTAATCAAAAACCCAAAATTGATACACCTTTGACAAATTTACCAAAAATTGATACATTTGTGACAAATTTACTCTATGTTAGTTTTTATTAAATTTTACTGTCAAATTACTAAGTTGAATGATACATGCTAGTTGACCGGTATACCAATTTGCGATTTACTCTCTATTTATCACATTTATACAATTTTTTTATTTATTTTTTTTAGTATTAATCCAATTTAACAAAGTGTATATTTACCACAAATGTACCAGTTTAGGGTTTTTTGTCTGTTGAATATACTAGTTTAAGGTTTTTTATGGTCAGTTGTGGTAAATTTGTCACATTTATACCAGTTTGAGATTTTTCATTATCAAAAAATTAATTTGAGGTAAATTTGTCACAAGTGTACTAGTTGGGGTTTTTCAAAAGATTAACCCTTTTATATATTGAACTAACTACATTATGAGGAAGTCAGGATGGGAATAAGAAGTTTTCTCCTTCTCCGACTAAATTTGTATTGATAATATGAGAATGTGCATGAAGCTTTTCAAACATATACCCGAAATATCATTCTTCAAGACAAATATAGTTTATTGGAAATGTCAACTTCAAAATCTATTGTGAGTTTTCTCTAACAGGGCAATGATTAGTCCAAATGACCAAATAAGGTACAAATGATAACAATTTCATTCCATAAATCAATTTCTATTCCAAAAATAGATTTTTTATTTATTTTTATTCTCATGATGAGTTTCTGAACAAAAATACACGTTAGATAACGACACAAAATTTTTGTTCCTGAAATAAAAATTTGTTTGTTAACGAAACAAAATTTATCTCTCTTGGGTGATGATGGCAGATGGTGACCAAAGGCAGTAGGTGGTAGTGGCACGGCGACTAGAAGCAGTAGACAACAAGGGGTGATGGAAAAAGGCAAGTGCGGCAAGTGGACAGCTGGCTAATAGAGAGAATGAGTAAAATAGTTTTTATTTTTCATTTCTTTTTTAAAAATAGGGAAGTAGAATTTTTTTATTTCTCATTTTTATTTCAATTCTATTTTTGGACTCAAATTTATTCTAAAAATAAAAAATAAAATTACTTTATCAAATAGATTTCTGTTTCAAATTTATTTTTAAGAATAGAAAAATAGTGTTGACGAGAATCAAATGATTATGGTGCGCCTTCCTGACGTCAGCCGGTTTCCCAGCTCGTTCCTTTGTCGTTGCGTACACTTTGGCTTGTTGCAGCGTGCAAGGCTTACGGAATAATTTCCTGGCCTTATCCTTGTTAGTCATCTTTGACCGATTCCAAAGACGGCGACTTGTTAACTCCGCCTTACCGTTTATCATTGATGATGTTGATGTGTCGCGTTGGTCAGAATCACGACGATCACTACCCTCCATTCTCCACTGGGGCTGGCCCTTGGAGTTATTCGGAATGATTGCCCCCATTCAAAGATCTTTCGATTTCAGTGCCACGTACAAACACAAGACAAGTTGAGCGTGTTACAGCCATTACTCTAAACTTAAAGGACTTTCTATAGGCATGTCAGCTGGTCAGCATTTTATGACCACGTGGTTTGATGGTTGGCACGAAACGAAAAGGAAAAAATAAAATAAAATAAAAAACTACTTTCTCGTTCGTCAAATACAATGTTGGCCACTCATGTGAAGTATATAAGTATCTGTTTCTGAACGACATTATTGTGCGCTAGTTGAGCTTTTCCAGCGTCGAACTTGAGACACCACAACGAACGGGTTCCAATTGTCGCGACAATGAAGCAGAAGGAGAAGAGCATGGCAACCGATGAGGCAGCTAAAGTTCACTACCGTGGATGGAAAGCCATGCCTTTTGTCATAGGTATATATATGAGAATAACTAGCGAGTTCTGCCATATTCATGCATTGCCCTGCGAAAATTTCGGAATCATGAGGTTCTAATCCGGTACAAGCGCAGGAAATGAGACTTTCGAGAAGCTCGGGACGATCGGAACCTTGTCCAACCTATTGGTCTATCTCACTACTGTCTTCAACATGAAGAGCATCGCTGCTACTAATCTCATCAACATTTTCAATGGCACCGCCAACTTCGCCACGTTGCTCGGAGCTTTCCTCTGCGACACTTACTTTGGGCGCTATAAGACGCTAGTTTTTGCCACCATTTCCTCAGTTCTGGTAACGTTGCTAATTCTCTTTTTCACACATGCAAGCAATCTCTACGTTTATATGACTCGCTCTTTTTAGGTAACAGTTACACATTAAGTTCGATGTCAAGCTACGTTAGCGTAATTTAACTCGTTTTTTACTATCTACGATACCCTAAACTCCGCAGCGCACTAGAGTAACCCGAGATAAAAAGAATATGCCTTCTCTGCTCATGAACACTATACAGGAAAATTTCCAAAAGAAAAATAATCAGAATCTGACATACTTTTTACCTTATTTTCGAAGGGATTGCTTGCACTTGCTCTAACTGCCGCAATTCCGAAGTTGCATCCCCTCCACTGTGGATCAGAGAAGAACAGTACATGCCCCAGCGCTAATGCGTGGCAAATGGCTTTCCTACTAAGCGCGTTTGGTCTTCTAGTGATTGGTGGTGCTGGTATTAGACCCTGTAATCTAGCATTTGGTGCCGATCAGTTTGATCCCACTACAGAATCCGGAAGGATGGGAACTACCAGCTTCTTCAATTGGTACTATTTCACCTACACTTTTGCCGTGTTGATGTCGTTGACCGTTATCGTTTATGTGCAGTCCGACGTGAGTTGGGCTTGGGGGTTAGCCATTCCTGCAATTCTTATGTTCATTTCGCTACTACTCTTCTTCACGGGTTCAAGAATTTTTGTGAAAGTGAAACCGGAGGGTAGCCCCCTGACAAGCTTGTTGCGGGTGATAGTGGCTTCAATCAAGAAGAGGAAGTTGACGTTACATTCTCAATCTCAACCTTGTCTCTCCCTTTTTCATTACATTCCCCACAGCTCTTTGAACTCCAAGCTCCCCAGCACTAATCAATTCAGGTAATCTCTCTGGATTTTCTGCAGACTTCCTTTACCTACGCCCTTCTACAGTCCTTAGCAGCGTTTGCATACGAACTTGCAAAGTATACTATATCTACATGTTGATCGCTGAGCCTTGAGAATTACTATCTAGAAGCCGAATGATAGGAGCATACTTACTGAGATGAACCAATTGCTAACCCAACTTTTAACAAGGAGAAAAGAAGCCTAAAATTGGAACAAAGTGTTGATCCAGCTCAATTGGTCATCGCTTAGACACTTTGATCGGATCATCATTTTGTTTAGACTTTGACAGTGGATACCTTGCACCTAAATCACTTATTGTTTCAAGTTGGCATACACTGCAGCTGATTCAATTATTGTTTGAATCTTTCTGGTATGCATATATAAACTGGGGTATAAATTGCACATTAATTTGGTTTTTAGATTAATATACATTCTGTCCTCACTTGGATGATTGTCTACTAGGATAATTATATCAACCCTCACTCGTCAGCAAAATTTTTGGCGTCTTAACTAACAGAAATCAGAGAGAGAGAACATCGTCCCGGTTATGAGGAGAATACTAAATGTCATATGATTGCTCTACGGCAGCGAATAATCATTTCACCACATAAACCCTATCATGGCCTTGACAAATTTGCCGTGTCTGACAAGCCCGCCGTTATTCTAACACGCTCTTTGACAAGCGGGCACCGCGAAAAATAAACAAAGAGGTTTTAACATCCTATGGTTGATTAGCTCTCGTACATAAGGACTTGGTAGGCCCCAGTTTGATGGGTTGAGGTAGCACCAAAGCCAAAGCCCAAATTGATGATGTCTGACAAATTTGCCATGTCTGACAAGCCCGTCGTTATTCTAACACGCTCTTTGACAAGCGGTCACCGCGAAAAATAAAAAAACAGAGGTTTTAACAACCTATGGTTGATTAGCTCTCGTACATAAGGACTTGGTAGGCCCCAGTTTGATGGGTTGACGTAGCACCAAAGCCCAAATTGATGATGTATATCGTTCAATCAGTACGAAAATAATTCAACTTGACAATGTTGCCAACCCGAGTTTGTCCCGCCTTGACGCAAGCCTGACCACATGAGCAGCTCAGCTCACTCGGGATGATCCACTTAAGTGGAGAATGGAGGCAAATGGATAACTGGATTGGAGTGCTCCTACGGTTAAGATTAAAACCTCGTGGACTGTGTTTTAGGCCACTAAATTTGAGCATCGAAATGTTAATAATTGAAGATGATAGAACCTCTCAAGGGGTTAACAAAAGAAAGAGGATGTATAGTAGCTTTTGTCTTCCATTTTTAATTCAAACAGACGGCACGTCAAGTTCTGATGTTTATTGACAAGATATGGTGTTTGACGTTTTATATAGATTCCTCGATAAAGCCGCTATCATCACCGCAGAGGACCAAATCAACCAAGACGGATCAGCAGTCAATCCATGGGGTCTCTGCAGCATTCAACAGGTGGAAGAGGTGAAGTGTGTGGTGAGAATCCTTCCCATTTGGGTATCAGCCATGGTGTACAACGTAGTTATAATCCAGCAGCAGACGTACGCCGTTTTCCAAGCACTTCAATCCAACCGGCAACTCGGAAACACAAGCTTCAAGATCCCGGCCGCGTCCTACTCCATTTTCAACATGATTGGCCTCACTATCTGGATCCCTTTCTATGACAGAGTCCTAGTACCACGGGTAAGGAAAATCACCGGCAAAGATGGTGGTATCACAATACTTCAGAAGATGGGCTTTGGCATGGTACTAGGCATTGTCACCATGATTGTGTCGGGCATCGTCGAAACAAACAGGAGAAATTCGGCCCTTGCAAAGCCCATCGGTTTCGACCCAATAAGAGGTGCAGTTTCCTCTATGTCAGGGCTGTGGCTGGCGCCTCAGCTGATACTTGTGGGCATATCGGAAGCATTCACAGTGGTTGCTCTTGTGGAATTCTATTACAAGCAGTTCCCAGAGAACATGAGGAGCGTCGGTGGGTCCTTCACCTTCCTGGGCTTTGCTGGGTCGAGTTACTTGAGCAGTTTCCTCATATCCATTGTTCACCGAACCACTGGTGGGGGAGATGGAAATGGCGGATGGTTGGCTCAAGATCTGAACAAGGGGAAGTTGGATTATTTCTATTACTTGGTTACTGCACTGATGAGCTTGAATCTAGGTTACTTCATTATGTGCGCTAGGTGGTATAAGTACAAAGGCAGTGAAGACACTGTTCTTGCAGGTGACGATGAAAAAGTTAACTCAGAGAAAGTTACCGTGTGATCCCGCTCGAGGGTATTGTATGTATGTTACTACTGACTTTCTTGTATCAACCAATAAGAAATGTAATGAATATCCACTCGATAGGATGTTCCACTTAATGGAAGTCAATGACAATTGGGGAGTACATGCTGTTCCTATGAAAAGCTGATAAATTTGAGATTTAGTTAAATAATGTAAATAAAATTTGGTAAAAAGAAAGAAAAGTTGCTGATAAGCCCAAAACCAGTTGTTAACTTAACCGAAAAAATTGGACAAACACTCTAGTTAAGGTTGGTGATTTCCAGAGAAAAAAAATCCTTGTAAATCGTAAGAAATATCGGTAAGTGACTCAAATAACAATTGCTAACCCCCAAAACTCTATAAATAATTAGCAATTTAGAGGGGAAAAAAATTGGCGAGTCATGCTTATTAGTAATCTCCACAAAGTTATTATATTTTAATCGGTAGTCAAGGCAAATAAAAGTTGATACCTAAACAAAAAGATGGTAAATTAACAAAAAATATTAAATGTCGGTAAGTGACTCAGATCTAATTGGAATTTGATCTACAAAAATTGGTAAATCACTCTAATTTAAATTGGTAACTTCATGTAAGGGTTGGTAAATTTAAAATATAGTAAGCAATGTAAAAATTTGATAAAAGAGAAGAAAATTTGGTAATTGAAAGGAAAGTAAATTTGGTAAGCAACTAAAATGAGAGTTGATAATCTAGAACTAATCAGTGACTTAATCGAGGAATACTTGGTAAATCGCTCTAATAAAGGTTGGTAGTTTCCATTAAAAAAACTAGTGAACCATAAGAAAAGTCAACAAATAAAAAAAATCAAATAAACACCGGTAAATAAGTCAAATAAGAGTTACCGGCCATTACCATATGGTAACTTAAAAGGGAAAAAAGTTGTCAGTCACGTTAATTTGGGTTAGCAATCTCTAAAAAGAGCTAGTAAGTTCTAATGAGTTGCTAATTAATGCAAATACAAGTTGATAACTCAATATAAAATTGGTAAATTAATACAAATAATAAAACTTTGATAAGTAACTTAAATGAGAATTAATAATCCAAAATTAGTTAGGAATTTAATCTAACAAAAGTTAATTGTATTTAACGATTTACTTGCTCATAGGAAACTTCTCCTTACAAGTGTGCCCTCTTCTTAACGAATTATGTTTAATTTTAATTTTTTTGCATGTTTCAAGTTGTGCATTAATCAACCTCCGCAACTAGAGCCATCACCACGTCAAATATTTATTCCATACTTTGTTGATTTATCTACTTTAATCTTATTTAGGGTGGGCAATAACAGTAAAAGAGAATAGTCAACTGGGTGATCTTCTACATACGTATATGCAACGCAATTATATTAAATCATTCCCCTTGTAGACCGGCATTGATGCTCTCTCACAAGTCAATATATGAAGGCAGATAATATTGATTCGGTATACATGGATGTAGATGGCTTCAAAAATTGACTTCCCCTTGGGAATTTGCATCTTTTTCGTTGTGCATTGTGCTCATTAAGTCCTCCGATAGGGCAGCTGCAGAAGATGATGCTGTCGCGTAAGTTCCGGGACAACGTTCTAATTGGTTAAACTCGATGATTTTCGTACACGATTTTAGTTCATTTACTCATGTTGGTTATTTGGATGAAGAAGATGTTAGAAGCGAAGGGCGCGGAGGCCGTCTCCGATTAAGAGAAGAAGAAAATTTGATTGCGAATTTTTTGCCATACACAGGATCCAAAGGAGCGAGCTTGGAGCATATGATCAGATATTGAAGGGAGTTTATCGAGTGTATAAAGTATGCAGCAGAAGAAAGAAGGCATTTGATGTGGTGAGCGTAACAACGGCGGAGGCGGCGAGGAGTGCCGGCAATATCTTCCTGAGTATTGCTGCTTGGGGAACAATCCTTATCTCAACTGTCTCCAATGCAGACTCGGTCCACGCCCTGAAGGTTCATTGCTCTCGTTCTCACCTACTCCTCCGTCGCCGTCGCGGTCGCTGTCCTCTCCTTCCAAGGGATTTTCACCACCTACTTCATTGAATCCAGCCCAACCTCCTCCTCATTTTTGCTTATAAAGTCATGTGATCCTAAATATGTATAATCTCTTCGTTTCGTGAAAAATGTGACATATCCAAAATTATTTTTCAGAAAGACATTTTTTAGGAAAATAACCATATTTTATTGTGTTCGACTAAAATCTGAAAATGAATTCTACTATTTAGTAAGGAAAATCTTTTCTTCCATGGACTCCTTTTCAATAATTATTTTTAGGGAAAATTCCAAAAAAAGGACCCGAAGTGTCATTGTTTTCTTAAATAAAACTCAAAGTGCATCTTATTTCAAATAAAGGCTTGAAGTTGTCATAATTATTTCAAATAAATGCATAAAATGGTTATGATTGTTTTAAATAAAGGTCTGAAATAACTTGTTGTTTCAAATAAGAGTCTTACCTCGCTGGTTAATCAATGGGCTAAATTTTCCAAATGATCAAGGACATTTTTGTCCAAATCTTGTTTTTTTTTTTTTTTTTTTTCTTTTCTTCTTTTTTCTTTTCCGGCGTTGGCCGGCTGTCGTTGGTAAAGGCCAGCAAGGGCTCGACGACCCTCGTCGATTGCTAAGAAGGGTTGGCTAGGGCTTTGTGACCTTGGCCAACCGCTAAGAAGGGCTAATGAGGGCTTGCAAACACTCGCCGACCATGGGCGACGCCACCCTCCCAGATTTGGCGAGGGTTGACCTCGCTTGGGGCTACCGAGGGCTTGCAGGCCCTCGAGCCCTTGTTGACCCTTACCAACGGCAGGCGAGGTCGTCGAGCCTTCATTGGTTGCCAGCAAAGCTACTCTCGCCAAATTTGGTGAGGGTCGACCTCACCTAGAATCGACGAGGCCAACCTCACCGATGGCCTCGTGGAGTGGCCTCCCCCAAGGAGAGGGTCGCCTTGCCTAGGTGAGGTCGTCCCTCGCCCAATCCTCTATAGGCATCTCCTATGGCTGATCGGCCACTGGCGAAGAAGGAAGAAGGACTAGAAAAAAAGAAAAGACAAAAACAAGAAAAAGAAATAGGGTAAATGACTAAAACACCATTGATTGTTGGAAAGTTAGGCTCTTATTTGAAACAAATATAGCACTTTAGGTTTTTATTTGAAATAAACATAACCAGTTCGAGCTCTTAATTAAAACAAGATCCACTTTAAGCCTTTATATGAGAAAGTGATCTTATTTGAGAAAATGAGGACACTTTGAGCCTTTTTTTTTTTTTTTTTGGAATTTTAGCTTATCTTATCATTTTATTTTTTAAAAATAAATTTTTGATTTTTTAGTTTTTAAAATTTTTGTATTCTTTCTTTTTTTTTCTTCTTATTCTTCCTTAGCCTTGGCCGGTCGCCGGCTATGGCAACGGTCAATGACTGGCCCTAGGCAAGCTAGGAGGGGCTCGAGCTTTGCCCAAGGTCGCTAGAGGTCAACGAGGCTCTGGTGAGCTCGTTTTTGCTAGATCCCACCTCGCTAGCCTATGGCAAGGCCAAAGGTTGCCAATGGCTGATTGCCGTGTTCAATAACCGTCCAAGGAAGAAGAAGAAAAAAAATAAAGGAAAAACTCGATTTTTTTAAAAAAATAGAACATAAAAATGAAAGGAAAATGTGTTTGGTGAAAGAAAATGAGGTGGAATAAGTTGTGGAAGATGTTTTCCCCATTTTAAAAGTGAAAAATATTTTTCTCACTTTTGAATGTGTTTTTTCCGTCAATGGAAAGCGTTTTCCTTGGTTGATCCATTTTCCGTGAAACGAACAACAAAAAATAGACAAAACATTTTATGTAAGTTATTTTCCATGAAACAAGTATAAAAGCACCATGAGAAATTCAAGTTTTCGTAAAATGAGGGCCCAAAATGAAAGATCTCCACATTTTTGCTCGCCTAATCGTCTTGTCCTCACATTGCCATGACATCAAATAAAATAGTCACCTTCAACCTCCCCTCACGAAGTTACTCAACCCAAGGTAAATCAGAGCATCTAGACAAATCAATTTCCAGAAAAATATAATTATTTTCAAGTATTCCGTTGAAACCTAAAAAGAAGTGGAAAATATTTCCCGTTGTTCGGTAAAAAAAATCATTTCCTCCATGCACTCTTTTCGATAATTTTTTATTATTTTATTTTTAAATCTGATTTTTAATTTTTTTTAAAAAATGATTTTAAAAATATTTTCTATTTTTAATTTTCTTTTCTTTATTTTTGTCTCCTTTCTCTTTGGCAGGTCACCGGCCATGGCGCTTGGCCAAAGGCAAGCTCGAGCTCACTTGATACTAGCGAGTTAGCTTGCTAAGGTCTTAAGCTCACCCCTTGCTAAATGGACAAGCCTATAGCCCAAGCTTGCCGCCAATCGGGCGAGCAGCAAACTAGGGCTCGAGCTCATTGCCGATCGAGCGAGCATCGAGCCTCAAGCTCACCCGAGGCCGGTGAGCTCGAGGCTCACCTGTGGCCAATCTCTGATGGTCATCATGGCTAGTGACTGGCCAAGACAGATTTTTTTTTTTAAATAAAAAATAATAAAAACAAGAAAAATTAATTTTTTAAAAAAGAAAAAGAAAGATGGAAAGGTTAACATAGGTGTTAGGTAAGAGAAAATGGGTGAGGAAAATGTTTTCCTTTTTCTCAAAAATGGAAAATGTTTTTCTCTATGTTAGAAGACATTTTTCTCTTCATGAAAAATGTTATATCCAACTTATTCATTTTTCATGAAATGAATATTGAAAAATTTGGAAAACGTTTTTTTTTGGAAATTATTTTTCGACGAACGGAGAAGGGAATAAATTTTTCCTCTTTTGCTCCAGAAGCTGTGCTCTCTAAAGCACTACCAGATTTGGAAGAAGTGATGAGCTTCACTTCAATTTCACCAGTTGCCCTAAGCCAGAGCGGTGGATATCTCAAACAGGGTTGATAAATTAAATATGATTTAAGCTTCGGGTACTTGAACGAGGGCTGTTTGTTTCTAGTTCGGATCTCGTCGTCAGTGACTTGTTGGAGTCTTTCTCGTTTACTCCAGTCCCTAACAACGTTCTAGATAAAAGAACTTTGATTAGATCACCGAGGATACTTATGTACATATTTTCATACGTAGGGACATCACTGCTTCTCTTTCCTCTCTTCTCTAATCACTTGTTTTCCTAATTAATCAGTATGAAGGAGGTCATTTCCTACTAGTAGATTAGTGTATAAGGAGAAGCCATTCTTTAATGGTCAGGAACAGTAATACTACTGCTCTTCCATACACAAAAATTCTGTCATTCAAAAACTTCTTGACCATGCCATCTTATGGTGGGAGGAGTAGGTCTAGAAGGACAGGCTAAGGCCCAAGAAGAAAATGGCTTGTTAGGCCTTAGCTTTTTGCGATTCGAGATTATGAAGCAGAGAGTCGCTAGACTCGTGGTAAACTCTAGCGTGAATCAGGCACATAACATGTGTTCGGCTTGTCATGCTGCCCAAGTTTAAATGATCTCTAGCTTAAGCCGCGCACTCCAGTTTTAACTCGAGTCTTATTTAAATTGCAAGACTGGATGAATTTTTAATTGGCTTTTGTTATTTTTTCATCAAAAAACCAAAACCTATTTTCAAACATCAATAGTATGATGTTGGATGATACAGATCCAAGATCCGAATGACTTAAATTGATCAGTCCACGGTCAACAATGGCCTGTCAATTACTATGATCAACAAGCCTGCTGTCATTAACCTATTAAACGGATGTTAACACAATCATAAACTTTTCAATTTGGCTAATTTAGTTTTAAACATTTCGACAGTTTGTTAATATAGTCATTCTGGCTAATTTGGCCAAAAATCTTTGACGTGAATGTCGGCCGTCCTACGTGACAGTCAGTGTTGACATAAATAAATTTTATAATTTAAAAAAAATTGTATTTTGATTTTTTTTTCCTTTTTTTTTTCATTGGGAGGCCAGGACCTTTCTACAAGCCCTTGCCAGCAACCGAGGGCCTTGCCTATGTCCTATGAGGGCGAAACTCTTGCTAGCCACAATGAACCAAAAAAATTCAAAAAAATTGTGAGAGTTGTCCATATCGTTACCGGTTGTTCCACAATGTTAGCAATTTGCAGCCTAAATTAGGTGGAAGGACTAAATTGTCACAAGGTTTAGACTAAATTAGCAAAAGTGAAAGGTTTAAGACCGAATTGATTTCCGTATAATAAGCTTATGACTTTTTTGGTAATTTTCTCGATAATAATTAAATCGGTACCTAGATTGAGTATCTATAGGTTAGTCTCTCACAAGTTATCTAAAATAATTCAACGGTCAATTTTTCTAGCAACAATGTGTTTGACGCTTATTAAAACTTATTAAATTAATCAATACAAAGAAAATTATCCATATATCTTATCAAGTAAAAAACATGTAAGAAATATGTTGGCTAGGCAGGCTAGCCTCAGGCCCAATCGAGCTAGGCCAGATCGGCCTTATTACTAATCGACACTTGTCTAAGCCTGGCCCAAACTGCCTTCAAGCCTTTGTGGGGCGGCCCAAACCTAAGTAGGCCGTGGATCGCTAGACCCATGAGCATGTGTAGAATTGAGCCAGTCATCAGCTTTATGAAGATATACTTGAGGGGAAAGGTGTAATCTAAAAGCAATGGGCGACGCTTTCCACTTCTCTTTTGGCTTAGCTACTCTCTTTTTTCCGTCTTTCAACCATATTATTCCTTATGAGACTCATTACTTTTGATACAACTTTACAAAAATGATCTTTTTTTTTTTTATTATTTGATGAATGCTTTTTATTTTGTTTTTTTTTGTTGTTTTTTTGTTTTTGGTGAGTCCCACTTTCCTTCTTCTTCTTTCTTTTCATGTTCTTAACGTTTGAGTTCTCCATTCTTGTAAATCGTCTTAGTGTTTTCTCTCTTGCAGGCTATTCTCTCCTTTCTACACCTCCCACTCTTTCTTCTTTCTCTTCTTCCACAAATCTCTCCTACATCTACAATCTCCAAAAGAACTAGTTACTTCGACATAATCAAATTAAACTACAAATTCAAATCCTGCTTCATATTACCTAAAATAACATGAGTCGCTTATTGCCCTTGACTTTTATGCATGCACTTGGTGGAGACACCCTTTCTTTCTCTAGATACTCACATGTTCAAGAAGAGTAGAGAAGTATTTAAAAAAAGGGAAGAGAGAAGCAATACTTCTCAATATGACCTTCCATAGCGCAAGAAGAGTTTGCGTGTGGTGAAGAAAAAGGGCTTGTTAGGGAGGTCACTGGTGAGCCAACTGTCGGTGCTAGTGAAAGTGTGGAGGACCACAAGATTGGCATCATAGATTGAAAACAGAGGATGACGGGGTTTAGGAGTGGAAGGTGTAGAAAGAAAAGATTGGCCTACAAAAGAGAGAACAAAGAGATGAATTGCAAAAATGGAGGGTGAGATGTCAAAGGAGTGGTAAAAAAGAAGGAAAGTAGGATCCGCCAGGAGGAAAAGAAGAAGAAACAAAATAAAAATTGTTCACCAAATAATCTTTTTTTTTTATAAAAAAAGATGACTTTTATAAGGTTATATTAGAAGTAACGGGTCCCATAACGGATTTTATGGTCAAAACACAGAAAAAATGAGTCTCTAAACCAATTGAAGAGTGGAAAAAACATGATCATTCTTTGAAATTACGAAGCAAATAGCGTTTTTCGTTACTTAACAAGCATTCAAGGATTCTTCAGTGTACAATTTTCACAGAATATAGAGGGTGATAACTACCGACAGCAGTAATCATGACAGGGAGATCTCGCTAGAGTCAAGAGGCGGCATCGACATCGGCGGTGGAGGAAGAAGTGGTACGGGATGCCACCTCCATGGCTGAGCAAGAACTAATGGCGCATTTGGTAACGTTTTTGTTCAAAAATTGTTCCCGGGAACAAAAATAGAAAAAACTATTTTTGCTCCGGGAACAATTTTTGAATAGAAGAAGATGTTTGGTAAATTTGTTCGGGAATAAAAAATGAACAAAAACACGTTTGGTAAATTTGTATTCTTTTTTTGTTTATTTTAATTTTTTAATATTTTTATTTTATTTTTCTTATTTATTTATTTATTTTTTCTTTTGGTTGGTTGCTTTACCTCGTCATGGCTAGCAACCTCACTCGGCTCACACGAGGCTCGCCGAGGGCCGGCGACACTCCGGCGAGGTCGTCGGCCCTCGACGGCGTCGCTAGCCCTCGATGGCCGGTCGCCCACCATGGCCGAGGCCGGCGACCGGCCAAAGAAAAAAGAAAAAGAAAAGAAGAAAAAAAAGAGAATAAAGAAAATTTGTTCTTAAAAATTGTTCCAGAAACAAGAAACATGTTTTTCTTATTTCTCGTTTCTATTTTAAATGTGTTCCTAGGAACAAAAAAATAGGTTTAAAACAAAAACGCAAACAAACGCGTTTCTGTTCTTTTTTTCTTTTTTTTGGAACAAAAAAATAGAAATTTTGTTAAAAAAAAAAAGAATGAAAACAAATAGGCCCTAAAAGAGCGGAGTGAGTAGAAGGACGCTCGTCTTTCGGAAAATGCAATAGGAAAGACGATTCTGAATTGGGCCGTGATATGGAAATGTGGCCCAACTCAGCCGGACCTTCAAAGGGCAAATGAAAAAGTTCCCTCTTTGCAAATTTTTCTAAATTCCTTACTCAGATGGCGTGTCGTTATTTTCTTAGTCACGTCGAAGCAGCGGACTTAGTCACTTCATCACGTATCTCGGAAGGGGTCTTTGGTTTGTCTTTAATGGTTCTGATTTTTAGACCTTGTTGTCGGGCTCATCGAGGATGTCGCCAAACGAAGGCAAAAGCCTACCATTTTCCACATAATTAACGCAAGATGGGACATTGCAATTCACGTCGATGGGTTTGGTTCGTATGGTAGGCGTCCAACAAGAACTATATCATATCATGTACCTAAAAGCAGAAATGCTTATTAGAAAGTTATTCAAAAGTATACCCAATTGATTAAACTTAAAAACAATCATGGATATTATCAAAGGGAAATTTTTCTCTCAGTAGCGTAACCCATTTAGCCACTTCTCGTCGTCGTCTCTTATGTTTATTGCTATTTTTTCTGTTCTATATGCTTATTATTTGTTATTTATATGGGTTAATGGAACGAAAGAGACAGATCTGAAGAAACCAAATGCCATCTAGAGACATTAATTGTAGCTACTAGCTCCATGAATCAAGAAACTATTGCATTACCCTTTTTCTCTTTGGGCTAATTCTCTTATTTACCTTTCCGACACATGCACTAATTATTCATTTTGAATGAGGAAGCAATCGAAATTCTCAAAACCCATGATAATTCAAATGAAAACTGCTCTAAATCAGTGCACATGCAATCTTTGTTAAAATAGTATCGCGTTCTTCATGCATGCAAATGTAGATAAACACAGATAGGTACATTAATGTCTATTTTCAGCTTTTTCCCATCAACATCGTCTTTTATTTTCAGTTAGTGGTGTATGACAAGGGCCGTGGCTTTTCACGTTTCTTTATTTTGATTTCAGCATGGATATCATATTAGAGTAGTGACAGTCCAACTCACTTTCAAAGACTCAGCGCTGTATAATTCTAAAGGGAAAAGCAGACACTTTTTGTGTGCTTTTGGAGAGATCATATCTTTACTTTAGCTGTTGCAATTGCACTGAAGAAAGCAACCCCAACTAACCCAAAAATACATAATGGCAAAAGCTAAGTTACAAACAGGAAGAGGAAAGTGAAGGCAGGAGTGGTCCACGAAATATCAAGAATCAGATTCCACTATTGCCACAAAACGGCCAAAACCAAACAGTCCACTCACCAGAATATGATAACGTTCAATTTCAATGCTTTTTTGGATGGTTCGGTCACACATTGACAGCTCTAACTTTAATGCCCTTTTCCCCCTCTTTGATTCTTCTTTATTTTGCTTTGATAGACAAGCTAGGTTGGTGGTGAATTACAGGAGTCTCGTTTTCATATGCAAGAAAGAAGTGCACGTACACTCAATGCATGTGAGCTCTTGAATTAGATGAGCTTCGTATGAGGATAAGCCTTGTCGGATGAGATGGTAGGATGCACGATTCATTTACTTGTGTTATGCATTTGCGACCGGCTGTGCCCGTAGCTCCTTGCTTTTCAGAAAGTTGACACCGTGGTGAGATTTATCTTCCTGAATCATCACCACGCATTGCTTGCCCAAAGAAAGGGAAATCACCAGTTCCTTTACGGCTCTTTCGACCCCTTTCGTATGGGGAATGCGCCCTTTCAATTCTTTTCTTCGCACATGTTCTCTCATTTCAATTATCAACGAAACCGGATCATCTCAGGCTTGATGAAACGAAAAGGCGAAAGAGAAGACGAAACGCGGAGGGTCGATCCGAGTCAAGATGTGCCCGATCGAACGATCGCCCCGGTCCGGAGCCCATCAAACGATCACCCCCGACAACACTGGGGGGGTGGGGTTATGGGGGAGAGGGTGGCATGTGAAGGGCGTAGGGCAAGCATTAAATGGAGTGTTGGAGATAGGGACTAAGGAAGCGGTTAAAAACAAGAGGCCCATTTTAAAAGTTCTATGCACTTCTTTTTTTCTTTTTTTTTTTATAAATGTTCTATGCTCTTTATAAATCATCGAAGGGTCGCGTTTGGGCAGGGAAAATTGGATTGAATGGACGAGAAGAAACTCTATGGGGTTGGCACAGAAAAATACCGTCTTTCTTTTCCCTGACGGTTTCGCCATCATGAACCGAAGCGGCCCCCAATAATTGATGGCTGATATGGGGCGTCCGTATATCCTTATCCTCTCTGCCTCATGACTCACCCACTCTACTATCATCCTTTCTCTTAAAAAAAAAAAAAAGAAGAACAAAAAGAAGAAAAGCCCCTCTCTTCGTTTTTTCTTTTTGTCTTTTTTGGCTCGTCTAAATTTTCTAAATAATAACACAAATGATCCATAAATTTTAATTTAATATGCAATATTATCTTTATATTTTTAATTTGCACAATGTAGTATTTGAATTTTGGCTAAATGTGCAATATCGTGTATAAAATTTCAATTCAGTCAAAATGATCCTTAAATTATTAGTAAATATTTAATGCAATCCCTAAATTATATGAATATATGAATATATATATAAGTTCATGAATCACATTAAACATTTGATTCAAATTCGTTAATCATATTAAACAAATTAAAAATTGAGGGATAATATTGAACAATAGACTAAAATTTAAAGATAAAATTGAATGAATTAAAATTTCAAGAATTACATTATATATTAAATTAAGATTCAAGAATCATTCATGTTATTTTCTCTAAATTTTCCAAAGTAAGGTATTCTGAAAATTCAATTTGTCTCGATGGCGGTGTTCTTCATGGGTTCGTTAACCATGATGCAGCGGGGTGTCCTTTACAATTATAACTCGTACATAGAATTAATTTCGGATTTTTGGAAGGCAATGAAGCCCTTGTGCGAAGGACTACCATGCCTGCAAATTTCCCCTCTTCTTTTTGCCCTTTATGGGCTTGGTACGAAACGACTTCCTTTCGCTTGTCGCGGAATGAAGAAGGCGAGGGGTGTCCTTTCTCCAAAAGCTGTATCCTATATATTCAATCGTGTGTATGGTCCGAAGCTTCAAAGTACATTGTAAAGTTATGCTCGAGAAGATGAATAGGAGATTTGACGCTCACTTGCCGTCACATAAATGGAAAAGTATCTAATTAATATCGATATTATTAAGATGGATGGATGTTTGAAATTCGTGTCGGGTGAATGCGAGGAGGGGGCTCGGTCAAAGGTTGAAGGTTAGGTTCTTGTCGCAGCCCGTGACCTGATTTCCATTCTCCTCGAATTCATGGCCACGTGGTCATGTCCTCCCTCTCGTCGATTGAACGGCTGCTCGATGCAATGTGGAGGGTTTTCCATCGTTCCTCGAAAAATCAAGCCACCATTTTAGAAACGGCGCGTCTAAATTACATTTTCTCGCGGTTCTTGCGCAAAATGTCTTACCTCAATAATATTTAAAAATTTCAACCGAGTGACTGAAAGATTCGCTCATTTGAGATCCAGTGATCACGGAACACCAATAATCTTTGTAAAAATGCTCAACGGAAGTTCGAAATAAGGGCGTGTTTGATTATTAGATACATTTTGTTATCTTGTCCACACGCAGTATGACATAATTGATTTCGATGTTAGAAATTCTAAGTTGAGCTTTTGTCGACACCTTATATGATCTATGGGATTAGGGAATTGATTCAAATGCTGAAAGAATTTATTACCTATGTGGGCTATTTCGTCGTTAAAAGTGATGAATTTGCAAGGCAATTGGGCACATTCCCGCATATAAGATCTTTCACATCAAATGTGGATGGAGAAATGTCTAAAGAGGGTTGGTAGAGCATTGGTTTAGCCCCGACAAATAAGCTTTGAAAATGTAAAATTCTCTATTCAACGCTAATAGCTCCATTAGAAGATGTGCTTCTCTTATTTCCAAATTGTCTTGAATAAGAGTAATTTCTATTTTTATCTAACTAAACTAGCATCTCAGGGACAATCGTTAACTAGCCCTTGTTAAAAATTGCTGAATTAAGCTTTCACTCATCATCCACCGCACGCGCAAGCTGGCTAGTTAAATTTGATCAAATTGATGGACGGATCCTGTCTCGGCCCCAAAAATCCCTAATCTAACCCATCTATAATTAAAAGCTGTTTAAATTTCTTGGCCGAACCTAGTCGGGGTCCACCCATCCGTGAGGCCCCATGATCACCCTTCACATCTATAGTTAAAATGGCCCCTCGAATCCGTTAAGCGTGCCTCAAAATTTCTTTCGCAAAGAACCCTTGACGGCGCGCACAAGCTAGCTAGCTAGACTCGATCAAATTGACGGACGAATCCTCCGTCGGACCCAAAAATCCTTATTCAAACTCACCCATAATTAGAAGGTGCTTGAATTTCTCGACCGAACCTAGTCGGCTGACTCAGGCCCACCCATCCACGAGGTCCCATAATTGCCCTTTGCATCCGTAGCTAAGATGGCCCCTTGAACCCGTTAGGCGTGCCCCAAAATTTCTTTCCCGAAGAACTTCACGCGCGTTCGTCCATAAAAGGAAATTTTAAGGACCTTAAACACGCTACGTCCATCGCTGCGCCATCTTTTTGTCGATACTACGAAATCACGGAGAGCTCGCGGCATAAAGAGAAAGGTCAAGATTCGTGGCGATCTCAACTTGGACGCATGCGATCGCGCGTTCCACGAAAGGCCACGGGGATGCGTCGCATCATAGAATCCGCCGTGGGTAAGGGGCAAAAGCGGCAAAGGGCAAAAAGGCGAGGTACTTACGGACGAGGGTACGGACGGTACGTCCGTCAAGGCAGCATGCGGGGGACAAGCCCACGTGACGCGATTACTTTTCTCGTCCTTTTCTTCGGACAAACAACAATTGCGGGTAAAAAACGTAAAAAAAAAAATGAATTAATTTTATGTTAATGTTTTTTTTTTAAATTCTTTACGGCGACTCGCGGCGAGCCCTCGTACGCTCTCCGCCGCGCGAGACACGTGCCTGGGTTCCCTCGTTCTTCGAGTCAAAGCAGCGCGGAGGCCGAGATTTTCGTGGACGTGTCGCGCCTGAGCTTTATCGACATGCGTCCATAAGCAAACAGAGAAAGAGATTGTTGAATGTTTTTTTTTTTTTTTTGTGACCTAGGAAACTTCGTGTGCCTCTTTATGGCGGAATAAATCTTGGAGAAGGGTAGAGTGACCATCATCCTTGTTGCCCCGGGTAAATCGCTAGACGACACTGTGGATCGAATGTTAAACCTCTTGTGAAAGGAACTAACGCTCAACCAGCGACGCCGCCACCACGAGTGGTGAGCTTATTGAATGTTTTGTCTTAAGATTTTACCGAAATCAATCTGTCAACACTTATGATCCGTTCGTTTTGAGGAAAATAAGTCATTTCTGAAAAGTATTTTTCAAGAAATCATTTTTCAAAAAAATGACAATGTTTTTTGTATTCGGCTAATACCTGAAAATGTTTCGGAAAATATTTTTCGATGTTCGATAAAGAAAATATTTTCTAAGATTTCACTACTTAGGCATGCATCACTTACCGACCTATAAATCTATCAAATATGAATTTGCCTTTAAATCCGAACAAACTTGCTTCATATCTTTGCTTCCTCATTATCACCAAATGCTTATATATTCTAAAAAATGTTCGTATGGATTTTAAAAAGAAGCAAAGGAGAACAACCCTAATGAGAATCTTTAAGTTGAGTGGCCCGTTCTCCCCATGCATCTTTTGTGTTCCAATAAACAAAAGAAAAAAGAAGCAATGTATGTAGAGCCCTTTGCTTTAGCAATATATAACTACAGGGTAGAGTAAATAAAGAAAAAAGTAAGCAAAAGTGCAGAGCGCGAGCTTGAGATCAACGAGCTCGAGGTTTGCCTGGCAACGGCCGACGACTAGTTAAGAAAGAAGAAGATGTGAAATAAAGAAAAGAAAAAAAAAGAAAAAGAAGGAAAGGGAAAAAGAAAAAGAAATTAAAAAGAAATAGGAAATTAAAAATAATTCGAATTAAAAAAGAAAAAAAATTAAAAAATAATTCGAATTAAAAAAAAAAAAGAAGAAGAAGAAGACAGGGGAGGATCAAGAGAGAAAAATGTTTTCCACTTTTCAAAAGTAGAAAACAAAAGTGGAAAACATTTTCCCCTAATTTATACTTTTTTTTTTTCATGAAAAACGTTTTTCCCAATGAATTCATTTTCCGTGAAACAAACGTCGGAAAATTTGGAAAACATTTTCCCGAAAATTATTTTCTGCGAAACGAATGGAGCCTAAATGGTCCGTTCGTTTTGCAGAAAATGGGTCATTTCCAAAGAATATTTTCCCAGAAGTCATTTTCTAGGAAAATGATAATATTTTATGGTGTTTGGCTAAAACCTGAAAATGTTTTGGAAAATATTTTCCGGTATTCAATAAGGAAAATATTTTCTAAGACTTCACTACTTAATAATGCATCACTTAGCAACATATAAATCCATCAAATATAAACCTGCCTTTAAATCTGTGCAAACTTGCTTCATATCTTTGTTCCCTCATTGTCAAAAAATGCTCATCTGTTCTAAAAAATGTTCATATGAATTTTAAAAAGAATCAAAGGAGAAAAGAAGCAAAGTATATACAACCCTAATGAGAATCTTTCAGTTGAGTGGCATATTCTCCCCTACGTCTTTTGTGTTCCGATAAACAAAAGAAAAAAGAAGCAAATCATGTAAAGCCATTTGCTTGAGTAATGTACAACTGCGGAGTAGAGTAAATAAATAAAAAAAGAATAAGCAAGAGTGAAGAGCATGAGTTTGAGATCGACAAGCTCGAGGTTTGCTTGGCAACGGCTGACGACTAGTCAAGAAAGAAGAAGATAAGAAACAAAGAAAAGAAAAAAAAAAAAAAAAAGGAAAGGGAAAAATGAAAAAGAAATAGAAAAGAAAAAGGAAATTAAAAATAATTCGAATTAAAAAAGAAAAAGAGAATTAAAAAATAATTCGAATAAAAAAAGAAAAGAAGAAGAAGAAATGAGAGGAGGAAGTGATGATTTGTAGAAGTGTGAGATAAGAGATATTAAGAGAGGAAAATATTTTCCATGTTTTAAAAGTGGAAAACATTTTCCCCTAATTTAGAAAACTTTTTTCCTTTCATGGAAAAAATTTTCCCTAAAAAATTCATTTTTTGTGAAATGAACGCCGAAAAATTCAAAAAACGTTTTCTCGGAAATTATTTTTTGCGAAAAAAACGGACCCTTAATGTGAATGTACCCAACGGAGCAATTGAAAACTTACAATGGATAGAAAGTGGTGTCGAACTCCATTCACATGTTCATTTTCTAAAGAATATTGGGAGATTTTGATAAGATTACAATCGACTGTTCTAAAAGATTAAATTATTAAGACTCCGTTCATTTTGTGAAAATAATTTCCAGAAAAAAGTTTTTTTTTCCGGATTTTTCAGCTTTCGTTTCACAAAAAATGAATTTCTTGAAGAAAATATTTTCCATGAAAGATTTAATTTAATATTCAATTACTTTAACACTCCTCTTTACACGTAAGTTAAATTTTGGCTTAGGCCTAAAGTATGAAAATATATAATTTGGGAGATAAATAGAGGGCTGAAAATATTTAGACTCGGAATCTCTTACTTAGATACTATGAAAGATTTTATTGATACCATAGCTAATTATTCTAAAAATTTAAACGGTTAGATAAATGCATGATTTAATATTTAATTACTCCAACAAATGCATTCGGTTTCTCGGGACTAAGCTCTCTATATGCATGCAAGTTCACATATTAGATCATAATACACACACATCAAGTGATCCTTTAGAAATTATAGCCTAATGCGTTCGAGGGTTGGTGTGACCTACCTATGTTCAACTTCCATATTTGTAACTCGCATGTTTATTAGATCATTCACTCTTTTAGACATTGACACGACGAAACATACATGATATGGTTTGGTCAAGTGAAGCCATTTGAATTTTGTTAGCTAGCCCGACAAGGACATGATATTTCACATCACTATCATGCATGTACACGCACGGAAAAAGTGGTATCTCATTGTGGAAATCATATTGCATACTCCTTTTTTGGAGATTTGATATGCTTGAATTGAAGACTTCGAATCTACCTTGAAATTAAGGTGTTATTAACGTGTAATTTATATGTATAATGGGATCATTTTGTAATTATGTTTCAATCTATACCTTGACTGTAATTAACCATTCCTATTAGTACATATTATAAACTTGAAATTGGAGTTGAGTCGCCATAAACATCATGTCATTATTTTCTATTGATTTAAATGATATCAGAGTAGGAAAACATATCAAATATTCTAAAATCTCTATCCCAAATCAACACTTCCTTTGCTCTAATTTTTATCTCAACAATGTCCATTACATCTCCAAATCTTTCTTCTCCTCTAACATCTCTTTACCTATTATCTTCTCTTTCCGTTGATCTCAATTTCTCATCACCTCTCAACAACATTGTGCCCACTTTCACGTCTTCTTATCTTTCTTTGCTGCTCCAATTTCTTCTAATGCTCAAACAAAGATTGTGCAATCAATGTCGCTGTCTCTTATTCTTCCCAACGTCAAGAGTCTCATCTCCATCAAGCTTGATGTAGACAATAATCTTTTATGGAAATCTCAATGTATATCTATCTGGTCTGCAATGATCTACTAGGTTATGTGGATGACTTTTTTCCGTATATGTCAAAGCTTATCGGTGATCAATGGCACTATGGTGATCAATACCTTCTATTTGATTTGCATCAAGACAGATCAATGCGTTCGTAGTGTGATAAATTTGACTCTTACGATCAAAATATTTCATGAAGTTCATGACCTTCAATCATCTTGGGAGATTTGGCTTACTCTAAAATGATGCTTTATTGATTGTTGCGCAGCTAAGGAAATTGGTCTAAAACTCGACTTTTTTTTTTTAATTGTAGTTGAGAAATTTGATCAATCAATGGTTGACTATCTTTGGCACCTAAAGTTAATTGTGGACTCTCTCACTACAACTAATACTTTGTCTCTAATGAGGACTTGGTGATTCGAGCCCTTAATGGTTCCCATATGAGCACAATTCTTTTGTCACCGTGGTCATTAACAGCCCTACAATTCTTTCATGTCTCCTCATGTAAGAAGAATGATATCTCCAAAAGTTGGGTGTCTCATCTTCATTTGATATTTATCATGCTTTGATCAGTCATGCCACTTCACCTAATCCACCATTTCAAGGGTTTCGAGGTGGAAATAATTCTAAGGGTCAAAGATTTGGTTGAGGACAAAGTGGCTGGTTCTTGGATAATCAACCAGGTTGGCAATCCTCCTATGATCAATTCAATTCATAGTCATTCTCGACCCCTCAAACTTGTCGCTTCTCCACCTCCTCTGATTAGCCTTGTGATAGTTCGAAACCCTATGTTCCCATTCACCTTTGAAGTATTCTCTAAATTAGGCCTCATCTTTCTTATCAGATCCATAACAAGACCAGGCATATTGCGCTATAATGTCAACAATGATTCAACCATGCCTTCATTGCTACTGATTTCTAAGACTCTTTCTCAACTCTCTTAGTTAGTGAGACCTCTGATCCAATATGGTATCTTAATTGTGAAATGTTAGCACACATGATTAGTGATATTGGTAAAATCTCAAATCCTAGACCCATTTTATGATTTGACAAAAATCTTGATTTGTGATGGTCATTTATTGTCTATTAGGCAAGCTGATAAAGCCTTTTTACATATTGGTTCTTGATCTTTGCTGTTATCTTCTATTTATCAAGTCTCTATTCTTGCTAGCAATCTCATCTCAGTTACTCAACTTTGCTGTAAAAAGTTTGGTGCTATTGATTTTAATGGTTTATTCTTTCCTTTGAATGGCCAATGAATTGGGAAGATTCTCCTCCAGGCTATTTCTTCTCAAGATCTTTATTCGATTTTCAACTCATTGGTGTCATCCCACTTATACGCTAACATGCTTGCCTTGGCCATTCTAATAAATAAGTTTTGAGTCATGTTTGCAATTTTAATTTCATACCAGTATTTTGTAAGTTTTATCTTGTGGGCAACTCTCATCAATTGCCTTTTGAGTCCATTAGTCATTGTGCATCCTTTCCTTTAGTTGTAATTCATTTGATGTATGGATGAGTCCACTTTTATCTAATTCCGGTTTTAAACATTTTGTGCTATTCATTTATAAATACTATTGACTTGGGTCTTTCCCATTAAAAAGTAATATAAAGTGCCTAAACCTTTATCATTTTCATTGTTTTATCAAAAATCTATGCAATGCCAAATTAATTTTTTTATAAAATGATAGAGGAGGTAAATATACCAGTAATTCGTTCTCAACATTTTATATGAAAATGGTTTTATTTAACGCTTTTCGTTTTTAGCCACCCAATCTCAAAATGGTCTGTTAGAATACAAAATTAGACTCTCGAAATATCTCGAACCTCATTAATCCATGCTCACATACCTCCTTCATATTGGGTTGATGCTCTTTTTACTACTGTTTACCCTATTAATTCGCTTCCTACAATAGTCTTGTAAAATATTTCTCCTTCTCCATTATTTATTTGGGTTTTGATTTGATTACTCGTTTTTTTTGGGTTTTTGGATGTGCTTATTATCCTTTCCTTCCATCTCGTATCTCTAAACAGTTATAATTTTGGTCCACGAGATGGGCCACCGACCTAACTACGCTAGGCGAGTTTGGACATGAACTGGTTCGCCAAAGGTGATTTGGCAACAAACCTCAATTCAAATGAGATAGTCAATTGTGAATGAACACGACAAACTCTCAATTAGCGCTTCAAATGGTTTATTTCCCATGTTTATTATATTATTTGGAAAAGGACAAAATAAAATATTCTAGAGATCGGCTTGTCTTGGAGAACAAGTTTTGATAAGAAACATATGACTAAATCTAAGCTTCATGATGACCAAAATTTAGACATTTAATGAGAGGGGATGAATCACCCCCTTAGGTGGCTATGGTCATCATTGCACAAAATTTGGTCATGTTGGTAGAATTGACTTTGGAGAATAAGTAGCACATGTTCTTTAGAAGTCATTCCCTAAATGAAGAGAATTTACTAGAGAGCTCTAGAAGGTGCGTCTTGGAGAACAAATTAGTGAAGATATGGTTATCATTACAAAAATATTTGGCTTGGGGAGAAAGTTAATGAAGATGTGTTTATCATTGCCATGAGATCTTCTTTGGAGAACAAGTAGATTTGACCTATAAATAGGGAGCCACTCCCTTCATTCTCACTAAACCTTAGCTCATTTTCTCCCCCTCCTTCCTCTTGCAAACTTCCCTCTCCCTTTCGGCCTTGCACACCCACCGTCTCCACCGAACGGCCATCTTTTTGGAGAAATCATTTTTAGCGCAGTAGGTAAGTGGAATCTCTAATCTTTGGCTAAAATAATGTACTACGTTGTTGGATTTTGTTGTGAACATACTAGTCATTTCTTTGCATGAGCAAATAGATCCCCTAACCCTTGATTAGGGCATTGTGATACATCGTTTGAGCCAGTTATATTTTTAATTGTGCTTGTGTGTTTTAGTTGTTCCATGACCTGTTCTTGCAATATTTTTTACAACTTGCTCATGATTATGGATCCACAAGTGGATGCACACCTGAAGCCACGAATGGGTCTCGCTTGGCCTTGGGTTGGCATTGAGGTGTGTCGATCCGCGCCTCACTTGATTGAGGGTCGGTATGTCAATGGGTTGATTCAAGCCACAAATCTTATGTCTTGCCTAACATATTATGTAGTTATGGTATTGTACAACATGACACGCACACGTTTATATGAGCATCCCTTCTTGAGCCTTGTATGCATGGGCTACAAGGAAAAATGATGAATCAGCTTGTGTGTTATACAACGTGTGATTACTAAATGAAAGATAAAACCCGTCATCATATAACGTTGGTGGTGATGCCTCGTTCATAAGAATGGGATGCCTGGTAAATTTCAGATACTCGATGGATTCCGAATGAACTGTAGGAATGGTTAAATTAATGAATGAACTTCTTTGTGTATGTTTCCATGTGCATTGTTTAATGAGTTTGTTTAATAAGCTGAAATGGTTCACATGCATATGATGCTTGGCTTAATAGCCGGATGCCTAGGTTGAGCTAGGAAGCTCCTAAAAGTATGGAATGCTCGGCTTGAGGCTAGATGCCCAGCTTGAAGTTGGAAGCTCTAAAAGTGTGGGAAGAGAGGTTGGGACACCTAGAGTGCCATAACTTGGCACAGAGGGACACTTAAGTGCCATAATTTTAAAATGGTACACTTGAGTGCCAATATCAGAGTAAAATGGGACACTTAAGTGCCACTCCGGCGAAAATCCGGCCAAATGGTTGATGTGGCCATTTTCCGGTGAGTTTGGTCAAAAACGGCGTCGTTTTGCACGCTGACGTGGCGGAGAAAATGCAAAAACGATGCCGTTTCGTGTCTACATGTAAATAATAATATAAAATTTAATTAAATTAGATTTAAATTAAATTTATTTAAAATATTCAAAAAAATAAAAAAAAAAAGAAGAAAAATTTTAAAATTTTCAAATTTTAAAAAATTAAGAAAATTATTTTTAAAAAAAAAGGGGGAGGTAGAACGGCGGGCGGGCCGAGGGCCGAGCCCTTGTCGCCGCGCCGCCTCCCCGCCGTCGCCGAGAAGGGCCGGCGACGAGGGAGGGTCGGCCGGGGTCGCCGGCCCCGCCGACGCGATGACGAGGGCCGAGCCCTCGTCGGATCGGCGAGGGCCGCGACCCTCGCCCGACTAGGCGAGGGCTCGCGGGCCCTCGCCGCCGGTCGACCGGCCTCGTTGGCCCTCGACCCTCCCCACTCCATCGTCGGCCCTTCCCGCCGGCGGCGGGGAAGGGCGAGGGTCGCGGCCCCTCGCCCGGGTCGGCGAGGGCTCGCGGGCCCTCGCCGCCTCCCCACCGTCGCCGGGAAGGGCCGGCGACGGAGTGGGGAGGGTCGGCCGGGGTCGTCGGCCCCTAGGGGGCCGGCGAGGGTCGCGGCCCTCGTTGCGATCCGACAAGGGCTTGCAGCCCTCGCCGTCGGTCGGCCGGGGGCCCACAACCTCGGCCGACCCTCCCCCTCCGTCGCCGGCCCTTCCCGGCGCGGTGGGGAGGCGCGCGGGCGAGGCCTTAGCCCTCGGCCGCCCGTTCGACCTCCCCCCCTTTTCTTTTTTTTTAATTTTTTTAATTTTTCTTAATTTTTTTAAATTTTTTGAATATTTTAAATAAAATTAATTTTAAATCTAATTTAATTAATTTTTATATTATTATCTACACGTAGACACGAAATGGCGTCGTTTTTGCATTTTCTCCGCCATGTCAGCGTGCAAAACGACGCCGTTTTGAACCAAACTCGCCGGAAAATCGCCACGTCAGCTATTTGGCCGGATTTTCGCCGGAATGGCACTTAAGTATCCCATTTAACTTCAAAACTAGCACTCAAGTGTACCATTTTAAAGTTATGGCACTTAAGTGTCCCTCCGTGCCAAGTTATGGCACTTGGACTGTACTTCTGCCTGTGGGAAGAACTGTTAAGACGATTAACAAACCTTTTATACATGTTGTTGTGTGTTGTTTGATTAGTTTGCTTGGTAAGGTAGCTTGTTTAGCAAGTTGACGATAACTTGCTTAGTAAGTTGAATGTAGATTGCTTGGTCAGATAGCTTGTTTAGTAAGTTGAAGGTAGTTTGTTTGGTAAGATAGCTTGTTTGGTAAGTTGAATAAAGCTTGTTTTGTAAGGTAGCTTATTTGATAAGTTAAAGGAAGCTTGCTTGGTAAGTTGAAAATAACTGATTAGGTAAGTTGATGATAGTTTGTTTGATAAATTGAAAATTGGTAATGCATCGAAGGTAAGCCAGTATGGATATATACATATAGTTGAGGTAAAGTAATGATTTATTATGGACCTGCCATAAATTTTGTAGTGTGCGAGATGTCCGCATGTTTGATTCGATGACGAGTCATCCTCCTAGGTGAGAATTAGAGATTTTACTTAGTGAGTCATTGACTCATTCATTTTATCTTTCAGATTTGTAGGTATGGAAGTCTCACGCCAATTTTAAGAGCTGAAGTCACACTAAAGGAGATATGAATTCCCTTGGCCTATACGAATATATAAAGATGATGTAAAAAGAAAAAAGGACCGTAGAAAAATGGCTTGTAAATGTACAGACATAATACAAAAGTAGTATTTTATGTTGTGTGTGCTTGTTTGTTGTCTAGGAAATTGATGTTGTACATGTTTTCGCATGCTCATAACAAAAAGGAAAAAGAAACGGGATGATGCGGCACTTGGGATGTTGTGACGATAACACCTGCGACCTAGAGTCGAGTTGCTACAAGCACCTCAATTATGTGTCACATGTATTTCTTGGGTACGCATTGAATAACAAATGCTATTGTTGCCTTGATTGGCCGAGTGGTCATGCCTTTATTAGTTGTTATGTTTGGTTTAATGAAGAGAATTTTCCATTTTCACAAAATTCTTCTACTCTTAGGGTGCGTTTGGGAAAGCTTTTGGAAAAAGCCTTTAGGAAAATGAAAATGCCTTTGAGCTAAAGGGTTTTGGTGAAATGCAAAAATTGTTTGGTAAACTATAATTGAAAAGAGCCTTGAGAAGCAACTTTGGGGAAATGTTGTTTGGTAAACATATATTTGAGAAGTCTTTTAGAGCAACCAATTTAAGTTTTTAATTTTATTTTTTTAAAATTGAAAACAAAATAATGATTTTTTATATATTTTTTTGCATTGAGATGTATATATAAAAGAGATATATTAACAAATTCAATGACTTTTTTTTATTATATTTTTGCACTAAGATGTATATATGAAAGAGATATATCAATAAATTCAATGACATTTTTTTTTTTTGTATATATTTTTGCACTAAGATGTATATATAAAAGAGATGTATTAACAAAAAGAAAGAGTAATTTCATTATAATAAACATGATTACATATGCATCAAAAAAAGAAATAGGTTTTCATCGAAAATTACAAACATCCTTAAGTATTTACTAAACTCATTGCTATTTGATCACGTAAACGCGCCATGTCAGAAGATATATTGTCATTTGAAGTACCGGCTCCCTCATTTGTATTATCAAGGTCAACTGAATATCCATAATTGGGATCCAAATCTGCTCTTGCAAAATGTTTATCATTGGCGGCGTTCCGTCGTATATAATTATGCAAAGTCATCGCTGCTATAACAATTTTTACTTGCTTTTCAAATGGAAAACTTGGCATATGCTTTAGAATCTTCTACTTCTTCTTCAACACACCAAAAGCTCGCTCAATTTCCGATCGCAGCGAGGAATGAGCACGATTAAATACTTCTCGATAACCTGTAGGGTCGGGACCTTGTTGAAATTATGGTAAATGATATCTAACTTCTTTGTTTGGTCCCAAATAACCCGTTGGATTTGGATATCCAGCATCTACTAAATAATTTTACCTGCATAAATATAATATAAATTTGATCAACATATACCATATTTATACATATTAATGTACAAAAACCATTAATTAACAAACCTGGAGGAGGATGAGGAAATTGCACATCATGTCTCCCTAAAGCTTCATAGAAAATACGAGCATCATGGGCTTGTCCCTCCCAACCAGCCCAAACATAAATAAATTCCATGTTAAAATTACACACCGCTAAGACATTTTGAGTCAGTGTATCTTTTCGACCAATAAAACGAATCTGATCTTTTACACGTATCACCGCTAGGATATGAGTGCCATCAATAGCTCCAATACAATCATAAAACAAAAATGAAAATATTATTATATAATCAAAATTTGCATTTAGTTATTTCTTTCTATTGAATAATCAAAACATATCTTAAAATATGGATAAAATCTTCGATTATTTTTTATCTTCTCCGGAACATCCCTAAATTGCCAATCAGCTGGTTGGATCAAATCTTTTCCCATTTCACATACTTTGTCTAATACCAAGCTAAAGTACCTGCTTATAGTTTCCCCAGAGCGTTGAAAGCGCTATTGTATTAACCTGTTACCTATACCATGTCCTAAAATATGAAGAAATATTCCAAGCATTTCTTTAACATTAATATTCCTAGTTCCTTCAAGACTATAGCGTGTTACCAAATCATGCATTAAATTATTAAATGCAATCTTATCCATTCTAAACATTTGATAACACCTTATCGGATTAGCATATTCGCCCATCAACTCTTTTAACCATGCATATCCTGTATATGATGATGTCCTATAATGTTTTTTGTGATTGTATATTGCTTGATAAGCGATTGTGGCTTGAGTAATTTCCACAAGTTGATTGAATTCCTCGTCCTCTTTCTCATCAATTTCTTTTTCAGGAGAATCGTCCATATCTGTTTAAAGTAACAAAACAGTAAGAAAAGTGATGAATAATCATCCATCAATGGAACAATTATCATCCATAATATATAAGTAAATTCCACCAAATCAAAATAACACAAACTTAATACACATGTCTCACATTAGAACATAATCATAAGAAGAGTTCACAAGTAGTGCAAATTAGCAACTGAAAATAAATTTCACATTACAACATAGATTAAATTGAAAGAGTTCAAAGAAATAACTAGCATCCTAGTGGCGACTATTATGCTTTTCCAACTTATATTTCAGCCACTCAACTTTTTCTTCATCTTTATCCAAATTCATAAAAATCTGTCTATTGTCTTTTTTATCAGCAAAATGAGGGAATGCAAAGAAGAACAACTTTCTGTCTTGCTTAATCTCAGGTATGGCTTTCAATGTTTGCACAATTTCTTTGTAAGGATCAAACTCCCTTGCAACCGATGTTGCATTGCTCCTACTTTCAACAGCTGAACAAAGTCTGTCGATTTGTGATGCTAATTTATCAGGTCCGCTCAATTTTTTTCCTTTCTTTCCTCGAGCTTGCTTCGTTGAACTTTCTACCGTTCTTTTATAGCTCTTACTTTGACTTGGTTGGGCATTTGTTTCACCTACATCATGCTCTAAAGTATCATCAGTAGATCTTGCATAATCACCAATGTTAGCTTGTGTGGTCTCAACATTTTCATTATTACATAAGCCTTGTGCATGATTCCAAGTAACACTTTCAGTAGCAACTGTACCTTAGAACATTTGATCCAACAAAACTTCCAAATCCGGATGTATGCCTTTCGTTCGAAAGACTAAGTTTAGGATTGGCCTGTTATAATAAAATATTTTAGGAGTTATATTATAAAAGATGAACTTACAAATAAAATAAAAAAGTAACAAAAGATTAGATAAACACCTGAATTTTTCTCTCCCACCATTCGTCACTCGCGTCAATGGTTTTTTTTCCTTGGATCCCATCCTAGTCCCGTTTCCTTTTGAATCAATTGCTTCCATTTTTTCCATTCTTCCTTTAAATTATCCCACTTACTCTTCATTTGATTTTTATCATATTTTTCCCCTCAACTCCTCAAACTTGTTAATTATATCCATCCATCCATCCCTTTTGTTGCTCGCAGGACGATTGCCTTTTTCAATTTGTTCAATGCATAATCGACAAAAAATTTCTACATCTTCAGAACTCCAATATGCCTTTTTCCTTTTAATGAACTTGCCATCTTTCAATAAAATGAATACAAACATATTTGAAAAATGAAAAGAGATAATGTTAACTATAAACACAAAGCAAGAGACACTATAAATAAATTAAAAATGCAATTCATATGAACCCACGTGAAAAAGCACACCAAGTTGGATATGTAAGTGGGGAAAAAGAACAGAAACATAAAAAATTACAATTCATATGAACCCACGTGAAAAAGCACACGTGAAATTAAAAATGCAAAAGACACTATAAATAAATTAAAATTGCAATTCATATGAACCGACGTGAAAAAGCACACGTGAAATTAAAAATGCAAGAGACACTATAAATAAATTAAAAATGCAATTCATATGAACCCACGTGAAAAAGCACACCAAGTTGGATATGTAAGTAGGGAAAAAGAACAGAAACATAAAAAAAAAAAATAGAAGTGAAAGAACCTGAGTTTGAGGTGGGACAATCTACACCTTTTGAGTGGAGAGAGGCGAGCACTTCGGTTGTGAGCGAAGAGAGAGTTGTGCACCTGATTCTAAGCCAAAGAGAAGTGAAGAAAGAATATTAACAAGTTACAAAATTCAACATACTAACCTGAATTTTAAAAACCCGAAATAGGTACTAGACCTAAAAGAAAAGGTCAGAAACATTGTCATTTTAACATTGATTTATGAACTTTGTGAATCAACTTGAAACAAGGCAATAATCCATTGCTGACTTTTCCAAATCTTAGTTTCACAGCATTGTTAATCAATGACCATGTCAAAAAGGATAAAGCCCTCAAGTTTATTTGCTATGTTTGGCATTTGGGGGAACAAACACAAATCTGACACTTCTTAACTTACCAAAACATTTAAGGGAAACAATATCCACAATGAAGGATAAGCGTTAAGGGAAGATAAGAACAAATGCAGAAACACTTGTTATAATCATCTTTCCATGTGTAAAAAATGATCTCACCAAAAGGCGGTAATGCTTGCCTTTTATAAATGGATAAAATAAGAAAATTCAGGTGGTGTGATTATGTATGCTAATTAGCAAGCAAAAGAATTGAAAAATAAAGGAATGAGTAAGGGGATGCTCCATACAGATTCCTCTCTAAAACAGCCATAGACATTAGAAACTTAACAGAATGATAGAAAAAAGAAAAAAAATGAGTAAGGGGATGGTGCAACATACCATTTCCTTGCTCAAAAGAGCTACCGATACTAGATTCCCAACAACCTGCGAAGACATGGTCAAAAAGATCAGGACAACATGCTGGATGGTCAAGATAAAAAGTCCATCTTAAAAAACTCAATTAGCAAATTTGACGTGGTGACTAGCAAACATTCCCCAAAATTCTCCATTAAAGGCACCAATAGAAAAAAAATTAGGTAAGGGAAAAAAACGATGACAAGATAAGAGCACAACCTAGCACATTGGACAAGAACTTATCATTTCCTGCTTATCACCCTAATGGAAAGTCCAATCAGTCTATTATTTGCAAGTCGCACGACAGACCAGCCCACAACTGATGATTACCTAGCGTCATACCAACTACTATTATGTTCATTGGCATCAAGATCATAATCATAGATTCTTATGTATGCATTAGAATGTAAAGGAGGAGAGAGGGAGGAAGAGGTGCACTAGTCCTTAGCCTTGCCATATTAACACCAGACTTAACTCATTTTACTTGGAAAACACTTTCCTCTTTTCTAGTAGGGAGCTTCATTTTCTGTCTTTTATGCTGCTGAGGTTTCATTGACACCAAAAATCAATGAAAACAGTTCTAAAAAAAATACTTTCAAATGCAACAAACACACTCCAAATCAAATCACATCTTCTCTAAAAGAATATCTAATGCTTGCGTACATAAAAATTCGTTTTTGAAATATAGCCATCTCCTTCATGCCTGATCTCATACATGACAGTGGTCATCCATTTCCCCAAATAAAAGGTAATTTAGTTAAGCACTCAAATCAGGTCAAATTTTGTTCAATCTGCATCTAAATCGTCAAAATAAAAATTAACAATAACTCTTTGCAATTAGAGTTGCTTGATTCTAATCCACCAAAAACCAAGGCTGCTTAAATTTTAGTCATCCCATCCGCATGTGTTGATTCGCTTCTAGAGAATCCCCAAAACAGAGCAAGCAGATAGCAATTGTGTGGTGGAACTCACCACTGCCCATCATAATGCAGGCCTCAATGCACTGACGTCTTTCAAGATTATTTGTTGTTCGTCCATGGGCATTTAAAGTTCAGGTAATTTGCAAAAATTCGTGTAATGTCGATGTCACAATGATCGAATCGCGCTTCTATTGAGTTCAAAATCTCTCGATTCTAGCACTCACGTTCCGAATTTGCCCATTTGCTAGTAGATAAGCCATTTATAATGAAAACCAAATGCGAGAGACACAAAGAGAGAGAGAGAGAGAGAGAGAGAGAGAGAGAGAGAGGCGCTCACCGTCGCTAGCAGGTGCGGGAGTCGAGTCGTGGGACTAGGCTTGAGCGATGGCAAGCAACACAATGGCAATGAACGAGGGCCTGGGCGGACAGGTATCCACTGAAGCTTCAGCGACCGAATAGGTTAGCTTCGGTGATTGATTGGAGAGGTGAGCTTCGACAAATGACTGGAGATGCGAGCTTTGACGACCGGAGGGATAAGATTTGAAGCGGCAAGAGCGAGATCTAAAGAATCGAGAAGAGCAAAGTAGAAGGGAAGGGAAGCGGCGTATCTGAAGAGTCGAGAAGAGCAACGCAGAAGGGAAAGGAAGCGGCGTCTAAAGAGACGAGAGTTGCTTGGAAGAGTTAGGGTTTTTTTTTTTTTTTTAAAGGGTCACACTTGGAATTTTAGTAAAATTTTAAGGGTAAACAAGGAATAACGAATTTTTTTTTTTAAAGATTTACTGTTGCTTACTGAGAATGCTAGAAAGCCAAGGCAGCCAAGGGGCTGCCTTGGGCTTTTAGCCTTCAAAAGGCTGGCATTTGTGCAATGGGCATTCAAATTTTTTTGCCAAACACTCTTTATTTGGCCTAAAGGCCTTTAGACCCCTAAAGATTCTTAGCAAAGCTGGTGCCAAACACACCCTTAGTCCTATAACTCACCATTTCAAATCAACCCCTTCATTTGTTGTTTTCTTCAATCAATCTATTTTTCCTTTTACCTCATTTGACTTCGAAGCTCCTCATCTACCTCTTTCCTTTTCCCCAGTCCAACCTCCTGCCTCCCTCCTTCTCTTGGCCGAACCAACCTCCTTCAATTATTTTTCACCTCCATTGCCCCTACCTTTGAATCTAATGATTGTGTCCAAGCCTAACTTCTTTCTCAACCAAATTCCTTTCACAACCATAAACCGTCTCTACGTCTCTTTCTAGCTCCTCCATTTCTATTTCTTATTTTCCAACTCATATTAGGCAAACTTAGGCCGAATGTAGAATTTTTAAACTTAGAAAATTTGTTAATCTCTCTCTTTTTCATGAAGAGACATCAACTTTTTACTCTAAGGCCATTCTTGACCTACGTTGGAAAAGCATCCATGGCAAATGAATTTAATGCCTTAGTCACTAATCACACATGAAACTACTGAAACTTCAAAGCTTGCCTCATTTGATAGATATTTAAGCAGTAGGTCGAATTAGAATTAGCTATGAAGGATGTTGGACCACTTCACTATTTTCTTGGCATTAGGGCTTATCAACGCTCTGACGATATACTTTTATGTCAAGCCAAGTATGTTAATAGCCATTTACACAAGTTTGACCTTGATAAGGTCAAGCTTGTATCTACTCCCCTGGCTTCGGAAACTCTATTGTCTGCTAATGATGGTAAGTTTCTTGCTTCTCCAACATTGTGTTGGCAGATGGTTGTGTTCTACAGCATGTATCCATGATTAGACTTGATATTAGTTTTGCTTTGAATTTGGTTTGTTAGTTCTTGCATCAACCCAAATTGCCTTATCTCTAGACCATCAAATGCTTGTACCAATACTTCGCTAGCACATTCACCACCGAGTACTCATTAAGTGGTGTTCACCCAATTCAATGATAGCTTATGCGGATGTAGCCTAGGCTAGTTGCTTCAAAACTTGATGCTTCACTCTAATTTTGTGTTTTTCTATGCACCAATCTTGTTTCATGAAATGCCAAGAATCAACCAACTATAGCCCATTCTAGTATATAGGATGAGTGTTGTACAATAGTTTACTTTGTTACTAAGATAATTTGGATTCATTATTTACTTTGTGAGCTCAGGGTCCCTCATTTAATCCTCTTACCATTTATTATGATGACGTCTTTGCCATCTACTTGCTCTCAACCTCTTGTTTCATGCTTGCATCTAACACATGGAGTTGGATTTTCACTTTGTTTGAGAGCAGGTTGTTTCTAGCGATCTACATGTCTCGCTACGTGCCTACAATGGATCAACTTGCAAACATTTTTACCAAGGGACTATCTAGTTCGCCCCACATGCTATTCATATCCAATCTCTCGATTGTTATACCTATTTTGCATTTAGGAGGAGTATTAGTTATATGTATTGTGTGATTTTTCTATGATTATATTTCAATCTGTCCTAGTATATCATACAATTTTAATTGGGGTTGAGCCAACAATAACACTCTACCGTTATTTTCTCTATAATTCTAAACATCAACATTTGTTGCATTACAACCACCGTCCGCAGCGGCAGTGTTGGCTTTGCGCTCTCACCCTCATCCAGGAGGGGAGGAGTTCAAATTCTAGTGCTGTCGTTAGAGATTCTTAAGTGTGGCACCCTGGTGGTGGATCCTGGGCTAGCGTCGCTTTAAGTTTACCTCTCTAGCTGCCAGCTGTACGGGAGTTCCCTGGTTTACCTCGCCAGCTATCGGCTATACGGGGGTTTCAGAGTTATCAAAAAAAAAAAAAAACATTTGTTGCATTACCAAATTGAAAGGTAAATCATTGAGAGAATGATTTTGAGTGGAAACGAATAAAGAGACAATGTGATAATTCCTCTTGGCAAAAGTAATTGAGCAAGGGCAAAATTCCACCATGAATTCAAACAATTTCATTCTTTTGATGAGATTACGCGACACATTTGTCAAATTACAACACCAATTAGACAAGCAACCTTGTTCCTTACCAAATTGGAGATTTTGCAAGATAAAAAAAAAAATGATTTTGATGCTTTCAATTTTAAGCGGTGAATAAAAATATTCCACATTTGTTCGTATTAAACAAAAAGGCATTTTCCCCCTTTCTCATCGAAACTTAAAATATCATTCAAATTTTAGAGAAATGAAAAAACAATTATACATAAACCTATGAGTCAAGTTAATAATTGAGTGCTATGATAGTTTTGGAAATTTACATTAAAAAATCAAAGCACGTGAACTGCAAAACCTAAATTAAGTAGAAAATAGAACATAGAAAATCAATTCAGACAGGCTTTCGGCAGATTTGATTTTTGGTCGAAAGTTATCTTCCGCTTTTGCTCGAGTAAAGTATATCTTTTATTTAAAAGCAGTTTCCTTTAATTTTTCTAAAGGTCATTAAAGTAACTTTTGGAATCCATTTCCTGGTTCATTTTTTCCCGTCTTTCGGCTTTTTCCTCGGTGGTATCAAATCCTTATCACTATTATCATAAAATCAGAGATCCGGCCAAAAATACAACGGTGGACCGACGATCGAGATTATGCATGCGTGTCGGATTCTGATATGACCATTTTCGACCTCTCGTCAAAAAAATAAAAAAAATATGTACATAATTTATTCGATATTGCATGATTCAAGCCGGGAAACTTTCCATCTAGCCACGTGCTGGCGCCTGATTTTCCGTGACGAAAATACTTCTAGTCCAAAAAGCAAAAGATCTTCTCTTTTTACTTTTTAAAAATTTTTCGACGTAAATCATGTGGAAAAAAAATTAGAAAAATATAATCTTGGTTTCAGCGCAATTATCATCGGTACGCTAAGCCGGTCCATGGGGCCCGTTCATGCTCGAAACTCCACTCGCTGGAAAGAACATTTTCTTTTATTCAAATTAGTAAGCATTTTGGACCTACATAAGTCCTTAAAATTATTATCGTGTCAGTTATTCAGTCACCAATAATAATTACGATTTGAGTGGTTTTGTAATAAAATTCTTTTCCACCTGAAAACATGCAACATATTCAATTTCATTCAATGATGTGGTCTGAACAAATTATCCAAATAAGAAAAAAGCCAAAAAAAAAAGAAAAAGAAGAAGGAGAGGTTGGCAACATATTAAAAGGGATCATGTGTTTACACACACACACATATATATATTTTGATTCTTATAATTATCTTGCTATTTCACTTCAATTTCATGTCATCAATCAGTCTTCAAGGAATCTAAGCATAGTTTAATGAAGGGTTTGATAAGTGTTGTTGTAGAATTGACACTTGGCATTTCATTTGTATAGGTCAAGTGCCGCCATGGAGCCCCTCACCTAATGTGCCATTGTAGAGGCACATGCCAGAGAAAGAGACAAAACTAAGAACGAAGACAAAAAAAGTATTGACAATGTCCTATACAATCATACAATTTAAGATTTTTTTTTCTCTTATTCTAAGATTTGCAGTTTTAAAGCTCAGCCTAAAAAAAATACTGCCGACTATATACGTGAACTATATGGAAAAAAAATAATTAAAAACTAGCGGAACGTTTTATTCCAAAAAAGGCATTTGACTTTATAGCGGGAACAATAAAATTATTTCCATATTGAAAAAAAATGATGAAAATAAATTAAATGAGTCGCATTAAATAAAGGGGTTTAATATCAAATTTATCGGTCAAAACAAAAAAAAAAGTTCTAAACAAGTTAAAATCACTTTATACGTGGGATAGTCGCATAAAAAATTGTTAATTGCTTGAAATTTAGAAAAGCACAAAGAAACTGACTCAGCCACGGGCAATTTTATGTGTTCCCACTACTGTAACGGAATCTATCCACTTAATTATACGGCATCGTTATATCTTTTCTAAGAAAAACAATGGAAATCATATATGTGTGAAAAAGGTAAAAATAAAATATTTGCGCAAAGTCTGTAAAACCATTCTTGCCGTGCAAATGCACCGGTCATGTGCACTAGTCTAGCCAACTCAAGACAAAAATCAATCATACATGAACCGACATGAAATTAAACATGTCCCCCATCATCATTCATTCAAACTGACATATGAAATTTTGCGCAATTTACGAGCGCAGGCCGATAATTACTAGTACCAATATTTCTTTTTACTAACTCTTTTATAGATATACCGTCACGGAAAATATATCCCTCTTTTTATAATAGAAGAATAGAATCGAATAATTTTCATTTGGGGTGAAACTACAAATTACTTACAATAGGTAAACAAGCACTTGTTCCAAGAAGATTATTATTTGTTTTGGCTAAGTCAGATGGGGAAGTTTAACTGCCGTGGACCTTGTTTAGTTTTGACAGTTCTAGCATCCATTAAGATATCAATTACCAAATATCAACAAAGCTAATCATTTTTTTTAGGTCGGGAATAAAAGCTAATTATTTATGCATGCAATAATATAGTCATTGTTTCCAGTCAAAATGCCCATTCATTGCTTTGCAGGATGAGAAATAAATTGTGCTTCAAATTTTAAAGAAGGGAAGTAAAATGAGGTTTTCTTACTTTATGTTCCTTTAATTAGCAAAAGCTCGATGATTCATTTATGGGAAAATTTCAAAAAAGGACCCGAAGTGTCTTTATTTTCTTAAATAAAGATTCGAAGTGGACTTTGTTTCAAATAAGAACCTGAAGTAGCCTTGATTGTTTCAAATTAGGACTTGACCTCACCAGTTGCCGGTTAGTTAGATTTTTCCAACCAATCATGGGTATTTTCGTTATTTGTCATTTTCCTTTTTTTTTTTTTCTGGTTCTTCTTCTTTCTCTTCGTTGGTGGTCGGCCAACCATCGGTGATGCCCAAAGAGGGTTGGGCGAGGCGACCCTCACCTAGGGCCATCCATGAGGTTGGCCCTTGCTAGCCTCTAGGCGAGGCTAACCCTCGCCACACCTCATTGGCCATGGGCGAGGCCACCCTCGCTAAATATGGCAAGGGTTGGCCTCATCTGCCCTAGATGAGGGCTCAACCACCCCCGCCAGTAGCAAGCGAGGTTGCCTAGCCCTCTATGGGCATCGTCGTGGCCCAGCCGCCCACCGGACGAAGAGGAAGAAGAAGAACCAAAAGAAAAAGAAAAGAAAAAAAAAAAATGGCAAATGACGAAAATACATTGTCATTTTAAGTCAAATTCTTATTTAAAACAATATCTACTTTATATTTTTATTTGAGAAAGTGACGTCATTTCAGATACCTATTTGAAACAAGATCCACTTCAGGTTCTTAATTGAGAAAATAATGGCACTTTGGGTCCCTTCATCTATCGATTGTCAAAGACGAAATCATATTTGTTTTGCAAAAAGTGAATGGTTTAAAACATATTTTCTTAAAGATGATTGTTCATATCGTTTAAAATAATTTATAAATGAAAGATATTTCATTCGTTCACGAATATGTTTAGACATATATTGTTGTCGATAATGAAAATACTTTTTATTGACTAATTATTTCAAGCGATTATTATTTTTAAATATTTTTTAAATCATTCATCTTTCGCGAAATAAATGAATTTAGAGTATATTCTTGAAGTGACACTCATATTTAAATCATATTTAGCTGAAAACAAGGTTTGATGAGAATCCGACATGATATGATGATATGCTTGATTTATTTTACTTCTGTTTGGATGAGTTGTCCTAAAGTGTTGTTAGGTCAATGAAATTAAAATTCAACAAAATTATTAATTAGGGAAAAAAGAAAAGGAGGCCAGTGGTTGTTGGCAAGCCGGTGACCAACGCAGTGGCCATCGCCAGGGTGTAGTCAACAGGAGGTTCACTGCTGATTGAAATTGATCATATTGTAACGTTTTATCAAGTTATTTATTGTTGTTAATTATGTTATTATTATTAGTACATGTGATTAATTATTCCATATAACATGCTGCATTGATTATGGCTCCATTATTGTACTTTTTGCTTAGCTTTGTCGGACCTTTACAGATGTGAGCGATCGGCGAGCTCCACGCGTGTATTCTTCTGCTTTAGCCCATTTTTATTGTCAGATGCGATATCAAAATTTCCATAAAATAATTGGAGGAGGAGATTCATCATATTTTTTTTTTTACAGAATATTCGCTGTAAGGCCTGCTTGCAATGATATGATGTATAGCTAAGAGCATATATAATCTAGAATTCTATTAAATTGTAGTCGATTAGATCCTTATTGATTGATAGGAGAACTATTCAGTCTTTTTTTTTTCTAGTATCTTAGCGCGTGCTCGACCTCCGGCGTCGTCTAAAATCAATCTAATTTGCAACCTTTAGCTCAATTTTATGGAAAAATGATACAGATAATCCTTGCATTATGATTTACGTGTAATATTGTCTCTGAACTTATAATTTGTTCGACGTGATCTTTGAATTAATAGTACATGTTCAATCTGATCTTAAACTATAAAAAGATGTTCAATGTCGTCTTTTTGTTAATTCAAATTAACGAAATCTACTAGACTCCCAATCCATTGAGTTTGAAAGGTGGACAACAAAAATAAGTTACATGTGGATTATTAAAGTAAAATATTAATCTCAAATTAGGACATAATAATTAATGCCATCAAATAATAAAAGATATGTGAATGCCCTAAATTTTTTTCTTTATTTCCTAAAGTGAGATGGACATGCCGACTCATCATTTTTAAAAATCCCATCAAACATCGTCTAATTTGTCATTTGAGCAAAGAGAATGACTACATTGGACATTACCAATAATTCGTGAACTATGCTGAGCAAGTCAAGAGACGACATCACATATCGAGCTAAAGTTATGGGATAGTTTACATTGTTTTTCCCAGTTTTACAAGGCGCTAAAAATAAATAAATCCTAAGTGCAAGAAAATACATTGGAGGGTTTAGTAAAGAGCATAGTTGCATGGCCATCCTCGTGTCGTGTTTCGCAATTCCTTTTGTTCGAGTCTTGAAACGTCGGTACGAAGGTTCTCTCCATTTGGTGTTCTCACGAAGGGTCTCCAAAACATTGTTCTCTCCGACGGCAGAGACCCCTTGCGCTTTAACATCAAGCCACTCGTCATCAGATACACCGAAGAGCATGCAACATCGTTCAAGAATCAGTCGTGAACGTTGCAAGCTAGGTCGCTCGAAAATTTTTAGGGTTTCAGGCGAAATTCGTGCGATTGTCGGGGTGATTTAGGCATGATTGTTTGGTTTCTTACTATGTGGTCTGGTCCACATCATGCGCATGCACAAATCCGCCTTATCATCTTTGTAGGGTGGGTCGGATGAGTCGTATAGAGCATGAACACTTTCATAGCGAGAAAATTTAAAAGTTGTAAAAGGCGAGTATAACCACCGTAGATTTTAATGAAAATCGGTGCATTTTTTATTATCATTTTTCACTTCAATTATGGAAATAAATTCCCAAGTACAAAATTTTGTAAAGAAGAGACCAAGAAATAACAGTCATTAATATGAGGAATAAGGTTAATGCAATCAAAAAAGTTTTCTCAATCATAGCAGGGGATGTAAGGCTTTCTATTGGATGAAAAACGATGTTGTCATTCAAAATGTTTTTACAAATTATGTCATAATTTTGTGTGTGGTGCCTTACTATGTGCTTAAATGTCTATATTTGCATGGACCGGTCGATTTTAGATAAAAGAATTACTAACATAATCGGCTTGTGCAATCTTTAAATTACTTATCTTGAAAAGAAAAGAAAAAGAAGAAGAAATTGTGCGAGAGGAAATTCCCCTACGTTGTAATTATCAATGCAATGCACGGTAAATTGTAATTAAAAATTATTAGGTAACGGTAAATAACTAATAAGTCGTTTAGACTCTGAAGATGTTAGATTACGAAGGAGGGGCTGTTTAGTCAATTCGCCCAGAAATAGAGGGGAACGTTAAAAATGGGAGAGTATTTGCGGACAACTGCGGATGTTACTTTTGCCACTACCCCTCCTAGCGGTTTCATTTCCTCTTCCTCTCCCCCACCCCCTCTCTCTTGAAGATTTGGTTTGGTGTTGGTGGGCTGTCCTCATTTCTTCTCCAACCCCTCTTTTCACGCCCGAAACGAGTTCCGCCCTCTGGATTTCCGCTCAGTTCCTCTCCCGGGTCGGGGTTCTTGGGGAGCATTTTGGCTGTCTGGCTTCGTCTCTTGATGGGTCTGGGTCTTTAGTTGGTTTCTGCTTCTTTTGAGGAGGACATTTCGAAGAGAGAGAAGGAAGAGCTCGAGAAAGATGGCGGAGCAGCCTGAAGTGTTGGAGGCGGTTCTGAAGGAGACTGTGGATTTGGTAATGGATCTGAGGCCGAAAAGTTGGGGCTTTTGTTGCAGCTCGCTTTGCTGATGTTTCTTCTTCTTTTTTTCTTCTCTTATGGGGTCGTGTCCGTGGATTTTTTGGTTTTGGGGGGTCTGAAGATTTCGTTCTTGCAGGAAAATATACCCATTGAGGAAGTGTTTGAGAATCTGAGATGCAGCAAAGAAGGTCTCACTACTCAGGCAGCCGCGGAGAGGCTCGCCATTTTTGGCCATAATAAACTTGAAGAGAAAAAGGCATTGACATGATCTGTTGCTACATTATACCCAGTTGTTCTCGTTGTCTGGTGATTTCATTCCTGTTTTTTCCCTTAAATTTTTGTACTTTACGGTGTGTATCAGGAGAGCAAGTTCTTGAAGTTTCTGGGTTTTATGTGGAATCCTCTGTCGTGGGTCATGGAAGCTGCTGCAATTATGGCCATTGCTCTTGCAAACGGAGGAGTGAGTTGTTGCTTTTGAGTTGCATTATTTGTGCTTCATTGTTCAGTTTCTGGAAATCTTGTCCTATGATCTGTGCTTTGCCTTTTGCAGGGAAAGCCTCCGGATTGGCAAGACTTTGTTGGTATTATCACTCTGCTCGTGATCAACTCAACGATCAGTTTCATAGAGGAAAATAATGCAGGTAATGCCGCAGCTGCTTTGATGGCCCGCCTGGCGCCCAAAGCAAAGGTATATCGCTTCCTTTTTCCTTTTTGTTTTTATGTTGATTCTCTTGGTGGAAAGTTGCTGATCGGTATTTTCAGAATATTCTTAGCTGAATTAATTGAAATTTGAGTGTGTTAAAGGTTCTTCGCGATGGGAGGTGGAATGAGCAAGATGCCGCTGATTTGGTTCCTGGTGATATTGTTAGTGTCAAACTTGGCGATATTATCCCTGCTGACGCCCGTCTACTTGAGGGAGATCCGTTGAAAATTGACCAGGTTGGATATTTCTTCTATTAGTTACAATATAATTATATGAGATTCGCGGCTTTCTTTGATGAAGCGATTTTGCTGTTGAATTTGCAGTCTGCTCTCACTGGTGAATCTCTTCCAGTTACTAAAGGCCCCGGAGATGGTGTCTACTCTGGGTCTACTTGTAAGCAAGGAGAAATTGAAGCTGTAGTTATTGCTACTGGTGTTCATACTTTCTTTGGGAAGGCTGCTCACCTTGTCGACACCACTAACCAAGTGGGACACTTCCAAAAGGCAAGAAGATAAAGACAGAATCCATCTTTTATTACGAATAAATGTGAATTAACTCATCTTGTACTGGTGGTTTTGCAAAGGCGTGCTTTGATGAGTGCATTGAGTTCTTTACTCATAACTAGTATTGATATCTTGTAGGTTTTGACTTCTATCGGGAACTTCTGCATATGCTCGATTGCTTTGGGGATGATTATTGAGATTATTGTCATGTACCCCATTCAAGATAGGCAATATCGTCCTGGAATTGACAATCTTCTTGTGCTTCTTATTGGAGGTATTCCAATTGCCATGCCAACTGTTCTCTCAGTCACAATGGCCATTGGTTCTCATAGACTAGCTCAACAGGTTAGTTGGGGTCTTCAACTCGATTCTATCTCACAGAGGTTAGATAGTTGATGTGGCTATGATGACTCTGGTTTCAGGGAGCTATTACCAAGAGAATGACTGCTATTGAAGAGATGGCTGGTATGGATGTTCTTTGCAGCGACAAAACTGGGACACTGACATTAAACAAGCTCACTGTTGACAAAAGTTTAATTGAGGTTGGTTGAGGATCTTGTTGGATGCTGTTCACTGTGTTGGGGCATTTCCTTCAGCTTTGGCCATTTTTGAACCTATTGCTTAAACATGATACTAGGTTTTCGCAAAAGGAGTAGATCCAGATACTGTTGTTGTGATGGCAGCTAGAGCTTCGAGAACGGAAAACCAAGATGCCATAGATGCTGCTATAGTAGGGACGCTGGCAGACCCGAAGGAGGTGAGTTTTAAATGTCAAGCTGCTCATCCAGTTCTACCTTGCTGCCTTTTTTGGTCACCTGACTCTTAATCTTGTTCTCTTTTGCTGCCTACCTACCAAACATAAGGCCCGGGCTGGAATTCAGGAGGTACATTTTCTTCCATTCAATCCCACAGACAAGAGGACTGCATTGACTTACACTGACAGTGAAGGAAGAATGCATAGAGTTAGCAAAGGCGCACCCGAGCAGGCAAGTTTACATATCTGTACAGGTTTTTCTTCTCTCAACTTGATTGGAGAAATTCAAAGCTCATCGTGCTTTAAATTATCCTCAGATTCTAAACATGGCCCACAACAAGTCGGAGATTGAACGTCGTGTCCATGCAGTGATCGATAAGTTTGCTGAGCGTGGCTTACGATCTCTGGCAGTAGCATACCAGGTTCTGCTCCTTGTTGAATTGACATGTTGCACAACAATTTGAAAGGATTTGCTCATATCTTCAGTTTTGTTGATTAGTCCGGTTTGATCCATGTTATCTACTCAGGAAGTTCCAGAAGGAAGGAAGGAGAGTCCTGGAGGCCCATGGCAATTCATTGGTCTCATGCCTCTTTTCGACCCGCCAAGGCATGATAGTGCGGAGACAATAAGGAGGGCTTTGAATCTTGGGGTGAATGTCAAAATGATTACAGGTATGTTGGTTATTTTGGAGGCGATATAATGCTCTGGCTTCCTCTGCCAAGAGGAGGTCATGTGAACCTGGCTTAGTGTAAAAGTCGATCCACCTTGTTGAATTGATAACCTTCCACTGTTGCTATAAGATCATGCATGAACTTTGACTATGGGTGCTCTAGCTGACTAAAAATACATGGCATTAATGTGTTTCATCTGCCATTCAGAAGTTCTATGTCTAATATCTCGTGGAAGCCCAAAATTGGACCCTGTGGAAGTCTCTCCTTGGACAGGGGTTCATGCATAGAGTTTGACTTTAGTGCTGGGGCTTTTGTGATGATGTCCTTGTTTGAAGTACCATCATGCTTTTGTTTTTGCTATTATGCAATCATTCATTCTTTCATCTGCAATGCTTTTAGTTTATCTGACATAATGCTGTCATGTGTGTGAATCTGGGTTCTTACCGTATTAAAATCCCTGTTGAATTTTTAGTTTCCTCAATGGCCACATATGAACTAGTGGTGCTGAATTTTTGGTTGTTTTAGTTTCCTCAATGGCCACATATGAACTAGTGGTGCTGAATTTTTGGTTGTTGCCTTGCATCAACTTTCGCTTTGTTCGTCTTTGTTGCTAACCTCCGCATATTTTGTCAGGGGATCAACTGGCAATAGGAAAAGAAACCGGTCGCCGCTTGGGAATGGGAACCAACATGTATCCTTCATCAGCTTTATTGGGGCAGGACAAGGATGAGTCCATTGCAGCGTTACCAATTGATGAGCTCATAGAAAAAGCAGATGGTTTTGCTGGCGTTTTCCCTGGTAAATACTGTGTTTATGTGTCTTGATATAATTGCTTTTTTTTTTTTGGGCTTTTGCCATAAGCTATGTGCATATGCTGTACGCTATTGAGTGTGTTGACATTTCATACTTTAGAACACAAATATGAGATTGTGAAAAGACTTCAAGCAAGGAAACATATCTGTGGGATGACTGGAGATGGGGTGAATGATGCTCCTGCTCTTAAGAAGGCTGACATTGGAATAGCTGTTGCTGATGCAACTGATGCCGCCCGCAGTGCTTCTGACATTGTCCTCACTGAACCTGGCCTTAGTGTCATCATCAGTGCTGTTCTGACTAGTCGGGCAATCTTCCAAAGGATGAAAAACTATACTGTAAGCTTCAACCCTAAGAATATGTTTTTTTGACTCAACTATGTGATTTGCGAGATCTCTAGTCTTTAAGTATTTGATCTTTCTTTTCAGTAGTTACACATTAATTTTTGTTTCTTACGTTTTACAGATCTATGCAGTCTCTATTACAATCCGTATAGTGGTGAGTAGTCATAATTTTTCCTTTTGATGTGGAATATATGACAAATCTTTTCATCATCCTAATATCCAGGGTCCCTCTTTGATCTTGTGACAGCTTGGCTTTATGCTGCTGGCCCTCATATGGAAATTCGATTTTCCACCTTTTATGGTGCTGATTATAGCCATTCTGAATGATGGTTAGCTCATTCTTATTCCCTCTGATCGTTGTTGAGAATTTTTTTCTGCATTCTTATCCGATCTTTTGTAGATCTATCCATTCTTTTACTGTAATTTACTATAATGGTGAAACCTGATGTGCCCTTTTCATCTCTGTAATTGATTAAACTACTAATCAGACATTTGTGATTCATGTAGAAGCATTCCTACCTTCCTTTCTTTGCTTGATTTTCTAGTTTTAAAATTTATCTTTGAATTTTCAGGTACCATTATGACAATTTCAAAGGATAGGGTGAAACCCTCGCCTCTACCAGACAGTTGGAAGCTATCTGAAATTTTTACAACTGGCGTTGTCCTTGGCAGTTACCTGGCTATGATGACAGTTATATTCTTCTGGGCAGCATACAAAACGGATTTTTTCCCGGTACATTCATCTGAATCTGCAGTCTTGGATCTGAAATCTTTGTGCTTATGGAAGCAAGTTTGTTGTCAAAATCTCTTTGCCTGATAAACCTAGAAGTACCATGTTTTAGAAGTGGTATCATTTGGAATTCATCCCCTTTCTTCGAATGCAATTTGTTTGACACAAGCATTTAAGGTTTTATGTCCAATGAAAATTTTGTTATCACACTGGAACACGGTTACTCGGGAGTATGAAGAGTAAAATTTTTTGGACTCTGTCCACCTACAAATTATTTCTTGGAGGGATATTCATTAACCTGTAATTTGCAGAGAACCTTCGGGGTATCGACTCTGGAGAAGACTGCACATGACGACTTCCGGAAACTTGCCTCTGCAATATATCTGCAAGTAAGCACCATCAGTCAGGCCCTCATATTTGTTACGCGATCCAGGGGCTGGTCTTATGTTGAGCGTCCCGGATTATTGCTTGTAGTGGCTTTTATAATTGCTCAGCTGGTGAGTTATCTCCCGATCATTCTTGAGCTGTTTTTTCAGAAATTGTTTTACTCAAGTAGAGAAGCCATTCATATCTTCCACACTGTGCAGATCGCTACTTTGATTGCTGTATATGCAAATTGGAGTTTTGCTGCAATTGAAGGAATTGGATGGGGTTGGGCTGGCGTGATCTGGCTTTATAACATAATTTTCTATATCCCGCTAGATTTAATAAAGTTCTTCACACGCTATGCCTTAAGTGGGCGGGCTTGGGATTTGGTTTTGGAGCAGAGGGTATGAAGTTCAGCAATTGGTTTATGATCTGTTGTCTTTGGGTGTTGCATCCTTATCAGTATGTTTCTTTGTTTGATCTTTCCTCAGATTGCATTCACGAGGCAAAAGGACTTTGGAAAGGAGCAGCGTGAGCTTCAATGGGCACATGCGCAAAGAACACTGCATGGATTGCAACCGCCTGACACTAAAATGTTTACCGAACGAGCCCATTTCACCGAACTCAATCATATCGCTGAAGAAGCGAAAAGAAGGGCTGAAATTGCTCGGTAGGTGAATTCTTATAGAGATTAGTTTCACAGTGATTTGAAATCTCCTTTGAACTTTTATAGGTTGTTTACTTCGCCTCCTGATATTTTCCCTCAACTTCGCTGCTTCTGCAGGTTGAGAGAACTTCATACCCTGAAAGGTCACGTGGAGTCGGTGTTGAGAATAAAGGGCTTGGACATTGAAACGATCCAGCAAGCATACACTGTCTGAAGGAGGCTCCCTGGAGGTGCAGTCCATCTTCTGTCCTTCAACGTTTGCACTGCGATAAGGACTTGTAATTAGCATGTCATGAGTAGTTATCATCCTAATTTCTGTTACCATATCCAATCTTCGGCACTTCAGGTGCTTTGCCGAATTTCATCTATTTGTGTGTCAGTTTTTAGTCAGCAAAATTCCCAAATCATGGGTGGAAATCAACTTGTGTTTTTACGTTCTCATTAGTGATATCTATATCATTCAGTGATATTAACTGCTCATCATGTTATTGTTTCCCTAAAGATTAGGTTCTCGGTGGACGACTAAGGACTGATCTTAGACACTTTTTACTAGTAGCATCAAATTATCAAATGACCATGTTACAGAAGGAAAGAGAAGCTAAATAATTTCCCATTGTTTTCTAGACGAGGGCTACTGTAATATTTTCTTCTTTTTTTCTCCGATAAGTCAAAACGACGGATGGTAATTTCAAGCTGCTGTTATTTCTGGACTTGGTTGATCTTCGTATCACAGAAAATCAAATTCAAAGGAAATTAGAAAATCCGAGATTTTCTATTTCTTTGGAAGAGACAATTTGAGACGTTGCTTTACTATGAAGATTTGGCACCTGGCAATTATTGCCGATGTTGGCAATTGTTGCCGATGTTGATTATGAGTATTGAAAACGCTGGTGGATGATGCTCAATTGCGTTATCTGACGTTTGAACTGCTGCAAATTTTGCTCATTTTTTATTTACTCGAAACAACCTGGCAAATTCTAATAGCAGCCGATTTAATCTGAGACTCTACCAACTCCAGGATTTTAACATTCCATTCATCTATACGGATATACGTATACAATAGAGAAACGCTGTTCAATTGCAAACTAAGACAAATTTTAAGAAAATTCATAACAAAATATGTTCTAAATAAGAAGATGAATCATCGTAATAAGGTTAAGTAAGATTAGATGTCTCACGTTTAAAGAGTAGATATATGATTTTTTCAAACCAAAATCGCCGGCTGATCACCATCTTCAATGATAAGCACACATTGAAATCTCCATCTATTCTTAGTGCTTTGACTTTGTGCTTGCCTAGGTTTAGAGTAACAAAGTTGAACGCACACAGATTTGACACTTGTGAGAGCAAAATCTTCACGAAACTTTTCTGATCTCATTCGAAAATGGAGCTGTATGCTAACGAAACCTGAGAGAAGCGAAACCCAAAATCATATGCACAAAAAGTCCAAATCTATACTAGATCGGGATGGAAGCCTCCCCATTTGGGGAGGAAAAATTTATAGATCTAGACTATATTATAAGAGAGACACTTCTCAATACGGGAGGAAAGTAAGCAAAAGAAAATAGAGAACCAAATCAGCCAAAAACAAAAGAAAATTAGGGAGGGTACGGAAGATCTAGCTCAAACCCTCCTCTCCTTGGAGATTGAAGAAGAGAGCTGTGTGAAATTGAGAGGAGAGCAGAGAGCCATTTCAAACAGTGGTTCTGGTATCGAATTTGAACCTTAACTCCGGGGACGTGACGTTACATTCTTTTAGCATGAATAATTTTCTTGTCAAAATAGAAGACAAGCACGAGCATCCCCGTGTGCTGTTCTAACTGATCGAGCTTTGATAAGGGCGTGATTGTTAGGTGTAGCAAATTACAGAAAATGAGGATCATATGTCACATGCATTCTTACGTGCTAAATTTGATCTGGTGATTCTACTATTTTATGTTATGGTGGTTGAAGTAGGTGAGCGAGACCTTGTAAGACGAAGGTTGAAAATCAGAAACTGTGGTGAATGGACTTAAACCATTACACTTGCGTGCTTCTGGGGACTCTTAGCCTGTAGACTTTGGCTTCTCTCCTGCCGAACTTTTTAAAGAAAAATTACTTGATTAATTCTAAACTTATTATATGGAGACATCCATACGATAGATTTAAGATTGTTTGGACAATCTCTCCAACTTTTTCAAGTAGCTTCACAGCTCTACAAATATACTAAAGTGGTATAAAATATCTATCGATAAAAATTTAGGCACACAAAAGTCAAATTATCTTTGTATCTATAGATTGGAAGTGGCAGATGTTGAACTTCCTCGCAACAAGGCGTACGCACTGCCGTTACAAGCCATTATTGACCGAACATATAGTTCAATGAAGTTATACTCAGTATCAAAAGTCAATTCTCAATGCCAGAAGTCTAGAAGCTACTCTAAATACTAGACAGGCTCTGTATGTATCTATCAGCAGTCCATTGACTAAACCACTTACACCTACATGAGTTGCAAACTTGCAACAATGTTCATTGATGGTATATGAGGAAAACTCCAAATAAGAGTTTGAAGTGTTCTCATTTTTTCCAATAAGAATTTAAAGTGAACTTTATTTTCAATAAGAGTTTAAAGTAGCCAAATAGTCTCAAATAAGGGTCTTTAGTGGGCCGGCGACTATTTCGGTCATTGGAAAGAGGGTACTGTGGTAAGAAAATTGTAACCATATTTTAAAAAAAATCTTATTTATTTATTTACTTATTTTTCCTCTTTTGTCCCTCGGTCATTGCCATCAATGGTTGGTGCAGGTCACTCGCCTTAGCGAAGATGAGGCTGGTGAGGGTCACTCTTATTAGCGTTGGACAAGGGTTCCTCGCTTGGGCTAGGTGGGGCAAGGGTCACTTGAGCCAGATTTGGTGAGGGCGGCCCATGCCCTCTCTGGTGTCGGGTGAGGCTCACCCTTACCTGTAGCCCTTACACGATGCCAGTGAGGGCGACCATTGCCGGGCACTGAAGAGGGCCCATCGCCCGATGACGAAGAGGGTGAGGGTTGCCCTTGCTTGATTTGGAGGGGAGCACCCTTACTTGACGCCAGTGGGGTTGCCCTCACTAGCCTAGGCAAGGGCGACCCTCGCCCAATGTCGATGAGGGTGGCCCTTGCCTGAGTCTAGCGATCTTCGTCATGGCTGACGGAGGGAAAGACGAAAAAGAAGAAAAGAAAAAAAAAAGGAAAGAAAAAGAAATAAACAGAAAAAATAAATTAAAGGATGAAAAAGTCCTTTGGTTTAAGACAATTTAGGCCATTTTTTGAAATTGATATAACCACTTTAGGCCTTCATTTGAAACAAGCTCTATTTCAGATTCTTATTTGAGATGATTTGGCCTTTTCAAACTTTTATTTGAAACCAAATTCACTTTGAGTCATTATTTGGGAAAATGAGAGTACTTCAGACTTTTATTTGGAATTTTCCCTAATATATGATCATCTGCCATCATCTGACAAAATCGGCAAATATCTATCTCGTAGGAATTAGCTTAATGGGTGAACTTCTTTGGTTTGGGCTAAATTATTATGTAAACAATTCATATTCATAATGGTCGCGCGTATAAACCAAAGTCACTGCATAAATAGGTTTCTAATATCTAAAGCATTATTGGAATTCTACATATCTTAAACCAACTTGCTATGAAAATCTTTATGAGCCTAGTTTTCAATGAGATGAATGTGGTGATCTGATCCTCTGACACTAACATTCAAACATGATTCTGCTCATGTTGCTTCATTTCTTTATCCGCTTCAGGGCTGACAACATCCGTTTCTTTATACTTGTACCACCTTGCACACACTAGAAAGTACACCAGGGTCAGAAACTCCAACGCAGCAATCAGGAAATAGTAATAGTCCAATTTTCCTTTATTCAGATCCTCTGGCAACCAGTTCCCGCCTTCCGCTCCTGTGTTCTTGTGGACAATCGATATGAGTAGACTGCTCAAGTAACTCGAGCCTGCCATGCCACAATAGTACAAAGAACCTGCAATGCTCCTCATGTTCTCGGGGAACTGCTTGTAGTAAAATTCAACAAGGCTGATCGATGCGCATGCTTCGGTGAGGCCGGCAAGTGTGAACTGAGGGATTAACCACAGGGCTGACATTGATGAAATTGCGCCTCGTCTTGGATATTCCCCAAGAGTGGGCTTCGTCAGAGCTATTGATCTCCGGCGCTCTTCCACTATGGCAGACACCAGCATGGTTAGCACGCCAAAAAACAAGCCGATGCCCAGTCTCTGGAGGAGTGTGATGCCGCCTTCTTTCCCGGTAAGCCTCCGGAGGAATGGGACAATCAGTCGGTCGTAGATGGGTATGAAGATTGTCATGCTCAACATCAAGAAGACAACATACGATGCCGCTGGGATCTTGAAGCCGGTGTTCCCGAGGCGTCTGTCCATTTGAGTGGCCTGGAAGACTCCATAGGTGTTTTGTTGGACGATGACAAGGTAATAGAACACACCCGCTACCCAAATTGGCATCACTCTTATAATACATTTCACTTCCTCCACTTGCTGCAAGCTGCAGAGTCTCCATGGATCAGCCGATGATCCATCCGGCTTTTTTTTGTCTTCAGCTGTCACGATTGCTGCTTTGTCGAGGCACCTGATGACAAAAGAACTAATTAAGCTTCGTCTCTGAACACGATCGTAGATCCAGCACATGTCAATGCAGCTCATTTTCAGTACCTGAATTGATCTGTGTAAGGAAGCTTGGAGTTGATAGTTTTTGGAGGAGTATAATTATGAAGAGAGTGCCAGGGTTGCACGGGCGTTGGAAGTCGGCATTTCTTTATGGCCACAACGATGACCTGCGCTACACTTGTTAGTGGACTACCCTGAGCTTTTACTCTCACATATATCTTCGAACCCATGAAGAAGATTGCACATGATACGAGCATCAGAATTGCTGGGATCAATAGCCCGATCGCCCAGCTCACGTTCGATTGCACGTACACGATAAGCGTCACCGAGACCATCTGTGCGAAAGTGAAGGTGAAGAAGTACCAATTGAAGAAGCTGTTGATCCCTCTCTTCCCTGATTCGGTCCTGGGATTGAATTGGTCGGCTCCAAATGCTAAATTGCAGGGGCGGATGCCGGCTGCCCCACAAATCAGCAGCCCGAACCCGGTATATAGGAAGGCCATCTGGCCGGCTGTTGGTCCAACGCATGTGGTGTTGTTGCCACATTCCGGCGGATGCAGATTCTTGAATGCTGCTGTTAGTTGTATCACTTGCAAGCCCTAATTCAACAAGGCAGTAAATCAGCTGCATTCGGACAGCAACTCGCTTAAATGAAAACCCTAAATCCAGTACCACAAACCATATAGTAGTTGCTGCTGCCTATTGAGAGTGAATCAGATCAGAAACAACATGCCCTATGGCAATGGAAATTGAAAATTCAAGCATGCCAAATCTGTGCATAGTTCTGACATGAGGTGTCTGCTCTGCACTAAATAACTGCTTGTAGCCCCAGTATCAGTGTGTCCAACATGGATTCGACATGAGAGAGATCAAGAAGAAGAAGAAACAAATTACCAGATAAGAAAAGACTGTACAGAACGCAAGGGTCTTGAAGCGGCCAAAGTACGTGTCACACAAAAAAGCACCGATCAAGGTGGATAAATTGGTGGTGCCATTGAAGATGTTGATGATGTTTGCGGCTGTGATGTTCTTCAGGTTGAACACAGTGGTGAGGTAGATCAAGAGGTTAGCCAAGGTCCCGATTGCTCCCAGCTTCTCAAAAGTCTCATTTCCTGGGAAGTTTTTTCAGATTTTTCCCCATGGAAAATATTAAATTACGGCTTACGAGGAGAAATTTTCTCTCGCGGGTCTGAACAAGAAGAGACTTTGTGGTCACCTATGATGAAGGGCATGGCCTTCCATCCTCTGTAGTTGATGGTCTCTTCACTTGTGACAGCTTTTTCCTCCACCTCCATTTCTTGGGCGCTACCATTGACAAGCTTGTGCTCTCTCTCCGTGGCTTCTCCATTGGTGGGGTGGATGGCCTGTGCATTCCTCTCGTCCTCCATTCTTTGTTGGATGCTCCTACCGTCTCCCCGTCCATCTGGGCTTTGTAGTGTAGCATAATTGACCAAATAGTCAATGTGAACGGGAGAATTTTTTTAATAATTGGGAGCAAATTTTCATGCCACTTCCTAATCCCAGCTACCCGAATTTTCTTCCACTCCCTCGAGTCTTGATTGGGAGAACCAATGCCATCTCTCTCTCTCTCTCTCTCTCGTGTGAAAAATATGTATGAAAGCAAGCTTCGTTTTAGGGGATTCTATCACCGTACAATCTTGGGAGGCTTGTCTTCTTGCGATTTGTTTTGTCCAAACGTGAACAATAAAGTATGGCCCTAATACGGGAGTACTCATGGTAGGTTTGAATCGGAAAAATTTTGTTATGTGTTCAGTAGCTTTTGGTGGACCCCACCGGTCGTCATTGCTGACATAAGAGCCCATGTCGACAGACAACATTTTCCTCCACGATTGGTTGAAACGTCCCCAGTGGGGTAGTACAAAAGGACCCCCAAAAAACCAAAAACAATTAAATCATCATGCGGGTGGTGAAGGTGCGCTGGATTTGATATTATAGCATCAATACCAGGAAGCTGCCGCAAAACCTCTCATTATTCCAGTCAATAGGTCACTCGGGTCTTACTTTGAAAACCGAGGTGGACGTTGATGCAATCCAACCAACAGTCCAACCAAATGGTTTTACTCCGCAACATGTTTTTCTCATGAAAGGACAATCTGTGGGACTCTCTCGCTTTGTGCTAACTGTCATGTACCCGAGGAGAAAAAGGCAGACACGTAACATGGAAACCTAACGTGTGTACATGAAAAGAGAGGGCCTTGTTTTGTCCGTGAAGCAGTGGTCTGGACTGTTATGGTTCGAAAACTTCTCTCTTTTTTCACTTAAAAGCTTAGTCGAGTTCTAGAATCTGTTGATTGAAGACCTACTTCTTTATTTTCCTTTCCAAGAAGTTTCTTTGTGCTCAGCTAATTGTTTAGATTACCCTGTTTAATGCCGAGAATTATGGTGGCACCAATTTTATTCTCTTCCAACTGGTTTTCAGTTGAATGTTGCTTAAGATCAGAGGCTTGGAATTTTGTATACATGTACATGTCTAAGTCGACGTGCACGCTGTGATGAAGATAAAGGTGGGTGACTTTTATCATTGTAAATTCTCTTCTTATTTAAATTGGGTGAGAAAGGAACTCGCAATTGGAATACTCAGGCCAAAAAAAAGATAAAAAAAAGAAAAAGAAAAAGAAAAACTCCTGCTTAAACTTTATACGTCTCCAATTGGAATACTCGAGTCTTTTCTCTCTTTTCTCTCTAGAATTTCTCTATCGAAAAGCTCATAAATCGTGCAACGGGAGATTGAGAGCGCCACCGCCAGACCATGGTGGAGAGAGAGGGAGAGGAGCGAGGAGATGTCTGTTGGGATATAATACGCGGAAATGACAGGATCTTGCAAAATTACGTCAACGCAAAATCACCGGAGAAATAAACGAGAAAATTAGGACACCGAAAATTTACGTGGTTCGGTTCGAGTATCGATGCCTACGTCGCGGAAGAACCAAGAAGAAATAATCCATTAAAATCGGAAAATCAAAATTTACATTCGTTTAATCGCTCAAGTGTTTCCCACACCTAGATTTAACTCCAAACCTAAGTATATAAATAAACAACTCTGATTGGGTATAAATTCACGGCACAAATTACCGCGTTCAAGTCGTACGCCAAAAGAAAAGATTCCCAAGCTCTCTTATGCAGCTCCTCTCTTTCAGCGGCGTGCGGCTTCTCGCGGATTATACGTGGGGCTTCGGCGGCCTTTTCCTACGTAGGTTGCGGCGTCTTCACTTCGGCGGCTTCGTTCTGTTTCCTCCTCGTAGGGTTTTATTTCTTTTATACGTGTGCCCCAAAAGTCAAAGCTTGACTTTTGGGCCCACCATCTTCTCTTTTTGATTCTACGAAGCAGAAGACTTTATCCATAAAGGGTTCCGGCTAAGAGACTTCACGCGTGGACTTGTTCCTCACGCTAAAAGGAATTCTTCACGCGCAGGGACTTCTCGCCATAAGGAATTCGGCAGTGCAAGGATTCAAAGGAAATAGGAAACCTGGGCCCACCGTGGATAACATATTTTAGCGACAATTCCGAAAGAAGGAATTCATATACCGTGTGCCCAAATATTTATTTTATATTTCCTCTTTTCCAGTGAAAATTCGAGACATAATTTAACAATGTCGACGACCCAGGTGCCGGACGACGACTTCCAGTGCCCGATTTCGCAGGAGATAATGTCCGACCCGGTGATCCTCTCCTCCGGCCATTCCTTCGACTGCTCCTCCATCCAGCGGCGGCTCGACTCTGGCCACCGGACCTGCCCCATCACCAGGCGCCCCCTCGGCGACCCCCCCTCCCTCACCCCCAACCACACCCTCCGCAGCCTCATTTCCAACTCCGCCTCCGGCACCCGACCCGACCCGGGTCCGGAGCCCGAGCCTGGCGCTCTCGTGGCCACCCTCGCCTGCCACTCCACCCCTCTCGAGTCGAAGCACGAGGCTCTGGCCCGGCTGACCAAGCTCTCCAAGGGCAACCCGGCCTTCCGCCAGTGGCTCACCGAGTCCGGCACCCCGTCGGTGGTGCTTAGCTGCGTTGACTCGGATGATGGGTTGATGCGCGAGAGGGCTATGAGCTTGCTTCTCAATCTTAGCCTCGACGTTAATAACAAGGTGGAGTTGGTGGCGGAAGGGGCGGTCTCGAAAATTATCGGCACGTTGAGGGCGAACTTGGTCAACTGCAGGGCACTGGTTGCGATGATAATCGCCAGCTTGGCGGTCGTGGAAGTCAACAAGGCCACGATCGGTGAGTACCCTTCAGCGATTAGTGCTCTGATTTCGCTTATGAGGAATGGGAATGACTGGGAGAAGACGGAGGCCGTGACGGCGCTCTTCGCCATATGCTCGTTCCAGGAGAACCGGAAGCGGGCGGTGGCGAACGGGTCGGTGCCGGTTCTAACTAGGGCCGCGGATTCGGGAATCAAGAGGGCGTTCGAGGTGTTGGCGATGTTGGCCATGTTGGAGATAGTATCAAAGATATCAAAGATTCCGTAATCCATATTTGTTGGTAATCCTAATCAAGGATTGATTGAATTGGAGAAAGAGTAATCTGGGGGATCCATTTAGCAAATAGGAAATTTATTATTCATTGTATATTATTCCCTTTTCACTTTCGTTCTTTCTTACATTATAAATGTATACGGTGTAACTGTAAATGAATCAATTAATACATAACAAAAACATTTTCTCCATTTTCCCAGTTGACTTCTGTCATGGTATTAGAGCATCTGCTCTTGGCCTAGCTTCCGCACATTTGGATTTTTCATCGTATTTTTTCTGAGCTATTGTCGCACGACTTTCACTTGCGAAATAGATCAGCAAATTGTTAGGAATTCCACACGCATTTTTTTTTCTCATGACCAAGAACAATGAGAGCTCCTCAACAGAAGAGACATTGACCTCAGATCTGGTTGTTCCTTCTGGCGGAGAAGGAACCCTTGTTTAGCAACCAAAAAACATTCATTCTACAAGATTGGTTCGTACCTTGGATCAGACTTCCGCCCAAATCCAGTGGCCTCTAAATTTTGCTCCAGTGAATTGGTATCAAATGTGGACCCAATACCTGTTTGGCCTTGCGCCGTCTGTAGTGGGTTCAGTTGAAGTGTTGGGGCAATCGAATCCGAAAAAGAGCTGAATTTCCTCTGCATTTAATCCATTCGATGTCTCGTGGTCCAATGAATGTGAGAGGAAGGCATGGGGCTATTTATTTCATCACCTTTATTGATTATTATACTCGATTCGGATATGTCTATTTGATTTCTCATAAATCTGAAACAATAAGTTGTTTCAAAAGGTTTATGAACCTGGTAGAGAATCAATTAGATAAGAAAATAAAAGCATTGAGATCCGATCGAGGTCGAGAATATTTATTTAATGAGTTCAGAAAATTATGTGATGAAAAAGGAATAGAAAGACAGGTTGTCTATTCCATATGCTCTTCAACAAAATGCTGTTGCAGAGAGAAGAAACAGAACCCTATTGGAAATGGTTAGGTTCATGATGGCGCATGCTAACTTACCTATTACTTTTTGGAGTGATGCGTTGTTAACTGCTGCCTATATACTTAACCGGGTGCCTTCCAAATCAGTTACTTCCACTCCATATGAGTTATGGACAGGTAGAAAACCGGACTTAAGTTTTCTTAAGCCATGGGGTTGTGCTGCCTATACACATGAATCCTCTCACAAGTTTGGGAAATTGGGTCCCAAAGAAAAGAAAAGTATTTTAATGAGATATTTCGAACACTCGAAAGGGTATATGTTCATAGGTGAGCTAGAAAGTGAGAGTATAACTGAATTTGAATCACGGGATGTCACATTCTTAGAGGATGAATTTCTTAAGAAGGGTGAAATAGGTGAGGATTACTCCCTATTTGAGACCTTGGATCAATATAATGATATTAGTGGAGTTCGTCCAAGTGGGAGTAATATGAGAAGTGATGAATTGAATTCAACTCATTCTCAATTACAACCACATGATGAGATGATATCATCATTATCTAATCCGAGTGGGAGCATGATGGGGAATGGTGTGCTAAGTGTACAATCTCCCATATAGCAAACAAGTCGCCAAAGTATTCCCCGTCGACGTTTTGACATTGAAGGGGAAACTTTTATAATTGCTCCACGAGATAAGGATGAGCCAATAAATATTAATGAGGCTTTGAAATGCCCTAGTAAGGAAAAATGGATTTATGCAATGAAAGAGGAGATGGAGTCAATGAAGTCAAACCAAGTCTAGGAACTGGTTGATCTTCCAAAAGGGACGCAGAGCTATTGGGAACAAGTGGGTTCTCAAAATAAAGCGAAAGGTTGATGGCTCGATAAAAAGACATAAGGCTCGCCTTGTGGCGAAGGGGTATAATCAACAAGAAGGAATTGATGATGAAGATACATTTTCTCCTGTAGAGGGATTTACCTCGATTCGCATTATTCTGGCAATAGTGGCTAGTATGGATCTTGAGTTATATCAAATGGATGTAAAGACTGCTTTTTCTCAATGGAGAATTAGAGAAGGAACATATATGGAACAACCTGTCGGTTTCATAATGAAAGGCCAAGAAGAAAAGGTATGTCGACTTTGAGGGTCGATATATGGCCTTAAGCGATCGTCAAGACAATGGTATATACGTTTTACTTATGTCATGGTGGGACGAATCCCTACCCAAGACTCCTATTTTGATGCCAATCTACCTCTGACGGGATTGTTTTCTTACCGAATAATAGGCATATGTTGGACACGATCCGGTCATATGAAATATCTAGGATTGCGTAGAGACCGATGTACTTGAATATTGTATTTTCCCTAAGAATTAATGCCTATGAATCTATGTATGATCTTTATGCATCTTAATGCTCGTGCATTATTTTATTTTGAGAAAGTATGTCGGACAGATATAAGATTAGCGGATTTACTGTGTGATAAATAGAGATGAGATTGCTTTTAAGCTTATTATCTAGGTGATAATTGAGAGCTCAAGCTTAAAATATGTATGTCACCTTAACTGGGTGTTAAGATGAGGATGTAATACTTACTATGTCCGAAAGTAAAATATCCCACATATTTTACTTTATCATCTAAGATCATGTGAGGATAAATTTTGTGACAAATCCTCAAGTTAGACATTGGGTATGTCTCAACTATCATCTGGCATTTTCCCCTACGGATACATAAATAAGCCGTTTGTTTTTAATTTTTAGTCCCCTCATGACTCTTACTTATTCTCAAGATTTCGTGTTTGCTATCTTAGGATATTGCCAATGGTCATGGTTTGATTCTCTAATGGGACATTTCTAGAAAAGCTTTTTGAAGAATCATATTGTAGTTTTGTATTTACTGGTTAACCAATTATGACTGTCTTTGACGAAAAGAGATCAAGAGAGATCTCCTATACAATGTTGAAGAGAGGTAAAGATCACCCGGCACACGGGATAAGGGCCCGTTGATAAGGGAACGTATAAAAGGGATGAGAGAGAGAGAGGACGCACCTTTTGGTGCATAACGGCTCTCTCTCCCTCCAAAAAGAACAGTAAGCACAAGTTTTCTCCTCTTCAAGGCGTCGTCGGATCGAACAGAACGAACATGGCCAAATTCTCTTCCTCTTATCGGCGTCGGTGTCTAATCTGTGGCTAACAAGGTACGCTTGAATCGATATGTGTTATTCTCGGAATTGCTTTAGGGGTTCGATTTAGTGTCGAATCCGCTCATCGCCGTCGTAGTGGGTTCATCAAACCCGGATACACGATCCGGGTCAAGAATCCGAATCTATGCGGGGAGACTTATTCTTCGTGGGCTCGAAATCTTCGGCGGGCCCTTATGACGAAAGACAAGGACGGCTTTCTTGATGGAGCCATCCCCTTCCCGACCGATGAGCGTCTCCAGTGCCTAGTGGAAGTGCAACCAGTTGGTTCACACTTGGATCGGGAACACACTCGCCCTCGAAGTTGCTCCTAGACTACTACCTACCGAAGATTCCAAATAGATCTGGGACAACATCAGAGAGATGTATGGTTGGCTCGACCGAGCGCGGCTCTTCAACATAACCCAGAATCTGACTGAGTTGAAGCAAGGGAACCTCTCTGTTACCGCTTGCTTCAACCGTCTCTCATCCCCGTGGAATGAACTCGAATCATCAGAAGAACGGTTAGAGGGACCCGAAAGCACCCTAAGACAGTATAAAGAAATTAGGGAGAGAGAAAAAGCTACAAGATTTCTACCCATCCTCAACGAATCTTACTTAACGTTTCGGTCTCAGATTCTTGCCATGGAACCTCTAGCGTCTCTCGGCCGAATATATCAGTTAGCCATCCAAGAAGAAAATCAGCAACTTGGCTTCCCTGGACACGCTTGAACAGGAGAGAGTCTGAGTCTCGTTGCCTTTCCGACTGGTGGCGGCTTTGGGAAGATGATGGTCAGCAGCGATGGAGCCACGATCGGAAGAGGCGGAACCGTTGAAGCCTTTGGTCGTTTTGTTGCTGCGGCAAGAAAGAATGAAGGGAACCCAAGGAACCCTAGCTATTTTGGCATGGATGGACAGGATCACCGTAGGAGATTAGATAGCTAGAATTTGCTCGAAAAATTGAGCGGCTGGGATCTTCGCGGCGAATCGGACGGCTCTCGAATGCCCATCATCTCCGCTGGATCGGATGGCCCATATCAAGCCACGTCAGCTCCGGTTTATAGAGGATCTAATGGTCCACGAGGCGCCACGTCATCAGGGAGGGGCAATGGGAAAAATGGTAAATTTAAAAATAAGTACTGTGATTTTTGCAAATGCCCACATCATATTGTTGATACTTGCTGGAAATTGCATGGAAGACCCACTAACAAAATAAAAAGAGAAAAAGAATCATCAGCTTATCAGGTATCTGCACAAAGGATCAACGGAGAACAATAGGCAATTACTCAGGATCGGTATCAAAATATTGTGAAAATTCTGAATCAACTGAAAATTGAAGACAAAAGTGCAGGATTTTCAGGTACCTTTCTTTACAAGGAGAATAATTTTCCAGTGAATACATGGATACTCGACTCAGGGGCTAGTGATCATATAATATGCAATGAGCGTTTATTTTCTCATGTCGACAAAGGATCACAATCCCCCTTGTCAGTGCGACTTCCAAACGGAAATGTCACCCATGTTACAAAGATTGGAACTATGCATCTTAGCCCAAATTTTGTTCTCTGAAATGTCCTGTGCATTCCCAATTTTGAATTCAATCTCATCTCTGTCTCCAAAGTCTGTTTAGATAATTCTTGTCGTGCCTTATTCAATTCCGACAATTGTTTCTTTTAGGACCATTTGACTGGGAAACTGATGGGCTTGGGTAGTGTTGCACAAGGACTGTATTTCTGGATTGATTTCCCCGGGAGATTTAAAATCATTAAATAAAGGCATTTCTTGTAATGCTATTAGTCGAAATAAAAATCTCCATTTCCATCAAAGATTGGGTCATAGTGCATGTTACCCTCATTCTAAGTGTCCAATATGTCCTTTGGCTAAGCAGTCTCAAACGTCCTTCCCAATAAGTACATCTCGAGCACATAGAGCTTTTTCCTTACTTCATATGGACATTTGGGGTCCTTATCACACTCCTCATCGTGATGGGTCCAGATTTTTTCTAACAATTGTTGATGATTTTACGCGGGGAACTTGGGTTTATCTTATGTAATCCAAAAGTCAAACATTCTCTCATCTTTCCAATTTTATCTCTTTGATTGAGAATCAATTCGAAAGATCTGTGCAACGAATTCGTACAGATAATGGGCGGGAATTTTACACTTTTGGTTGCACATAATTCCTATCTTCTCACGGGATAATTCATGAAAGTTCTTGCATTTACACTCCACAACATAATGGAATTGTTGAGCGCAAGCATAGACATCTTTTGGAAGTAGCTCGCGCATTAAAATACCAAGCTTACATTCCTGAAGCTTTTTGGGGAGATTGTATTGTCACAGCTGCTTATTTGATTAATCGCATGCCTAGCTGGATAGTAGATGGCAAAACTCCTTTTGAAATGCTATATAAGAAGCGACCAGAGAATAATCACATTTGAGTGTTTGGTTGTTTATGTTATGTAACAAATGTGGGTCCTTTGGATAAAATGGGTCCTCGTGCCACACAATGTGTCTTCATGTGCTATCCTACAACCCAGAAAGGATATCGAGTTATGGAGATTTCTACAGGGCATTTCTTTATACGTAGGGATGTCACTTTTTATGAAAATGTATTTCCATTCAAAGATATGATATCTGCATCGACTCCATCAGAAAGCGACCGACCTTTTCTTTGTGAAGAAGATTTATCTATGCCTTCACAATATCTAGTTGTTGCTCCAGAACCACGTGCAACTATTCCACAAGGAACAACAACTTCGAAGGACAATTACCAAAATTATCCCTAGAATTACATGAAGATTCTACAATCTTGACTCTCACTATGACTACATCAGAATCTTTCCCAGTGCCTGCAGAAATAGTGGCTGAGCCACCTCAACGTCCTAGATGGCAAACTCGCCCACCTACATGGACCAAGGACTATATTTGTTCTGCATCCCGCTATCCAGGTACTCAGTATCCCGTCTCTTCATATGTCTCCTTTACTAAGTTATCACCGGGACATATGTGTTGCATCAGTCGTCTCTCAGAAGAGCAGGAACCATCCTCATTCCATGAAGCATCACGTGATCCCCGGTGGTAACGCGCAATGGAATCAGAACTCAAGGCATTGATAGACAATCATACTTGGGATATTGTGCAGCTTCCTCCACATTGGAAACCAATCGAAGGTAAATGGGTATATAAGATCAAATTCAAGGCAGACGGTTCGGTTGAACGCTATAAAGCTCGACTAGTGGCTAAAGAATTCACCAAACGAGAAGGTTTCGATTACCATGAGACATTTTCTCCCGTTGTTAAAGAAGTCACTATTCGTTCATTCTTTTCCATTGCAGCTATTCGAAACTGGTCACTACATCAGATGGATGTTCACAACGCTTTCCTTCATGGTGATCTTGATGAAGAGATTTATATGGAACTTCCACAGGGATTACGCAGACAGGGGGAGTCTTGGGTGTGTCATCTACGCAAATTCCTATATGGATTGAAACAGGCATTTAGGCAATGGTATGCCAAATTCATTGCTGCATTAACCAGTGCGGCATTTCATCATTCCAAGCATGACTATGCCTTGTTTACATGGAATTTAGGTAATTCATCAATCTATTTGCTGATATATGTTGATGATATACTTGTTATGGGAAACAACGACCTTCATGTTGCGAAATTCAAGGAATACTTGCATTCTACTTTTCATATCAAGGATTTGGGACCCCCCCAAATATTTTCTTGGTATTGAGATTGCATGATCCGAGAAAGGTATCAACCTTAGCCAAAGGAAGTTTATCCTAGAAATCATTTCTAAAGCAGGATTATCTAGATGTAAACCAACTGCCATACCAATTGAACAAAATACCAAGCTAACCTCTCGTGAATATGACTTGACTTCCTCTTCGTTTGTTGAAGATTCTTTGCTCAAGGATTCATCTGGATATTAGTGACTTGTTGGAAAATTAATATACCTTACCATGACAAGGCCTGATATATGTTATGTAGTACATACATTCAGTCAATTCATGCATAGTCCAAAGCAGTCACATATGAATGTGGCTTTGATGGTTGTGAAATATTTGAAGGGATGTCTGGGGCTTGGAATATTTCTATCTCGTGATTGCAACATGAAGATGACAGCTTTTTGCGACACATATTATGCTACTTGCCTAATGACTAGAAGATCTATTACTAGATTTTGCATTAAACTGGGAGAGTCGTTAATCTCATGGAAAATGAAGAAACAGTCAACTGTGTCATTGTCATCAGCCGAATCAGATTATCGAGCCATGGCAAAGACTACGTGCGAAGTGATCTGGATACGGGGATTACTTTCGGATCTTGGATTACAGGTTAGTGGACCAACTTATTTGTTTTGTGATAATGATGCTATACTCAAATTGGCAACAAATCCAGTTTTTCATGAAAGAACAAAACATATAGAAGTTGATTGCCACTTTACCCGAGATAAGATTAAAGAAGGGATTCTTGTCACCAAAGGAATTTGAACTATGGATCAACCAGCATATATCTTCACTAAACCGTTATGTCAAAGACAACACAAATACTTATTGAGCAAGCTAGGTGTCCTTGATATATACAAGCCGCCGGCTTGAGGGGGAGTGTTGGAGATATTATTGAAGATATCAAAGATTCCGAGATCCAGATTTGTTGGTAATCCTAATCAAGGATTGATTGAATTGGAGAAAGAGTAATCTGTGGGATCCATTTAGCAAGTAGGAAATTTATTATTCATTGTATATTATTTCCTTTTCACTTTCGTTCTTTCTTACATTATAAATGTATACAGTGTAACTGTAAATGAATCAATTAATGCAGAGAAGGGAGGGAAGATATGGGGAGGTGTGATGAGTGTGTGAGGGTTTTGGTGGAGGTGCTGGGGAATGTGGGCCGTAACTGTAAGAGAGCTCAATGTGCGTTGCTGACTCTGCATTCGCTCTGTTGTTATAGTGAGAGAATTCGTGTGGAAGTGAGGAGGCTTGGGGTTTTGGAGACGTGCAATAGGTTGCTGGAGTATGATAACGAGAAGATTAGGAGGAACGCAGCCGGCTTGGCTCTGCTTCTTCGGGGTGATTCCAGCTGATCGTGAGATGATCATTCGAAGGGGTAAATTCGTGGATGATTATGGAGGGGTTGACATGAAATTGAACATGTTTTTGTGGTCAAGGGTCGGTTTTTGAATGACGCATAGGCGAGTTAGGTTTTGATGGATTTATGAGCTGGGCTTAAGGCCCATTCGCTCAAGTTGGGCCCAAAAGGGCCCGGCCCACGGGAATAGGGCCCGTGGATGGGGAAAGGTATAAAAGGGAGGAGAGAGAGAGAGAGAACATAACTCTTGGCATAACGTACGTTCCTTTCCTTCTCTTTTTCTCCCAAACGCTCAAGGCGACGCCGTTTCCCTTTCAAGGCGAATTGACATCATCGGGCCAGAATTTCTTCCTCTTCTTCAGCGTTGGTGTTTAATCTGTGGCTAACAAGGTACGCTCGAATCCGTGGTGTGCTTTACGATCGGTGATGCGTGTTTTCCCGGGCTTCGTCTTCCGCATTGATTTAGGGGTTCGATTCGGTGTCGAATCCGGTTTTCGGGGATCCGTTATTCCCAACATTGGTATCAGAGCCAGGTTTCACGTTTTTCCCGATCAATTCTGATGTTTTTGATTGATTTTTCGCGAAATCCCTTCGGCCGTACGGAACCGGGCGAAAATCCCGACACCCGAGCGCTTTTCGGCATTTTTTCTGAGTTTTCGTAAGTCGAAATCAAATTCTGAAGGCACTGGGAGAAGCGCGACGTCGAGACGAGTCCGGTGATATGTCGATCGCCGCCTGGAGCCGCCACATGCGCCCACACGCGCGGCCGGAAGGCGCTAACGCGTGGGTGCGACGCTGCGCCTGAAGCGCTGGAAGCCGCGCCGGCCGCGTGCGCCACACGCGCCGGTGGCGAACCGGCACGTGCGCGCCGGCGGCCGGCGAATCGGCACGCGCCGGTCCGTGGACCGACGCGTGCCGACGCGTCACCGCCCGACGTCATCGTGACGTCACCAACGGTCAATAACCGTCGGGGATGACGTCAGCTCCGACGACGGTTGGCCGGCCGGCGACCCGACCCGATCAGCCTGGCGCATGCCGCGCACGTGCGGCTGACGTCTGCGTGACGTCAACACGCTCACGTGCGAGGCACGTGCCGGCTGACGTCTGCGTGACGTCAGCCAACGCACGCGCGCGGCACGTGCGGTCGGTTCGTCCGACCGGCACGACCCGCGCGCCCGTTGACCCGACCCGTTGACCCGTTGACCGACCGTTGACCGTTGACTTTGACCGTTGACCTGAAAAAGAAAATTGTTTTCTTTTTCAGTCATGCCTATGTGGATTATAAGTAATCCATTTTTAATTCTGCATTTGTTGCATGAATTTTGGAAAATTATGTATTTTCTCTTATATTAATTATGGATTATAAGTGATCCATTTTTAATTCTGCATTTGTTGCAGGAACTATGATGTGTTATGCAAGGATACCGCAATCCCGAGAACGACAAGGGAAATGCAAGACTTAAGAGGCGATGACAGTTAGCTGATTATCGGTGGCATGATGGTGATTTAGTATCACATGTGGTCAAGGTCAATCAGATGATACATGAAATCATCTGGAATGGTTATCTTATGCCGGATTTTCAGAAGGTGCACTCTTCCATCTGAATGGCAAGCAGTGTTGGATCGGCTATGGGAGATCAACATGGTCCCGGGTTATAGGAGGCTGGTGGAAGCTTTTGTGAGAGAGCACTATAAGATTGAGTTGACCAAAACTTCAACCCTTAGATTGAGCGCCACATGGCGCCGAGTGAATGCGCCTTGGAGGCGACATGAAAGCTCTTCAAAATTTTTTCCATGGTTAGCAAATGTGCCTTCGGTTTTCTCAGATGTTTTGATTGATAGATTAGAAGGGTCATTCCCTATTTATTTCTTTGATTAATTGTGTAATGATTACTACCTAATTATGTTAATTGAAAGCATTATTGTTTTTTGATTGTATGTCAATTATCTATTACTTTCTTATTATTGCTGGTTCTTGTGGGTAATTAGTCATGGGTAGTAATAGAAGTTTTTGTAACTTCATAGAATTTATTTGCATAAGATAATTATATTAATAATAATTTTGAGTTAGGATTTTTGGAGGATGATTGGAAACATAGTGACCTTTTGATTCTGAAGCCTTACTTGAAATTATTTATTAATATGATGGGTCTATGCAAATAGGGATGCATAAATGATAGGCATTAATTATTCGTGCATGTATGTCGATGTGTTCGAACGATGGTTCAAAGAAACTAAGAATGTAATTGCTGATATGAACGGCAATAATTGTGAAATATTGAATATGAAGATTCAATATGTGCTGGAAAAGCAAGAAGCACTAGAAGTTCTTGACCACATTATGGAAGATATTGAGGGTGTCGTGCACCACCTTGAGCTAGTAGAGGACCGCCTAACGGTATTTGAGCCGTAAATAGACAATTGCTATGCTGGTTCTAGCTCAGAAAGGGCTTTGTGCTCTAAGTGCAAGCGTATTGATTCGTTCAATATGTGGGAATGCAAATGATCAAGTCCTTATTACAAGAAATCAAGAGTTAACCAACAAGAAAGAGGAAAACGTCCTCAAGTGAAGAAAATGTCAAGGGTGATATGTTACAATTGTGACAAGAGAGGTCAATATGCTCGCAATTGTTGTGAGCTGAAAAAAGGTATACACCTCTTGTACATTTGAGAACTTTGCTTATGTGTCAAGTTCTGCATTATAGGCTGAATCCAATCCTTTGTGGAATGTAGATTCATGAGCGACAGACCATGTAGCAAAGGGTAGAGGATCCTTTGTGGAATTCCGACGAGTACCAACTGGAACTGAGTAGATCCATATCGGAAACAACTCTAGTGCTGATGTAAAGGAATTGGCACCGACCAATAGAACATGAGTGGTTGACGCACCTTGATGTTCTATATGCTCCAGAGATTCGTCGAAATTTAAGTGTCTGTCTTAGTGTTGGTTAAGCTTGGTTTTGGTATGAACTTCCATAATAGAGATGTAGATTTGTGTTTGGATACAAACTATTATGGTTGTGGTCATTTTCTGGATGGTTTTATTGTATTAAATGTTGACTGTGATGATGTCAATATATTATTCCCTTGTTTCACGTCTTCTAACTTCATGTGATAATGATGTGAACATGGTGGCATGCTAGACTTGGTCATATGGGCCAACAATATATGAATAGACTGGCCAAATAGGGCTTGTTGGGCAATATTGAAAAAGTCGATTTGTCTATATGTGAGCATTGCCTAGTAGGGAAAATGACAAGGAAACCATTTGGAAAAGGTAAAAGAGCTAAATTTCCTCTGCATTTAATCCATTTGGACGTCTGTGGTTCAATGAATGTGAGAGGAAGGCAATGGGGTGTTTGTTTCATCACTTTTATAGATGATTCTACTTGATTCGGATATGTCTATTTGATTTCTCATAAATCTGAAGCATAAGTTGTTTCAAAATGTTTATGAATTTGGTAGAAAATCAATTAGACAAGAAAATAAAGGTATTTAGATCCGATCGAGGTTGAGAATATTTATCTGATAAGTTCAGAAAATTAAGTGATGAAAAATGAATAGAAAGATAGTTGTCTATTCCATGTACTCCTCAACAAAATGGTGTTGCGAGAGAATAAACGCAAACCCTCTTTGGAATGGTTAGGTCTAAGATGGCGCATGCTAACTTACCTATCACTTTTTGGAGTGATGCGTTGTTAACTGCTGCCAATATACTTAACCGGATGCCTTCCAAATCAGTTATTTCTACTTCATATGAGTTATGGACAGTTAGAAAACCGGACTTAAGTTTTCTTAAGCCAAGGGATTGTGCTGCCTATACTCATGAGTCCTCTTACAAGTTTTTGGGAAATTGGGTCCCAAAGAAAATAAGAGTATTTTCATGAGATACTGCGAACACTCAAAAAGGTATGTGTTCATAGGTGAGTAGGAAAGTGGGAGTATAACTGAATTTGAATCACGGGATGTCACATTCTTAGTGGATGAATTTTCTAAGAGGGGCGAAATAAGGGAAAATAACTCCCTATTTGAAACCTTGGATCAAGATAATGATGTCATGGAGTTCGTCCAAGTGGGAGTAATATGAGATATAATGAATTGAATTCAACTCATTCTCAATTGCAACCACTTGATGTGACGACATCATCATTACCTAATCCAAGTGGGAGCATGATGGGGAATGATGTGCTAAGTGTACAATCTCCCATACGGTGAACAAGTCACCAAAGTATTCCCAGTCTATGTTTTGACATTGAAGGGGAAACTTTTATGGTTGCTCCACAAGATAAGGATGAGCCAAGAAATATTAATGAGGCTCTAAATTGCCCTAATAAGAAAAGAATGGATTCATGCAATGAAAGAGGAAATGGAGTCAATGAAGTTAAACCAAGTCTAGGAACTGGTTGATCTTCCAAAAGGACGCAGAGCTATAGGAACAAGTAGGTTCTCTAAATAAAGCGAAAGGCTGATGGCTCAATAGAGAGGCATAAGGCTCGCTTTGTGGCGAAGGGGTATAATCAACAGGAAGAAATTGATTATGAAAATACATTTTCTCCTGTAGTGAGATTTACTTTGATTCGCATTATTCTGGCAATAGTGATTAGTATGGATCTTGAGTTACATCAAATGGATGTAAAGACTGCTTTCCTCAATGGAGAATTAGAGGAAGGAACATATATGGAACTACCTGCTGGTTTCATAGTGAAAGGCCAAGAAGAAAATGTATGTTGACTTTGGAGGTCGATATATGGCCTTAAGCAGTCATCGAGACAAAGGTATATACATTTTCATAATGCCATATAGGCATATGATTTTACAATGATTGACGAGGATCATTGTGTATATATCAATAGATCCAATGATCAATTTGTGATTATATCATTATATGTTGATGATATACTAATTGCCGGAAGCAATATGGAGTTGGTTAATACTGTCAAGAGATAGTTGTCTTCTAACTTTGAGATGAAGGATATGGGTGAGGCTGCATACATTCTTGGAGTTAAGACTTCAAGAGATCGTTTCGAAGAGATCGTTGTCTCTTTCGCAAGAAACCTATATAAATAAGGTTCTTGAACGATTTAGTATGCAAGACTGTAAACCCATAGACACTCCTATTGCAAAAAGGTGAAGGATTGAGCCATAGTTTGTGTCCAAGGACTCCACAAGAGAATGAACAAATGAAACATGTTCCTTATGCTAGTGCTGTTAGAAGCTTTATGTACGCTATGATGTGTACAAGACCTGACATATGTTTTGCAGTTGGAATGGTGAGTAGTTACCAATCCGATCCAGGTCAAGCACATTGGAAAGCCGTTAAGAGAATACTGAGGTATCTAAAGGGAACTGCTGATTATACGTTGAGTTATTAAGAAAAAGGATCTGCGACTCTAAGGCTATTATGATGTTGATTGGAGAGGAGATTTAAATGAAAGAAAATCTACCGCTGGGTTTGTTTTCTTACCGAATAATGGTACCATATGTTGGAGCAGTAAGAAACAAAAGTGTATAGCCTTGTCCACGATGTAAGTTGAATTCGTGGCATTATCAGCAGCAGTGTAAGAAAGTGTTTGGCTTAAGAGATTTTTTGGATCATTTAGGTGTTATTGAAAGTGCTGCAGATTCATTGTTGGTTAACTGTGATAGCCAAGCAGCAAAAGTGTACACCAAAGATCCAAAATATCATGGCAAGAACGAACATATAGATATCAAGTATAATCTTGTCAAGGATATGGTTGCACGAAAAGATATGAACTTAGAGTACATACTACGCATGGAATGGTAGCAGATCCTATGATAAAGCCAATACCTAGAGATGTGTTTTGTGGCCATATGAAATCTCTAGGATTGCGTAGAGACTGATGTACTGAATATTATAATTTCCCTAAATGTTCACAATTTGATGAATTTGTGTTTTCATCATTAATGCCTATGAATCTTTGTTTGATCTTTATGCATCTTAATGCTTAGTGCATTACTTTAAGTTTAGAAGTATGTTGGACAGATATAAGATTAGCCTACTCACACGGGTAATCACCTCTGTTTACTGTGTGATAAATAGAGATGAGACTGTTTATAAGCTTATTATCTAGGTGATAATCGAGAGCTCAAGCTTAAAACACGTATGTCGCCTTAACTGAGTGTTAAGATGAGGACATAATACTTACTATGTCCGAAAGTAAAATACCCCACATGTTTTACTTTATCTGTCTAAGATGCTAGATGTGAGTTCTGATGAATTTTGTGAATGAGTAGATACGTGAACTCAAGTCAGATATTGGGTATGTCTGAACTATCATCTGTACGGTATTGAAAGGTGTAGACATACACTCCATGGGAAAGGAGTTAATACCGTAATACGTATTTCATACTACGTATGCATGAGACGACCAATAAGAGTGGCAAAAGTTTGATCTCAACTTTTATGTCGTGTGAGACTCTTGAGGAAGAGAGTTCCTCAATTTCTTAGTCCCCTCATGACTCTTACTTATTCTCAAGATTTCTATTTAGTGTTTGCTATCTTAGGATGTTGCCAATGGTCATGTTTGATTCGATCTAATGGGGCATTTCTAGAAAAGCAAGCTGGACTGAAATTGAGAGTTTGAAGGAAAGAGGAAGATCGATTTTGGAGAATCACATTATAGTTTTGTATTCACCGGTTAACCAATTATGACTGTCTTTGTGATAATCATAATTGTGAATACAATATATATATCATTATTTAAAAGAAATCAAGAGAGAGATATAAATGTGATCGATCGATCTAGGGTACTGCATACTAAATCTACTCAGGATGTGATGCCCATTATGAGCTGCTATATATTCCTAACAGATGTATGGCAACGAGCTCTCAAAGTATGCTTTGTCGCACGGATTATTCACCGGTATGAATGTTGAAGAGAGGAAAAGAGAATTATGTTCGGCCCACCATGTTAAGTGAGAGTCTATGATGGATTTTTCTCTCGATGGGGCTGAGTAGGGCTGTCCGCCCATGTTGGTTTTGCACCACCATGTGCGAGTGGGAGATGATGGATTTATGAGCCGGGCTTAAGGCCCATCCGCTCAAGTTGGGCCCAAAAAGGGCCCGGCCCACGGAATAGGGCCCGTGGATGGGGAAAGGTATAAAAGGGAGGAGAGAGAGAGAGAGACATAACTCTTGGCATAACGTACGTTCCTTTCCTTCTCTTTTTCTCCCAAACGCTCAAGGCGACACCGTTTCCCTTTCTAGGCGAATTGACATCATCGGGCTAGAATTTCTTCCTCTTCTTCAGCGTTGGTGTTTAATCTGTGGCTAACAAGGTACGCTTGAATCCGTGGTGTGCTTTACGATCGGTGATGCGTGTTTTCCCGGGCTTCGTCTTCCGCATTGATTTAGGGGTTCGATTCGGTGTCGAATCCGGTTTTCGGGGATCCGTTATTCCCAACAGGTTTGTCGTTCCTGTGTCTTTCTTACCTTTTGTTGGATAGATTTCTTTACAGGGCAAAAAAGAAAAAAAGGGGTTAGATTTTATTGAAGGACGTGCTTTCTGTATCTTGTATATTTGAATAAAGATAACAAGCATGGGCTGTTGCTACAATTCTACTTGATTGCTCTGTATTTTTCTGGTATGAAGAAAGTTCATTCTTCTCCGATTTGTGATCAAATGACTTCAAGAAACCTGTTTGGATAGTTTAATAGGTTCTTCGTTTGGTTGTTTGGTAATGGAGGAAAGCTAGTTCTAACAGGGTGAGTTTTGCTTTTCCATTTGAAGCTCGCGACTGGAAGAAAAGGAAACTGGAGGCATCTTTCAATAAAAAGATGAACAAAGGTTTCTATGATAAATCCCATCGATAAATTCAATGTGATCACGAGGTAAAAGCTTTAATTTTGTGTCTACCTGAAATTTATAGTACAGCTATGACTGCAACGAGCTATTTCATCTGGTTTTAAAAAAATAAAAATGAAGCTTCAAGAAATTCAAGATTTGATTCCTAGCAAGAAAATTTGCAAAAGAGAGCCGAGTTAATTTTCAAGTGCTACCTTAAGTATTTAAGATAGAGGGAAAAACAATCAATGAAGGTGAAACTAATCCCATGGAAGATCAAAGTCTAAAGGAAGAAGTAAATTGAGATCTTGTGGTGAACTAAGTTGCTGGAATTTTAAAATGATATGCCATATGAGACGAGATTATGGAGTCCCAATGAAGAAAATTCGGTATGGAGATCAAAATAAAGAGAGAGAAATTTATGGATGCAACTCTTGAAGAGACGATTGACAATGATGCTATAATTTTGAGCATTGACAATTTGATTGAGCCTTGGATTCTAGACTAAGGTGCATTATTTCACTCAACTTTGTGCAAAGAATTAATGCATGGGAGTTAGCCCACATATGAACATTCCAGCTTGCCCAAAATTCTAAAAAAAGAAATAAACTTGACGCAAAAGCTAAAAAATATTTTTTTTCATTAGGGGGATGAACAATATAGAAAAATAAGATGTTACATTCAATGAAAATAGGCTGTACAAGGATAGATAAATGATAAGGTCTAGTGTGAAGGAATAATGGGTAAAGACTAGAGAGATTGAATTAGAGGGGTTTTTTAGGAAGTTATGATTAAAAATCTTAAATCTATTGCTTTAGACTCTAATGCAAAAAATCAGATGGATCACATACACTTGAACCAAATTTGAGAAGATTTAATTAAACATCTAAACCTACATAGAGATATTTTTTGTCATTGCATTATGTGATTTTGGCTGATGCTAGCGAACCATGAAATTTTTTGGAAGTAGTGTAAGTTATAGATTCTGTTGGGTGGGAGTTAGTAAACACGAGATGAGTTGGATCCGCTCGAGAAAAAGATCTTGGGTGTTCACTATCAAATAGGAAGAAGGCATGGGTGTATTAGGTTAAAGAAGAACTTGATGACAGTAAGAGTTACAAAGTACGGTTAGTAGTAAAAGCTTTTCAGCAAAAAGAAAGAAAGTATAGATTTTCTCTCTTGTTGTCACGTTAACTATTATCAAGTTAGTGTTGAGTGTTGTCGTTGCTGAGAATTTATATTTAGCAAAGATTTTATTCCACCATGATAACTTAGAGGGTGGTATTTATATGGTACAACTAGAAGGTTTCTAGGTTCCTAGAAAAGAAAATATGTTTGTAAGTTGGGAAAAAGTTTATATGACTTGAAACAAGCTTCTAGGCAGTGGTATAAGAAATTAGACATCTTTGTGTATGATACAGTGTTCACTAAAAGTGAATGGATCACTGTTATTACTTCAATAAATGTAATGACTACTATATAGAGGAAAGCTAGTTCTACAGGGTGAGTTTTGCTTTTCCATTTGAAGCTCGCGACTGGAAGAAAAGGAAACTGGAGGCATTTTTCTGTACAAGGGGTGTTACCCGTTTTGTCAAATTAGTTGTTTCTCTGATGGTAGAATTGAGGGAGTCTGAAATGAGTGTGATTCCAATTGTCCAATTTGACGTGTTCAAACTGTGCGAAGATGTTCGCCTGTTTGATTTCTGATACTCTGGACATTATCTCCTCCGGGTTTTAATCTGGTCTGGCCATGATTAGCTTCTTTTGAATGGCCTTGAGTTAGCTAAGGTCTCATTCATACCACATGTTCTATATCATAGTGAAGGAAATTTAGGGAGTTTTTTCTTTCAACTTAGATCCACTGTCCCCGTCTTCACATTTATCAGTTGTATTCACCTTGTGATGCTTTTAGATGTTCGACATTTACCCAGTTGGCATATAGAAATTCAAGGCTGACCCTGATGTAGAAATAGTTTATACACACTATGGTGGTAAAGGATACAGTGAAAAGTCTCTCTCTCTCTCTCTTTTCTTCACCCTGTATATTGCTGCTCCTCGAGCCAATTGCAAATAAATGTCAATTGCTCCAATAACGAGTGTTTCCCAAAGTATGAGTACATGCGCTGGAGACCTTAACTCGGCTAAGATGCATCGAAGTGAATATCCATCAAAGGAAAATTTGAATACGTCCTTATTCTGCCGATCTTCAAATGCGCTGCGAGCAAACTCTTTATGACCTAACTCGCCCAAATGCACGTGTCGTGACACATCACCGCCTACAAAGCACCGACACTTTTCAAGAGCTTTTGTGTTGTGTCGAACACTTTTACACGTGTCCGATATTTTTTAACACTCTTGGACACTTTCTGACACTCAGTCAATACTTGTCGAAAAATCAGATGCTTAATCAATTTTTTCGACACTCTTCCATACTAGTGTCGGAATTCCGACATACGAGTTTTAGATACACGATTCCGATATATAAGGTCAATTTTAAAAATTTTCAATAAATGAAGGGCCAATATACATGTAAAAAAATAAAACTCAATAATAAAAATTAAAAATTAGGAAAGAAGAAAAACTTAATATTTTCTTCTCTTTTCTTTTGACTCTCACTTTGCGTGATACATAATTTACTCTTAAGTTTTTTTTTTCTTTTGACACGTTAGACATGCAAATCTAGAATGTGAATTACTTTTTTTTTCCAAGTTTTATGGATTTATTGAAATGGAGTTAAATTTATCAAATTGAAAAAAATGAAGGATATTAATAAATGGTAGATTAATGTTTTTAATGTAAATTTATTATAAGATTTATTATTATTTATTTATTTGTGAATTTGAATAAAATTAATTTGATTGAAATAATTAAATAAATAATAATTTATTATTTATATATAAAATATACATATAATACAGAATGTGTTCTAACGTATAAGGATTCTTCATTTTTTGAGAAACGACGTATCACCTATTGTGTCATTTCTTGTCGCATATCGGGTATCAGCATGGTACTATTTAGATCCATTTACCCAAATTTTCTTCCACTCCCTCAAGTCTTGATTGGGAGAACCAATGCCATCTCTCTCTCTCTCTCTCTCTCTCTCTCTCTCTCGGTGTGAAAAATATGTATGAAAGCAAGCTTCGTTTTAGGGGATTCTATCACCGTACAATCTTGCGAGGCTTGTCTTCTTGCGATTTGTTTTGTCCAAACGTCAACAATGAAGTATGGCCCCTACTACGAGAGTACTCATAGGAGGTTTGAATCTGAAAATTTTTGAATGTGTTCAGTAGCTTTTGGTGGACCCACCGGTCGTCATTGCTGACATAAGAACCCATGTTGGCAGACAACATTTTCCTCCACGATCGGTTGAAACGTCCCCAGTGGGGTAGTACGAAAGGACCCAAAAAAAAAAAAAAAAACAATTAAATCATCATGCGGATGGGGAAGGTGCGCTAAATTTGATATTACAGCATCAATAACAGGAAGCTGCCGCAAAAGTCTAAACCTCTCATTATTCCAGTCAATAGGTCACTCGGGTCTTACTTTGAAAACCGATGTGGACGTTGATGCAATCCAACCAACGGTCCAACCAAATGGTTTTACTCCGCAACATGTTTTTCTCGTGAAAGGACAATCTGTGGACTCTCCCACTTTGTGCTTAGTGTCATGTATCCCCAGGAGAAAAAGGCAGACACGTGACATGGAAACCTAACGCGTTTACACGAAAAGAGAGGGCCTTGTTTTGTCCGTGAGGCAGTGGTCTGGACTGATTATCTTATGGTTCGAAAACTTTTCTCTTTTTTCACTTAAAAGCTTAGTCAAGTTCTAGAATCTGTTGATTGAAGACCTACTTCTTTATTTTCCTTTCCAAGAAGTTTCTTTGTGCTCAGCTAATTGTTTAGATTACCCTGTTTAATGCCGAGAATTATGGTGGCACCAATTTTATTCTCTTCCAACTGGTTTTCAGTTGAATGTTGCTTAAGATCAGAGGCTTGGAATTTTTTATACATGTACATGTCTAAGTCGACGTGCACGTTGTGATTAAGATAATGGTGGGTGACTTTTATCATCGTAAATTCTCTTCTTATTTAAATTAGGTGAGAAAGGAACTTGCAATCTCTAATCAACTACTTTTAGTAACTTGATCAAATGTTAAGAACATGAATCTTTGAAGAAGAAAAATACAGAAGGAGATAGGCGAATTTTTGTCGAAAACCTTTTTCAAAATCAGAAAGTGAAAACTAGGTAATCTTTCATCATGAGTATGAGTATGAGAATTAAAACTACCAAAATATCGCCATAATATATAACAAGACTTTATGGTATACATAGTTATAATTAAAATTACATGTATGCTATTAATAATAGTAAAAAGCTCTATTCTTCACTTTAACGTGAAAATTAATTTTTCCCAATAACAGTAAAAGTTATGAGCTTTAATATTAGTTTTCTCTGTTAGACTTTACAACTCCATCAATCTCCCATTAGAGGATAATCTTCAAAATATCAATAGTCTTTCATAATCTTCACTCATCTTTATAACCCAACTTGTGCTAGTGTGGTGACTTGCCCATCATTAACCATGGAGGCCAATTGAGGCAATGCATAACTTTAGTTTCTTCATAGTAAGAACCTTTGTTAACATATCTGCTGGATGTTCCGCACCTAGAATCTTCTTTAATGACAATGTCCCATCATTTGTTGATTGACAAATGTGATGATAGTTTAACACAACTTGCTTTGTTCTTGAATGAATTATTGGATTCCTTGCCAGATGAATAACACACTGACTATCATTGAGAAAAACATTGCCATCCTGCTCTTTACCTATCTCATTTGGCAAAATTTTTGAGTAAATCATCACACTGCCAACTTCAAATATGTCAAGTTACTATGCTTCAGAGGTTTAGAGAGACATATAGTTTTTAAGTCTAGACATCCGGTTGATGCTACAAGTAAAAACAAAACCCAAGGTGCTATTCCTCTTGTCCAAGCCACCACCAAGATTTGCATCCACAAAGTCTTATAAAGTTACACATTTTTTCATAAAACATAGTAATATAGCCATAGTGCCTTTTAGATATCTTAATAGCCACTTTACATCTTCCTAATAATTTGTTCCTGGATTAGCCATATATTTGTTCATACTCCCATTGTGTGAGTTATGTTTGATATAGTACACACTACATCATACACCAAACTGCTAACTAGATGACACAAAAGGCACCTTAGTCATATATTTATGCTCTTCATCTGCCTTTGGTGACTGCGTCTTTGAGAGCTTGAAGTGACTTTTCAAGGAGTACTTCCTAGTTCTACATTTTGAACTCTAAATCTGCAACACTTTTATAGCGTACTTTTCTCGAGATAATTTTAGAATTCCTCTAAATCTATCTCGCGTGATCTTCATCCCGTGATCCAATTCACTACTCTCAAGCCTTTCATCTCAAACTCTTTTCACAATTGTTGCTTTAGTATGTTGGTCTTACTTATACTAGATCCTACAATAAGCATGTCATTGGCATATAACAAAAACATAATATAGTAGTCATTACATTTCTTGAATTAATAACAGCGATCCATTCACTTTTAGTTAACATTGTATCATACACAAAGATGTCTAATTTCTTATACCACCACCTAGAAGCTTGTTTCAAGCCATATAGACTTTTTCCCATCTTACAAACATAATTTTCTTTTCTAGGAATCTAGAAACCTTCTAGTTGTACCATATAAATACCTCCCTCTAAGTTATCATGGTGGAATGAAATCTTTGCTTTTGACTACTCTAAATATAAATTCTTAGCAACAACAACACTTAGCACTAACTTTATAATTGTTAGTGTGACAACGAGAGAGAAAATCTATGTAGTTAGTTTCATTCTTTTTGCTGAAAAGCCTTTACTACTAACTGTACTTTATACCTCTTACTGTCATCAAGTTCTTCTTTAACCTGATACACCCATGCCTTCTTCCTATTTGATAGTGAACACCCAAGCTCTTTTTTCTTGAGCGGATCCATCTCATCTCGTATTACTAACTCCCACCCAACATAATCTTTAACTTACACTAGTTCCAAAAATTTCATGGTTCGCTAGCATTAGTCAAAATCAAATAATGCAATGATAGAAAATATCTCTATATAGGTTTAGATGTTTAATTAGATCTTCTTAAATTTGGTTCAAGTGTATGTGATCCATCTGATTTTTTCATTAGAGTCTACAGTAATAGATTTAAGATTTTTAATCGTAACACTCTAAAAAACCCCTCTAATTCAATCTCTCTAGTCTTTACCCATTATTCCTTCACACTAGACCTTATCATTTATCTATCCTTGTACAACATATTTTCATTGAATGTAACATCTTTTTCTATATTGTTCATCCCCCTAATGAAAATAATATTTTTTAGCTTTTGCGTCAAGTTTATTTCCTTTTTTAGAATTTGGAGCAAGCAGAAATGTTCATATGTGGGATAACTCCCATGCGTTAATTCTTTGTACAAAGTTGAGTGAAATGATGCACCTTAGTCTAGAATCCAAGGCTCAATCAAATTGTCAATGCTCAAAATTATAGCATCATTGTCAAGTGTCTCTTCAAGAGTTGCATCCATGAATTTCTCTTTCTCTTTATTTTGATCTCCATATAGAATTTTCTTCATTGGGACTCCATAATCTTGTCTCATATGGCATATCATTTTGCAATTTCAGCAACTTAGTTCACCACGAGATCTCGATTTACTTCTCCCTTTGGACTTTGATCTTCCATGGGATCAGTTTCACCTTCATTGATTGCTTCTCCCTCTATCTTAAATACTTAAGGTAGCAGTTGAAAATTCACTTGGCTCTCTTTTGCAAATTTTCTTGCTAAGAATCAAATCTTGAATTTCTTGAAGCTTCATTTTTTTTAAAAAACCAAATGAATAGCTCACTGTAGTCATAGCTGTACTATAACTTTCATGTAGAAAAAAATAACAAAATTAAAGCTTTTACCTTGTGATTACATTGAATTCATCGATAAGATTTATCATAGAAACCTTTGTTCATCAAAGGTTTATTTCTGATCTAACAATTCCCACTCTCATTGCTTGATTGAATCTAGTTTATTTCTCAACAAAGGCCAATGTAAGTCCTATGATACAATAGGTCCTTGATTTGTATATTCTAGGAACCAAAGTTCTTGTCATATACCTGATCAATCTTCATCTTCTCATTGTTCATATGCGTGGGTCCCACCATCTTGCCAACCTATACCAAGTACTAGAAACATAAATTTTAAAAGAAAAGTATAAAAGAAGACAAGTGACTTTTAAGTGTGAAAACCTTTTTAAATTAGTGTACTACTGCTTTCTTTTTCTTTTTTCCCTTTTTGACTTGGTCAAAGTAGGGTTGAAATTTAAAAAAAAGAGAGAGAAAAGAAAGCTTTGACTAGTCAAAATGAAAGGAAAAGTGGACTTTTATTATAAAAGGGAAAAAAGTGAGCACGTGGAGCACGCAAGAAAGAGAGGAAAGGAAATAAAAGAAGAAACAAAGAAAGAAAGAGGAAAGAAGAAAGAACAAGGAAAGTAGGGTTTTTGTGCGTACACGTCACGGATACCTCGTCAAACTAGATTTACTTCAATTTGCAACGTCCTATAAGGATTCAAGCCCTTTGTTTGTCTAATCAGAATAGTTTTTGGAATTAAGGAATAATTTTGAAGTTTTGTAAAATGTGAACAGTGAAGCATGATTCTTGAGTTGTTAAGCTGATGGATTTCATGGAAATGGTAGATAAGAGTATTGTGGAACTGTGGAATTCGACAAGAGTCAATTTAAAGTAATGATTTAGTTGAAGTGAAATTCAAAATTTTACGCTCAAGGTTTGCATTGCAAATAGCTTTGGATATCATCTTTGGATGAGAGTTTTGTTAGCATGTGAGAGTTGTTTTATTAGCGAGTAAGCTTTGTATAGCCAATTCATAGGCGAGGTAGCATTTTACTTGACTTTGATGTTATTTCTCGTTTTTTTGATAGGATTACGAGTTCGACAGTTCGAGTAATCTTTGTTGTTTGGTTGGAGTTCCCTAGTGAGTGGTGCTATCTTTTTTATGAATTTATAAACTCATAACTTGAAAGTTGTAGAAATTCGATATATTATGAGTTATGAAAGAGCATGTTTATTGCATAAAATATGGATTAAGTATTTACTACTTTTCAATTATTTGTAAATGATTTGAGAAATGTTTTATGAAAGACATTTTAAGAAACATTTTATGAAAGACATTCCGAGATGTTATGTAGATTTATTTGTGAATATGGTTTATAGAATGAATTCCGAAAGGGTTCGAGAAATCTCTTATGAAATGTATTTTGTTTGATGAATGGAGTTGCAAAAGAATATATGTTTTGGATTGTAAAATATATTCTAATTATGAGATTGCTTTGGATTTGGTATTGTGGTTTATTGAAGGATGATGGTTTGATGCTCAATATGACCGCAAAGTTGGTTAGGGGTTTATGGGTATGCATACTAGTTTAAAGATGTCCTCCTAGGCTAAATTACTAGCTGATGATAGATGGAGATCTTACCAATAAGGAATCTTAGTCGCATTATCACTAGGCATTGTGTCTTGATTATGGTTCAATATCAATATATTGGTTTAGTGAATGGACGATTGATGTGTGATTTGACATGAGATAGATCAATGAAAGAGACTATTGATGTGTGATATGTGATTGATAAATGAAATAGACCATTGATATATATTTTTATAAGATTGGTCAATGAATCGAACCATTAATGTTTGGTTTGATATTGTTAATTTAAATGAGTATTTCCAATACATAAAAGACTTCGTTGAATGGTCATAATTCATCTCGATATTGTGTATATATTATCTACTAGATTTGAGATTATTGAGTTTTGGTATTGCCTTCTTATCATGCATTGTGGGCGCTTGAATTGCTTAGAAGATATATTCATTACTCACTATACTATGGTTGCTCTTCGCTTTCATTCTAATATTTTTTAGGTCCTTTAGCTGGTAGGATGGGGAACTTTGGTAGTTGAATTGTATGTATGAGTTGAGATATTTTGATACATGTCTAAAATGACATTTGTTTGGTTTAATTAAGTTTAGAGATTATATATGTATGTATGTATATTCTCTTTCATGGATTTTAAAAACTTCCAATCATGTAATTAACTCCCCATCTTATTAGATACATGGATGTATATATATTTTTATAGTGAGTTTATTGATGCAGCCCGCATTGAAGATTAGCTCTCTCGACCAAGAAGATCCGCCCATATTCAAGCTCGACGAAACCTCTTATCAATGAAGTTGTCGATTGTTGATGAAGTTCGATGAAGTTGTCAATTCAATCGAGAAGTCATATTGATATCTTGAGTCCATCCTGGAAGTTTGAAAGAAGACACCTTGGGAGCCATGAAGACATTATGCTTTTACTAGTTTCTAGTTTCTATGCTCCTTACTATTTTTCTAGTTTCATTGTTCTTTAATGCTTTCAAGTTTTTATGCTCTTTCCTAGTTTCAATGCTCCGTCTTTATTTCTTCAATGATATAAGCCATCCAATTCTTGGTACAAGACAGACGACTTTTGATGAATGAAAACTTTGCTTTCAAGCAAGTATTGTGAACCTTGTAGAGTTCATACCCTTGAAAACCTAGAAGAGTTTTCACTTCGTCCTTGAAGAGTCAAAGATTTTCGAAATCTGCATCCTTGAAGAGTTGCAGTCATCAATCTAGAAGAATTGGTGCCCTTTCAACTTCCGTGGAGGCCTAGAAGAGCAACCAACAGAGTTTCTATCTTTTCCTATTCTGTTTGTTATTTTTCACCCACTTCCAACCAAAATTCGACCATCCTAGAGTGCTTATTTCAGAAAACCCAAAACATAGAAATTGTAGATCCAGAAGTCTTTGTTCATTTGGATTTGGAATCAGGTCGATCCGATCTGTATCGATAAAGCTACAACTGTTCTCCTGAGCTTGCGCAGTGCTGAAATTTCTGTTCGTCCTGTTTCCCGTGTGCAAGTCACTCTCCCGATCCTACTGTTTTCGAAAGCCTAACCTTGGCTTGCATCATTTACACTGGTTTTGTTTTAGGCTGCATCCTTCGCTAAGAGGACAGCCATTTGATCCCCTTTTTCTAGTTGGAATCGAGGTGTGGCAATTAGAAAAGGAAAAACCAAAATACCGCACTAAACAATCTCTTTACATCAGTATAAATATCAGAGTTATAAGTTTCAGGTTACATTACAAAAGATATTGCCCTAATATATAATACGAGTTTAGGGCATATGTAGTTATCCTAGAAATTATATGTGTGACATTAGCTATAGTAAGAAACTCTATTCTTTGCTTTAACATGAAAGTTACATGTATGCCATTAACATTAGGAGCTTTGCGGTTTGATATTACTTTTCTCCATTAGACTCCACAATTCCATCAGTCAAATACATCGTGGACAAGCACATAGATATTAGGTGAAACATATTGGAGAAAACTGATGAAAGATTGAGGCACGAACAAGATGCTATGAGGTGGGCAAGTTATCTTTCAATCTCATCCGTGGTCGTGCCCTCTTGCAATCGTTGCTTCAGACAAGCCTCGCTAGATTTCATTTACTTAGACACTGGACTGGGAATTATAGCCTATCGATGTTCTTAATGGTGTACAAATGGTGTGAAGCATCAAACAAGTACTTTTTCTGAGTTGATTTGCTCCGTATCGACTTCAACACTAGCGCTAATGTTGCTTCCTTTGTACTTATACCACCTAGCACATGCTATGAAGTAACCTAAGTTCAATGCCTGCAATACACCAACCAGATAATAAAAATAGTCCAACTTTCCCTTGTTAAGATCTTCAGGCAACCAGTCACCATCTGTAACTCCTCCTTTTGTGACCTGGTGAACGATGGATATCAGCAAGCTACTCAAGTAACTTGACATTGCCATCCCCACAAAAGAGAGCGACCCGCCAATGCTTCTCATGTTTTCCGGGAATTGCTTATAGTAAAATTCGATTTGACCGATGAGTGTAAATGCTTCAGACAATCCTCCCATCACCAGCTGAGGCACCAACCATAATCCTGACATAGAAGAAATTGCACCTCTCCTTGGGTCGACCCCAATGGGCTCAGTCAATCCCAGAGTTTTCCTTTTGTTCTCGACAATGGCTGATATAAGCATTGTGATCACGGCGAGGAACATGCCGATTCCCATCTTCTGGAGAAGTGTGATCCCGCCTTCCTTTCCTGTCAGCTTCCTTAGCTGTGGGATGATCATTCTGTCGTAGATAGGAATCCAGATAGTGAGTGCGATCATCGAGAATATAATGTAAGTGGCAGCTGGAATCTCGAAGTTCAAGCTCCCAAGGCGTCGATCAGATTGAAGGGCTTGGAAGACTGCGTAGGTTTGCTGTTGGACTAGGGCTATGTAGTAGATCATGGCAGAGATCCAAATGGGTACGACTCTTATCAAACACTTCACTTCTTCGACCTGCTGAATGCTGCAGAGTCTCCATGGATTGGCTGCTGATCCATCACGGTTAATTTGGTCTTGTGGAGTGATGATTGCGGCTTTGTTGATGAATCTGAAATTATCAGCGACTAAGTTAAATGTTAAGAACATTGTTAGCTGTCTGATTCTGGTGTTCTTGTGGACCAAAACCTGTTAGAACACTCATCTTTCATTTAAATGGTTTTCTCAAGTTGCTTTTCCCTAGTGCCAATATATGTGTTCCTGCAACTTTTGCGATTAAAGAAAGTGTGCGCTTTTTTATCCTCTGGGGGGAAGATTGGTTCCACAATGCCCAAAATCATATTCACATATCACTCATAATCACAGACTGTTTAGTGCAAGCAGATCAGATATAACTCTCTGCAACTAATTTTAGGGAGTATGAAACATTGCGCGTTGATAGGACAAGACATATCATTTTGCTAGCATGGTATGTATATTCTCTAGAATTTGCTATTAGGTGATAAAATTTGAAGGTGCAGTCATGCTTGTCGTTTCTTGAAAGTTGCTTTTTTGGGGGAACATGGTCGACCAGAGATTTTTGATGCATAGACCAGACAAAGGCTTGATTTGTTACGCCAATAATGAGGACAGCTTACAGCTATATCATCAGAAATATATATAAAAAAAAAATTAAATTATAGACCGAGTTGTCTTATGCTATCTAACTACCATTCATTTTTTAATCGTTACTGTTCTCCCTGGAAGTTCATCAGATAAAGCACTTTGCAGACAGTTTCTGATGCTGCTCAACACGGAAACTCATGAAGATGAAAGACAAGATGAGAAAGCACAAGCAAAATACCTGAATTGATCGGTGTGAGGGAGCTTGGAGTTGATAGTACTGCTCGGAACATGGTCATACAAGGAGAGACCTGGCTGGTCCGGTAACTTGAACTTCCTCTTCTTTATTGCTGCCACTATCACCCGTGAGGTACTCGCCAGCGTACTACCATCCGGTTTAACTTTTACGTATATTTTCGTTCCCACGAAGAAGAGAACGCATGACAAGAACATGAGGAACGTGGGAATGGCCAATCCCCAAGCCCAACTCACATCGGCTTGCACATAGACGATGATTGTCAAAGATACCATCATGGCAAAAGTGAAGGTGAAATAGTACCAATTGAAGAAGCTACTAATTCCTCTCTTCCCAGATTCCGTATTAGGATTGAACTGGTCAGCACCGAATGCCAGGTTACAAGGTCTAATCCCGCCACCTCCAATCACAAGCAGTCCAAACCCGCTGAGCAGAAACGCCATTTGCCCAAACGTCGGTCCATGGCACGGGTTGCTCTCCTCTGTCTTGCAAGGAGGAGGATGCATCATCGCTATGGCTGCTGTGAGAGTAAGTACAAGCATCCCCTGGAACATGAAATGGAATGTTAAATAGATCCTAGTCACACTTGCACACTTCCCTGCTCGGAACATATACAAGTGAACCGTGCAGCGATGAAATGCTAAATGCAAGTACCAGAAACGAGGACACTGAAGCGAATCCTAGTGTCTTGTAACGCCCGAAGTATGTGTCGCAGAGGAAAGCCCCGATCAAGGTGGCGAAATTGCTGGTCCCATTGAAGATGTTAACGATATTAGTAGCCGTGATGCTCTTCATGTTGAAGACAGTGGTGAGATAGACCAGAAGGTTGGAGGAGGTGCCGATCGTCCCGAGCTTCTCAAATGTCTCGTTTCCTGCATTTTTTGCACGCTCGTCTCATTTTTCATCTCCTTTGTAATTTAGAGAAGACGTAGACATATACAGAAGAAAACCGCGCTTTGTAGTCACTCTTACCTATCACAAAGGGCATGGCTTTTATGCCCCCATAGCGAGTCTCCTCGGTCGAAACACCATCCTTCTTCTTCTCCATGGTTTTGTCCATAGAAGTACTCCTCCCGTCCTCCATCTTTCGGGGATGTTAAAACGCAAAGCAAAGCAATTTATATATCATGCAATTTTGTCGGCATTCTTCTTGCGGTTCCCACAAATTCAATCTCTCCTTCCTGATTGGACAGTTTTCTTTTTCAATGAATTTTACACTTCGAAGCCATTGAGCTATCACTATTGACCGAGTCTACTTGCCTTAACGAAGGACGTATATACATCTAATATTCGTCGACTCATAATCCCATCTCTCATCCCTCGTCCGATCAACTTGTGCTGTAACTAGAGTAGAGGGTCAGCTTTCCCTGCTAGAAATTGGCTCTCATAGTTATGCTTAATATACAGATTCCTCGAAAATAATTGTCCGGATAAGGAAATCTAAGTGTGAACCATAGAAAAAGGGGGGCACTTCTAGTCGTGTAGAACTTGTACTAGAGACCAATTACGTGACGAACGTGAGAATGGGAATACTCGTCCGCTTCTTACTTAAAACTGACCTCGATCCTTATTCATGTCCGCTTCATTTTTTATAATACTCTATTCCGGTTTACGTCTAACAGACAAATACAACCTAAGATAACTTTAATACCACAAAAAACATGACATTCTTCAAGCAATTAAAGAACTAGGATTTGGTCTACGTCTAACCTACGAAATGCAACCTTAGACATATTTAATATCACAAAAACATGCTTCAGGCAATTAATGAACTAGGATTGGTTGATTCATATTCCAAGAAGGTGACATCCGTCAATTCCCAATTTGATCGGCAGTCAGTGTTGATTTTATAGTAAGACACACAGTACCTTGACCAACTCCATGTCCAATAAAAGCAAGCCCGACAGCTAACCCAGCAGCAAGACTTATGGGCAACATTGATATTTATAGAATTTATATATCTTAAAATACCAAAAATTATTTTGCTTAGCATGTAAATGACAACAAACACGTGAATAGCACCCGGAAATTAGATTGGATTGATAGGTTTGGTCCGGTTCGGTTGCAAGATCACATGATCAGGTTCCTAGTTCCAAAGAATGGGGGACCAATCCCATTGATCTAGTTTCTGATTCGTGGATGAGAACCTGACCATTCAAAAATTGATTACCCCAATAATTTCTAACCATGCATGTGAAAAGGAGAAAAACATTGGAAAACGACCAGAGTTCTATTTTTTGACTTTCGACAAAAAGACAAATCACAATTTCGTGACTAGTTCTGCCAGTACGTCCTCTTGTTCCATTGAGAATCAAAGTTAATAACTTGTTTGTTCTCATTGAGAAAAAAATCCTGCTTGAGCCGACATAGTGATTGTCATGCAATGACATGTCTTGTTGTGCCCACCTCACATTCATCCCAGTCTCAATAATAGTGTCTCATAATGAAATTCATAGTCGACATGGTCTAAGGACCCATCATCTGTCATGCTTGATCATTTGAAAGTGAGACGACAGCAAGATGGATACGAATCAAACCCATCATCACAATTGGATCTAATTATAGTCCAGTCCACATTTCGAACTCATACCATTTAATGTATTTTGTTCAGGTCGGGACTCCGGACGTGTATTCAGAGGACGTCGCAATCTCTCTCTCTCTCTCTCTCTCTCTTGCACGTGCATGGGTTCTGTTGACTGTTGGATGAAGGCTGTTGACAATTTGATTTTGGATACTCACAAGCTTCCAATGCAAGAGAAGAAGCCAAACTCCACAATTGGGCGGATTGGAGTTGGGCTATATTTAGACATGCCAGCTAAATTGATTCGACGTGTCCATTTTTCGAAAAGGACTGTTTTCCAATTAATACTGTCTTCAGCCATTGTATCTCAATCGTTTTGTATGTCGACTAGTGAATTAATATTTGGGTTAATACCTTGAAAAACTCAAAACCGGTATATATGTGACAAATTTACCTCAAACTATTTTTTTGACGATGAAAAACCCAAAACTAGTACACTTGTGATAAATTTACTTCGACTAATCATAAAAACTCTAAATGGGTACATTTATGATAAATTTACCCTAAACTAATTAATTCGACCGCAAAAAACTCCAAACTAGTAAATTTGTGACAAATATGCCATATACTAAATTGAATTAATACAAAACAAAAATTACAAAGATTTTAAACTGCGACAAATGGAGCGTAAAATCACAAATTGGTATATCAATCAACCATCACGTGTCATTTAAATTAATAACTTGACAATAAAATTTAATAAAAACTAACAAAGGGTAAATTTGTCACAAGTATAACAGTTTTTGATAAATTTGTCAAAGGTATACCGGTTTGGGGTTTTTAGTGGTTAAAAAAATAGTTTGGGGTAAATTTGTTACAGGTGTACTGGTTTTGGTTTTTTTTTTTTTAAAGGTATTAACCCTTAATATTTTTTGAAAGTAGACCAATTATGCACTTTTTAAGTGCGGAATTGAGTTGGGCCCAACTTATTACGTTTCGGCCATAATAGGCCTTGCCTAACGTGAAGGCTCAATGGCACGGCGATCTTTTTGGGTTTATGTACTTCTCAGTACTTTCCATTGGGAGGTGGCCTATATATGTGAAGTATACATATTCCAGTATTTGATTATTCGTATCCATCGTCCTCTAAAAAGAACATAATTAAACAGAATATGACGGCGGATGCATAATTATTGGTGAGGGCTAATTACATAGGAAATCCTAATATGGTATTACTTGGACAAATTAACCTAAAATAGTTTTTCGATGCATAGAAACCCTCAAAGTGGTACCATTATCCCAAATTTACTCTCCATCGACACTTTGTCCTCTCTGCTGTGAACTGTCCTTCGTGTCGTCGCATGGCGACACGCTAGCAAAGTCATTCCTATCCTACTTAAAATACTCGATTTTGCCTAATTTTAGCCATGCGTGATCTGATGGCATTGTAACTCTTGATTAAGCTAGCTAAAAATGATGTCATTTCAGCCAAAAAAAAATTGTTTTCTAGAAGGTCTCATGTAGTAACAATCCACATTGGATCCGTCCCGTTCTCAATTGCCATCACTTAAGACAATTAATGTCGAAATTAAATTGAAAGCTAACCGAGAGTAAAATTTGAGGACAGTGGCAAAGCAGAGATGGGTGGTCATTGGTCAAGCCCACACCTTATCAGGCCTGCCTATATTATTCCTAAGCGCGCCCGTCACAGAAAGTACTACGAACATTTTTTCGGGCTAAGCTACTAGACTGGGCTTATAATTAAATAAATATTGTCCAACCCTCTTTCCGAAAAATGCTATTCGGGCCATTGGACTATGCGGGCGGTTATACCCATGAACAGGTCTACTGGCACAGGCCTAATTTAATTTGACCTAGAGAATATGAATTGGTCGGGAACATTTAGAAAAAGAAAAAAGCTATAGAAAATCATTTCGAATTATGTGTTTATCTGAGGCAAGTTACATGTGTTTAATAGGAATTAAAAAAGGGAGCAAGTTTTCAAGCAACAGAAAGTAAGAACAATTCTGATTGATGGAGAGTACCCGATGAGAGCGTGGTTAGGTCGGATTCTCGGGCTCATCCCACTTCTAGGTTGGTTGCAGCGGCAGTGGAATGAGATTCGATATGTATCACCCGTCGAGCGAAGAATTTCCAGCATGGGCACTCCCTTCTTAGGGGAAATCTTCACCTTCCTTTGGCACTTCAAGATTCTCTGTCGCTTGAACGAGTTCATAAACTCTAAAAGACAGAAGTATGGTCACCATTCGACAATGAATTTTAGACTGAAAACTTGTGACCTGAACTTATGTTGCATCATATTTGAAACTGTGACAAAAATTAAACCAAGTGATGGAGTAATAATTGTCTCAGGTTTCCACTAATGTCTCTATACGTGTTTCAGGTATGGTGATGGAATAGGAATGCGCAGGACTCACCTCTTCGAACGTCTTCCTTTATAGCATGCTTCCCAACAGTGAACAAGTCTGTGTTCGGAGTTGATGACAAATTTGTCCCGGAATGGTCAAATGTCGATCTTGTGCTCGCAAATTCTCTAGTGGTGGTTTAAGGAAAGGCAAATCGATGGGGGTCGTTTACTGTATTTCCGATTCACCCTGCTGCTCTAAAGAAACTCCTGGTTCGAAAATCATCCGACTTGGTAAAGCTTTATCATCAAAACCTTAACCACTGTTTCATCTGCAATATGTTAATCTCAGACTCAAACTGATGGCCATTAGCCAGAACTAGAAGGGGAAGTTCCTTGGAAGGATGAGATGGGTGTTCAGATAACTATTGATAAAACGATCCAAAAATTTCTGAAGCTGACAAATAGAAACATAATACAGGTGGTAGAGGAAACAATAAGGATTGCCAGTAGTCGCTTTTACGCTCAGATTAGTAATAAAGCATGTCGATTATAAAGGTATGGGATAATTTGTTATAGATGGTTGTCTCTGAGGCCATTTTTAACCGGTGAATTGGGGGGAATCGTATTGATCAGACGATTAAGGTGATTCTTTGGATTAGATTTATAGTAACAAATTCCTGAATTTCTGCTGGTTGTAGGACGTCTAAGGGCTGGAAGGTGATTCTTTGAATTAGATGCCTTCATATGAACTCGGACCACCACCCAATGTGCTTAAATCCAGACCGATGGAGTGTAAGGCTCGACAACCAATTTGCTTATGGACTGAGATTTTTGTCTTCGTTTTTCCTGATTTTTCTTTTGTGCAAATCTATGCAGTATATAATACACGTCGCGTTCTTCACGTATCTATGGGCTGGTGGCGAACGAAGCCTTTGGTGGGGTACCGAGAATATACGTGGGAGACATGCTGGCGAGAAGCAAATGGGTGATTTTGCTGCATCAATTATCAGTAAGATACAAGTAAGTTCACAACAATGTTTGGCAAATGAATTATAGAAAAAAGGTCACTATAAGTGCCGTAACTTTTGTATATTGCTCACTTGAGTGTCATAACTTTTTTGTCCAATCACTTGAGGTCTATATGAATTTTCAGTCGATTAGTTGAATGCCATAACTTTTTAAAGACGTTCAACACTTAGTGAACATTTTAAAAAAGTTTTGAAACTAAAGTAATCAATTAAAAGTTATGATACTTAAGTGATTGCTTTTTTCGAATTATGGTACTCAAGTAGTTGAAAAAAAAGTTATGGCACTCAAGCGAGCATAATTGTTATGACACTTGTAGTGTTCTTCTCTTTAAATTATTATGTGGAATTACTCAACTTGGACATCGGTTTCATCTATCTCCATACCTGATGAATTTGAAGTCACTTTTACAAGCTGTGAGGACGCATCATGGTTACAATTATCACACCTTAATCCTACTAAAAAGGGAATGGCATGGCTGTTTTTTTACCCATAGGACCCTGCCTAAACAAATTGTAAACCCGCTATCAAAATATACATACATCCATTTATTTAATAAGATAGGGAGTTGGTTACTGAATTGGGTTTCTACAATCCATCAAAGAGGATGTATATATCTCCAAACTCAATTAAACCCAACATATATCATCTGACATGCACAACTCATACCCAACAATATCCACAGTCCCCATTGATAATGCTCTCATCCTATTTGCTACTAGCTGAAAATTTTGAAAATGATTTAGAACGAATGGAGTGAGCAACTGTAGCCTAATAAGTAGTATCTTCTAAGTAGATCAACTAGCCATTGTGCATATTTATAAAACAATATCAAAAACTTATTATTTTTATATCTATTACATAATATACATACAATACCAAAATGAACTATATCTGAAACTCATTTAAATTAACAACATCAAATCTATCACATATCAATGTTCTATTTTGTTGATTAATCTGATGCTCAATATCCAACCATTGTTATGACACAACTCCTTGTCATAAAGCAACCAAGGTTCCCCCTTAGCAAGGTTAGTATGCATACGCAAAACTCTCATGGGGTTCTAATCATAGCGACATAAGCATAATTTACTAACATCATTCTTCAATAACCCACAAATCAAATTCATAATCCATCTTAAAACTTAGTTTCACTAACAAAAACGTACAACTTTTTGAAATAGAATACATTTCATAAACAAAATTCACAAATTAGTACATATAGCTTTTTTCAATTCCTCACAAACAAAAATGTATAATATTTTACAAATGGATTTTTCATAAAAAATTTCTTAAATTATTTCACAATAATAAGCTCATAAGCCATTTCTAGAAATGTTTTTTTTTTTTTTTTTTTTTTGGTAAGGTAAGTAATATATTGACTTTTAACCACAAACAACATGGAATTCTCGACACCAAAAAACTTATGCTCATAATGATAGACATGTCAAAACAAGTGGAAGGGTGTCGAGAAAAGGGAAACAAAAGCAGCCAAACAACGGCAACCAAACAGCCAAACAACGTTAATAAGTAGCCAAACAGCGACAACAACCAAGAAAGGAACGAGTAAAGGGAGGCCAGACATCAAAACAATGACAACCCTCACAATGGCAACAACATCAAGCAATGGGAATCTTCGAAGAACTGGATCTAGCCCTGATCATTGCTAAGTCCTCCAAACCGCAACATTAACAAGAACCTCTGAATAGTAAAAAGCTGGATCCAGCCCCCAACTTTGCTAAGTACACTTACCCGCAACCCAAGATACCAGCAACCTTCAAGCAAGCTCTAGGGAAGACCTGACACCTCAGCCAAAGAGAAGACCCAACTTCGCTGAGTACACTTACAGGTCCCACCTTGTAAGAGTTCTTCTGATATAAGTCACACTAATTGATATTGTAATTTATTGTTTTATGGGATTAGTCAAATAATGTGAGATAAAAGGTTTCTTAATTAGTTCAATGTGATATCTCGAAATTTGGCCTCTATTTCGAAATATATGAAATGATTATTACATTGATGCATTGACAGTTAATTTATTATGAACCGATAACTCATTAGTTAACTAATCTATTTGGTGAGACCGTAAATGGGTAAAATGCAAAAGACTAGAGAATTCGGTTAGGGTTCAACCGTTCGACCATAAGGATCTACAAGGGTCAATACTATGTTGTTATAAGTCAATTAGTGATCAAATATAAATTGATTCGACAAAAGTAAGCAGTCGGTTCGTGGGTGGTTCTGCACGATTACGATACTCACGTTGGACGGCGATAAATTGATTTTCTATTGATCTTGTACTCATGATACGCAATTGAATCCTCGAGATTACATGACAACTGATGGTCATCCATAATTCGAAGATGCACAAATATGGATAAAAAATTATTGACCACGGGTCAACTGTGTGAAAACCCTAAAAGTCGCCAAATAGTTTAGGTTGTATTAAATTCGTATTTGATCGATTTTAATTATGAAATTTAATTTGATTCCAGGAATCAAACTTTTGAGGATTTCTAGACCCACATATTGGACGTTGCCTCATTTGCTTGTTAATTTATCGGCAAATGTAAAATTTTCGAAAAATGGTTAATTGATCGAGAATTGAACGTTGAGAAGAGAAGCTGAGCCAAGCGATGGTTGTTGGGTCTCACGCCCACATAGATCGATCATGGAGGCCCAAGTGGGCCAAGCCAAGCCACCAAGCCCAATTCAAGCAAATGGACCCAAGGGCAAAATTAGAAAGTTTGGACAAAAAGTATGTGAAATGTCCAAAATGCCCTTGTATTTATAGACTAGAGGCCAAAAGAAACAAAGGAAATGATGAAATGATTATAGGGGATTTTGTTGGATTTGCAATGATGAAAATTTTGAAAAAATCTTGAGAAATCTCTCTCTCTCCTCTCTTCCCCCACTGGCACCGAACCTCCTTCCTCCTCTCTCTCTCTCTCTCTCTCTCTCTCTCTCTCTCTCTCTCTCTCATTTTGCTCTTCTTCTTCTTCTTCTTTCTTCTTCTTCTTTTTCCATTTCCTCCTTAGTCACCCCTCCCTTGTCGTGACCATCGCTGCTCACCGCCACTATCACCACCACACTTTGCTGCCGCTCGAGCTACCTTTGCTGTTGTTCATTCGTGTCATCACTGTCCCTCACCTTCACCGCAAGCCACCACCGAACCACCCTTGGTGGCCGTGGGCTTCAAGAGCCAAATTGCCGCTATTCGTGTCCTCGTTCGAGTCGGGAATGACGTATCCTTGACACTATCGCATCGTTGTTGCTGTCAGCTCGTTGTCGCCGTAAAACGGTGAGTTAACTTCTAATATTTGATTATGAAGTTAATTACGTTTATAGGTAGTTTAGTTTAGGGCTAATGGTAGTTAGTGGCCCTTAATGATGGTCTAGCCCTAACTAGGTTAAGGATGGATTAGATTAAGGCTAATGCAAATTAGTCTTAATGAAGGATGGTTAGTTTAATTAATCGTGTTTAGATTAATTAAGCGTTAGTTTAACTAAATGTAATTATCTTAATTAATCTTAATTAATTTTAGTTAGTTTAATTAACTGCAGTTAGTTGTAATTAATCATAGTTAGTGTAATTAACCACCATTAGTTTAATTAATCACGTCTAGTGCTAATTAATCTCGATTAGTGGAAATTAATGACGGTTTAGCCGTTAAGTAGAATTTTATACTCAATTTATTGGGTGAAATCATACATAATTATGACCGTTTGAGTTTGTAATGCCATGTTGTTGATTGCCGAAACCATGAGTTTAAATGCCATTTTCAAAGAAGGTTTATTTGAAAGAAAATGACAAACTTTGAGGTGTCGTGCTTGGATACCGTGTTTTATGTGCTAAACGAGGCAATGAGGTTTTAAAATGAAATCATGTAAATTTTGGAGGGTTGATTTTAAGTACATAACCACGTGTAATTATTTTACTAGAATTTTTAAATGTAAAGATTTTTTTTTGAGATTTGATATTTAAGCACAAACTTTTTTACACTAAGCTAATTGACAGTAGATAAAAATTGGCTTGAGTGTTGGCATACTTGTGTAATCACTTAATTGAACTTGTCACCTAACAGGAGTTTGGGACAAGACTTGATGTTTATCGGATGCCTAACAGGGATTTGAATGTTGAGTCGCGATTGAGCCGGACTGATGCTCCTTATGCAATGCTGTCTAGGCAAGGGTTCCAAATGAAACTGTGTTCATAATGCTTGGTCATTTCGGAAGACCGCCAACTCATGTGTTGGTCGTGGCCCGAGGGGTCATAATAATTAGAATACTTGTGAATAATTGTGATGCATTGCTCCTGATTATGGAATAAAACTGTGAGGCATGGTATGGGATGGGCCAAAATGAGTTTCACCTTATAATCAAGACCTGTGTGAATGCTTGATACATGAAAGTTATTCTTGGAGAAAACTTCTATTAGATTTTGAAGCCAACAAAACTTTTCTAGTTCTATTCTCATTTTCATTTTGAGGAATACGAGACTTTTATGTTTATCTTACATTAGAAGTCTGCCCCACTTTAACGAAGACCCAGACTGAACACAAGTGAAGAATGAAGACATAATCAGACTCAGGATTATTTTTCTTCCTTTCAGTATGAACATGATATATATATAGCTTTCTGGTTGGAAATATCACTTACCTTTTTGGTTATCATTATTGAAATTAATCACGGAACCGAAAAATCATTTTTGCAAGGAAAATTTATTTGGAAAGAATCTACTTATGGAAACCAAAATTCTGATTGTATGGGAAACTATGATCATTGGACTTTCATCTCAATCTTCAAATGGCTCGAGATCTCCTTGATTAGTTCTATCCAATGGGCTGATTGGAAGAATTCCTCCGGAAAGTGTTAACGGTCGAAAATGCATAAATGAGTATTTAAGGAGGTTTTTCAAGTCATTCGATAAAGAGTGTGAAAGAAGAATTCCAAAGTCTGAAGCTTCCCAAATCACTTATTCTTCCTCATATAGTGCTCAAATTTGTATCCGAAAAAGAGAGAAAACACTAAAGAGTGACTTTGTGAGAGTAGTAGAAACTCTTCCTTAAGAAGTCAATGTTATAAGGCTGTAACACTCTTTTTCGATTCATAGTGAAAATTAGTCAGAAAGTTATCAGCATGGGAGAGTGGACGTAGGCTTAATCTAAGCCAAACCTTTATAAATTTTGTGTTCATTTTCTCTTCCCTAAACTCCTTTACTTTATTTGTTGTGATATATTTCTGTGTTTCGAAATAGTTGTTAAAGTCCAAATCCTTCTTTCAAAATCCGTTGTTCATCAGATTCAGTTTAAAAGTAAAGTATTTTTACTGCATTTCGCAAAATTTGGTTTTCACACATATTTAGCCCCGCTCTAGATGTTTATACTAGCACTTTCAGTTACGTGTTCTGATTATTGATTATGTTTGTTGTATTAGTGTTGGCATATGTGATGTACTAATATGCAGGAGTGTGCCAATGCGGGGTAAATTTATATGTCATGCATGTTTAGGCTACCTCTAAGACGAATTTGCTTCTTAATCGAGACTTAGATTGTTCACTTGCTGAGATTTTATGTCACCCCGATGTTGTTAAATATTTTTAGATCTGTAATATAAAGAACCATTGCGTGCAGTTTGGGGTCCCGATGGACCAAGACACGAGTGTGCCTAGTGTCACTTTTAGTCAGCCTCCTCGTTAGTGAAGTTTAGGTTAACCTTGATCCTATAGGTTTTTGAGATGGTCGATAGGAAGTGGCCGTAGAAAGGCTTGTAACTATTAAACTTTACAGGGTTAACAAATTATAAATTAAAGTGTTGTTTTGGAATGTTTTTGTGGGATCCTATGGATGAAGACATGGTTTCTTTGGATCCTATTTGACTAGGTGGTTATATAAATTGCTTTCGCATGCGTTTAATCGAAATAGGAAAAAAAGAAAGAAAAAAGAATGGGTCGGCAACGTGTCTTGGGACGTCGTAATTTTAATCGACCACTGAGGGATGCTCACGTGCTCGGGTTTCGGGGCATGACATTTAATATGGGTTTGGTTAGTGTAGGCTTGGTTGAAAACTCTATGAATATTGCTCAAATATCTCTTTTAATCCTAACATACACAATTATCCTCACAAAGAAGCGTTTACTAAGCACTAAGGGTGATGGGTCGTCTCATTAAATCAGTGATACATATGACGATAGATGAGAAGTTTTTGAACTTGGATCGTTGCTATTCTGCATTAATAATGATGCTCCAAAATAAGTGCATAAATCTTTTTACATCTTTATATATATGTTCTTGGTTTTAGTTATGGAGATCTTGGGTTGCGTGTTCACATCTTACACACCTCAAAACATTAAAAGTGGCTTCACTGCAACATGACTTACCCTCGCTATCATGAATATCAAAGAGAGTAACAAAGAGAGCATGCATAAAATGGACATTGTTGCATTTTATAAGAGAATCGGTCCGTGATATTGAAGTACCATGCTTGGAGGATAACTTCTATGCCACAAGAATTCTGTATGACGGGGGTGAGTCACAAAGCAATGTCTCCACAGATTGGATCCAAGACCAAATCCCAAATGCCTCCTAATCCGCGAGAAGTTGAGAGGCGAGACCACTAGAGGCGAGAGGCAGAGTGATTAGGTTTAGATATTAGGAAATGAAAACATTCTGGTTTGAACGGTTTAGTTCCCTCCTAGAATCACGAACTGAATAAAAAATCACCTGTTTCTATTTTATGGAATTGGAAATCGAACCGACACTCCTAGGATCCCGACTGAATAGTCTGGTTCAGTTTGGTTTGGGCAGTTCTCAGTTTGGTTGGTCTATGTTGCTCACCATTACTCATTTGGAATGCTCAAACTAAACAACAAAAGCCACTCGAGCTAACAAACTCAAACTATCAATAAAGCAAGAAGTGATATCAAAACTCAAGCAAATAACTGTCTTAACTAAAACTCGATTAAGTGACCTCATTTTGGATTCAAATCACTCACTATGGGTCAACAAAAGATCTCAAGGACGACCAATCGCAGCAAATAATCATTAATGCGAAGAACAATCACTTACGTGACAAACGATCATTAATGCGACAAACTTTCACATGCCATATCTCTCTCTACCGTGTTCCAATTAATGTGTGCTTTCCATATATATATAAGCTTTTGAAATACTAAAAGACTTAGCCGACCCAAAATATAGCCATTAACCGGGTCGATTTTATGTAGCGAGGATGTCCAATCGCAATCCATAAAATTCTAAAAGTTGCTAGGGACGTGAACGGACCTTATTATCACTATTAGACAACTCGAACTCGGCCAGAGCGTCACTTGAGAAGATAACAAAGTGAGGGCTACGATTTTTACTCCTAAAAAAAAGCCGAACTTGTAAAAGGGAAATACAGCGAGGAATTTTTTCCATTCAGATACAAAAGGTGTATTCCGGCATCAATCGATGTTTCCTGATGATCCGCCGCGACTTCCTTCTCTTCTTTCTCTTGGTTTCCTCCAAGCTATTCCTCTCTCTTTTCTTCTTTCCTTTTTGTTTTGTTTTCTCTTTCATTCCTCGTTCTCTCATTTTTTTTTTATGCTTTATCTTACTAGTTTTAACTAAAATATTAGGGAAATAAATAAATTTGAAAATCTAACTTTTAATTCAAAAATCTACAATCTCGTGATTTGTGACCTAACTACCATCTGATACATTTTTCATGGGATAAGTACACTAATGGTGCCATAAGTTGTGTACAGTGTTCACTTTGGTGCCAAAAGTTTCCGTTGGATCACTTAAGTGCCAAATCGGAGGAAAAACGATCACTTTGGTGCCACCGGCGAGAAATTCCGGCCAAAATAAATACGTGGCCTTTATATTTAATAAAAAAATCGACGTGGCTTAAGATTGTCCACGGTGGATAGCATAAAACGACGCCGTTGTCCTTTCTTCGTAAGAAACGACGTCGTTTCTTGCCATCCATCGTGGATTCACATAAGAAATGACGCCGCCTTGCTCCATAGCAAAAAACGACGTCGTTGCAGAGGGAGTAAAATAGGGTTCGTATACGGTTCTCCTCGACGCCGTCCGTAGCTTGCTCACCCACCGCCGTTCGCTCGCCCACTGTCGCTCGCCCGCCGTCGCTCGCCCACCGTCACTCGGCCATCGCTGTAGTTGCACCATCGTTCACGATCGTTCAGGTTTGTCATGTTCTCTACGTGGATCAATTTTGCGAAAAATTTAGGGTTCCGAATGGCAAGTTAGGGCACGGAGGGCAAATTGAGGGCTCGGCTTAGGGGGAAAGTAGTGGGAAAAGTGGTGGGGATGTCACTTTTATGGGGATGTAATAGAAAAATTGATTCTTCCATCGTTCGTTCGCTCGCTTTCTGTTGTGGGGACCGAATAGAAAAACATGGTGCTGAGGGGCTTGACTCGGATGGAAACAGTGGTGGGACCGAATTTGTTTATTTAATTAATTGGACTGCTTTTGTTGGGGGACCGAATGTGAATGTGATGAAATTGAAAAATGGGTGGTGGGGACCTCACTTTGTTTATTTAATTCGGTTTCTTTTGTTTCTGTAAATGCACCGAATTGGGGAGAATTTAGTCGCATTTGTTCCTTGACAACAAAACGACAAGAACCTGCATGTAAAGTTGCCGATTCTGTCATGTGTTTCCAACAAAACGACAATAACTCTTTTTCTTTTTTTTCCATTGGGTGCAGCATCGACATGGATGCAAATCAGGTAGGCGTCATTGTTTGCTATGGTGGAGAGTTTGTTATTGGCACTGAAGATTGGGAATATAGTGGTGGAAATGAAGGTACTATTTATGTTAATGTTTGGAAGCCATCATATATTGATTTTATGAGGGATTTGGTATATTTTTTTACGATGCAAAGTGCAAAAACTATATTACTGTGCTTCTGAGAAGGAGTTGAAAGATGGGTTGAAATTTTTTAATGATGATAATGGTATTAATGATATCATTTACCATTATCTTCACGGTGAAGAAGCTAAGGTATATGTTGAGTATTATAGTGACGATGAGGATGAGGATGAGGATGAGGATGGGGATGAGCAGACCACCACTGAAGGAGGAGAAGTGAGGGATCCTGTTCAAGCGAGTGATCAGATTGGGGATGAGTTTAGGTTAGATGGAGGGCAAAATGATAGGGAGATAAGTCATATTGATAGAGATGAACAAAGAGGGAGATGTCCTGAAATCTTGGATGAAGACTTCATTGGATTAGAATGGGAAATTGCTTTATTTAGTGAATCGGAAGATGAATGTTTAGTTGTAGTAAATTTTGCAAGTGACGAAGATGATGATGAACTCGCACAGTCAAGACACAAGCAAAGGGAATTTCTGAGAAAAAAACTTGCAGCTTCAAAGAAGAAGGCCCGAGTCGAAGAAATAGAAGTGAAGATGAAGAAAGCTGTGGCAATGAAGTTGCTGGTTCCGAAAATGAGCTTGACAATGATGATGAAGAACCTGCTCCTCGAAGAAAAAGTAAGTACCCTTATTATGATCCGACTGTTGATAAACCTGTTTTGTCGGTGGGCATGAGATTTGATGATGCCAAACGGTTCAAGGAAGCTGTTGTAAAGAACTCAATTGGTGAACAGAGGAGCGTTAAATTCATTAGAAACACGAAGGAGTTTGTGAGAGCTAAGTGCTCACAAGCTAATTGTTCGTGGAAACTCTATGCTGCGCTTAGTAAGAATGGGTCATTCCAGATTAGGTCATTTTAGGAGGAGCATACTTGTCCAATTATCTTTAACAATAAAAGGGTAACAAGTGTGTGGTTATCAAAGCATTTTTTCAATACTATCAAAGCAATGCCCGAGATCAAGAGTCCTCAATTTCAACAGTTAGTGAAGGAGCAAGTGGGGGTTAATGTGTCGAGGAATCAATGTAAGAGAGCAAAGATGAGGGTGATGAAGATATTGATGGGTGGGTATAAGGAAGAATATGCGCAGGTATGGGATTATGCTGGTGAATGTATGTTTCAAAACCCATCTAGTAGGGTATATGTAGAGGTTGTGGAGAGGCCACTCCCTGATCTTGGGCCTAGATTTGATAGATTTTATGTCTGTTTTGATGCATGCAAACGGGGCTTCTTGGCTGGTTGTAGAAGAGTTATAGGATTGGATGGATGCTTTCTAAAGGGTTTATGCAAGGGGGAGTTGTTGGCTGCTGTGGGGAGAGATGCTAATAATCAAATGTTCCCGATAGCTTGGGCGGTGGTAAAGATAGAGAACAAGGATATTTGGTCTTGGTTCCTAAAAAATTTAATGGTTGACCTTGAGATAACCGATGGGGGAGGATGGGCATTCATGAGCGACCAACAGAAGGTAATTTCATTGTCAATTATAATATACTCCCTTTTAAAAAAATTTCACTTGCATATTTTTCTTGACTTGTATTTATTGGTTTGAATTTTTGTAGGGATTTATTCCTGCATTGGCTGAATTGATGCCACATGCTGAGCATAGAATGTGCGCGAGGCACATATATGCAAACTGGTCAAGGAACTTCAAAGGAGATAGGCTGCAGAAGCAGTTCTGGCAGATAGCAAAGAGTACGAATATGGCTGATTTCAAATTAGCCAAACAAGGACTGTTGCAGTTGACAAATGATGGTTTTGATGCACTCTTCTATACAGAAGCTAAGCACTGGTGTCGAGCCTTCTTCAGCGAAGAGTTCAAATGCGATATCATTGATAACAACCTCAGTGAAACTTTTAATGGTAGAATTTTAGAGGCCAGGTGCAAACCAATCATCAGCATGCTTGATGATATTCGAGTTATGGTTATGACTAGATTGCATAGGCAAAGAGATGAGGCTACAAAATGGAGTAGAGATTGTGGCCCTAGGATTGTGAAGAGATTGGATGCAAATATTGCTGCTAGTAGGTTCTGCAATCCAGTTTGGAATGGAGATAATGGATATGAGATTATTCAAAATCAGGATAAGTATGTTGTCAACCTGGATAGAAGAAAGTGTTCATGCGAGCCTGGCAACTGAATGGAATTCCCTGTGTCCATGCCATTTGTGCTATTAAGATGAAGCAAGAAAACCCAGATGATTACCTACATGATTGGTACAAAAAAAACTCATACCTTGCTTCATACCAATTCATGATGCAGCCTATCAGAAGCAGCAAATTTTGGGAGCCAACAAATCATGAAAGTCCTCTACCTTTACCGCTGAAGAAGCAAATAGGAAGGCCAAAAAAGAGACGAAGAATGCAGCAGGAAGAGGCATCAAGTCAAAGGATGAGTAGGACTGGATCAAAGATGAAATGCTCCTATTGCCGCAAGGAAGGGCACAATAAGAAAGGTTGTGAGCTGAAAAAGCAGCATCAACAGCAAGATGTAATGGCTGATTCAGTGCCAGGGACGGGACCTCACGAAGAAACTCTTGTTGGGCCTATTGAAGGGAGGACAGAAGGCCCTGCTGTAATTCCTACTGAAGGGCAAACAAAAAGCTATGTTGCAAGGTAAGTATCCTCTTGGTCTTAGTAACTTTACAGTTCTTATTCGATAATACTTTTGGTCATAATCCTAATATAGTACATTGTTGTAAGGCCTACTAAAGGGCCAAAAAAAGGCCTAGTTGTAGGCTCAAGTGCAGGGATAGGGACTGGAATGGGCAGGACAGCAACAACAACAACTGAGTCCACTGTTGAGCAAACAAGAAAAAAATATCCTGTAAGTTGTACATCGCTGTGTTTGGTCTTTTATAGGCTAAAATTTACATTTGTTATGTGTTTCTCAGGTTAGAAGACGAGCAACTGCACAAGTTGCAGAGGTTGCTACAAGGATTATTGCTGCTGAAAATGATGCACCACAACGAACAAGAGGGGCTATTGGGAAAAGATTAAGGCAATATGGTTATGGGATTTACACAGATGAACATACTGGAATGACCATTTTGAATGTAAGATTTATAGGCCTTATGCATTTAATTTGTTGTATTTCAATTCATTTGGTTGACAATATCACTATGTTTTTGTAGCCTGGGAGAACTTCGGAGGTACTTCTCTCTCAAGGTAGGCCAACTCAAGAATCAAGGGCGCAGCCAAAGAAGAGTGCTCCAAAGAAGAAGACATCGGGTACATCTGCGAAACAACCAACCAAAAAGAACCCAGCACCAGTTCCATCTCAACCAACGATTGGGAGCAATAGTGATGATATGGACCAACACATGACACGTGGTAGAACAAAAATAGCCGCCGTAAAAAATAACGACAAGGAAAAGGAGGTGATAGAAAGCCCAACTAAAGAACCTGCACAACCAGTTCGAAAGAGTGCTCGGATTATGAATCAATTCAAAGCTCCAAGAGGAAAAGGAGATCAAGGTGTTGTCAATATTGACTGATGGGAGGGAGGGTGCTGGACATGGTCTCTTTTTATATGATGCTGGACATGATTTTTTTCATGTGATGCTGGACATGGTCTTTTTCTTGTTTTCTTCTTTTTTTAGGAGTGTGCTGGATTGATGGTAATTGTTGCCTGCAATGCCATTGTTTCTTTTTTAAGAGAGTGTTGAACTCTCGATGCTTGGGGAGTGAAGTTAGACATGTTTTTCTTTTTCTTTTGTAAACAATCAATCAATGTTAATGGCAAGTACTGGAATGACTATTCATTTTCCCTTGTGTTGGTTTCGGCTAGAATGCTAGCAAGTTAGTTATGCTACTGCTGCTGTATATTTTATTTTTGTTGTTACTGCAATGTTGCTGTTGCTGCTCTGTTGCTGTTGCTGCATTATTGCTGTCAGCATTGTTGGTTAAAGTTGTGAATTATAATGAATTTGTTGCTGTCAGCATTGCTGCACTGTTACTGTGATGCATTGTTGCTGATTATATGTGTTGTTACAAGAACACTTTGGGTGCTGGTACATCTTGTTGCATCTGGGCTGGTGTAAGAAGATGCACCAGCAACTCAACTGGTGCAAGAACAAGGTGCATTTGGAATGTGACGTTTGGCACTAACATGTTCTTTTTTAAAAAACTTGTGCAACGTAAGTGATCACTTTGTAATCGCGACTGGCACTTAAATGATCACTTTCATAAAAACTTGGCACTTAAATGATCACTTTCATAAAAACTCGGTACTCAAGTGATCACTATTTACAACTTATGACACTGAAATGGTCAATCGTGAATTTGCCACCATCCTTTAATTTCGGCCATGGTTTGCAGTTGTAGCAAACCAACAAACCAGCAAACTAGCAAACCAGCAAACCAGCAAACCAGCGAACTATTACCAAATAAAAAATGCAGCAAACCATCATAAAATAAAACAATGCAGCAAACCATCATCAAATAAAAAAATGCAGCAAACCATTACCAAACAGAAAAATGCAGCAAACCATTACTAAAAGCTTTCAATGCAGCAAACCATTACCAAATAAAAAATGCAGCAAACCATTATATTTGAAGCAAAAACTAACCAAAACAAACATTGACAATACACAACTAAACAACAAAACTTTTAAGTGCTCACAACTAATGCATTCCAAGTCCAACCTTGCATTTCTACCCATAGATTACAACAACAAAACATTATGCTTCATACAAGCAGCAAACCAAAAAACACATTTTACTTATAAACAATCCAATACAAGTGCATATTCCATGTCTTCGACTATGGTAGACATACAAACTTCTTCTCATTACTCACTTTACATTTGAATAAACTACCCAAGAGAATAAGAACACAATCAACGCTCGATAAAAGTTTCTTTCGATTTTCAGCCTTGAAACCTCCCTCTTCAAATGGTCCACCAAAGATGTTAAACCCTTTATTTGAGCTTGCATTGAGTCGACATCCTCCAACTCGTCCATTAACATAGGTGGAGGTTGTTTCGGCTTTCAAGTAACTCTAATATCACCTCTGTCGCTCGATCAGAGAATTTTCTATCAATCCATTTGAAATATTGGCACTTCGAGCCTTCTCTATATCTACCACACCCATGGAATCTTCTCCCGGAATTCAACCGAGTCCAAGATGTTCTTCTCGGACTTGGTAACCCACAATAACAGTAATACTCACCATCTAATTCACTTTTCTTATAGGAATGTGAGCCGCTGCTGAAGCTTTTGTCCTCCATTTGCAAGAGCGAGCTGATAACTTTGGGAGAAAATCGAAGTATGTACTCGAAGATCGAATTGGGGATTTAGGGTTTTCAACTTCCGGTTTTAATCGAAATTGGAGATTTAGGGTTTCTTATTTGGGGAAAAACGGTAAACAGCATCGTTTTGTTCTTTGTATGCTGATTGTATTCTCCGGCGATCCACGTCGGCGTCAAAAATTAATAAAAACTGCCACGTCGGATTTCCGGCTAACCAAATCGGCGATGGCACCAAAGTGATCATTTTTCAAAATTTTTGGCACTTAAGTGATCCGACGGAAACTTTTGGCACCAAAGTGAGCGCCGTACACAACTTATGGCACCATTAGTGTACTTCTCCCCATTTTTCATAAATTAGAACTCAGATGTAATTTACAACGATACACAAAATTTGACTTCATTATGTACTAAATGTTCTGTGTTTTTATATATTCACCCATTAATATATTGTGATTATTTTTTTTGGTGGGATAATAAATTGTGATTAGGTAGACACACTTTATAACACGGCGATTGGAGTGAAAAAGGACAAGAGAAAATCAAATAAAGCCTCCAAGACGAATATGCTTGTCAACTGCTGATCTTAACAAACTGGCCATTACAAATAATACATGTCAACTACATGAAGTGACATTAGAGTACGACACTTTTGGATTCTCTTACTTAACCCCCCCTCCCGGCGGGGCCCCGGAACAACATATGTAGAAGCTAGAGATGGTAAATTGGGTCTAAAACCCATATTTAATTGTACAAATCATAAATGGTTGCCTTTAATTTTAAAAACCGGCTTAAGTGAGTCTAAGAAATAAGTGTCTAATATTTTAATGGGTTTGAAATGGGTTAGTCTCAACTTATTTAAGATTGGCGAGGATTGTTGGTCGACCCATTTCAAATTCATATGGAAAATAAAGAACTTTATCGCTGGTCTTTTAATAATAAATAAAGCACCCAACTCATTTAAGATTGGTGCAGTTGAAGATGTCATTTTTAATTTTTTGAATTATTTTATTTTATTTTTCATTCTTTTCCTTTTTTTTTTCTACGAAGTTTCGTGAGGATTGCCTACCAACCTTTAGGCCTTGTTTGGTAACCATCCAAATAGGGCCAAATTCTGATTTTTTGTTCCCAAAATTAGCTTGGGCTTAGAATCGCGTTTGGTAAAATTTTTGTTCCCGGGAATAGATTGGGAATAGAATCAAGAACAAAAAAAAAAGTTGATTCTTGTTCCGGGAACGAATTTGAGAATCAAAATCAAGAATTTTTCTTCTTCCCTTCAGTCATCTCGCGATCGCCATCCACCACTGCCCGCCACCGTCCGCCGTTCGTTGTCCACCGCCGCCGCCGGCCGCTGGTCGTCAGTCCGGCGAGCTCGCTGGAGGCTTGCCAGACCAGGGCGAGGTCTGGCGAGCTCGCCGGAGGCAAGCCTAGCCACCGGTGAGCTCGTCGGAGGCTTACCCAACCGCCAGCGAGGCTTGGCCTCCCCAGATTTGGCGAGGCTGAGCCTCGCAGGGCTGGGTAGGGGCTGGGTAAGCCTCGCAACACCTAGCCCCACCAGTGGCCAGGCGAGGCTCGCCCAGCCCCGCCGGTGGCTTGCGGGCAGCCTCGCCCGGCCCCGGTGAGGTCGGCTGGCCACCGGGGGGCTCGGCCTCGCCGGATCGCCGGATCGGCGAGGCCGAGCCTCGCCCGGCTATCGACGAGGGCTCGGCTAACAAGGGCCGGCGACGCTCCGGTGAGGTCGCCGGCCCTCGTCTGGTCGGTCGCCAGTCCGGTGACCGGCCAAAAGAAGAAGAAGAAGATGAGAAAAATGAAAAATAAGAAAAGAAAAAAGGAAAAAAAGAAAAAAAAAAAGAAAAAAAAAAGGAAAAAAGAAAAGAAAAAAAAATGAAAAAATGAAAAAAATTATTTAAAAATTAAAAGAAATTGATTTGGAACAGAATTAATGAGCATGGCACTAAACGCAATTTTATTCCAGAATCAGAAATTTTGGATAATTACCAAACGGCTTAAAATGCTTAGAATCAGTTCCCGGGAACAGAATAAAAAAGAATCAGTTCTGATCAGAATCTTACCAGCTACTGGCAAGGGCCGACTGACCATCTCCAAGACAAAGGAAGCAAGTCAAGATATTGATGTGTTAGAAGTTGAGCTTAATATTTAAATGCATAATGGTTCACTTTCAATTTTATACCAATCAAACTTCATGAGAACTATTCACTTTATATTTGAGGTAGAACCTAACTCTCATACCATGTTATATGACTTATAGGGGTGGACGCACAAGAGAAAGGCGCATAATTCAACTTTGATGCTATATTAAAAAGTTCAATCTCCTTCCAACTATGAGAGACATGTGTATATAAACGCCAATGTCAAGGATGTTTTGTCACCCTATCTTATGTGCAAGCCGGATTAGGTGTGACACGTGAAATTAGTTAATATGGGTGAATGCATACAATAAAAAGAGAAAAAAAAGAAGGGTGGAATCTTTTTTGATACCATGCTTGGCAGTAGTCCAACAAGATTTGACATGTTTAAAATCCAATGCAAAATTTTAAGCTTATAACTGGAGAAGACCGTATGTATATAATGGAGAAAATATTAGCTGCACTATCAAGCTATTTGTGATATTTCAACACATTCCAACTTGATTAGAGTGGCATGTGAAAATTTGACCAGTATGGTGGATACACATGTGGAAGGAAATAAAACTTAACTGTGATATCATGTAAATTTTATAGAATCATTGTCAATTATTTTAACAATTCAATAATTTGGAGTTTCTAACACTTTCTTGCGTTGCTTTCCTTTACTTTATCTGGAATGCTAGGAATTGTTGTTTACATGACACTTCCTATGTTGTTAGTGTTGACGTGATTCTTTAGAGGATCAAAAAGGCTTTGCAGGGTCGTTTCCTTGATTCCTCTGCTATTGAAAGTAAATTTTCCCTGTGGATATATTTGGGTCTTTGCGTCGGAATTGAGTTGTTGGTGTTGTGCAGTTCATGACCCTGTTTGGGGTCTTGGTGTTTGCGTCGCTCGCGAGCATGTAGCAGGATTGCTCCCCCTGCTTTTGGTTTGTTTATTTCTGACCTATGGAACGAGAAAACATTGTCTTAAGATGGAACATTTTTAATTAAAATTTAAAGAAAAAATGAAAAACGAGAATTGGGACAAAGAGAGATGGGGCATGGACAGCATGGTTGTTAATACAGCTATAGTGAGGGAGATTTTCCTAACGCGACAAAATTCGGTATCTTTTCGATCTCTGTCAGTTGGAGATGCATAATTTTCCATTTTACAAACTCATCTTTTCATTGTCTTATTCAATCTTCAACCATAGAGGATTTGAGCTAGTATCACCCTCCCCTCCATCTATTTTGATTTTCTTTGAGTTTTTATGTATTTTTCATCTTTTTTTTCTCTCCCAATCTAGATCTGGGAGTTGTGCCCTCCTGATCTAGTTCTAAATTTGGGAGTTTTAACTCTCCAAATTCAGTTCTAAATTTAGGAATTTTTTTCTCATGATTTAAATTTGGGAGTTTAATAATGTTTTCGGAGATTTGACACTCCCGTACTCTCTCTGCATGCAGGTCCTATGCTTTCAATTTTAATGATGATTGTAAGAGCTTTGGTATCTCGCTGAGCTATGAAGATTTATTCTTCCAAAGGTTAGATCTGTGTTTATTCAACCAATTTTGATTGTCTCGTACGGTGATGGTATAGACGAAGTCGAACCTAGGCATGCACTACCAAATGACAATGTCGTAGTTATTGGAATATGAATTTTTGGCACGTGCACATCATTAATGATGATCCAAGAACTAGTGATTGGCAATAAATTATTTTGCTTGAGAGATTCGTTCTTTTGGAATGAGTGTGTGCTTAATTATGCCGGTGCTTTATTGATCCTCATTATTTTCTGGATTTAGCTTTATTTTGTAGTGGTCTAGCCTTTGCTTTGCTTTCATTTGCTTTATCATGAAAGTTTATGTACTTCTTATGCATCATTTTGAGCTATAAATATAAATTTTTTTAATCGACAAAAAAACTCGTCTTTGTAGATAAGGAGCATAATATTTGTATTTTTCGAGTCGGGCCATAACTCTGAAGATGTCTTTCTTTCTCGTGCGTTTTAGGGCTGTCGGGACTAGAAAGCGACATCCTCTTATTCACAACTTTGTAAGTTCAAACGCTTGCATGCATGAGAATAGAGAACCCACATTGAAGAAAATGGCCAAAAAAGCTCGCTATCTTGTCCGTACCTTCGTGTCTCTCAAACGCTGTTGGGAAGAACCTTCTGGAGAAACAACAGAACGTGTGAGGATGAACGGCCAAGCCTATGTTCACTCTTAGAGTGGATTAAAGGAAGAAAATTGTGAAAATGGAATTTGCCTGATCAAATGTGGAGTCCCAAATTATTTTTTTGATGGGTTAATACTATTACAAATGCTGAATTTTGGTGCTCCTCTATAATGACTTAGTCCAACAAGGATGGGGAGTAGTCACTGGGGTTAGAGGGCATGGACAAGAAGTGGCTTGCAATAGACTTTTAGGATGACGAATGGGATATGAATTAACCGAACTGTATATCAAGGGGATGGCAATTCCGAAATATATATACACACACATACATATATATAAATGAGAATTGACTCATAAAGGTGCCTTTTGATATAACAGTAAATTTTGCTTTGAAACTCTAAATTTAAACGAGCCCAAGTTAGACCATTACAAGGATAATGACTTCCTGAGAAAGTACATGCCTATATACCAAAAGATAAAATCGTGAGATTTGGTATGAAATGAAAATACCTTGAGTGAGTTAATCTTAGGGTGTCATGCCATCAAACATTTACCATAAACTAATTTTCATCATATAAAAAATCCTAAATCCTGTTGGAAGATATGATTCTCGAGAGATTTGCATATATCATAAATAGAGGCAATTGTTTATATCTTAGGAAATAGAGGGATTACAAGAATGTACACTTTCTTTTATTATCATTCTATCTTATGTTTATATACAGCATTGTACATCATATTACAATCAATGAAAAACAGAGGCACAATTCCCTCTCAAAATTCTTCTCTTTATCCCTAAACCTAGTTTATTGACATGGTATCAGAGCCACCGAAACTCTGATTACATAGTCGCTTCCGCTCTTTCTTCTCGATTGCCGCTCGTGGAACTGCATTTGCAACATAGAGTTACCACAGGAATCGTCATTACAGAATTACCACAGAAACCTTACCATGCCTAAAACACAAGACCCTACCTCTACCTCACATAACCAACCTGCTGAAGAGACCACGCCAGAAGAACAAGGCATACAGGATTCGTCCAACGTTGCTTCTGCTACTCAACAACAATCCAGCCAGACACAAACCCAAAACGTGCAATGGCAACAGTTCCCGGCTCAGTTCAATTTGGGGCAACCCTTCATGGGCCATCCATACCAGTGGATACCATATCCATGGTTCCATTCATCACGGCCGAGGAAGCTACCGGAGCGGCGTTGGGACGATGGAGGTCCGCCAACCGTCGATGGGGCAAATCCTGCCATCAGTCCAGTGCAGACGGGCGGATCAACGGGAGTCGGAGTGGGACCAAATACCCACTCGACTTATCTCAATACGGGTCATGCGGGGCAATCAAATCAGGGCATAGGACCGAACAATCCAGGGACGGGAGGAACCCCTTATCCCAATCCTGGATTTTTTCCATATCATATCTTTCCTACCGGCGGTAGACCGGAGCCCGGCGACCCACTCCACACAACAAATGCGGAGACGGACCGAGTTAAAACTCATCAGCGAGAGCTAACCGGTGCCGACAACTACTCGAATTGGGCACGCGAGTTCGGCGCACGCTAGTGACAAAAGATAAAGAGGGTTTTACGGACGGAACAATCCCGATTCCTACCGACGAGAGGATGGCACGACTATGGAGAAAATGCAACCAACTTACCAGAACTTGGATAGGAAATTGCATCTCATCCGAAGTTGCGGCCGCTCTCCCCCCGACGGAGGATTCAAAGCAAATGTGGGATAATATAAAAGAAATGTTTGGAAAACTTGATAAGGTGAAGATTTTCACAATAACACAGCAGATCTCGGAGTTAAAACAAGGGAATATGAGCATAGCAGCCGTCTACAACAAACTCTCGGCTCTGTGGAACGAGCTCGAAGCAGCCGAAGAAAAATTCGAGTGGCCGGAGCCAATTTTACAGCAATACAGAGCCATGCGAGAAAGGGAGAAGACAACGAGATTCCTGCTCATACTCAACGAGGCTTACCTCTCATTTCGATCTCAAATTCTTACGATGGAACCCATGCCGAGCCTCAATCGGATCTACCAACTTGCCATCCAAGAGGAGAATCAGCAAAGATCCGCGGATCTTAAGGTTTCCGGGGGAGACGGAGTCGCTCTGGCTGCAAGGAGGCAGATTCAACCCTCGCCGAAGAACGGAGGAAACAGAGGACAGCAAGGAGGAGAGCTAGGGTTCCTCGACGGAAACCCTAGTGGTTCGCCCTTTATAGGGTGATCGGACGGTCTTCATTTGTCGCGGGGAGCGAATGAATCCAACAGCTTACAACGCCACAATCCTCATGGGCCGAATGGGCCGCGTGGAAACAATTCGTATGGGCTGGATATTTTCTCTGGAAATTCAACCAACGGAATGGAGAATAATTATGGGCCAACTCTAGCCCAAGTTCTGCAGCCCATGAATAAGCCCATTTCGACTGGGAGGAATTTTAATCCTAAAGGCAAAGGTAAGTTGTACTGCGAATATTGTAAGCGTCCACATCATTCAATAGAAAATTGCTGGAAGTTGCATGGGAAACCTGGAGAAAAGGAAAAGGGAAAATTTTCTAGCATTTTTCAGGTGTCAGGACAACCATCAGACAAGACTATTACTCATGATCAATATCAAGAACGATGGAGACACTAAGGAAACTGGACACTTCGACAAGACCGGGGCTTCACGGGTACTTCTTATTGCTTGATGAATTCAATTTCAAGAAGTGCATGGATTATAGACTCGGGTGCTAGTGATCACATTGTTTGTGATAAGAATTTACTTTCTAATATTAAAAAATTATCATCTTCCATATCGGTGCAGCTCCCAAATGGAAATACCACACAAGTTGAAATGATAGGCACAGTAGTCCTTAGTCCACTCATTGTGCTTAAAAATGTGTTCTATATTCCCAATTTTCATTTCAATCTCGTGTCAGTATCCCGAGTCTGTGAAGAAAATTCCTGTCAAATCTTATTCAATCCTGATAAATGTTTGTTTCAGGCCCTTTCGACTGGGAAACTAATGGGCTTGGGTAGAGTATTCCAAGGGCTATATTTCTGGATGGATGTTTCGCAGAGTCTCAAATTTCTTTCCAGTAAATCTTTATGTAATTCTGCTATCAATAATAAGATCTTTCTTAATCATCAAAGAATGGGTCACTCTGCTTTATTCCCCTATCCACAATGTCCTATTTGTCCATTAGCAAAGCAGACACGTCTTTCCTTTCATAACAGTACCTCTCAAGTCGATGAGATTTTTTCATTACTTCATATCGATGTTTGGGGACCTTATCATACCTTGAATCATGATGGATCCAGATTTTTTCTCACCATTGTAGATGATTTTTCGCGAGCTACATGGATATTCCTAATGCAATCAAAAAATCAAGTTCTTTCTCACATTAGAACTTTTCTTGCCCTATCCAAAAATCAATTTGGGAAATCCATTAAACGCATTCGCACTGATAATGGTAGAGAATTTTTTAATAGTGAATGTAATTCTTTATTCACATTGAATGGGATTCTACACGAGAGCTCTTGCACCTACACACCACAGCAGAATGGAGTTGTCGAGCGGAAACACCGCCACCTTCTTGAAGTAGCACGTGCTCTTAAGTTTCAGGGATCTATCCCTGAAAATTTTTGGGGAGATTGCGTGGTCACAGCAGCGTATCTAATCAATCGTATGCCGTCCCGCATTCTTAAAGGAAAAACTCCTTTTGAAATATTATATGGGAGGAAGCCAGATCTGAGTCATCTCAGAGTTCTTGGATGTCTGTGCTACGTGACTATAGTAGGGCACAGAGATAAAATGGGACCTCGTGCTCGCCAGTGCATATTTATGGGGTATCCAAACCTCAAACGAGGATACAGGGTATATGAACCATCCTCAGGAGAATTCTTTATAAGCAGAGATGTGATATTTCATGAAGATGTTTTTCCCTTCAAAGAAATGCATCATCCTTCTGAAGATGAGCGAACAACTAATAAGCCTTTTATATCAGAAGATGATCCTTCTTCGAGAGGATCTTATATTGTTATTCCTCCTCCAAGACTTCAGGAATTTTCCAATGCACCACATTCCAATGAGGTCGTATAGACAACTTCACTTGAAGAGCCATCAACAGAAAGGGATTCCCCAACAGCAGCTTCTTCAGAACCAAGTCACACTGACAACCCTTTTTCGACTCAGCATGAAGAACCCAGGCGATCTGGCCGAGCTAGTCGTCCACCAATCTGGACAAAAGACTACGTTTGTGCATCTTCTGGGTCCTCAGGTACTCATTATCCTATCTCTTCCTACGTTTCATACGATAGGCTATCATCGAAGCATTTATGCTGCATGAGTCGTATTTCTGAAGAGCATGAGCCTTCTAGTTATAATGAAGCAATGCATGACCCACGTTGGCAACGGGCTATGGAGGCAGAACTAAATGCCCTTGTCGATAATCACACTTGGGATATTGTACCTTTACCCACTCATCGCAAGCCAATTGGTTGTAAATGGGTATATAAGATAAAATATAGAGCAGATGGCTCTATAGAAAGGTACAAGGCCCGGTTAGTTGCCAAGGGATTTACACAAAGAGAAGGTTTTGACTACCATGAGACCTTTTCTCCGGTAGCCAAAGACGTTACCGTTCGTTCTTTTCTATCGGTTGCTGCTTTTCGTAATTGGTCATTGCATCAGATGGATGTCCATAATGCTTTTCTGCATGGTGATCTAGACGAAGAAATATACATGGATCTTCCACCCGGATTACGGAGACAGGGGGAGTCTAAGGTATTTCGTCTCCGTAAATCTCTCTATGGATTAAAGCAGGCATTTCGACAATGGTATGCCAAATTCACGAGTGCTCTTACGGCTGCTGGCTTCAGACAATCCAAGTATGATTATGCACTATTCATTTGGAAGAAAGGTATGTCGTCTATCTATCTAATGATTTATGTTGACGACATCTTGATTATGGGAAATGATGATTCTGCTGTGAAGAAGCTGAAAGAATATCTGCATTCCACCTTTCATATTAAAGACTTAGGGCCACCTAAGTATTTTCTTGGAATTGAGATAACCCATTCGGATCGGGGAATTTCACTCAGTCAGCGAAAGTTCATAATGGAGATTATATCAGAAGTAGGTTTATCAGGTTGCAAATCGTCTATTGTTCCCATCGAGCATAATGTCAAGCTAACTTTTGCTAATTATGATTCCGGCACATCTACTTCTGATGACCCATTGTTGAAGGATCCATCTGGATATCGGAGATTAGTTGGGAAACTCATATATCTCACCATGATTAGGCCAGACATTTGTTACGCTGTTCAGACTCTCAGTCAATTCATGCACAGCCCTAAATAGTCGCATTTAAATGCAGCCATGAAAGTTGTGAGATATTTGAAGACATGCCCAGGATTAGGGATACTTCTTTCCCGAAGATGCAACATGGAGATGATGGCTTATTGTGATGCGGATTATGCTACATGTCCAATGAGCAGGAGATCTATTACTGGTTTTTGCATAAAATTCGGGGAATCATTACTTTCGTGGAAAACAAAAAAAACAATCCACTGTATCTTTATCCTCAGCAGAAGCCGAATATCGATCCATGGCCAAAACAGTTTGTGAAATAGTTTGGTTAAGGGGTCTACTTCTAGATCTCGGGGCAGAAGTTAAAGGTCCAACAACATTATTTTGTGACAATGATTCAGCACTCAAGCTTGCAACAAATCCTATAGTTCATGAGAGAACAAAGCACATAGAAGTTGATTGTCACTTCACTTGAGAGAAGATCCAAGAAGGAGTCATCAAGACAAGAGGAATCAAAACCACGGAGCAACCTGCCGACATTTTTACCAAGCCTCTTTGTCAAAGACAACACACATATCTTCTAAGCAAGCTAGGCGTCTTGGACATATACAAGCCACCAGCTTGAGGGGGAGTGTTGGAAGATATGATTCTCGAGAGATTTGCATATATCATAAATAGAGGCAATTGTTTATATCTTAGGAAATAGAGGGATTACAAGAATGTACACTTTCTTTTATTATCATTCTATCTTATGTTTATATACAGCATTGTACATCATATTACAATCAATGAAAAACAGAGGCACAATTCCCTCTCAAAATTCTTCTCTTTATCCCTAAACCTAGTTTATTGACAAATCCCTGACTAAAATTTACTCTTTATTAGTATTCCATCCAATATCCCATTAAAATACATACGTGTCAATGCGTGTATATCAAGTCCGTTTTGCAATCGTGTATCACGTGCGTATGTAGACAAAAACTGAATTCGGGTCACCAGCACCTCTTTCGAATTTTTTTTATTAATTTAAAATTGTTTAAAATAAACGTGTCACGGAATATTAATTTGAGTTTTTTTTATTAATATTAAAATTTTTGGTTTGAAAAGATTCCGATTCCAAGATCCAAAAAATTGTCGTACCTCGGACGATGATTTCTAGATCTTAGCCTCAACGTGTAACCAAATAATTGCCTCTCGATTATCGGTACTTGTTTAAAAGAAAATGGTTGTGCCATTGAACGTGAAGCTGACAGTGCAACTGCTCGTGTTGCTTTCATTGGACGGCGGGGAATATGGCTTGTCTCTTAACAAACAATGGACCAAAAGAATAATCTCAATAGAATCAATGAAACCCCAAAGCAATCGTGTGGCTGATGTGTTCATGTCAGGCAGGTTGCATCAGTCAGGCCGGGACGCTGACAGCAAAACTACTCGTGTTGCTTTCATTCGACGCTTGTCTCTTAGCAAACAATGGATCAAAGGAATAATCTCAATAGAAACAACAGATATGTAAGCCAGGTTACTTCACTCGTCCAGAATATATAAGAGTGAGCAAGCTTTCAAGAAACAGAAAGCACATACGATTGAATACACCAATGGGAGCGTGGTTGGGTTGTATTCTGGGGCTCATCCCACTTCTAGGTTGGTGCTTGTGGTGGTGGAATGAGATTTGGTACGTGTGGCCAGTCAAGCGAAGATGTTCGGGCACCAATGCGAAGTTGCCGCCGGGACACATGGGATTTCCCTTCTTTGGAGAACTTTTCACCTTCCTCTGGTACTACAAGATTCTCCGCCGCCCGGACGAGTTCATAAACTCTAAAAGAAAGAAGTATGATCGCCGTTTGCAATTGAATCCTAGCTTGGATACTTGTGACTGAACTTGTGCAGCATTGTATATGAAACAACAAGAAAAACAAAACCAAGAGATAGGTTATCTCAGGTTTCTACTAATGTCTCTGTTCATGTTTCAGGTATGGTGATGGAGTAGGGATGTACATGTTGGATATTTCAATAATATTTTGAAATATTAATAACAATAACTTCGATAATAGTTATGACCGCATTGAAGACCATTATTATTTGTAACGGTCACATAACGGTTTTTTAACGGTCATACAACGGCTTTCCAATCGTTTTGTAACGTTTAATTTATTTCTCAAATAAATTCTTCATTATTTTACAACGGCTCTTTTAACGGCTCTATTTTGTCTGAATATAAAATCTCACAAGACGATCTTAAAAAATACACACCGAATGAAAGAGAATATTCTTTTCTTTTGAAATCTTTCCTTTCCTTTTCCTTGCTGGATTATACACAGACGTTGTTTCTGTTCCTTCTAATATTCAGTGCGGAATATAGAAGAAGGTCTGTTGTATCTTGGGAGGATAGCCGTCAGAAGCCTATCGCACCGAGTTTCGCACTCCGAGGGGCGAAATTATCCTTAAGGACAATGCTTGCGTTTGCACGCCTCAGACAAATTTATTTGTTCTTACCAGCCTTTTTCCTACAATCTTAAGGATAAGTCCCATGGAGCATCAAGTTGATACTGCTGCCGATGCCTCAATCTCCACCAGTCCAGTTGCACTACCACCACTACCACATATGTCCTATGCCAAACCATTCCCCGACATATCGAAGATTGAAGTTTTCAACGGCAACAATTTCAGAAGGTGGCAGGAAAGGGTTTTCTCTATCCTAGATGTGCACGGCGTGGCTTTCGCACTTATGGAGGCCGAACCAACTGATAACAAGCTTCGAGATCAATGGATACACGCTAATAAGGTATGTAGGCACACAATTATTAGTACTCTTTCTAATGAATTGTTTGATGTCTACTGTCCGTACAAGGAAGCGAAACAAATATGGGACTCCATGATTGCAAAGTACACTGCCGAAGATGTGGGCAGACAAAAATTTGTAATCGGGAATTATTATCGATGGGAAATGTCCGATGATAAGGAGATCAAGACACAAATCAATGAATATCACAAGCTAGTCGAGGACTTGAAGGCAGAAAACATCAACTTACAAGAAGAATTTCTTGCGGGCCTGCTAATTGAAAAGTTGCCTGAGTCTTGGAATAACTACAAGCAACAACTTAAGCACAAGGACAAGCAATTGTCACTAGCCGATCTGATCGTGCATATCATCATTGAGGATACAACTCGCAAGGAGATCAAAGCTGCCAAAGCTAAGGAAATTGCTACCAGGGCAAATTTGGTGCAAGGCAAATTTCAACATCGCCAAAACAGGTATTATAACAAAAAACCTGATTACAAACCCAAGGTTGCTCACCCCACCTTCAAAAAGAAAGGCTCTTGCTTTGTTTGTGGAAAACCAGGTCATCATGCAGCGCACTGCAGAAAGAGAATACTGGGAAATGACAATCCTGCTAAACCAAAAGTCAATTTGGTTAAAGTAGATGACTCTAATGATATAATTGCTGCGGTTATTTCCCAGGCCAACATTGTGGCCAATGTGAAAGAGTGGGTGGTAGACTCAGGTGCTACCAGGCATATTTGTGCAAACAAAAATGCCTTTTCCTCCTACACACCAGTAGGGGAAGGAGAAGAAATTATTTATCTTGGTGATTCAAGAACAGCTCAAGTTCTTGGGAAAGGAAAAGTTCTTCTCAAGCTTACATCTGGCAAGACTTTGGCCCTAAATGATGTATTACATGTCCCTAATATAAGGGCAAACCTGGTCTCAGTAGCGCTTTTGGGAAAGGTTGGGGTGAAGGTGTCATTCAAATCTGATAAGATTGTAATGACAAAAAATAACGTCTTTGTGGGAAAGGGTTATTGTAATCAAGGACTTTTTGTTCTTAATGTTTCTAATGTTATCAATGAAAATACTACTGCTTTCGCTTACTTGACTGAATCTGTTGATTTATGGCATGGTAGATTAGGTCATGTTAGTATTTCTTATATTAAGAAAATGCAAAAACAAGGTTTAATTTCTGGAATTAAAAACCCATGTTTTAATAAATGTATAATATGTGCCGAAACAAAATTAACAAAAAAGCCTTGTATTTCTGTAAATAGAGAATCTGATTTGTTGAGTTTAATTCATACTGATCTAGGAGATTTAAAACAAACTATGACTAGAGGAGGTAAAAAATATTACGTGACCTTCATTGATGATTATTCTAGATTTACCAAAGTTTATTTGCTTAGGCATAAAGATGAAGCTTTTGATATGTTTCTTTTGTATAAAGCTGAGGTAGAAAACCAATTGAATAAAAGGATAAAAAGAATTAGATCGGATAGAGGTGGAGAATATGTATTGCTTAATAAATTTTGTGAAAATGAATGAATAATTCATGAAACTACGCCTCTTTATTCCCCTGAATCTAATGGCATAGCTGAAAGAAAAAATAGGACTTTGAAAGAGATGATGAATTCTATGCTTGTTAGTTCTAATGCTCCAAATAATGTATGGGGTGAAGCTATTTTATCTGCATGCCATATCCAAAATAGAATACCTCATAAGAAAATTGGTAAAACACCCTATGAATTTTGGAAAGGTTATTGCCCTAATTTAAAATATTTGAAAGTGTGGGGGTGTCTTGCTAAGGTTATGCTGCCTAATTCTAAGAAAAGGAAAATAGGCTCTAAATCATCTGACTGCATGTTTATTGGTTATGCTGAACATAGTGCTGCATATAGATTTCTTGTATTAAAAAGTGACGTGCTTGATAATAATACTATAGTTGAGACAAAAAATGCAGAATTTTTTGAGCATATTTTTCCATTAAGTGTTGATAATATTTCTCCTGCACCTCTTCATAAAAACGTTTTAGAAAATTAAAATGATGAATTGAGAAGGAGCAAAAGAATAAGGAAAGAAACTTCTTTTGGGAATGATTTTTATACTTATCTTATTGATAATGATCATTTGACTTATTCCGAAGCAGTATCTTCCTCTGAAAGCAATTTTTGGAAAGAAGCTATAAAAATCGAGATCGATTCTATCTTACAAAATCAAACTTGGAAATTAGTTGATTTACCACCCGGTGCAAAACCGATCGGCTGTAAATGGATTTTTAAAAGAAAATATAATCCTGATGGTTCCATTGATAAATATAAAGCAAGATTAGTTGCAAAAGGTTTTACACAAAAACAAAATGTTGATTATTTTGACACTTTTGCTCCAGTTACTAGAATTTCATCTATTCGTGTTTTAATTGCTTTGGCTTCCATTTACAAACTTATTATTCACCAAATGGATGTTAAAACAGCTTTTTTAAATGGTGATTTGGAAGAGGAAATTTACATGGTGCAACCTGAAGGCTGTATTTTTCCTGGCCAAGAAAATAAAGTTTGTAAACTTGTTAAATCTTTATACGGCTTAAAGCAAGCGCCGAAGCAATGGTATGAGAAATTTAATGATGTTCTAGTTAATAATGGATTTTTCTCTATTGGAGTAGATAAATGTGTATATACAAAAAGTGTTGATGGTGAATTTATAATTATTAGCTTATATGTTGATGACATGCTTATTTTTGGTACGTGTATTGATGTAGTGAATGAAACAAAATGTTTTTTGACTTCTAAATTCGATATGAAAGATATGGGGGAAGCTAATATTATTTTGGGTGTTAGAATCATAAAGAGTGATAGTGGCCTAATGCTTACTCAAGCGCATTATGTGGAGAGGCTACTTAAAAAATTTGATCACTTTGATGTTAAACCTGTGAATATTCCTTATGATTCTAATATCCAATTAGTGAAAAATAAAGGAGATGGTGTGGCTCAGTCTAAGTATGCTTAAATTATTGGGAATTTGATGCATTTGATGAATTATACTCGACCTGATAAAGCTTATGCTATATGTAGACTGAGCAGATATACACAAAATCCCAATGATGATCATTGGACTGCTTTGAGCAGATTAATGAAATATTTGAGAGGAACCATGAATTATGGTATTTTATATAGTGGATTTCCCGCTGTATTAGAAGGATACAGTGATGCTAATTGGATTTCAGATTCAGATGAGACAAAATCCACTAGTGGATATGTGTTCACCCTTGGTGGAGGTGCTGTAACTTGGAAGTCAGCCAAACAAACAATAATTGCTAAATCCACCATGGAGTCAGAGTTTGTTGCTCTAGAATTGGCTGGCAATGAGGCTGAGTGGTTAAGGAACCTCTTAGTGGATATTCCTTTGGGAATGAAACCGACACCTTCTGTGTCTATGCACTGTGATTGCCAAGTGGCAATAACCATTGCAAAGAATAAAACTTTCAATGGTAAAAATAGACACATCCGATTAAGACATGATGTAGTAAAGATGGAATTATATCCATCGATTTTGTAAAGTCACTTTGATCCTCTGACTAAACCTGTGGGAAGAAAATTAATTTATGACACATCGAGGGGAATGGGACTTAAGCCAATTGAGGAAAAGCAACAGTGATGGTAACCCAACCTATGTGATTGGCGATCCCATGAATTAGGTTCATATGGGTAATAACAAGTCACTTGTTGTTCTAGTGATGCACTATTAAAAATTATTATCATTCCTAAGATGAGAATGGTGCAAAACTGCAAGGAAAATAGAGGTTGAGCTAAGCTCTTAATGAAATTCCATAGCCATTATTGGTGGTGTATTAAGCTGCAGAATACACTTGATGGAATCACCTATATAAGTGTGGAGTGGGGCCGCTCCTATGAGATTTTTGGCGAAAATCTCTAAAGCACTTATGAATAAACCAAGCACGCGCATAGCCTCTTAGCGCAAAACCGCGTTGAACAACAAAGTTTGTGGGAGTGCAATGTGATTGATGAAAATTATAATTCACAAAAGAAATTTTTTGGTTCATAGAAGTTTCAAACTTCACCAATAATTTCGTGAATTATATTTCATTTTTTCTAGGGCTGGTTCATAGCCTAACAAGCACCAGTTCCGATGCATTACACTCCAATAACCCAGCATCATATTAATTTTATTTTCAAAATCTTTTGAAATATGTGGGGGATTGTTGGATATTTCAATAATATTTTGAAATATTAATAACAATAACTTCGATAATAGTTATGACCGCATTGAAGACCATTATTATTTGTAACGGTCACATAACGGTTTTTTAACGGTCATACAACGGCTTTTCAATCATTTTGTAACGTTTAATTTATTTCTCAAATAAATTCTTCATTATTTTACAACGGCTTTTTAACGGCTCTATTTTGTTTGAATATAAAATCTCACAAGACGATCTTAAAAAATACACACCGAATGAAAGAGAATATTCTTTTCTTTTGAAATCTTTTCTTTCCTTTTCCTTGCTGGGTTATACACAGACGTTGTTTCTGTTCCTTCTAATATTCAGTGCGGAATATAGAAGAAGGTCTGTTGTATCTTGGGAGGATAGCCGTCAGAAGCCTATCGCACCGAGTTTCGCACTCCGAGGGGCGGAATTATCCTTAAGGACAGTGCTTGCGTTTGCACGCCTCAGACAAATTTATTTGTTCTTACCAGCCTTTTTCCTACAGTACAGGACTCACCTCTTCGGATCGCCTTCCATCATAGCATGCGTTCCATCAGTGAACAAGTTTGTCTTCCGAGCTGAGGACACATTTATCGCTCAATGGCCGAATGTCGATATTATGGGCACGAATTCTCTAGGGGCGGTTCACGGAAAGGCACATGACAGGCTCAGGAGCTTTGTCTTGAATGCCGTTAACCGACCTGATGCTCTTCGTCGTATAGCTGCTTTGGTACAGCCGCGTTTGGCTGCTGCCCTCGAGTTGTGGGCACAAAAAGGCAGAATTGTTGCTTTCCATGAAACTAAGAAGGTGCAGTCCATCCCTAAGCTCCTTATCAGATAACTTCATCGTCCACATGATTTAACTTTTTCCCGTTGGATTGTCCGCAATGTTTTAATGGTAATTCTTTAATTTTGTTCATCTTCTATGCTTACAGGTGACCTTTGAGAACATCGGGAAGCTGTTTGTGAGCTTTGAGCCGGGGCCACAATTGGAAAAGATCGATGGGTTATTTCATGACATGCTCAAAGGAATGAGAGCTCAGCGGCTCAATTTTCCTGGAACTGCATATCGCTGCGCTCTGCAGGTTCAATCGAATTGGAATCTTAAACTTTCCTCCAATCTAATAAGTTGGACGAATGTAGTAAAATTCAAAATGACAACCTGAGTTCTCATTAATTTGCACAATGACTACTGCTCTGCACAAGAGTTTGAAGTTTTATTCTTGTCCAACAAATTCACTATGACACTACAGCGCAAAATGATCGTAACACCATGAAAGCAATGTCAAGTTGAATGATCCTGCCTTTATAACCAAGCTACCCATTTTAAACCCTATATGATAAGAAATATTTCTCCAATCCAATATTGCAGGCCCGGAAGAAGGTTGAGGCTATATTCAGAGTAGAGCTAGAGGAAAGGAAAAGCCGAAGTGAAGAAACTGTGACCGATCTTATGGATGAGTTACGACAAATCAAAGATGAGGAAGGCAGAAAACTATCTGACCAAGAAGTGCTAGATAACATCGTCAGCTTTGTGTTCGCCGGTTATGAGTCCACTTCACTTGCATCGATGTGGGCAATTTACTATCTTGCCAAGTCTCCCAATGTTCTAAAGAAACTCCGGGTACTGACGTCGTCCGAATTTGTAAAGCTTCGTTATCCACTTTTTCATTGCAGCTTGTGAATCTTGACTTGAATGGCAGGAAGAGAACACGTCTGTTAGCCAAAACAAGAAGGGGGAGTTCATCACGAGTGAAGACATCTCGAACATGAAATATACCAAAAAGGTAAAATCATGGGAGAATTCTATAGTTTGTGCGACCACTTTTCCGAAAGATCTAAAAAGTTTTCGAAGATGACAATTAGTGACGAACAGGTGGTGGAGGAGACACTAAGAATGGCCAATATTTCACATTTTCTTTTCAGATTAGTCACAAAGGACATCGACTACAAAGGTACGAACTATCCAGGTCTTGCAGATAGAAAATCATAGCTTTTGCGTTATGGCCTGCAGCACTACAACCGGATAGATCTTCAAATTATTGTTATCTTAGGACTGCCTTTTTAAGGCCATTTTGTGCCCATTAAACAGATTTTTCCTGCAATTACATTATTAGTTTGTACCGACTTAGATAAGTCATACCTACAAGAATTGTTGTCACATGCAATACACGAGTTGGTGCTGATTGGCGAGTCCTGTCCAGAGCAATTAAAGTTGGAGTTTTTGCAGTAATGATCCCCGAAATTTGTGCAGGTTATAGAATACCAAAGGGATGGAAAGTGATTCTGTGGCTCCGATACCTCCACACGAACCCGGAAAACTTTGATGACCCAATGTGCTTTAATCCAGAGAGGTGGAACGTAAGACTCGAATTATGTTCAAGGACAAAGCACTGTTTTCCCTTCTCCCTACTTTGTTCTTTTCGGGCAAACCTATGTAATACTTGGTCACGTTCTTCAGGATTCTGTGAAACCGGAGGCATACCAAGTGTTTGGTGGGGGATCGAGAACCTGTCCAGGAAACATGCTTGCGAGAATTCAGCTGGCTATTTTACTGCATCACTTATCAGTAGGATACAAGTAAGAAAAAAAGTGAAGCTTTTACTGACTTTAGGAGAAGTTTCAATTCTTTGGACCATAAAATTTACACAAATGTTTGGCAATTGAATTTTCAGGTGGGAATTGATCAACTCGGACGCAGACTTTGTCTATCTTCCCCACCCCGCACCAGTTGATGAAGTTGAAGTCAGTTTCAGCAAGTTATGAGGAATGATTCTCGAAAGTCATACTTTCCGATCCTATGCTGTATCCAATTTGTTTCAACCAAAATATTAGAAAGAATTGCTGTTATATTTGTTGGTTTGTCTATGATAGGTGCGATTAAGATACACCGGTTCGTCTTGATGTGATATGATGGAGAGACAACTTTTGAAAGGATGTAAATGAAGTTATCTTTTGAGAGAAATTGTGTAAATAACTTCTGGAAAAATAACCACAATTATTGATGAAAGAACGAATGGTCTGAAAAGGTTCTCTCTCTTCACCTCCTCTCTCCTTAAAAAAAAACTTTTATTGTATTCGGATCATCGTGAAGTTGTATCGTCTATTGTTCGCTAGTGGTTTAACGTACATTTATTGGTAATTCATTTATTGCGCATCAAAAGAGATTAGTCATTTCTTTTGCCGACTCTTTTTCCAATAATTGCAAAAGAAAAAGCTCGGAAGGAGCCTTTACATGGGAATCGGGTGATCCCCCAGAAAAAAAAAAAGGTACGTTAGAGCTTAATATTGTGGTTAATGATGGCCTACGAAGGAGCAAAACCAACCACTTTATAGTGGGATTAGTAGTCTAAAAGATTTGCTAAGACACAATGGCGTGTGCAGTAATTAAGTCTGTAATATTCCATATTAATACTAACATGCGACGGAGGATGCCGGCAAGGCACCGTAATTATATCTGGTCCTAGTTAATAACCAATATATTAAAGGTTTATTAGAAAAATTAGAGAGAAAAAGACAAACTTTAGTCTCTAGTCACGCCTGAGGAATGTGAATCATGTTTTCAATGTGAGGAGTGACTTTGATTACCTTTGATTAACTCAATTTCAATAATTTTAGCAAAATCATGGTAATGTGACTGAAATGACGAATCGGGACCCAACGGGTCGATTAGGTCAACCCGATTGACCTGACCCGGTGCGGCCCACTTTGGTCGAAGCCCAATTTGACCGATTGGACCTATTCAAGTGTGATGGCCAAACCCATGTGGCTAATTAGAGATAATCAAGGCCATTGAGAAGCCTTGGCCAACTCGATCAACCCAGGCTAGAATGATTGGACTCAAATCGATCTGATCCATCGGGCTGATTCTCAATTGGGCTCATTTAGCCCACTTAGCCAAGACATTAAGCTCAATTAGCAAAATATTAGGGGTGAGCATTAGTTTGGACCAACCTCGGATCGGCCCAACTAGATCCGTCCTAGGTCGGTTCCTAAGGAGATTGGGTTAGTCCTTGGTCTTGGACCATCTAAAACCTACACTGTACGAGTTGATTCTTAGTCCTTGGATTTAAGGTTGATTCATAATATAAGTTGTATATTATATACTTTTGTCTACTCTAAATTCTAGCACAGTCTCATTTGTTCTTTTCACAATTCAATTTGTTGTGTAAATTAGAAAGTAGAAAGAAACATAACCCTAATTCAACAAAAAAAGAAGAAGAAAGAAACCATTTTCACTCACCTCGGTCTTGCTCGGCCTCGGCCACCAGCTTTGGCCTTGCCTACCTCATTGCTCGCTGCTTGCCTCTATTCCCTCTCCTCGTGCGTTTGTTATTATGGTTTATTGCTTTTAGCAATTGTAGACTTCTATTGTTATCTTATCTTATGTTTATGTTTGATAAGTGTTGGTGTTGTTCAATGTCGCCTTGTTAATGAATATGTAATTTGAACCGATATGCTTGTTCTTTTAAAGAAAATAATAATAATAATCGGTTGGAATCCGACTGGACTCATAGGGTAGTCCGGTCCTCAATCCAAAAAATTGGAAACCAACATTGTTTAGATTAGTCTCTAAGTTAGGTGCTGGACCGGCCAAACTTGAACTGTACTCACCTTTACAAAATATAGTACATTTTAATGATCGGAGGATCTTGTGTCAACCCGAATGGGATTGGCCCATTGGACTGAAGCCAAAGCCCAATCGGACCATTCAGCCCCATGGGCCTAACATACTAGCCCATTAAGACTCCAAGGTTGGCCCTCTCTCCCCTTGCCCCAGTAAGTACAAATTGCCATTTAGGACCAACTGCCCTTGCCATATCATCAATCCGTGAGAAAGCTAATCTAAGCCTATCATTAATCCCTTAATCTCGGCCATCTAAAATACCATGTCGTGGACGGGAGATGAAGTTTCGAGCATGATCTGAGAATCCTGGGTTCCTCCATATCTTCATCGTCGGTCTCTCCACCGCCAGCCATCACCATCACCATCACCGTCCTCTCCGTTATCATTTCATCATGTGTCACTGGCATCACTCCTAGTGCCAAGCCACGACGTAGCTCAACCTCAGGTGTTTTCACTTTTCAGTGAACATTCTATTGAGGTCATGACCAACTGTGCTACCTCCATTAATGGAGGTGCTCAAGCTCAAATCTAGATCGCATGACCTTGGATACAAGTCACATGACCTCAAATATGAGATCCCTGACCTCATTTGTTGGTGGAAACTATTGAAGAAGTATCTTGAAGTGATTTTGAAAATTTTCCAAACTATCGTATCTTCTATGATAAATGCATATGTTATGACAATTGTCAAGGACTACATGATATCCGTGGTGTGATCCATGGGGTGAAGATCGCCAAGCGTCTTGATGTAATTTTCTGAAAACAGCCCCAACAAACTAAATGATTAGATGACGACAATATCTGTGTGAATGCTATAGATATCATGTCAATCCAATGGTGATGTTAGAGCACCATATCGGATGATTGTTGCAAAAAGTCCAATATAGCTGTTGTCGCTTGGAAAAGTGCACCAGAAGAATTGGAAGGCTTCAGAGAAACGGAAATAAGCTTTCTATCAGACGTGTTAGAGCCATCAATGACAGGACAGCAGCAAAAGTTATTTTGAAATAGATTGCAAATATTCAGGAAAAAGGACTATATGATCAGTTTTATTTCTGGATAATAGCACCAACGACTCTTTACTTCTTTGAGACATCTCCTGAGACATCTTCAATAGGAAGATTGAGGATATTGATATGAGAAAAGATTATTGAAACCAAAAGTTAGATGCGCATTACATAGAATCCATAAATTTACTTAAAGCTATGTTCTTAATTAAGAGTGTTTCATTCTCTCAAAGATTTTCACTATAGTGCTCTTGTTGGCTTATAATAGTGTAAAAGATCAAGTGTATGGAGTGTGATCTATCGTGTGATCTATCGTGTAATAGTGGGATGTATCATGAGATTTACAAAGTTGCTCCTCAAAATTATCAAAGTATTAAAATAACCTATTTACCCTCGATTTGTATTGTTAGCCCCCAACGGAAACCTTCTTTAATTGAGGTCGTGGCCTTGGATCTGAGGCCGTACCCCTCAAATCTGAGTTCAAGCTAGAAGGGGCTCAAAGGAGGGTTGTGGTGGAAGGCGGCAAAGTGGTGATGGACGAAGGGCTGGGACAACGATGAGGTGGTGGTGGAAGGCGAGTAACGAGGTTGAGTTGATCGCAGGACTGAGTTGATGGTGGTCTGGATGTTTTTTTTTTGGTAAAGGTAAGAATTGTATTGATTTTGCACAAAATACACAAGAAGCTTGGCACCAACAAAACAAACACTCAGGAGGAACAGAGTCGCGGGAGAGTGAAGGGGTGCCAAGCGCCAAAAAACTGGCTAGAACTAAGGACCACAGAAACTAAGAAAGAAAAGACTAAACTAGAACTAAAGACCCTCTATTACTGGAAAATAGACGGACTCAAGCCCCAGCTCTGCTGCAGTCTTCTATTCCTAGGGTTATCCACAATATTCTTCAGGGTCGATGATTTATCCTTGAAGGCTTTCTGGAGATGCATCTTCATTGCCGGGACAAAAAGTGTTTGATCACGGAAGATGATGTTGTTACGCTCCTTCCATATGATATAACAAAGAGCTCCAAAGCTAAACCGGGCCATTACATCATAGAAGCTTTCGGTGGAGAAGCGACTAGCCACCCAATCCAAGTTCTCACGCCACGGTTTGTTATGCCAGGTAATATTAAACTTCGACGCCCAATGGTTGGCAAGATCACCAGGGACACGGCAGGCAAAAAATAAATGATCCACAGAGTCCGGCCTACTCGAACAGAATGGACAATTGACAGAAGCGAGCCTACCAACCGAAGCGAGCAGGACCTGGGTCGGCAATCTGTTGCGGGTTATAAGCCACAAGTGGGATTGATATCTCGGAGGCATAGCTGAATTCCAAACAAAGGAAGACCAGGGAACAGCATTTGCTTTGGGCCTAAGGAGATCCCATGCCGATGCTGTAGAGAAACGACTAGAGGGGTTGCGGATGTTGTCCACTGGTCTGGTTGTTGTCCGGATGTGAAAGGAAGAAGAAGAAATGAAAAGGCCAAAAAAGGGGAAAAAGATATAGAAGATAAATACATTATTTTGATTTGGAAAAAGAAGATGACCTGGAATTCACACATGGCATTATTAGTTAGGAAGATAACAAAGCTAAACTTGGGCATCAAATCAAAATTAGTGATTTTTTACGAGACAAAAAACGGTCATGTCATAAATTGATTCGTGTATAGTTGGTATTTTTTTTAATGGAATTAGGCCTGTTCCTTTTTCTGATTTACCCGAAAAATTATTTTAAGATGAAACTTTTATTAATAATTTAACCAAAATAAATTATTTGTAGAATAAGAAACGGAGAACTGGTACGGAGGAAGAGAAGAGGCTGTCGGGACTAGACAACAACGTCCTTTTATTCAAAACTCTATAATGGCTTTATGTCTTACAAGCTTAACTCTAATTGAAAAGATGTGATAAGCATGATAATTGAGAGCTTTATCTTACACTCGCGTTCCTCAAACACTATCGGGAGATACTCCAGGGGAAATGACAGAAAGTGCGGAAACTAAATGGTGATGCCCATCTGAAAGATAATGAAAAGAAAAAAGAAATTTTGAAAACTGAATTTGCCTGATAAAATGTGGAGTCCGGTCATTTTGTGCTTAAAAAGATTCCTGTTCTAAGGTCCCAGAAGCTTTCTCATGCCTTTTTGGTCTTGGACGATGATGATTGCCTCGTGAGTGTTCATACTTCTTTGAAGGGAAAAAAAATTGCGCCATTAAGCATGAACCTAACTCAGCCAAAACACTTTTGTTGATTTCAATGGAGGGATTATATAGCTTGTCTATTAGCAAGTGGATGAAAGGGGATAATCTCAATGGAATCAATCAAATCCAAAACCAATTAGGTGACTGTGATTTGTCTATTTAAGGCAGGTTACATCTGATTGGTAAGGAATTAGTAAGAGTGACTTGAGCAAGTGAAACAGAAAGTAACTATTTTGATTGATGGATAGTGCCCCAATGGGAGTGTGGTTAGGTTGGATTCTGGGGCTCATTTCACTTCTACGATGGTCGTTATGGTGGTGGAATGAGATTTGGTATGCATGGCCGGTCAAGTGAAGATGTTCCAATGGTGGTGGGAAGTTGCCGCCAGGACAAATGGGCTTCCCTTCTTCAGGGAAATCTTCACCTTCCTCTACTTCAAGATTCTCGGCCGCCCGGATGAGTTCATAAACTCTAAAAGACGGAAGTACGATCGCCATTCCCCATCTAATTTTAGACTGAACTTGTGACATGAACTTATGCAGCATTGTATTTGTAACAATAAGAAAACGAAACCAGGAGAGATTAGTGTTTGTCTCAGGTTTCTACTAATGTCTCTGTACATGTTTCAGGTACGGTGATGGAGTAGGGATCTACAGGACTCACCTCTTCGGATCGCTTTCCATCATAGCATGCTTCCCATCATTGAACAAGATTGTCTTCCAAGCTGAGGACACATTCCTCCTGGAATGGCCTAATGTCGATATCGTGGGCAGAAATTGTCTAGTGGCGGTTCACGGAAAGGCACATGCCAGGCTCAGGAGCTTTGTCTTAAATGCTGTTAACTGACCTGATGCTCTTCAAGGAATAGCTGGTACAGCCGCGTTTGGTCACTGCCCTCAAGTTATAGGCCCAAAAAGGCAGAATCGTCGCTTACCATGAAACTAAGAAGTTATAACCCATCGCATAGGCTTACCATCAGATAAATTTATCGTTCAAATTAAATAATTTTTGCCAGTCAAATCGTCCTCAAGGTTTCTTTAGTGGTTCTTAAAATTTATATCTTCCTTGCTTTCAGGTGACCTTTGAGAGTATTGGGAAACTGTTTATGAGCTTTGAGCCGGCGCCACATTTGGAAAAGATCGACCGGTTATTTCATGATATGGTTAAAGGGATAAGAGTTCAGCCGCTCAATTTCCCCGGAACTGCATATCACCGAGCTGTGCAGGTTTGGGCAAGTTTACTAAAATTATAAATGGCAACTTGAGTCTCATTTGCTTGCGCAATGATCCCGCTCAGCATACGAGCTTGAAGTTATATTCTTGTCTGACGAGTTAAATATGACACTACACTCAAAATGATCATAACACCAAAAAAAAGCAATGTTGGATTGAATTGTCCTAGTTTTTATACCAAGCTGCCCGTTTAAAAGCCCAAATGACCTGACATATTTCTCTAATCCAATCGCAGTCCAGGTAGAAAGTCGAGGCGATTTTTAGAGTAGAGCTAGAGAAGAGGAAAGGCCGAAGTGAAGAAACTGTAACTGATCTTATGGATGGGATTCGACAAGTCCAAGATGAAGAAGGCGAAAAACTATCTGACCAAAAAGTGCTAGATAACATCGTTAGCCCTGTGGTCGCTGGTTATGAGTCCACTATTGCATCGATGTGGGCGATTTACTATCTTGCCAAGTCTCCCAATGTTCTAAAGAAACTCCGGGTACCAACATCGTCTAACTTCAAAAAGCTTAATTATCATAATCTTATCCACTGTTTCAATGCTATTTGGGATCCTGACGTGAATGGCAGGAAGAGAACATGTCCATTAGCCAGAACAAGAAGGGTGAGTTCACTACGAGTGAAGATGTCTCGAATATGAAATATACTAACAAGGTAAAATCTTAGGAGGATTTTAGAGTTCGATTGACCAGTTGCCCAGAAGATCTAAATATTTTTTGAAGCTGACAATTACTGATATACCGGTGGTGTAGGAGACAATAAGAATGGCCAATATTGTAGCTTTTGTGTTCAGATTAGTCACAAAGGACATCGACTACGAAGGTACAAAACTATCCGAGTCTCGCAGGTAGATATTTTTAGCTCATGCATTATGGCTTGTCAGCACTGCCTCGGGGTAGATCTTCAAATTGTGTTTTATCAAGATTGCCTCTCTAAGGCCATTTTGTACCTATGAGACAGATATTCTCAGCAATTACTACATTAGTTTTTACCTGCTACATTATACCTACAAGAACTGTTGTGACTTGCAACACATTAGAATTGGTGTTGACTGCTGAGTAGGGGTGTGCAAAATACCCGGGAACTGCCCGGACCGCCCGGAACCGAACCGGAACTACCCGGAACCGGCGGTTCTTAAGGGAACTAGTCCGGTTCCCGGTTCCCATTTTTCGGAACCGGTGGGTACCGGTCTGGTTCTCGGTTCCATAGGCAGATCCGCCCACCCGGACCGGGCCGGAACATTTTTAATATTTAAAAAAAAATTACTAAAAGAAACCCTAGATTAGATCTCATCTCCTCACTCCCTTTGTCTTCGGCTCTCTCTCTCTTTGTCTCTTTCTCGGTTCCTCCTAATCCTATTGACATTTCAATTCCTCCCCGAGCGTCGACGCCGCCGCCGTTGCTGCTCTGCCACTGCTATTTGCCCCCTTGCATCAGCCGCCACCCGCCACAACCGCGGAAAATTATTTCGCGACCATTCTATGTTGAAAACCCGACCATAGACCTCCTCCCCTCATTCCCAACTCATAGACCCGACCGTTCTATGTTGAAAACCAAAATTATTTTGCGTCAAGATTGGTTCCATGGATCCACCCGGGAACCGAACTGGACTGGCGGTCCGGTTCTTGGGTGGATTTATACAACAAACGGGTGGATTCTGGTTCCAATTTTTCAGAACCGGTCCTTAGCGGGTGGTTCCTAGTTCTAGGTCGGGAACTGCCCACCTGAACCATGCACACCCCTACTGCTGAGTCCTATCCTAAGCAATTAAAGATAGAATTTTGTGATAATGATCCCTAAAAATTTGCGCAGGTTATAGGACACCAAAAGGATGGAAAGTGATTCAGTGGCTCTGATACCTCCACACCAATCCGGAAAACTTTGATGACCCGATGTGCTTTAATCCAGATAGGTGGAATGTAAGGCTCGGTATCAATTATGTTCATGGGAAAAGCATTTGTTTTCCTTTTTCCATACTTTGTTCTCTTTGGGTAGATCTATGTAATGCTCGGTCACGTTCTTCAGGAATCTGCGAAGCCGGGGACATACCAAGTGCTTGGTGGAGGTTCTAGAATATGTGCCGGAAACATGCTTGCAAGGATTCAACTGGCAATTTTACTGCATCATTTATCTGTAGGATACAAGTAAGAAAAAAAATGAAGCTTTTACTCACTTTAGGAGAAATTTCAATTAAAGGTGTCAAAATGGGTCATGAACCAATTTTTGGACTCATATTTTATTTTCATGGTTTGTATATGGGTAAGAGGCTTTTAAAAACCCAACTAAAAATAGGTCAAAAAAATGAGTCTAATTTAAATGGATCAAAAATGTGTCAGAACTTGTGACCCATTTAAAATATCAAGTGAGTTAGAACTTTAGAATCCATTTCTTAATTTCCAACCCAAACCCCACACAATCTTTTCCTCTTTAACTTTATAAAAATATTTTTTATTATAAAAAATCGAAATTATAATTATTTTTCATATTTCAATTTTCTTTTCTTTTCTTTGTTCTTTCTTTTTCTTCTTTCCTTAGTTAGTGGCCAATAGGGCGACGGTCGGCGACAAGCGAGGTGAGGCTTGAGCTCGCCGGCACACGAGCTCGTGGTTGCCAACGACTGGTGAGGCTCGAGTTTCGTTGGTGTCGGGTAGGGCCTTGGCCTCGCTAGATCGGCAAGATCGAGCCCCACCTGGCCCTGGCGAGCTTGAGTCTCACTAGATCCGACGAGACTTTGCCTTGCCGACGATTGGAGAGGCTCAAGCCTCGTCAAATTTGGTGAGGCTTGAGCTCGCTAGGATCGGGTGGGACCTTGGCCTCGCTAGATCGATGAGATCGAAACTCGCCGAATTTGGTGAGACTCGAGCTCGCCGACGTCAGCAAGCTCAATCTTGCTTGTGGCCGATTGCCAACCGTCATCGTGGTGGCGGCGATCGAAGAAAAAGAAAAAAGAAAAGAGAAAAGAGAAAAAGAAAAATAATAATTAAAAAATATATTTTTAAAAATAAATTAATTAAAAATTCGATTTAAAAAATTAAAAATAATATAAAAAATTTCCATTAAATTTGTATTACATAAAAAGTGTTTTAGCAATATATATAAATCATAAAAATGAGCTTTCTTAAGTTTAGTTAAAGATTTTTCATGTTATAATTTTCAGTTACTCAATAGTATATTCACTTCAAATAAGAGAAGCATGTGCATGGTCTAATTCTTTATAAATATTTCAATTTATAAGCTCTTTTTTAACTTTTTTTATTTACTATATTTAATTTAATTTAAAATTTTAATCCAATTAGCATATAGTAGGTGTGGGTTTTCCTAGAATATTAATAGGTTTTAGTAATACGGACTGGGTTGGGTATGGGTCGAGTCAACTATGGGTTACTTGATTTACATTACATGAATATGAGTTAAAACGAGTTAAATGGGTCAAATATGGATCTACCCATTTTTGACCCGACCCAAACTCGACTCGACCCATCCATTTGATGGGTCTAATTTCAATTCATTCAACCACAAAATGATACAACAAAATGCACGCGAATTGTGTTGTAAGTTTTTATATCCAAATTGAGTTGTGTTTGTTTATTTGTACCTACTCTGCGTTTTTGACCAATTTATCCATGAAAAATATTCAAACGCGTGAGCCATTACTGCTGTCGACTTTCTTTGTGGATATAAATACCAACAATTAAGTCAATCCGCGTAAGTCTTTAGTAAGCTTTATCATTTTTAGCATTTTTTTCGGTGATTTTGCATCAAACTCATCATCAAAAAGAATGATTCGGACTCACACCATCCCGTGACTAATCCATTTCAAGCCGAACGACATGCAATGCACAATCTCCCCTTCACAGTGCGATCAAACTCATCCTTCTTAAATCAAAAGGATGATTCGAACTCACCCATTACATGCGTCCCATAGAAGAAAAATTTCTCCCGTGACTAAACTATTTCAAGTCGGTCAAATCAGCAGACGAAGGACATGCAGTGCGTCCCTTCGTACTCTGGCCACATAAATTAGCATAAGCAGGAGACTCATTGATCGTCCAGGGAAAATTTGCCCATGAAGTGACTAGATACGAAAAAATAGATTATATCTTTTTTTACTAAATTATATCTCAAATTGAAGTCAATACGCAATAAGACTCACCCACAACCCACAATTTTTATTAACATGCCAAAACCGGAAAGCACCCCCAGAAAACAAACAAATTGAGGATTAAAAAAAAAAAAAAAAAAAAAACTGAAAACGACAGCTCATCGGCCACCGCCCCCTCCTGCGGCCGGTGGGTTGTGGGCGGCAATCCTGCAGTGGCCGTCGGTGGCAACGGTTAGCAATCGTGTAGCTGTGGTGCAGCCGTCGTGCATCGGTTATGCACAGTGTTGTTGCGGAGTCGTCGTGCAGGGGCGAGTGCGGTCAACGGTCCGTAAATAAGAAGAAAAAACAAATAAATTCAAAAATTTATAAATTTTTACTAAAAGCATTTCTCTTCGTTTTCTATTTCAAGAATAGAAATTTAGTATAATTACCAAATACTTTATTTTACTCAGAAATTGTTCCCGGGGTAGAAATAGAAAAAAACTCTTTCTGAAAAGAAATAGTTTCCGAATAAAAACGTTACCATATGCACCCTATGTCTCTCTCTCCCGTTTCCTTCTTTTATCTTTAATAAAGGGAAGAACAGAAGGAAAGCAAAAGACAAGCTCATCCTTAGTAGCCACTGTCATGAACGAAGAGGACGATGATTGTCAACGTTGTTCTTGTCCTAATTCGTATTGCGCTCTTCGGGTGTCAAGAACGAAGAAGAGCCACCAGAAGACAAAAAATGACAATTGTCAGCGTTGTTTTTGTCCTGATTCCCTTTGCGTTCTTCGAGTGTCATGCTCTACTCTTGCCCCAAGATGAAGGTACGCGAGAACTTCTCTTTGGCCCTCTGGTTTTTTGGGATAATTGCTCCTCTGTGGAGGTCCGCAAATTGACTCACAAGCTTTAATCGACTCGCATGCATCTCCTAACGTGCTCGTTCAGTTGTTCCTTCTAAGTTACTTTTATTTTTTCTCTTACTTTCTGGACAATGCTGTCTTTTCAAACACAAGGCAAGCCCCCTTTGGCAGCATGAGATGAGCGAGTCAATAAAGATTTTAATGTTGCAATTATCATCATTCTGAATGAATACGTACACAAACAATTAAAACGCGGGTCCTTGGAAATCCAAATCTCTTGGTGAAAATTTAATCATAAACATAAGCATTGTGAACAGCTGAGCTTGGGAACAAGTTGCTGTAGAGAAAGACAGAATCGACATTCAGTAGAGAAATAGATGCATGCGGGATTATCTTTAATCATAACCGCACATTTGAGGGGATACCTGACTTAGATTGAGGAAGTAGCACATACACATATCGTACTTGACATTCTGAGCCTCCAACAGCGAAGTTGTTGTATGATTGGTCACTACATAGAGAAATAGTCAACCGTTTCCAATATATCATCTATTTGAAGAATACACAGAAAGTCTGAAAGTCATTCCATCAAATGAATATTATGTACAAAGATGCAAACCAGATCTCATTTATCTAATGGGACCAAAACTAAAGCAAATCATAATATACTAAACAAATCTCCTTCATAACATTTTATTCATAAATAAAGGGATGGCGAAAGTGAATAAAAACTGAAAAATAAAGTGAGGATTAAAAAAAAAAAAAAAACAGGAGCATGATTCTGCAGTCTAATATAATTATCGATGGAGAAATTACAACTTAGTCTAACCAAGAGAAAAGGAAATGGACTCTATGACAAGCCACAGCAAATCCACAGAAATTCAGTTACTCAAAATCTCAGAAAATAAAAATAAGCGTTGGTGGCTGATGTTGACAGAATGGCAAAAAATTGTTGTCAAATGTAGCATTAACAAAATTTTACAGAGATGACCAGATGAATAAGAAGACTTGACTTGTATAGAGATGCCCTTAAAGCCATGCTCTCTTTCGAACTAAGAACACTATGGCTGACAACCGTTTGACAGTCAAGCAAAATACTCTAGTTAGATATTTTGGGGCTGAGATTCGAGAATGTAAACAGCCATAAGGAAGGTTTCCAGACAATTAACCACGATTCTCCATCAATGGACACTAACAAATGATTCTTCACTTTTGGTTTGTGCTTGCAGTTCATACACTAAGGACAATTGCCACGAAAATGCAAAACAAATACCGGAATGTAAGCGAAACATCATGCAGTGAGGGTATAGGTCTAAACTTGCTGACCTTGCCTTCAGGAATGGGCAGCAATGTGACTTGTAATTGTTCTTTCATGAATGGCACAGTTTGCCATGTCACTAAAATGTACGTATGAACGTTCAGATTTTTTTTTTTTTTTTGCCTCAGTATCTTTCTCTCATGTGCATCAATTGCAATTTATCGATTCTTCTTCGTTTCACAGCCAGCTGAAAGGACTTGGTTTGACCAGGACTTTTCCCGATGAATTTGGCAACCTCACATACCTAACACAAATGTAAGTTAGACTTTGAGATCTTCCCAACTTTTCTTTTCATTAACAATATTTTTGCATACAGAGTCCTCTCTCTTAATTACATCAGTGGATTGCTGCCCACAACTCTTAGTCAGATACCACTTACCACTCTATGAGTCAATTTTATCATACGTCAACTATCATCATCACAATTTTACTAGGAATTCTTAAATACATAAGCATAATTTTTTGTTTTCACACATTGCTGCTTCGGGTCGGTACTTGGAAATCGTATCAGTGGCATCCCCAAGGACATTGGTAAGATCAGTGCATTGGAGGAATTGTAAGACTTTCTATAAATCATTGTTGATACCTTAATCTTACTATTCATTTAGGTTTAAATCGCATAGAAAATTAGGGAATAATTCTAACTCCTAGCAAAAAATAATTTTCATTAAATTGCATTACATATAGGCATTAGGAACATTTGTATTACTAGTATTAAATTTTTTTAATTAATTAAATTTAAAAAATGAAATTTAAAAAAAAAAAACTAAACTAAACTAAAACTAGAAAACAGCAGCCCCTCCGCTTCTCTCTTCTCTGTCCGCGCGTTCTGTAAAATAACGGAGAGGAGCGACTAATAAAGACAGAAAGAGAGGGGGCAGAGGAGATTAGGGGTGAAGACGCGGTCCGGTTCCCAGTTCTAGGGAGGGAGGTTCCGTTTCCCGGTTCGCGGGAACCGGGAATTCCTAAAGTCATTTTCCCGCTATTTTGCTCTCTGCTCTCTCCTCTCTGCCACGCTTCGACGCCCCCAAGGACGACCGGACGCTGCTCACCGCCCTTGACGCCGCCATCACAACCCGCGATGTTGCCGCCGACGTTTGAAGGCGTGGGCAACATGGGCGTTCCCGCTTTCTACCGGGGTGTTTCTTTTACTGCTTGTTTCCTTCACTCTTCTGTACTGCTGTTCATTCCTCTAATTTTGTTCTGTTGGTAACACTTAACCTGTAGCGTTTGAGATTCTATCGGGGTTCTTTGGCATTTGGTTGGCCATCTATTTGTTTACGTGTTTCATAAATCAGTAATCTTTACGCTCATATTTGGCATGATAGATGTTAAATTTTTGTTTTTTTCCCTCAATATGTAGTGATGGGCGATGTTAGTTCTGATTAGGTTTTGTGATCGCAATGTGTGTTTCTACTATGCTTGGCCTATTGGTGGATGTTTTGCTTCAAAATTTAATTGCTGGACGTTACAGCACCGTTATTTAATCATTTTCCCCTTTGAATAGAGAATGTGTTAGATCTAATGGTAATAAATTTATGTCTATGCTTAGCATACTAGAGGAAAATATGCTTGGGGGCGCTCTTGAGCCAAATATTGGAAATTTGAGCCACTTAAGGAGACTGTAAGTAAATTAAAGTATATATATTTTTCTTTGCAGCCTTTAGAGGATGTGTTATACTTGATTGCTTCCTAATTCCTAAGTTGTTTTTTTGTTCTTTGCAGCCTTCTGTCTGCTAATAATTTTACTGGAACAATACCTGAATCCTTTGCCAATCTGAAGAACTTAGAAGATTTGTAAGTGGCATCCTAATGCTTTTCATTTCTTAAAATACTGAATTTCCTTCAAGGATTTTTACTTATGGACCACTTGCAGTCGCATAGATGGAAGCACATTATCTGGAAAGATACATGATTTTATCGGAAATTGGACCAAGATTAAAAGATTGTGCGTATCCCAATCCTACTCAATTAGGGTCTGATTTATGAGATTCTTGAAAGTTGTTAATATATTACGGCAATATGTTTTTAAGGATATGCAGGGCACATCGATGGAGGGACCTATTCCTTCAGCCGTATCTTTTTTGACGAACTTGACGGAGTTGTGAGCGTCCAATCCCTTGCAATTGTTCTTTTTTTGTTATAATCTTGTGAGCTTGTTGAATATATCACCGCCTATCTCTCATGTGTTTTGGTCAAAAGGCTATTCAGTTTCCAACGGAAACTGTTTTAGCACGTATATTAAAGTGTCCTTATTACTATTTAGTGTCTTTATTGCTATTTATTTAGACAAGTTGTCTTTATTACTATTTATTTAGACATGTCTTTTCATATATCTAAGGAATGTCAAGATCGCGTTTTAAGCCTATATATAAACAAGTCTTGTAATCATTTCTAAATGAAAGAGTGAAAATATTTTTCAGCAAGTAGTATATTCATCTCCTTCCTTAAAGAGCTTCTCTTGTGAGAGTATTACCAGAGCTGTGCGACTCTGATATTCAATAATTGGTATCAGAGCTAGGTTATCTAGGACGAGAGCACGGTTGTCAGTGACCATGAGTCAAGTCTTACTACGGTTGTCAGGGACCGTGAGTCAAGTCTTCCGGAGTGTAGTTCATGAAGACGGTGGTCAAGGACCATTGTTCGTGCGTAAGCGGTCAAGGACTGGAATACGTCAAAATTATGCCAGTGTACAGTCAAAGACTATGATCGATTAATCGATGATCAAGGTTTCTTGGAGTAGTCATGGGCATTATTTTAAGTCAGATGGTGGATATTTCAAATTCAACGAATGGCATTGAGAAGCTCAACAACTCCAATTATAATAATTGGAGTGTCCGGATGCAGTTTTATTTGATGGGTCGGGATTTGTGGGATATTGTTGGTTGCGGCAACACCACGGCACCCAGAGATGATGATGGACAGAGGAGATGGAAGATAAAAGCAAGTAAGGCTCTTTACGCTCTTGCTATAACTGTTGAAGATGATTTATTGCCGCACATTAGGAGCGCGCAGACTCTCGGGGAGGCGTGGGATAACTTGGCAACGTCATTCGCAAGGTCAAATGATGCCAAGCTATAGAGGCTGGAGAACGAGTTGCTCTCAATGTCACAACAAAATATGACGGTGAGTTAGTATTTCTCCAAAGTTAAATCTATTTGTCACGAAATTTCAAAGCTGGATCCTGCTAATGCCATCTCAGAAACAAGAATGAGAAGAATTATTATTCATAGGTTAAAGCCGGAATATAACGGTATTATTACGGCTACTCGTGGATGGGCAACTCAACCGACGTTGACTGATCTTGAGAAAATTCTGGCTAACCAAGAGACTTTAGATAGTCAAATGTCTAAGGTTTCGGTTAAGGAAGAAGAAAGTGCCATCTTCAGTGATAAAAGAGGGTTCAAGGGCCAGAGGCGAACCGATGCTAACAATAAAGATGGCAAGTCCACGAAAAGCCATGTCGAATGGCAAAAGCAACCAGCTCGTGAAGGATGGCAAAAGCGTCCAGGAGAGTTGAGCCTTCGACTAGGGGGAGCCAGGCGACGCGATGGCCAAAGACATTGTGGACAATGTTATGTCTGCGGCAAGGAGGGCCACTTTGCTAGAGATTGTCGAGCGAAGAAAGTTGAAGGAAATTTCGTAGCATCATCGAAGAGGAATGATTTTGATGAAGATAAGGAATGAGATTTCCAAACGTCTGTTGCAATAGTGGTGTCAAACAAGTTCGTTGCCTCTTCCACAGTCGACTTAAACAATGCGATGGCATTGATCTCTGTAAGTGAAAAGTCGATTAACTATGATTATGACTGGATTGTTGATTCAGGGTGTTCAAGTCATATGACTGGAGATCAAGGCAAATTGTCGAACATGAGTAATTATATCGGAGGATGTGTTGTTATTATTGCAGACGGCTCGAGGTTGCCGATTACTCATATTGGCGAGACGATGATAACTCCTCGATTCAATTCACAACAAGTTGAATTGAAAAGTGTGTATCACGTGCAAGGAATGAAGACGAATTTATTGTCTGTGTCCCAGCTCACAAACTTGGGTAATTATGTGGTGTTTGGTCCACGAGATGTTAAGGTGTACCAAAGTTTGAAGCTCACTAGTCGACCGATCAAGGAAGGATGTCGGTTGGAGTTCGTTTACATGATGTCTGCTCAAACGGCATACGTAAACAAAACCCGAAGGAATGATACACCTGATTTATGGCATGCGTGGCTTGGGCATGTAAGTTATCACAAGTTGAAGGTGATGATGCAAAAGAACATGTTGAGGGGTCTTCCTCAATTGGAAATGTAGGAAAATGTGGTTTGCGCCGGGTGCTAGTATGGGAAGGCACATCAACTCCCGTATGAGGAATCATCATTCAAAGCTCGGATGCCTCTCGAGCTCATTCACTCGGATGCGTTTGGTCCGGTGAAGCAGCAATCAGTTAGCGGATTGAAGTATATGATCACTTTCATCAACAACTTCTCCAAGTACGTTTGGGTTGATTTCATGAAGGAAAAATCTGAGGCGTTTATTAAATTTAAGGTGTTTAAGGAGAAGGTTGAAAGTGAAGTAGGTAAAAAAATTCATTGCCTATGTATCGATAACGGGGGAGAGTACACTTCCTATGAGTTTACAAAGTATTTGCAAGAGTACAAGATACATCAACAGTATACTTGTCCGTATACGCCGCAGTAGAATGGTGTTGCCGAAAGAAAGAATCGACATCTAGCTGAGACGTGCAGGAGCATGTTGCATGCGAAGAATGTTCCACCAAGGTTTTGGACTAAATGTATGAAGACGGCGGCTCACGTGATTAACAGGCTGCCACAAGCAAGGCTTGGTTTTATGTCACCATACGAGAAGCTATGGAATCGCAAGTCTGTGGTAAGTCACTTTAGAGTTTTCGGATTTGTATGTTATGCATTTATGCCTTATCATCTTCGCGGCAAATTCAACAAGAAGGCAATCCGCTGCATATTCGTGGGATATGATGATCAACGAAAGGGGTGGAAGTGCTGCGATCCTACAATAGGGAGGTGCTATACTTCAAGGAATGTGGTGTTCAACGAAATGTCGTCTTGGTGATCACCTCAAGTAGTCGAATTGCCAAATTCACAACATTTCAACGAAGAGTTCGAAGAAAGGCTGAAAGAATTCGATGAGAATCAACCTGTTAAAAAAGATGTCGAAGCACAATCACCAGGATTAACAAGTTCATCTAGTGAGCATCCAAGGTCGACCGAAGAACTTCGACCAAGTCAGGTTGAAGAACTTGAAAAGGAGGAGCCTCAACTTCGAAGATCAACGAGGCAAAGGAAGCCGAATCCCAAGTATACCAATGCAGCATTGACTGAAGATGTTGGCATGGTTGAGCCGTCAACATATGAGGAAGCCTCGAAGAGTACAGAATGGAGGAAGGCCATGGAAGAAGAAATCCTCGCACTAAAGAAGAATGAGACATGGGACTTGGTACCAAAACCTGAAGAGGTACGTCCTATTTCTTGCAAATGGGTTTATAAACTTAAAACTCGACCAGACGGGTCAATTGAGAGGTATAAAGGACGTCTAGTGGCTCGAGGATTTTTGCAAAAATATGGAGTTGATTATGAAGAGACCTTTAGCCCAGTGGCAAAGGTTACCACTGTTCGAGTTCTATTAGCACTTGCGGCAAGCGAGTCATGGAATGTGTGGCAGATGGATGTGAAGAATGCTTTCCTGCATGAAGAACTCGAGCGAGAGATATACATGGAGTAACCGGATGGCTTCAAGAGCAAAATTCATCCAGAATATATCTGCAAGCTAAAGAAAGCATTGTATGGCTTGAAGCAAGCCCCAAGAGTGTGGTATGGAAAAATTGTAGAATTCTTGTTGAAGAACGATTATAATGTAGCTCCAAGGCGCCGTTTTAAAGTGCCAAATGATATCCCAATCGCCGAACCACGTAGGTCTATACAGACTCGAGCATTATAAATGCTAAACAAACATACTCTACCAATTCATTCAATCTCAATCAATTCCAAATCAATTTAGTGAAAGCAAAAGATGGAAAGGTTGCAGCTGTGCTAGTTTATGTGGATGATCTCATCATTACTGGAGATGATGAAGATGAGATATGTCGAATTAAAGCCAACTTCTCTATGCGGTTCCATATGAAGGAGCTTGGAGAACTGAAACACTTTCTGAGGCTCGAGATTGATAGGACAAAGGAAGGATTATTCCTATGTCAACAAAAGTATGCACGAGATCTCTTAAAAAAATTTGGAATGCTTGATTGCAAACCTATATCTACTCCGTTGGATGGGAATGTAAAGTTATGTGCTGAAGAAGGTCAAGAGCTAGAAGATTCGACTATGTATAGGCAACTGGTAGGTAGTCTAATTTACCTTACCATAACTCGACCTAACATCTCTTTTGCAGTGGGAGTAGTGAGTCCATTCATGGAGAAGCCAAGGAAGCCTCACTTGGATGTAGACAAGCGTATCCCAAGGTATGTAAAGAAGACTTTTGATCTTAGGCTTTTGTATAAAAAGGGATCATCGAGTGAGTTGGTCGGTCATTGTGATGTTAACTATGCTGGAGATCAACACACACGACGATCAACTATTGGATACTCGTTTAATCTTGGATCAGCAGTAGTATCCCGGTGTGGTAAAAGACAGCCAACTGTGTCTTTGTCTACAACAGAAGCTGAATACAGAGCAGCAGCAATGGCAGTTCAGGAGAGCACATGGCTAGTGCAGTTATTGGATGATCTTCATCAATCAATAGATTATTCAACAATATTTTATTGTGATAATCTATCCACTATAAGCTTGGCAGAGAATCCTGTTTTCCATGCTAGGACTAAGCATGTGGAAGTCCACTATCACTTTTTGCGAGAGAAAGTGTTGGAGGGCGAGATCAAGATCAAGTACATCAAGACATGTGATCAAGTTGCTGATATCTTCACTAAAGCTCTTGGAGTTGCAAAGTTTGAAGAGTTTCAAGCTCAACTTGGTATGGTTGTGAGGACTATCCTTAGAGAGAGTAGTCAGTGAGGGGGAATATTGAATATATCATCGCCTATCTCTCGTGTGTTTTGGTCGAAAGGCTGTTTAGTTTCCAACGGAAACCGTTTCAGCACACATATTAAAGTGTCCTTATTACTATTCTTTTTTTTTTTTTTTTGGTAAAGGTAAGTAATTCATATTTCATATTGTGTCCTTATTACTATTTATTTAGACAGGTTGTCTTTATTACTATTTATTTAGATATGTCTTTTCATATATCTAAGGAATGTCAAGAGTCGCGTTTTAAGCCTATATATAAACAAGTCTTGTAATCATTTCTAAATGAAGAGTGAAAATATTTTTCAGCAAGTAGTATATTCATCTCCTTCCTTAAAGAGCTTCTCTTGTGAGAGTGTTACCAGAGCTGTGCGACTCTGATATTCAACACTTGTGTTTTAGTTAGAAAGGATAAAATGGATCCTAATGTTACGCAATGGACTGGTTTTATATGCTTCCAGGAGAATATCCAATTTGAAAGGTTCAAGCTCAAATTTTCCTAATTTGCAGGGCATGAACATGAAAACATTGTAAGTTCCATATCATAAATAATTGATTTGTTTCTTTTGTCTCTTTTTTATAGCTAAATTACTACTAACTATTGTTTTTCATGTCTCAAGATTCTGAGAAATTGCTTGCTTACTGGCTCAATTCCAAATTACATTGGGGAATGGACTGGGTTGAAAATATTGTAAGTTGTTATAATGAGGTGGATTTTCCATTTAATCATAAGATATGTCTTTTGTTCTTTGTGAAGTCCAGTGGACCAGGTATTAAGCACCAATAGATTTTTGGAATTGCCCCAGCAGATTATTCCATTTTTTGAGAAGAGATTTGCTTCATAAATGAGAAAGGCCTCAAACTAAAGATCAAATTACATAAACTTAAGCAAGTTTTCTTGACAAAACTCTCTGATTCGTCTCCTTTTTTTCATCTTTGGGTAGAGACCTGAGCGTCAACAAATTGACTGGTCAAGTTCCTAACAAGATGGGAGCTCCTCTAGACTACATGTAATTACAAATTTTCTTGACTACTCCTAATGCATCAACAAACATGTAGTTGACTTTCCTTCCTCATTAGGATCATATACCCCTTACATAGTTGGATTCCATACAATTTTTTGGACAAGTGTTACATAACTTTTATTTGTGAGTGTAGGTTCCTGACAAACAACTCCTTTACTGGAGCAGTACCCAGTTGAGTAACAAGTAGCAAGCAGTTTCTGTTAGTCTCCTTTCAACATATCCAGCTTTTCTTTCTTGCTTTTCTATACAATTGTTGTAGATTGCAGGATTTGACTCATAATTCTTAGTATGAGACTCATGGGTTCACATCTGATATATCACTCTTCAATGTACTATTCTTATCATTGGAGGTGAATGTGCACCCTAACTTGTTCAAGTTATGAACTGTAGTGACTTATCTTACAACAATTTCACTGGTTCTTCTCCAACCAGTTGTCAGCAATCACATGTGTGAGTCAATGCACATTCTCTCTTAAGGCAGAAATTTTATAGTTTTGTCTTGTCACTACATTTCTGGAGGTATCATCTGACACATTGTTTTGCTTTCTAGCAATTTGGTTTCCAGCTATTCATCTGAAGGAAACAACTCGTAAGTCTCTTTGACTAAGAGCTGTATGATTTGTTGATAATTGCATGCGAACATTACATTACTGACAATACTTCTGGCTTATCCCATTGGGCTATAGTGCTTGGAGAAGGATCTACCCTGCAGTAGGAAAGCACAATGTGAGTTTTACTATGTTTGAATTGTTGTTGAGCATAGACTGTCTAGCTACTTTTAGTCCCCTATCATGTCTTACGCAATATCATCCGATGACCCATGCAGACCATTCCTTATTTATCAATTGTGGAGGAACCAAAATGGCTTTCGATGGAAATCAATATGAAGAGGACACCAGTCCGATCGGGCCATCAGTTTTCTCTTCTTCTTCATCAGAAAAGCGGGCTTACAGTAGCATCGAGCGTTATATGGGAAATGATAAAGCTGGTTACATAGCGAATAACCCATTTTCTATGAATGTGAAGGGCTCAGAATTTTACCAAACGGCTCGCCTTTCCCCTTGGTCAATAAGATACTATGGCCTTTGCATGATGCAAGGAAGTTACAAAGTGCGGCTTTATTTTGCTAAAATTCAAAATTTTAGATGACAAAACATTTAGCAGCCTCGAGAGACGTATATTCGATGTATCAATACAAGTAAGTGAAGGGAAATTTGGCACCTGATTGTTATTTAAGTTCATCTATTTTGCTGAGTTATTGTCTTTTGTTGAAGAATTTGACTGGGTAATCTATAACAACTTAAGTTTTAGAGAAATTATGCAGCCAAGCTTTTATTGGACTTAGAGCTCTCTTTCTCTGCTTTCTGCGGGTTTGCTTTGAGGACTTGCGAGTAGAATAATGGCATATGGCTTCATAATAAAATGATGGAACAAGCTATTAGGGACAAATTCGATTAGAGTTAATAAATATATGAAGGAAGAGTTTTTAAGCAAAAATAACTGTTTGATAACGACACAAAATTTCTACTCTAAAAATAGAAATTTGTTTGATAACGACATAAAATTTCTTCCTTTCGAATGGCGGCGGCGACGACCGGCGACCTTGAATATAATAAATAAAAATAAAAATGATTTAGTAACAAAAAAAATAATGAATAAATAAAATAAAATAAAAATTTTATTTTAAAATAAAAATATCCTTAAAAAATTATTTTATTTATTCTATTTTATTTTATTTTACGAATAAATTTATTTTAAAATGAATAAAAATAAAAAATAAAAAAAAAAATTATTTGGCAAAACACTCGAGGCAGATAAAAACAAAATTATTAAATTTATTTTTAATAAAATAAAAATAAAATGATAAATTTTTTTATTTATTTTAATAATTTATTTATTTTTAAATGAATAAAATGAATATATTTATTTTTATTTATTTTTATTTTTAATAAAATGAGGAGAGGCGGAGGAGGAGGAGGAGGCAGAGACATAGAGGAGATGAGGGAGGACTTACCAAAATTAGGGTTTAGTGAGAGAAATTATTTCTAATTTCTCTTCCAGAAATCAGAAGTAGAAAATTTTAGCTTCTGATTTCTCTTCCAAACCTATTTCTGGAATATAAATCTATTCTAGAAATAGAAAAACTGAATAGGTTTATCAAACAGATTTCTCTTCCAAAAATAGGTCTGGAACAGAAATTTTGGGTTGTCATACACCCCCTTTAAGTGCCATAATTTACGAAAGGTACACTTAAGTGCCACATTCGAAGAAAAACGGATCACTTGAGTGCCACTTTGGCCAAAGTCCGGCCAAAACGCCAACGTGGCATTTTTTCGGTGAACCGCGTGCAAAACGACGTCGTTTTGCACGCTGACGTGGCCAAAATGGCATCGTTTTGAGCTGACATGGTAAAAAAAAATTAAAAAATTAATTAAATTTAATTTAAAATTAAATTTAGTTAAAATATTTAAAAATAATAATTTTAAAATTAAATTTAGTTGAAAAATTAAAAATTAAAAATTAAAAATTAAAAATTAAAAAAAAATGAAAAAAAGGAAATGGGGGAGGCGGGCGAGGGATTAGCCCTTAGGCCGCCGCCACCGCGCTCCGCCGCGCGCCGGGAAGACCCGGCAACGGCGGGGAGAGGGCGAGGGCTCGGCCGAGGCTTGCGAGCCCTCGCGAGGGCCACCGACCCTCGTGGCGAGGGCTTGCGACCCTCCCCAAATCCGGCGAGGGCCACCGACCCTCACCGAATCTGGCCGGGCCGGGGTGAGGGTCGACCCTCGCCACCGGTCGGCCGGGGTCGCTAGCCCCTGGCCAAGGCCCGGCGACCCCGGCCGACCCTCCCCCCGCCGTCGCCGGCCCTTTCCGATAAGCGGCGGGCCGAGGGCTAATCCCTCAGCTGCCTCCCCCCCCTTCCTTTTTTTAAATTTTTTTTTAATTATTAATTTTTAAATATTTCAACTAAATTTAATTTTAAAATTATTATTTTTAAATATTTTAACTAAATTTAATTTTAAAATTATTATTTTTAAATATTTTAAATAAATTTAATTTAATTAAATATTTTATTTTATTTTATTTGCCACGTCGTCCAAAACAACGCATTTTGTCATTTTGAGCTCAGTTCGCCGGAAAAGTGCCACGTCAACATTTTGGCCAGATTTTGGCTGAATTGGCACTCAAGTGATCCATTTTTGGCACTTAAGTGTACATTTCGTAGTTATGGCACTCAAAAATGGTTAAGGCACTCCGCACGTCGAAGAGTTTCTTTGAAGGACTTCTCCCTAAAAAGAACAAGAAAAAGAAAAGACGGGTCAGAAGCTTAAAATTTTTGTCATATTGATATGTATGCATCAGCATGCTTAGCGGTGGAGAACATGAATGCATGAACATGATGAGGCTCCATCTATCTGTAACCTATTCCCTATAATTGTTTCTGAAACTGTTTTCCGTTTCTAAAAGCAAGATAACCGCTAATCTTCTATTTCTATTTGTACATAATGGAAGGCCTATGTTTTACAAGAGAAAGGGAACATTCTTGAAGTCGTGGATCCACATCTCGGCTCAGACTACTCCAAGGAAGAGCCAATGAGAATGCTAAAGCTGGCACTACTGTGCACCAATCTTTCACCAACTCTCAGGCCGTCGATGTCATCTGTGGTGAGCATGCTCGAAGGAAAAAGAGCAATTCAAGCACCAATAATCAAGCGCACCACAACAAATCCAGATCCTAGATTCAGAGCCTTAATGAGGCCAGTTAGTGATAGCCAAACAAATGTCTTGACATCCTCTCAGGACACTCACCATGTGCCAAAAAGCATGTCCATGGAAGGTCCATGGTTTGATTGTTCAGCTTCTTTCACGAGTAAGGATGAGAACTGCAGCCATTCTTCAGAGAACAACCTTTTCCCAGATAGCCAAACAAATGTCTCGACTTTCTCTCAGGACAGTCATCAGGTGTTGGGCAGCATTTCTATAGAAGGTCCATGGATTGATTCTTCAGCTTATTTCACCTGTAAGAATGAGACCTGCAGCCATTCTTCAGAGAGCAACCTTTTCCCAGATATCCAAACGTCTCGACATAATCTCAGGACGCTCACCAGGTGCCGGGCAGCATGTCCATAGAAGGTCCATGGATCGATTCTTCAGCTTATTTCACGAGTAAGGATGAGACGCAGCCACTGTTCATAGGGCAACCTTTTCCCAATTTTTTAGGACTCGGATTTGTCCAGTAATCATTATGTGATCATCATTTTTCTTTCCAATGATGTAAAGAAATCAGATGGTGGAAATATAGGGAAATAATAATATTGCCGAACGATGTTACATAACCATGTTATTGTCCATCCAAGTCCTCACATGAGAATCGAGCATGTGCTGGCCTTTAGGCACATGGTCTGGCTTCATCTCGACTCAATCATATGTCGTGCTTTGAATATTTTGGTACAGAATATGCATCATAAATTCACCCATTTTTGTCCATAAAAATCCAAGATACTCACAAGAATGCTCTGTTGCCTTTATCCTTTTAATTCGATTTGACATGATAGAAGCATTTAAGATCTAGGGTTAAGTTTCCGGAATGTCTAGTTGCTAAGCTCATGGTTTGGAAATTTTAGATATATTGATTTCAGCCATTGTCTATGGTGTGGCACCAACAGAAGTACACTAAATCGGGTTGACTTCTTAAAAAGGCTCACCGGCTGACCTTATGTAATTTTTAACTCATCTTTATCATTGACTCATTGAAAACTCGAAATTCCTCAATTTTCACATATTTTATGAAGCTCAGGAAGAAGGCTCGAAAATTGTCCCAATCCGCATGGTTTCTTGTAATCAAGAAAGACTTCAATATTAACTCTGAACGTCAATGTTAACTTCCATTTATTTCTTTTCCAAATTTGAAGTGCATAATATAGTCTGTCATAGTACTGGTCTTCCTATCTTTTAGTGCGATACATGCATTATCTGACATTGTGAGCAAACCTATCCACGAGAGAGAGAGAGAGAGAGAGAGAGAGAGTCGAAAAGTGACTTCTCATTGTATGATTACCTTATCCTTTTAACTTTAACTTGCAAGAGAGAGAGAGAGAGAGAGAGAGAGTCGAAAAGTGACTTCTCATTGTATGATTACCTTATCCTTTTAACTTTAACTTGCAAGTGATAATTAACTACTATGATTTCACTTAATAGGAAAGCAATAAATTTCTCTTCTTCTTTTTTCTTTTTTTTGGGAAAAGTGATCTCTCATTGTATGATTATCTTATTCTTCTACCTCGTAAGTGATATATAACTACAAGACATATCATTTCACTTAAAAAAGAGACGATATTACATGTTTAGAATTTTCGAAAAAAATATCAAGTGAGTCTCTCTCGTTATGTCGCCAATAGGACACTTCACTCATTTAATCGCCGAGTATCTAAATGAGGGCCCACGTTTCGCATTTTGTCCGTTAATCTCTCTCCTCCTCTCTCCCCTTCACCTCCCTCTACTCCTATCTGCTCCTCCTCCACCTCCGTGCAGGCAACGTCTCCTTTGATATCGATTGCGGCTCCGCCACCAACTCCTCTGACACCTTCTGTTAAATATCGAGAAAATATTGGGTGGGTTTAACCCAACACGTAGGCAAATGGGTAAAACAATCAGCGATCGACACGTGGCGCCACGTTGGCGAGGGCGTCAGGGCGTTTCAAAATTCGCGCGGGCCGACCACTCTGACGCTCCCTCTGCTCTGCTCTGCTCTGCGACGCCTGCGCCTGTCAAAATCGTCCTCTCTCTCCTCTCTCTCTCCCCCGTTCTCCGTTCCGTTCCGTTGCGGGGGAGAACAAAACTCTTTACGAAAGCTGCTTCTCTCCCCCTCCTCTGCTCTCTCTCTCCATTCTCGCCGACGATCTCTCTCTCTCTCCATTCTCGACTTCGACGCCCTCTCGCGACTCCGACGCTCCTCAAGGCGGTTGCCTCCGACGCCGACGACGCCGCCTCCGCCTCCACCCCGACGCCCTCTCACGACTCCGTCGCCCCCGACTCCGACGCCGACGCCCACCTCCGCCTCCGCCTCGGCCGACGCCCTTTCCACCTCCGCCGAAGCCTCGACCGATCGTTCAATCTCGTGTTTTCAGATAGCTTTTCTTATCATACACAGAGGTTACAAGATGAATCCACCTTCTCCCCCTTTTGAATGTTCATATATGTGGTACGGCTATATCTACTCTATATCTGTGCCTTTTTTGTATTGATTTTTCTTATGAATTTTGCTTCAGAGGAGCTCCAAATATAAAGAGCCTTCGAAGATTGCAGTGTTTTTGCCTGATGTGATGAAGTTAATATGTGCTTTGGCAGCTCATCGGAAATTTGCAGCCCTGTTTGTGGACAGGGGTGGCATGCAAAAACTCCTTTCTATTCCTAGAATTGCTCAAACCTTCTTTGGTCTTTCCTTTTGCTTGTTTACTATTGGTTCGATTCAGGTGATTCTTTAAGCACTTGGTTTGCATGATTCTTCTGTTACTGGGTCAAGGCTGTGGTTTTAAAGATGTCATTAACCTTAATTTATAACATATTCATCTCTTTTGGGCTGATCTTTTTAGGGCATTATGGAACGAGTGTGTGCCCTTCCTTCAGATGTTGTGCGCCAAGTTGTTGAGTTAGCCATTCAGCTTCTAGAATGCCCCCAGGATCCGATGGCACGAAAGAATGCAGCCTTGTTTTTTGCTGCTGCTTTTGTTTTCAGAGCGGTCCTTGATGCTTTTGATGCTCTGGATGGTTTACAAAAAATACTAGGTGTCTTAAATGATGCAGCCTCAGTAAGATCTGGAGTTAATTCCATATCACTAGGACTATCTGGTTCAAGTTCACTTCGGAATGACAGATCACCTCCAGAGGTGCTTACGTCATCCGAGAAGCAGATAGCTTATCACACGTGTTGCTTTACGGCAATATTTTAGGGCACATCTACTGTTGATTGTGGATTCAATTCGTCCATCTAAGACTAACCGCAATGCTCCCCGGAATATTTCGAGCATGAGGGCAGCCTACAAGCCCCTTGACATTAGTAATGAGGCTATGGATGCTGTATTCCTACAATTGCAGAAGGATCGGAAGTTGGGTCCTGCTTTTGTGAGAACACGGTGGCCAGCAGTTGATAAGTTCTTAGCCTGTAATGGACATTTGACCATGTTAGAATTGTGTCAGGTAATTGCCTTATGTTCTGCCTTAACCTTCTGTTCTTTTTGTGGGCATTCAATGCATCTTATTTTTCTATGCTCCCTGTATTCAGGCCCCACCGGTTGAGCGCTATTTGCACGATTTGCTTCAATATGCCTTGGGTGTTCTGCACATTGTTACACTGGTACCTCAGAGTCGTAAAATGATAGTGAATGCTACATTGAGCAATGAGCGTGTTGGCATTGCAGTTGTATTGGATGCTGCAAATATTGCTAGTACTTATGTGGATCCAGAGGTGAGTGATCATTTAATACTTCAATGTCGATATCACTTTTATTTGTCTTTATGGTGACAAAAATCTGAGTCATGAACCTTTCTTTCCTAGTAATTCTTATGCATTATTCCTGCAGATCATACAGCCTGCTTTGAGTGTGCTAATTAATCTCGTGTGCCCTCCGCCTTCAATTAGCAATAGACCTCCTATGCTTGCACAAGGTCAGCAGTCTGCTGCTTCCCAAAGCTCCAATGCCCTTGCCATGGAATCTAGAGATAGAAATGCAGACCGCGGTATCACGGATCGGATTGCTTCTGTGGCCATCCAGAATGATTTAAGGGATCGGAATGGTGAATCTAGTGGGGTTGATAGAGGTTGCACAACGTCATCTGGGACTCAATCTAGCACAGCTCCTTTGACACCTGTTTCTGCATCAACTTCAGGATTGGTTGGAGATCGTAGAATATCTTTAGGTGCTGGGGCAGGTTCTGCCGGTCTTGCTGCCCAGCTGGAGCAAGGATATCGTCAAGCAAGAGACGCTGTCCGTGCTAATAATGGCATAAAGGTCCTTCTGCATCTCCTCCAGCCACGAATATACTCACCTCCTGTTGCTCTTGACTGCATACGTGCTCTGGCTTGTCGTGTTCTACTTGGTTTAGCCAGAGATGATACAATTGCACACATATTAACAAAGCTCTAGGTGAGAAGTTTTGTTTCTCTGCACTTGCAGATTATACATTTAGTCATTTGAATATTATTCCGCTGATGCTTAAACTGCAAGTTGTTGTTTATATCCTGAGATGTGGATTCTGTCAGAGTGTTTTCTGTATCATGTGCAATTTTTGAACACATTTAATCACTTTGAATTTGCACTTTCCTTAGTACACAGAAGTGCTGCTGCCCTTGTCTCCAAATGTTGGATAATTGTTTTGCAGAGTTTCCAAGGCCTTGACTCATGGAAGCTATGAGTCAGCCACCAATAATTCTGTGACGGATAATTGTTTTTCGATCCAAAGTTCGAATTCAGTTTGTCAACAGATACAATATTAAATTTCTCGTGTATATGGAATTTATTTGATTTTTGTTCATAGGTTGGGAAAAAACTGTCAGAGCTCATTCGAGATTCTGGAAGCCAGACACTTGGGAATGAGCAGGGTAGGTGGCAAGCTGAACTAGCCCAGGTCGCCATTGAACTAATAGGGGTAAGCGAATGATATTCCTCATCTCAACGTATGTCAACAACTGCATATGTCAGGGATGCAAAAAATGCATAATGCTCCCACGTGTGATATTGTTTATTATGGCAAGATTTTAATAATGTGCACTTGTTTTTAAGTTTCAATAGTCAGTGAGTCTACTTGATCCCAACTCTGTTAGTGACCCAATTTGATAAATTCTCGGGACATCCCAAGTAAGATCTTTTTTTTTTATGCAAATTTGTTTATGAACATTTTGCATTGTGTACATACTTATTTTAATAGATGGTGAAAACATGAATCAGGTGTATGAGCTTACAACTTTGATAGTGTATTCGTTTGAGTTTTTGAGTTCCAGCTTGATAAAGATATTTTTACCTCTTTATTAGCAGGCAAACTATGTAGAAACTCTTTGTTGTTAGCTTTCTATATGTCAATACTTTCCGTGCTTGGCATGTAAATCTTGTATTTCATGAAAGTTTTGCTGGAAGCCCTGATCCTTTAACCCTTTTTACGAAATGCAATGGACTCCAGAACCTCTTGATTAGTAAAATCAAAATCTTAAACTATACCACCCCCTCCCCCCCCCCCCCCCAAAAAAAAAAAAAAAAAAAAAAATTTAAGCCATTGTACTGGGTTTCGAATACGCGATTACGCGATTATTGGCTAGTCAGCAGCTTGTCACTACTTAAGAAAAAACAGAGATCTGATTTTTTTTTTTTTTTTTTTCAGAAGATTTAAGACTCGAGTGCACTAATGGCAAGGTTTACAAACTGATTGCATTCCATATACAAGGTTACTTTTTCTGAAGTAATTCTAAATAGTGATAAGCAAAACTTTTAAGGGAGTGAACACTATGGATACCCATATTTAATTGCTTATATAGTGCTTGATGAGCCCATAGGGTCTCTACATGTACCTGCTTTCACTACTCGTGATTACTCATGCCCAAAAATGGCCATAATGTTTTAATGATGGATACAGAGAAAAGAGGAAAGGTTTTATCCCTGCTTGGCTGGGTAGCTATTTAGAATTCAAGTAAATTGTGGCCAGCATCTAAGTGTACCATGTGGCATTGTAAAAGGAATATGAAACAGATTAAGGTGATCAAAATTGTGTAATAGCTCATGCATGTTGTGAAATCCTTGCATCCCCAACAACATAGACACACAGAGAAGCAGGGAGGGAGACAGAGAGATCAGGGCTCGCCAGCTCTGGGATAGCTCCCATGTCTCGTTTCCAAATTCCCTCGGGTCAAAAAAGGAGAAAGGAATCCTGGTTGGAATGCAAGAGAGGATCCTTATGGAGTTTTTTTTTTTTCCTCTTCTTCTTTTTCAGTTTCCATATGATGCATCTTGTTCCAAATTACTCAAATTTGCTTTCATTGCGAAGCACAGTTATATCGTAATTTTGTTTATGCATATGTAGATTGTGACAAATTCAGGGCGTGCTAGTACGTTGGCAGCTACAGATGCTGCAACCCCTACCTTGAGGCGCATAGAACGAGCAGCTATTGCCGCTGCCACTCCTATTACTTACCACTCCAGGTTTGTTTTTCTTTTAAGTGAACTCTATATTTTGTTGATGTCAATGATTAATGTCATGTTAATTTAGCCTCCGAATTGTCTTGCCCAACCAATATCAGGGAACTTTTACTCCTTATCCTTGAACATCTGCAAGCGTGTGGTTTGGGTGGGAGTGCTGCTATGCTGCAGAAAGAGGCTCAACTGACTCCTCTCCCATCGACTGTGGCCCCAGCATCTCTTTCATATACAGCAGGCACCCAAGAATCAGCCTCTGTACAGTTTCAGTGGCCCTGTGGTCGCACCCCACGTGGATTTCTATCTGAAAAGTCAAGATTCTCTGAACATAATGATATTTCCAGATTGAGATGTGACTCAGCAGGATCTTCAATACGGAAGAAACCGCTGGTTTTCTCACCTAGTTTTGGTTCACAATCAAGGCAGCTGTCTTTCCATGATGGGAGTTCACAACTTTTAATAAGAAGCTATCCAGTGTCATAAAACCACCTGCACAAGTAATTGTACGTGAAACTCCATCGGAAGCTATGGGGAAATCTTTTGTAGATTCTGATCCCCAGTGTAAGACTCCTATCATTTTGCCAATGAAGAGGAAACACCATGAGATAAAAGATAGTGGCTTTGCAATACCTGGGAAGAGGTTACAAACCGCTGAGCATGGGCTGTGCTCCCCTGCTTGTGTAACACCTCATTCCTTCCGTAGAAATGGTACATCAACTGATTCCTCTGGGTTTTCCACACCAAACTCAACTAACAGGGACTTACATGACCGATCAACATGTCTTTTATCTGATGTGGATGACAGTCCATATGTTAATTGTCAAACAGGTCACACAACTTTCACTGACCATGGGTTACTGAATGATCCCCATTCTAGCAATAACATAGAGAGGTTAACTCTGGATTCTCTGGTTGTTCAATATCTGAAGCACCAGCATCGGCAGTGTCCTGCTCCAATTACTACTCTTCCACCTCTCTCACTCTTACACCCACATGTTTGCCCTGAACCAAAGCGGAGTCTTGATGCTCCATCAAATGTAACAGCGCGTCTTGGCACACGGGAGTTCAGAAGTGTGTATGGTGGAGTCCTTGGAAATCGCAAAGATCGTCAATTTGTTTTCAGTAGATTTAGACCATGGCGAACATGCCGAGATGACAATAGTGGTCTCTTGACTTGCATAGCTTTTCTTGGGAACTCTTCTCATATTGCAGCTGGTAGCCATGGTGGAGAGCTCAAAGTCTTTGACACCAATACCAATAGTGTCTTAGACAGCTGCACAAGCCACCAGCAATCTTTGGTGCTTGTTCAGTCACATGTCTCAGGCGATACACAGCTGCTGCTCTCATCAAGTATTCAGGATGTTCGCTTGTGGGATGCCTCTTCTATAGGGAATGGACCATTACATCCATTTGAAGGGTGCAAGGCTGCTAGGTTTAGCAATTCTGGGAGCCATTTTGCTGCATTATCATCAGATTTAAACAATAGAGAGATTCTCTTGTATGATATCCAGACCTATCAGATGGAGCTAAAATTGTCGGACACAACTTTTGGTTCTTCAGGTCGGGCGCACATGTATTCTCAGATACACTTCAGTCCATCAGATACAATGTTGCTCTGGAATGGTGTATTATGGGATCAGCGAGTTTCTGGCCCTGTTCATCGATTCGATCAATTTACAGACTATGGGGGTGGTGGCTTTCATCCTGCTGGCAATGAGGTAACTAAACGCTTGTATTGTCTTTCTGTGCATGCTGGTTTATGTAAGTGCAGAAAATTAATTAGCTGATCACAACTTCACATTACTGGTAAACATTATAGCTTCTTTGTTGAGGAGTGAAGGTGCTTTGCTCTCTCTGTCTCTCTCTCGCTCTCTCTCTCTCTCTCTCTCTCTTATGTGCACATGTCCACTTGTGATTCTGTAATTATGTAGTGAGGGAACCTGGGATATACAAGCTTGTGATATGAATTCGATCGTGTGAGACAAGTTAACCATAGAATTCCTATGATGTGTGTGGGCGTTGTTGTCTTCTTTTCAACCCTATGCCTTTGTTATAAAATAATTTTTTGGTGGGACTTGCCTTCGAGTTACAAAGGGCTGGTACTGATGCTTAGATAGCAACTCCTTGGCATACGTTTATTGTGCCCTTAAGTTAAGAGTGGTTGGTCCATTATGCTCATTTATCTTGCGTGTAATATACACGCACTTGTTGGTGATCACACTTAAGTTTGGTTGCATTGCAGTAGTTGATTACTTTCTATGATCTCGTTCCTATTTACTCAAAACACATGCGAGTCTGCTCGGCTTTATTTTGCTTACCATCTAAACTTTTGCGACGATCCCATTGTTACAGGTCATAATAAACTCTGAGGTGTGGGATCTACGGAAATTCAGACTGCTCCGGAGTGTTCCTTCCCTGGATCAAACAGCAATAACATTTAATGCACGTGGTGACGTAATTTATGCAATCTTGAGGAGAAACCTTGAGGATGTAACGTCTTCTGTTCATACTTGTCGTGCCAAGCATCCTCTTTTTGCTGCATTTCGCACAGTTGATGCGGTCAACTATGCTGACATTGCAACTATTCCAGTAGATCGCTGCGTCCTTTACTTTGCAACAGAACCGACGGATTCATTTGTGGGGTTGATCACAATGGATGATCAAGAAGAGTTGTTATCTTCTGCGAGGGTCTATGAGATTGGTCAACGGAGGCCTACGGACGACGACTCTGATCCTGATGATGCTGAGAGCGGGGAAGATGAGGAAGAAGATGACGACGATGCTGATGTAGATCCTATATTGGGCTCGGGTCTAGATGGTGATAGTGATAGTGACCCTGATAATATGACCAATGACGATGATAGTGTGAGTGATCTTGATGACGATGATGAGGAAGATGGGGATTTTATAATGGATGGTTGACTTTGATGGTGGACCTGGATTATTGGAAATTGTGACAGAGGGAGATGGCGATGACGACGACGGAAGTCAGCTGGTTGAATCTTTCAGTAGTGATGATGAAGAGGATATCGTGCGCAATGGCTTTGGCTTGTAATTGTTGCCAAACCTTGCTGTAAAACATTTTCCATATGTTTAGATAGTATGATTTTTTTTTCTTTCGGTTGAAGTAACTGAAAGGCGGAGGAGGCATTTTGTTTTTGATATTATTCGGATAGGTGAGGGTGAATGAATTATGTAAGTATTCAGTATCTCATGCAAAATACCGACCTATCCATCACGAGTCTGAATTATTTCAAAACATGAAAGGATTAATTGCAATTCTCTTGTTGGCCATTGTGTAGGGGGAGTTTTTTTTTTTTTTTTTTTAGATAAGGGGGGAGTTTAGAGTTCAGATCTCCGCACGACACGATTACGCTGGCAATGGTAGCGATTCCTTCCTCGAACCAAGTGAAGTCACCGGGAGGTACTGAGACGATCACTGGTCTTACTCTTGGGACACATGTAGCTGTCATCGTCTCATGTGCAATAAATGAAAGGGTTCTTGTGCACACCCTTTATAGTTAAGCTCATTACACTAATGAAACTGCTCTCTTGATTTTACTCTCCCTCAGACATCCCTCTGTACTATGCACGCGGCGACCCTTGTTATAAATTCTCATTGAGAAATCCTATGTGGCATACACGTCAAGGAATTTCAATCACAAATTCACTGCTTGGCCCACTCTCAATCATAAACAAATTAAAAACTGGCTTCTATGATATTTCTTATTACCAAGATGGTGTATCATGAAATCTGAAAGCACTTCAATCTGGAAGTTCGTGCGCACCAGTTAGTCAAAACTTGAGCCGAACCCATTGCATAAACTCCCATCTCCTTTAATAAATAGAGGAGAAATCATGTTACACATCAATTGCATATGATACAACGGCATTATTTAGTGAGTTGCTTGTGTTATCAAGAATCAAACTAATGGTGATGTGTACCATTTCCAACCCGTGCTCATGTCCATCCATTCTCTGGGCTGAGAGATTTAACCCGGATCCTCATTCTCATTGTCCGATTTCATTTGGCAAGGGACAAGACCAGAAATGTCCAAGTTACAAGTGGCTAATCGTAAGAAAATATTTTACTGAAATACACCAAAATCAAGGAGCACCATACGATTGTGTCAAAGAACAGCCCGGTTATAACACCATTACTACTAAGTCCTCTCATGGGGAGATTCTAAGTGGATCACGAGGGAAAAGCGAGGTTTTCCTGATATTGTTGAGACCACAGAAGAGCATAACTACCCGCTCCAATCCCGCTCCAAAGCCCCCATGCGGAGGTGCCCCATACCTGCACAAAATCACCAATTATGCTGACTCGTCAGAATGGAGAAATAATCATGTTCACTCTGATTAAGTAGCTAACCAAGAACCGGATTTGGATCATCAAGGCTTTGATAAGCTAACGCAACCATTTCATCAGTGATAGTGCAATAAACCAACCGTTTACAGGAGAACAAAGGTGACCAAACTGAATAACCTGAAAGAGTCGATGTATGTTTCAATAGTCTTCACATCAATTCCACATGACTCTGCACGTTTGGTAAGGAATTCAGGAACATGGACACGCTGAGATCCTGAGATAATCTCCTCGCCTGGGACAGAGTAATACAAATCAGAAGTTTGCAGTCGAACATGGGTTGAATGCAAGCTTTGCTGGTCAAGAGACACTCATATGGGAAACTCTCAAGCATTTATAACGCAATCATGTGAGGAGACAAATGAGATTTACTAGGCATTAAACGGCCTCCAGATGCAACTTTATAGAGTTCATGCAAAAGAGAAAGCAGAAGCCTCATAATATATGGAAAAAGTTCTAAACCATCTTGGATTTATGGTAAAGATGTCATTATTAAAGACTTCATGGTATACAAGAATCAATGGAACATATAATTCTCCTGACATTTCAAGCCTTTGCTTCCATCCAATTTCCCCACTGTCTTTTTGAACAATTTGACCATGCATTTTAAACAGTTTCAAACAAACTGTAAGGCCAAATAATCAAGACAAAGGCATAATTCCGAAACCATCAATCAGAGAAAGTTTGCCGACATATAGAATGGCCCAATAATTTACCTCTACTAAAAACATCAAATGAATTACTGTAGGCAGGATTGTCATAACACAGCATGGTGTAGAATGGCCTAACAGCCAAAGGATAACGACGAAGTATATAGAACTCGGTGCCATACCTAAAATTAAAAGAAAGCTTGGTAAGTTAATTATACAGAAAATAATTACACTAACAATCTGAAACCCAACTTAGTACTTCAGGCACATGAAAAATTATTTAACATATTACTTTTCTAGAATCAGCTGACCCAATTTTCTCTCTACTTCTGTGTTCAAGTCACCTAGAGGATCAATCTCAACACCGGCATCCTGTACAAGCATAGTAATGTCAGAGCACCAACGGAAAAATTTAGCACGCGTGAAGATATGTAGGTTCAGAGCCAGACAAACTACTTCAAGAGCACTCATCGACAAACCGGTAATTGTAACAAATGGAAAAAGCAACCTCAAGGATTTTAGACCAAAGACGATTAGTTTCAAGACATTACTAACCTTGAGTATTCAATCAGTAAGTTGATTCCATCTATACATGCTATATTGGACAATGAATTGACTCCAGAAACCCAATGCACTCATTCCAAGGGAGACAAGAAAACAAACTCTAAACAACAATCAAAGAGAAACTACCAACCCTTTGTTGACTGGGTGAATCTCAGTCTTGAGGGGATTTCTTTAGATTTAGCTCATAATAAGAGCTTATTGCTGAATGGACATGATTTTCCCTACTCAATCAAGGGTAAAATTCACTAAAACATCAGTTCCAGCTGAAAACTATCCCTAAGTAAATATGCTGAAAATTGACCCAAAAGGCCAAAACAAATGCTGGAACTCAAATATATAAACTATATCCATCACATTCGAAGCAAGTTATTTATTAAACAGCATGTATCAATCTAGTGAATAACGGTGATTTTGGGACTGCTTTGACATCTGGAAAGCTCATAAGTTGGGTGTTTAGTAGACATTATTCATAAGTGCCAATGAACCCATATGCTGCCATTATATCTGTTATAGTTCTTTTAAGTCTCGGCAGTTATTTAGCTGCCAAAAAATTTCTCCTCACCTTGAGCATTTGAAACCCTTCTTGAAACGTAAGCCGCAAGGTCTTTCTCAAGTACTGCAATTAAAACTTATTGCCCATCAGGTGCACTATGTTTTTTGTAAACATTACCAATTATGAGGATTGCGGGGAAAAAAAGTGGATCATATCATCACCTTTAAAGGTTCAAAAGGGTATTGTCTTCCGATAGCTTCGAGTTCTTTCTTGCAACTCACATTCAATGAGTCAAACATGGCAACAAACAACTGGTCCATGATGTCCATCACCTGCACATAAAAGTCTGGTTCACTGAACCGAATTGAAGCACAAAATAAATGCAAAAGTACCCAATCCCACCTCAAAATAATGCTTCTTAATCTCCATTTCAACATCAAGCCCAGTAAATTCACACAAATGCCTCTGTGTGTAGGAGTCTTCTGCCCTAAAAACAGGGCCAATCTCAAAAACACGCCCAAAATCACCACAAATAGACATTTGCTTGTGAAGCTGGGGTGACTGCGCCAGGCACGTGGGGCGCCCTTTATAGTCCAGCTTAAAAACAGCAGAACCTCCTTCACTGGATCCAGCTATCAGTTTCGGCGTATGGATTTCAAAAAGCCTTCAGATGACAAGAACTGCCTAAATATCTGAACAATGTGGGATTGTATAAGTTTAGGTGTTAGACTCAGAACACATTATCCAAGATAAACATATATAGCAAACTGGGAGGAACCTTGGCCGCCGAATGCAGAACAGCCAGAGCATCAACATCTTATCTTAAGAAATTAGACGATCTGTTATTTGTAAGTTAGTGACTACAAAAACAACCCATTTTCAGTTGAAGTAAACAGAAACAAAGGAAACAGACTTCCCCATTTCTACTATCCTTTCGCCCCATGCATCATAAAGCTCCCTAACGTTTTGAGCCATATCCTCCTCAATGATTGGAGGAAAAACATAGGCATCAGATAAACTATTTTGGACCATAACATTTTACATCTAGACATCTTGCAGTTATTTCCTGTACGTGCAGAAAAGAGAGCAAGACAGAATCATGTCATTTTCTATGGACTAGTTGCTGTTGTGAAAGAGGGTAGAAAAGGAATACAATGAGCACTGCTCGAAACCTTTTTGCAAACACAAATGTCAATTGGCATATATCACTCACCAATTCCTAGGTATCATAGGATCATTAACTATAAGCCCTGCTCAATGTAACAGAACTGGTTTCAAGCCTAATCATACATTCTAAATTATTGCTTAGCACTACAAATTATGAGGAGACAAAAGACTAACATCATATTAGACTGGGACAATCTTCAAGCTACAATTCGTTTTTCCTAGTGAGAAAATAAAGAAGGTTGCAAATTTTGATTTTGTACTTGTTAAGGCTAAGATAGAGATGATGATCTGCTCCTACATGACCAACTAACAGGCAAAATAGTAGAATACTTGTAATGGCATATATGTTGAGAGAAGACTATCTAGTGAATTAATTGATTTTTCACATTACCCAGTAGGGGCCAGCATCAAATCAGTCCGCAAGTCCTTCCATCTTGACTGGGAATAACAGATAGAAAAAAAAAAAAAATTAATAAATAAATATCTACCTCATAACCACATAAATAAGGTTGCCAAGGGAAAGATAGTGAAGCTCATTACTTGTTCTGTTCCTCTAAATGCAACAACTAATCTTCTTCGTGCGTAATCACGCGATTGCTGCCTGCAGTAACCTTACTTCATTCATGCATGATTCCATCCCCAATTAAAAATGTGTGAGAAAAAGTAGATTAGGAAGCAGCTTCGCGGTACAAATTCGCCCAAATAACAACGAGCAGGATAATCAAAGACCGAGAAGCTACTGCGGTACCCGACGAGGACGCCGTGAGATATGAGCAGAGTCCGCAGCCGAACGATCGGTCGAGGCTTCGGCGGAGGTGGAAAGGGCGTCGGCGGGGCGGAGGCGGAGGTGGGCGTCGGCGTCGAGTCGCGAGAGGGCGTCGGCGGGGCGGAGGCGGAGGTGGGCGTCGGCGCGAGTCGCGAGAGGGCGTCGGGGCGGAGGCGGAGGCGGCGTCGTCGCGTCGGAGGCAACCGGCTTGAGGGGCGTCGGAGTTGGGGGGCGACGGAGTCGCGAGAGGGCGTCGGGGGCGGAGGCGGAGGCGGCGTCGGAGGCGTCGGAGGCAACCGCCCGAGGAGCGTCGGAGTCGCGAGAGGGCGTCGGGGGCGGAGGAGGAGGCGGCGTCGGGGCGACGGAGGCAACCGGCTTGAGGGGCGTCGGAGTCGAGAATGGGGAGAGAGAGCTCGTCGGCGAGAATGGAGAGAGAGAGCAAAGGAGGGGAAGAGAAGAAGCTGTGCGTGAGAATGGAGAGAGAGAGCAGAGGAGGGGAAGAGAAGTGTGCGACTTTTTTGTTCTCCTCCGTAACGGAACGGAACGGAGAAGGGAGAGAGAGAGAGAGAGAGAGAGAGGACGATTCGACAGGTCGCGCAGGCGTCGCAGAGGAGAGCGAGCAGGAAGCGTCGAGTGGCGGGCCCCACACGCGGCCTGCGCGAATTTTGAACGCTCGACGCCCTCGCCAACGTGGCGCCACGTGTCGATCGCTGATTGTTTTACCCATTTGCCTACGTGTTGGGTTAAACCCACCCAATATTTTCTCGTTAAATATCAAGGAACTGAGTCTTCTCAATCATCAGCTACTAACAATTCAGCAGATAGAGAAAGAACACGTGAGGAAAAACAAAAGACAGAAAAGCAACAAAGAGCTGGTGATCAACGGTGGAGAACTCGTGGTGAAGACAAACTTGGATTAACATCAATGAAGAAGAAGCCTGAGATGAAGGTTGACATGGATTGCCAAGTTGTAATAGATCTAAACTAGCACGTGTGCGGTTATTCAGCTGAAAGTGGGAAAAACAAATGAAGAAACAGTTAGCTGAATTCTGTTTTCTCTTTTATGAGCTGTATTCAGTTTTCTGTTCTTTAAGTAGTCTTCTTCCTCCTCGATGGAGGCAGAGAGAAAATACACAGAGAGAAGAGAATAGAAATATAGAGAGAGAAAGCTTAGAGAGAGATCATCAATGGATGCTCCGCAATTGTATAGCATATACGTGCTGTGATAGAGAGATAGAAACAGGGGATGTAAAACAGAGGATTTTGTATTCAAAAGCTGTCATTGATCACAGAAGCTTTGTACTTCAATCATATTGATATAGAGTAATTCGAAGTATTTCTTTTGCTGATTTCGCTGTATCCTGATTCAGTTCTTCATCTTCATCTTCATCTTCACACCTTCAACACCACTTGGCTGTCCGATCGCTTCTTCACCGGTGGCTCCTCCTCCATCGCAATTTTACCTCTATATAAACATTTAAAGCTCGCCTTCCAAGGCTTGTATAATTTTTGTTGCCAGTGAACGTTACCTCCCCAAAATGAAGGCTTACATTGTAGGTCCCATTCATCGGACAAAAAGCATAATACGTTAGAGAGATAGGAGAAAGCCGTGCATTCATGTAAAGTTGCGCATTTTCCACAGATAGTCCGGATATATTGCTAATTATATATGGATCTGAATCGACATTGTCATCAGGGAAGTGACCAGTGCTACTGTAGGACCAGTAATATCCACTCAGGAAGGATTTTGAAGCTGAAGGCGGCTCTTTATCCTCGGTGTATTTGATGTCCCCTACTGTTACTTCGCTCCCACTGCAATTTATGAACAGGTTATACCGATCTGTATAGAGTAACGAAACGACCACAAACAGAAAAATCAAGTGTTGTTCTTTTTGATAATAGGGAGTAGACTTTCCAGAGACACTAAGTAAACTAGCATTCCCTCATTATAAATCATATGGAAACTCCCAAGTTTACGAGCAAGTTATTATTTCATGGATGCGGCTTTTAAAATATCTAGAGTAATTATGCATTAACCATCAAATATTGACACAATAGCCCAGAGGAGAGTTGACAAGGAGATCAATTTGATGAGAAAATACAGAGAGTATGATGCAATATCAAAATTTGATGATAATTTTAGGATATATGGCAGATCAACTTACTTTCTGGACAATGCTGACTTTTCAAACACAAGGCAAGCCCGCCTGTGGCAGGAATAAGATTCTAAGCAAGTCAATAAAGATTTTACTATTACAATCATCACCATTCTGAATGAATACATAGATAAACAATTAAAATGCAGGTCCTTGGAAATCCAAATCTCTTGGTGAAAATTTAATCATAAACATGCGCATTGTCAATGGCCGAGCCTGCAAACAAGTGGTGTAGAGAAAGACAAAATCAACATTCAGTAGAAAAATAGAAATCTTGTATGCATGCAGGATAATCAGTTAATCATAACCGCACATTTGAGGGGATACCTGACTTAGATTGAAGGAAGTAGCACATACACATGTCGTACTTGACATTATGAGCCTCCAACAGTGAAGTTGTTGGATGATAGGTCGCTACAAAGAGAAATAGTCAACCGTTTCCAATAAATCATCAATTTGAAAAATACATCGAAAGTCATTCCATCAAATGAATATTATGTACAAAAATGCAAACCAGTTGCAAAATATGGACAGGTAAGGCAAGTTGAAAGGTGAAAACATCACAGTGTGATGAAAGTAGTATTTTTTCTGTATTGAAGGTGTCTTATCTTAAATAACTAAAAGGAGAAAGACTAATTGGAGTCAATGGAGACTTTAGAACTAGTTGGAGTGCATAAATACATTTTTACCCAGTAACAGTACAACAGACGTGATGTATAAGGCAAAGAGACAAAAATGGTACTGTGAGTCCAACGACCACTAAGTCAGATCTTCTTATTAGAAAATATCCAGACCACCATCCTTATTTTTAAACTACCTCATAAGAGCTTCATTCTTACGCCCATAAGATAAGATCAACTTTCTCCCAGGCACACTCTGGAGAGTTTCTCAAATACACAAACTCATAAGCATTATAATCAGCAAGAAATAGCCCAAGTAACTAATCACACTGCGAGGGTGATGCGTTAGACAAACTTTCAAAGAGGATTTATGGGAAGTAAAAATTTCCCAAGTGTTACTTTTATCATCCCAAGAGGTTTGAAAAAGATCTAGAGCTGGGAAGACCTTTTTGTATAGGGAAAGTGGGGCTCACTTGGCACTTCCAAGAAAATCTGCTTTATACTCTTTCATGCGTACCACACAATTCAGCTTCTTGTCTTATATACAACATTCCAATTAACAGATCCCAGCAAGGAAAAAAGGTACTCGTGAAATTTCCATTTAACTCCATCAGCTACAAACCATAAAGTTGCAAAATGGGAATGCATAATTGCTTAGTACAGTGCAACATTAGCCAGACAGAGCTAGAAGCAAATTTGGGAGTAAACATGACATTGTTCTTCAGGCAGCAAAGCTTTCACAAATTCTGCTTTCTCCAGGATCCAATCAAGGACTGCACCAGTCAATTGGTTTCCAGTCAGACAGCCAAACATGATTAATTGATTGAGTCAGTTCCATGCGTACTTTATGCACTCAAACTGAAAAACTATAGAGTTATACCCCAAAAACGCACTAGTTAGCAGATTGAAAGAATTTAATTACTAGAGATGTAGAAAAAAAAAAATCAGTTACCTCATGATATCAATATAGAGCTTTCAGCTGGAGATGAAAGATAAAGAAAATCAGTGACAGAAAAAATTTGATCCTTGCACAACTTGGAGTGCAAGGGTTACCATAACACTAGTACACAAAGTTGAACATAATGAAGAATACTATCACACTAGCTTATTAACTACTTCCTTGCTAAATGTTCTTGTACTTCCAAGTCATAAAATAAATAATGAGGGAAGATGTGCCAATATCAAACAGTCAATTATTGGGCAGAAAGACGAAAAGATTGTACCGTTGTTTAACAGTCCAAGAAGCTTAGTACTAAATTTCTCATCATTTCAAGACTAGGGGCAAGACATCAAGGTCCTATCTGCAGACCTTCTAAATAGCATGTAAGAACTGCACTCACAAACAATCCAGTGCCATTGTGGTGGAAAGAACCAAATAGAGAGCCTAAGGACTTTGCTGTGTTAAATCTCCGATACATCATAAAACAGGCACACAGGACATGCACTAATTACACACACATTTAACTGTCAAATACTTGAGTAACACAGATCCATTTAATCTCTTCCGGCATAAACAAGTAACTCTATTGAAACTTGTGAATCATGCTCTTCAAGCAACAGAATAACATCGATCTATGTCTGCTCCAAGACTAGAGTCCCACCAAAATAAGTAGTTGACAATAATCGTAAATTCAGAACCCAAATCATTGTAAAATTTGGGTGGTGAGATAATAAGCAATCAGACACGAGGACTTTAAGGGTTATAAACTGGACATGTTATTGCAGTCTAAGTTCTATTGATAGCTCAACTACTTTACGGTAAGAGTTGCCTATAGCTTGGCCACTGAGCGAGTGATCGAACAAAATATAGACGGAAGAAGAAAAATAAACAACTACAAGTAGTCACCCTGGAGTGCAGCAATTTGGGATTCTCTTGCATCATTCAATCCCACGTATATAAACCAAAATCCCTAATTGACAGAAATTTCAAAAACCTTAGGATAGATAAAATAATTTAACTAATGGGCAGCGCACTAGCTACTATTGTTGAGCACCGTCAGTGTTATTCTAACTTTGAACAAGCCAAGATAAAAAAATAAAATAAATAAATAAATAAATTATTGATCTCCCAGACGGGAGAGCTTTATATTTAAAGGCAGATGGGTTCAGTTCTCTTAGTTTTCATATTATACCAAGCAAACTCAAGGAGAATTATTCACTGCATATTTGACTGTTTTCAGTCAGAGAGCTATGGCTGAGCACTCATCTCCGGGGAGAAAGCTCGAGGGCAAAGTGGCCATCGTTACCAGCGGTGCAAGCGGCATTGGCATCATCGGCGAACAGGTCAGCACGTCGATCACGGCTGGCAATTACACTCACCCACTTGAGCAACCTATCCAGGACACCATTGGCGAACAGTTCGCCACGTCAATCAGGGCTGGCATTTGCACCTTCGCGCAAGACCAACTCGAGGCCCTCGTCTGGTCCACGGTCCAGGCCCACGGACACCTCAACGTCATGCTCTGCAATGCCGGGATGGTAACCGATCGAATATCCTCGACCTCCAACTCTCCGAGTTCGATCGCCTGATGGCACTCAACGTGCAGGGCGTGGTGGCATGCGTGAAGCACGCAGCGCGGTCGGTGGTCTAGGGGCGTGTGAGGGGCAGCATCGTGTGCGCAGGCAGCGTTGGGAGGGACTGCGGCGGGGGGCGGACGAACGTGCAGGGCGCAGGCAGCATGTTGAAGCACGCAGTAGTGGGGCTCGTGAGGTCGGCGAGCGTCCAGCGTGGGGCACACGGGATCAGGGCGAACTGCATATCGCCATGCGCAGTGGCGACACAGCTCACGAGCGGCATGGCGTTGAAAGGAAAACCGCATGTTGAAGCACGCAGTAGTGGGGCTCGGGGGCAGTGGCGACACAGCGCTGAAGGTCAGACACGTGACGGAGGGCGTGCTGTTTCTGGCGTCGCATGTGTGGGAGTTCATGACCGGGCATGATTTGGTCGTGGACGGTGGTTACCTCGTCCAGCATTAAGCTTTTGATTTCATCACTCCTTCTGTATTTTTATTTTCTCAATTGATATCTTCTTCGACCAATTTTTAGGGTGCATTTGATTGGACATTTGCGGAAAATCTTTGGAAAAATGCAAAGAATTTTAAGTTAAAGGGATTTTCTAGAATGCAAATTGTGTTTATGAAATTGTAATTTGAAAATCCATTTTGAAGTAACTTTGAGTAAAATAGTATTTAGAAATATAATATTCACAAGGACTTTTGTGATTTTTAAAAGAAAAAATTCGTCAAAAGAAAAATAAAAATAAAAAATTAACCGGCGAGGACAAGTGGGCATTGACAATCGAAATTTGTTACTAGCAACTGACATATAAGGTTGCAAGACCTTAGGCAGCCCTCGAAGATAATTGACAAGGGTTGCTTGGGGTCGGGTGAATCTCGAAGACTATTGGTGTTGCTTGGGGTCGACGCGCCTCTAGTGTTATTCTCAGAGCCGATCACTCGTAAGATAACTAGATTATTTAGGGAAGTCATTAAGAGATTTTAATGCAATAAGACTTGAGGATTCGATCAAGAATTGGTTCTCGACTGTGTTTATCTACCGAGATCATTACAACACAATAAGATCGATTAGAAATCAAAGGTAAGCCGGTTCGATTAAGATATGTGGTTAAACATGAGTGATTCCACTAAATTGCAAAATTCTCATGTTTCTATCGTTTTGGTACCCTGTGTCCGTATTTGAATCCTTGAGATTTTCACAACAATCGAGAGTCGTCAATGTGTCAAATGGGTTCATTGTGGTCGAAGAAAATCAACCACGAGTCATTTGTACTAAAAATTTCTGAAAGCTACCCAGTAACCTAGGTCACGCTAAAATCGCGCCGGATTGAAATTAACCGCGAATTTAAATCCGATTTCAAAAATTGAAAGTCCTGTCATATCACAAATCATTTTAGGAATGCCGACTCATCTTTCGAGGAATTTTCAGAGAGTTCGGGATTTTTACAGAAAATCATTTCGGACGATTCAGAAAACGAACGAAAACTCGGATTGGCCAATTTGAAGGGACTTTTGGCATCTAATGTAATTGAATTAGTGAAAGTGAATTTTTATAAGCTTTTTTTTCAACGAATTGGACCTCAATCGGAAAAGTTTGTTCGGAAAATCGGATTCCGAGAAAAATGAATGGGACCAAGATTTGGATTATAGGATTTTTTTTTTTTCCCTTTTTTATCGGATGTCTCCGAGGAGACTTCTTTTTTTCCCTTGGCCACACGTTTTTTACCCCCACTCACTCGCACGTTCTCTCTCTCTCTCTCTCTCTCTCGCGGAACCTTTCCCCCACGCTGACGTCCGCTTTTCCCTCTCTTTGCCACGTCCAACTTTCCTCCCTCACATCTTGACTTTTTCTTTTTATCCTTATCCCCCTCAACTTCTCTCTCTTCTCTCTCTCTCTCGCCCGTTCCCCTGCAATTTCCCTTTCTTTTGTTTCGGTTCTGTGGAAGAACCCAGTAGCTTCGTCGACGCCACCAACCCGCCCTTTTCTGGCCGCGGATCCTTCACGCCGGCGTCCCCTCCGCTAGATTTTGTTGGCTGATTTCAGCAACCCGCTCCCATCAACCCTTCTTGGCCGCGCCACCAACAACCCGACCAACAAAGTTTAGCCATGCAACATCAAATCCAGCAGCCCCGTGAGCCTTGCAGGCCATTTTTCAGGCCCGATTCATGCTCAAAAGCCGTCGCCGCTTTGGAGTGGATTGTCCCTTGCCGCATCCCCATCGTTTCGAACCAAGCGATTCGTTAAACAAGTGAGTTTAACTCACTAATCCTCGCTTAGTATGTTAATCACGCTTAGGGATTGATTAGATTAATTAAGCATGATTTAGGTGGATATATTAGATTAGATTAGTTAATTTAATTATATGTCAATACATGTTAGGTGGTTCGTTAGTGCAATTAGCGACTAGACACGTGATAGTATTTATTTAACGAACCTTGAAATTTTTCCGGAGGTCTATTTCGGCATCCAATTAGGCATTATGGGCCTAAATTGGATTTATTAGCATTTATTTAATATTTTCCGTAACTATTTAATTATTTATTTATTTTCCGGAAATTAGGCTGGGATAGTCGACGACCGGAATTTTATGGTGGTTATTGTGGTGAAATCTGTTTATTTATTTGAGTTCTAATTTGTACTGAATTAAATTAATTGTGATTTTAGGATTTTATTCATAAATTTATTTATTTTCAATATTTAATTAGAAAATAACAAAGCGTCGATTTACAACGTCAAAAATATTTTGATAGATCATATGAAATGGTGGGATTTATATAAATAAAATTATTATATTTTGGCTAAGGCCAATCATGTATCCACACGCAGCTATTTTATTGGGTATGATAAAAAAAAGTGAGAAATTGTTGGCGAATGAACGTCGGCTCGATGACTTGGTACTTCATCTTGGAGAAAGACGTATATTAGTTCGGCTCGGTGACTTGGTATGTCATCTCGAAGAAAGAACATTTTATTATATTGGCTCGGTGATTTAATATGTCATCTTGGAAAATGTGCGTGGGCTTGATGACTAGGTATGTCACCTCGGAGAATGCACATGGGCTCGATGACTAGGTATGTCACCATGGATAATGCACGTGGGCTCGATGACTAGGTATGTCATCTTGGAGAATGCACGTGAATTCAGTGACTAGATACATTATCTTGGAGAATGCATAGTATTGATTAGAATGACCAGGGAATGGTTTGATTGACATGTAATCGACTAGATCGATTGATCGATAAATCGATCTAAGCGAATAATTTGATGTGTTGATGTGACTCGATGAGTTTATGAATTGTGTTGAATTCCAAGGAGGAACTGAGGCCAAGGTAAGTCCTCTAACGTCTGTTTGTGCTTAGGTAGCCCTTAGGGCGTAATTTCTTCCTAATCGAGTCTTAGGGAGTAGAACTGCTAAGACATTGTCTCACTGGTTATTATATAACCATTTTCGAGTCCTTAAATGATGTTGGTGAAGGACCAAAAGCCTCAGAGTTTATGAGGTGAAGCCCGAAGAATTGACGATCTTATTTGACTAGTTAGTCATAAGTCAATTCTCTTTTAATGGAAGTCAATTCCTTTTTGTATGCTTCAATGTATAAACATGTGTGTTTATAAAAAGGTATTTTGTGAAAAAAAAAAATTCGGCCCTACTTTTCTATCCCATCATGTTGTTGTCTAAGGATTTATTAATTGCTTCCGCATGCGTATTAAAATGAATGAGTTGGCGATGTGTCCTAGGACGTCGCTTTAAATCAACCAAGGAGGGATGGACGCGCGCTCGAGAATCAAGGCGTAACAATTGGTGATGGCTGCCTTGAGTTAGGCGACCCCCAACAAGGATCGTGCCACCCAGGCGACCCTAGCAAGGGTCACATGACCTTGGCAACCTTGACAAGGGTGGCTCTGGGTTGTCGCGACTCACTAAGGGTCACGCGACCTTCACAAAGGCCACCTAGTCACGCAACCTTAGGCGACCCTTCACCAAGGTTGCAAAACCCAAATTTGGGTCATGGTGACACGACTCGCAAGGGGTCATTGCGTCTAGCCAGTGATGGTCATTGGGGTAGCCACAACCACGCCAGCCTCTCTAATCCATCATTGACTTGTCGAAGCCACGCGCAATCACACCGGCTGACTCAACGGAGAAGAAGATAAATAGTGAATCATGAGGGCAAAAACGGAAAAACAAAAATTGAGTGAGGATAGTTTCGTAATAAAATTTTTATACTAAACACTAGAGTGGGCCTTCCGAGATTACCGAAAGCCCAAGGCAGCTTGGGACCTACTTTGGATTTTTAGCCTTTTAAAGGCAAATTTTCCCTCAGCGTGGGTTTCAAAATTTTTACCAAACACTCAATATTGGCCAAATGAGCTTTGGACACGCAAAGCACCTTTCAAGGCCATTCCCAAATGCATCTTTAGTGGCATGAGTACATGAATTTCTTAGTTATTGGACATGGTATGATGTCGAAATATTAACGTTCTCAAATTGACTTTGATTTTTTTGAGAGAAAACTTACCTAAAAAGCCTAGCTTGTCACAGATGCATCATCACTTAGACTTGCACAGGTTTTGTCCAAAGCAAAGGACAACATACATGAAGATTGGGGAGATGGAGAACGATGAAGTTCCATAGCAAAGTTGGACTCTCTTACCTTCAATTAAAACCTAAAACGCGATTCTCATGAAGATTATGCAGTTCGTGACCTTGTGGGGTCTTGGTGCTCTTGCAGTTCGTGACCTTGTATGGGGCCCTGGTATTGTGTAACTCATGAGCACGGAGAAGGACTTTTCCCCTACTTTTTGCCTTTATTGTTTTTGACATATCGAAAAAACACACCATTATTTTATGATGGAAATTTTGTTGATTAAAAATTAACCATAAGAGAAAATTTGAAGGAATAAGAAATGAGAATTGGGGCAGAGAGAGATGTGACATGGATGGCAAGGTTGTAAGGACAATTACCAAAAAAATCATAAACTTATTATAATTTTACCAATTCAGTTTTAAACTTTATTTTTTGGCCAGTTAAGTCCTAAACATTTTACAATTATGTCAGTTCAATCATTCTGACTAAAATTGATCGGCCGATGCCGAGTTAAAAAAAAAATATTTTTATTTTTTTGAATTATTTTATTATTTTTTATCCTTTTGTTTCTTTCTCTTTTTTTCTCCTCCCTCCTTCCTTTGGCTTCAGTGACCGACCAAAGGGGAGGGGTGGTAGGTTGTCAGACCAAGGCGGTCAAGCAAGCTCGCCTCACCATCACGCCATCACTGGGTGAGGACTCACCTCGCCATCGCTAAATGAGGGTGAGCTCCCCCAACCACTAGCAAGGGGGCCTTCACCGTCACTAGGTCTGGCGAAGTGAGCCCCTACCGAATCTAGGGAGGACTCACCTCGCCATCACTAGGGTGAGGGGGGCCTTGTTGTCATTAGGTCTAGTGAGGCGAGCCCTCGCCATTTTCAGCAGGCGCTTGTCTCGCCAATGGTTAGTCGAGCTTGCCCTCACCCAACAACGGCGAGGTGAGCTCGCTTAGCCACCTTAGTCCGGCGACCAGCCGACCCTCCCCTCTGGCCGGTCGTTGGAGCCAAAGGAAGAAGGAGGGAGGAGGAAAACAAAAAGAGAAAAAATTTTAAAAAAATTGTGGCCGGCGCTGGCCCATCAGTTTTGGTCGGAATGACTAAATTAGCACAATTGTAAAATGTTTAAGACTCAATTGGACAAAAAAATAAATTTAGAACTGAATTGGTATAATCACAATAGGTTTAGAACTTTTTTTGATAATTTTTCCCAAAGGTTATAGATACAGCAAACAATGAAGATTCGAAGGATCAGATTCCTATGCTAAAGTCCAAAAAGCCCTCTCACCCCAAGATGGGTAAGCACATAACAGCCAAAAAGCTTATGTTGCTTTCAGTGGGGAGTGATATGGCTTGTCTATTAGCAACAGCGGATCAAAGGAATGGTCTCAATAGAATCAATCAATCCCAAAAATAAACGTGTGGTAATAAGCCACTGAGGATAGCTTGCTCAAGTGGAATATGCAGATCTCACCTACTTGTTTCTCTATAACTCAGTTATTGAAGACAGGAATCATTATCTTTTTATGACTGTCCTATGTCTTCTCGGGTCAAATAGCTGTGTCGCGTCTTCATCCGATTTTGAGAGGTCCTGGTGACTGGGACAGTGAGATCACCTGGACCATCAAGTCTTATAAAGGGAAATCTCTTCCTCAGCTTTTATTCAAACTTTCTTGGGCCGATTTCCTCTACCTGGAATCCTAATTTGTTGTTTAAGTGACTCTTCGCATGTTGTTAGTATTGATGTGATGCTTTCGAGTATAAAAAGGCTGCGCAGGGTCGTTTACTTGAATGCTCTGCTATAGAAAGTAAACTTTCCCTTGAAATGTATAATTCTCTGGGCAGGAATTGGTGGTGTTGTGCAGCTCATGACCTTGTATGGGGTCTTGGTGTTGTGTAACTCATGAGTCATGACCAAGTAGCAGGATTGCTACATGAACAGTGAAGCCCACCATCCGTTTTAGAGGTAATGAAAAGAGAATAGAATTTGCCAGATCAAATGTGGAGTCCCAAATCATTATTTGCTTGAAAAGATTCCTGTGCCTAGGTTCACAAAGCTCTCTCATACATTTCCTGGATATCAAGGATCATTTCCATAACTTAGCCCCGACGTACAAGTACATAATTGCCTCTTAATTGTTGTACTTGTTAAAGAAAAAGAACTCTGCCGATGAACATGAAGCTGACACAGCCAAAACATTTTTGTCGCTTTCAGTGGAGTAAGTGACAGGGTTTGTCTATTAGCAAACGAATCAAAGGGAATAATCTCAATCGAATCAATCAAACCCAAAAGCGACTATGTTGTGTTTATCTAAGGCAGGTTACATTTGTTTGGTATAAATTAAGAAGTGTGAGCAAGTTTTCAAGAAACCCCAAGCAAGTACGATTTTGATTGAAGGAGAGTGCACCGATGGAAGTGTGGCTCGGTTGGATTCTGGGGCTCATTCCAGTTCTAGGTTGGTTGTTATGGTGGTGGAATGAGATTTGGTATGCATTGCCGGTTGAGCGAAGATGTTCTGTTGCCGGTGTGAAGTTGCCACCAGGAAACATGGGGTTTCCCCTCTTCGGAGAACTCTTCACCTTCCTCTGGTACTTCAAGATTCTTCGCTGCCCGGACGAGTTCATAAATGCTAAAAGACGGAAGTAAGATTGCCATTTGCCATTGAATTTTAGGCTGAAAACTGGTTACATGAACTTATGTAGCATTGTGTTTAAAATAATAAGAAACATGAAACCGAGAGATAGAGTAGTGCTTGTCTCCAGTTACTACTAATGTCTCTGTACATGTTTTAGGTACGGTGATGGAGTAGGAATGTACAAGACTTACCTCTTCGGATCGCCTTGCATCATAACATGCTTCCCATCAGTGAACAAGTTTGTTTTCCGAGCCGATGATGCATTCATCCTGGAATGGCCGAATGCTGAGCTTATGGGTGCCACCTCTCTAGTGATGGTTAACGGAAAGGCACATGCCAGGCTCAGGAGCTTTGTCTTGAATGCCATTAACCGACCTGATGCTCTTCGCCAAATAGCTGCTTTGGTACAGCCTCGTTTGGTCAGTGCCCTTGAGATGTGGGCCCAAAAAGGCAGAATCGTCGCTTACCATGAAACTAAGAAGGTGTAGTCAATGCTCAACATCACGAGTTCCTCGTTCACATGATTAAATTTTGCCCTTCAGATCGTCCTCAAGGTTTTATGCGGGGTTATTAAATCTTGTATTTCTTGTTTGATTGCAGGTTGCCTTTGAGAACATTGGGAAACTGTTTGTGAGCTTTGAACCAGGGCCGCAATTGCATAAGGTGGAGCAGTTACTTCATGATATGGTTAAAGGGATGAGAGCTCAGCCGCTCAATTTCCCTGGAACTGCGTATCACCACGCTCGGCAGGTTGAATCGAATTGGAACATTTAATCTTTTTTCTAATCTAATAAGTCAGCGAATGATGACAACTTGGGTTCTCATTAGCTGGCACAATTACTCTTGCTCTGCGTGCGAGTTTGAAGTTATATTCTTATCCAACAAGTTAAATACAACACTGAAGAGAGTGCAAAATTATCGTTGTGGGGTTAAATTGTCCTAGTTTTTAGCCAAGCTGCCCATTTAAAACCCCAAATGATCTGAAATATTTGCCCAATCCGATATTGCAGTGCCGGAAGAAGGTCGAGGCGATTTTTAGAGTAGAGATAGAGAAGAGAAAAATCTTTTTTCTAATCTAATAAGCCGAAGCAACTTGAAGAAACTATTACCGATCTTTTGGACGGGATAAAACAAATCAAAGATGAGGAAGGCAACAAACTATCTGACCAAGAAGTGCTAGACAACATCATTGCCCTTGTGGTCGGCGGTTATGAGTCCACTACACTTGCATCGATGTGGGCTATTTACTATCTTGCTAAGTATCCCAATGTTCTGAAGAAACTCCGGGTACCGACTTCGTCCATTTTTGTAAAGCTTAGTTATCAGAATCTTATCCACTGTTTCATTGCAACTTGTGAATCTTGAATTGAATGGCAGGAAGAGAACATGACCATCAGCCAGAACAAGAAGGGTGAGTTCATCACAAGTGAAGACATCTCGAGCATGAAATATACTAACCAGGTAAAATGATAGGAGAATTTCAGAGTTTGAGCGGCATTTGACCGCAAATTTTTGAAGCTTACAATTAGTGACACACAGGTGGTGGAGGAGACAATAAGAATGGCCAACATTGCAGCTTTTATATTCAGATTAGCCACTAAGGACGTCGATTACAAAGGTTCGAAATTATCCAAGTCTTGTAGATATATATTATTAGCTTATACGTTACAGCCCTAAGGATTTCGATTACAAAGGTTCGAAATTATCCAAGTCTTGCAGATATATTATTAGCTTATGCATTACAGCCCGCAGCTCTACCACTGCATAGATCTTGTTGTTGTTTTATCAAGACTGCCTTTTTATAACACAGATTTTCTCTGCAACTAGTGCATAACTTTGTACCGACTTAGATACATTATTTTAACAAGAACTTTTGTGACTAGCAATACATAATTTGGTGCTGACTGCTGAGTCCATTTCACAGCAATTGAAGATAGAATTTTGCAGTAATGATCTCCGAAAACTTGTGCAGGTTATAGGATACCCAAAGGATGGAAAGTGATTCTGTGGCTCCGATACCTCCACACGAATCCAGAAAACTTTTATGACCCCATGTGCTTTAATCCTGATAGGTGGAATGTAAGGCTCGATATCAATTATGTTCATGGTCAAAGCATTCACTTTCCTTTTTCCTTCTTTTCTCTCTTTCGGCAAACCTGTGTAATACTCAGTCGTGTTCTTCAGGAATCTGTGAAGTCAGGTGCATACCAAGTGTTTGGCGGAGGATCAAGAATCTGCGCAGGAAACATGCTAGCGAGGATTCAACTGGCGATTTTGCTTCATCATTTATCTGTAGGATACAAGTAAGAGGAATAATGAAGCTTTTACAGACTGAATTTAGGAGAAATTCCAATTCATTGAACATAAAATTTACAACAATGTTTGGCAATTGAATTATCAGGTGGGAATTGCTCAACTCAGATGCTGGTTTCGTCTTTCTTCCGCACCCTGCACCAGCTGATAGAGTCGAAGTTAGTTTCAGCAAGCTATGAGGACTGATCCTGACTACAACTCAAAACTGCGCTAGGCTTGAATAATTGAGTCATGTTGTTCCCATCATTTGTATGCTTTTATCTTATTTTGTTTCAACCAAAGTATTGTGGAAAGAAATAATTTGAAAGTCCAACTTCCACTTCGAAGAGCTATAATTTCGTGATGTGTGACCTAACCGTAACACAATACACTTTTTTCATGACTCAAATTTAAGTTGGGAAAATGCACGGAGCTCGACTCCCTTAAGTCCTCAATGTTTTGTCTAATCATATATTCACCAGTAATAGAAATTGTGATTAAGTAGATACACCTTACAACATTACGGTTGGAGTGAAAAAGGACAGGAGCAACGCAACAAAAGCCTCCGAAACGAATATGCTTGTCAACCGCTGATCACAAAAGACCAGCCAAAACAACTACATGGGAGTGCGGCAATCCGGGATTCTCTTGCATCATTCGATCCACATATAGAGAACCAAGAACCCTAATTGATGGAAATTTAGGATAAATTAAGTAATTCAACAAATGGGCGGTGCCATAGCTACTCTTGCTAAGCACCTGAAGAGTCATTCGAACTTTGAACAAGTCAAGATAATATTATTATTTTTTTATTGATCTCTCGGAAGTTAGAGCTTTATATTTAAATGCAGATGGGTTCGCTTGTCTTAGATTTTCGGTGTATGCCAAGCAAACTCAACGAGAATGATTAACTTCATATTTGAGTGCTTCCAGTTAGAGAACTATGGCTGATCACTCATCTCCAGAGAGAAACCTCTAGGGCAATGTCGCCATCATCGCCAGCGGAGCGAGCGGCATTGGCGAGGAGATGGCCCGCCAATTCGCTCATCACGAGGCCTACGTTGTGATCGCTGATGTCCAGGATGAGAAGGGAAAAAGCCTAGTATCAGCCCCAAGCGTTGCATGTACATCCGTTGCGACATCACGGACGACGAGCAGGTCAAGTCCCTAGTAGAGTCCACGGTCTGATCCCGAGGGCACTAGGACAAATGTTCGGCAACGCTGGTGTGATGAGCTCGTCAAAGCAAGACACCCTCGATTTCGACATGAAGGACTACGAACGCCTCTTCATAGTCAACGTTGGGGTGTGGCGGCAAGCCTGAAGCACGCGGCCTAGGCCATGGTGGCCAGTGGTGGCAGGAGCATAATTTGCACGGCAAGCATCATGGCCAGCATGGGTGTGGACCGCTACATCGACTACTGCATGTCAAAGCATGCGATGCTGCTATTGGAGCGGTCAGCGAGCAAGCAGCTCGGTGTGAGCAGTGTGCGAGTGAATCATGTGTCCCCAAGCGCAGTTAGGAGCTACTGCTATGGGGGGTGTTCGGGATGGGGAAGGATGCAGTGGAGGCAATGTTCGCGAGCCGTCCTCATGCATGAGAGGAGTGCTGATGGCGAGGCATGCGGTGGACGCCAGGATCTTTTTCTCCTCCAATGAATCCCCCAGTTCATCACCGGCCATAACTCAGTGGTCGATGGTGACCGACGTTAGAGCGAAGCATGATCCATGCAGGCGCTTTAAACACTTTCAAAAAAGAATCAAATCAAGATCGGGTTTCTTTTCGATAGAAATCGACAATCCACGCGCATTTGGATGTGGCACCCCGTCAAACTCAAATTGTTTGATGTACAATAAATGATTTGGATCATACAGCCTCTGCTTGTGATCGGTGAAGTCATATGCCTCAAGTTTATGATGGGCCGAACAATAGTTTCATTAAGTGTGTTCGTGGAGCTTCCCTCCTTGAATGTGGAGGACGACTGATTCTTCCTTCCTTCTTTCTTTTGTGTCCAACCTTAAGTTCTTTGTATATTACGAAGAAATGAACCTTAAAGCAGGGGAAAGTACGTGCGGATCCTACTATCAATAATCGAGTCATTTTCCGATCCTCCATACGCTGGATCCAGTTTGTCGCATGGAAATCAGATATCCCATCGAAAAAAAGTACATTAGAGCTTAATATCGCAATTAGTAATTGTCTATACAGGAATAAAACCAACCGCTCTATATTGGGATTCGTAGTCTGTATTTTCTATCAGAAACTATGGTCTGCACAGTAGTTGAGACTGGCAATACTGCATATTGGATGCCAATATGCTACGGACGATTAATTTCCCCATTCTTTTGGCAACTGAGGTGTTGAGTCTGAGCACACACAACCGAAACTTCTATAATTGGCCAAATCAATCGCAACTCAGCCAAACTGGATTTCACAGGGAAAATAATAGAACGCATATGTTAATTTTATCCACAACACCATTCATAGTAATAAGTCTATTTAACGAAACTCGAGAACATGAAATTATTTGGTCTCTCTTACGCTAAAAAACTACAACTTAAAGATGAGACTTGGGCATCTTCACTCATTTCTCTGCTTATCTTTTTGCATACATAAATGAAGGCAAAAGTACACCCCAAGTGTCAAAACTTGACACGGATGGACACTTAAGCATAAAACTTTGAAAATGTACACTTAAGTGTCAAAATCGGAGTAAAATATATCACTTAAGTGCCACTCCGGCCAAAATTCGACCAAATTGTTGATGTGACAATTTTTCGGCAAGGTGAGCGCAAAACGGCATCGTTTTACACGGTGACGTGATAAGAAAATGCAAAAATGACATTGTTTTGTCTTTGATGTATAAATAATTAATATAAAAGTAATTTAATTAAATTTAAAAATGAATTTATTTAAAATATTCTAAAATTTAAAAAAAAAACTTAATTAAAAAAAGGTGCGGCGAAGGAAGGGGGTTGAGGGCTGAGGGCTAAGCCCTCACCACCGCCGCCGGGAAGGGCTGGCAATGGGGGGGCGAGGGGAGGGTTGACCAAGGTCACTGGTCCCTAGTCGACCGGCGACGAGGGCCACGACCCTCACCCCAGATCTAGGTGAGGCTCACGGGCCCTTGCTGCCTCCCCGCAATTGGGGGAAGGGCCGGCAACGATGGGAGGAGCATTGGCCAAGGTCGTCGGCTGACCGATGGTAAGGGCCTACGAGCCCTTGCCGCTAGTCCACCAGGGGCCGCAGGCCCTCACCGCGATCGGCCAAGGGCCAGTGGCCCTAACTGACCCTCTCCCCTCCATTGCCAGCCCTTCCTAGCTATAATGGGGAGGTAGCAAGGAGGTAGCCCAAATCTGGGGCGAGGGTCGCGGCCCTCGCGAGGGCTCACGGCCCTCGCCGTCGATCGGCCGGGGCCGGCGACCCCGGCCGATCCTCCCCCCTCTGTCGCTAGCCTTTCCCGGCGGCGGCAGGGTGGCGACGGCGGTGTGGGCTCAGCCCTCAGCCGCCTCCCTTCGGCACCCCCCCTTTTTTTAAATTTTTGAATATTTTAAATAAATTTAGTTTTAAATTAAATTTAATTAATTTTTATATTAATTATTTACACATTAAAGACAAAACGACGTCGTTTTTGCATTTTCTTACAATGTCAGTGTACAAAACGACATTGTTTTGCACTCACATCGTCGGAAATTTGTCACATCAGCAATTTGGCTGGATTTTTTCCGAAGTGGCACTTAAGTGATCTATTTTACTATAATTTTGGCACTTAAGTGTACCTTTTCAAAGTTTTGGCAAAGGCTGCGCATGGTAACGTTTCTGTTTCTCCCAATTTTTGTTCTTTTGTTTCTCGAAACAAAAAAAGAATAGAAATATGTTTGGTAACGCCAATCTGTTTCTATTCCGGGGAATATAAAGTTAGCCCAGGAATAGATTTGGAGCAGAAACGAGAAAAAAAAATTACTTCTATTCCTAGGAACAATTTCTAGAAATAAGTCAAATTTTTTTTTTTTTTTTTATTCTTCTCTCTTGCCGCGGCCACCTTCAACCGCCCGGAGACACTGCCACCGCTGCTCGCTGCCGCCAGCCACCACTGCTGCCGATCGCTGGTTGCCACCGCCACCGGTCGTCGCGCACCACCACCGGTCACCGGTTGCCACCCGCTGCCGCCAGTTGCCGCCTATCACCGCCACCGATCTCCGGCCGCTGCCGCCTCCCACCGTCGCCACCACCGCATGACTATCGGCAGCCAACCGTCACCGCCAATCACCCCGCATAGCCCGTCGGCCGCCGACGACTGCCTGCCACCGGCGATTCGCGGGCGGCAATCCATGAACAAGAATAAAAAACTAATAAATACAAAAAAGAAACAGTTGCATTACCAAACGCATTTCTATTCTTTTTCTATTCCAAGAATAGAAATTTTGTATAGTTATCAAACGGGTTTTTTTATTCAGAAATTGTTCCTCAGAATAGAAATAGAAAACTATTTCCCAAAAAAAAAAAAAAAAAAAAAAAAAAAAAAACTCTTCCCTAACCAAGAAGCGTTGTCATGCACGCCCTAAGTATCCCTCTGTGTCAAGTTTTGGCACTCCAACTCCGAGTGCTTGTACCTCCATAAATGAATGGTTGGAAGACAGAAGCAATAGCATGATAGGAAAAGGAAGTGATTTGAAAATTAGTTTCTATTTTGATGTATACAGTGGGATATAGTTGAAGAAGAAAAAACACCTTAGAGACCCTTGCTCAGCAAGAATATGAGACCAAATCCGAGTAGTGGAGTTTATGTAGCAAGTATAGAAATGACTATACCGGTGCTAAATGGTCTTGGGCATTTCTCATCTTAAAAGTTAACTTAAAAGGTGAGATTTTCTTCTATACCTATAAACTGACTATTAGCCCATTCCACAACCGATGTCAAATAACCCAAACAAAAACTTAGATAGTTATTAGAATCCATGGACGTAAGATGCCGTCGAGGCACTTCAATCACGTTCTCAATGTGAGATAAATTTTTGCATTATGAAAACTTATTAACCAATCTATAGGATGTCCTTCGAACGAGAGTCCCAAAGCTTTTCATTGCAAAAAGATTCCTGTGCTAAACAGTAAACTACAAAAGCTCTCTCAAGTTCTCAATTTCCCCTAGATAATGGACGATGATATGCAACACTCCCTGCCTATGATCAATTAACTGCAACTTAATAGTTGGGGAAAAAAACGGAACAGTTGCTTTCAGCGGACAACCAATCCGAGTTATATCATCAATAGAATAGAATCCATCCCGAAAGCAATGTGAGACGAGTGTTAACTCGAATAAGAATTGCTAATAATCTAGAAAGAGTTAGTCGGTACAGATTGATGTACAGTGTACCAATAGGAGTGTGGTTAGATTCGATTCTGGCGCTTGTTCCACTTCTCAGCGGGTGGTTGTGGCGGTGGAATGAAATTCGGCATGCATTACCAATCGAACAAAAATGTTCTTACGATGGATTGAAGATTACACATGGAATAACCTTTCTTCGGTGAAATGTTCACCTTTCTTTGGTACTTCAAGATTCTTCGCCACCCTGACAAGTCTATAAACATGAAAAGATAGAAGTAATAATCTTTATTTATTTGTAAAAGTATTTGGTTAGAGTGGTTTTTTCCTTAAGTTTATTCTTGCCTGTCTAATATAATCTCACTTCAATCTGCATTCGGAACAAGTTTCAGGGAGTCTAGCAACCTACCCTCAGGGGGAGGGAACAGGTTTAGGGGTATTACCTAAAGGACGGGCCTAAGGCCCATGATTAGGCGTGAGCTCTCCCAAGCCCATACCCCGCGTGACATTTGGATATTTCCTATGAATTTTGCGCAAAAGGAGTCGCCACTAGCCTATTTGGGTCGGCTAGAAACAAAGTGAAGCATGAAAGTATACCTCACTTCCTATACAACTAGAGAATCTAAGGTCGGGGACTTGATTACATTAATTAGTCAATTAATGCCCTTTTGGTACCTAATCTTGTTCATTTTAACAAAATGATTTTTTGTCAGGCAGTTTGAATTGATTTTACTCATCCACAAACATATTAAAGTGATCATACGGCTGTAATCTAAACACATATTATTAAACATACCATATGACTACACACATACCATTAAACATAACAAGACATACAATCTAAACATGTGATGTACTCAAAATAAATGCATAATTACACTTAAAACGACAACACCTAGCAATTCCTAACCAAACTCTATCATTTTTTTTAATTTTCGAAATTTTTTAATTTTTTTAATTTTTTTAGTTTAATTCTTTTAATTTTTTTAGTTTAATTTTTTTAATTAATTAATTTTTTAACTTTTTTAATCATTAATTTAATTTTTTAAAGTTTTAATTTTTTTGAATTTTCTCAAAAAATTAAATTTTCAATTTTTTTAAATTTTCGATTTTTTAAAGAATTTCCGATTTTTTTATTTTTATTTTTTTAAAAAAAATTAACTTTTTTTTTTTAATTTTCGAAAATTTTTTTATAATAAATTTTTGGGATCGAACCGGGCTGGATCCGATCTAATCCGACCCGATTCGGCCCGATCAGCAAAGTTGGGTCCGATCGGAGACCGAACCCAAGTTAGGTCTGGCTTGGAGACAAGCTAATTGGTTCACTTGGAAAAGAGCAAGGCCCAATCGAGCCTTCAATTAAATTCGAATCAGGCCCAACCTAGTCTAATTTTTTTTGTTTTAAAACGAAGCCCACAAACCCTATGCACTAAAATGGCCCAAAACGAAGCCCATTCCTCTATTCCTATTTTTTAATCTTTTTGTGCTTTTGTTTTGTTTTTTGTTTTTTTTTACCCCCTTTTCAATCGTCTTCTTTGGGGCCTCCCCTCCCGCAGCCGCGACACGCCGAAGCTTCTGCAACTCCTTTGCCGGTCCGACGCCGACAACACCGCGAGTTCTGACCACCCTAAGGAAGTCGTTGAACCACTGCCGCTCATCGGTCGTCCCCCTCGACCGGCGCCGATTACCTATTCCGGCAACCCCTAATCTATTTCCGATGAAACGAGTCCTCGATCCAACTACATGCCAATATCTCGCGCAAACCATCCAAAAACACAACAAATCAGGGCAAAGCAACAAGGATTTAGCAAGCATGGGGGAAAAATGAATGGTTCTGGTGTTAAAATGCGAGCTACTCCTCGGTTTTCTTTGAGAAATTTTGTCAAACACATGGTTTGCACTACCGAACTCGAAGGATTTCGGCTCAATCGAACACCAAACACGCTTTAGGGGTCTCAAGATATAATGTAGAAGGACAGGGGAGCAAAGAGCAAAGGTGACGTGGATCGGAGCTCACGAGAACCGATCGACCATGAGCTCCGGCCCAGCGTTCTCCGAAAACGAGACTGCGGGGTTCGGGAGACCTACCTCGTCCGGTGATGGGCTACGACAGACAACGGCCGACGAACGAACTTCTGGTGATGACGAGCTGCTCCCTCGAGCTTCTTGCCTCTGATTCAGCCTCTCTTTCCCTCCGTGTTCCTCTCTCGCTCGCTCTCAGCCTTGTATTTTTTTTTTTTTTTTTTTTGGTTTGGATCCCCCTCTGTGTCGATTCTCTCCCGGTTTTATGCTCGGCCAGCAAGCGCGCATGGCCTCTGCAACTGCCAGCTTGCTAGCCGAACTGCACGCCCGACCCATGGATCACGCCGCTCGCCTGCCACCGATCCCCTTGCTCCCTCTGTCGCTGATCTGCTTCTGGTTTTTTCTTTGCAGCTCTTGCAGCAAAGACCAGTTGGGGGAGACGACCAGTTCACGTGCGGGTTGGGTTGAAGGAGGAAGTGGACTAGGCTAGGCCCAGTGTAGAGAAAAAAGAAAAGGAAAGGGGCGGGTCGGGCCAAGGCTGGATTCAGCCCGACCCGACTGATTTTTTTTAATTAAATAAAAAAATCTTTTGTGATTAATTCCTAACATTTAACGCTACTTTAAATTAATTAACTTAGGTGAAATTTAGGTGTCAACAACTACCCATCTTTGAGTATAGCCTCGAAGAGGTTGTGATTCAAAAACAGAAGAAACCTAAATTATTTTGGCGATAGAGAGACCTAAGTGCATATGCATGTATCAGGTCGATGGAAAGGACTCCTAACTATGAAAGCGCATCTTGTCAATAAGAGGAAGAAAGACTTCGGGCTATAGAAGCCCATTGGGTCATGAGAGGGACTCCGGGCTACGGAAAGTCCATTAGGTCATAAGAAGGGGATTGAAGGACTCCGGGCTATGGAAAGCCCACCGGGTCATAAGAAGAAGGTTAAAGGACTCCGAGTTACGGAAAGCCTACCGGGTCATGAGAAGGGGATTGAAGGACTCCGGGTTACGAAAAGCCCGCCGGGTCATAAGAATGGGGTTAAAGGACTTCGGTACAAAAAGCCCGCCGGGTTATAAGAATGGGGTTAAAGGACTCTGGGTACGGAAAGCCCACCGGGTCATAAGAAGGGGATTGAAAGACTCCGGCTAAGGAAAGCTCACCGGGTCATAAGAAGGGGGTTGAAGGACTCCAAGCTACGGAAAGCCCACCGGGTCATAAGAAGGGGGTTGAAGGACTCCGGGCTACAAAAAGCCCACTAGGTCATAAGAACGAGATTGAAGGACTCCAGGCTACGGAAAGCCCACCGAGTCATAAGAAGGGGATTGAAGAACTCCGGGTTACGGAAAACCCACCAGGTCATAAGAATAGGGAGAAGGAAGACTCCGAGCTACAGAAACCCACCGGGTCATAAGAAAATGACATGGTTTATGGTTGACCATGAACCTTTGGAGATGGGATGGTTTAAGGTTGACTATGAACCTTTAGAGATGGCATGGTTTAAGGCTGATCATGAACCATTGATTTTTAGGGAGGCACCCGCTAACCCCTTTAAAAATCGCATGGCTTCACTAAGGAATCCTATCAAACTCAACTTGAGTGAATGTCATTAGAGACGTCATCAAGAGACGTATTGGCAATATTGTAGCATTAATTGAACAAGCTAATCAAGCTAAGTCTGACTATTTTGGAAAAAACATTTGATTTCAATCAGCATCATGTGGCGCAAAATTGTCATATTGCTTGTGGATATATCATTAATCATCAAATTCTCTAAGAGTCAAGTTTTTATCAAGACGATCACGACTCGTGAACAAGGCTCATTAAGCATGCCAAACTACAGCTTCTTAGTCAGAAATGGCTGCTCACGCACTTTTGATAAAATGGCTGCTTGATCCCATCCATTCATGTGGGAGATAACTGGTTGTTGAGGGTATCTCACATAACCCAGATCAAAGGCTTTCAGAAACATTCACGATGAGCACAATATGATCGATCAAAAAGGTTTTTTGAAAAAGCCACAATATAGGCTCGTTTAGGGCTTACACAAAGGAATTATTGCTTTGAGGCTAATAGAGGAACACTTGTTGCTATCTTCGTCGAGTTTACAAGTCGAGAACTTGAAAGACAAGACAAGATAGGATTACTTCCACTTCTTCAAGCAATAGCTTCTTTGTGGCATTCTCATTTTCACTCGAACCATCCCAATCAGAAGAGACTTCGGAAAATGTTGTAATGTTGGCTCGGGAAAGGCTTGAAAGGCTTAAAATTCTCAAGGGGCTTTTTAAGAGTCAGTGATCATCATAGCATCATGACCGTGTCATTCAATCTTTCGAAGTCACTTGGCTTTTGAAACAAAGCGCATCTTGAAAGTCCCTTGATTAACCATTTCTGTATGGAGGTTTGCTCTTCTCTAATTTCCTTTGCACTTGCAATGATTTTTTTACTCAGGCACTTGGACTTTGATAATTTTTTTCGCATAAGATGCAGCCTTTGGCTTTCTCTTTTTTTTTTTTTTTGGACGGGCATTGACCTTGCTTTTACTAGGCACACTGCTCTTTCATGCCCCTTAGTTTGTCGAACTTTTTTTTCTCTTTAAACTTTTATAGCTCTTATGACTTTCGAGATACTTTTCACATTTTCTCGTGACTGTCAATTGTATTTGGTCAATTCTTATGCCTTGCCCCAGTGAAGGGAGATGATCATCGCTCGAGGTTCAGAAATGAATAATCAAGCCCAAATTTTTAAAAACAATGGATATCAGTGTTTGGGTAGAGAAGGAAATGCTCTTCTTCACCTTGGGATGAGTTAAGCTCTAATGAGAATTCCTCTGAAGCTATCACCAGAAGATTGATGCAAGTGAAAGTAATAGAATCTTTCTCAATTTTTCGTTCTACAACATGATCATAACCTCCTATGCTGCCCCAATGTAAGGTTGTTCTTGACAATGGTACTTTGAAATATCATCTTTTTTTTTTTTTGCCCAGAGTGATAATAGGAGATTAGTGCAATGCTTGGGATTGATGAAGGGAACGCCTTTATCATTTCGATCTTTGTGCTCAATGCGAATGAATCATTCGTCCTAAGAGAAGGTCGATTTTCGCTCAACTCTCAAAAGTGTCTGGAGGATGTGTCTAGCAATGGGCTTGCCTTTCTTCATCCTAAGTACTTCTTGTTTGGCATGGTTAACCTTTCACTCTTTTGCCCGAATAAAGTCATTTTTACAAGCCATTTTTCTTGAGGGTCGCAGACGTGAAGCGTGCATAGTGACATCAAAGAATAGGTCATGCAAATCATGTCATGCATTTTTGTTTTTGTCCTTATTCTTTTGTTTGTTTGTTTTGTTTTGTTTTGCCCTCTTTTTTATCGTCTCGACTTACCTCTCAAAAGAGACATTCAACCTATTGTGCAAAGACTTGATGGATTCTTGAGTCAGTTCTTTCCCCTGCCATTTCCTCGTTAGACGGTAGGGTGCCTGAAACACAAATAAATATGCGTGTATGCAACATATGCATGATATCTACAATGTTATGCATGATGCTATGCGACTTGAATTGTGCATGAAGTGGCTCCTCGGCCTTGATTTCATTCATGGAAAATACTTTTTGACTGCATCAGCGTTTACAAGTCTAGGCAATTCACTGCCATCCATTTCAACTAAAATCATGGCACCACCAAGAAGAATCTTTTTAATGACATACGGTCCTTCATAATTCGGGGTGAATTTGCCACGAGGATCTGGTATGATCGGAAGCACCTTCCTCAACACTAGGTCGTTGACTTCAAAGTGTCTGGGATGCACCTTTCGGTTGAAGGCTTTTGCTACTCGTCTCTAATAGCACTAACCATGACACATAGCTTGCAATCTCTTCTCATCGATCATGTTTAACTGCTCATGCCTCTATTGCATCCACTCAGTCTCATCAAGCGTAGATTGAGAAAGGACCCTTAAAGAAGGGACTTCAACTTCAACAAGCAAGACTGCCTCCATCCTGTACACGAGTGAGAAAGGAGTTGCCCCTGTGGAGGTGCGGATAAAAGTTCGGTATGCCATTAGTGCGTAAGGGAGCCTATCATGTCAATCACAATAATTTTCAGCGGTCTTTGATAAGATTTTCTTTATGTTCTTGTTCGCCGCCTCCACTGCTCCATTCATCTAAGGACGGTACAGTGACGAGTTCAAATGCTTAATTCGAAACTCACTGAGCAAATCATCCACGACTTTGTTGTTCAAATTAGTGCCGTTGTCGGTAATGATTGCCTCCGGCACCCCATAACGAGCGATAATGTCACGACAAATGAACTTTGCCACACTCTTGGCAGTAACATTAACATACGAGTTGGCCTCGATCCACTTGGTAAAATAGTCTATCGCCACCAAGATAAATCGATGCCCATTTGAAGCTTTAGGGTTAATGGGCCCGATCACGTCAATTCCCCACATTGAAAAGGGCCAGGGTTGAGACACTTGGTGAAGTTCAATTGGAGGGGCATTTATCTTGTCTCCATAAATTTGACACTGGTGACACCGTCGTACATGCTGAATGCAGTCAGACTCCATAGTCAACCAATAATAACCGAGCCGCATGATCTTTCTTACCAAGAAGTGTCCATTCATATGAGGGCCACACTCCCCTTCATGTATTTCTTTCATCAACCGATCGACTTCTTTAGCATCGACACACCTTAGCAATGTCAAGTCGAAAGACCTTTTGTAGAGAACATCTCCACTAGTGAAGAATTTTGATGCTAGGTTTATCAAATGCTTTCTGTTTGCTGCTTCACTTCCTTTGGGGAATTCACCCTTCTGTAGATACTTCAAGATGTCGTGATACCAAGGTTGTCCATCCAGTTCCTCTTCAATCGTCATACAATAAGCCGAGCGCCTAAGGATTTCAATTCTCAAAGGTTCAATGTCCAAGCCTCCAGCTACTTGCAACATCGAAGACAAAGTAGCTAGGGCATCAGCGAACTGATTTTGAGACATTGGTAAGTATTCGAATGATATTTTTTGGAATTCTTTCGTCAACTCCCCCAGGAACTCATGATACATAATCAATTTAGAATCTTGTGTTCACCATTTGCCTTCAGTCTGTAAAATGATAAGGGCTGAATCACCATAAACTTGCAGCTTCCGAATTTTCATATCAACGGCGGCTTAAAGGCCAAGTGTCGCGACCAAAATTTCAAGGTGTGAACTACCTAGGGTTTGGCTAATGGATTGTTAAGCCTAGACTTAACTCGGGCTCTCCCAAACCCATACCAATTCGCGACTTAGGTTCAAGTTCTTAACATGCATATGGATTTTATTTAGGAGTCGCCACTAATCTATTTTCGGTGGGTCGATTAGAAACCCAAGTAAAGTAACGGGAGATTTACTTTACTCCTACGAACTAGAGATTTGGGTACGGGGACTTGGTTACGCTAGATTTCTCTAACGCCCTTTCGGTACCTTTCTCTTTTATTTTGAAAAACAAGTGTTTGGCAGGCAACTTGAATTGATTTTAAATCTATTTCCCTAACATGTGAGGTGATCATACGGGTGCGCATTCCACCAATTTAACACCCAAATAAATAATAAATAAATTGCAAAAACTTATCTCAAAGCAACGAAAGCATCTGCAATGTTAAATTAAAATCCACATCAATAGCCCTAGATATGGTTTCTAATTAACACGCAATTTCTTTTTTCTTTTTTCACTTAATTGATAAAAAAAACATGCAATATGCAATGCAATGTTAACTAAATGATCTAATTCCAATGGCATGTAATTTCTAATTAAATGGGCTTAGCAAAAATACTATATGGCATGCATCTCAATGAATCTAACTCTAATGACGTGCAAATAACCTTTTTTCTTTTTTCCTAAAAGAATGCATTTCATCCTAAATAATAAAACTAATTTAACCTACGACATTTTTTTTTTTGTATTTTTCATGAAATTCGAAATTTGGTGAAATGTGAAAATTACCTAATTAGATTAAGATCCTATTTAATTTATATTAGGAATTAGGTTGAGCCAAATCCTAATTTAAACTAGAAAGATCTATCTAAAAAGATCTATCTAAATAAAATTTAAACATGCAAACAATCTAATATGCAATGACGTGCCAATGATGCCCTAATTCTATATGACATATGAATGATAATTTTTAACATTTTTTTTATTTTATTTCGAAATTAAAATTAACAAATAATTAAACATGCAACCTAAGTTTAAAAACTAGCAACCTAAATTGATTGATTTGATTTTTTGATTTTTTTTATTTTCTTTGAATTCGAAATAAAATTCCTATTCTAAATATGCAAACCCTAAAACAGGAAATAAACCTAATTCTAACCTACATTTTTTTGATTTTTTTTATTTTCTTTGAATTCGAAATAAAATTCATTCTAAATATAAACCCTAAAACAGGAAATAAATAATTCTAACCTACATTTTTTTGATTTTTTCTTTTAAAAACAAGATTAATAGCTCAGTAAAGATTGATATCCAAATTGACAAACTATATCTCGTGCATGAGATCGAGTTGGTCAATTTAAAATAAATCGCAGATCAAATCTCGAGCGGGAGATTGGATTGGCGATTTTTCAAGCGATTGCGATTGCAAGTCGGATTTCAGGCACGAAAATCGGACTGTCAATCCCAAATTTCAAAGCAATTTCATGTCGGAACCTCAATCATACATCAAGGAACAATTCTACTAAAAAAAAGCTATAAAAGAAATAAAAATAATAAATAAATAAAACTACCTAATGTATTTTTCCCTTTTTCTTTTTCTTTCCAAAACAGGGCTTGTGCTCGTGCGGCTGGTCGCTGGCTCCGGTGAGGGGCGGCGGCCCTTGGCCCGGCCGGGTGAGGGCCGCCGACCCTCGCCAGATCTGGGCGAGGGCTGCAACCCTCGCCACCGGTCAACCGGGGTCGCTAGCCCCTGGCCAAGGCCCGGCGACCTCGGCCGACCCTCCCCCTGTCGTCGCCTGCCCTTTCCCAACGGCGGCGGCTGAGGACTAATCCCTCACCGCCCGCCTCCCCCCCCCGCCCCTTTCTTTTTTTTTTTTTTTTAAATTTCTAATTATTAATTTTTAAATATTTCAACTAAATTTAATTTTAAAATTATTAATTTAAATATTTTAACTAAATTTAATTTTAAATTATTAATTTTAAATATTTTAAATAAAATTAATTTAATTAATTATTTTATTTTATTTTATTTGCCACGTCAGCCAAAACAACGCCGTTTTGGCCACATCAGCGTGCAAAACGGCGTCATTTTGAGCTCGGTTCGCCGGAAAAGTGCCACGTCGGCATTTTGGCCGGATTTTGGCTGGATTGGCACTTAAGTGTACATTTCGTAAGTTATGGCACTTAAGTGTCCCTTTGGCCAAAGTTAAGGCACTCCAGGGGTCCGCACGTCGAAGAGTTTCTTTGAAGGACTTCTCCCTAAAAAGAACAAGAAAAAGAAAAGACAGGTCAGAAGCTTAAAATATTTGTCATATTGATATGTATGCATCAGCATGCTTAGCGGTGGAGAACATGAATGCATGAACATGATGAGGCTCCATCTATCTGTAACCTATTCCCTATAATTGTTTCTGAAACTGTTTTCCGTTTCTAAAAGCAAGATAACCGCTAATCTTCTATTTCTATTTGTACATAATGGAAGGCCTATGTTTTACAAGAGAAAGGGAACATTCTTGAAGTCGTGGATCCACATCTCGGCTCAGACTACTCCAAGGAAGAGCCAATGAGAATGCTAAAGCTGGCACTACTGTGCACCAATCTTTCACCAACTCTCAGGCCGTCGATGTCATCTGTGGTGAGCATGCTCGAAGGAAAAAGAGCAATTCAAGCACCAATAATCAAGCGCACCACAACAAATCCAGATCCTAGATTCAGAGCCTTAATGAGGCCAGTTAGTGATAGCCAAACAAATGTCTTGACATCCTCTCAGGACACTCACCATGTGCCAAAAAGCATGTCCATGGAAGGTCCATGGTTTAATTGTTCAGCTTCTTTCACGAGTAAGGATGAGAACTGCAGCCATTCTTCAGAGAACAACCTTTTCCCAGATAGCCAAACAAATGTCTCGACTTTCTCTCAGGACAGTCATCAGGTGTTGGGCAGCATTTCTATAGAAGGTCCATGGATTGATTCTTCAGCTTATTTCACCTGTAAGAATGAGACCTGCAGCCATTCTTCAGAGAGCAACCTTTTCCCAGATATCCAAACAAATGTCTCGACATAATCTCAGGACGCTCACCAGGTGCCGGGCAGCATGTCCATAGAAGGTCCATGGATCGATTCTTCAGCTTATTTCACGAGTAAGGATGAGACGCAGCCACTGTTCATAGGGCAACCTTTTCCCAATTTTTTAGGACTCGGATTTGTCCAGTAATCATTATGTGTCCATCAAATGTCCTCACATGAGAATCGAGCATGTGTCCATCCAAGTCCTCACATGAGAATCGCACATGGTCTGGCTTCATCTCGACTCAATCATATGTCGTGCTTTGAATATTTTGGTACAGAATATGCATCATAAATTCACCCATTTTTGTCCATAAAAATCCAAGATACTCACAAGAATGCTCTGTTGCCTTTATCGTTTTAATTCGATTTGACATGATAGAAGCATCTAAGATCTAGGGTTAAGTTTCCGGAATGTCTAGTTGCTAAGCTCATTGTTCGGAAATTTTAGATATATTAATCTCAGCCATTGTCTATGGTGTGGCACCAACAGAAGTACACTAAATCGGGTTGACTTCTTAAAAAGGCTCACCGGCTGACCTCATGTAATTTTTAACTCATCTTTATCATTTGACTCATTGAAAACTCGAAATTCCTCAATTTTCACATATTTTATGAAGCTCAAGAAGAAGGCTCGAAAATTGTCCCAATCCGCATGGTTTCTTGTAATCAAGAAAGACTTCAATATTAACTCTGAACGTCAATGTTAACTTCCATTCATTTCTTTTCCAAATTTGAAGTGCATAATATAGTCTGTCATAGTACTGGTCTTCCTATCTTTTAGTGCGATACATGTATTATCTGACATTGTGAGCAAACCTATCCACGAGAGAGAGAGAGAGAGTCGAAAAGTGACTTCTCATTGTATGATTACCTTATCCTTTTAACTTGCAAGTGATATTTAACTACTATGATTTCACTTAATAGGAAAGCAATAAATTTCTCTTCTTCTTTTTTCTCTTTTTTGGGAAAAGTGATCTCTCATTGTATGATTATCTTATTCTTCTACCTCGTAAGTGATATATAACTACAAGACATATCATTTCACTTAAAAAAAGAGACGATATTACATGTTTAGAATTTTTAAAAAAATATCAAGTGAGTCTCTCTCGTTATGTCGGCAATAGGACACTTCAATCATTTAATCGCCGAGTATCTAAATGAGGGCCCACGTTTCGCATTTTGTCCGTTAATCTCTCTCCCCCCTCACCTCCCTCTACTCCTATCTGCTCCTCCTCCTCCACCTCCGTGCAGGCAACGTCTCCTTTGATATCGATTGCGGCTCCGCCACCAATTCCTCTGACACCTTCAACACCACTTGGCTGTCCGATCGCTTCTTCACCGGTGGCTCCTCCTCCATCGCAATTTTACCTCTATATAAACATTTAAAGCTCGCCTTCCAAGGCATGTATAATTTTTGTTGCCAGTGAACATTACCTCCTCAAAATGAAGGCTTACATTGTAGGTCCCATTCATCGGACAAAAAGCATAATACGTTAGAGAGATAGGAGAAAGCCGTGCATTCATGTAAAGTTGCGCATTATCCACAGATAGTCCGGATACATTGCTAATTATATATGGATCTGAGTCGACATCGTCATCAGGGAAGTGACCAGTGCTACTGTAGGATCAGTAATATCCACTCAGGGGTGAGCAGCGGTCTAGGGTTGACCCCGGACCGACCTTGGACCGGCCCAACCCGCCGGTCCCGATCCGGTTCCCAAGGGACCGGGTCGGTCCTCGGTCTGAAATTTCGACCAACACTATGCGGGTTGGTCCTCGATCCTAAGAGTTGGGTCGGTCCAACCCCGGACCAACCCTATAATGTATAATTATTTGATATATTCAAACCTAAGTAAAATGTCTATTATATTATATTATATTGAAATGTTCTATTAATAATACTAATAGTAATTTCAATTTAAAACTTTTGTTGAGTATTAATTATGTGTCGTTTGTTTTGTTTTTAGGTGTTTAGAAGTTCAAGTGGATTAACAAGATGTGAAGTTATATATTCATGATTTATATTAAGTATTTTGAACTTTTTATAGTTTAATTGTATTTTACTAATAAATTTCAATTGCACTTTGCTTTTTAATTTGTGTCAAATGGTAGAAGTTTTTGAAGAGTAGAGTAGTATTGCAGTTGCTACGGTGACTTGCTAGTCAAGTGGTGTGAAACTCATTTTTTGGTTGAGTGAACTCTACATGATCAAATGCAGGAAAACGCTTTTGCATATGATGTTATGAATATTAAAGATAGATGATTACAAGAACTTTCTATCTTGTCCCATATCTCGATGAGCGGTTAGCAAGTACGAAATTTCTATTGTGTCATCTTAAATTTGCTAAATATGTATTGGTATTTATAATTTAGTTGCACAATGCTGCATTGTCAATGGATGTGTAATTTGAATTTGTAGGTTTGCTTTTTTAGGGAGTATAAAAAATAAGACGAAAAAATTATCGATCGGTCTCGGGTTGACCCTGGAACCGGACCGAACCCATTGGGTCAGTCCGGTCCTTGGTCCTAGGCTCAATAGGATCAGTTCTCGGTCCTAAAAATTGAGGACCAACACTGTACGGGTTGGTCCTAGGGTTAGGGGGTGGCCCGGACCAACCCGGACCATGCTCAATGAAGGATTTTGAAGCTGAAGGCGGTTCTTTATCCTCGGTGTATTTGATGTCCCCTACTTTTACTTCGCTCCCACTGCAATTTATGAAGAAGGTTATACCGATCTGTATAGAGTAACGAAACGACCACAAACAGAAAAATCAAGCGTTGTTCTTTTTGATAATAGGGAGTAGACTTTCCAGAGACACTAAGTAAACTAGCATTCCCTCATTATAAATCATATGGAAACTCCCAAGTTTACGAGCAAGTTATTATTTCATGGATGCGGCTTTTAAAATATCTAGAGTAATTATGCATTAACCATCAAATATTGACACAATAGCCCAGAGGAGAGTTGACAAGGAGATCAATTTGATGAGAAAATACAGAGAGTATGATGCAATATCAAAATATGATGATAATTTTAGGATATATGGCAGATCAACTTACTTTCTGGACAATGCTGACTTTTCAAACACAAGGCAAGCCCGCCTGTGGCAGGAATAAGATTCTAAGCAAGTCAATAAAGATTTTAATATTACAATCATCATCATTCTGAATGCATACATAGATAAACAATTAAAATGCAGGTCCTTGGAGATCCAAATCTCTTGGTGAAAATTTAATCATAAACATGCGCATTGTCAATGGCCGAGCCTGCAAACAAGTGGTGTAGAGAAAGACAAAATCAACATTCAGTAGAAAAATAGAAATATTGTATGCATGCAAGATAATCAATTAATCATAACCGCACATTTGAGGGGATACCTGACTTAGATTGAAGGAAGTAGCACATACACATGTCGCACTTGACATTCTGAGCCTCCAACAGTGAAGTTGTTGGATGATAGGTCGCTACAAAGAGAAATAGTCAACCGTTTCCAATATATCATCAATTTGAAAAATACATCGAAAGTCATTCCATCAAATGAATATTATGTACAAAAATGCAAACCAGTTGCAAAATATGGACAGGTAAGGCAAGTTGAAAGGTGAAAACATCACAGTGTGATGAAAGTAGTATTTTTTCTGTATTGAAGGTGTCTTATCTTCAATAACTAAAAAGGAGAAAGACTAATTGGAGTCAATGGAGACTTTAGAACTAGTTGGAGTGCATAAATACATTTTTACCCAGTAACAGTACAACAGACGTGATGTATAAGGCAAAGAGACAAAAATGGTACTGTGAGTCCAACGACCACTAAGTCAGATCTTCTTATTAGAAAATATCCAGACCACCATCCTTATTTTTAAACTACCTCATAAGAGCTTCATTCTTATGCCCATAAGATAAGATCAACTTTCTCCCAGGCACACTCTGGAGAGTTTCTCAAATACACAAACTCATAAGCATTATAATCAGCAAGAAATAGCCCAAGTAACTAATCACACTGCGAGGGTGATGCGTTAGACAAACTTTCAAAGAGGATTTATGGGAAGTAAAAATTTCCAAGTGTTACTTTTATCATCCCAAGAGGTTTGAAAAAGATCGAGAGCTGGGAAGACCTTTTTGTATAGGGAAAGTGGGGCTCACTTGGCACTTCCAAGAAAATCTGCTTTATACTCTTTCATGCGTACCACACAATTCCGCTTCTTGTCTTATATACAACATTCCAATTAACAGATCCCAGCAAGGAAAAAAGGTACTCGTGAAATTTCCATTTAACTCCATCAGCTACAAACCATAAAGTTGCAAAATGGGAATGCATAATTGCTTACTACAGTGCAAGATTAGCCAGACAGAGCTAGAAGCAAATTTAGGAGTAAACATGACATTTTTCTTCAGGCAGCAAAGCTTTCACAAATTCTGCTTTCTCCAGGATCCAATCAAGGACTGCACCAGTCAATTGGTTTCCAGTCAGACAGCCAAACATGATTAATTGATTGAGTCAGTTCCATGCGTACTTTATGCACTCAAACTGAAAAACTATAGAGTTATACCCCAAAAACGCACTAGTTAGCAGATTGAAAGAATTTAATTACTAGAGGTGTAGAAAAAAAAATCAGTTACCTCATGATATCAATATAGAGCTTTCAGCTGGAGATGAAAGATAAAGAAAATCAGTGACAGAAAAAATTTGATCCTTGCACAACTTGGAGTGCAAGGGTTACCATAACACTAGTACACAAAGTTGAACATAATGAAGAATACTATCACACTAGCTTATTAACTACTTCCTTGCTAAATGTTCATAAAATAAATAATGAGGGAAGATGTGCCAATATCAAACAGTCAATTATTGGGCAGAAAGACGAAAAGATTGTACCGTTGTTAAACAGTCCAAGGAGCTTAGTACTAAATTTCTCATCATTTTCAAGACTAGGGGCAAGACATCAAGGTCCTATCTGCAGACCTTCTAAATAGCATGTAAGAACTGCACTCACCAAACAATCCAGTGCCATTGTGGTGGAAAGAACCAAATAGAGAGCCTAAGGACTTTGCTGTGTTAATTTCCGATACATCATAAAACAGGCACACAGGACATGCACTAATTACACACACATTTAACTGTCAAATACTTGAGTAACATCGATCCATTTAATCTCTTCCATCATAAACAAGTAACTCTATTGAAACTTGTGATGCATGCTCTTTAAGCAACAGAATATCATCCATCTATGTCTGCTCCAAGACTAGAGTCCCACCAAAATAATTAGTTGACAATAATCATAAATTCAGAACCCAAATCATTGTAAAATTTGGATGGTGAGATAATAAGCATTCAGACACGAGGACTTTAAGGGTTATAAACTGGACATGTTATTGCGGTCTAAGTTCTATTGATAGCTCAACTACTTTACCGTAAGAGTTGCCTATAGCTTGGCCACCGAAACAATTAGAGATTTTAGATTCTTATACAAAATACGAAAAAAAAAAAAAAAAAAAAAAAGCCTAGGTCCAGCATCGAAGCACTTACATAAAATCTACTCCTGCCAGGTTGCCAAAGGAGCTAGGGATTTCGCCACTCAGTTTGTTCAAGCTGAGGTCTCCGCAAAACAATTGAATGGAAAGGAGACAGATATAATTAGAAGATAGTTTAAGCTGACTCCCACTGGACACTCTTTGAATATACGTTGGAGGATTGTACAAACACAGGCTACATCGAATGGTCCAGTTCAGAAGTTTAGACATACAGGTCAACTGCCAGGTGCCTATGCTTTCTACTAGATATACGTTTCCAGAGGCATTCATCGCATAAAATCCTTGTTGACCAACTCGAGGCCCTCGTCCGGTCCACGGTCAAGGCCCACGGACACCTCAACGTCATGCTCTGCAATGCCGGGATGGTATCCGATCAGAATATCCTCGACTTCCAACTCTCCAAGTTCGATCGCCTGATGGCACTCAACGTGCAGGGCGTGGTGGCATGCGTGAAGCACGCAGCGCGGTCGGTGGTCAAGGGGCATGTGAGGGGCAGCATCGTGTGCGCAGGCAGCGTTGGGAGGGACTGCGGCGGGGGGCGGACGAACTACCGCATGTTGAAGCACGCAGTAGTGGGGCTCGTGAGGTAGGCGAGCGTCCAGCGTGGGGCACACGGGATCAGGGCGAACTGCATATCGCCATGCGCAGTGGCGACACAGCTCACGAGCGGCATGGCGTTGAAAGGAAAAGGGGGGCGCTGAAGGTCAGACACGTGACGGAGGCCGTGCTGTTTCTGGCGTCGCATGTGTCGGAGTTCATGACCGGGCATGATTTGGTCGTGGACGGTGGTTACCTTATCCGGCATTAAGCTTTTGATTTCATCACCCTTTCTTTTTGTATTTTTATTTTCTCAATTGATATCGTCTTTGACCAATTTTTAGAATGCGTTTGGTTGGACATTCGGGGAAAATTTTTGAAAAAATTCAAAGAATTTTAAGTTAAAAGGGATTTTCTAGAATGCAAATTGTGTTTATTAAATTGTAATTTGAAAATCAATTTTGAAGTACCTTTGAGTAAAATAGTATTTAGAGAGATAATATTCACAAGGACTTTTGTGATTTTTAAAAGAAAAAATTCGTCAAAAGAAAAAAAAAATTAACCGGTGAGGACAAGTGAGCATCGACAATCAAAATTTGTTACTAGCAACCGACATCTAAGGTTGCAAGACCTTAGGCAGTCCTCGAAGATAATTGACGAGGGCTACTTGGGATCGGGTGAATCTCGAAGACCACTGGTGTGACATCCTGGATTTTAAATTCTGTTTTCAATTGAATAAGTCGGGCATTTTCATCAACTCGCCTCTAGTGTTATTCTCAGAGCCGATCACTCGTAAGATAACTAGACTATCTGGGGAAGTCGTTAAGAGATTTTAATGCAGTAAGACTTGAGGATTCGACTAGGAATTGGCTACTCGACCTTGTTCATCTGCCGAGATCATTACGGCATAGTAAGATCAATTAGAAATTATAGGTAAGTCGGTTCGATTGAGATATGTGATTAAACGTGGGTGATTCCACTAAATTGCAAAATTCTCGTCAATCGGCACTATATTGATTTTTTTTATCGTTTTGGTGCCCTATGTCCGTATTTGAATTCTCGAGATTTTCACGATAATCGAGAGTCGCCAATATGTCGAATGGGTTCATTGTGGCTCGAAGAAAATCGACCACGCATCATTTGCACTAAAAATTTTGAAAGCTACCCAATAGCTTATGTCACGCTAAAATCGCGCCAGATTAAAATTAACCACGAATTTGAATCCGATTTCAAAAATTGAAAGTCCTATCATGTCACAAGTCATTTTAGGAACGCCAACTCATCTTTTGAGGAATTTTTAGAGAGTTCGGGATTTTTACGAAAAATCGTTTCGGATGATTCGAAAAACGAATGGAAATTCGGATTGGCTAATTTGAAGGGACTTTTGGCATCTTGTGTAATAGAATTAGTGAAAGGGAATTTTTATGGGCTTTTTCTTCAACAAATTGGACCTCAATCAGAAAAGTTTGTTCAAAAAATCAGATTCCGAGAAAAATAAATTAGAATTTGGAATTGAAGGAAATGGCCGTTTTTGTTTCCTGAGATTTGTTGTTCGAGAGAATTTTGGTGCAAAAAAGCAAGTGAAGATCAAGTGTTTTAGCATGGAGATTTTTGGGGACCAAATTAGACTAAACAAGAGCAAGTGAGACCAAGATTTGGATTATAGGACTTTCTTTTGAATTTTCCTTTTATTTTTCTTTTTTTTCCCTTGGCCACACGTTTTTCCCCCACTCACTCACACGCTCTCTCTCTCTCTCTCTCTCTCTCTCACTCGCGCGGAACCTTTCCCCCACGCCGACGTCCCCTTTTCCCTCTCTTTGCCGTGTCCAACTTTCCTCCCTCACATCTTGACTTTTTCTTTTTATCCTTATCCCCCTCAACTTCTCTCTCCTCTCTCTATCTCGCCTTCCCCTGCAATTTCCCTGTCTTTTGTTTCGGTTCTGGGGAAGAACCCAGTAGCTTCGCCGACGCCACCAACCCGCCCTTTTCTGGCCGCGGATCCTTCACGCCGGTGACCCCTCCGCTAGATTCTGTTGGCTGATTTCGGCAACCTGTTCCCATCGACCCTCCTTGGCCGCGCCACCAACAACCCGACCAACAAAGTTCAGCTGTGCAACATCAAATCCAACAGCCCCGTGAGCCTTGCAGGCCATTTTTCGGGCCCGATTCGTGCTCGAAAGCCGTACGCTTTGGAGTGGATCGTCCCTCGCCGCGTCTTCGTCATTTCGAACCGAGTGGTTCATTAAACAAGTAAGTTTAACTCACTTATCCTCGCTTAGTATATTAATCACGCTTAAGGATTGATTAGATTAATTAAGCATGATTTAGGTGGATAGATTATATTATATTATATTATATTATATTATATTATATTATATTAGTTAATTTAATTATCTGTCAATGAATGTTAGGTAGTTAGTTAGTGCAATTAGCAAGTAGACACATGCTAGTATTTATTTAACTAACTTTGAAATTTTTCCAAGTCCGTTTCGACGTCCAATTAAGCATTACGGGCCTAAATTGGATTTATTGATATTTATTTAATTTTTTCCGTAATTATTTATTTATTTATTTATTTTTCGAAAATTAGGCTAGGATAGCCGATGGCCGAATTTTATGCTGGTTATTGTGATGCAATTTGTTTATTTATTTGAACTCTAATTTGTGTTGAATTAAATTAATTGTGATTTTAGGATTTTATTCCTAAATTTATTTATTTTCAGTATTTAATTTGAAAATAACATAACGTCAGTTTACAACGCCAAAAATATTTTGATAAATCATATGAAATGGTGGAATTTATGGAAAGGAAATTATTATATTTTGGCTAAGGCCAACCGTGTATCCACATGCAGCTATTTTATCGAGTATGATAAAAAAAGTGAGAAATTGTTGGAGAACGAACATCAGCTTGATGACTTGGTACATCATCTTGGAGAAAGACATATATTAGTTTGGCTCGGTGACTTGGTACATCATCTAGGAGAAAGAACATTATATTGTATTGACTCAGTAATTTAATATGTCATCTTGGAGAATGCACGTGGACTCGATGACTAGGTATGTCATCTTAGAGAATGCATGTGGGCTTGATGACTAGTATGTCATCTTGGAAAATGCATGTGGATTCGGTGACTAGATATGTTATCTTGGAGAATGCATAGTATTGATTAGAATGACCGGGGAATGGTCTGATTGACATGTAATTGACTAAGTCGATTAATCGATAAGTCAATCTAAGTGAATGATTTGATGTGTTGATGTGACTCGATGAGTTTATGAATTGTGTTGAATTGCAGGGAGGAACTGAGACCAATATAAGTCCTCTGATGCCTGTTTGTATTTAAGCAGCTCTTATGGCGTATTTTTATCCTAATCGAGTCTTAGGAGATAGAACTCGCTGAGACATTGTCTCACTGATTATTGTATAACCATTTTCAGATCCTTAGATGGTGTTGGTAAAGGACCAGAAGCCCCAGAGTTTATGAGGTAATGCTCGAAGAATTGACGGTCTTATTTGACTAGTTAATCATAAGACAATTATCTTTTGATGGAAATCAATTCCTTTTTGGGTGCGTTTGGAATTGACTTTGCAAAGGATCTTTGGGCTTCTAAAGATCTTTAGGGTAAATGTTGGGTGTTTGGAACAACTTTGACATTCTAATTAGGCCAAAGTTGGCCTTCTCGAGGCTAAAAGCCCAAGGCAAGTGTGAGGGTGCTTCGGGCTTTCAGCTTTCTCGGCATACAAGAGGTATTGTTCAATTTTTTTTTCCTCCAAAACTACCCTTACTTACTCTCGATTTTTTCGGTTTTGCCCTCGTCATTGTACTGTTCATCTTCTTCTCCATTGAGGTAGGCCGACGTGTTGCTCGAAGCTGTGAGCGGCTGCCGATGGCTTGGCATGGTTGCGGTGGCCCCTGGCGACCGTCGCTTGAGAGTGGTGCGACCGCCGCCCTGTTTGGGTCGCTGCAATCACCAAGGGCCGTCGTGAGGTTTGGGTCGTCGACCCTGCCATGACCTAGATCTAGGGTGGCTAGGTTGTGGGAGGACCTCGCCGCTCCTAGATCTGGGTCGCGGCGGGGTTGAGCGACCTCATTGCCCTCGGATCTGGGTCGACGAGGTCGCAGGAGGTCACGCGACCTCGCCGCAACCCAGATTTGGGGGGTGACGAGGTCCTCCCGCGACCTCGCCCCCCCCCCAAAAATATGGGTCACGGCGGGGTCGCTCGACGTCCGACGGCCCTCACCGGGGGTTGCCCGACCCTGGGTGGCCCTCCCCCGCCAGTGGGCAGCCCTCGCTAGTGGTCTTCAAGGGTCACTCAACCCCAGGCAGCCTTCCCCCGCCGATGGTCTTCAGGGGTCGCTCAACCCCGGGTGGCCCTCCCTAGTTGCCTCCAAGGCTGCCTAAGTCAGATGTCGGCCGCTGATGACAAATTTCGATCGCCGCCGGTCGCCTACCCTTGGTGGTCAATTTTTTATTTTATTTTTCTTTTGATAATTTTTTTTAATATCAAAAGTCCTTTGTAAATATAATTCCTCCAAACACCATTTTACTCAAAGGTACTTCACAATGGACTTTTAAATTGTAATTTAACAAACATAATTTGCATTCTGAAAAGTTCCTTCAACCTAAAGTCATTTGCATTTTCCCAATGGCTTTCCCAAAAATCCAACCAAACGCACCCTTTGCAGACTTCAATGTATAAACATGTGTGTTTATAAAAATGTATTTTGTGAAAAAAAAAAAAAAATCAGCCCTACTTTTCTATCACATCCTGTTGTTATCTAGGGATTTATTAATTGCTTCCGCATGTGTATTAAAATGAATAGGTCAACGATGTGTCCTCAGATGTCGCTTTAAATTGACCAAGGAGGGATGAACGCACGCTCGAGGATTGGGGTGTGACAATTGGTGAGGGCCGCCTCGAGTTGGGCGACCCCCAACGAGGATCGTGCCACCCAAGCGACCCTAGCAAGGGTCGCATGACCTAGGCAACCTCGACAAGGGTGGCTTGGTCGCATGACCCTCGCAACCTCACAAGGGGGTCACACAACCCAAATTTGGGTTGTCGTGACTCGCCAGGGGTTGTGCGACCTCCACAAAGGCCACCTAGTCACGTGACCTTAGGCGACCCTTCACCAAGGTTGCAAGACCCAAATTTGGGTCGTGGTGATACGACTCGCAAGGGGTCATCGCATCTAGCCAATGATGGTCATTGGAGTAGCCACAACCACACCGGCCTCTTTAATCCATCGTTGACTCGTTGAAGCCACTCGCAATCTCACTGGCTAACTCAACAAAGAAGATAAATAATGAATCATGAGGGCAAAAATAGAAAAACAAAAATTGAGTGAGGATAGTTATTTAATAAAATTTTTATACTAAACCCTAGAGTGGGCCTTCTAAGATTACTGAAAGCCCAAGGCAGTTTAGGACCTACCTTAGATTTTCAGCCTTTTAAAGACAAATTTTCCCTCAACGTGGGTTTCAAAAATTTTACCAAACGCGCAATACTGGCCAAATGGGCTTTGGACACACAAAGCGCCTTTCAAGGCCATTCCCAAATGCATCTTTAGTGGCATGAGTACATGAATTTCTTAGTTATTGGACATGGTATGAAGTCGACATATTAACGTTCTCAAATTGACTTTGATTTTTTTGAGAGAAAACTTACCTAAAAAGCCTAGCTTGTCACAAACGCATCATCTCTTAGACTTGCACAGGTTTTGTCCAAAGCAAAGGACAACATACATGAAGATTGCGGAGATGGAGCACGATGAAGTTCCATAGCAAAGTTGGACTTTCTAACCTTCAACTAAAACCTAACACGCGATTCTCATGAAGATTATGCAGTTCGTGACCTTGTGGGGTTTTGGTGCTCTTGCAGTTCGTGACCATGTATGGGGCCTTGGTGTTGTGTAACTCATGAGCACGGAGAAGAATTTTTCCCTACTTTTTGCCTTTATTCTTTTTGACATATCGAAAAAACACACCATTGTTTTATGATGGAAATTTTGTTGATTAAAATTAACCGAAAGAGAAAATTTGAAGGAATAAGAAACAAGAATTGGGACAGAGAGATGTGACATGGAAAATTATCAAAAAAGTCTTAAACTTATTGTAATTTCACCAATTCAGTTCTAAACTTAATTTTTTGATTAATTGAGTCCTAAACATTTTTCAATTATGTCAGTTTAGTCCTTCCAACTAAAATTGATCGATTGGCACCGCAACCATTTTTTAATAATATTTTTATTTTTTTGAATTATTTTATTATTTTTTATCTTTTTTTTTTCCTTTTTTTTTTTCTTCTTTCTCTCTTTTTCTCCTCCCTCCTTCCTTTGGCTTTGGCGACCAACCAAAGGGGAGGGTTGGTAGGTTGTTGGATGAAGGCGGTCAAGTGAGCTCACCTCACCATCATGCCATCTTTGGGTGAGGACTCGTCTTGCCGTCACTAAACAAGGGTGAGCTCCCCCAACCACTAGCAAGGGGGGCCTCACCATCACTAGGTTTGGCAAGGCGAGCCCCACCGAATCTAATGAGGACTTACCTCGTCATCACTAGGCGAGGGGGGCCTTGCTGTCATTGGGTCTAGTGAGGTGAGCCCTAACCGTTTTCGTTGCACGCTTGTCCCACCAATGGCCTCACCCAATGACGGCGAGGTGAGCTCGCTCAACCACCTCAGTCCGGCGACCAGCCAACCCTCCCCTCCGACCAATCGCTGGAGCCAATGGAAGAAGGAGGGAGGAGGAAAACAAAAGGAGAAAAAGATAATAAAATAATTCGAAAAAAAAAATTTAAATTGTGACCGGTGCTGGTTCGCCAATTTTGGTCGAAAGGACTAAACTAACACAATTGCAAAAGGTTTAAAACTCAGTTGGACAAAAAAATAAATTTAGAACTGAATTGATATAATCACAATAGGTTTAGAATTTTTTTTGATAATTTTTCCCAAGTTATAGATACAGCAAGTAAGGAATATTCGAAGGATAAGATTTCTATGCTATGGTCCAAAAAGCTCTCTCACCCCAAGATGGGTAAGCACATAACAGCCAAAAAGCTGATGTTGCTTTCAGTGGGGAGTGAATAGTGATATGGCTTGTCTATTAGCAACGACGGATCAAAGGAATGGTCTTAATAGAATCAATCAATCCCAAAAGTAAACGTGTGGCAATAAACCACTGAGGATAGGTTGCTCAAGTGGAATATGCAGATCTGACCTACTTGTTTCTCTGTAACTCAGCTATTGAAGACAGGAATCATTATCTTTTTTTGACTGTCCTATGTCTTCTCGGGTCAAATAGTTGTGTCACGTCTTCATCCGATTTTGAGAGGTCCTGGTGGCTGGGATAGTGAGATTACCTGGACCATCAAGTCTTATAAAGGGAAATCTCTTCCTCAGCTTTTATTCAAAGTTTCTTGGGCCGATTTCCTCTACCTGGAATCCTAATTTGTTGTTTAAGTGACTCTTCGCATGTTGCTAGTATTGATGTGATGATTTCGAGGATAAAAAGGCTGCGCAGGGTCGTTCACTTGAATGCTCTGCTATTGAAAGTAAACTTTCCCTCGATATGTATAAGTCTCTGGGCAGGAATTGGTGGTGTTGTGCAGCTCATGACCTTGTATGGGGTCTTGGTGTTGTGTAACTCATGAGTCATGACCAAGTAGCAGGATTGCTACATGAACAGTGAAGCCCACCGTCCGTTTTAGAGGTAATGAAAAGAGAATAGAATTTGCCAGATCAAATGTGGAGTCCCAAATCATTATTTGCTTGAAAAGATTCCTGTGCCTAGGTTCACAAAGCTCTCTCATACATTTCCTGGATATCAAGGATCATTTCCATAACTTAGCCACGACGTACAAGTACATTTGCTCTTAATTGCTGTACTTGTTAAAGAAAAAGAAATCTGCCAATGAACATGAAGCTGATACAGCCAAAAAAATTTTGTTGCTTTGAGTGGAGTGAGTGACATGGCTTGTCTATTAGCAAACGAATCAAAGGGAATAATCTCAATCAAATCAATCAAACCCAAAAGCAATTGTGTGACTATGTTGTGTTTATTGGAGGCAGGTTACATCTGTTTGGTATAAATTAAGAAGTGTGAGCAAGTTTTCAAGAAACCCCAAGCAAGTACGACTTTGATTGAGGGAGAGTGCACCAATGGAAGTGTGGCTCAGTTGGATTCTGGGGCTCATTCCAGTTCTAGGTTGGTTGTTGTGGTGGTGGAATGAGATTTGGTATGCATTGCCAGTCGAGCGAAGATGTTCTGTTGCCGGTGTGAAGTTGCCGCCAGGAAACATGGGGTTTCCCCTCTTTGGAGAACTCTTCACCTTCCTCTGGTACTTCAAGATTCTTCGCCGACCGGACGAGTTCATAAACTCTAAAAGACAAAAGTAAGATTGCCATTTGCCATTGAATTTCAGGCTGAAAACTGATTACATGAACTTATGCAGCATTGTGTTTAAAATAATAAGAAACATGAAACCAAGAGATAGAACAGTGCTTGTCTCCAGTTACTCCTAATGTCTCTGTACATGTTTCAGGTACGGTGATGGAGTAGGAATGTACAGGACTTACCTCTTTGGATCGCCTTGCATCATAACATGCTTCCCATCAGTGAACAAGTTTGTTTTCCGAGCTGACAATGCATTCATCCAGCAATGGCCGAATGCTGAGCTTATGGGTGCCACCTCTCTAGTGATGGTTAACGGAAAGGCACATGCCAGGCTCAGGAGCTTTGTCTTGAATGCCATTAATCGACCTGATGCTCTTCGCCAAATAGCTGCTTTGGTACAGCCTCGTTTGGTCAGTGCCCTTGAGATGTGGGCCCAAAAAGGCAGAATCGTCGCTTACCATGAAACTAAGAAGGTGTAGTCAATGCTCAACATTGCGAGTTCCTCGTTCACATGATTAAATTTTGCCCTTCAGATCATCCTCAAGGTTTTATGCGGAGTTAGTAAATCTTGTATTTCTTGTTTGATTGCAGGTTACCTTTGAGAACATTGGGAAACTGTTTGTGAGCTTTGAACCAGGGCCGCAATTGCATAAGGTCGAGCAGTTACTTCATGATATGGTTAAAGGGATGAGAGCTCAGCCGCTCAATTTCCCTGGAACTGCGTATCACCACGCTCGGCAGGTTGAATCGAATTGGAACATTTAATCTTTTTTCCAATCTGATAAGTCGGCAAATGATGACAACTTGAGTTCTCATTAGCTGGCACAATTACTCTTGCTCTGCTTGCGAGTTTGAAGTTATATTCTTATCCAACAAGTTAAAAACAACACTGAAGAGAGTGCAAAATTATCGTTGCGGGGTTAAATTGTCCTAGTTTTTAGCCAAGCTGCCCATTTAAAACCCCAAATGATCTGAAATATTTGCCCAATCCGATATTGCAGTGCCGGAAGAAGGTCGAGGCGATTTTTAGAGTAGAGATAGAGAAGAGAAAAAGCCGAAGCGAAGAAACTATTACCGATCTTTTGGACGGGATAAAACAAATCAAAGATGAGGAAGGCAACAAACTATCTGACGAAGAAGTGCTAGACAACATCATTGCCCTTGTGGTCGGCGGTTATGAGTCCACTACACTTGAATCGATGTGGGCTATTTACTATCTTGCTAAGTATCCCATTGTTCTGAAGAAACTCCGGGTACCGACTTCGTCCATTTTTTTAAAGCTTAGTTATCATAATCTTATCCACTGTTTCGTTGCAACTTGTGAATCTTGAATTGAATGGCAGGAAGAGAACATGACCATCAGCCAGAACAAGAAGGGTGAGTTCATCACAAGCGAAGACATCTCAAGCATGAAATATACTAACAAGGTAAAATGATAGGAGAATTTCAGAGTTTGAGCGGCATTTGACCGCAAATTTTTGAAGCTGACAATTAGTGACACACAGGTGGTGGAGGAGACGATAAGAATGGCCAACGTTGCAGCTTTTCTATTCAGATTAGCCACTAAGGACGTCGATTACAAAGGTTCGAAATTATCCAAGTCTTGCAGATATATATTATTAGCTTATGCGTTACAGCCCTAAGGACGTCGATTACAAAGGTTCGAAATTATCCAAGTCTTGCAGATATATATTATTAGCTCATGCATTACAGCTCGCAGCTCTACCATGGCATAGATCTTCAAGTTGTTGTTTTATCAAGACTGCCTTTTTATAACACAGATTTTCTCTGCAACTAGTGCATAACTTTGTACCGACTTAGATACATTATTTTAACAAGAACTTTTGTGACTAGCAATATATAATTTGGTGCTGACTGCTGAGTCCATTTCACAGCAATTAAAGATGGAATTTTGCAGTAATGATCTCCGAAAACTTGTGCAGGTTATAGGATACCAAAAGGATGGAAAGTGATTCTGTGGATCCGATACCTCCACACGAATCCAGAAAACTTTGATGACCCCATGTGCTTTAATCCTGATAGGTGGAATGTAAGGCTCGATATCAATTATGTTCATGGTCAAAGCATTCACTTTCCTTGTTCCTTCTTTGCTCTCTTTCAGGCAAACCTGTGTAATACTCAAGTCGTGTTCTTCAGGAATCTGTGAAGTCGGGTGCATACCAAGTGTTTGGCGGAGGATCAAGAGTCTGTGTAGGAAACATGCTAGCGAGGATTCAACTGGCGATTTTGCTTCATCATTTATCTGTAGGATACAAGTAAGAGGAAGAATGAAGCTTTTACTGACTGAATTTAGGAGAAATTCCAATTCATTGAACCATAAAATTTACAACAATGTTTGGCAATTGAATTATCAGGTGGGAATTGCTCAACTCGGATGCTGGTTTCGTCTTTCTTCCACACCCTGCACCAGCTGATAGAGTCGAAGTTAGTTTCAGCAAGCTATGAGGACTGATCCTGACTACAACTCAAAACTGCACTAGGCTTGAATAATTGAGTCATGTTGTTCTCATCATTTGTATATTTTTATCTTATTTTGTTTCGACCAAAGTATTGTGGAAAGAAATAATTTGAAAGTCCAACTTCCACTTCGAGAGCTATAATTTCGTGATGTGTGACCTAACCGTAACACAATTCACATTTTTTGATGACTCAAATCTAAGTTGGGAAAATGCACAGAGCTCGACTCCCTTAAGTCCTCAATGTTTTGTCTAATTATATATTCACCAGTAATAGAAATTGTGATTAAGTAGATACACCTTACAACATTACGGTTGGAGTGAAAAAGGACAGGAGCAACGCAACAAAAGCCTCCAAAACGAATATGCTTGTCAAGCGCTGATCACAAAAGACCAGCCAAAACAACTACAAGGGAGTGCGGCAGTCCGGGATTCTCTTGCATCATTCGATCCACATATATAGAACCAAGAACCCTAATTGAGGGAAATTTAGGATAAATTAATTAATTCAACAAATGGGCGGTGCCATAGCTACTCTTGCTAAGCACCTGAAGAGTCATTCGAACTTTGAACAACTTTCGGAAGTTAGAGCTTTATATTTAGATGCAGATGGGTTCGCTTGTCTTAGATTTTTGGTGTATGCCAAGCAAACTCAACGAGAATCATTAACTTCATATTTGAGTGCTTCCAGTTAGAGAACTATGGCCGATCACTCATCTCCAAAGAGAAACCTCTAGGGCAAAGTCGCCATCATCATTAGTGGAGCAAGCGGCATTGGCAAGGAGATGTCCCGCCAATTCGCTCATCACGGGGCCTACGTTGTGATCGCTGATGTCCAGGATGAGAAGGGAAAAAGCCTAGTATCAGCCCCAAGCGTTGCATGTACATCTGTTGCGACATCACGGCCGACGAGCAGGTCAAGTCCCTAGTAGAGTCCACGGTCTGATCCCAAGGGCACTTGGACACAATGTTCGGCAACGCTGGTGTGATGAGCTCGTCAAAGCAAGACACCCTCGATTTCGACATGAAGGGCTACGAACGCCTCTTCATAGTCAACGTTGGGGGTGTGGCGGCAAGCCTGAAGCACGCGGCCTAGGCCATGGTGGCCAGTGGTGGCAGGAACATTATTTGCACGGCAAGCATCATGGCCAGCACGGGTGTGGACCGCTACATTGACTACTGCATGTCAAAGCATGCGATGCTGCTATTGGTGCGGTCGGCGAGCAAGCAGCTCAGTGTGAGCAGTGTGCGAGTGAATCATGTGTCCCCAAGCGCAGTTAGGAGCTACTGCTATGGGGGGTGTTCGGGATGGGGAAGGATGCAGTGGAGGCAATGTTCGCGAGCCGTCCTCATGCATGAGAGGAGTACTGATGGCGAGGCATGCGGTGGACGCCAGGGTCTTTTTCTCCTCCAATGAATCCCAGTTCATCACCGGCCATAACTCAGTGGTCGATGGTGGCCGACGTTAGAGCGAAGCATGATCCATGCAGGCGCTTTAAACACTTTCAAAAAAGAATCAAATCAAGATCGGGTTTCTTTTCAATAGAAATCGACAATCCACACGCATTTGGATGTGGCACCCCATCAAACTCAAATTGTTTGATGTACAATAAATGATTTGGATCATACAGCCTCTGCTTGTGATCGTTGAAGTCATATGCCTCAAGTTTATGATGGGCCGAACAGTAGTTTCATTAAGTGAGTTCGTGGAGCTTCCCTCCTTGAATGTGGAGGACGACTGATTCTTCCTTCCTTCTTTCTTTTGTGTCCAACCTTAAGTACTTTGTATAATACGAAGAAATGAACCTTAAAGCAGGGGAAAGTACATGCGGATCCTACAATCAATAATCGAGTCATTTTCCGATCCTCTATACGCTGGATCCAATTTGTCGCATGGAAATTAGATATCCCATCGAAAAAAAGTACATTAGAGCTTAATATCACAATTAGTAATTGTCTATACAGGAATAAAACCAACCGCTCTATATTGGGATTCGTAGTCTGTATTTTCTATCAGAAACTATGGTCTGCACAGTAGTTGAGACTGGCAATACTGCATATTGGATGCCAATATGCTACGGACGATTAATTTCCCCATTCTTTTGGCAACTGAGGTGTTGAGTCTGAGCACACACAACCGAAACTTCTATAATTGGCCAAATCAATTGCAACTCAGCCAAACTGGATTTCACAGGGAAAATAATAGAACGCATATGTTAATTTTATCCACAACACCATTCATAGTAATAAGTCTATTTAACGAAACTCGAGAACATGAAATTCTTTGGTCTCTCTTACGCTAAAAAACTACAACTCAAAGATGAGACTTGGGCATCTTCACTCGCTTCCCTGCTTATCTTTTGGAATACATAAATGAAGGCAAAAGTACACCCCAAGTGTCAAAACTTGGCACGAAGGGACACTTAAGTACAAAAACTTTGGAAATGTACACTTAAGTGCCAAAATCGGAGTAAAATGGATCACTTAAGTGCAACTCCGGCCAAAATCCGACCAAATTGCTGAGGCGGCAATTTTCCGGCAAGGTGAGTGCAAAATGGCGTCATTTTGCACGCTAACATGGTAAGAAAATGCAAAAATGACATCGTTTTGTCTCTAATATGTAAATAATTAATATAAAATGTAATTTAATTTAATTTAAAACTAAATTTATTTAAAATATTCTAAAAATTAAAAAAAAATTAAAAAAAGGGGGGCGAAGGAAGGGGGCTGAGAGCTGAGCCCTCGCTACCGCCGCCGGGAAGGGCTAGCGACGGAGGGGGGAGGATCGACCAGGGTCACTGGCCCCTGGCCAACCGGCGGCGAGGGCCGCAACCCTCACCCTAGATCTAGGCGAGGCTCACGGGCCCTCGCTACCTCTTCGCAATTGCCGGGAAGGGCCGGCAACAGTGGGAGGAGCATCGACCGGGGCTGCCGGCCGACTGACGGCAAGAGCCTGCGAGCCCTTGCCGCCAGTCCACCAGCGGCCAGTGAGGGCTCACAGACCCTCACCGCAAGTCGACCAAGGGCCAGCGACCCTAGCTAACCCTCCCCGCTCCGTTGTCGGCCATTCTCGACCGTGGCGGGGAGGCAGCAAGGGCCCGTGAGCCCTCGCCCAAATCTGGGGCAAGGGTTGCAACCCTTGCCTAGATCTGGCAGCAGGGTGGCAATGACGGTGCGGCTCAACCTTCGGCCCGCCTCCCTTCGGCACCTCCCCCCCTTTTTTTCAAATTTTAGAATGTTTTAAATAAATTTAGTTTTAAATTAAATTAAATTAATTTTTATATTAATTATTTGCAAATCATAGACAAAAAGACGTCTTTTTTGCATTTTCTTGCCATGTCAGTGTGCAAAACGACACTGTTTTGCACTCACCTCGCCGGAAATTTGTCATGTCAGCAATTTGGCCGGATTTTGTCCGAAGTGGCACTTAAGTAATCTATTTTACTCAGATTTTGGCACTTAAATGTACTTGTTCAAAGTTTTGGCACTTAAGGCTGCGCATGGCAACCTTTCTGTTTCTCTCAATTTCTGTTCTTTTGTTTCCCAGAACAAAAAAAAGAACAAAAACTTGTTTGGTAACGCCAAGTTGTTTTTCTATTCAGGGGAATATAAAGTTAGCCTAGGAATAAATTTGGAGTAGAAACGAGAAACAAAAAAAAAAAAATTTTACTTCTATTCCTGAGAACAATTTCTAGAAATAAGTCAATTTTTTTTTTTTTATTCTTCTCTCTTACCGCAGCCACCTTCAACCACCTGGAGACACCGCCGCACTGCTCGCCGCCGCCAACCACCGCCACCGCCGGTCACCGGTTGCCTCCGCCGCCGGTCGCCACACGCCATCGCGGTCACCGGTTGCCGCCCACCGCCACTAGTTGCCACCTATCGCCGCGGCCCGCGCCACCCACCGCCACCGCTAAAAAAAAAAAAAAAAAAAAAAAAAACTCTTACCTAGCCAAGAAGCGTTGTCATGCGCGCCTTAAGTGTCCCTTCGTGCCAAGTTTTGGCACTTCGGGTGTCCGTACCTCCATAAATGAATGGTTGGAAGACAGAAGCAATAGCATGATAGGAAAAGGAAGTGATTTGAAAATTAGTTTCTATTTTGATGTATACAATGGGATATAGTTGAAGAAAAAAAAACACCTCAAGGCGCGTTTGGTAACATTTCTGTTTAAAAATTGTTCCAGGAAACAAAAAAAAAAAAAAAAGTGTTTCTGTTCTTGAGAACAATTTTTTAACAAAAAAACGCGTTTTTAAACTTGTTACGGGAATAAAAAAAAAATGAACAAAAACACTTTTGGTAAATTTGTATAATTTTTTATTTCTTTTATTTTTTAATATTTTTATTTTCTTATTTATTTTTCCTTTTTTCTGTTTTTTTTTTCTTTTTTTCTTTTTTTTTTTTTTCTTTTTCATTTTTTCTTTTTTCTTCTTTTGGCCGGTCGCCGGCCTCAACCATGGCCGGCAACCGGCCGACGAGGGCCGGCGGCCTCACCCAGCCACGGTGAGGCCGAGCTCGCCCGGGCGGGCCGGCGAGGCTCGGCCCCGACTGGTGGTGGCCCAAATGAGGCCGAGCCTCGCCGGCCGCTGGCGAGCTCGCCCAGCCCGGCTCGAGGTCGTTGGCCCTCGACGGCCGGTTGCCGGCCCTGGCCGAGGCCGACGACCGGCCAAAGAAAAAAGAAAGAAAAAAGAAGAAGAAGAAAAGAAAATGAAAATGAGAAGTGTTTCTGAATTTTGTTCCAGAAACAAGAAACAACTTTTTTTTGTTTCTTGTTTCTGGGAACAAAAAAATAGTTTTGGAACAAAAACACAAACAAACGCGTTTATGTTTTTTTTGTTCCCAAGAACAAAAAAACAGAAAAGTTGTTTAAAAACATAAAAAAGAAACAAAAGCAAACGCAGCCTTAGAGACCCTTGCTCAGCAAGAATACGAGACCAAATCCGAGTAGTGGAGTTTATGTAGCAAGTATAGAAATGACTATACCGGTGCTAAATGGTCTTGGGCATTTCTTATCTTAAAAGTTAGCTTAAAAGGTGAGACTTTCTTCTATACCTATAAACTGACTATTAGCCCATTCCACAACCAATGTCAAATAACCCAAACAAAAACTTAGATAGTTATTAGAATCCATGGACGCAAGATGCCGTCGAGGCACTTCAATCACGTTCTCAATGTGAGATAAATTTTTGCATTATGAAAACTTATTAACCAATCTATAGGATGTCCTTCGAACGAGAGTCCCAAATCTTTTCATTGCAAAAAGATTCCTGTGCTAAACAGTAAACTACAAAAGCTCTCAAGTTCTCAACCTCCCCTAGATAATGGACGATGATATGCAACACTCCCTGCCTATGAGCAATTAACTGCAACTTAATAGTTGGGGAAAAAAACGGTGCAGTTGCTTTCAGCGGACAACCAATCCGAGTTCTATCATCAATAGAATAGAATCCATCCCGAAAGCAATGTGAGACGAGTGTTAAATCGAATAAGAATTGCTAATAATCTAGAAAGAGTTAGTCGGTACAGATTGATGTACAGTGTACCAATAGGAGTGTGGTTAGATTCGATTCTGGCGCTTGTTCCACTTCTCAGCGGGTGGTTGTGGCGGTGGAATGAAATTCGGCATGCATTACCAATCGAACAAAAATGTTCGTACGATGGATTGAAGATTACACATGGAATAACCTTTCTTCGGTGAAATGTTCACCTTTCTTTGGTACTTCAAGATTCTTCGCCACCCTGACAAGTCTATAAACATGAAAAGACAGAAGTAATAATCTTTATTTATTTGTAAAAGTATTCGGTTAGAGTGGTTTTTTCCTTAAGTTTATTCTTGCCTGTCTGATATAATCTCACTTCAATCTGCATTCGGAACAAGTTTCAGGGAGTATCTTAGCCCTTAGGATTTTGAATGATCTGTACGTTTAATTGCAAATAACCTAGTAGTCAGATAGAAATCACAAGTTAAAAGACCTGAGAAAAACAGAGTAGTTCTATCCATCTGTTGTGGATCACTGTGGTGTAAATGCATGGGTTACTTGACAATGCCGCATTATTTCATGGCCACAGTGGGTTTGAACTAAGCTTTCCCCCCACTTCAATAATCAAGTAAGGTCACGGAGAATGAATGTCCACGGTCACCTTTTGATGGCCTTCCATCAAGCTTCCCATCAGTGAACAAGTTTGTCTTATGAGCCCCACCACATCTTCATCGTAGAATGGCCTAATGGCGATCTTGTCGGATGGCGGGGTCCATGGAAAGGCACACACCCAGATCAGTAGCTTCGTCTCAAATGCAATCAACCGGCCAGCATGTGGTGGTCACACATGTCCAATTCAAGTCCCTAGTAGAGGGGACGGTCCGAACCCGAGGGCCCTTGGACATAGTGTTCGGCAACGTGGGCATGGTGAGCTCGTCGAAGCAAGACGTCCTCATCTCTGACATGAAGGGCTACGAGCCCCGCTTTGGAGTCAACATCAGAGGCGTGGCTGCAAGCCTGAAGCACGCGGCCTGAGACATGCTGGCCGGCGGTGGCAGCGGGAGCATCATATGCTCGGCGAGCATGGTGGCCAGCATGGGCACTGACCACTGCATCGACTACTGCATATCGAAGCATGCAGTGCTGGGACTGGTGCGGTCGACGAGCCAGCCGCTCGGGGCAAGCAGCATGCGCATGAACTGTATGTCGCTAAGCACGGTCGGGAAGCTGCTGCTGTGCGGGTTATATGCAATAAAAAAGGAGGAGCTCGAGGCGTTGCTCGAGCCGTCCTTGTGCATGAGAGGAGTGCTGACGGCGAGGCATGTGGCAGATGCCGTGGTCTTTCTCGCTTCCGATGGCTTGGTCGTCGATGGAGGTGGGCGTCTCGGCTACGTACATCAGCTAATGAAGATGGACAATGCAAGCACGCTTGGACGTGGCATAAGGTGTTATGGGTTGATATGGCCTCTGCATATGATTGTTGAAGTATATAATGCCTCGGTGTTTTACGGGTCAAACAGAAGTCCTCATTCATGGAATTTCCCTCCTTGAATGCTGGGGGTGGATTGATTTTCCTTCGTTCGTTTGTTTGTTTCCAACCTTAAAGCATAGGAAAGTACGTGGCCATCCTATAGATTATTCTTGCATTGAACAGGAAAATACACTAAAAGTATCGAAAGTTATGCATAACGCTTATTTTAGTGCCCAAAGTTTTTGCCGGCTCACTTAAATGCTTCTAACGAAAAATTCCGACAATTCGTCTAATGTGTCATTTTTTTATATAGAATTTTAATATCCGTATGTCTTTTCTAATAAAAAAAAATGAATCCAACTTGGACGGTAACCTATCCCTTCTTGATAATACGGCGTCATTCCGAATGTTAATCTCATTCTTTCACAATGGTTCTCATTTCTCTCCTAGTGGTATTACGAAGCTCCTTCCATAGACAGCACAAAAACCACATGATTTTTGCAGAGCAAAAAGCAACCATCCCACCAAAAAAAAAAGTAAATATCTAGATGAGGGTTTTGCTTCAGTGGGGTTGCGATATTGAAGGTGAAATTAGCATAAAGGGGAAAACGTGAGGCAGGGAGGCTTGTTTTCCAGTTTTTAGCTCCATTTTTAATTTTTTTGAGAATAAAAGTGCGATTGTGGGAGTTTCGCTTCGTCGACTCCCTCGCCTCGTACCTCTCGGGCATGGGCATCCGGGAGGGCGATTGCTCTCCTCCTCTCCTTTTGTTGTTTACCTCGCTGTCGTGTCCCTCTGTGCTGCCATCATTGTTCTATTAATGCAAACCTATTCTTCGATATTTTTCGTTTCCCAACATCCGAAGCTTCGTTAGGGCTCCTTGTTCTCTCATCATCAAGAGTTTCAGCTACTTATTTTGCACCAAATCCTCTGTTATCACATTAGGGTTTGAAAAAAAAAATGTAAAGTTTTCCCCAAATCATCAATTTTGAGATTAGGGTTTGAAGAGAGGCTGAATTTGGGGCATCATCGTTGGGTTAATATTTGCCGATTCACAATACCGGTGAGTCATGTCAGCCAGAAAAAATATTAGAATATTTCACGTTAGATTTCCAGTGACCTAAATTGGAGTTGGCACTTAATTAATCTTTTTTTAAAAGTGACATTTTAAGTGATCCGAAAAAAACATTTAGTACTAAAATGAGTATCATACACAACTTTCAACACTTCTAATATATTTCTCCCTGCATCAAACTAATCTTTGTCCATCATCACGAATGTTGGATCAAGACAAGTCCTAAATAAGTTGCTGAATTGAGTTTAGAGGATACTAGAAAGCTCGGTCAATGCAACAAAGTTTTGAGGTTGAAGGATAGCCACAGGAAAACAGCAGGATTTCAACAGCCATACTCATAAAATCGCGGGTGAAATTTCCCAACAATGTTCGCTTTCTGTAAATGAAAGTTAAAAAGAAAAAGAATAAGATGTCCCTAATCGAGAAAATGGGGCAAATCAGAATGCAGAAAAAATCTCTAGGGCTCGAATAAAATTGCAACTCGGCCAGAATGCACTAAGTTGGGCCCAAAATTTCCATTCAACATCCCCAGGTTTTGTCTTTTTCCTCTTGGCCCTATACAAACCTTCCTACTAATTCCAAGCAAAAACAATAATCCTTTTGGCACACGGTCGTCAGTCGTCCGCCGGAGATGGCCGAAACCACCAGTAACAGCTCAATAATGAATAAACTCCAAGGCAAAGGGGTCATCATCTCTGGCGGCGCTAGGCGACGGCTTGGCGCTTCGCCGCCCATGGCCCTCACATGGGCATCATCGCTGACATCCAAGAAACAAGCCGAGATGTTGCTGTTGTAAAAATTGATGAAAAAATAAAATTATCTAAGACTTGCAAGCACCATTCTTAAGGATAATTTCACTTCTCGGAGTGCAAAACTCAGTGCGATAAGTTTTAGCTGCTGTCCTCTCAAAATACAATGGATCCTTTTCTATTTTGCATAGAATAAGAGAAGGAAGAGGAACGACTTTATGTGTATAATCTGGTGAGAAAACAAAAAAAGATTTTTGAAGAAAAAAGCATATTCTTTTTTTGATTCGGCATATATATAAAGATGGTCTTTTTTAAGTTTTATTTTTATATTCAAACAAAAGAGAGCCGTTAAGAATCCAATATAGAGCCGTTAAAAAATAATTTAGGGTTTATGAAGAATAAAACATTACAAAACGATTGAAAAGCCATCATATGACCATTTAGGATCCGTAATATAACCATTAAAATAATTATGGACTTTATTGTGGTCATAACTTCTATCAAAGTCCTTCACCTAAAAAAAAAAAAAAACTTCTATCAAAGTCATTCCTAAAATATATTTTAATAATGGTTGAAATAATCATCAATCCCTTACATATTTCAAAAAGCTTTGAAAAGAAAAAGTAGAATAATGATGAGCTATTAGAGCATTATGCATTCGAATTGTTGTTGTTAGGCTATGAATCAACCTTAGAAAGAATGAAGTATAATTTACAAAATCATCGGTAAAGTTTGTAACTTCTATGAATCAATTTTTTTTTGTGAATTATAACTTTTACCAATCACATCACATGTCCACAAATTTAATTGTTCAACACGATTTTGCACTAATAGGTTATGCGCATGCTTTGTTTATTCAAAGTGCTTAGAGATTTTTGCCAAAAATTCTCATAGGAACTACCTCACTCCATACTAATATAAGCAATTCCATCGCAGTTTAATACACCACCAATAATGGCTATGGAGTTCCCTAAAAGCTTTGCTCAGCCTCTTTTTTTTTTTTTTTAATTTATTGCAGTTTTGCCATATTCTCACATTAGGAGGGACAACAATTTTTGATAATGCATTACTAGAATCACAAGTGACTTGTTATTATTCATATGAATCAAATTCTTGGAATTGCCAATCATATAGGTTAAGTTACTATCATTGTTGTTTTTTCTCAACTGGCTTAACTCCCATTTCCCTCGATAAATTAATTTTCTTTCCATAGGTTTAATCAAAGGATCGAGCTTTACATAATCGATGGACATACTTTCATCTTTAAGCAGCTGTTTTACCACACCATACCTCTATCAAATGTGTTTATTTTTACCATTGAGAGTCTTATTTTTTGCGATGGCTATTGCTCACAAAAGGTGTCGGTTTCATTCCCAAAAGAATATTCACTAAAAAGTTCCTCAATCACTCAGCCTACTTGCTAGCCAATTTTAGAGCCACAAACTTTGACTTCATGGTAGATTTAGCAAATATTGTTTGTTTAGTTGACTTCCAAGTTACAATAGCTCCACCATGGGAAAACACTTATCCACTATTGGTCTCATCTGAATCTGAAATTCATATAACATCATTGTATCCTTCTAACACAATAGGAAATCCTTTATAAAAAAATGTCATAGTTTATGGTTCATCTCAAATACATCATCACTCTGTTCAAGGCAATCCAATGATCACAATTGAGATGTTGTGTATATCTTCTCAGTTTACTTATAGTATAAGCTATATCAAGTTGAATATAAATCATCAAATGAATCATACCCCAATTAGTGTGAGCACACTTCGACTAAACCACACTATCTTATTTAGTTGACACTAATTTGGTATTAGAATCATAAGGGGCACTCATAGGCTTGACATCAAAGTGTCCATATTTTTTAAGTAGCCTCTCCAAGTAATGCTCTTAGGTAAGCATTAGGCCACTGTCACTTCTTATGATTCTAACACCCCAAAATAACGTTGTTCTCCTGTGTCCTCCATATCAAATTTAGAAGTCAAGAAAATTTTTGTTTCATTCACAACATCAATACATGTACCGAAAATAAGCATGTCATCAATAGATCAGCCAATAATTATAGATTCGCCATCAATAGTTTTCTCGTATACACATTTATCTATTTCGACAAAAAAAATCCCTTATTAATTAGAACCTCATCAAATTTTTAATGCCATTGCTTTGGCACTTGTTCTAAGCTATATATAAGGATTTAACGAATTTACAAACTTTGTTTTCTTGGTTAGGAAATACAACCCTTAGTTTGCACTATGTAAATTTCCTCTCTAAATCACTATTGAGACCTAAATTTTCCCCTTTTATTTAGAAGTTAACTACATCAAAAATTAGGGATTAGTTTCTAAAAGGGAGAAAAAAGAAGAGAAAAATGAATAATGAATAATTTTCACTAAAATGCATCTTATATGTTTTTCATTAAATTTTCCCCTTGTGTTCTTCTTTCCTATGTATCTATTTTGGTCTGGGCCCAAGCCTAGCCTCATTTCCTTTCTCCTAGCCCAGCCCGTGTGTGGGTCTTCTTCCTCCATACGCTGGTACCTCTGCAAGGAAAAAAAGAGTACAAGTCAGAGAGAGGCAGAGGATTGCCAACTGCAAATGGCGGTGTTCTGCGGGTCAAGTTCAGGCCGACCAGCGAGTTGGCGGTGGCAGAAGCTAGGCACGCTTGTTGCTCGTCGTTAAAAGGAGGGGGGCTTCTTCTTCGACTTTGGCGAGAGAGAGAGAGAGAGGAGTATGAGCAAGGCATGAGTTTCATGAATTTTTTTTTCCCTATTTTCACAACATTCGTTAAGCAAGACAGATTATTTGCCTCTATCTTATCTAATTCTTTTTATTCCTTTATTCAATTGGTTTTCTACCTCAACTTTGTACAATAGAAACATATCAAAAGCTTCATCTTTATGCCTAAACAAATAAATTCGGGCGAATAAAGAGGGAGAGTTTCATGAATTATTCTTTCATTTTCACAAAATTCATTAAGCAATACATATTCTCCACCTCTATTTGATATAATTCTCTTTATCCCTTTATTCAATTGGTTTTTTTACCTCAACTTTGTACAATAGAAGCATATTAAAAGCTTTATCTTTATACTGAAGTAGATAAATTTTAGTAAATCTAGAATAATCATCAATGAAAATCATGTATTATTGTTTACTTCCTCTAAAGATAGTCTGTATTAAATCTCCTAGATCAGTGTGAACGAAACTCAATAATTTAAATTATCTATTTATAGAAATATAAGGCTTTTTTGTTAATTTTGTTTCAGCACGTATTGCACATTTGTTAAAACATGAGTTTTCTATCCTAGAAACTAAACATTGTTTTTGCATTTTCTTAATATAAGAAATACTAACATGACCTAATCTAACATGCCATAAATCAATAGATTCAACCAAGTAAGTAAAAGAAGTACCATTTTCATTGATAACATTGGAAAAGTTAGGAATAAAAATTTCCTCATTAAAATAACCATTTCTCACAAAAACATCATTTTTTGTTATTATAATACCCCAACATTTCCCAAAAGAGCTACTAAAACTAGGTTTGCTCTTATATTAGGGACATGCAGTACATCATTCAGGACCAGAGTCTTGCCGGATATGAGCTTGAAAAGAACTTTTCATTTCCCAAGAACTTGAGCTATTTTTGAATCACCAAGAAAAATAACTTTTTCACCTCCCCTTGCTAGTGTGTAGGAGGAAAAGGCAATTTTGACTGCATAAATATGTAGACCAAGGTGCCATGTCACAATTACCGTATATAATTTATTCTCCTTCTCTTACTAGTGTGTCGTGTTGCATGTTATATTTTGGTGTGAATGCTACTTAGCCTGAGCCTATCACCCACTCTTTCACAGTGGCCACAATATTAGCTTGGGAAATAACGGTAACAATTATGTTATTAGGATCATCTGCTTTAACCAAGTTGATATTTACTTTAGTAGGATTGTCATTTTCTATTATTCTCTTTTTACATTGCACTGCATGATGACTTGTTTTTTCACAAACAAAGTAAAAACCTTTCTTCTTGAACGCGGAGTGAGCAACTTTGAGTTTGTAACCAAGTTTTTTTGTTATTATAACTATTTTGGCGATGTTAAGGTTCGCCTTGCACCAAATTTTCTCCAATGGCAATCTCCTTAGCCTTAGCTTTGGCAATTTTAAATTGCAATCTAACTAGAAAAATAAAAACAAATAAAAAAAAGGGAGTGAGGTCATCGCTTTAAATTATAGTCTTAAAAATGAGGGTAATTTTTTATCACTTCAGTATGAATGGTGTGGATTTGATTTATTTAAAGGGATGAGAATAGCGCCGGCCAGCTAAAAACCTGGGGTGCTGCTCTCTTCTGTGGCTGGGGAATAACGCCAGCGCCAAGCCAAAGGGAATCCCATTTCCCTCTCTCTCCTCCACAGCCGCGGCCGCTATAAAGCCGCCTCGCCGCCGCCGCCCGTAGCTGTGGGAAGCCGCCATTGCCGCCGCCGCCGCCGCCGCCGCCGTCGGTTTCCAGATTCTGCTCCAGGTCCTCTCTCTCTCTCTCTCTCTCTCTCTCTCTCTGTTTTTCTCCTTAAAGCGTTTTTCCAGCCCGGGAACATGTGAAATTAGGTCAAAGGCTGTCCTAAATCAATAGCTGTCGAAGGGAATTCGAGGGAGGACGAGCTCGGTCAAAGCGCCGTCGTCCGTCGCCGTCGGCGGTCGCCCCTCGTCGCCTCGTCGTCGCCGATTGGGTCGCTTCCCTTCGCGTCCCATCGCTTTCCCTTGCACCGTTTTGGTCGTCGTCTCCTTAGCCTCCTCTGTTCGAGTTCGTCGTCCACTCGCGTCCTCCTTGCTTCATTCGTTTTCCGTCCGTCTCCTTCAACCCCGCCCTTTCCGCAAGTTTACATTTTTCCGAAGAGGGCGCGGAGTATGTGCCCATAAGAATGGAGGATCTAGATTGACGTGTCATTTGTGGAGCTTATGAATGTTGTGTTCTCGCGCTTCTCTGAGTCGTGGAGATCGTGGTGGTTTTTAATCTCGACGAGAACGGATGTTTGTTTAATTATTAACAAGGAATTCATTTGCTGGTCTTATTGATATCTTTTCTCTGAACCTTATGATGGGATGTCATTTTATCATCGAATGGAATATGTGGGGGGCGCTATCGAACTATATTTGCGGTTCTTAAGAGTATTATGCATGTAGTTGTGTAAAACAAAGGCTTCAAAGAACAATTAGGCTTTGATTTATGAAATTTGTGGGATCTTAGGATCCTCAATCCGATCATCTGGGACCCCAAAATGACCCTACTCAGGATCCCAATCCTGACAACCTTGCACTTATCTTCGTGCATAAGAGCAAAACATCTAGTGTTTTGGACATCCATTTGGTTGGCGTTAATCTTGGTCTGTGGCCTATACTTCAGTTTGTCAGGTACCATGGAGATCGACAAAGCAGTCAAGGAGTGTGATGATAGGAGGCTCAAGACTAAGTATGCTAATGCCATTTATGTCATTCAGAGAGCTTTAGCCCTCTACTCGTACGTTCTTTCTTGTCCTCTCTTCTGCTGCTTTTAACGGTTTTACATTTGCAATTTCTATTTGGAACATTGGTCTTGCTTTTTTCATTCATGAGATAGGTTTTAATTGCATATGAATATGTGAAGATGATTGGAAGAATAAGAGTTTAATTCTTGATTCTGATGTTCACTACAAATCTGAACTTAGTTGATCCAAGGCAAATAGTTGGAATTCCATTCAGTTCGAATTACTATTTGTCAGCAATTAAAGTTCTCAATGCAAACTCGATGTTTGTTGAGTTTGGACTTCATGTTCATGAAATTGTTTATAATACTAAGCTGGCAACTTTATGTTCTTTCGGTATTCCACTTGGTTTCTTGTTGTTTTCTTCCTTAGAGCCCATTGTTCTAAAATTTGAAATCCGAATCATATGTCGAGTTTTGGTCTTGCAAAAGACTGTTTATTCTTCCTCTCCTACTGGAATTGGGCCAACAATGTTGAGACAATAGTGGAGAGTGTTTACTCTTCAAATGGCTAGTAAACTGCAAATGAGCTGCTGTGGCCATTTTTTGGCAGTGGGAAAGATGTATACCTTTTACATGTAGTGAGTATGCTTCTGGAGAGTTGTTATTTAAAAATGAATTTACTTCTTTTTCTCTTTTTCTTTTTTTTTTAATTCCTTATGGTACTTTTCATTGAGTTTAATAATTACATGTCTTGGTGTTTGGCCAATTTTAAACCATTGTCCTGGAAAATTGAGATGGGTTTGACATTTAAACTCTTTGTTCCTCAAAAACCTCTTGCATTTAGGTTTTCCTATACCTGAAAGGTTGATTCAATCCATGCTCTCTTACCTTTCTCTAGAAATTAAATAAGTAGCACTTTTCTGGTAGAGAATTCAACTAAGAGAGTTCAACTCCAAATTTTCTTCCGGACCACATGCAGTGCTACCTCTGGCAAGAATTGTCATTTTCTACTCATTAGCTTCATTCGTCGATATGGGGCCAGCCACATTCTTAGTCCAGCAACATGTTAATAATTCACAATTTACACTGGGTTAGTGAGAATTGTTTGAAACTTTATATGCAACTGTTAGAAACTTATTGTAAAAAAGGGCAAGGCATCTTTTTCTCCTAATCAGTGTTAAAAAATTCCTTCATAGAAAAATTTAAATTTGTGCTCTCAAAGGTTTACTACTGTGATGCTCTGTGGGAGTGCCATATGAAATCGTCTGGTAGATGAGCTTTCATTTAGCAAGTTTTAAAATATTTTATTCAATGCATGACAAGTTGGCACGACTTCATCATATCTTAATAGCTGCAAGAGATCTGAAGGCCTTCTCCCTTGGAAAGCTCTTCTGGGCAAAAGGGAAAGACATCCTAAGGAGTAAAATGCCCCTTCTTTACATTCGTTTGTATATACCTCTGGGATTTTGTTTCCTTATGTTGCTGAGCATTCTTTCATTCCATGTTATCCATTGAAACTCCTCTGACAATTGGCCCCTGAGGTTATATTGGACTTATCTGGTTCTTGACATTTTACAGTGTTGAAGAGGTTGCTTTCAGTTTCAATGGTGGAAAAGATTCAACTGTAAGTAGTCATATGCTTATGTTATGTTTGAGTTAAGCCTCATTACTTTCTTATTGATGGTTATCCTTGGACTAAATTGTAGGTTTTGTTGCACCTACTTAGAGCCGGACATTATCTTAGTGAAGCGAACCAGAGGTCTCCTAATGGGAATCTAAAAGGTTTTCCATTCAGAACGATATATTTTGAGAACTCTTCTGCTTTCTCTGAGATCAACTCCTTCACACATGGAATTGCTACTACGTATGGGACTGAACTTGCTTTTCATTTAAAACCACAAAGATCTATCATTTAATAGTTTTGATAGCAATTTTTAATTCACACTTTTGCTACCTTTACAGGTATGCTTTGCAGATGGAAGTCATTCACACAGATTTTAAGTCTGGTCTGGAAGATTTAATAAAAAGCAAGTCTATTAGAGCTATATTTCTTGGTGTGAGGATTGGTGATCCTACTGCGGTAAAGTTGCCACTGTACCTAAAATGACATGTCTCTGTCTTGGCTACAGTTTTTCTATTGCCTTTCGTAATTCATTTGTGCTTTCTGTTTGAACCTGTGATACCTATGCCTTTATCTTTTTCTTTCTTCTAAATCCTGCAGGTAGGCCAGGAACAGTTCTCACCAAGTTCACCTGGTTGGCCTCCTTTTATGAGAGTGAATCCTATATTGGATTGGTCATACAGGTCACTCTACGCAGACTTTATATAAGTTTCTTCTTGGGTGACTAGCAAGTAGCATTACATGTGCTTGTGCCAAAAAAAGGAAACACGACATGATATTTCATTTCTTCTGTATTGACTGCATTCTGTGGTTTCACTTCCTTCCCAGTCCTCTTTCTGAAGTCCTGCTACTTTAGCTTTGTGAAGTTTTCCTTAACTCTTAAGGGTTTTAGGGATTGTTGAAGCATATTCTCTGCACTGGTTCGATGTTTTCCTGTTTTGCAAAAACCAGAAATAAGCATATGTTGATTGGATAGTAACCAAGAAAGAGTGCATCAGAGAGACCACATACTACCGGCTACCGAGGGGAATACTCTTATAAATCCTTTTTAAACCGCACTTGGGACCATTATTTTGACTAGATTTTGTTGCATTTTATCCTTGTAGTGTCCATGTGGTGCTCAATAGTAACTACATTCTTTTATTTTCTATATTGTCATAAGAGGTGTTCCTGTGCTTCTTTTCAGGGATGTTTGGGCTTTCCTCTTGATAAGCAAAGTTCCCTACTGCTGCCTTTATGATCAAGGGTAAAATGGCAACTGATCCAATTTAGTTGCTTCAGTTTGTTGAGTACAATATTTTTTGGCTTAATTTTGTTTAATATGCAATATTTTCTTTAAGTTAATCCAAATTTTAAACTGCCCTTTTGTTTTATTGTGATGTTAATTCTCATGTTGATATCATTGTTTTGTTGAGTGCGCAGTTATACTTCAATTGGAAGCATACACGATACTGTACCAAATGCATTGCTGCGAAGTGGTGATTCTGCTAGCAGTGAAGAGAAGTTTAGGCCTGCCTATATGCTTTCAGATGGTAGGCTTGAAAGAGCAGGGAGAGTAAAAAAGCACTCATCATCAGCTCATGGGGTTTCTCCTTCCAGCGATGGCATGTATAAACTGGATTTTAATAATGGCAGTGTGCTCACTACCTCAATCATTGCTGTTGGGGATGAGATTCTGTAAGCCTCTTTTATGAAACTCTCCAATCGGTTGTTTTCTCGAGCATGACTCACTTTTGTACAACTACCATTGTAGTATTTACAGTGATCAGCTCATACAAAGGCTTCTCAATTGTCTTTGACACTACACATTTCCATTCTGTTCATCTATCAGGCTTTCACTGTTTTCTATAAACTGTATCTCATTCATTTTGGAGAAAGAACCGAATTTTTGTCTGAATCAGCTTTGTTTCATTTCGTTTCTTTTAAATTTTTTCTACTTGTTATCTTTATTCAATTTTGCAGTCTACTCAATTTTTGTGATTAGAAGAACTTCACTAATGAGCGCCAGAAGGGTCCCAATCCATGTCCAAAAGGAATCTTTCAGGGGGGAAAAAGAGAAAATTTGTGAACAACTTGGGGTTTTGATATCATCAATTAGCTCATGCATACCAACATATAGCCTTCCTAATTCAAGTATGCACAGTCTGTAATAGAAGATCTTCAATAGTTGAAGAATTGCTTTTGTATCCCCTCAAATGCTCTATCTTTTGTATCCTTATGTATAAATAAAAAATTTGAAAGAAGCCTTTGCTTCTCTCTTCAAACTATGGTTCTTTAAGCCTGTGAAGTGTGTTTCCATATTCCCTTTAATATGCAAAGAATTGGAGTGGCCCTTTTATACCATGATTTGCGTTCTGAATTCAGACTTAAAAAGAAATCATCTGACTTCTTCTTTGTCGATATTTTCTTGGCGACTGTTGTTATTAAGTGCATGATTCCGTCTCTTATGTGTTCCATAGCTCAGATCCGGCATTGTTGAGGATCACTTGGGGCCAATCTTGTGTAGAAAGCTTCATTCTATTGGTTGGCTGGTGTCCAAATCTGTGGCTGTACGGAACAATGTAAGGGCTAGCATTCCTCCTAATTTAGTTGTTGTTGCTTACCTAGTTCTTCGCGCAAGTCCAGCTCTCAAGGTTTCACTGATATAAGTCAATCTACATGTAATTGTCAAAAGGTCTACATACGTTATTACTCAGGATTCACTTTTCAAATTTTGCGTCTAAATTTTTGTTTCCTGTGACACTCATCTTGATCCAGGTTGATTCTGTGGCTGAAGAAGTAGAACGGATGAAATCTGCTAATGATATTGTGAGGCCTGGTGATTTATGAAAATGCCCCTTATCATTTTCCTATTGACTCAAAAAAAACTGAATATAATTTTCTATTCCAATTTATGCTTGCTCATGGCTGGACTTGTATATCTGCTATCATTTCTAGGTATTTATATGTGGTGGTGTCGGCCCTCTACATTCAGATGTTACTTTAGCTGGTATTGCAAAGTCATTTGGTGTTCGTCTGGTGAGTTGATAGTTTTTTCTGTATATAGTGAATTCCATTAAAGACATAGTGCTAAACAGAACAAAGATGAGTGGGATTCATGGAGATTACCCACTTAATTTTGGTGGCCGTCATCATCATCTAAATCAAGCTATAACATAGAGGAGGAACGCTTTAATGATATTGAGGCTTTACCATAGGTCTGAGTGGATTTATCTTGTTAAATGATTAACTTTTCTTTCATAAGTAGTTTGTTTGTCTTTATAGATCATGTCTTATGGGACCAAATAAGAAGAGAGCATGACTAATTGAGCATTTTATGTTCATAAGTAATTGTCGAATTATCGGTACATTGCTTCCCTGACAATATTCTTCTCTTGTCTCTAATCAGGCTCCTGATGAAGAGTTTGAAGAATACCTTTGGCAATTGATTGGCAACCAATCTAAAGGTGATCGGAATGAGGTATTTTGCAATGAAAGTTGGAGGATTTGGCAATTTTCTTTTGTTCTTTTTTGCTGTACTTTGAGAATGTTATGGTCTGACTTACTCAACTTGAGTGCTAGCTGGAGTTGTTACTCCGTATTTTTTTAGGAGCTATACTCCTGTCTTAAAAAAATTAAGGAAAGCATTAGGACTTGCCAACATTAGTTTCTCAAGTTGGCGGAAATGACTTGCCAGAGTTTGAGAACTACGCTGCATACTTAGTGCCACATGTTGGCTGCCAATTACCAAATTTTAGGCTGGTACTGACCAGTTCATTTTAAATAAATACTTAGATTACTCTTCATCTGCATCTTTATGCCAGTTTTCATTACCCTTTAGCGTTGCACTAGGGCCATACTAGTTTTTCCACTTAAATATGCCGACATTTTTTCACCAAATGGCCACTCTGCTCTCGTAGGACTTCTATCCTCTCTTTTTCTTACAATTGGTTTGCGCTCTTTAGAGTTGTACTCTGCCAGCAAACTCATCAATTTCCAAATATCCTCCTTTACTGCTGTTATGCTTCTAGCCTTCTTGTACTACTTTGACGCGTTATTTTTGTTTTCCATTTTAGATGGCTCTGTTACCTGAAGGTATCACAGAATTGTTGCATCATGACAAGCTTCCTGTACCTTTGGTATGTTTTCAGAAGCTTCCTTTGCATGAATTATCTTGAATTGATGAGTTGGACGTGTTTCATGTACACTCATCTCATGTGAAATGCTCGAAACCTCAAAGTCATGACTATTGGAGCCTTACTCTGATATACTGCTGGCAAGCTTAAGTTTGTCCAAATTTCTGAGCTTGAAAGTTTTCAATGGATTATCTGAAGCCATTCTAAAAATGAGATTTGGAAGTTCGTCATGGGTTTCATTATAGGCAGTGAAACTTCTATGCAAAATGTACACTGTGAAATACCTGATTATCTTCATGTAGATGCTCTTATGCGATAGAATGAATTATTGGAGCTTTCCACTGGTAGTAATTGTAGGTATGAAAAGGAAACAGAATTCTTTGCAGGATTATTAATTTTTGACTGGTCCTTATGCAAGTCCAGAGGGTGCTTCAGCATAAATTTTACACAAATCTCTATACAAAGAAGCTTCATTAACGCCCTTTCATAGAATTTTTTCCGAAATAGTATGTGTATATATATGATAGAATGGATTATAAGCTAGGCTTTCGGGCTCAAATGCATGTACAATGAGCCTGTCCAGCATATTTCTGCCCATTGGTGTTGTTTCAAGAATTAAATATTTTGTCTCTATCTGTTATAGTTGAAAAGCACCTACTATTAATTTTTGCAGATTAAGTGTCAGAATGTAATCATCCTTACTGCAACAAATGTCACTGAGCTGGACCAGGAATGGGACTGTTTGATTGATCTGATGAGATCAGCTGGCCAGTTAGTGGTGGTGGACCCATTTGTCTCAAAACGCCTGATGGCAAATCTTTCTGATGTACGTTATTCTCTTGCAAATTGTACTGATGTGATGTGATGCGATACTTTCTGCATCCGACAGGATCTCAAGGAAAGTTAGAATACTTGTACCTTAATTAAGTAGAAAATTCATTCATATAAGGTTTTACATGAGGGTTTGTTTTTCCAATTTCTTTAGCTTGCTAATATATTATACCTCTTTAACATTACCTGATGTCATTTGAACTATTATGGTACTTAGAAGCTTCATGACCCAGTAATATTTTGAACATGGTTCCATGTGACATCATTTTATGCTTAGGATGATTTTGAAGTAAGGTTACTGATGAGGTTCCTGTGTAAAAATCAATTTGTAGTCACTTTAAGCACAACTAAGTGGATATCTTCCTAATAACTCCAAATTCTTAACGCTTGCAAAGGATTGAGGATCATGATTCATGCTGATTGTCATTTCCAGTCATATAATCTTTGTGGTCCTGCGGCATCTTCTGATTGGATCATTACTGGAATATTCAGGCATATAATCTATCATTTTCTAAAACCTACAGGTAGAAGCAGCTGCACCTCTGTCTAAACTTTGTCTTGAATTTCCAGACCTTTGCATTGGTAAGCTTAGAAATTATATGGGTTCTGGACTGCAATGATTTTCTAATTGAGTCTTTACACTTTGCTTTTTACAAGGGTGTTATCGTGAATCACGACATGGGCCTCTTATTATCAGTTTCGAAAGCAAGGTACAAATGGCCTCTGGATACTTAGCAAACTATTGCTTTTAAATGTCCTCTTCAACTTTAGTTATCGAAGAATTTGGTTGCAGGATACGGCAAGGATTGATTCAGCTATAGGTGCGTTGCGCAATAAGTTCCCCCCAGAAGCATTTTCTGAAATCAATTGAGATAGTTCAGATACTAGCACTTTGGCGAGCTGGAGCAACCAAGAAGCTTTCTTCTCAATTGCAGTCTCAAACGCCCACAAAAGTGCACGGGCATTGCGCCCTCATCTGAGTGGTAAAAGGAGATGGTGGAATCACCCTTGGGAGGAGACTGCAAATGCAGCAATGGAAGGCTAAATTGAATTTTATACAGTATTTTTAGGCAGTGCCTTAATTATTGTTACAACTCTTGATGCGCTTGTCCTTGCAAACAAGCCAATGAAAAGTTGGGGGATGGGAAGGTGAAATAAAATTTTAGCAGGCTGGTTCACTGCTTGTCTTTTCACATTAATCAGCTTTTTTTTCTATCTGAAGTATGCTAATCTTATATGTTTGACCTTCCTAGAATGGTTACAGAAACCTCTGTTCCGGCTTAGAAAATCCTAATTTTATAGCTTGTGTGTCTTAAGGAGGTTCATCACATCCACACGTTATGGACCTTATGGTTGTACCTTGCTTTGCTTGTGAGCGTTTCAAGGGAAGATAGGACTATAGTTCCTTGAAACAATCGCTCTATGGAACATTGCTTGCCGGCACTTCCTAAATTCTAAGCCCTTTTCATTGGTGTAGTTATTGTTTATGCTCGGGTTGGGTATAGGTGTGGTTATTACATCAAATGTAGTAGGATTGAGCTCACTAGATTTTGCTTGGGATCAGCATTGTAGATTTTAAGGTAGGCTCTATCTGAAAATTCGTTTTCTGTTACTCGCTGCCGAGGTACGCACCTCGGCCATTTTGAAGTCGTTTTCCCCATTTTTTTTTTTTTTTTTTTATATTTAACTTTCATCCTCTTTGACAGTGAGTTTTAGGCCCGTTTGGTTCGACTTTGGGAAAATGGTTTTGCATTTTCCCAAGTATTTTTGAGTGAACGGGCATTCTGTGAAGGCGAGTGTGTTTGGAACCCCCATTTTTTGTGTATATTTTGCAAAGTTACGTCAAGGTGAAGAGAAAAATGAAAAAAATAAAAGAAAAGGGAGGAGGAGATGTAGCTACAGGGAAAATCATGGGGGAGCGGTTGGAGGCACTAGCGGTGGCGCTAGCATTGGTGGCAACGGCACTGGGGGACCTTAGGCGACGCCCTAGGTTGCTCGACCTCAGGTGATGCCGCCTGAGGTCGCACGACCTCAGGTGGCATCGCCTGACCTCAGGCGAGGCTTCTTGGCGGCCAAATCTCCCTGACGGCTAGATCTGGCCGCTCACGGCTGAGCGCCGCTGCTGTGGTGGAGCAACAAGTTCCTTGAAGAAGATGATGAACAGTATTTTCGAGGGCAAAAGGGGAAAACATGATTATCAGTAAGAGTAATATTGGAAAGAAAAAAAATTCATTAAACCTCATAGTAGCATTTCAAAAATGCTGAAAGCCCAAAGTTTAGCATAAAGTTTAGCATTCTAAATGCTAGCATTTGGCCAAAGACACCTCCAAATGTTGAACCAAATGCCTAAAATTTTTCCCAAGAGATTTTCAGCCTCTTGGAAATGCTGAACCAAATGGGGCGTTAATACTCTAGCTCAATTGACTCTGTTAGGATATTCAACATTCGATACTCATCTAGAGCTGAGCACCACTTTTCAAGCTCCAACTCAGCTCAATATAAATTTAAATGAGATCGAGTTCAATTTGACTCAATTATTCAACGAATTCTAGTTGAAGCTCGAATTTATAGTTCAAGCACGAATTTTGACTATACATTATAATTGAGAGTTTTCAGTCCAAGTAATTAGTTATATTTATAGATGTACATATACAGCAAAAATACAGAAAATAACAATCGATTGTTACTTGGTGAGGCTTTTCGGCTACTCGAGTCAAAGTGTATTCAAGTTTGAGCGCAAATTTTCTATAGGAGCAATTTGCTATTGTAATATAAGAGGACAGTACGAAGTATTGTGAGAATATTTATATTTATAGAAGCAGAGTAATAAGTAGAAGAAAACATTTTTCTAACGTTACATTTTCTCAATTTTTTTATGATGGATTCCAGCTTAAATAAACTAGCAAAACTAAAAGTGAGGGGGAGGCAAAAGTGAACAAATTAGCATGGTAGAAGTGGTAACACACGTAAGGCGCGCATGATTAAATTTATACTTCTCTATTTCTCTGTTTCTCTGTTTATCGGAACAGGTTTGGAACAGAAATCATTTTAGTAATGCAATTTGATTTTTCTATTTCTAGAACAAATTTTTATTCCATAAATAGATTTAAAAAAGAAATTAGAAGCTAAAATTTTAAACTTCTCAATTTCTAGCCAAAAATCAATTTTTGTTTCAAAAATTTTGTCATGCACACCCTTAATATCACCTTTAGCCAGTCTAACTTAAAGGTCGATTTTTTTGGCTAGACCTAAAGATGGAGATAATTATCCAAAAAATCCTAAATCTATCATACGGTGGCTAATTTAGACTTAAACCCTTCAATTACATCAATTTAGTTCTAAACCTTTTGAGAATTTGTCAATCTAATCTTTTTAATCAATTTTAAGTAGAAATCGCTAATATGGTAGCCTAGTCAACACCAGCCACTTTATGTGACACGATCAATGTTAATATTGACATTGTTCAAAATTTTATAATTTTTATGAATATCTTTTTTTCCCAACTCAAGGCTGGCGAGAACCATCATACCCTTACTTAGACCACCCAAGGTGGGAGGTGGCCAGCAACCTTCCCGGAGTAGAGTTGAAAAAAAATGAAAGAAAAGAAAAATAATAAATTCATTAGCAAATTTTATGACTTTTTGACATATATCCCTCTAAAGATGATAACCAACTTGGTTCACAAAAGTCAGTTTCATAAGAAAAGTCAGAAAATCATTAGCAAGCATAGAGTTTTCTTCGACTAGCACGAAGCTTTGATGAAATTTCAGAGGAGGTCCACATCGATTGATGTTGAAAAATCAGTAAAATTTTAATATATATGAAGTGATTACATTAGAAAATAAATAGATAGATGAATGTAATTAATATGAAAAAAGAAAAAATGAAGTGACACCCAAAAAAAAAAAAAAAAGAAGGAAAGAACAAATGCCTAATTAGTAGTCGTTTCTTCCAAGACAGTCTTCCTAAATAGGATGCAATCTTGTTTCTTCTTCATTAATCGTGCATTTGTTTCATAAAAAATTGGAAAATTCTAAATAAGGATATGAAATATCCTTATTTTCTCAAATAAGTATTTAAAGTTAATATTGTTTCAAATAAGGGCCTAAAATGGCCACATTAGTCTCAAATAAGGGTCTAAACTTACCAACTATGAAGAGTAATTTCATCTTTTTAAATTTCTCTTTTTCATAATTTTTCTAGTTTTTTCATTAGAAAAACTAAATAAAACTAAAACTTGGAAAACGCAGGTGGGGCAGCTGCTTGGGCGAGGGTTGCCGCCCCTCTCCCATCCTTGGCCCTCATCGCTAATCGGTAGGTTCACCAACCCTCGCCTAGGCACGAACGACCCCGCTAATTGTCGTCACTACCCCCATCGGCGATGGGGCAATGGTCACCTGTGTGTTTCCCTTTTTTTAATTTTTTTTAAGTTTTCATATAATTAAACTTAAATTTAAATTGTGTTTAGATAAAAATATCCATGATCGGTAGAAATTTTTTGCCAATCAACAATCCGGCAATGTTAAGCTCTTATTTGAAACAATTATAACCACTTTAGGCCTTTTTTTTTAGACTAATATACTTCTGGCCATTTTTTGAAATAAAGTCCACTCCGTGCTTTTATTTGAGAAAATAAAGATATTTCAAGAATTTTTTTGAAATTGTTTTCTAAAAAGTGTCATGACAACGTAAAGTATTTATGATTACATGTATGAGGCGCGTGTTGTCCAAGGGTCATACATATTTTTTGTGAAGCAACGGGGGCAGAGAGCTCAGCTCTTCTAGAGTAGCACCAGTCCTCCGCCCCGTGGTAGAAACATCTTCCTCTTATTTAGTTGGGGAAGTCCCGCTTTTTATACCGTGGTGATTTCCCTCGATGGAAATGTTTTCTAGTCGGTCATTCATTTTCTATGTACCAAACACCAAAAATTAACGAGGACATTTTCCTTAAAAACACCTTCGCCAAAACATACCCTAAGTACCAAGTGGATAAAAGAAAGTATTTATTCAATGAGGAGTTCGAGCGGGTTGAGGCATAGTTAAAGAAGGAAAAGAAATCACTTCGAAGTCACGCAGTCTCGAGATCATTCGCGATAATGTTACCAGTAGTTTATGAACCTCTGTTCCATATTCAGAAACCACTCATGTGCTTTTCTTGGTGTCCTCATGTTTTTGGTGAGGAACAGGAAGTTCTGTTACCACAGGACATGCGCGGACCAACCAGAGAAATCATTTCCTCATACGAGAAGGTGATGTAATGTGACTGAGAATTGAATTTTGTACACAGATATACAACCCGGTTATGTACAATTGCACGAATTGGGTTAAACCACGGTAGGGGACTTCCACATAATTCAACAGAAATCCCACTGCCAATAAACCTTCTCGACGATCCCTCCACCGCTCCGAACTGCAAGGTGAAGCCTCTCAGAAGCGGGAGGAACTCCCCAGAGCAACGGGACCGCGACCGTCATCGTCAATTTCTCATGCAAGCCTCCTTTGATTGCCTTTTCTGCCACGACAACCTGAAACATATAGACTGACCATTAAAAACGCAAAAGCCAGAAGCCGCTTTTTAATCTGTGACATATCCAGCAGAGAAGCATGACTAGCAGAAGGATTTCAGAGTTTCTAAACATTTTAATAGAGAACTAAGTCATACAAAAATATCTTTCCATTTCCACACAAATTGTGTGTTGTGTGCGCTGTTGAGAAAAAGGGAATGTGCAGGCACAACAGTTGACATGCGTGAAATTAATGGAAAATGTGGAGAATCTTCACTCTCTCATAGGTGTGTAATGCATCTATTCTGCACATTTCAATTCTACAATTGGATCGCATTGACTTGAAGATAAGGTACAACATTGTCCTGTACTTCATCAATTGTCTGCCGTTGGATGACACTGGTTGACAAAAAACTCAACTAATCAATAAATCAACCATTGAATGACAACAATGTACCGTAAGATTGTTGTACCTAAGAAATATCTGGAGATTTACAAAGATGGACTTAGGTCTTAATCCAAGGAATTCAAAATCACGGTGATCATGTTGTACTAGCAAAAGGTAATGCATTAGCCTGAAAACTAGAAAGCAAGCAACTCTAAGGCATGCTGTGAAAAGCTAAATAAACATAAAGGAGAAGCTATCTGTTAAATCTACCATAACAGACCATAAAATAAGGGTTAATCCACAATTAAACAAAGAAACCAAGTGGTCCCCTAGAAAGCGGTTGATCATTTTATTTTGCAGATTCTAGGTTACGCCGTCAGCTGAGTTTCCAACAATCAACTTTGCAGTGCAGAACCTCTGCCTAATAAAAGACTCATGAGCTGAAGTTTAGAAAACACAAAATGGTAAGTGGAAAGCAAAGAGCCAAAAACCCATATATGGTGGTGGTGCAGGAGCTGCAACGCCTTCAAATTATTTGCATTTTCGTATATCCATTTCTTTCTGTTGGTTTCATCTACTCAATTGCACCATGCTAGTGAGCTCAAACTAAATTCTTAATCTTAAACAACCAATCAGAATTAGGGGTATACCTCTCCACCATGTTCAATAACAGCATCTTCAACAACATCACTTAACATTTCAATGGAACGACAGAACCCCAAGATGCAAAGCCTTCTGCCCATATCAAGACCCTGGTACAAGCAGGTCCTGCATACATCAGATGATGAACGGAGCAAATAATGGATAGGTTATAGAGAAGTCCGTACATTTGTAGCTGCAATATCGAATAAAGCGCCCAGACACAGGCCTTGCTCTGGATCCATGTAATCACTTTCTTGAAAGCGTTGGAATCTCTGAGAAGTATTTGATTTACCTTGCCTCTTCTGTCAAAGGAAATGGCTAATAAAAAGGGAGGTTCTAATATTCAGAGTAATAATCAAGCACAATGCATATGAGACAAAAATCCAAAACGTTGAATGCATGATATGGCTAAATGAAATTGGTGAACTTTATTTCTTAAACTAGATCAACCAGATGTCATTTCCTTTTCTTTTTCTTTTTCTTTTTCCTGTATGTTTTATTGTATTTCCTTCCAATTCTTTTTGTTAAATGTAGTTGCAAGAGTAGGAAATTATAAGTTGGCAAGGAGGAAATTCCAACTAACAGTTTATTATGGAAACTTAATAGGTATCGTCATTCACACAAACCAAAAAAAAAAAAAAAAAAAAAAACCCACGCCCAAGTCTACCTCGAAATCACAATTGCCTATGAAAAAACCACAACAAAATAACTCTGCAACACGTACTATATATCCACCTTGAAGCTCTCCCTTGAAGGATGCAAATTACAAAGCAAGTATGAAGAGTTTCAGTAGCCAAATTGGATTCACAAGGGATAAAGACCATCATTATCATTCTCAAAAACCACATCCAGGATTTAAAGAAAGAACTTTTGCACCATAATTATTCATTGAGCCCCCCACCTCCCGCAACCCCGGACAAGTACTTGTCATGCGAAAAAAAAAAAAAAAAAAAAAGGCACAACGAACATGTTTTTCCCATCAAAATGGTTAGTTGGGGCAGATGCAAGGACATATTACTATTCTAAAAGAATCTAGGATGTTATATTGAAAGAATCTGCAATAGGTTGAATTATTCTTTTGAAAACCATACATCAGAATTAACGCGTCGAGGAACCATAGAACCTCCAATCTGAACGAGTCCATCAGCAGTGAACAATGTAACTCTCTCCTCAGGAACCCATTGAATATCTGGATGGCATGAGATACATCAGCTCATCTTTCTTAAATGTTCATATGACAATCTGAGACATCTTCTAAAGGAACAAGAACAATTGTGAAATCAAATGGCATTTCATAGATTAAGAAGATCAAAATTAACAAGGTCTTATGCTCAGGCCAAAGAAAAAAAAAACTAGGTCTTGTCCAAAACACTTACAATGCTTCAGACGTTGATGCAAGTAATCTCAAATATTGAATCATAGACAATCAAAAGCAACTGATAGCAAGCACACATCAAATCATCCATTTCCATAATGTTCATGTATAAGCAAAAAGCATCCAGATGTTTCATGTGCAGTTGCGAGATTGCGAGAACCACACAGATGACACTTCAGCTTTCTTTTGCTGAGGGTAAGGGGAAAAAGAAGGAGGGCATAAAAGATCTGGAAAAATTCTGCAAAGTTAAATATAGAAAGCAATCTGCAAAGCCTAGCTATTACAGGAAAAAAATCCTTTGTTTAGTCATCACATTGGCAAGTGACTGCATTTTCCATTTCCAATTATGAATGGGTACTAATAACTACAATTGGGAAGATTCATTTTCATTATTGCAGTTTAGTCTCAATCTCATTGTGTGCCCTTGAAAAAAATCTGTCACCCTATACACCTTGAACTATCAACCCTTAATTTGTGCCAATTGCTCCAAAGAAACTGGCTTCTTGGACAAATTTGCGGGCATCATTGACCTTGACATATCATAGAACATAACAGTCAAGCTGAATGTAGCCTAACAGGCCTTGGAAAGAATCTTCAATGGTGGAAAATCGTGGTAATAAAAAGATCAAAGGTTGACTGCCAACTCCATTCAAACAGGAAGCTGTGTAAAATAATTGTGCTGAGAAAAGTTAGATAAGGTTCAGCTTAAATTTGGCACAACTTCAATAAGTTCAGGACTGAAATGTAAGATCAAGATCAAACTTTAGGTGGTAACAGAATTTTACGACTCTTAGAGTAGAAAGACCAGAGAACCAGAACAAGAAGAAATGCCTTGCAACATCGCATATGAGCAGCAATCTTGGTGCAAAATGCCTATATCTCTTTCCTTACCACATAAGCTTTCATGAATGGTTTTGTTAGGGTGAAATTCAACAAATGTCCTCAGTTGTAGACACACTTATATATTTATTAATCTCGTCTTGAGATAAAATTTTATGATCCAAAATGCAAGGCACAGGACTTCAATCCCACATCAAACACATGGTAGTTCGGTGTGTGGTTAATATGACCTCTGGCTCTGCTTTTCTCACTTGCTTTTGGGTTGTAGTTCTCTCAAGGTCCACACCAAAAAAAAAAAAAAAAAAAAAAAAAAAGCACTAGGTCAATGATGGCTTGATGGCTTGATCATGGTAACCTGAAGAGACACTTCAGAAAAATTACCAGTACCATACTTAGAAAACAGAGCTATCATTTTAATCTTATTCATCAACAAAAGGGGGCACAGACTACTTGTCCAAATGCTATTACATGCCCCAAGAATTCGAATCTTTTTGTCCCCAAATGTATAATTAACTCTCGAAGAGATGGCATAACGGTGTCCAACTAGATGGGATCGAATGCCAAAGGACACGAAAACTAGTACAAGCCAACGCGCTTCTCTCGCTTCCAGTCTCAAGAAAAGTATAATTCAACGTCCGATCAAAGCTACTTCGAAAAATCGCAGAGCACCCGTTCGACAGAAACCGAAACTCTACAGATCACCGACCAACTTCCAATATCCAACGGACTGCCCACGAAATTCGCCTGAAAACAATGGGGGCAATCAACGATAATCAAGAAGATTCTCGAAGCCTACCGGAATCGCCGCCGGCCCAGGGAAAGAAACCGAAGGAGTCGTCGCCGAAGAAGTCCCCGGAATCGGAAGACGACGACGACGACGACGAGGAAGAAGCCCTCGGCGGCAACCGGAGGGCGCGGGAGGGATGAGGCGGACTGCGGCGGAGGAAGGGGAGTCTCCGGATGCAAGGCGAAGGGACTTCGTCGGCGCGAGAGGCGGACGGGAACGGAGAGAAGGTCGTGAAGCACAGAGCCGCCGCCGAGGCCTCCGCCATCGCAGTTCAGAGAGAGAAAGAGAGAGAGAGAAAGATTCTGAATCTGCGGTGAGAACTATGGCGGAACGGAGAGAGAGGGGAAAGACGTGGACAGCCACGAGCGGAAGCAATAAAAGAGCGAGCTTTCGCAAATTACCACAATTTCGGTTTAAACGGTTGGTCCCCCCCCGTGCGCCCTTCGTTTGGAACAATGTGTTCCATGTGTTGGAGTAAACATCAGTACCCTCCAATTCGATGCGAAACATGATTTTAGTTACCTAACATCCCACGGAATCTGATGGTTCAAATCCCATTTTGGTCTTTAAGGAAAAGATACATTAGGAATTTATCTTTCAAAGATGATAATCTTAAAATCGATAGATCCCTTAATGACGACACCTGAAGTGACAAATTGATTGTGAACAAGGGTCTTTTGACATAGAGATTTGAAACTAATTAGGTTAAGATTTTGGTTAGATCTATCGATATAATTATGGATACGTAATTATTTTACCTAAAGCTTTTCAGGTTTAACCAACTTTCATCCGGGACTAGAACTTTTTGAAAACCCAACCAAGAGGCAAAATTTGACAATAACCTTCAAGAGCCATTGATGACACTTAATTCTCCCAAATCTGATGATCGGTTTATAGGATACCGTGTCAATTTGAAACGTTGACGTGAGAGATTTCGTTATTTTCCAAAAAAAATGCAAGTCGGGGAACTTTCCGGCGCCCCAATAGTCGGGTCGAACATGTGGAAAGATGGCCAGTCAAAGTCGGTGAGTTTGCGCATGCGTAAGCCTAAACCTGGCAAATCATTCAACCATGTTGGGGGTTGGCTGTGCCATGGGCCAAATTTTCCATATAAAAGATCACTAAAAGGACGAAATAGGGACATGACGAACAAGAGGAGACTTTAAAAAGCGGGCAATTTTCAGACAGCCTTTGCAGCTCGATCAGATTTCCGAGAAGTCGATGAACTAAAAAGGAAGACAGGACGATTCAGTGATATCAAATACTCCCTTTCGGTGAGGGGAAGAGGGGGCATCCCTCGGCCCGATCATAACTTTGTTTTAGAGTTTCTCGAGCGCTGACTTGCAGTTAGCTTGCCTCGGTTGTCATATATGGCCCCGACCTAATGAAATCCCAACCTCAATTTCGCTATTCAAGCACATAACAAGAAAGTAGACATTGCAATGGCAAGCTTTTTGAAACGCCGCATGAATCACACGAATCCAATATATCTATTGGCGCCCGAATTAGCTTATTGAGTTTCGGAAGCTGAAGAAAGTAAAGCAGGACCAAAAACATTAGAATCCATAGAGAATGGGCTGGGATGCCAACTGTCGTTAAATGGGCACCTCGAGCAATAGGACAAGGGGCTTACCCAAGCCGACAAGATAAAGATGGAAACGGTTACTAGAGTTGGTACTAACGAAAATAAAGACAAGGCAGGACGGTTACCGATAAAAGCTAAGACTTCCGGAACATTATAAATATCGAAATGATAATCACAAAAAGCAGTTACCTATAAATTACCACTGTAAATAGCCGAAGATGCATCATTGTAAAAAACCTTTTGCCAAATTGACAAATGATTATTCAACTTCAAGTTGTTATTTTTTGCTTTATCGTATTTTTACATTCAATCGTACCTTTACTTTTTCTCTTGTTTTCTTGCACTTTACTTTGCCACTAGTTTAGATTGGTTGCTTCCTTTCCAAAGTGATATAAGACCCGTTATAAAGAATAAAGCCAAAGCATTGCCACTTTCGTGAAAGATTTTTGTCGAGAGAACTTTCTCCGGCAAACATCTTTTTGGCACACTTGGTAGAACCATTGTGTTCCACTCTTAGGATGTGTTGATGACAAAAATAAGGAATCGAGGGAATTGCTCTTCTGCCGGCGAGGATAATTCTTTCATGTAGTGTGTTGGAGTGAGACCCATCCATTTCAAGATTTCCAGTCAGAATTCAAATCCTGTTGATGGTGTCAATATGGGTTATAATTTTGAGGACATTCCGCAAGAATTGTCTAAAGACCAAAGAAGAGAGCTAGCTTGAACTCAACGGTGATGGCCACCATGAGAAGGATGTTTGAAAAGCAACAAAATGATTTGGTCAATTATATGGCTAATCATTTGTCGAGTATTTTGACTTATTTGTTAATCAATTTGGTTACTAATCTGACTTCGAGAATGGAAGGGCTGAATCAAGCAAATGTGACTCATAATGGTCACACTAGCACAATTCCACAACCCATGCAAGTTTCAACCCAACCTATTATTAGTGGCTCAAATCCTGTGTAGTTGGCTAGAATTTTGCAAAGGGCTAACAGTGTGAACGATCAGAATCAAATCAACCTGGGTGAACAAGTTGGAGTGCCTAGAATATTGCCCCCGTCTAGATCGGTGCCAGAAATCTCTAATGGCGTGAATCCAGCAAGGGTGATTAGAGACACTTCCAACCTTGGGAATGAGGCCCGGGCAGGTGTCCCGTGGCTAGTGCTTCCTGATGTTAATCGTCCAGGGGGCAATAATGTGGTGCCGCTTGCAAGGGTAGTGAATACTAGATCAATTCTCGTGCCAGCCGCGAGGTATCCACCTTATCGGCAGTAGGTTGCTTGTTTAATCATGTAGAGGATGATTCAATGGAGGCGTCCCGAGGCCTATATATCACAAACCATACCTAGATTAGGTTGATAACATCCCATAACTGAGGGGATACAAAATCCCTGAGTTTACTTTCTTTACTGGGGAATTTTATCATTCTATGATAAATTATTTGACGATTCACGGCTCAATGTGATGATGTTAACAATGATGGGAGAATGAAGTTACATCAGTTCCCTTCGTCACTGTCAAAGACGGCATTTACTTGATATACTGATCTTTCCACAAATTCGGCATTGAATAGGGAGGCACACCTAGTTTTATCATCTCATCCCGAAAGTGACATTGTCAGATTTGGCCACCATCAAGCAGTTTAATAATGAGACAATTAACTAGTTTGTTGCCCAATTTAAAAAGATGATAAATCGGTATTTGTTCTTCCATCTGAAAAAAGAAGTTACCGAGATGGCAAAAAATGGTTTAAAGTTTGCCTTAAAGGAGCATTTGGCTGGGTAGAAATTCACTTATTTATTCTCATTAACTGCCACAGCAACTCAATATGAGAACCTTTGAAAGAGGAAAAAAGAAAAAAAAACAACAAGTCTTATCGAGATTACGAGCAGAATGTGGTAATGTATGATTCCGGAAAAGATTCAAAAAAAAGATGATGCTTAAGATGATTAATGCAGCCCACATTGAAGACCGGCTCCCTCGACCAAGAAGATTGGCCCGCATTAAAGCTCGACGAAACCGAGAAGCCATAACGACATCTTGAGTCCATCCCGGAAGCTTGAAAGACACCTTGGAAGCTCGCATGACGCTTTTACTAGTTTATAGTTTCCATGCCCTTTACTATATCTCCTAATTTCAATGCTCCTTTATTTCTCCTAGTTTTCAATGCTCTATCTTTATTTCTTTGATGATATAAGTGTTGGAGAAATCTTTCCAGAGTATTTTGAAGCTGACAAAACGTTTCTTTCAGTCTAAGTCTGGATGTTCGGAGACCGTCAGTTTAAAGACTCAAGACTTAAATCTATTCTCACTGACAGTCTTTCTAATCCAAGCGACGAAGGAAATCTAAAACCGAGGTAAATGGTTGAGGATTCGATCCTATCCTCTGGAATAGATTCTTTGGTTGGATAATCATTTCGGATTCTTTAATTCTTATCCGAGATCGATTGAAGATCCGATGGTCGACGAAATAATCTTGGAAAATTCTATTCTTGGAAACCGAGATCCTGATTGTATGGGCGAACAGGATTGATGGGCTATCGTCAGATTCCTTAAATAGCTCGGATGATCTTCTTGATTGATTCCGTCCAACGGGTAGATTGGAGGAATTCCTTTGGTAAGTGCCAACGGCTATGATGGCATAAAGGAGTATAAAAGGAAGACGTTCTAGTGGTTTTAAGTGTGTGATCGATAGAAAAATTCCGAGTCTCGAAGAACCTTGATTGTTAGTTGAGATTGTTCGAGCGAAATTGTATACACGAGAGTGTTTATATTTGGTGACGCCTTGAGTGAGTGTGGTAGATCATCTACGCCGAGAAATCAAGGAAGATCAACACCGTAACATCTCTTTGTTCATAGTGGAATCCAGCCAATTGGCTGTCGGTGCGAAGAGTGGACGTAGGCTTGAATCAAGCCGAACCACTATAAACAGCGTGTTCAATTCTCTCTTTCCCTTACTCAGTCTCACGATTGGTTTTTAATTATTGCAAATCCTTCAAGCGTCTAAAGTATTGTGCGATTTTCAAGAAAAATCTTTGTATACCTATTCACCCCCCCTCTAGGTACTCATACTAGCAATATCAATTGGTATCAGAGCCCGTGTTCTTACTTTGTTTGAAGTGTTTTACTTCAGAGTAAAAGATCCATGGCTAGTATGCTAGCACCAGGGCTGATGGAAGGGCAAAGCAATACCAGACCACCCTACTTTGACGGAAAGGATTACAACATCTGGAAGAACAAGATGAAAGCTTTCCTACGATCCAAGGATCCTCTGGAATGGGATGTTGTGGAAAGAGGAATCACTCCTGCTGTTGCATCAGTCTCTGAAAGAGGAAAAGAAACTGTTGAAGCCAGCGGAATGCCTCAGGAAGAAATAAACAAGAGACAAGCACTCGATGCAAAAGCAATTTACTCTTTATATTGTGCCTTGTCTCCAACTGAATATAACAGAATATCTTCTTGTGTTACAGCAAAAGAAGTATGGGATAGATTACATATCACCTATGAAGGAACAGATCGAGTGAAGGAGACTAGAATCAATATTCTCCTCGGTCAATATGAAGCCTTCAAAATGAAACCAGGAGAATCAGAATCGACATGTTTAGTCGTTTTTACGATATTGTCAATGGTCTTGAGAACCAAGGACAAAAAATTTCTGATCCCATGAAGGTGAACAAGCTTCGTGGACTCTCCAAGGATTGGAATCATATAAAGACTTCAATAAGAGAGACGCAAAGAATCATGCCACTATCTGTAGACGAGCTAATTGGAACTCTTCAGTCTTACGAAGTGGAACGAATTAATGAAGATGAAGATCCAAGAGGTAAGAAATCTATTGCACTAAAATCAAATGATGATTCGATGATGCGATTCTCAAGATGATATGGATGATGAGGAGCTCGCCCTCATGATAAGAAGATTCAAGAAACTGAATAGAAAAGGCGAAGGTTCAACCCAAAGAAACAAAGTTTTCGAGAGACAGCAGACCAAGTCTCGTTGATGATGAGGAACCAAACAGAGATGTAGTTTGCTTCGAATGTAAGAAGAAGGGACACATCGTACCCAACCGTCCTCTTCGAAAAGAAAAGAGGAAAAGCTGAGAAGTTTCGAAAGGCTCTCAAAGCCGAAACCCGGAGTGATACGAGAATGTGAAGAAAGTGATAATGAATATGCCAACATATGTTTGATGGCACATTCGGACTCGGACTCAGATTGGATCGACTCGATGACAGAATTTGAGGTAAGTGATTTTAAAATTCCTGTCAAAGTCTCTAAATATATTGATGAACTGTGTTTCGAGTCTTAAGACTTCTCTCAAAAGGATTTCCGAACTTAAAAAGGAAAACTCAATTCTGAAACAAAAGGAAGTTACTTTAGAAGAGAGAGTTAAAAGTCTAGACCTAAATGTTTCTGCTCTTAAAGAAAAAGAAGATGATCTTTTGAAAGAAAATGTTTTCTTAAAAACGGACTTATCAAATATTTCAAAGAAGTTTTCGATAGGGTCGGAAAAACTTGAAAAAGTTCTTTCAGGTCCAAAGACCTTACTTTAATAAGTCTGGTCTAGGTATGACAGCGGAAACAATTCCTTGATTGATTTCCCAAAAGTAAAAGAAAGAATTAAGAAAAAACCATCAAAAGAGGCTTACAAAAATCATTTCAAGAAAGTCTTTGTAAAGTCTCGTAGGTCGAAATGCTCTAAGATGTTCAAAATGTAACAATCAAGATCATTTTGAAAAAGACTGTCCTATGGTTTGGAAACCCGTTAAGAAAGTATGGCCTAATAATGCTTATCCTACTAACATCAAAGGACCCAAGAAAATTTGGGTACCAAAGAAAGCTTGAGACTCTCTTTTGAATGCGGGTCTCCGTCAAGAAAAAGATAAAATGGTATCTTGACAGCGGATGCTCAAGACACATGACAGAGACTCAAAATGCTTCGTAAAGCTTGTTCAAGTAAACGGCGGAAATGTTTCATTTGGAGGAAACAGCAAAGGAAGCATCGTGGGATTTGGAACTGTGAGAATTTGAAATCTCACAATAAGCAATGTTTCTCTAGTAGAAGGACTCAACTATAACCTTCTCGATTAGCCAACCGTGTGATAATCGGTTTCAAGATCTCCTTTCAAGAAGGAATTTGCTATGGAATTAGTAAAGACTCTACTTGAGTCTTTCATGGGTCGAAGACATGGAAACATCTACCTCTTAGACATGAAGATGAATGAATCTCAATGTCTAATTTCAATCCAAGATGAAGCAAGCTTATGGCACAGAAAGCTTGGTCATGTCAATATGAAGCAATTAGCCAAAATCTCATCAAAGTAGCTTGTTCGAGGTCTTCCCAAATTACCATATCAAAAGTCCGATCCATGCACACCCCGTGTTCGGGAAAACAGGTAAGAAATTCATTTAAACCAATAAATCATGTCTCTACTAATCATGTACTACGATTCGCATATGGATCTCTTCGGACCAACCGAACTCGAGTATCGGAGAGTCTATAACAAGAAAAGCCGATCTGGGAAGAATCAATGAATGTCAAATTCCAAGACTCGAGCGCAAAGATGAATCCAGCCAGACTCAATATGAAGAGTCTCGAACTCACTCTAGACCTTCAAAAGTCTTCAACTCAAGAAGCATCTCAGACTCTGGAAGTCCAACATCAAGAAGCTCATGAAGATTCAAATAAAGAAAGAGATCATCAACCAAGCAAATCAACCAGTAACTGGAAACACAAATCCAGTCATCCTAAAGATCTCATTATTGGCGAAATCAATGAAGGAATCCGCACCAGATCAAAAAGACGTGAAGAATCTAGTGCTGTCGCTCTCATCTCTGAAATTGAACCAAAAAGCATAGAAGAAGCTTTATCTGATGAAAGTTGGATTGAAGCTATGCAAGAGGAGCTCAGACAGTTCAACATTAACGATGTCTGGGAATTGACATCCAAACCAAAAGGTAAAACTGTTATTGGAGCTAAATGGGTATTCAGGAACAAGATGAACGAAGAAGGAAAAGTCGTACGAAATAAAGCAAGACTCGTGGCCAAGGGATATACGCAAGAAGAAGGAATAGACTATGATGAGACTTACGCTCCTGTAGCAAGGTTAGAAGCTATTCGTCTATTACTTGCGTTTGCTTGTTACAAAAATTTCAGGTTATTCCAAATGGACGTCAAAAGAGCTTTCCTAAATGGATTTATCCAAGAGGAAGTTTATGTGGAACAACCGCCTGGATTTGAAGACCCAAAGAAGCCGGACTCGGTCTTCGATCGAAAAAGGCTCTGTATGGTCTAAAGCAAGCACCTCGAGCTTGGTACGACAGGACTAAGTAAGTTCTTATTACGAACGGTTTTGTCAAAGGTAAAGTAGACACTACTCTATTCATCAAAAAGGAAAACAAAAGCTTTTTACTCGTTCAAATATATGTTGATGACATTATTTTTGGATCCTCTAATGAAAGTCTTTGCAAGAAATTCTCTAAGTCTATGCAGGATGAGTTTGAAATGAGTATGATGGGAGAATTAACATTCTTTCTTGGCCTTCAAATAAAGCAATTGAAGGAAGGAACTTTTATCTTCCAAGAAAAATATGCTAATGATCTTGTCAAAAGGTTTGGATTGGGAAAGTGCAAAAAGACCGACATACCAATGTCATGTTCTCATAAGATAGACAAGGATGAAGAAGGGAAGAAAGTAGATCAAAAGCTTTACGGAGAGCATGATCGGTTCACTTCTTTATCTTACTCGCTTCTAGACCTGATATTTTGTTGAGTGTTTGTATCGTGCTAGGTTTCAATCGATTCTAAAGAATCACATCTCATTGCCGTGAAACGTATTATCAAATACGTTGCCTCATCTTCAAGCATCGGTCTTTGGTATCCAAAGAGGGGAGACTTTAATCTTCTAGGATACTCGGATGCGAGATCCGGCCGGATGCGAGTCGATAGAAAGAGCACTTCGGAACTTGTCAACTGCTTGGAAACGGGACGGTGTCTTGGTTCTCAAGAAAGCAAAGCACCGTAGCTCTCTCAACGACGAAGCGAGTATGTAGCTCTTGGAAGCTGCTGTTCGCAAATTCTATGGATAAAACAACAGCTACAAGACTTTGGCATTGAAGACTCATGCACGGAAATCGAGATGTGACAACACCAAAGCGATCAATCTCACCAAAAATCCAATCCTTCATTCAAGAGCAAAGCATATTGAGATTCGACATCACTTCATTAGAGATCATATTCAAAATGGAGAAATCTCGATTCAATTTGTTGATTCAAAGAGTCAACTAGCGGATATATTCACAAAGCCTTTGGAGAAAAATCAATTCGACTTCATCCGCTCAAGACTCAACATTTTGAAGCTTGAAGAAGTTAAAGTCTAGAGACTCACCAACTCTAAGACTCTGACTTTAAATCATGAGACTCATGGCTAAAGACTGTAAGTTGCTATTTTATCTAAAAGGTACGAATTCTTGTTTAGTTATTTTATCTAATCTCGAAAAGGTACGATCTCTCTTTTAGATATAATTCGAAAATTTTTCAAGGAATTAATTTTGGTAGTTATTGATTTTGAAACGATATGTTCGTACACCTTCCTTGTACCGATTTAAACTTCTCTTTTCAAATCCGAGGTACATATATATATACAGTTTTCTTTTTCTTCGCCCAAATCTTCAAAACCCTAAAAAGACACTCTCCTCCCGATAATCTTTTTCTACTCCTTGTTCGTCATCGAGAAAGTGGTCATTTTTCTTGGGAAAAGCAAGTGAAGGAATCTTCCAATAGACAAAGAAAGATGTCGTCTTCGAGGAAATCATCAAGAATAGCAAGCGGGGGACCACAAAGAATGGAGAAGGGGCCGATTCATTTCGATCTTACGAGGAAGAAGACTTATCAAGTCAGCGACAAAGTCCGATTCGCTCTCCTCCACGTCATTCATCACCTCCTACCCCACAAGGTGCAAGTCAACATCCGGAAGAAGAGATAATCGAGGATGCCGACCCGAAGAGTCCAAAGACCCTCCTTCATCTATAAGCTTTATCGTGCGTTGAAAAGCTCCGGTTCTTCGTTAAAATATATAGATGACTTCCTTAAGGACAAAAATTATGGAAATGAGTATCTTTTTCTCGGAAAATGGAGGAATTGGGAGTTGCTCCGAAAGGAAGGGCGGAGGAGGCTCTTGCGAACATTCCCGAGACCCTCGTTTGCCGGACAAAATCGATTGACGGGAACGATGACGACAAAATGTTCCTTGAATTTAAACCTAGAATGGGTGTGGCAGCAAAGGTGAAAGGAAATCGGATGGATTTGTTTAAATCCAAGGATCGGAAAAAGTGTATTTCAGTTTGTTGAAAAGAGGGGTGATAAACCCTAGAAGTGTCGATTTTGACTTCCCGGACTCCATCAACGTGAACTTAAGAGAAAAGTTGAATTTGCTTCAACTTGAGACTTTTTGCTCGACTCTACGACGGGTATGCTCAATCGACCGCTTATTTCTATTCAAATCTTAGCTTTTTGGATGCGAATAGAATTTCTTTCGATGTACGAGATCAAGTTCATGTGGTAGATGTGAATATGTTGGCGGACATAGTTGGAGTTGAACGGGGACGCTATCTCCCAATCAAAGTCTCACCGCTCGTACTACTCGGATCTTGTCAAAGATATGGATGTAGAGAAGAAAATTACCTACTCGAGGATGAATGCTATCAACATCGTGCTTCATAAGATTGTGATCAACTGTCTCAGACCAAAGTCTACGTCAAAGACTTCTGTGTCTCTTTCTGAAGCAAAGTTGATGTATGCGATCAACTCAGGACGGAAGTTTTCTCTCCCGCACACTATCCTCTTCCATATGTACAGAGCAATGTCAAAAGACAAAGGACAATTGCCTTATCCTGGTCTGGTGACCAAGATCTTCAGACATCTGAACATTGATCTGCCACATACTTTTTGTGTTCGACCGTGTGATAAGATGGTGGTAGGGTTGAAAATGTTAATGAAGATGCGTCTGCAAGAACTCTCCAAGGCAATGGAGAAATTCAAAGTGAAATCTCCAGTCCAGTCTGCTTCAAAAAGGAAAGGAAAAGATGTCATTAGTGCCCCATCGAAAAAGAGGAAAAGAACTCTCATTCTGGAGGACGAAGATGAAGATGAAGATGATGAAGATCCCTCCATCCAAGCTCTGATCAGACCAAGACGTTCTGTGTCTCATCCGACAGAACTTCAGCAGAACAGAGAAGAAGAAAAGCAGAACAGAGGAGAAGAAGATCAGAGAGAGAAGGAGAAAGAAGTCGAAGAAGAAGGAGAAGGAGAAAAAGAAAAGTCTCGCGACAAATCTGGAGAGAAGGAAGATCAAAAGCATGATCATCACTCTTCCCCTTTCGATGTCCTAGAGACGGGGGAGTTAGCGAGCAAGAGAGGTCTACACCTCATGCCGCTGTCGCTGAAGATCTAAGACAATCTCCGAAGACCCGAAAAAGTTCAGGTCTCTCACTTGCACGAAGAAGGTGATGCATCGATTCCAAATCTGCGGACCATTCAAAAGCGCCATCGTCGCATACACACCATCGAGAAAATCAATGCCGCATACGTACGGATGATTCTGCAGATTTTCGTAGCATCATGAATATTCTTCGGAAATGCGGAACCGATATATGTTCGGATCGTGAAATCCAAGCTCAAGAATGCTTTGGACAAGCATCTTCGATCTCTCGGAGGATAGACTCAAAGACCTCGCTCCGCAACTTCAAGCAAATGCCAAGGGAGAAGAGGTAGCTCATCGAGAGAAGACTGAAGAAGCTCGAAGGAGTAGTCCAGTCCATTGGGGATTTCCGGATCGTGCGCATTCCCAAGCGACATGACTCCTTTCTCACCCTTTTCAATGCGACAAAAAGGGGAGAACCAATTTGAACAAACATCTTTTAAAAACTTTGACTTTTGTGGTTATGTTTATTTTTGAGTATGACTTGAGAACTTGAACTTGAACTTGGATGTGAACTTGACTGAATTGACTGTGGATTGTGATGCTTGACTGGTTGCATTTATTCAAGTGTTGTTATATGGTATTTCTCATGAAAGACTAACCAATTTTCTGTGGATGCGAGTCTGGTTGTTTTATTAATCTTTATGAGTTAGCCATATTGCTTGAGAAATGTTTTGCGGTCAAAGATGTTCAAATCTTCAAGAAAGTTTTTGTCACCATCAAAAAGGGGGAGATTGTTGGAGAAATCTTTCCGAGTATTTTGAAGCCGACAAAACGTTTCTTTCATCTAAGTCTGGATGTTCGGAGACCGTCGCTTTAAAGTCGAAGACTTTGTTCTCTCAAGACTCAAGACTCAAGACTCAAGACTCAAGACTCAAGACTCAAGACTTAAGTCTATTCTCACCGACGCCTTTCTAATCCAAGCGACGAAGGAAATCTAAAACCGAGGTAAATGGTTGAGGATTCGATCCTATCCTCTGGAATAGATTCTTTGGTTGGATAATCATTTCGGATTCTTTAATTCTTATCCGAGATCGATTGAAGATCCGATGGTCGACGAAATAATCTTGGAAAATTCTATTCTTGGAAACCGAGATCCTGATTGTATGGGCGAACGGGATTGATGGGCTATCGTCAGATTCCTTAAATAGCTCGGATGATCTTCTTGATTGATTCCGTCCAACGGGTAGATTGGAGGAATTCCTTTGGTAAGTGCCAACGGCTATGATGGCATAAAGGAGTATAAAAGGAAGACGTTCTAGTGGTTTTAAGTGTGTGATCGATAGAAAAATTCTAGAGTCTGAAGAACCTTGATTGTTAGTTGAGACTGTTCGAGCGAAATTGTATACACAGAGAGTGTTTATATTTGGTGACGCCTTGAGTGAGTGTGGTAGATCATCTACGCCGAGAAATCAAGGAAGATCAACACTGTAACATCTCTTTGTTCATAGTGGAATCCAGCCAATTGGCTGTCAGTGCAAAAGAGTGGACGTAGGCTTGAATCAAGCCGAACCACTATAAACAGCGTGTTCAATTCTCTCTTTCCCTTACTCAGTCTCACGATTGGTTTTTAATTATTGCAAATCCTTCAAGCGTCTAAAGTATTGTGCGATTTTCAAGAAAAATCTTTGTATACCTATTCACCCCCCCTCTAGGTACTCATACTAGCAATATCAATAAGCCCAATTTCTTGTAGAAGACAGATGACTTTTGATAAATGAAAAACTTTGCTTGAAGCAAGTATCGTGAACCTTGTAGAGTTCATACCTTGAAATCCTAGAAGAGTTTTCACTCAGTCCTTAAAGAGTCGGAGCTTTCGAAATCTGCATCCTTGAAGAGTTGCAGTCATCGATCTAGAAGAATCGGTGCCCCCTCAACTTCCTTGGAGGCCTAGAAGAGCAACCAACGAAGTTTCTATCTTTTCATACTCTGTTCGTTATTTCCAACCCAATTTCGACTACCCTACAGTGCTTATTTTAGAAAACCCAAAACAGAGAAATTGTAGATCCAGAAGCCTTTGTTCATTTGGCTTTGGAATCGGGTTGATCCGATCTGTATTGACAAAGATACAACTGTTCTCCCGAGCTCGCGCAGTGCTGAAATTTCTGCTCGTCCTATTTCCGTGTGCGAGTCACTCTCCCGATCCTATTGTTTGAGAAAGCCTACCCTAGGCTTGCATCAATGATGCTGCTAAGATTGCAGTAGCAAAGATGACTCTAGATAAATCATACATATACCAAGCTTTGAAACCTGCCAAAGTGAAGAAATCAGTAATGCTCAAGGCCAAGGACACACAGAGATATTCATTTGATGTTACCAAGCTGGACGAAATCTTCCACCACTTGGTACACGATGGAGTGATAAGGCTAACAAAGGGTCAAGTCATCCCGAGTAAGGAAGAGATTGGCAATAAAAGGTATTGTAAATGGCACCACTCTTGGAGTCATAGTACCAATTATTGTAATGTTTTCAAGAAAGTTGTTCAAGAGGCAATCTGCCGGGATAAGATTAATTTTGCCGAACAAGGGGATAGAAGAATGGAAATCGACTCGGATCATTTTCCTCAAATAATCAAGATGGTGTCGATAGCTTTCAGAGGACACTCAAACCAGAGGACTTTATGTCAAAGGTGACGAAGAGAAATTATACATCAGTATTTCTTGGATGGAGATGATTATTTGGCAACACCGAGATATCACCATGATGGGGAAAGAGCTTCGATAAGGCTCAAGAACATGAACTATGATCGGTAGTATCACCAAACTCTCCAGTTCTATGCACCTTCCCGCAACCACTTTAATCGCACACAACAAGTGGTTGAAGATAGAAGAAATCTAAGATTTGAAGGGAGATATTTTAATAAACATAATTTCTAAGAACAGACTCTCGAGAGTATTATGGCGCCAAGGCAAAAGCGGGCTAAGAGAATACCGTTTAACCGACTTTATGAAGAAGGGCATCCTGACATTAGAACTTTGAGAGAACTGAACAGAAAGTTTGATTATTACATTCGGTACTCAAGGACTCCTTAGCCAAAATAAAAGTCACCCGAAGTGATACCGTCAGGATGGGGGTCGAAATTCAAGTATGAAGATGAATTCCCGCATCTGGTCAATCAACCCTAGAAGCCTTCTCAAACAATAAAGGCACCTCATAACCTCCTCAAAGACAATGGTTTGTAGGGAAGGAAGTCCTAACTAGTTCTTATGAAACTTAGCCTTCTGAACAAAAACTAATATCGAGGACCTGAAGAAGAGGAATGCAGCGAAAGAAAAAGCTGCAAGAATTACACATGCAAACCGGTACTTCAGTAAGACCCAAAGTTAAGCATTATGGTGAGACGAAAAGCCTTGTATGGGTAAAACATGAGGGAGACTCTTCTGAAATGGACGAAAAGTATAGTAGATGCTAGGAGGGTGATGTTAGGGAAATCCCTTATGATATTTTGAAGACGACAAAATAAATCAAGACTCTTCTGAAATGGACGAAAAGTATAGTAGATGCTAGGAGGGTGATGTTAAGGAAATCCCTTATGATATTTTGAAGACGACAAAATAAATTAAAGGCTACTAATATATTTAATGATTGAGTAATAGACTATGCAAATAATATAACATATAAAGGATATTATCAAAGTCTATATTTAGAAGAACTGGAAACTAAGTAATAGACTATACTGAAGCTAAGTTTATTCAGATTCTATTCAAATCTTAAGACTAAATATGTTCATAAGCATATATGTTCAGACTTACGTCCATATTGTAAAGTATATTTCAGACTGAAGACATTCAGACTTTACTTTCGACAAAAAAACTCTTGGACTTTACATCCAAAACGAGACACAAGTTCAGAATGTAGCATATTCAAAACGAAACATGTTCAAAATGAGACAACTTGATAGAATGTAACACAAGCCCAAAACCTATAACGGCTAGTGATCTAGTTTGGATTTCATAATAAGATAGATTGATTGACTCAATCTAATTGATTGACAATTGGATCTTGAAGACAAGGAATTTCTAAACAGAAAAACTCTACGTATGGAAAACAAGATTCTGCTTGTATGGGCAATTAGAATCAACTTGAGATTCTGCTTCTATCACTCAACGGCTACTAAATATTCTAGATACAGATATATCTAATGGGTAAATTGGAAGACAATCCTCTAGATATTATCCAACGGCTAAATTGGAAGTGGAGGATTATTTAAGGAAACCAATGACCAATGAGTAAGTAAGAAATGAAGCGTAGAATTTATAATTCCAAAGTCTGAGCAAACTTCAATCATACACTTGTCTTTGGTGAGCTTAAACATTTGTGATAGTGAGAAAAATACCAAAAAAGTGACTTAGTGAGATAGTGCGATTTACCACTAAGTGTTTGCACTCAAATTTGTAATCTCTTGTTGATCGCATAGTGGAATCTAGCCAAAAGGCTGTTAGCATGGGAAAGTGAACGTAGACTTGATCTAAGCTAAGCCACTATAAATTTCATGTGCAACTTTCTCTTTCCTTAACTCTTCTTATTTAAGTATGTTGCATACTTACAGGTTATTTCAGAAGTATGTTCCATTGCATAACATATTCTCAACATCTACCGAAAGTCTGGTGGCTCATTTAATTAGACTCTGATCCTTATTCAAACCTTGCTCGCAACTAGTTTTATTCCATATTTATTTGTCAAGACTTTTTTAAACACCTATTCATCCCCCTCTAGGTGTTCATACTAGTATTTTCAATTGGTGATGCCATTGGAAGGAAAAGTCCTTCTCGAAAGTAGAAAGAAAAAAGAATTGAGAAGAAAGTGGATAAAATAAAGAGCAAGTTCGATAGAGAGAGATCCAACTCTAGTTCTTTCGGTGGCTCAAATATGGTGCAAGTAACACTTCCTCTTGAATTCAAAGCTTCTGTCATGAGAGTTGTTATGATGGAAAGACAATCAAGGTAGAATTCTAGTTCATTGATGAAGAAATGGTGGAATTTTAGAAACTTCCCATTCATAAGACAAAGCACTTGATAACCCTCACAATGGTAGGCAAGATTGAAGGTCATCCTTTTAGTAGGATAGTTAATGCGGGAGCTACTCTAAATCTTATGTCCTACTGATACTTTCAAAAGATCAGTAAAGATGAAGAAGAAATAATTCCTATCAATGTGACACTCGGATTTCAAGGGAGACATATGCGATGCCAAAGGGGCAGTTGCAGTTAATCTCACAATAGTGTCGCGTGATATAGCTAATACGAGTACCTAGAGGGGGGGTGAATAGGTATATAAAAGATTTTTCTTGATGATTGCACAATACTTAGACAGTTGAAGGATTTGCAACAAATAATAATCAACGTAAGACTGAGTAAAGGAAAGAGAGAATTGAACACGCGGTTTATAGTGGTTCGGCTTGATTCAAGCCTACGTCCACTCTTCTGCACTGACAGCCAATTGGCTGGATTCCACTATGAACAAAGAGATGTTACAGCGTTGATCTTCCCTGATTTCTAGGTGTAGATGATCTACCACACTCGCTCAAGGTATCACCAAGTATAGACACTCTCTGTGTATACAATTTCGCTCAAACTGTATCGACTAATAATCAAGGTGCTTCAAACTCTGGAATTTCTCTATCGATCACGTTACAAACACAACTAGAACGTCTTCCTTTTTATACTCCTTTATGCCATCATACTGTTGGCACTTACCAAAGGAATTCCTCCAATCTACCCGTTGGACGGAATCAATCAAAGAAGATTATTCGAGCTATTAAAGGAACCTGACGATAGCCCATCAATCCTGTTCGCCCATACAATCAGGATTTTGGTTTCCAAGAATAGAACATTCCAAGAATATTTCGTCGACCACCGGATCTTCAATTGATCTAGATATAAATAAAAGAATCCGATATATTTATCCAACCAAGAGATCTTCTCCAGAGGATAGGATTAAATCCTTAACCATAAACTTCGGCTCTAGATTTCCTTCGTCACTGGATCAGAAAGACTGTCAATGAGAATAGTCTTGAGTCTTAAGTCTTGAGTCTTAAGTGCTGAGTCTGGTGATCATAAAGTCTTCAGACTTTAAACGGATGGTCTGCAAATATCCAGACTAGACTGATAGAAACGTTTTGTCAGCTTCAAAATATTCTGGAAAGATTTCTCCAACAATCTCCCCCTTTTTGATGGTGACAAAACTTTCCTGTAGATTTGAACAACTTTGACCTGCAAAAACATTTCTCAAGCAATACGGCTATCTTATAAAGATTAATAAAACAACCAGACTCTGCATCCACAGAAAATTGGTTAGTCTTTCATGAGTAATACCACATGACAACACTTGATATAAATGCAGATAGTCAAGCATCAAAATCCACAGCTAATTCAGTTCACTCAAGTCAAGTCATACTCAAAAACAAACATAACCACAAAAACAAATTTAAAGTCAAAGTTTAAAGTTCGTTCAAATTGCAATTCTCCCCCTTTTTGTCATCATTAAAAAGGTGAGAAAAGCGTCAGGTCTGCTTGGGAATGCGCACGATCTAGAAATCTCCCATCGACTGGACTATGCCTTTTAGCCTCTTCAAGTCTTCCCTTAGATGAGCTACCTCCTCTCCTTTGGCATTGGCTTGAAGTTGTAGAGCGAGGTCTTTCATTTTGTCCTCCAGGGTAACTGAAGATGCTTGTCCGGCATTCTTCATGGCTTGAATTTCACAGTCCAGAGCATAGATTTGGCCCCGCATTTCCAGAAGAACATCAAGAATACGACGAAAATCTGCAGAATTGTCCATCTGTGTACTTGCATTTGCTTTCTCAGATGGAGTGAATGCAGACGATGGCGCTTCTGTATAATCTTGCAAATTTGGTGTTGACGTATCGTGTCCTTCTTCAGGCAATTGAGAAGCCTGAAACTCTTCTAGGTCTGCTGGAGATTGTCTTAGACCTTCACTATTGGCAGCATGAGGTGTGGACCTTTCTTGCTCGCCAACTGCCCCTGTCTCTAAGACCTCAAAAGGGGAAGAGTGATGATCATACTCTTCTGTGTCTTGATTCCCCTTCTCTCCAGATTTAGCTGCAGACTTTTCTTTCTCTTATTCTCCTTCTTCTTCAACTTCTTTCTCCTTCTCTCTCTGCTCTTCTTCTTCTCTGTTCTTGGCTTGCTCCTCTTCTTCTCTTTGTTTCTTCTGAAGTTCTGTCAATTGAGGTACAGAACATCTGGTCCTTATCAAGGCAGTGATTGTGAGATCTTCCTCCTCATCTTCATCCTCCAATATGAGAGTTTTCTTCTTTTTGGATGGGGCACCAATGGCCTCCTTCCCTTTTCTCTTTGAAGCGAGGCAGTGCGGAGACTTCACTCGAATTTCTCCATTGCCTTGGAAAGTTCTTTCGTACGCATCTTCGTCAACATCTTCAAACCTACCACCATCTTATCGCACGGTTGAACACAAAGTGTATGTGGCGGTTCAATATTCATGTGTCTGAAGATCTTGGTCACCAAACCTGGGTAAGGCAATTGTCCCTTGTCCTTTGACATTGCTCTGTACATGTGAAAGAGAATAGTGTGAGGGAGAGAGAACTTCTTCCCTGAGTTGATTGCGTACATTAATTTTGCCTCGGAATTAGACACATCAATCTTTGATGTAGACTTGGGCCTGATGCAATTGATCACAATTTTGTGCAGCACAATATTGATGGCACACATCCTTGAATAGATGATACTTCCCTCTATATTTCTATCTTTGACAAGTTCCATTGAGACACGAGCAACTGAGACTTTGATTGGTTGATAACGTCCTCGTTCAACTCCAATTATGTCCGCCAACATATCCACGTCTACCACATAATCCTGGTCTCGAACACTGAATGATATTCTATTCGCATCTAAGAAGCTAAGATTCGAATAGAAGTATGCTGTTAATTGCGCATATTCGTCTGTGGTATCGGTGCAAAATTGTTCCAGTTGAAGTAGATTGAACTTCTCCCTTAAGTTCACATTAACGGCATCCAAGAAATCGAAATCGACACTCCTAGGGTTTATCACCCCTCATTTCAGCAGTCTGAAAAACAAATTCTCTTGTTCCTTTTATTTAAATAACTCCATCATCTTTCCCTTCACCTTCGCAGCAATACCCATTCTAGGTTGAAAATCACTGAACATTTTATCATCATCGTTTCCTTCAGTCGAATTAGGTCCCGACATACGAGGGTCACTTGGAATGTTCGCAAGTGCTTCCTTGGAATGTTCGCAAGTGCTTCCTCAGCCTTTCCCTTGGGAGCAATTCCCAAATCCTCCATTTTTCTCAGAAAGATATACTCATTCCCATAATTCTTGTCTTTAAGAAAATCATCCACGTATTTCAACGGAGTCCCAGTACTTTTCAACGCACAGTAGAGTTTGTAAATAAACGAGGGTTTTTGGACTCTTACAGGGTCTGCGTCCTCGATTATCTCTTCCTCCGGTTGTTGACCCGCATCTTGCGGGGTAGATGGCGTTGAGTGACGTGGTGGAGAGTGAGTCGGGCTCTGTTGCTGACTCGATAATTCTTCCTCTTCGGTAAGATCGAAATGGGTACGTCCCTCCTTCATTCTCTATGGTCCCCTATTCGCGATTCTTGAAGACTTCCTCAAAGAAGACATCCTTCCTTGTCGCTGAAAGATTCTTTTACTTGCTTTCCCAAGAAAAGATGACAACTTTCTCGAAGATGAACACGAAGTAGAAACCGGATTGGGAGGAGAATGCCTTTTAAGGTTTTGAAGATTGGGTGAAAGAAAACTGTGTATATAACTCAGTTTTGAAAAGGGAAGTTCAATCGGCACAAGGAAAGTGTACGAACACCTCTTTTCAAAATCAATAACTGCAAAAATTAATCCTTTTAAAAAGACAAGATTTCGTTTTTCACGGAGACTATAAAATAACTGAACGAGAGATCGTACCTTTTCGAATAATACGTTTAGATAAAATGGCAACTTACAGTCTATAGCCATCAATGTCTGAGTCTGAGGATTTAGAGTCTGAGAGATTAGAGTCTGAGGGTTGGAGAGTCTCTAGACTTTAACTTCTTCGAGCTTCACAATGTTGAGTCTGGAACGGATAAAATCGAATTGATTTTTCTCCAAAGGCTTTGTGAATATATCCGCTAGTTGACTTTTTGAATCAACAAATTGAATCGAGATTTCTCCATTTTGAATATGATCTCTAATGAAGTGATGTCGAATCTCTATATGCTTTGCTCTTGAATGAAGGATTGGGTTTTTGGTGAGATTGATTGCGCTGGTGTTGTCACATTTGATTTCTGTACATGAGTCTTCAATCCCAAAGTCTTGTAGCTGTTGTTTTATCCATAGAATTTGCGAACAGCAACTTCCAAGAGCTACATACTCTGCTTCTGTTGTTGAGAGAGCCACAGTGCTTTGTTTCCTTGAAAACCAAGACACTGTTCTACTTCCAAGCAACTGGCAAGTTCCTGAAGTACTCTTTCTATCAACTCTACAGCCGGCCAGATCTACGTCTGAATATCCCAGAAGATTAAAGTCTCCCTTCTTAGGATACCAAAGACCGATGCTTGAAGATGAAGCAACGTATTTAATGATACGTTTTGCAGCACTGAGATGGGATTCTCTAGGATCTAATTGAAACCTAGCACAGATGCAAACACTCAACAAAATGTCAGGTCTAGAAGCAGTTAGATAAAGAAGTGAACCAATGATGCTCCTGTACAGCTTTTGATCAACTTTCTTCCCTTCTTCATCTTTGTCTATCTTCAAAGAACTTGACATTGGTATATCAGTCTTCTTGCAATTTTCCAATCCAAACCTTTTGACAAGATCATTAGCATATTTTTCTTGGTACATGAAAGTTCCTTCCTTCAATTGCTTTACTTGAAGACCAAGAAATAATGTTAATTCTCCCATCATACTCATTTCAAACTCATCCTGCATAGACTTAGAAAATTTCTTGCATAGACTTTCATTAGAGGATCCAAAAATAATGTCATCCACATATATTTGAACAAGTAAAAAACTTTTGTTTTCCTTTTTGATAAATAAAGTAGTATCTACTTTACCTTTGACAAAACCATTCTGTAATAAGAACTTACTTAGGGTGCGTTTGGGAACCACTTCCCAAAGCCCCTTGGAGGTCCAAAGCCCTTTGGGCCAAAAAATTGGTGTTTGGGAAAAAACTTTGCAAAGGACTTAGCTTAAATGCTAGCATTTTTAAGGCTGAAAGCCCAAGGCAGGGTGGGGGCTGCCTTGGGCTTTCCAGCATTTTCGGCATGCTGGAGATTCATTAAAGGAAAACCTAATTTTCTTCTTCGTTGCCGCTTGCCGTCTCGCTTCTCTCGTCCGAAAGCCAAGTTCTCTCCCAAATCTTCTCCACCGCTCCTTCCACGATCGCCAACCCCAACCGTCGCCGTTGAAACCAGCCACCACCGTCTCCGTCGAAGCCCAACCACCATCGTCGCCGTCGGAGCGACGTTCTCTCATCCGAAGGCCTTCTCTCTCCCCGATCTTCTCCACCGCTCCTTTCCAACTCCACGACCGCCAACCCCGACTGTCGCCGTTGGAACCAGCCACCACCGTCTCCGTCAAATCCTAGCCACCATCGTCGCCGTCGAAGCCCCGGCCACCACCTTCGCCAGCCACCCAACGCCGGAATCTCTTTTTTGCTTCGGTGAGTTCTCGATTCCATTTTCTTTCGTGCCTATTTGAGTTCTGATTTTGGGTTTGGGTTTCTGGCATCGACATTGAAGTTGGGTTTAGGGTTTTTGGTTCGATTTTGGGTTTGGGTTTCTGCTCTCGTTTCCGGTCGGGGTCCTGCTGCACGGCCTCCGGGAAAGGATGGTTATGATGGGTTCGACTCGTTCGAAAGGATGGGTCGCGAAAGTGCCTCGCGCATGCCAGGTGACTGTGGATATGACGCTGAGCCCGGCTTCTTCAGTAGTTTTCGGGTAAGGGAAGAGTCGAGCGGCGACGAGGCCGAGGAGAGTGCCGGTTCGGAGGAGGATGATGGTCTGCCGTTGGTGAAACCACTCGGTTTGAATAACGGGCGGAGTGATTGCATTCGAAGCGTTGAGGAATGTGGAGATGAATTGAGACACCCTTTGGTGAAGGAAGTTTGTAGGCTGGTTCAGCTTCGGTCGATTTGGAACCCGAACCTTGAAGGTGAGTTGAGGCATCTATTGAGGAGCCTCAAGCCAAGGCAGGTGTGCGCCGTGCTTCGTGCGCAGGAGGATGAACGGGTCGCCTTGATGTTCTTCTACTGGGCTGATCGACAGTGGCGGTACTGGCATGATCCTATTGTGTATTATACGATGTTGGGGATCTTGAGCAAGACCAAATTGTGCCAAGGTGCTAGGAGAATTATCCGGCTCATGTGCCGAAGGCGGATTGTGCGTGAGCCTGAAGCTTTTGGATATCTCATGCTGTCCTACAGTAGGGCAGGCCAGTTAAGGCGTAGTGCCATAGTCCATTCATTTTGTAAGGAGGGGAATCTAGATAAGGCAAAGGAAATAGTGAATGAGATGTTCTCGAAGGGTTGTACCCCAGATGTGGTGACATATACAGCTGTGCTTGATGGGTTTTGTCGAGTAGGTAAAGTCGATCAAGCTAGAAAGCTGCTGAAGCAAATGGAAAGGCATGGCTGCAAGCCAAATACTGTATCTTATACAGCCTTGTTAACTGGTCTATGTCGAAGTGGTAAGTCTTCAGAAGCTAGAGAAATGATGAACACGAGTGAAGAGGACTGGTGGAGTCCTAACGCCATTACTTACAGTGTGGTGATGCATGGGCTGCGCAGGGAGGGAAAGTTGTCGAGGCTGGTGAGGTAGCTCTAGAGATGGTGAAGAAGGGATTCTTTCCTACTCCTGTTGAAATTAACTTACTTCTTCATTCTCTCTCGAGAAGGGAAAAGTCGACGAGGCTAAAAGGTTCATGGAAGAATGTCTCAAGAAAGGGTGTCTTGTTAATGTTGTGAACTTTACCACAAGTAATTCATGGGTATCTTGTCGACAGATAATTTGGACGCAGCTCTATCTTTGCTTGATGACATGTACCTCAGCAACAAATTGACAGACTTTGTTTAGGTTTAGGATAAACCTTGTGGAATTAGAGTAGGATTTTGTTTCCTTTTCTGATTATATTTGGGATGACGAAGCCTAGTCTAATTTTAAGGATTTAGAGGGGATTTTAAGTTCGGAACTCTAGTGGGATTTTAAAACCGGTTTTACAAAAGTATCTAACAATTAGAAAAACTACCCAGTTCAATGCTTCACCTTTCTGTTGCCGTAAGACTCATATAAAACCTAAGGTGTATTTTAGTAAATTTACGGTTCCAGATTTAAAAGTCCTTTTTGGAATAGCATAAACTAGCTTCTTAGATTTTATTTAGATCTTTATTTTTGAAAATTCCAAAGTCTTACTGGGTATTGAGACTATGTATATGTTATATACTCTAGTTAGGGTCATGCTACATGCTGCTGCATATTTTTTAGTATGATTCCATACTTTTCAGATGTTAAATATTTTAACAAAATTACGTTAGAGACAAATAGGGTTGAAAATTAGTATAATATAGTAATATTGACTCTCTACGTGCAGTCATAGTTCTGTGCTATAACCTATAAGTTCTCATTTGAGTACACCATGACAATGTCTCCTTTGATTGGACTTTCTCTTGAAGATGAATTGGTTGACTCTTATTCTGTTTTTCTCCTTTGATGTGCAAACTTTTCCCCCTTAGTGTAATTCTTCATCCCGAGGAGAGACATAAGTGTGCAAGTTTCTAGAGACAAAAGGTGTCGATTGTCCCACTTTGAATCCAGGTTCTTTTACTTATATTTCTTATGTTTTTGTTCATTTTCCCCACTTACATATCCAGCTTGGTGTGCTCTTTCATGGGTTTATATGAATTGCATTTTAATTTATTTGTAGTGTCCATTACTTTGTGATTATAGTTAACATCATCTCTTTTCATTTTTCAAATATGTTTGTATTCATTTTATTGAAAGATGGCAAGTTCATTAAAGGAAAAAGCATATTAGAGTCCTGAAGATATAGAAACTTTTTGTCGATTATGCATTGAACAAATTGAAAAAGGCAATCGTCCTGCGAGCAACAAAAGGGATGGATGGATGGATATAATTAACAAGTTTGAGGAGCTAAGGGGAAAAAGGTATGACAAAAATAAAATGAAGAGTAAGTGGGATAATTTAAAGGAAGAGTGGAAAAAATGGAAGCAATTGGTTCAAAAGAAAACAGGATTAGGATGGGATCCAAGGAAGAAAACCATTGACGCGAGTGATGAATGGTGGGAGAAAAATTCAGGTGTTTATCTAATCTTTTGTTACTTTTTGTTTTGTAAGTTTAACTTTTATAATATAATTTCTAAAAATATTTTATTATAACAGGCCAATCCTAAGCTTAGAGCATTTCGAACGAAAGGCATACATCCAAATATTGAAGCTTTGTTGGATCAAATGTTCCAAGGTGTAGTTGCTACTAGAAGTATTACCTGGAATCCTGCACAAGGTTTATGCAATAATGAGAATGTTGAGACCACACAAGCTGATATTGGTGATTGTGCAGATCTACTGATGATACTTTAGAGGGTGATGTAGGTGAAACAAATGCTCAACCAAGTCAAAGTAAGAGCAATAAAAGGACGGTAGAAAGTTCAACGAAGCAAGCTCGAGGAAAGAGAGGAAAAAAATCAACCGGACCTGATAAGTTAGCATCACAAATTGACAGACTTTGTTCAGCTGTTGAGAGTAGGAGCAATGCAACATCGGTTGCAAAGGAGTTTGATCCTTATAAAGAAATTGTGCAAACATTGAAAGCCATACCTGAGATTAAGCAAAACAGAAAGTTGTTCTTTTTTGCACTCTCTCATTTTGCTGAAAAGAAAGACAATAGGCAGATTTTTATGAACTTGGATGAAGATGAAGAAAAAGTTGAATGGCTGAAGTATAAGTTGGAAGAGCATGATAGTCGCCATTAGGATATTAGTTATTTCTTTGAGCTCTTTTATATTAATCTATGTTATAATGAGAGATTATTTTCGGTTTCTAAATTGCACTACTTGTGAACTCTTCTTCTGATTATGTTTTAATGTGAGACACGTGTTTTTAGTTTATGTTATTTTGATTTGGTGGAATTTGCATATATACTATGGAAAATAATTGTTCTATTGATTGATGATTATTCATCACTTTTCGTTTTATTACTTTAAACAGATATGGACGATTCTCCTGAAAGAGAAATCCATGAGAAAGAGGATGAGGAATTCAATCAACTTGTGGAAATTACTCAAGCCACAATCGCTTACCAAGCAATATACAGTCAGAAAAAACCTTGTAGGACATCATCATATACAGGATATGCATGGTTAGAAAAGTTGATGGGCGAAGATGCTAATCCGATAAGGTGTTATCAAATGTTTAGGATGAATAAGATTGTATTTAATAATTTAATGCATGATTTAGTAACACGCTATGGTCTTGAAGGAACTAGAAATATTGATGTTAGAGAAATGCTTGGAATATTTCTTCATATTTTAGGACATGGTATAGGTAACAGGTTAACACAAGAGCGTTTTCAACGCTCTGGAGAAACTATAAGCAGGTACTTTGGCTTAGTATTAGACAAAGTATGTGAAATGGGAAAAGATTTGATCCAACCAGCTGATCGACAATTTAGGGATGTTCCAGAGAAGATAAAAAAATAATTGAAGATTTTATCCATATTTTAAGGTATGTTTTGATTATTCAATAGAAAGAAGGAACTAAATGCAAACTTTGATTATATAATAATATTTGCATTTTTGTTTTAGGATTGTATTGGAGCTATTGATGGCACTCATATCCCAAATGTGTTACCTGTAAAAGATCGATTCGTTTTATTGGTCGAAAAGGTACAACAACTCAAAATGTCTTAGCGGTGTGTAATTTTAATATGGAATTCACTTATGTTTGGGCTGGTTGGGAGGGCCAAGCCCATGATACTCGTATTTTCTATAAAGCTTTAGGGAGACGTGATATGCAATTTCCTCATCCTCCTCCAGGTTTGTTAATTAATGGTTTTTGTACATTAATATGTATATATATGGTATATCTTGATCAAATTTATATTATATTTTTGCAGGTAAATATTATTTAGTAGATGCTGGATATCCAAATTCGACGGGTTATTTGGGACCATACAAAGAAGTTAGATATCATTTGCCAGAATTTCAACAAGGTCCCATCCCTACAGGCTATCAAGAGGTATTCAATCGTGTTCATTCCTCGCTGCGATCGGAAATTGAGCGAGCTTTTGGTGTGTTGAAGAAGAAGTGGAAGATCCTAAAATATATGCCAAATTTCCCCTTTGAAAAGCAAGTAAAAGTTGTTATAGCGGCAATGACTTTACATAATTACATACGACGAAACGCCGCTAATGATAGACATTTTGCAAGAGCATATTTGGATCCCAATTATGGATATTCAGTTGATAATACAAATGAGGAGGCCGGTACCTCAAATGACAATTTATTTTCTGACATGACGCGTTTACGTGATCAAATAGCAATGAGTTTAATAAATGCTTGAGGAGGATGTTTGTAATTTTCAATGAAGACCTATTTCTTTCTTTGATGCATATGTAATCATGTTTATTATAATGAAATTACTATTTCTTTTTGTTAATATATCTCTTTTATATATACATCTCAGTGCAAAAATAAAAAAGTTTAAAAAAAAAAGTCATTGAATTTGTTCATATATATATAAGTCATTTGTTAATATATCTCTTTTATATATACATCTCAGTTTAAAAAAAATTACTATTTTTGTTTTCAATTTTAAAAAATAAAAAATGAAAGCTTAAATTAATTGCGCTAAAGGACTTCCAACAATATGTGTTTACCAAACAGCATTTTCCCAAAGTTGCTTCTCAAGGTGCTTTTCAATTATAGTTTACCAAACAGTTTTTTGCATTTCACCTAAGGCCTTTAGACCAAAAGCCTTTGTATTTCCTTAAAGGCTTTTCCCAAAAGCAGTTCCCAAACGCACCCTTAATCTGTCGTACCAAGCTCGAGGTGCTTACTTTAAACCATACAAAGCATTTTTCAGTCTAAAGATTGAGTCTGGCTTCTTTGGGTCTTCAAACCCAGGTGGTTGTTCCACATATACTTCCTCTTGGATAAAACCATTTAGGAAAGCATTTTTGACGTCCATTTGGAATAACCTGAAATTTTTATAACAAGCAAACGCAAGTAATAATCGAATAGCTTCTAACCTTGCTACAGGAGCGTAAGTCTCATCATAGTCTATTCCTTCTTCTTGCGTATATCCTTTGGCCACGAGTCTTGCTTTGTTTCGTACGACTTTTCCTTTTTCATTCATCTTGTTTCTGAACACCCATTTGGCTCCAATAACAGTTTTACCTTTCGGTTTAGATGTCAATTCCCAGACATCATTAATGTTGAATTGTCTGAGCTCTTCTTGCATAGCTTCGATCCAGCTTTCATCAGATAAAGCTTCTTCTATGCTTTTTGGTTCAATTTCAGAAATGAGAGCCACAAAGACTAGACTCTTCACATCTTTTGGATCTGGTGCGAATTCCTTCATTAATTTCGCCGATAATGAGATCTTTGGGATGACTGGACTTATGCTTCCAGTTACTGGTTGATTTGTCTGGATGATGATCTCTTTCTTTATTTGAATCTTCATAAACATCGTGATGCTTTGGTCTTTCGTAGTCGAGATACTTCTTGAGTTGTAAGCTTTGGAAGGTCGGAGCGGTTCGAGACTCTTCATACTTGAGTCTCGATCAGGGTTCATCTTGCGTAGAGTCTTGAAATTTGACATTCATTGACTCCTCCACAGACTGGCTCTTCTTGTTATAGACTCTGTAGGCTTTGCTTGATGTAGAATATCCAAGGAATATGCATTCATCTGATCTTTCTTCAAACTTACCAACTCGATCTTTTGCATTTTTCAATATAAAGCATTTGCAACCGAACACATGAAAGTATGAAACAATTGGCTTCTTACCTTTGAATAATTCATAAGGGGTTTTCTCAAGAATAGGTCTTAGGAAGACTCCATTGATGATATAGCATGCTGTTGAAACAGCTTCAGCCCAAAATCGTGAAGAAATTTTACTTTCAATTAAAAGAGTTCTAGCCATTTCTTGAAGAGATCTATTCTTTCTTTCCACAACTCCATTTTGCTGAGGAGTGTATGGAGAGGAGAACACATGCTTAAATCCAGATTCATCACACAATTTTGTAAAATCTTGATTTTTAAATTCACCTCCATGATCTGTTCTTATACTTGAGATAACACATCCTTTTTCATTTTGAACCTTTTTAGCAAATTTTTCAAAATACAAAAAGGTTTCTGACTTACTTGCAAGGAAATATACCCAAGTAAAACGGGAGTAATCGTCCACAATTACTAGGCAATATTTCTTACCTCCAATACTCTGGGTTCTGGTTGGTCCGAAGAGATCCATATGCAGCAATTGTAATACATGATTAGTGGAGACATGATTTATTGGCTTAAATGAATTTCTTACATGCTTTCCCAGAATACATGGTGTGCATGGATCGGACTTTTGGTATGGTAATTTGGGTAGACCTCGAACAAGCTGCTTTGATGAGATTTTAGCTAATTGCTTCATGTTGACATGACCAAGCTTTCTGTGCCATAAGCTTGCTTCATCTTGAATTGAGATTAGACATTGCGATTCATTTAGATTCATGTCTAAGAGGTAGATATTTCCATGTCTTCGACCCATGTAAGACTGAGTAGAGTCTTTACTGATTCCAGAGCATATTCCTTCTTGAAAGGAGATCTTGAAACTAGTATCACACAATTGGCTAATGCTGAGAAGGTTATAGTTGAGTCCTTCCACTAGAGAAACATTGCTTATTGTGAGATTTCCAATTTTCACAGTTCCAAATCCCACAATATTTCCTTTGTCATTTCCTCCAAGTGAAACTTTTCCACCATTCACTTGAATAAGTTTTATGAAGCAATTTGAGTCTCATGTCATGTGTCTTGAACATCCGCTGTCAAGATACCACTTTACCTTTTTCTTGACGGAGACCTACATTTAACAGAGAGTCTCAAGCCCTTTTTGGTACCCAAATTTTCTTGGGTCCTTTGGTGTTAGTAGGATAAACATTATTAGGCCATACTTTCTTAACAGGCTTCCAAACCATAGGACACTCCTATTCAAAGTGATCCTGACTGTTACACTTTGAACACCTTAGAGCATTTTGACCTACAGATTTTACAAAAACTTTCTTGAAATGATTTTTGTAAGCCTCTTTCGATGGTCTTTTCTTAATTCTTTCTTTTACTTTAGGAAAATCAATCAAGGGGAATTGTTTCTGCTGTCATACCTAGACCGGACTTATTGAAGTAAGGTCTTTGAACTGAAAGAACTTTTTCAAGTTTTTCGGATCCTATCGAAAATTTCTTTGAAATATTTGATAAGTCAGTTTTTAAAAAAGCATTTTCTTTCAAAAGATTATCTTCTTTTTCTTTAAGAGTAGAAACATTCAAGTCTAAACTTTTAACTCTTTCTTCTAAAATGTTTTTCTTTTGTTTTAGATCTGAGTTTTCCTTTTTAAGTTCGGAAATCCTTTTGAGAGAAGTCTTAAGGCTAAAACACAGTTCATCAATGTATTTAGAGACTTTGATAGGAATTTTAAAATCACTTACCTCGAATTCGCTATCTGAGTCTGATCCAGAATCTAAGTCTGAGTCTGAATGTGCCATCAAACATATGTTGGCATATTCATTATCACTTTCTTCACACTCTGTATCACTCCAGGTTTCGGCTTTGAGAGCTTTTCGAAACTTTTCAGCTTTTCCTCTTTTCTTCTTCAGAAGAGGACAGTTGGGTCTGATGTGTCCATTTTTCTTACATTCGAAGCAGACTACATCTTTGTTTGGTTCCTCATCATCAACAGACTTGGTCTGTTATCTTTGGAAACTTTGTTTCTTTGAGTTGAACCTTCTTCATTTTCTATTCAGTTTTCTGAATCTTCTTATCATGAGAGCAAGGTCCTCATCGTCCATATCATCTTCTGAATCTGTATCATCAGAATTATTATTTGATTTTAATGCAATGGATTTCTTACCTCTTGGATCTTCGACTTCATTAATTCGTTCCACTTCATAAGACTGAAGAGTTCCAATCAGCTCGTTGACAGATAGTGGCATGATTCTTTGCGTCTCTCTTATTGAAGTCTTTATGTGATTCCAATCCTTGGAGAGTCCACACAGTAGCTTGTTCACCTTCATGGGATCAAAAAAATTTTATCCTTGATTCTCAAGACCATTGACAATATCTGTAAAACGACTAAACATGTCAGTTATAGATTCTCTTGGTTTCATTTTGAAGGCTTTATATTGACCGAGGAGAATGTTAATTCTGGTCTCCTTCACTTGATCTGTTCCTTCATAGGTGATATGTAATCTGTCCCATACTTCTTTTGCTATAACACAAGAAGATATTCGGTTATATTCAGTTGGTGACAAAGCACAATATAAAGAGTAAATTGCTTTTGCATCGAGTGCTTGTCTCTTGTTTATCTCTTCCTGAGTCATTCCGCCGGTTTCAATTTATTTCCCTCTTTCAAAAACTGATGCAGCAGTAGGAGTGATTCCTCTTTCCACAACGTCCCATTCCAGAGGATCCTTTGATCGTAGGAAAGCTTTCATCTTGTTCTTCCAGATGTTGTAATCATTTCCATCAAAGTAGGGTGGTCTGGTATTGCTTTGCCCTTCCACCAGTCCTGGTGCTAGCATACTAGCCATGGATCTTTTACTACGAAGTAAAACACTTCAAATAAAGTAAGAACATGGGCTTTGATACCAATTGATATAGCTAGTACGAGTACCTAGAGGGGGGTGAATAGGTATATAAAAGATTTTTCTTGATGATTGCACAATACTTAGACAGTTGAAGGATTTGCAACAAATAATAATCAACGTAAGACTGAGTAAAGGAAAGAGAGAATTGAACACGCGGTTTATAGTGGTTCGGCTTGATTCAAGCATATGTCCACTCTTCTGCACTGACAGCCAATTGGCTGGATTCCACTATGAACAAAGAGATGTTACATCGTTGATCTTCCTTGATTTCTAGGTGTAGATGATCTACCACACTCGCTCAAGGTATCACCAAGTATAGACACTCTCTGTGTATACAATTTCGCTCAAACTGTATCGACTAATAATCAAGGTGCTTCAGACTCTGGAATTTCTCTATCGATCACGTTACAAACACAACTAGAACGTCTTCCTTTTTATACTCCTTTATGCCATCATACTGTTGGCACTTACCAAAGAAATTCCTCCAATCTACCCGTTGGACGGAATCAATCAAAGAAGATTATTCGAGCTATTAAAGGAACCTGACGATAGCCCATCAATCATGTTCGCCCATACAATCAGGATTTTGGTTTCCAAGAATAGAACATTCCAAGAATATTTCGTCAACCACCGGATCTTCAATTGATCTAGATATAAATAAAAGAATCCGATATATTTATCCAACCAAGAGATCTTCTCCAGAGGATAGGATTAAATCCTTAACCATAAACTTCGGCTCTGGATTTCCTTCGTCACTGGATCAGAAAGACTGTCAATGAGAATAGTCTTGAGTCTTAAGTCTTGAATCTTGAGTGCTGAGTCTGGTGATCAGAAAGTCTTCAGACTTTAAATAGACGGTCTGCAAATATCCAGACCAGACTGATAGAAACGTTTTGTCAGCTTCAAAATATTCTGGAAAGATTTCTCCAACATCGCGTACTACAAAAATCACATTTAGGCCCTGTTTAGTAATCATCCAAACATGGCCAAATTCTGATTCTTTATTCCTAAAATCAATTTGGGCTTAAAATCATGTTTGGTAAAATTTTTGTTCCCGGGAACAGATTGGGAATAGAATCAAGAACAAAAAAAAAAAGTTAATTCTTGTTTCGAGAACGAATTTGAGAATCAAAATCAAGAACTCTCTTATTTCCCTTCGACCATCTCGCGACCACCGTCCACCATCACCCGCCACCGTCCGCCATCTACCGCTGCAGGCCGTCGGTCCAGCGAGCTCGCCGGAGGCTTGCCAGACCAGGGCGAGGTCCGGCGAGCTCGCCGGAGGCTTGCCAGACCAGGGCGAGGTCCGGCAAGCTCGCCGGGGCTGGGCAGGGGCTAGGCCAGCCTCGCGACGCCCAGCCCCACCAGTGGCTAGGCAAGCCTCGCCGAGGCTGGGCGAGGCTTGCCTAGCCACCGACGAGGCTCGCCCAGCCCCGCTGGTGGCCTGGTAGGCCTCACCCAGCCCTGGCAAGGCCACCCTGCCCACCGGCGGGGCTTGGCCTCGCCAGATCTGGCAAGGCCAAGCCTCGGCAAGGCTAGGCGAGCCTCACCTAGCTGCCGCGAGGCTCAGCTGACGAGGGCCGGCGACGCTCTGGTGAGGTCGCCGGCCCTCGTCTGGCCGGTCGCCAGTGCGGCGACCGGCCACAAGAAGAAGAAGATGATGAGAAAAAGGAAAAAAATGAAAAAAAAAAGTAAAAAAGTAAAAAATTTATTTAAAAATTAAAAGAAATTGATTTGGAACAGAATTAATGAGCACGATACCAAACGCAATTCTATTCCAGAATTAGAAATTTTGGATAGTTACCAAACGGCTTAAAATGCTTAAAATCAGTTCCCGGGAACAGAATAAAAAAAATCAGTTCTAATCGAATTTACTCCCGAGAACAGAATCGTTACCAAACGCGCCCTTAGTGTCAAGTACTACAAAAACCACAATTTTTCATAATAGATGCTGATTGGTTTTATAATTTATTGTTAGGAGAAGATTGGATACATAGCAACCAGTATACACCTTCATCATTACACCAAACTCTAGCTTTCTGGAATGAAGATAAAGTAGAGTATGAAAGAGCAAACCACGAGTCGAGCATCACTTGGGCTAATGTAGTTCGAATGGATGCTCTCGATGATGATTCGGTATTTGTGATTAAACCAACCTGCACAGATGCCAATAAGCTTGCCTGTGGCCGCTTTATTGAAACGGGGTTTAAGTGGATCCTAAAGGAGTGCAAGCTGGCCAAGGAGTGCAAGCTGGCCAAGGGGAAATTCGACATTTTACATAGAAGGAAACAACTTATTACAAAAGCTAGATGAGGGGTACTCCTGCTACCTTGCGGAGGAGACAAAGAACCCTATGAGATTCGCTGATTGCATAGGATATTCCAATGAGTCTCCACTCAGGGAGGTCACAAAAACGGTTAAATCCAAAGATCTGCTCATAGAATTTGACATAAGCGATGATGAAGTAAAGAAACCTGTCTTCGTAAGTGCATTGTTTGGTGATGAATTCCAAAATGATTTAGTGGAAGTCTAGGAGAGGCATAGGGGTTGTTTCGCATGGAACTACCATGAAAAGTCAGGATTGAGTAGAGATGTTGTTAAACATTGCCTCCTAATAAAACTATGTTGGAAGCCTCATAAGCAGTTACCAAGAAGGTTTGCTCCTAAAGTAAATGCAAAAATAAAAAAGGAAATGGAGAGACTGTTGAAGGCTGGTTTCATCAAGACCACTTGGTATGTTAAGTGGTTATCAAACATTGTCCCTATCAAGAAGAAAAATGAGAAATTGCGAGTTTGCATCGGCTTCAGGGATTTAAATGTTGCAACTCCAAAAGAAGAATATCAAATGTCAATTACCGATATGTTAATAAATTCAATGGCTGGAAATGAAATGTTGTCCTTGATGGATGGTCATTCAGGGTACAATCAAATTTTCATTGCTGATTAGGATGTCCATAAAAGGACCTTTAGGTGCCTTGGAGCCATAAGGACATTCAATTGGAAAGTTATGCCATTCGGATTGAAGAACACTGGAGCAACTTATCAATGGGCGATGAATTTCATTTTTCATGACAAGATAGAAGAATTCATGGAGGTGTACATTGGTGATAGTCAAGTTAGAAAAGGTAAGTCATCTTAAATATCTTAAATATCTTGAGCAATCTTTTGTTAGGATGGAGAAGTATCCTTAAAAATGAACTCTCTAAAATGTGCATTCGATATAAAAGTTGAGAATTTCTTAGGATTTCTGGTTATTAATAGAGGAATAAAGGTTGATAGGAATAAGGCTAAGGCCATATTAGATTTATCTCCTCCAACTAACAAAAAATAATTACAAATGATAATCAGGAAAGTAAGTTTTCTTAAGAGATTTATTGCTAACCTATCTAGCAAGATAGAGGTGTTTTCTCCTTTGCTGAGGTTGAAAAATCAGGAGGAACTCATTTGATGAGAAGAACACCAGCGTGCTTTCAAAAGAATAAAGGCATACGTGACTAATCCTCCAATGCTAGTGCCATCAAAAACAGGCAACCCTCTAAAACTTTGTATGTCAGCCACCAATACAACCATCGGTAGTATGCTGGCGCAAGAGAATAATGAAGGCAAAAAGCAAGCAGTGTATTACCTCAATAAGATGCTGAATGATGCTAAGAGAAGATATACTACTATTGAAAAGATGAGTTTGTCTTTGTATTTGCACATACACAATTGCGACATTATTTGTTGCCAATTGTTGTTCATGTGATATGCAAAATCAATTTTATCAAGTACATGCTTACAAGACTTATAGTGAAAGGCAAAGTGGCAAAGTGGTCTTTCATATTTTCTCGAGATTGACTTGGTTTACATACCGATGAAAGCTATGAAAAGGCAAGCCTTAATTGATTTTCTTACGGAATACCCATGTATCCAAGTCGAGGACATCGGAAGTGAAAACTATGCACAACTACTCCTGTGATTACTATACTTTGACGGATCATCTACATCCATCGCATCAGGAGTGAGGGTTTTGATTATGTCATCAAAGGGGTGCAGAACGAAATTCTAGTTCCGACTTCATTTTAAATGTTCCAATAATCAAGCTGAATATGAGGCACTCATAGTCGGCCTTTACTTGTTGGCTAACACAAATGTACAATTAGTTAAAGTAATAAGTGATTCACCATTAGTGATCAAATAATTAAAAGGGCAATATTAGGCCCTCTTTATTAACGTTCTTTATTTCTGTTTATGAACAAAATTTCTATTTTTTTGTTTCAGTGAACAAAAAAAGAACATAAACGCATTTGTTTGTATTTTTGTTCCAAATCTATTTTTTAGTTCCTAGTAACACATTTGGAATAGAAACAAGAAATAATAAAAACGTGTTTCTTGAGTCTGGAACAATTTTTAAGAACAAATTTTCGCTCTCCTCTCTTTTTCTTCTCTTTTTTTTTTTTTCTTTTTCTTTTTTCTTTGGCCAGTCGCCGGCCTCGGCCATGGCCAGCGACCAGCCGTCGAGGGCCAGCGACCTTGCCGGAGCGTCGCCGGCCCCTGGTGAGGCTCGGCCTCGCCTTGGCTGGGTGAGCCCAAGCTCGCCTAGCCATCGGCAAGGCTCGCCGAACTGGCGGTGGCCCGGCGAGGCCGAGCCTCGCCGATGGTTGGGAGAGCCCGAGCTCGCCCAGACAAGGTGAGGCCGAGCCTCACCAGCACGGGGCAAGGCTAGGCGAGCTCGAGCTCGCCGGATCTAGGTGAGCCCGAGCTCGCCCAGCCAAGGCAAGGCCGAGCCTCGCCCAACCACGGCGAGGCCGCCTGCCAAAAGAAGAAAAAAATAAGAAAGAAAAATAAAATTATTTAAAAATTAAAAGAAACAAAAAAAGAATACAAATTTACCAAACGCGTTTCTGTTCATTTTTTATTCCCGAAACAAGTTTACCAAATGCGTTTTTTTATTCAAAAATTATTTCCCGAAACATAAACATTTTTTTTCTATTTATGTTCCCTGGATCAATTTTTAAACAGAAATGTTACCAAACGCGCCCTTAGTGTCTTAATGAGAATATTGTGGAGTATTATAGCACAACTAAAGAGTTGATTACCAGATTTCTTAATTTGGAGCTAGTGTACATATCGCGGTATCATAACATGGAAGCTAATGAGCTTGCTCAGATGGCATCTGCCTATCGCATCTCAAAAGAGCTAGCTTATACTTTAATAAATGAGGTGAAAGCATTGCCACATCTATCACCTCGAACTCCCGAAGAAGTGTGGTCAAGTAACTTTGCTGATTATTATGTTCTTAGAATATTTTGTTACGTATATTATATTCGAGCGAGTGATGGTAAGCTTGATGGAATGGTAAGAAAGTGCATATTCCTAGGCTATACACAAGGTAAGAGGGGTTATCGATTGTGGTGCTCGAAGTTAAAGTCGCATATTATCAACAGAGAAGTTACTTTTGACAAATCTTCAATACTTCTGGTTATGAGTTATTATAGCAGCAGTTGACACCTAAATTTTAGGAATCTGGTCATTTATTTATTGCACAGAAAATTATGGGTCTATTTTATCCCTGAAAAAATATTATTGCATAGCATATTAATCTAAGTGCATTTGTTTTAATTTGCATTTTTGTGCATCTATTTATTGGACTGGTGGCGAATGGGTCGAATTAGTGGTTTTGAGTTTTAAATTAATAAGCCGAACTAAGCCCATAAAAAGTGCAAATCGGCCCAAGCTCATTTTCTTTTAATGAAAAAAATTACCTAAATTGAGATTTGAAATGAGGATTTTTGAAATTTAAGAAAATCAGGTTGTAATCTTATCTTTAAAAATCAGTAGAAAATATTCAAGAGATAAGGAAAATAAGAGAATTTTTGTGATCAGGAGGTTATAGAAAAATCTTCGTGTATATTGAAAAGTGAATGAAATATTTCACGAACATCACTTCTCTAGGGCTTCTCTTGGTTCGAAAGAAAAAAAATGAAAGGTTTTCCATGGCTTTTCCGTTCGGGCCTTTGAGGATGATGGTTTTATTAAAGTGATGGGCCTAAGTTGGCCCGTCTGCCCATGTTGGGCCTAAAAGCCTGGCCCACAATATTAGGGCCCATGGATGGAGGGATATGATGAAAGAGCACGTTTCTTTTTGGAAGGGACGTATATAAGGGAGAAAAGAGAGGGAGGAACGCACCTTTTGGCATATTACGTACGTTCCTCCTCCCTCTCTCCCTCCAAAAAGAAAAACAAACGCAAAAGGCGATGCTCTCTTCCCTTCAAGGCCAATTGACGTCCTCAGATCGAACGGGATCGGTTTTTTCTCTTCCTTATATCAACGTTGGTATTTCATCTATGGCTAACAAGGTACGTTCGATTCCGTGGTGTGCTTTAGGATCAGTGATATAAGTTTTTTCCCGGGCTCGTCTTCTGCATAAGTTTAGGGATTTGATTTAGTGTCGAATCCGGTTTTTTGGAATCTGACAAACCCAACATTGGTATTAGAGCCGTAGTTCTTGTTTCCCGATCCTTTTCCATGTTTTTCCCGACCCCTTTCATGTTTATGGATGATTTGTTATTGATTTTTCCGTGAAAATAATCGGCCAACACTGATCGGGGCGAAAATACCTACACCCGAGCACTGTTCGTCCATTTTTTCGAGTTTCTGTAAGTCGAAATCGATTTCTGATAGCGTTGGATGGAAGGTCTCGTCGAGACGAGCACAGCGAGTGACAGAACGCCGCCAACAACCGCAACACGCACCCCCACGCGTAGCCTAAGCGAAACGCGCCGAAACGACGACGCACGTGCACAGGGGACTATCGATGGCGAGTGCAAGGCACGCGCCAGCTCAGCTGCACACATGCCGCACATGCCAATCAGTTTGCCCGACCGGTCCGTTCGGTCCGACCGGTTCGACCGGCCTGACCCGCCGACCATTGACTCCGACCCGTTGACCGTTGACCGTTGACTTTGACCGTTGACTGTTGCCTAAAAAAAAAAGAGAAAAGAATCTGTTTTTCAATTATGTCTATGTGGGTTATAAGTAATCCATTTTTTTTATTCTGCATTTGTTGCATAAATCATGGAAAATTATGTATTTTCCCTTATATTTATTATGGATTATAAGTGATCCATTTTTAGTTCTGCATTTGTTGCATGAACTATAATGCATTATGCACGAATACCTGCATTCCCAAAAACGGAAGAAGGAAATGCAAGACTTAAAAGGCTGATGACAGAGTTAGCTAATTATTGGTGGCATAACAGTAATTTAGTATCACATGTGGTCAGGGTCAATCAGATGATACAGGAAATCATCTGAAATGGTTATCTTATGCCGGATTTTGAGAAGGTGCCGGCTTTGATGAACACTCTTCTACCTGAATGGCAAGTAGTGTTACATAGCCTATGGGAGGTCAACGTGGTCCCGGGTTATAGGAGACTAGTAGTAGCTTTTGTAAGAGAGTACTATAGGATTGAGTTAACCAAAACTTCAACCCTTAGATTGAGCGCCACATGGCGCAGAGTGAATGCGCCTTGGAGGCGACATGAAAGCTCTCCAAAAGTTTTTCCATGGTTGACAAATGTGCCTTCAGATTTCTTAGATATTTTAACTGATAGATTATAAGGGACATTCCCTATTTTTTTTCCTAGATTAGTTTGAGATGTTTTTGGTGTAAATATCTCTTTCTATATTGATATTTTCCTATGTATATATTACTTAGTGTAGTGGATAGTTGTATTATATGAAAGCATTATTATTCTATAGGATGTCAAATATTATTTGCTTTCTGTTATTATCGATTGATGTGGGTAATACATAGAAATTTTTGTAACTTCATAAAATTTATTTTGCATAAGACAATTATATTAATGATAGTTTTAAGTTAGAATTTTTGGAGGATGATTGGAAACATAGTGACCTTTTGATTCTGAAACCTTACTTGAAATTGTTCATTAATATGATGGGTCTGTGCAAAATGGATGCATAAATTATAGGCATTAATAATTGGTGCATATATGTCTGATGTGTTCAGATCAATGGCTTCAGCCACAAAGAGCATAGTTGCCGAGCTGAACAAAGGTGAAAAGCTCAATGGCAATAACTATAAAATATGGTACATGAAAGTCCAATATGTGCTAGAAGAGCAAGAGGCACTAGAGACTCTTAACCTGACCATGGTAGAACCTGAAGAAGAAAACACTATACAGCACAAGAGAGATAAGGAAGCATTTGCTGCATGGAAAAGAAAGAACTCTCTTACTCGCATTACGTTGTTGAGCAGCATGGACAATGACATCATGCGAGAGTTCAGGCGTTTTGACAATGCCAAGGAAATGTGGGAAGCATTGACGGAAAGATTTGGTCATATTTTGGTGACCAGACTAAGACAGCTCACTATTAGGTTTAACTCTTATAAGAAGCCTCATGGTCAAACCATGAAGCAACATCTTAGAAAGATGTCAAACATGATTAATGAGCTGAAAGATGCTGGCCATGTCCTCACTGATAAGCAGCAAGTGCAAGCAGTGATTTGTTCTTTACCTCAGAGTTGGGAGCATATGAAGGTGCACCTGACCCATAATGAAAATATCAAAACCTTTGAGGATGCAGTGCGTCATCTTGAGTTGGAAGAGGACCACCTCTTGGCGGCTAAGCCGAAAGCTGAAATCTATCATGCTGGTTCTAACTCACATGGGGCTTCGGGCTCCAAGCGCAAACGTTCTAACTAGTTTGATAAAGGGAAAGGTAAGAAAGCAGGTCCTTTAGGGAAGAAACCTAAGCTTAACCAACATGAAAGAGGAAAGCGTCCTCGAATGAAGAAACTTACAAGGGTGAAGTGTTTCAATTATGAAAAGAAAGGTCATTATGCTCGCGACTGTCGTGAGCCAAAGAAAGTATACACCCCTTATACTTTTCAGAACTTTATTTTTGTGTCAAGTTCTGTATTCTTGACTGAGTCTAATCCTTTGTGGACTGTAGATTCAGGAGCGACAAACCATGTAGCGAAGGATAGAGGATCCTTCGTGGAATTCCGACGAGTACCAATTGGAACTAAGTGGGTCTATGTGGGAAACAACTCCAGAGCTGAAGTGAAAGGAATTGGCACCTGCCAACTGAACATGCGTGGTGGATACACTTTATTCCTACATGATGTATTATATGCTTCGGAGATTCGTCGGAATTTAGTGTCTGTTTTAGTGTTGGTCAAGCGAGGTTTTAATATGAACTTCCATAATAGAAGTATGGATTTGTATTTGGATATAAACTACTATGGTTGTGGTTATTTTCTGAATGGTTTCATTATATTAGATATTGACTATGTTAATGCAAATGTTTGTTATTCTCTTCTCACGTCTCCTAATTCATATGATAATGATGTGAAAATGTGGCATGCTAGACTTGGTCATATTGACCAACAACGTATGAATAGACTAGCCAAAGAGGGCTTGTTGGGCAACATTGAAAAAATCGATTTGCCCATATGTAAGCATTGCCTAGAAGGGAAAACAACAAGGAAACCATTTGGAAAAGGTAAAATAGCTGAATTTCATCTGCATTTAATCCATTCTGACCTATGTGGTCCAATGAATGTGAGAGGAAGGCATGGGCTGTTTATTTCATCACTTTTATAGATGATTATACTCGATTCGGATATGTCTATTTGATTTCTCATAAATCTGAAGCAATAAGTTATTTCAAAATGTTTATGAACTTGGTAGAAAATCAATTAAACAAGGAAAATAAAAGCATTGAGATCCGATCGAGGTCGAGAATATTTATCTGATGAGTTCAGAAAATTATGTGATAAAAAAGGAATAGAAAGACAGTTGTCTATTCCATATACTCCTCAACAAAATGGTGTTGCGGAGAGAAGAAACAAAACCCTACTGGAAATGGTTAGGTCCATGATGGCGCATGCTAACTTACCTATCACTTTTTGGAGTGATGCGTTGTTAACTGCTGCCTATATAATTAACCGGGTGCCTTCCAAATCATTTACTTCCACTCCATATGAGTTATGGACAGGTAGAAAACCGGACTTAAGTTTTCTTAAGTCATAGGGTTGTGCTACTTATACTCATGAGTCATCTCACAAGTTTGGGAAATTGGGTCCCAGAGGAAAGAAGAGTATTTTCATAAAATCTCCGAATACTCGAAAGGGTATGTGTTCATAGATGAGCAGGAAAGTGGGAGTATAACTGAATTTAAATCATGGGATGTCACATTCTCAGATGATGAATTTCCTAAGAAGGGCGAAATAGGGGAAGATTACTCCCTATTTGAAACATTGGATCAAGATAATGATATTAATGGAATTCGTCCAAGTGAGAGTAATATGAGAAGTAATGAATTGAATTCAACTTATTCTCAATTGCAACCACATGATGAGACGACGTCATCATTATCTAATCCTAGTGGGAGCATAATAGGGAATGATGTGCAAAGTGTACAATCTCCCATACAGCGAACAAGTCATCAAAGTATTCCCCGTCGACGTTTTGACATTAAAGGAGAAACTTTTATGATTGTTCCGCAAGATAAGGATGAGCCAAGAAATATTAATGAGACTCTGAATTGTCCTAGTAAGGAAAAATGGATTCATGCAATGGAAGAGGAAATGGAGTCAATGAAATCAAATCAAGTTTGGGAACTGATTGATCTTCCAAAAGGACGCAAAGCTATTGGGAACAAGTGGGTTCTCAAAATAAAGCGAAAAGCTGATAGCTCGATAGAAAGGTATAAGGCTCGCCTTGTGACGAAAGAGTATAATCAACAGGAAGGAATTGATTATGAAGAAACATTTTCTCCTGTTGTGAGATTTACCTCAATTCGCATTATTATAGCAATAGTGGCTAGTATGGATCTTGAGTTACATCAAATGGATGTAAAGACTGCTTTCCTCAATGGAGAATTAAAGGAAGAAATATATATGGAACAACCTGTTGGTTTCATTATAGAAGGCCAAGAAGGAAAGGTATGTCAACTTTTGAGATCAATATACGGCCTTAAGTAGTTATCGAGACAATGGTATATAGGTTTTCATAATGCCATAATGACATGTGACTTTACAATGATAGATAAGGATCATTGTGTATATATCAAAAGATCCAAAGATCAATTTGTGATTATATCATTATACGTTGATGATATACTAATTGCCGGAAACAATATGGAGTTTGTTAATACTGTCAAGAGTTGGTTGTCTTTCAACTTTGAGATGAAGGATATGGGTGAGGCTGCATACATTCTTGGAGTTAAGATTTCAAGAGATTATTCGAAGAGATCGTTATCTCTTTTGCAAGAAACATATATAAGGTTCTTGAACGATTCCGTATGCAAGATTGTAAACCCATAGACACTCCTATTGCAAAATGTGAAGGATTGAGCCATAGACTGTGTCTAAGGACTCCACAAGAGAAGGAACAAATGAAACATGTTCTTTATGCTAGTGCTGTTGGGAGTTTGATGTACGCTATGATGTGTACAAAACCTAACATATGTTTTGCAGTTGGAATAGTGAGTAGATACCAATCCAACTCAAGTCAAGCACATTGGAAGGCCGTTAAAAGAATACTTAGGTATCTGAAGAGAACATGTTGAATTACCAAGGAAATGATCTGCGACTTAAAGGCTATTTAGATGCTAATTGGGGAGGAGATTTAGATAAAAGAAAATCTACCTCTGGATTTGCTTTCTTACTAAACAATGGCGCCATATCATGGAGCAGTAAGAAGCAAACGTGTATAGCCTTATCCACGATGGAAGCTGAGTTCGTGGCATTATCAGCAGTGGTACAAGAAGGAGTTTGGCTTAAGCGATTTTTGGATCATTTAAGTGTTATTGAGAAAGCTGAAATTCATTATTGGTTAACTGTGATAGCCAAGCAGCTATAGCGTACACCAAAGATCCAAAATATTATGGCAAGACCAAACATATAAATACCAAGTATAACTTTGTCAAAGATATGGTTGCACGAAATGATGTGAACTTACAGTACATATCTACGCATAGAATGATAGCAGATCCTATGACAAAACCAATATCTAGAGATGTGTTTTGTAGTCATGTAAAATCTCTAGGATTGCGTAGAGGCTGATGTACTAGATATTGTAATTTCCCTGAATTGTTCACATCAATGAACTTGTGTTTTTTCATTGTTAATGCCTATGAATCTTTGTTTGATCTTTATGTATCTTAATACTCAGTGCATTATATTAAGTTGAGAAAGTATGTCGGACAGATATAAGATTGACCCACTCACACGGTTAATCCCCTCTATTTACTATGTGATAAATAGAGATGAGACGGTTTTTAAGCTTATTATCTAGGTGATAATCGAGATCTCAAGCTTAAAATACATATGTCGCATTAACTAAGTGTTAAGATGAGGACATGATACTTACTATGTCCGAAAGTAAAATAACCCACATATTTTACTTTATCTATCTATGATGCCGGATGTGAGTTATGATGAATTTTGTGAATGAGTAGATACGTGAACTTAAGTTAGACATTGGGTATGTCTAAACTATCATATGTATGGTATTGAAGGTATAGACATACGCTCCATGGGAGAGGAGTTAATACCGTAATACGTATTTCATACTACGTATGCATGAGACGACCAATAAGAGTGGCAAAAGTTTAATCTCAACTTTTATGCCGTGTGAGACTCTTGAGGAAAATGGTTCCTCAATTTTAGTGCTCTCATGACTTTTACTTATTCTCAAGATTTCTATTTAGCGTTTGCTATCTTAGGATGTTGCCAATGATCATGAGTTGATTCGATCTAATGGGACATTTTTAGAAAAGCAAGCTAAACTAAAATTGAGAGTTTGAAGGAAAGAGGAAGATCGATTTTGGAGAATCACATTATAGTTTTGTGTTCACTGGTTGACCAATTATGACTGTCTTTGGGATAATCATAATTGTGAATACAATATGTATATCATTGTTTAAAAGAGATCAAGAGGGATATAAATGTGATTGATCGATCTTGGGTACTGCATACTAAATATACTCAGAGTGTGATGCCCGTTATGAGCTGTTATATATTCCTAACAGATGTATAGCAACGAGCTCTCAAAGTATGCTGGTCACACGGATTATTCACCGGTATGAATGCTGAAGAGGTAAAGAGAATCCTGTTCAACCCACCATGTGCAAGTGGGAGATGATGGTTTTATTAAAGTGATGGGCCTAAGTTGGCCCGTCCGCCCATGTTGGGCCTAAAAGCCCGGCCCACAATTTTAGGGCCCATGGATGGAGGGATATGATAAAGGAGCACGTTTCTTTATTGAAGGGACGTATATAAAGGAGAAAAGAAAGGGAGGAACGCACATTTTGGCATATTACATACATTCCTCCTCCCTCTCTCCCTCCAAAAAGAAAAACAAATGCAAAAGGCGACGCTCTCTTCCCTTCAAGGCCAATTGACGTCATCAGATCGAACGGAATCGATTTTTTCTCTTCCTTATATCAGCGTTGGTGTTTAATCTGTGGCTAACAAGGTATGCTCGATCCCGTGGTGTGCTTTAGGATCGGTGATACAAGTTTTTTTCCCAGGCTCGTCTTCCGCATAAGTTTAGGAGTTCAATTTAGTGTCAAATCCGATTTTTGGGAATCCGACAAACCCAACAGAGGAAAACCTACTGAGGGAAAAGTCAGAAGAAGTATAGAGTGAACAGAGGAAGCGACGTGAGAGGACACAACAGGAGAGAGAAAGAATTAAAACAAGGGGGGAAGAAGAACCTCTTCTTCCCCGATGGGCTCGACTACCGCCTGTTGTGCTTCGCCTTCTGCCAGCCGGAAGCCGCACTCGCCGCTCACGCCTGCTTCTTGCACGCCACAACACCGATAACTGCCCCGCCGGACACTACATCGCCGTTCCGCCACCTAACTCTACCTCTGGTCCGCGACCTAGCAGATCCCGCCTCCGCCTACGAATCCGCTCGGAGCCGCTGTTGCGCTCACTCTTTGCAAGTGACGACCTGCGATCTGCAGCCCAGCTCCGTTGCCCTTGCGCTCCCGCCACCGTCGCCGCTCCACCCGACTACCCGCGACCCTTTGCTCCGACTCAACTCTAGCAGCACCGCGCGAACCAACTCCAACCCGAAGCTTCGTTAGCCACCGTCGCGCTCACCGTCTGCAACCCGCGAAGCCACCACCGCGTCACCTGCAGCCCCCGAGATCCCGGCGAAGCTGTTACTACCCCAATCAATTCGTGATCTGCTCGCCCAGCTGTGCCACGAGGACTTGAAGCTCTGCCGCTCACCACCCGTCCGCTTTCGCTGGCTGTTCCCTTCCAAAGCGATGCTCGCTCTAACTAGTGTCCCTATCGCTGGGTTGCCAAAGCCGCCGGTCCACCCTCGCAGGAGCTCCGACCCCCTGCACCGCGTCTACGCCACCGTCGACCCACGACCGTCGCCCTGTAGTTGTCCAGGCCTCGCCATAGTTTGCTATCTCCGCCTGCCAGCCTCGGCGCCCAACGACGACGCCCCCTTTCTCGCTGACGCCGCGGCAGCGACCCGTGAGTCCCCACGCCGGAGATCCGACAACCGTGACCGATGCCCGACGGTGACCAACCACCACCACGCATAAGCCTTGCGTGGAAAGGGAAAAAAAAAAAGAAAAAGGAAAATCAATTAGGTAGTTTTTATTTTTATTTTTCATTTATTTTACTTTATTTTGTTTATATTTTTAAGTTTAGTTATTTAAATTGGAACATTGGATGTCAATGATGTCAATACTCATGAATCTTGTAAGCATTATCCGCAAGGGTTTTGTCTAAAATTATTATAATTATTAATTTGATCCGTAAGACTTCGGATCAGATTTTTAATTATTTTGAACATTTTTATATGTTATGCTATTTATGGTTAAAATAATTGTTAATTTAATCCGTGAGACGACGGATTATTTTTCAGTTATTTTAATTCTTATTTGATGAATACCTTGATTGTTTAGATATAATTACTTGTCTTGGAAAAAAAATTAAAAAAATTTTAAAAAATCAAATCTTGCGTTGAAGTGTGTTGGTTTAGTAAGTTAAGACTATATTTTTAGGATTGCACTTTTGGATAATTTTTTCAAATAGATTAGGATTGGATTTAATTTCTTAGATAGGCTTAGATAATCTTTGCATATTTAAATAACCTCATTATTATAGAAAAGAGTTTTCTAAGATAGGATAGGGTTTAAGTCAAATTAATCCCTAAAATAAATTAGAAAATTATTCATTTTAGATAGGTTAATTAGGGTTTTTATTAATTCCAAATTTCAAATAAAAGACAAAAAAATATTAAGTGCATGTTAATTAGTTTGCATGTTAGTTTCATTTAATTAGAAATTGTTTGTTAGTAAAATTAGGTCATGAAGTTAAAGTGCATGTTTTAAATTTGAGATAAAAAATCCCAAAAAAATTGTTTGCTTTGTGTGTTTATTTCTTTCGATGCAATTTGTTTGATTCATTGAGTGTTATTAATGATTGAGTAATCACCATATTGCATTATAGAAATTTGGGTTAAAATAAGCCCAAGCTGCCTGCAAAAGTATTTTTGAAATTAAAAAGAAATGGTACTGAAAGGGCATTAGAGAAATCTAGTGTAACCAAGTTCTCGTATCCTTAGTCTCTAGTTCATAGTTGTAAAATAATTATCCTGTTATTTTACTTAGGTGTCTAATCGACCTACCATAAACTGATTAGTAACAACTCCTAGATAAAATCCATTTGCATGTAAAAAAACATAAACATAAGTCGCGAATTGGTATGAGTTTGGGAAAGCCCGAGCTAAGTTTAAAGACTTAGTAGTCTATTAGCCTAAACCTAGGGTACACCCGAAATTTAGGTCGCGACAACAGTATTCATACGGATCTAAATGGTGTTCAGCTTGAGGTGGAGTTGCGACTAGCAACTCTCGAGGTAGCAAGTACAAGTACTAGCAAAGTAATCAACATGGATGGTGCTTGTAGCGAGGTGGAGCCTATAGAGCCAATGGTTGCCGTAACCGCTGAAATTAACAAGGTACGTATTCAATCTCTTAACAGATATGGATGCAACAATGGTTTTACTTTATCTGCTGTTAAGGAGGTTGCGTCCAAAAATCCTTACGGAGTAGTTAAAGGTGCATGTGGAGTTGGTATTTTAATGAAGTCTTTGGTTATGACAAAGTTCAAGCAAAGCTTGAACTTAGATAAAATCTGTAGCAGTTGAGCCCATCGAGGGCAATGGGAAAATAGTGGCAGAGTTTGAATTTTTGTGAAATGATTGCGACTTGTCTCAAACGTCGAGCTAAGGTGGAGATTGTTAAAATATGTCTTGAATTTGAGCCCAATGTGAAATTCCGAATATTCCGAATCAAAATCAAGTAAAGAACATCCAAAGTTCAACTCCCTAAAATTTGAATCTACGTTGGAGAATTTGACTGCTGAAACAGGAAAGTCAGAAGTTTGACTTTGATTTTGGATGCACACGTCAACTTCCTCGGCCAAGAGAGGAAATAAATAAATAAAATGGAAAAGGAAATATAAACTTAATTAAAGGAAGTTGGACTTCCTAATTTGACCCAACTTGGGACTCTCTTCTTTGACCGAGGCGGTGCACGTACAAGCATATATTGTGGCTTGATTGCATGAATACTGCAGTCAGCACCATTGTTGATACAAACATTGAAGTGTCGTTATTCTAATGAGTGCTTGGTGGGTTTTAGTTGGTGCAATTACATCCAAGAAAGAATTAGTGTTTGTAGCCGATTAATTCTTAAGGTAAAATTTACGTGTAATTCCTTTATGAGATTGAGAGATTATTTCTTGAGGAATTTCAGGGCTAAACATTGTGTGTGTTATTGGGTGTAATTGAGCTTGGAAAACACCGATAGAGTATTTGAGTGACTTGAGTGTGTAATCTCCTTATATCGCTTGATCTATAGTGAAATTTGTCACTGCTCTCCTTATAGACGTAGGTCTTTACGATCGAAACACGTAAATCTGGTATCCGATTTATTTTCTTCTTCTATCTATATTATTTTTTGATCACTTGCCTTCCGCAACACTTGCAACCGCTACCCATATAACGTCTCACAAAAGCATCAAAATAAAGGTCAGATAAGTTCAGATCACGAAACATTGGGATTCAGTAGTATATAAGGTGCTAGAGTCATCACCATAAGGTATGAGCCCAGTTAAGGCATGGACATCAGGTAAAGTGATCGATATGGGACCAACGGGAAGGAAAAAGCAATAGGCAGAAGATGACCAAAAGCAACAAAGGTTGACAAGTAAATCATAATCAACCGAAAGAGGGACAGAACAAAATTCGAGAGCTCAAGAAATATTTGAAATTTTCCAAGTAGGCTTGAAGTCAAGTTTCAAGCGTTGGTACCAGGCAACAAATACAAGATCAAAATTTGGAAGAGGAGAAAACCTAACATCCGTAGGAGGCCACTGATGATCAATGAGGACTCCCTTCTGAAAAGGAAATTATTCTTTGTGATCCCAAGGGAAACTCTCGTTAAAGTATGCAGGAGAGGGCAAGGTCTTAAAGTAAGGGCCCAATCTAAAATCAACAGGAGCATAATCGTCTCCAAGTTCTGGATCGACAGTCAAGTCGATGGAGTTGGCCAAAAACTTTCCTTTCTTCTCAAGATGATATAAAGCGGTATGATGACCCGTGAAAGTGATAGGGCGATACACATCCTTGTTAGAAGCTTTAGTGCGTGGAGCCATAGCGGGAAAGGAAGCAAAGGAAGATATAAAAAAAATTAGGACTGAAAGCAGTTGATGCAACTAGATAAAAGCAGAAAAAAATTTGCAAGAAGTAATGGACAGTTTCGGTAATATGACCATGAAGAACGTGGGAGTAAAACGGTTCCGCATTGATCATGGAGAACGTGAAAGAAAAAACCGAGCAGCACGTGAAAAAGCATTAGCATAAACTAGAACGCGGGAAGATGACCCACGGCTATATGTTTACCTCGGGAAAGGTAAAAAGCTAAACCTTTGAGGTCTTGAGTCACTTGAAGGGAGGGGTAGCAAAAAAAGAAATTTAGACAACCAATAGAGCAAAAAGGCAACATGCCCCTCATCTTCAACATCCACTATCCGACGAGCGTGGGCTTTTTGGAAATCAATATAGGAAAAGTCTGTACATTTTCCATAGAAATCACAAGCCGAAAGATCAATAGCACTAACATCATCATCATCTAGACTCAAACCAATCATGGAAAACACGTCAAGAAAAGTTACCGACATAGGGCCTAAACCGAAGAAGTAACAGTTAACGGACGGCGAACAAAAGCATGCAAGGCTACCCAAAAGCTTGTGATTGAGTTTCCAATCAAAGGTACAAAACTCCAAAGCCTTGTCGATTCAAGCCTTGCACCACATCTCGTGCTTGACTGCCTTCAACCTATAGTAGTAATCAAAGAAAGCACGGTCAACAACAGATGGTCTCTTTGGAATGAGAGCGGTTCTTCCATGCGCCGAGGGAAACATTCAGTAAGAAAGGAAGGAGGAACCGGTGTTCGCAAGCAAAGGCCGAGGATGATTTCATCAGCCGCTTCTTTTGTAGTGCTTTGAGGCGATAGGAGAACATTGTTTGCATGCTCCTATGACTGGATGGAGTGCTTATCGAATCGAATATCGAATTTTCAGTCTTAATTGATCAATTCGTGTATTCGTTCCCTTCAAATAAGGGTGATCCAAGGACTTTCATTTCTAAGGATTTCGCAACGTATTCGATATTTCTCACACCTCTTGCAAGGATAATTTTTCAAGTTAATGTTTTCCATGCTTTTAATGAAATTTCTTGAGCATAATAAACTTGGTGATTTGAATTCACAAACCTTTTCGTGTTTAAGGCTGATAAGCTCATAAAAGGTCAAATTTCTTGAAAAGGATTTTGCAAGATAACTTTTACATGTTTAATTCACCAATTCCACTAAAGATGTCAATAGGCTAATTTAATAGATGAAATAGAATGGATTGAGCTTACTAAATGAGACGTGTCAGGATGATAAAAGACACACCATATCCTATACACAATTTCCTGCTTATACACTTATGAGATGAGTGTAAATAGATCCATATCCGCAAGGTAAAGAGTTCTCTTGTAAAATGTATGACGACTGAAATGATGAAGGATAGTTCATTTCTCTATCCCAAACACTACATCTTATCCATTGTTCAACTCCTTTGAGCCCCATACACTTGTAGAGATTTCTTTCAAATTATCCCTATCAAAAACCACCCCACATCAGGTAAACTAGAGGTAAGTCAACATTAGGTGGTAAGAAAAATAAATAAAAATTTCCTTACTCTTACTTGCATCAATTTTCGAGTTTCGTATTGCAGATGAACTCAAACGATAATTCAAGTGTCTTAAGATGACAAAGAGTATTTCTTTCTCTATCTCACACGCTTATATCCATGGCATAGCCCACTCAAGCTTACAAATTCATTTCTATAGACCCAATTGGTGATCATCCCCCACATTGAGGCGAGGCAAAAGGTTATCGTTCAAAAAGCATGTTTAGAGCATCAACAGAAGACGAAGACCCCCAAGAGTCCAAATGTTAAAACATTATGTGGTTATTCAATGTATGTAGTGGGTCAAAAGTAAGAAAAAAAATAAAGCTAGGGGTATGAAAAAGAAGTGTGTCTAATAAAAGTAAAGCCGATGCCCATAGACATAAAAGAAATGAAAAATTAGGGGTTCGAAAAAGGGCCAATGCCCATAAAAGAAAATGAAAAAAAAATCTCAAATAGATGACTATCAGTTGTAAAAAATGGTGTATCCCTAATGGAGCAGTATTCAAAGAATACAAATGCCGAGTTCTTACAGTCAGTGGAGCACATTATGAAGATAATTCCCGATGACGAAGAAGAAGACTAGTAGTAAGGCCAATATGATCATCAACTCTTGTCCCTACACACATATTTAAGCCTAATATATTTTTCATTTCTCAACCCGTGAGCCTCGCCTAAATTACGGCCCTCACAAAATCTTTTTGAATTATGCATTTGAAATAACGTAGGAGTTCATGTGTTTATAAGCATCGCTCAAAGAAGTGCATGCAAGATTATTTGTTTCTCATTTTACAGGATTCTTGACTTATAAACCTAAAGATAATCGTGGAATATCATTTCTTTCAATAGCCTTAACTCAAAAAGTTCCCTTTGTTAAGTTGTTGACCAAGCCCACATTATGGTCCTTATTAAAGACCTCTTAAATTGGTAAGGCCATACCACTTACAAGGATACTCGGACCGTTGTCGATATGATGATAGTGAGATGGAGTAATTCTCATAGAATAATCATTTTGAATGAGAGTGAGTGAAAGTCATTTTTAGCTGAAAGTCTCTCATTTCATATTTTTAAGAAATCCATGTCATTGTCTTGAACAACAATTCTCTCCTATGGAAATTTAGGTGATGCAAATACAATAAAGTCATTATGCATAAACCTTAATTGAATTGATGAAACCTCATTGCACTTTGAAATGTGCATTATAGAGTAGCTCAGATTGTGAATGCATATCAATTTTTACTCTAATCATGTCTGACAAATAATATTTTCTTGAAAATTGAGTAATACTTGATGTTCAAGTTGCTCTCTAAAGCCTCAAGATTCGTCCCAAACATTCTTGAATTATCTCTACAAAGTAATTGACACGGCGAACTTCCATTCCGAAGTCTGCCCATCAACTCGGCAAATGATATTTAGGTTAGATAATATATTTGAATTAAATTGTATGTTGAGATAAGTTTATAGGATTTAGGTTAGTCTATTTCCTAACTTAAAATAGATAATATCCAATTTAGATAGATTTTTATTTTTAGTAACCTGTTTGTGTCTGACCCAAGTTGCCAAAGCTAAAAAGACTAGTTGTTTGGGCGGGTTGAGATGATTGAAAGGGAGTTGAGAAGGACTGCTGCAAACACAACAAACCAAATTTATCACAATATCCTCATTCAAACATTGAGAAAACCCAATTGAAGAATGTACCTTGAGTTAGTGCATTTAAAAGTATCATGTATGCTCATCACTTTTGTGACGCAACTTGCAAGAGATATTACCTAACTTGGCATAAATAAATGAGACGCAACTAGTTAAAGAAAGAAAAAGGAGATGCAAAGGAAACATCATTTCTATAATATATGAGCCATAAAATCTAGTTCATTATATTATTAGCCAAAGTCCAAAGTCTCCCCCATCAACTTGTTATGTTTCGTAACTCAAAATTATTTTATATTGACCTAGTGTGCTTCCATAATCCGGAGTCATTTTCATCGACTCAATATGCTTTTATAGCCCGATATTCCTTTTAATTAACACAGCATGCTTCAATAGGTCAAAGTCTCCTCATCAACTAAGCGTGCTTCAATAGCTAAAAGTCTCATCATCAACTAGGCGTGCTTCCATAATCCGAAATTCTCTTATATTGACCTCGCATACTCTTTTAATCCAAAGTCCTTTTCTTGCCCACCCCTCGCTCAAAATTCCAAATGGGGAGACTGGAAAAAAAAAAAAAAAAAAAAGGTAATAAACCCTAGCAATTGCGGCTGCAGAGACGGCATTCACGAGGTGAGAGAGGGGGGGTAGAGACAATAGAGAGATCCAACAGTGGGAATGCGTCAAGATAACTCCTCAATAATTCGACCAAAAAAAAAAAAAAAAAAAAACTCCTCAATAATGCCTAGCCAATAAAAAAACAAGGAAAGAGAAACCGGACGAGCAAAATTATTCAGTTTCCATGGGAAAATGTGAGCTGCAGACTGCACCGTTACGTTTCGGTCAACTTCTCATTTCCCATTATAAAAAGGACAGAAAGATACAAAGCCACGGACCGTGACTCACGGTCGCAATTACGTAGTACAATCGTTATTATCAGTACGTGCAGTAAAGAAAAACACGTGCATCCTCTTTAGGACATGAATTGATTATCTCGATCTTTCATATTCTAGTCCTTCATTGGCGGGTTCTTGAAAATTCCCGCTTCTCATCATAAGGAATCATCTTCCTCCTCATACCATAAGAAAGTCAACCCCCTCCCCCTCCATCGAAAAACTTACCCGGAAAAACTCCAAGAAAATTTCGTCCTCCTCCGAACGGCCATGGCAAATTCCAACTCTTTCGACCCAGAAACCTCCACCTACACGTCTCCCCGCCCGCCGATCCGTTTCCCCTCTGAACCCGACCTCACCCTCACCTCCCATCTCTTCCGGAGCTACTCTTCCTCTTCCTCGTCTGCCTCCCCGCAGTCCCCGGCCCTGATTGACGCGGACTCCGGCGAGTCCCTCACCTTCCGCCAGCTCAAGACCCGCGTCTCCACCCTCTCCCACCTCCTCCTCCGCGAGCTCCACCTCGGGAAGGGCGATGTCGTCTTGATCTTCTGCCCCAATTCGGTTCACTACCCTGTCTGCTTCCTCTCCGTCGTCTCCGTCGGGGCTGTCGCCACGACCTGCAACCCCATGTACACTCTGCCCGAGCTGTCTAAGCAAGTCGACGACTGTAAGCCCAAGCTGGTGATCACCCTGCCCGAGCTCTACGACAAGGTCAGAGGATTCGAATTGCCCACGGTTTTGCTTGGCTCTCTGCAGCCGGGGCAATCCGCCGGCTCCAGGATCTGGAATTATTTCGACCTGGTGGAAACGGCGGAGCCGAAATCTGAGTTGCCGCCGAGTTGCGTGGCCCAGGACGACGTTGCCGTCCTTTTGTACTCGTCGGGCACGACGGGGACCAGCAAAGGCGTGATCTTGACGCATAGGAACTTCATTTCGGGTTCTCTGATGTTTACTGCTGATCAGGAGAGGTACAAGGAGGGCAAGAATGTGTTCTTGGCCTTCTTGCCGATGTTCCACATAATGGGCCTGTCGATAGTCTATTCGCAGCTCACGAGAGGGAACACCGTCGTGACGCTGAGGAAGTTCGAGTTGGAGAAGGTGTTGGAGTGCGTGGAGAGGTACCGAGTGAGTTGCATGTATGTGGCTCCTCCGGTGATGGTCGTGCTGGCGAAGTGGAGGGCAGGAAAGAAGTATGATCTGTCTTCCTTGAGGCTGATTGGCTCTGGCGCTGCTCCTCTGAGTAAGGATGTTATGGAGGAGTGCGCAAAGAATATCCCCCGTGTTGATATCATTCAGGTAACTGAGCCAGCGGGCTTCATTCCTATATGCCTCATAGATGTTCTTAGGGAAATTGAGGGCATTGAAATGTCTATATGCTTCTTTGCTCCCGTTTGTTTTGCTAAAAGGTGAGGACTTGACATAGTTTATCATCCAGTAAGAACAGCAATTCCACAGTTACTGATAAGGATAGCCAACGGGGTTGTAGCTTAGGCTGCGTTTGGCCGTTAGGATAAAATTTGGGATAGGATATGATTATCATATCTTACGTTTGGTGCTTACGTAGAATAGGATAAAGTCGGTCGGATATAAGGGGATATAGGCCGGATAAAATTATCTCATGGGGAGGTGGGATAAAGGTAGATATGATTTTTAATATTCATAAAAAGGAAAGTTATTTTTCTAAAATAACAAACTTATTAAATTAAACAAAATTAAAATTATGTTTCAATATAAATAATATTTGAATTCTAATTTAAGAAATAAAAAATTAAAAATTAAAAATGTATTTTTCAATTTAATCTTATTTTAATTTATATATTCAACTTTAATTCTATCTTATAATAAACATTATATCTATGAATTATATATTTATATTTATTATATTTATTTTAGGTATTTTTGCATTTTAGGTATATTAGTACAATTTACTATTTGATAAAATTTTATTAAAGAATAACGAAAGTGGTAAAAAGAAATAATTTAAAAAGGAGGAAAAATAAAATAAAAGGAAAATCTGTTTATAAACTTTTGGGTTCATTTACAATAATATGTCGTTTATATTAAAATATATTAATATATATATATATATATATATATATATATATATATATATATATATATACATACACACACATATTATATGATGTGAATATATCTGACTTTAATACTGCGATTTACCAAATAATAGATTAGATATAGAAAAATCCAAGGATTTTATATCCTATCATATCTAGTCATATCCTGGTTAGAAATCCGAACGACCAAACGTAGCCTTAGTGAATATTTCAATTCGCCTTGGATAGCATCTCAAGTAGACTAGCCGGTATTTTTGCAATGCCAATCAAATTCATGTCCTAGGAAAAGTTCAAAGTCACTAGTGAACTGTCTTCCCACTGCCGATGGCAATCTCTACCAAATATCGATGGAGCAAGCGAGAACAAATAGTCTGTGGCTTTACACCCAGTATGAACTGCCAGGCTCTTCGTGATATGTCATGTCCTAATGTGAATCCTCCATGCTCCGAATTGGCAGGGGTACGGTATGACGGAAGCTTGTGGAATCATATCGATGGAGAATCCCAGAGAAGAACCTAAACTTTCTGGTTCGACCGGAACACTTGTTTCAGGAGTGGAATCTAAAATTGTCTGTGTGGAAACATTGATGCCTCTTCCGCCGAACCAGCTGGGAGAAATTTGGCTTCGAGGACCAAATATGATGAAAGGTCGAAATATGAAATATTTTCTCTGCATTTATTGAAACATCAAATGGGCTAGCAAGACTGTAACTCCATCATTAGCATGTGTTCACAAAAGTATACACAAATTTGGTTCTCCTCTGGTCAGGACAGAGCTTGATTTTTGGGTGTATTAACAGAATTGCCCGGATCAACTTCACATATTTTGGAAGTCTGAAACTGGAACTCTTGGAAAATAATACTTTCAAGATGGAATTATTAGAGGCACAACTTTTGCGGGAGTCAACATTGTTTAAGATTGTGCGTTCATCTAATGTGCAATACTTTGGAAATCGGGTGCTAAATGTTCATCACCCAGAGAGCTTCTATTAATCAACTGCAGTATTTACATGGAACGTCATAACTCTTTACCAAAATGAGGCTGCTTTTCTCATTTTGACTGGATATCATCCATGATACCTTTTCAGGTTATCTCAACAACCTGGAAGCAACAAAGCTGACCATAGATGACAAAGGATGGGTGCACACGGGAGATCTTGGGTATTTTAATAAAGAGGGCCAATTATTTGTTGTTGAACGATTAAAAGACCTCATCAAATGTTATGGTTATCAGGTAAGTAGTGAATTCTTGTGACTGATAAATCGAAAGTTTCGCACGTTTTTTCCTTGTTATAGAATATTTGCTCGTCTTGATTCTTGTAGGGCTGATAAATCTCTTGGCTTCTACAGGGAAATGCTTAGTCGGATGGAGTATTAATCTTGCGCTTGTCTATGATTCGCTTTACTACTTAGTTTTGCACTTTTATTCATTTTATGATCGAGTATCTAAACTATTTTTTTTCTTTGTTCAATAAAGTGCATCAACTTTTTAAATATGAGTAAATGTGAGGCCTATGCTATAATTGTAGACAAAGCATGCCAACGTGGACACTCACACCATCAAATAGCTATCAGCATCCAATGTGGCCTATTGAGATGATGCCATGTCAGCATAGACATGTTAGACAGCTAAAATTGTCCAAGTCGGCAATCTTTGTCTGTCCTCATAACCCAACACCTAAATGGAGATGAAACAATTTTTACTAAATGAACGAGTCATGTCACCAATTGTGCTTTAGTTTTGCCGAGTAAACAAGCTACATTAGCAAAATCACATGATATTGTAATTTATTTAAGGCCTTTCATTGAGCTAGATTTAAAAAGTTGAGATAGTTGATTGAGCCCAAAAAAAAAAAAAAAAAAATCAGGTATTTGATTGTAAAACAAACAAAAGCACAGGTACTTGCGTTATAATCACCCCTAATTTTAAGTTTTTTGTTTGGTTATCATTGAGAGCCTGTGACTTGTTTGTTCCTCACATTCATCTAGTTAATTGTTGCGCTCCATTTTTTCTATGCCATGACTCATTTTCACAAACCCACCTGGGTTAAATATTGTGGGGGCTGTTAGAATATAATTGCTCTAGATGCCTTAATCTTTATGCATATTGAGGATACTCAGATGTTTAGATACGATGACTTGTATGCACTACTCTGATCTGACTCAATCAGTTTGACCCTAACCCCGAATTCGTTCCATTGAAACTCAAAATTTCGTTAACATGTACTGTAGTATTCGGTTCACGGATCAGAAAAAACCCGACTTTGGCTATGAATTGTTCTGCTTGCTGCACTCATGAATTTTACTGCTATACTTCTGCTTTCAGGTGGCGCCAGCAGAGCTTGAAGGACTGCTGCTTTCACATCCTGAAATACTAGATGCTGTCGTCATTCCGTAAGCAGGGATCATGTGTTAATTGTCAATTTTGTCAATATGGAAAAAAGAACGGCCAGTGCTGCTTAATTTTATCAGCTCAAAATGCACTGGGATGACTTTTGAATCTGGGTGTCTCTATTATTAGGTTTCCTGATGCTAAAGCCGGTGAAGTTCCGATTGCATATGTTGTTCGGTCCCCCAACAGCTCACTCACCGAAGTCAGTGTCCAAAAATTCATTGCCAACCAGGTAACGGATTTCCTATGTGATGTCTCCATCTTAACTTGATGTTGGCTTCTTATTCAACTGGCAAATTTATTCACAAACATAAAAAGCCTCAGCTTACGGTATTCAATGCTGCTTAACATAGTTTCATGGAATTAAATCTTCCCATCTTCAACACTTTCACAGGATCGACAGAATTGTCTAATGTTTTCTGTGGAACATCTGATCTGATCCCCCGCTATCCAGAATGCTAAGAAAATTATGGGTCCTTCTGTACGTAGGTTATGAAACTGCAATGTCTATGCTTATGTATTGAATGATTGTCTCTGGTGCTTTAACCTGAAAATGCTCCTCTGTTCCCCAGATGCTTGTTCAATCATTTTAAGTCGTTATGATGATAACTTCCTATGAAGCAATGGTGATGGCAAGACGTGTTTTTGCTAGCTATTATCTTCTTTGTCATCCTCAACAGGTTGCCCCGTTCAAAAGGTTGCGGAAAGTGACTTTCATAAACAGTGTGCCAAAAACACCGGCTGGGAAGATTCTGAGACGAGAACTCAAAGAGAAAGCTCGATCCAATATATAATATGGTGTTGGTATTTGCGGAAGCGTGTGTTTTAATGTATGTGCAAGTGTGTTTTATGTGTGAATTATCAAGAGAGCAAATGAACTAAGAACAAGGTGGGCAAGGACAAAGTAAAAGAGAGTGGAAGGGAAGTACAGGGAAAAAAGGAACTTTTATTTATTGTTTATTGTAGTACAAAGGGGGAGGGGAGGAGCTTACCTTTTTGCTCTGCTATCTGCTGCACTCCCCCCCTTTCCTATTTATAGTTGTGCTCCACCGACTTGGGCCATCTTCTAGTACTTTCTTTTACATTTTTTTTTCTTGAACAATAGATTTTTTAATGCAAATATCTCTGCCATTTTCATAGATAATTCCATAGTCTTCTAGAATTTTTCTTGAATTTTCTAGCTCATATTTATCTTGAAGTTTCTAGAAAATTGGATCAATAATTTAACACACCTCCTTGATCCAATTTCGTGTTACTCCAAGCATTTCCCGCAATGTCTCGAACTTGGGTGCTTTAGTGAAGATGTCCGCTACTTGTTCCTCGGTTTTGCAATATTTCAACTCGATCTCTTTATTATTTTGCGCCTCTCGTATGAAGTGATATTTGATGTCAATATGTTTGGTTCTTCCATGGAATACTGGATTCCTTGATATAGCGATTGCAGACTTATTGTCACAAAGTATTGAAGTTGATTCCATCTGTGCTTCTCCAATATCTTCTAAAATTCTCGAAGCCATATTGCTTGACTGGCGGTCATTGCAGCTGCGATGTATTCAGCTTCGGCAGTAGATTGTGCCACTGAGTCTTGTTTTTTGGATGCCCATGAGAATATTCCAGAATCCAGTGTGAAGGCATAGTCAATAGTACTTCTCTTATCATCAGCTGAACCAGCCCAGTCACTATCAATGTAGCCAATGAGCTTGGTATTTGTACTTGTCTGATACCAAATGCCGTAATTTATAGTTCCTTGTAAATATCTGAGAATTCTCTTAGCAGCTCCAAAGTGAATTTGACTTGAACTTTGCATAAATCTTGATAGTAAACTCGTCACGTACATAATATCCGGTCGTGTAACAGTGAAATATAGTAGACTGCCAATCAAACTTCTGTAGAGGGTGGCGTCAGCTTTTTTTGCTCCATCTTCTTTCAATAGTTTCTCATTTGTCATGAGCGGAGTTGAAACTGCTTTATAATAATTCATCTTGAATTTCTTTAAGAGATTCTCGGTATATTTTTTCTGTGAGATAAACACTCCTTTGTTTTGGTCAATCTCGATGCCAAGGAAGTAATGCATCAAACCCAAGTCTATCATCTCAAAAGTCTTCATCATTTCGTTTTTGAATTTTTGGATCATTGTCTCACTATTTCCTGTATATATGAGATCATCTACATATAAAGAGACAATGAGAGTGTCGGACTTACCTTGGGTCTTGATAGAAAGTGTTGGCTCACTCATACTCCTCCTGAATCTTTGCTTGATGAAGTACTCATCAATTCTACTATACCATGCACGCGGTGCTTGTTTTAACCCATATAGGGCTTTTTTGAGTTTGAGAACTTTTTCTTCTTGGCCTATGAGGATAAAGCCTTCTGGTTGAGCTACATAAATTTCTTCTTGAAGATATCCATTTAGGAATGCTGATTTTATATCTAGTTGATAGATCTTCCATTCTTTTTGTGCCGCTAGGGCTATGAGTGCTCAAATAGTATCAAGGCAAGCGACGGGAGCAAAAATTTCAGTATAGTCGATACCTTGTTGTTGCAAGTATCCTTTCGCCACAAGCCTTGCTTTATGTTTCTGGATTGATCATCCGCATTGAGCTTCGTCTTGTAGATCCACTCGACGCCAATGATCTCTTTATCTTCGGGTCGATCGACAAGCTCCCAAGTTTCATTTTTCTTGATCATCTAGATCTCTTCCTCCATGGCTTTTATCCAAACTTCATCTTTGGATGCTTGTTCGTAGTTTTCTGGTTCCAAATTAGCAAAGTTGCATGTGTCATAAATTCTTCTAAGGGCTTTTACCCTTAGTACTGGAGACTCTGGAGTAGATTCTTCTTGCGTCACTCTTGGAGAGCTTGGTGGAGTTATGAGGTGAGTGATGGAATCCGGTACTTCTCCTTCTTCTTGTGACGTTGACTCCTCTTGAGCAGGTATGTCTGGCAAGTTGATGTACTTCTTCTCGATCTTCTCGCTCTCCCAATTCTAGGCAGCATTTTCGTCGAACTCGACGTCTTGACTAATCATAAGTTTCTTGGTTCTTAGGTTGTGAACCTGATAGCCTTTTGATTAGTCACTGTAGGCAAGGGATATTCCTTTTTCTGTCTTTTCATCTAGCTTACTCCTTTTCTGAGCAAGGATGTGGACCTAGCAAATGCATCCAAACACTTTGAGATGCTTTGTTGAAGGCTTCCGTCCACTCCATGCTTCGACTAGTGTTTTATTTTGAACAGCTTTAGTTGGACACTTATTTAACAGGTATACAGCAGTATAAATTGCTTTTGCCCAAAAAGTGTTGGGAAGGCCTTTCTCCTTTAGTATAGACCTTGCCATCTCCATGACAGTTCTATTTTTTTCTTTCAGCTACTCCATTTTGTTCTGGGACGTAGCCAACAGTTAGTTGATGATGGACTCCTTCATCTTCACAAAATTTATTAAACTCCTTTGAGTTGTATTCAGTGCCTCTGTCACTTCTTAGGACTTTGATTCTTTGGCCACTTTGATTCTCGACATGGTTCTTGAATTTTCTGAAGATAGAGAAAACCTCAGATCTTTCTCGAAGAAAGTATACCCACATCATTCTTGTACAATCATCAATGAATAGGATGAAATATTTATTTTGACTGGGTGTAGGTGTCCTCATCGGACCGCACACATCCGTGTGAACAAGTTCCAATGGCTCCTTAGCTTTCCATGCAACTCTAGATGGGAAGGACTGTCTCTATTGTTTTCCAAGAAGACAGCCTTCACAAACATTTGAAATTTCTGTGATGGCTGGAAAATCTCTCATCGTATTTTTTTGATGGAGAATTTTTAGCCCAACAAAATTGAAGTGGCCAAATCTTCGATGCCATAGCCATGAATCATCAAGTTGAGCTTTCATGGCTATATCTTTGACATATTTTCATTGAATAGGAAAATTGTTATTTTTCATCTTAACAGAGGCAGTGATGTTTTTATATTTATCATAGATAATGCAAGTATCTCTATTAAAATATAGAAAATACCCACTTTGTATCATTTGGCCCACACTTAAGAGATTTTGTGCAAGACGAGGGACTAGATGTACATTATGTATATATTTTGGGCCTTTATTCATTTTCACAGTGATGGTGCCTTTTCCTTTGACATCTACTAATGCACCATTGCCCAACTTTACTTGGGATTTCACCGACTTATCAATATCAGTGAATATAGTTTCGTCCCTTGTCATGTGATTGCTACACCCACTATCAATGTACCATGTTTCACTTTTATTATCATTTGCCGCTTGGCCTGCATAGAATGTATTCTCTTCACTTTCTTTTTTTCTACATAGTTTGCTCGATTATTTGTTTTCGAGCGACAATCTTTTTCTACGTGGCCATATCTTTTACAAAAGCGGCATTGTTTTTTATTTTTAAACCAACAATCCTTCTCCAAATGATTTTTTTTTTGCAAATACCACAAGGTGGATAATTTTCCTTTTTTTATAATTTCTCCTCCTATTTTGTTTTTCCATGAGCTCCTTCCACCATTTTTAGTTTGATGAGACCGTATATTTACTTTATACTGAAAGGCACTTTCAACTGAATCTTTATCTTGTGCCATTAGTCTTTTCTCATGTGCTTCTAGAGAGCCAATTAATTCACTTATTGATAGGGTCGTCAAGTCCTTAGTTCTTTCTATAGTTGTAACTACAGAGTTGTATTTTTTGGTAAGTGACACCAATATTTTCTCAACAACCCTTTGATCAGTTATCCCATCTCCATAGGCTCTCATTTGATTAACGAGTTCCTTTAATTTTCCACAATATTCTTGTACGGTCTCATAATTTTTCATTTTAGAATTCTCAAAATCTCTTCTCAGAGTTTGAAGGCAAATAATGCGTACCTTTTCCGATCCTTGAAATTCTTCTCATAGTATATCCCAAGCCCCTTTTGTAGTCCTTGCTCCAATTATTCTCGGAAATACGGTTTCCAAGAGTGCTTGCTGGATAAAGTATAGCGCCCTTGCATCCTTTTGTAGTTGATCCTTCGAAACACTTGCACCTTCTAGCGGAGCCTTGCAACATTTTTCCACGATGTCCCGTAAGTCTTGGGCCATCAAGAATGTAGTCATTTTTATGCTCGAAAAGTCATAGTTGTTCCCATCAAAAATGGGGATGGGAAATGAGGATGAGGTAGAGTTGGCCATGGTTTAATTGGTGTTTATTTAGAAAGGGTAGTTTTAGGAGTGGGTAGGTAGGACAAATGCCCAATACCGACCAAAGACGTGACTCTGATACCACTGTTGGTATTTGCGGAAGCGTGTGTTTTAATGTGTGTGCAAGTGTGTTTTATGTGTGAATTATCAAGAGAGCAAATGAACTAAGAACAAAGTGGGCAAGGACAAAGTAAAAGAGAGTGGAAGGGAAGTACAAGGAAAAAAGGAACTTTTATTTATTGGGAGAAGTACACTAATGGTGCCATAAGTTGTGTACGGCGCTCACTTTGGTGCCAAAAGTTTCCGTCGGATCACTTTAGTGCCAAATTGGAGGAAAAATGATCACTTTAGTGCCACCGACGACAAACTCCGGCCAAAATAATTACGTGGCCTTTATATTTAAAAAAAAAAAATCAATGTGGCTTAAGATTGTCCACGGTGGATAGCATAAAACGACACTATTTTCCTTTCTTCGTAAGAAACGACGTCGTTTCTTGCCATCCATCGTGGATTCACATAAGAAACGACGCCGCCTTGCTCCATAGCAAAAAACGATGTCGTTGCAGAGGGAGTAAAATAGGGATCGTATACGGTTCTCCTCGACGCCAGCCGTAGCTTGCTCACCCACCGTCGTTCACCCACCGCCGTTCGCTCGCTCGCCGTCGCTCACCTATCATCTCTTGGCCATCGCTATAGTTGCGCCGTCGTTCGCGATCATTCAGGTTTGTCATGTTCTCTATGTGGATCAATTTTGCGAAAAATTTAGGGTTCCAACGGGCAAGTTAGGGCACAGAGGACAAATTAAGGGCTCGGCTCAGGGGGAAAGTAGTTGGAAAAGTGGTGGGGATGTCACTTTTATGGGGACGGAATAGAAAAATTGATTCTTCCATCGTTCGTTCGCTTTCTGTTGTGGGGACCGAATAGAAAAACAAGGTGCGGAGGGGCTTGACTCGGATGGAAACAGTGATGGGACCGAATTTGTTTGTTTAATTAATTGGACTGCTTTTGTGGGGGACCGAATGTGAATGTGATTAAATTGAAAAATGGGTGGTGGGGACCTCACTTTGTTTATTTAATTCGGTTTCTTTTGTTTCTGTAAATGCACCGAATTGGGGAGATTTTAGTCGCATTTGTTCCTTGACAACAGAACGACAAGAACCTACATGTGAAGTTGCCGATTCTGTCATGTGTTTCCAACAAAACGACAATGACTCTTTTTCTTTTTTTTCATTGGGTGCAGCATCAACATGGACGCAAATCAGGTAGGCGTCATTGTTTGTTATGGTGGAGAGTTTGTTATTGGCACTAAAGATTGGGAATATAGTGGTGGAAATGAATATACTATTTATATCAATGTTTGGAAGCCATCATATATTGATTTTATGAGGGATTTGGTATATTTTTTACGATGCAAAGTGCAAAAACTACATTACTGTGTTCCTGGGAAAGAATTGAATGATGGGTTGAGATTTTTTTAATGATGATAATGGTATTAAGGATATCATTTACCATTATCTTCACAGTGAAGAAGTTAAGGTATATGTTGAGTATTATAGTGAAAATGAAGATGAAGATGAGGATGGGGATGAGCATACCACCATTGAAGGAGGAGAAGTGAGGGATCCTATTCAAGCAAGTAATCAGGTTAGGGATGAGTTTAGGTTAGATGGAGGGCAAAATGATAGGGAGATAAGTCATATTGATAGATATGGACAAAAAGGGAGATGTCCTGAAATCTTGGATGAAGATTTGGGTGAAGATGTGGGCGATAAAGACTTCATTGGATTAGAATGAGAAATTGTTTTATCTAGTGAATCGGAAGATAAATGTTTGGCTTTAGTAAATTTCCCAAGTAATGAAGATGATGATGAACTCACACAGTCAAGACAAAAGCAAAGGGAATTTCTGAGAAAAAAACTTGCAGCTTCAGCAAAAAGACCCAAGCCAGTAAATATGGATGGAGATCCAGCTGAGGGTAATAGAAGTGAAGATGAAGAAAGCTATGACGATGAAGTTGCTGGTTCAGAAAATGAGCTTGATAATGATGATGAAGAACCTGCTCCTCGAAGAAAAAGTAAGTACCATTGCTATGATCCAACTGTTGATAAACCTGTTTTGTTGGTGGGCATGAGATTTGATGATGTCAAACAGTTTAAGGAAGCTGTTGTGACGAACTCAATTGGTGAACAGAGGAGCGTTAAATTCATTAAAAACACCAAGGAGTTTGTGAGAGCTAAGTGCTCACAACCTAATTGTTCGTGAAAACTCTATGCTGCTCTTAGTAAGAATGGGTCATTCCAAATTAGGTCCTTTCAGGAGGAGCATACTTGTACAATTATCTTTAACAATAAAAGGGTAACAAGTGTGTGGTTATCAAAGCATTTTTTCAATACTATCAAAGCAATGCTCGAGATCAAGAGTCCTCAATTTCAACAGTTAGTAAAGGAGCAAGTGGGGGTTAATGTGTCGAGGAATCAATGTAAGAGAGTGAAGGTGAGGGTGATGAAGACATTGATGGGTGGATATAAAAAAGAATATGCGCAGGTATGGGATTATGCTGATAAATGTATGTTTCAAAACCCATCTAATAGGGTATATGTAGAGGTTGTGAAGAGGCCACTCCCCGATCTTAGGCCTAGATTTGATAGATTTTATGTTTGTTTTGATGCATGCAAACGGGGTTTTTTGACTGGTTGTAGAAGAGTTATAGGATTGGATGGATGCTTTCTAAAGGGTTTATGCAAGGGGGAGTTGTTGGCTGCTGTGGGGAGAGATGCCAATAATCAAATGTTCCCGATAGCTTGGGCGATGGTAAAGATAGAGAACAAGGATATTTGGTCCTGGTTCCTAAAAAATTTAATGGCTGACCTTGAGATAACTGATGGAGGAGAATGGGCATTCATGAGCGACCAACTGAAGGTAATTTCATTGTCAATTAATTCACTCCCTTTTAATATTAGTCACTTGCATATTTTTCTTTACTTGTATTTATTGATTTGAATTTTTGTAGGGACTTATTCCTGCATTGGCTGAATTGATGCCACATGCTGAGTATAGAATGTGCGCGAGGCACATATATGCAAACTGGTCAAGGAACTTTAAATGAGATAGGCTGCAGAAGCAGTTCTGGCAAATAGCAAAGAGTACGAATATGGTTAATTTCATATTAGCCAAACAAAGATTGTTGCAGCTGACAAATGAAGGTTTTTATGCACTCTTCCAGACAGAAGCTAAGCACTGGTGTCGGGCCTTCTTCAGCGAAGAGTTCAAATGCGATACCATTGATAACAACCTCAGTGAAGCTTTCAATGGTAGAATTTTAGAGGCTAGGTGCAAACCAATCATCAGCATGCTTGATGATATTCGAGTTATGGTTATGACTAGACTGCATAAGCAAAAAGATGAGGCTACAAAATGGAGTAGAGACTGTGGCCCTAGGATTGTGAAGAGATTGGATGCAAATATTGCTGCTAGTAGGTTCTGCCATCCAGTTTGGAATGGAGATAATGGATATGAGATTATTCAAAATCAGGATAAGTATGTTGTCAACCTGGATAGAAGAAAGTGTTCATGCCGAGCCTGGTAACTGAATGAAATTCCATGTGCCCATGCTATTTGTGCTATTCAGATGAAGCAAGAAAACCTAGATGATTACCTACATGATTGGTAAAAAAAGCTCATACCTTGCTTCATACCAATTCATGATGCAGCCTATCAGAAGCAGCAAATTTTGGGAGCCAACAAATCATGAAAGCCCTTTACCTTTACCGCTGAAGAAGCAATTAGGAAGGCCAAAAAAGAGACGAAAAATGCAGCAGGAAGAGGCATCAAGTCAAAGGATGAGTAGGATTGGATCAAAAATGAAATGCTCATATTGTCACAAGAAGGGGCACAATAAGAAAGGTTGTGAGCTGAAAAAGCACCATCAACAGCAAGATGTAATGGCTGATTCAGTGCTAGGGACAGGACCTACTGAAGAGCTTCTTGTTGGGCCTATTGAAGGGAGGACAAAAGGCCCTGCTATAATACCTACTGAAAGGCAAACAGAAAGCCATGTTGTAAGGTAAGTATTATCTTTGTCTTAGTAACTTTACAGTTCTTATTCGATAGTGTTGTTGGTCATAATCCTAATATAGTACATTGTTGTAAGGCCTACTAAAGGGCTAGAAAAAGGCCATGTTGTAGGCTCAAGTGCAGGGATAGGGATTGGAATGGGCAGAACAACAACAACAACAACTAAATCCACTGTTGAGCAAACAAGAAAAAAAATATCCTGTAAGTTGTACATCGCTGTGTTTGGTCTTTTATGGGCTAAAATTTACATTTGTTATGTGTTTCTCAGGTGAGAAGACGAGCAACTGCATAAGTTGCAGAGGTTGCTACAAGGATTATTGCTGCTGAAAATGATGCACCACAGCGAACAAGATGGGCTCTTGGAAAAAGATTAAGGCAATATGGTTATGGGATTTACACAGATGAACGTACTGGAATGACTATTTTGAATGTAAGATTTATAGGCCTCATGTATTTAATTTGTTGTATTTCAATTCATTTGGTTGACAATATCACTATGTTCTTGTAGCCTGGGAGAACTTCAGAGGTACTTCTCTCTCAAGGTGGGCCAACTCAAGAATCAAGAGCGCAGCCAAATAAGAGTGCTCCAAAGAAGAAGAAGACATCGGGTATAGCTACGAAATAGCCATCCAAAAAGAACCCAGCACCAGTTCCATCTCAACCAACGATTGGGAGCAGTAGTAATGATATGGACCAACACATGACACGTGTTAGAACAAAAACAGCCGCCGTCAAAAACAAGGAAAAGGAAAATGAGGTGGCAGAAAGCCGAGCTAAAGAACTTGCACATCCAGTTCGAAAGAATGCTCGGATTATGAATCAATTCAAAGCTCCAAGAGGAAAATGAGATCAAGGTGTTGTCAATATTAACTGATGGGAGGGTGCTGGACATTGTCTCTTTTTATGTGATGTTGGACATGGTTTTTTTTCATGTGATGCTGGACATGATCTTTTTCATGTTTTCTTTTTTTAGGAGTGTGCTGGATTGATGGTAGTTGTTGCCTGCAATGCCATTGTTTTCTTTTTAAGAGAGTGTTGAACTTTCGATGATTGGGGAGTGAAGTTTGACATGCTTTTCTTTTCTTTTGTAAACAATCAATCAATGTTAATGGCAAGTACTAGAATGACTATTCATTTTCCCTTGTGTTGGTTTCGGCTAGAATGCTAGCAAGTCAGTTATGCTGCTGTATATTTTATTTTTACTGTTACTGCAATGTTGCTATTGCTGCACTGTTGCTGTCAGCATTGTTGGTTAAAGTTGTGGATTATAACGAATTTGTGGGGTTCTGATTATATGTGTTGCTACAAGAACACTTTAGGTGCTGGTATATCTTGTTGCACCTAGGCTGATTTAAGAATATGCACCAGTAACTCAACTGGTGTAAGAACAAGGTGCAAGAACAAGGTACATTTGGAATGTGACGTTTGACACTAACATGTTCTTTTTTTAAAAACTTGTGCAACATAAGTGATCACTTTGTAATCGCGATTGGCACTTAAATGATCACTTTTATAAAAACTTGGCACTCAAGTGATCACTATTTACAACTTATGGCACTGAAATAGCCAATCGTGAATTTGCCACCATCCTTTAATTTCGGCCATGGTTTGCAGTTGCAGCAAACTAGCAAACCAGCAAATCAGCAAACTAGCAAACCAGCAAACCAGCGAACTATTACCAAATAAAAAATGCAGCAAACCATCATCAAATAAAAAAATGCAGCAAACCATTACCAAAAGCTTTCAATGCAACAAACCATTATCAAATAAAAAATGCAGCAAACCATTACAAAAAGCTTTCAATGCAGCAAACCATTACCAAACAGAAAAATGCAGCAAACCATTACTAAAAGCTTTCAATGCAGCAAAGCATTACCAAATAAAAAATGCAGCAGACCATTACCAAACAAAAAAATGCAGCAAACCATTACTAAAAGCTTTCAATGTAACAAACTATTACCAAATAAAAAATGCAGCAAACCATTATATTTGAAGCAAAAACTAATCAAAACAAACATTGACAATACACAACTAAACAACAAAACTTTTAAGTGCTTACAACTAATGCATTCCAAGTCCAACCTTGCATTTCTACCCATAGATTATAACAACAAAACATTCTGCTCCATACAAAAATTGCAGCAAACCAAAAAACACATTTTACTTATAAATAATCCAATACAAGTGTATATTCCATGTCTTCGACTATGGTAGACATACAAATTTCTTCTCATTACTCACTTTACATTTGAATAAACTACTCAAGAGAATAAGAACACAATCAACGCTCGATAAAAGTTTCTTTCGATTTTCAGTCTTGAAACCTCCCTCTTCAAATGGTCCACCAGAAATGTTAAACCCTTCATTTGAGCTTCCATTGAGTCAACATCCTCCAACTCGTCCATTAACATAGGTGGAGGTTGATTTCGGCCTTCAGGTAACTCCAATATCACCTCTGTCGCTCGATCAGAGAATTTTCTATCAATCCATTTGAAATATTGGCACTTCGAGCATTCTCTATATCTGTCGCACCCATAGAATCTTCTCCCGGGATTCAACTGAGTCCAAGATGTTCTTCTCGGACTCGGTAACCCACAATAACAGTAATACTCACCATCTAATTCGCTTTTCTTATAAGAATGTGAGCCGCTACTGAAGCTTTTGTCCTCCATTTGCAAGAGCGAGCTGATAACTTTGGGAGAAAATCGAAGTATGTACTCGAAATGATCGAATTGGGGATTTAGGGTTTTCAACTTTCGGTTCTAATCAAAATTGGGGATTTAGGGTTTCTTATTTGGAGAAAAACGGTAAACGGCATCATTTTGTTCTTTGCATGCTGATTGTATTCTCCGGCGATCCACGTCGGCGTCAAAAATTAATAAAAAAACTGTCACGTCGGATTTCCGGCCAACCAAATCGGCGATGACACCAAAGTGATCGTTTTTCAAAATTTTTGGCACTAAAGTGATCCGACGGAAACTTTTGGTACCAAAGTGAGCGCCATACACAACTTATGGCACCATTAGTGTACTTCTCCCTTTATTTATTGTTTATTGTAGTACAAAGGGGAAGGAAATGAGCTTACCTTTTTGCTCTGCTATCTGTTGCGCTCCCCCCCTTTCCTATTTATAGTTGTGCTCCACCGACTTGGGTCATCTTCTAGTACTTTCTTTTACATTTTTTTTCTTGAACAATAGATTTTTAATGCAAATATCTCTACCATTTTTAGAGATAATTCCATAGAGTCTTCTAAAATTTTCTTGAATTTTCTAGCTCATATTTATCTTGAAGTTTCTAGAAAATTGGATCAATAATTTAACAGATGGCTTAGATTTCTGCCACTGAAAGGGAATATGTGGATGCACTGCACGACGGACCTCTCGATGGTCCACCTTCAGCTGATGAGTATGTAAGTCTTGATGGATTGGTCCATCCTTTAAAAGGTTAGTGATAGACTGGTTCATATGAACTTCGATTTAAATTTTGTTCTCTTATGAATTGAATCAGGCAGAAAAAAATTTCTGGTCTGAACTGGAATACCCCATTTATTAGCAATTATGTGGAGATCAGCTTAGCTTCTATATTAGGAAGTTCGTTAAAACACACTTCATTATGGACAGCTAGTAAAAAATTGAATTGAACAAGTTTAAAAATTTTCAATGCAAGCATTTTTAAATCCTTGTAATTTGCTTGAAATTTTAATTTGGGTCCTCTTCAGTCCTGTTCTGCAATTTGACTTTTAACAACTCGTGAAATATATGGACTATAGCACTTGACAATAATTAGACACTAGCATGGTTGTGATGTGATCTGCAGAATGAACCCAGAATGTGTGTGATGAAGCATGCTCGCGTATTATAATCACCAACTGGTATGTGAACTCCAAGCCTGCACGCATAGATAATAACGTAAGCGAGAGACCCGTGAAGGACAGAAGGTAAATGAAAGAAATGTCTGGAAAATGTGTGGCTTCGAGCGGCTGAGCTAAGCTACCGCTTGAGTGAGCTCTCTCATTAAAGACGGCGCGGTTTCAAAATATTCTTTTGTTGACTTTGGGGTGTGTGTCGGCGTGTACATACATGGAGAAAAGGCCAAATACCAAATGAAGATATGTGTCCAATACAAAATCGGACGTACTTTTCAACCGACAAAGAGATAAATTCTTTTGCTTGGGGGATAAAAATGGCTATTGCTACATGTCATATGGTTCGGCCGAGGAAGCTAACTTGTACAGTGATGACGAACCGAACATGTATAATAAAGGTGAAACGGCGTTGTGTCCTTGGCTAAGACCAGAAGGGATGGGTCAGCCAACGTTATAGATAGGGTTCACGAATTTGCAGGAAATTTGGGGCAAAAGTAAAATCAGGGTTCTTGCACTTTAACAAATCACAAATTAAGGGAACGCATTCGTCAATGTTTGATTGGAAGCAATAGGGAGGGCTTGAACTTGTTTGCTAACTGCCGACGTCCTCGATTTGAAACTTCGATCTAGCTGAAATAGTTCGGGGAAAACAAAACCCTAATTGATCCTCTTCTCCCGTGGTTCAGTGCTAATCAAAACCAAGCCCATATTATTAAGCTCCACATCTTTAAGCCTAATATATCTTTCATTTCTCAACCTGAGAACCTTGCCTACGTTACGGTCCTCACGAAAAAATTTTGAATTAGCGCACTTGAAATAACGTAGGAGTTCATGTGTTATAAGCATCACTCGAAGAAGTGCATGCAAGATTATTTCTTTCTAATTTTACAGGATTCTTGACTTATAAACCCAAAGATAATTATGGAATATCATTTCTTTCAATAGCCTTGACTCAAAAGGTTCCATTTGTTAAGTTATTGACCAAGCCCACATTATGGTCCTTGTTAAAGACCTCTTAAATTGGAGGTCATACCACTTACAAAGATACTTGGACCCTTGTCGATATGATGATAGTGAGATGGAGTAATTCTCATAGAATAGCCATTGCCTTCTCTGTTTTGCTGCAAACTAGCATATACACAAAACAAACATGAGTGATTATCCGAGTGCCATAAGTTGTATTTAGTAATCACTTAAATGCTAGTCGCAATGAAAAAAGAATCACTTAAGTGTCAAGTTATTTTAAAGTGATCACTTAAGTGTCACTCGTAGTTAAAAGTGAACACTTAAGTATCAAGTTTTTTTGAATGTAATCAGTTAAGTGCCAATTTTTTGTAAGTTTCTCTAAAAATTGAGTCAGTTACCACCATAAGCTGCACCACCAGCCATCACCACTAGCCACACTAGGCACTCCAGCCACCACCATGCTGGTGGTGTTGTTGCACAATGTACTAGTGTAAGCGGAGCTTTGCACTAGCTTGCACCAAGTGCTTGCATCAGTACACTTGGTGTAAGATGTGTAAACTGCACACTTGCACCAAGTGCAGTATAAGCCCCTAACCCCCACCACAAACCCATAATCACCAAGTATCACTAGCCACCATCACCAGCCACACCAGCACCCTAGCCACCACATTAGCACTTGACCACCACCCAACAACCATTGTGCTAGTGGTGGGTCTGCTGCATAAGGTGTTAATGCAAGCTGAGTCTTGCACCAACACCACATGTTACAAGATGTGCACACTACACATTTGAACCAGATGTAGCACGAGCCCTCAACTGAACCTCAACAACAAACTCATTACCAGCAAGCATCGCCATCCACCACCACCAGCCACACCAGCACTCCAGCTACCACCATAGACCCAACACCAATAGCAACAAGTAAAAGCAAAATCCATATCTTATAAAAAAACAAACGAATTTGACAAGCAGCAAGATCATTCTATTGATATTGAAATTAAGTCTTACAAAATCAAGATCATTCTATTGATATTGAAATTAAGTCTTACAAAATCAAGATCATTCTATGATATTGAAATTAATTCTTACAAAATCAATGAGAAAAAAAAAATAACCATCCATAACAAGTTATTATAAACGTTTACAAAACTGACTCTTAAACTCCACAAATCCTATCACGTCTTATCTCATCAATCAATATGCACAACACTCCCCGTTCGTGCTCCTTTTGATGAACTTTTCACTTAATCATAATTCTCGCACTCTTTCTAACTGGACGTGCAACTTCTTCTTCAACCTTCTCAGTATCCACTGACTCGATGGAGCTACAAATGTCCCAGGCTAAATTGATTCAGAATGAGCTGCAACTATCCCAGGCTAAATTGATTCAAATGGATCTGCAACTGGGTTCTTGTTCTTCTTTCTTGTTGACACAGCTGATGTTTTCTTCTTTATTGGTGCAGTCGTTGATTCTTGAGTTAGGCCTTAAGAGATAAGAACCTCCGAACTTCTTACAGGTTACAAAAAGACAATAAATTGTCAACAAAAGTTTGCAGCATAAATTAAATTAAATGCATCCAATAAAACTTACATTCAGAATGACTATTCCAGTACACTCATCTGTATAAAGGCCATAACCATATTGTCTTAATATCTTCCCAAGTGCCCCTCTTGTTTGAATAGAGGTGTCACTTTCAAGAACTTGTGATTTGTTAGTTCTTTTTCTTGCCTGTGATTTCTTGGACCCTTCTTTTGGCCCTTCAGCTACAGCCGAGGCTTCTTCGACCAATTCTTCAGCTAGACATCTTTTAAATGGCCTTTGTGTAGCTACCCCTTCACCTGGCCTTCTTCTAGTTGTCCTTCTATGTAGCCCTTCAGCTTCAATAACACCTTATGTTGGTCCTTTTGGTGGTACTTGTGGTGACCCTTGTAGTGATTCTTTTAGTGGCTCCTGTGGTGACCATTGTGATGGCTCTTATGATGGCCCTTCAATTAGCAGTTGAGCTCCAATTTGCATTTTTCAAACCTGAGAAAGAGTCAAAAGACACCATAAATATAACATCGAGCCATAGAATAACGTAAAGAAAAACTAAATACAAATTGTTGAATTTATTGAGTATTTCTTTCTATGCTGAAGAACAGTCGACTGAACTAGCCATTTAACTACTTGGGTTAATCCTTTAGCTAGCCATCTTCTACCTTGCCTTTTTCGAATAGGCCATTCAATTTCATGACTTACTAAGGTTCTTCTTGTAACATGACGAAGACATTACATACAAGACAAAATAAGATATTATGTACATATTTATGATAAACCACAAAGCAACATAAATATAAATTTCATGACTTACTGGGGTTCTACTTGTCGACTGAAGAACAGTTGACTCACTTGGCCATTTTGTTTGCTTTTCTCCAACTGCCTCTTCATTAGGTCCTTCAGCTAGCCTCAACTGTTCTTGTTGCTTCCTCAATTGACAACATTTAGTATCGTGCCATGCTACGCGACAATAAGAGCACGTCATCTTTGCACATATCCTGCTCATTCTTTGCTAACCTGAGACCTCTCCCTTCACCATTCTTCGTCTTCGTTTTGGCCTTCCCATTTTCTTCTTCAGTAGCAAAGGTTGAGGTGCTTCATGATCCGTTGGTTCCTAAAATTTGTTACTTCTAATTTGCTACATTATGAACTGATACGAAGCAAGGTATTTTGATTTTTTATACCAATCATCGATGTAATCCTCTGCATTGTGGCCCTTCAACTGGATGATACATATGATATGTGCACAAGGAATTCCACTTAGTTGATATGCTCTACATGAACATTTCCCCATATCTAAATGAACAATATACTTATCGGAACCCTTCATTATCTCATATCCGTCATCCCCATTCCAAATGGGATGACAATGCCAACTTGCAGCCAAGTTCTCACCCAATTTATTGGCAATCCTAGGACCACATTATCTAGTCCACTTTGCAACCTCATCTCTTTGTTTGTGCAGCCGAGTCATGACCATAACTAGTATGTCTTTAAGCATTTAGATAATTGGTTTGCATCTGACATCTATTATCTTCGAATTAAATGCTTCACATATGTTGTTGTCAATGTTATCGCACTTGAATTCTTCATTGAAGGATGCCCTACACCAATGCTTTGGTTCTATTTGAAATAGTGTAGCACAACCTTCCTTTATCAATCGAAGCAGTCTTTCTTTGGCTATCTTAAAGTCAGCAATGTCAGTACTGTTCGCTAATTGTCAAAATTACAACTGCAGCTTATCCCTTTTGTAGGTCTTTGCCCAATTTTCGTATATGTGCCACACACACATTCGATGTTCAACATGGGGCAACAACTCAGCTATTGTCGGAACCAATCCCTACATTAAATCAAAGTAAGAAATGTAAGAAAATAACATGTTAATATCATAAAGCAAACAATTAAATAAATTTTTCAAAAAGCAAGTATTACGTTTTGTTGGTCGCTCATGAACGCCCACCCACCATTCCCCGTTTTTTATCTCTAAATCAGCCATCAGATTTTTCAAGAACCAGGACCAATTGCCCTTGTTCTCAATCCTTACAATAGCCTAAGCTTGTGGAAACATTTGGTTATTCGCATCTCTTCCAATCACCGCCAACAATTCTCTATTGTACAAGCCCTTCAAGAAACAGCCGTCCAATCATATAATTCGTCTACAACTAGCTAAAAATCTCCGTCTGCACGCATCAAAAAACACACAGAACTTATCAAACTTGGTCCCACTATCAGGAAGCGGTCTCTCCACCACCTCTACAAACACTCTACTTAAAGGGTTTTGTAGCCTACATTCCCAAGCATAATCCCACACCCGCCCATATTCCTTGCCATATTGATCAATAAGTATCTTCATCACATTTTGCTTCAATCTTTTGCACTAATTCCTAGATACATTGATGCCTACACGCTCCTTCACCAGCATCCTAAAGTTAGTACTTTTCATCTTGGGCATCAGCTTGATCAGATCGAAAAAGTGCTTGGACAACCATGCACTTGTTACCTTCTTGTTTTGAAAATTAATGGAACAAATATGTTCCTCTTGGTAGGCTCTAATCTGGAAAAACCCACTCCTCCTAACAAATGCGCCATAAGTCTTTCATAGACAATTTTGCTATGAACACCTAGCTCTTACAAAGTCCTTAGTATTTTTAATGAAATCAATATTTCTTTATGCATCAATGGAGTTCTTTAGTATAATTTCCCTAAATTGTTTCGCATCTTAGAATTTCATACCTACTGACAAAGTAGGAAAGATAACAGATGGATCATAAGAAGGAAACTTATTCTATGCACAGCTCCTTGATCTTCTTCAAGCTCGTCCTAGAAAGTAGCATTCTCAACGCTTTATTCATAATCCGTCTCCTGGCCAGCAACACCAGCACTTTCAGGGCCTTCGTCTTTGTTTGGAACTTCATTAGCTACTTGCAAAGTTGTAAATTTATCTGACAAAAAATCCATTTTGTTTTTTCCTTGACTGTGTAAGCTCCTTGTCATCATCATCACTTAAGAAATTTTTAACAGGCAACCCTTTATTGTCATCATCACCATCACTGGATTCAGCTACTTCCCAATTTAATTCAGTGATTGTGACATCACCTATGTCACCATCACTCTGGTAAACAGTATATGTGCCCCTCTCCTCCCCGTCCTGTCTATTATGCCATTCTTCATCCCCAACCTCAGCACTAGCTTGAATATCATCTCCTCCTTCTCCTACTTAGGTATTATCTCTGTCATCATCTTCGTTCCCACTATTACTATTGTATTCAACGTATACTTCACATCTTCGCCATTAAGATAATAATATAGGACATCCCTAAAACCATTATCATTTTCTAAATTTCTCAAATCATCTCTCAAGCTTTTCCCAAGAATACAGTACAGCAACTTTTGTACTTTACAAGGCAAATATGTCACTATATCCCTAACAAATCCAATATAAGATGCATTATTTATATCTACAAAGGTAGTACCCTCATTTCCTCTCTCATACTCCCACTCATCATCCTCAATCACAAAATCCCCACCATAGCAAACAATAACAGCAAAATAGTTCTTATCATAAGTCATTTCTGCAACCAAAGATAAAGAAAAAAAAACAATTAACTTTTGGGACAACATCCACAAAGGATAATAGACAATTGCATATGAAGGTCCCTACACTCTTATAGACTTTATTAAAGAAAAGAAGGAAGAGGGAAGAGATGCACAGGTCAAACGAGATTTATTAGAAATATGCCCTCAGGACAAATAAAGGTCCCCACATGACAGCTACTTTGATTATGTCGCATTCCCTTAAAAATTAAGAGGTTCTCCAGATAAGCACGGGTCCTCATGACACCCATTTCAACACTTTAATTTAAAAGAAAAAATGCCCAGAGGTCCCCACGACAACTACTCCGAACCCTAACAATCACCATCACACATCACATTTGACTCCTAAAAATTACTTTCGCACATCACAATTCCACATCTGAGTCCTAAATCACACATCACAATAACATAGGGTTCTAGCACCACATCTGACCACTAATTTTCCCCTCGCCAAGCCCTACATTTCGAGGCCAAGCCCTAAACTATCAATCCAAACCCCCAATAGGGTTCTAGTACCACATTTAAGCCCTAAATCTCACATCAAAATACCATCCAAGCCATACATTTCCCAGCCGACCCCCAAATTTCAAGTTGGAACCCTAATAAACGAGTCGGAACCCTAATTTCACCACAAGAAAAGAGAAGAAGAGAACAAACTTGAGCAAGCAACAACGGCGAGCGACAATGGGGAGCGACGATGGCAAGCGACGATGATGAGCCATGACCTACAAATAGCGACCTATGAACGGCGACCTGTGAACAACGATGGAGAGGACGTCAGATCTAGTGTGAACGCAAGAGACAGCCAAATCTGTTAAACCCAAAATAAGCTAAACGACGTCATTTAGCACTAAGGAAAAATAACGTCGTTTAGTTTGGCCAAACCAAAATGGATGAGGGCGATGTCGTTTTCCTTGTCCATGTGTGCTTTTTTTAAAAAAATATTTGCCACGTCAATAAGGCATGTCACCGGAAAATGCCACATATGCAATTTGGCCAAATTTTCTCGCCGTTAGCACTTAATTGATTCATTTTGTACCAATTTTGACATTTAAATATCACTTTCCAAACTTTTAGTACTTAAGTATCTCTCTGTGCCAAGTTTTGGTACTCTAGGTGTCCGGCAGTCTAATTATGGAATATCATTTCTTTCAATAGCCTTGACTCAAAAAGTTCCCTTTGTTAAGTTATTAACCAAGCCCATATTATGGTCCTTGTTAAAGATCTTTCAAATTGATAAGGTCATACCACTTATAAGGGTACTCGGACCCTTGTCGATATGATGATAGTGAGATGGAGTGATTCTCATGGAATAGTCATTTTGAATGAGAGTGACTGAAAGTCCTTTTTAGCTTAAAGGCTCTCATTTAATATTTTTAAGAAATCCATGTCATTGTCTTGAACAACAATTCTCTTCTATGGAAATTTGGGTGATGCAAATATGGTAAAGTCATTATACATAAACCTTGATTGAATTGATGAAACCCCATTGCACTTTGAAATGTGCATTCTAGAGTTGTTCAGATTGTCTAACTCTTTGATGAATGCATATCAATTTTTGCTCTAATCATGTATGACAAATAATATTTCCTTGAAGACTGAATAATTCTTGATGTTCAAGTTGCTCTCTAAAGCCTCGAGATTCGTCCCAAACATTCTTGAATTTTATCTCTACGAGTAATCGACACGGCATACTTCCGTAGTCTGAAGTCTCCCCATCAACTCAGCATGCTCCATAAGTCAAAATTCATTTATATTGACCCGGTATGCTTTCGTAATCTGGAGTCCTTTTTATCGACTCAATATGCTTCTATAGCCCGATGTCCCTTTTAATTAACACGGCATGCTTCAATAGTTCAAAGTCTCCTTATCAACTACACGTGCTTCTGTAGTCCGAAATTCTTTTATATTGACCTGCCGTATTTTTATAATCTGAAGTCCTTTTGTTGCCCACCCCTCACCCACAATCAAAAGTGGGGAGATCAAAAGGGAAAAAAAAAGTAATAAACCCTAGAAATTCATGGGGAAGAAGACAAAAAGGGATGAAGTAAAGAAATAAAGAACAAGAAAAAAAAACAAAACAAAAAGAAAAATAGAAAACTATAAAATGGCAAAAAGTGGCTTCGGGAAGGACCGTTGAGCAGAAGATGTAGGGAAAAAGACTAAGTGAGAAAAAAAATCATTAAAAAATATCTTTTTTAGATAGAAAATTTAGAAAATTCAAAAAATCAAAAAATGTCAAAAAAATTCAGAATTTATTTGAAAAATTTTAAAAACAAACTTTCCGAGCTATTTTCTTAAAAAAAATAGAAGTTTCTTAACTCTAAAGTGTGCTAAAAAGTTGAGTAAGCCCTTAAGCTTTACCTTAGGGCTTCAATTGTCTTCAAAGACAATTACTATTACTCTTGTTTGCATGCTTTTACTATTTTGATCCCTTTAGTCTAGTTAAGATTAGCATTTATCTTTTCCTTAATGTTAAATATTTTCTCTCCCATGCAATTTATTTAAACGCTTTCCTTCGTTACTAAGTGTTATTTTAATGATTATGCACCCGCATGATCACCTCACATATTAGTGGATAGGTATAAAACCAATTCAAACTGCCTGACAAAAATATTTTCTTTTAAAATGAATAAGATTAGATACCGAAAGTGTACTAATTGGTCAATTAGTGAAATCAAGTCACCGACCCTAGATTCTTTGGTTGCGTAAGAAATGAGGTACACTCCCATGTCTCACTTAATTTCTAGCCGACCCCAATAGGCTAGTGGCAACTCTTTTTTGCAAAATTCTTAAAATGCCCCAACGTCAAGCGAGATATGGGCTGAGGAGAGCCCAAGCCTAATCATGGATCATAGGCTCGTCCTTTAGGCAATATCCCTATACTCGTTCCCTCCCCCGAGAGGTAGGTCGCAACAAAGGTGAAATAGCGTTGTGTCCTAGGCTGAGACCAGAAGGGATGGGTTAGCCAATGTTATAAGTAGGGTTCACGAATTTGCGGGGAATTTGGGAAAAAAGTGAAATTAGGGTTCTTGCACTTTAACAAATCACAAATTAAGGGAATGTATTCGTCAATGTTTGAAGCAATAGGGAGGGCTTGAACTTGTTTACTAACTGCCAACGTCCTCGATTCGAAACTTCGATCTAGCTGAAGTAGTTCGGGGAAAACAAAACCCTAATTTATCCTCTTCTCCCGTGGTTCAGTCCTAATCAAAACCAAGCCCATATTATTAAGCTCCACAATCGATTATCTTGAACTCAATGAAAAATTTGAAATCCGATCAATTTGGGGGTAAAACCCTAATCGCACCTCTCTTCTCTATATTTCCTAATCTTCGTTCTTGAATTTTAAATCCTGAAGTAGGATCGATTTCTCAAATGAGTCCCCAGAGTTGGCATTGTCTCAAATAAGGTCTTCTTCTTCTTCTTCTTTCGGTTATACTCTAATTTTCAACTCACTTTTAGAATTTTATCATATCTCTTTGTAAAGCGTGAGACAAATCTCATACCTGAAGCAAATCGTTCTCACCCAGCCCTCCGAAAAAAGGGACGGAAAATACAACCGAACCCATGCTTGGAGGATCTAGAAAGGACCATGAAAAACCCCAGAGGTAGGAACACACATAATAACCGCTGAAAAACCAAGGCCACCATAAAGGGCAGCGAGAGCAAGATGACCCACGGCTATATGTTTACCTCGGGAAAGGTAAAAAGCTAAACCTTTGAGGTCTCGAGTCACTTGAAAGGAGTAGTTGCAAAAAACAAATTTAGAGAACCAGTAGAGCAAAAAGGCAACATGCTCCTCATCTTCAACATCCCCTATCCGACGAGCGTAGGCTTTTTGGAAATCAATATAGGAAAAGTTTGTACATTTTCCATAGAAATCACAAGCTGAAAGATCAGTAGCACCAACATCATCACCATCTGGACTCAAATGAATGATGGCGAACACGTCAAGAAAATTTACCAACATAGGGCCTAACCCGAAGAAGTAACAGTTAAAGGATGACGACCAAAAGCATGCAAGGCTACCCAAAAGATTGTGATTGAGTTTCCAATCAAAGGTACAAAACTCCATAGCCTTGTCGATTCAGACCTTATGCCACATCTCGTGCTTGACTGCCTTCAACCTACAATAGCAATCAAAGAAAGCGCGGTCAACAACAGATGGTCTCTTTGGAATGAGAGAGGTTCTTCCACGTGCCAAGGGAAACATTCAGCAAGAAAGGGAGGAGGAGCCGGTGTCCGCAAGCAAAGGTCGAGGATGATTTCATCAATCGCTTCTTTAGTAGAGCTTTAAGACAACATGAGAACATTGTTTGCATGTTCCTATAACAAGATGGAGCACTTATCAAATCAAAGAGTGGATTTTCGGTCTTGATTTATCAATTCGTATATTCATTCCCTTCAGATAAGGGTGATCAAAGGACTTCCATTTTCTAAGGATTTCCCTTTGTATTCGATATTTCTCACACTTCTTGCAGGGATAATTTTTCAAGTTAATGTTTCCCCTGCTTTTAATGAAATTTCTTGAGCATAATAAACTTGGTGATATGAATTCACGAACTTTTTGGTGCTATAGGCCGATAAGCTCATAAAAGGTCAAATTTCTTGAAAAGGATTTTGTAAGATAACTTTTACATGTTTAATTCACCAATTCCACTAAAGATGTCAACAGGCTAATTTAATGGATGATGTAGAACGGATTGAACTTACTAAATGAAGCATGTCAGGATGATAAAGGACAAATTATATTCTATACACAATCCCCTACTTATACACTTATGATATGAGTATAGGTAGATTCATATCCACAAGGTAAAGAGTTCTCTTGCGAAAGGTATGACAACCGAAATGATGAGGGACGGTTCATTTCTCTATCACAAACACTACATTTTATTCATTGCTCAACCCCTTTGAGCCCCATACACTTGTGGAGATTTCTTTCAAATTATAGTCAAAAACCACCTCACATTAGGTAAAATGGAGGTAAGTCAACATCAGGTGGTGAGAAAAATAGATAGAAGTTTCCTTACTCTCACTCGCATCAATTTTCGGGTATCTTATTGTGAATGAACTCAAACGATAATCCAAGTGCCTTAAGATGACAAAGAGTATTCCTTTCTCTATCTCACACACTTATATCCATGGCATAGCCCACTCAAGCCTGAAAATTCATTTCTATGGACCCAATTGGTGATCATCACCCACATTGGGGCGAGGCAAACAGTGATCGTTCAAACAGCATGTTTAGAGCATCGACAAAAGACGAAGACCCCCAAGAGTCCAAATGTTAAAACATTATGTGGTTATTCAATGTATGTAGTGGGTCAAAAGTAAGAAAAAATAAATAAAGCTAGGGGTATGAAAAAGAAGTGTGTCTGATAAAAGTAAAGTCGATGCCCATAGACATAAAATAAATGAAAATTAAGGGTTCGAAAAAGGGCAAATGTCGAGTTCTTACAATCAGTGGAGCACGTTATGAAGATAATTCCCGTTGGTGAAGAAGAAGACCGGTGGTAATGGCAATATGATCATCGGCTCCCACCCCTATACACATCTTTAAGCCTAATATATGTTTTGTTTCTCAACTCGTGAGCCTCGCCTACATTACAACCCTCACAAAATCTTTTTGAATTAAGGCACTTGAAATAACGTAGGAGTCCATGTGTTTATGAGCATCGCTCGAAGAAATACATGCAAGATTATTTCTTTCTCATTTTACAGAATTCTTGACTTATAAACCCAAAGATAATTGTTGAATATCATTTCTTTCAATAGCCTTGACTTGAAAAGTTCCCTTTGTTAAGTTGTTAACCAAGCCCATATCATAGTCCTTGTTAAAGATCTTTCAGATTGATGAGGTTATACCATTTTAAGGGTACTTGAACCCTTGTCGATATGATAATAGTGAAATGGAGTGATTCTCATGAAATAACCATTTTGAATGAGAGTGACTTAAAGTCTTTTTTAGCTGAAAATCTCTCATTTAATATTTTTTTAAAAATCCATGTCATTATCTTGAACAACAATTCTCTCTTATGAAAATTTGGGTGATGCAAATATGGTAAAGTCATATGCATAAACCTTAATTGAATTAATGAAACCTCATTGCACTTTGAAAAGTGCATTCTAGACTAGTTCGGATTGTCTATCTCTTTGATGAATGCATATCAATTTTTGCTATAATCATGTATGACAGATAATATTTCATTGAAGATTGAGTAATACTCGATGTTCAAGTTGCTCTCTAAAGCCTCGAGATTCGTCCCAAATATTCTTGAATTTTATCTCTACGAGTAATCGACAAGGTGTACTTCTATAGTCTGAAGTCTCCCCATCAACTCGGCATGCTCCGTAACTCAAAGTTCATTTATATTAACTTGGCATGCTTCTGTAATTAAAGTTTTTTTTATCGACTCAATATGATTCTATAGCTCGATGTCCTTTTTAATTAACACAGCGTGCTTCAATAGTTCAAAGTCTCCTTATCAACTACGTGTGCTTCTGTAATCCGAAATTCTTTTATATTGACCAGCCGTATTTTTATAATCCAAAGTCCTTTTGTTGCCCACCCCTGCCCACAATCGCAAGTGGGGAGATCAGGAAAAAAAAAAAGTGATAAACCCTAGAAATTGCGGTTGCAGAGACGGCATTTACGAGGTGAGAGAGGGGCGATAGAGACAAGAGAGAGATCCAACGGTGGTAATGCATCTAGACACCTCCTCAATAAATGCCTAGCCAAAAATAAATAAATAAAAGGAAAGAGAAACCGGCCGAGCAAAATTATTCAGTTCCCTCGGGAAAATGTGAGCTGCCGACTGCACCGCTACCCTTCGGTGAGCTTCCCATTTCCCATTTCCCATTATTAAAAGGACAGAAAGATACAAAGCCAAGGACCGACCGTGACTCACGGTCGACAATTACGTACTATAATCATTATTATCAGTACGTGCATTAAAGAAAAACACGTGCATCATCTTCAGGACATGAATTGATTATCTCGATCTTTCATATTCTAGTCCTTCTTGACTGGCGGGGTTCTTGAAAATTCCCACTTCTCATCATAAGGAATCATCGTCCTCGTACCATTGGGCAAACACTCTCTCTTCCAAGAAAAGTCAACCCCCTTCCCCCTGCATCGAAAAAACTCCAAGAAAATTTCGTCCTCCTCCTCCGAACGGCCATGGCGAATTCCAACTCTTTCGACCCGGAAACCTCCACCTACAGGTCTCCCCGCCCGCCGCTCCGTTTCCCCTCCGAACCCGACCTCACCCTCACCTCCCATCTCTTCCGGAGCTACTCTTCCTCTTCCTCGTCTGCCTCCCCGCAGTCCCCGGCCCTGATCGACCCGGACTCCGGCGAGTCCCTCACCTTCCGCCAGCTCAAGACCCGCGTCTCCACTCTCTCCCACGTCCTCCTCCGCGAGCTCCACCTCGGGAAGGGCGACGTCGTCTTGATCCTCTGCCCCAATTCGGTTCATTACCCTGTCTGCTTCCTCTCCGTCGTCTCCGTCGGGGCGGTCGCCACCACCTGCAACCCCATGTATACTCTTCCTGAGCTGTCCAAGCAAATCGACGACTGTAAGCCCAAGCTGGTGATCACCCTGCCCGAGCTCTACGACAAGGTCAGAGGATTCGAATTGCCCACGGTTTTGCTCGGTTCTCTGCAACCCGGGCAATCCGCCGGTTCAAAGATCTGGAATTACTTCGACCTGGTAGAAACGGCGGAGCCGAAATCAGAGTTGCCGCCGAGTTGCGTGGCCCAGGACGACGTTGCCGCCCTTTTCTACTCGTCGGGCACGACGGGGACGAGCAAAGGCGCGATCTTGACGCATAGGAACTTCATTTCGGTCTCTCTGATGGTGACTGCTGATCAGGAGAGGTACAGGGAGGGCAAGAATGTGTTCTTGGCCTTCTTGCCGATGTTCCACATAATGGGCCTGTCGGTGATAGTCTATTCGCAGCTCACGAGAGGGAACACCGTCGTGACCCTGAGGAAGTTCGAGTTGGAGAAGGTGTTGGACTGCGTGGAGAGGTACCAAGTGAGTTACATGTATGTGGCTCCTCCGGTGATGGTCGTGCTGGCGAAGTGGAGGGCAGAAAAGAAGTATGATCTGTCTTCCTTGAGGCTGATTGGCTCTGGCGCTGCTCCTCTGAGTAAGGATGTTATGGAGGAGTGCGCAAAGAATATCCCCCATGTTGATATCATTCAGGTAACTGAGCCAGTTCCTGTATGCTTCATTGATGTTCTTAGGGAAATTTAGGGTATTGAAATGTCTATATGCTTCTTTGCTCCTGTTTGTTTTGCTGAAAGGTGAGGATTTGAGATAGTTTATCATCCAGTAAGAATGGCAATTCGACAGTTATTGTTAAGGATAGTCGACGGGGTTGTAGCTTAGTGAATATTTCAATTCGCCTTGGATAGCATCTCAAGTAGACTAGCCGGCATATTTGGGGTGCTAGTCAAATTCTTCTTGTTCTAGGAAAAGTTCAGAGTCACTAGGGAACTTTCTTCCCACTGTCAATGGCAATCTCTACCGAATACCATTATGAATCGATGGAGCAAGCAAGAACGAATGGTCTGTGGCTTTACACCCAGTATGAATTGCCAGGCTCTTTGTGATATGGCATGTCCTAATGTGAATCCTCCATGCTCCAAATTGGCAGGGGTATGGTATGACGGAAACTTCTGGAATCGTATCGCTGGAGAATCCCAGAGAAGAACCTAAACTTTCTGGTTCAACCGGAACACTCGTTTCAGGAGTCGAATCTAAAATTGTCTGTGTGGACACATCGATGCCTCTTCCGCCAAACCAGCTGGGAGAGATTTGGCTTCGAGGACCGAATATGATGAAAGGTAGAATTATGCAATATTTTCTCTACATTTATTGAAACATCAAGTGGGCTAGCAAGACTGTAATTCCATCGTTAGAATGTGTTCACGAAAGTATACACAAATTTGGTTCTCCTCTGGTCAGGACAGAACTTGATTTTTGGGTGTATTAACAGGATTGCCCGAATCAACTTCACATATTTTGGAAGTCTGAAACTGAAACTCTCGGAAAATAATACTTTCAAGATGGAATTATTAGAGGCACAACTTTTGCGGGAGTCAACATTGTTTATGATTGTGCCTTCATCTAATGTGCAATACTTTGGAAATTGAGTGCTAAATGTCCATTATCCAGAGAGCTTCTATTAATCAACTGCAGTATTTACATGGAACGTCATAACTCTTTACCAAAATGAGGCTGCTTTTCTCATTTTGACTGGATATCATCCATGATACCTTTTCAGGTTATCTCAACAACCTGGAAGCAACAAAGCTGACCATAGATGACGAAGGATGGGTGCACACGGGAGATCTTGGGTATTTTAATAAAGAGGGCCAATTATTTGTTGTTGACCGATTAAAAGACCTCATCAAGTGTTACGGTTATCAGGTAAGTAGTGAATTCTTGTGACTGATAAATCGAAAGTTTCGCACGTTTTTTCCTTGTTATAGAATATTTGCTCGTCTTGATGCTTGGAGGGCTGATAAATCTCTTGGCTTCTACAGGGAAATGCTTAGTCAGATAGAGTATTAATCTTGCGCTTGTCTATGATTCGCTTTACTACATAGTTTTACACTTTTATCAATTTCATGATCAAGCATCTAGACTATTTTATTTTCTTTGTCCAATTAAGTGCGTCTACTTTTTAAATATGAGTCAATGTGAGGCCTCTGCTATAATTGCAGACAAAGCATGCCAATGTGGACACTCACACCATCAAATAGCTATCAGCGTCCAATGTGGCCTATTGAGATGATGCCATGTCAGCATAGACATGTTAGACAGTTAAAATTGTCCAAGTCGGCAATCTTTGTCTGTCCTCATAACCCAACACCTAAATGGAGATGAAACAATTTTTACTAAATAAACGAGTCATGTCACCAACTGTGCTTAAGTTTTGCCGAGTAAGCAAGTTACATTTGCAAAATCACATGATATGGTAATTTATTTAAGGCCCCTCATTGAGCTAGATTTAAAAAGTTGAGATACTTGATCGAGCCAAAATAAAAAATAAAAAAAAGTTCAGGTATTTGATTGTAAAATGAACAAAAGCACAGGTACTTGCGCTATAATCACCCCTAATTTGAAGTTTTTTGTTTGGTTGTCATTGAGAGCCTGTGACTTGTTTGTTCCTCGCATTCATCTAGTTAATTGTTGCGCTCCATTTTTTCTATGCCATGACTCATTTTCACAAATCCACCAGGGTTAAATATTGTGGGGACTGTTAGAATATAATTACTCTAGATGCCTTAATCTTTATGCATATTGAGTATATTAGATGTTTAGATATAATGACTTGTATGCACTGCTCTGATCTGACTCAATCAGTTCGACCCTAACCCCGAATCCGTTCCATTGAAACTCAAATTTTCGTTAACATGTACTGTAGTATTCGGTTCACTGATCAGAAAAAACCTGACTTTGGCTATGAACTGTTCTGCTTGCTGCACTCATGAATTTTACTGCTATACTTCTGCTTTCAGGTGGCGCCAGCAGAGCTTGAAGGACTGCTGCTTTCACATCCTGAAATACTAGATGCTGTCGTCATCCCGTAAGCAGGGATCATGTGTTAATTGTCAATTTTGTCAATATGGAAAATAGAATGGCCAGTGCTGCTTAATTTTATCAGCTCAAGATGCACTAAGATGACTTTTGAATTCTGAGCGTCTCTATTATTAGGTCTCCTGATGCTAAAGCCGGTGAAGTTCCAATTGCATATGTTGTTCGGTCCCCCAACAGCTCACTCACCGAAGTCAGTGTCCAGGAATTCATTGCCAACCAGGTAACGGATTTCTTATGTGATGTCTCCATCTTAACCTGATGTTGGCTTCTTATTCAACTGGCAAATTATTCGCAAACATAAAAAGCTCAGTTTATGGTATTCAATGCTGCTTGACATAGTTTCATGGAATGAAATCTTCCCGTCTTCAACACTTCACAGGATCCGCAGAATTGTCTAATGTTTTCTGTGGAACATCTGATCCGATCCCCTGCTATCCAGAATGCTAGGAAAATTATGGGTCCTTCCATATGTTGGTTATGAAACTGCAATGTCAATGCTTATGTATCGAATGAGTGTCTCTGGTGCTTTAACCTGAAAATGCTCCTCTGTTCCCAGATGCTTGTTCAATCATTTTAACCCGTTATGATGATAACTTCCTATGAAGCAATGGTGATGGCAAGACATCTTTTTGCTAGCTATTATCTTCTTTGTCATCCTCAACAGGTTGCCCCATTCAAAAGGTTGCGGAAAGTGACTTTCATAAACAGTGCCAAAAACACCAGCTGGGAAGATTCTGAGACGAGAACTCAAAGAGAAAGCTCGATCCAATTTATAAGATGGCTTAGATTTCTGCCACTGAAAGGGAATATGTGGATGCACTGCACAATCGACCTCTCGATGGTCCACCTTCAGCTGATGAGTATGTAAGTCTTGACGGATTGGTCCATCCTTTAAAAGGTTAGTGAGAGACCGTTTCATATGAACTTTGATTTAAATTTTGTTCTCTTATGAGTTGAATCAGGCAGCGAAAATTTTCCAGTGTGAACTGGAATACCCCATTTGTCGGCAATTATGTGGAGATCAGCTTAGCTTCTGTATTAGAAAGTTCATTAAAACACACACTTTCTTCATCATGAACAGCTACATTGAACCAAACAAGTTTAAAAATTTTCAATGCAAGTATATTCCAATCCTTGTAATTTGCTTGAAATTTCAATTTGGGTCCTCTTCAGTCCTGTTCTGCAATTCGACTTTAACAACTCGAGTGAAATATATGGACTATAGCACTTGACAATAATGAGACACTAGCATGGTTGTGATGTGATCTGCAGAATGAACCCAGAATGCGTGTGATGAAGCATGCTCGCGTATTATGATCACCAACCGGTATGGGAAATCCAAGCCTACACACATTGATAATAACGTAAACGAGAAACCCGTGAAGGACAGAAAGTAAATGAAAGAGATGTCTGGAAAATGTGTGGTTTAGGGTGGCTGAGCTAAGCTACAGCTTGAGTGAGCTCTCTCATTAAAGTCGGCAAGGTTTCAAAATATTCTTTTGTTGACTTTGGTGTGTGCGGTTGTGTACATACATGAAGAAAAGGCCAAATACCAAATGAAGATACATATCCAAGACAAAATCGGACGTACTTTTCAACCGACAAAGAGATAAATTCTTTTGCTTGGGGCATAAAAATGGCTATTGTTAAATGTCATATGGTTTGGCCGAGGAAGCTAACTTGTGCAGTGATGACGAACCGAACATGTATAATAAAGGTGAAACGGCGTTGTGTCCTTGGCTGAGACCAGAAGGGATGGGTCAGCCAACGTTATCGATAGGGTTCGCGAATTTGCAGGGAATTTGGGGCAAAAGTGAAATAAGGATTCTTGCACTTTAACAAATCACAAATTGAGGGAACGCATTTGTCAATGTTCGATTGGAAGCGATGGGGAGTGCTTGAACTTGTTTGCTGACTGCCGACGTCCTCGATTCGAAACTTCGATCTAGCTGAACTAGTTCAGGGAAAACAAAACCCTAATTGATCCTCTTCTCCCGTCGTTCAGTCCTAATCAAAACCAAGCCCATATTATCAAGCTCCACAATCGATCATCTTGAACTCAATGAACAATTTGAAATCTGATCGATTTGGGGGCAAAACCCTAATCGCACATCTCTCTTCTCAGTATTTCCTAATCTTCGTTCTTGAATTTAAAATCCTAGAATAGGACCGATTTCTCAAATGAGTTCCCAAAGTTGACATTGTCTCAAATAAGATCTTTTTTTTTTTTTAAAGCCAGTCGTATTGTAACTCTAATCCTCAACTCTCTTTTAAACTTTTGTCATACCTCTTAGTAAGGAGTGAGAAACGAATCTCACATCTAAAGTGAATCATTCTCACCCAACCCTCTTGAAAAGGTAAAGATTCCTACATTTCCTTTTTCATGTGGGAAGAGTGGTTACCGGTGGTTAAACAAGGTTTTAAAATTGATAACTTATGATGTAGTCAATAACCATTCTGTTCTCAGAATAATTTTTGTTAAAAAATGATTTTTTATTTTGTTCTCTAGATAAGTTTTTGAGCATTTGAAGACCTTTGATAACTATCCAAAATTTATAACCCCAAAATAGAAATACATTTGGTAAGACCCCTAAAATTTCTAGCCCAAGTTATTTTTAAAAAATTTTAATAATTTTTTTCTTTTTTTTTTTTTTTCCTTTTCCTTTTTTTCCTTTTCTCTTTTTGAGGTCACCAACCAGATAAGAGCCAACAATCTCACAAAAGCATCGCCGACCCCCAATGAGGCCGAGCCATAGCAAGGCTTCGGCCCACATGCCTCACTTGGCCACCACTAGGTCGGTAATGCCTGCCTGGCCTCGCTAGTGACTAGGCCAAGCTCAACCTTACCCAACCGATCACCGATGACCACCGACAGTGGCAACGGCTAATGGGCAACGGTGGCCAATGATCAGCTAGGAGGAAGAAGAAGAAGAGAGAAGGAAAAGAGAAAAAAAAAAAAAAAAAAAAGGATAGCTTGATCCTAGAGTTGTTTCCAATAACAACTTTTTTTTACTCCTTGATTTTGTTTATAATTTATTTCTAAAAACAAAAAACTTATCAAACAAATTTCTGTTTTTTTTTTATTCTCAAGAGCAAAAGAATATAATCAAATACTGTTTGGCCAATTGCCAAACAGATCCTTTAGTCTTAAAACACACCCTCAGCTCTCAGGTCAGCCAAATCTTTATCAAATGGCTTGCACTTACAACTGCATGCTATATTTTAAGCCACAACAAGTGACATTTTCATCCGGGGGCACTTAATTTCTTTGTCGTTTTCTCTCTTTTGCTTCTTCCTCCTCCATTCCTATTCGACTTGGCCTTTACTCACCGCCATCGTCAACAAGTGCACCATCTTTGGGCTTCAGAAACTCTGACGTGGTCAAGTGGGTCGCCGAGCACAGTCCAGCTCTTGGCATCGATTAGCATCACATGCTTGATGCTCCGTTGGACTCGATCGAGCATAATCGAGTAGCATACCCTATCATCGAGACATGGTCTAGGACCCCGGAAAGCGAATTCTTTGGGTGGAGCTCGCCCACCTCGAAGGCCACCACCTCCCCATACTATTATTGCACTCGCCAATATTAACAAAATCAATAATCTTACGTGCAACTCAAACTTTCTGTGTCAATCTTTAAAATTTTGTGATGGATAAGAAATGCTCATATAACAGACATATGCCATGAATAGCACTAAATTAAGAAGCAAAAGGCAGCATCTCGCTGAACCATCTCGAGCTGCCTATATGTGGCGTATCCACTTCATTACCTAATCCATCAGATCAAGAATCATGGTGCTCTTTGCTTCGCCGAATCATTGCTGACAGAGCCTTCCGAATCAGAACCGAGACTCGTGCAAGCGAACCCATTCCCCGCTTCCTCCAGTCTATAACCATTGGGCCAGGCCAAGTGACCAAGCTCATAAGGCTATCTCCTAAGCCTTTTATTGGCTTCAGATTAGTAGAAAAGAAAGCCAATGAACGGGGAAGAAAGGGGAACACGATAGCGGCATAAAACAAGGAAACGAGAAAACAGGAAGAAAGAAAGAGCTCGAAGGAGCTGACATATTCTAATGCATTTAAAGTGGTGACATAGATTGCTTTTTCCTATTTCGATCAGGATTGATTTTTTTCTATTAGCCAAATTTTGACAGTCAAGAAATTTGCTAGGTTCTGAGCAGATTCGCATGATTCAGAAGTCCTCAGAACCATCGGGCTTTCACAATTGCCATCGGCTTATTCATCTACGAACTGGGCTCAACTACGAGGCCTGAATGAACGGTATAGAGAATGTAATTTCGGTGGGTCCTGCCTAGGCCTAACCTACTCCCACCACTTCTTCCAGAGCCTAGGGACCTTCCTAGGCTTACCCCTTTTTCGTTTAGTGTTGATGGACTGATTGCCTACCGGTTCTCAACAGGAAAGTTTTTGGTTTTTTACCCACTTCATCTCCTCGTGTGAGGTTCAAATCCTTATGCCTCTTGTCACATTGTTTAAGGTGCGCTAGGTAGTAGTCACATGTCAGGGATTTGATGTGCCGTGAATCACTCTTATAAGAAACACAGAAAAGGACTATTTCGGATATACTAGTTAACATTTTCTATTCAGTTTATGATTTGTTATCTTAAACTTTTAAGTTAAGTTAGATTTAAGTAAATATATTGATGTACTTGGATTACCCTCATTGTGATCTCCTCATATGAGATATTGAATTTCTGACATAGCACCTAACGAACACGGATAAGTCTAGACAATTGATTTATTGAATTCTCATTGTCTAATCTAATAAATTTTCAACTCTCTCTCTCTCTCTCTCTCTCTTCTTGGGAACACCAAATGCAGTGAGTCCCCTTGACAACTTTAAGAAAGAAATCAATTGGTCGACAGATGCAAGAGGAGGAATGGACTTAATTTGATATGTGCAAACCGATTTCTAGACACTACTTTAACGTAATATGAAAATTATATATTGGATAATTTTCACAAGTAGGCAACAGTCGCATTACCCCATAATTTTTTTGTCGAAGAATGAGTTAGACATTTAGCAATTATTTGCAGTACGTTGTTGCCTAACTTTTTAGGCAATTTTCTTTTTTCATTGATTCACTATTACCTAACTTTTTAGACAAGAGATGAATCAAGAGAAAAATTTGTTGATATGAAATGATAATTATGACATGAATATGATTAATCCAAAACTAATACAATTTAACGTGTCCCAATGCTTTCTTATGCCGAACTACATCAATTTCATTGCCTTGATTAGGATTCATACTATTTTAATCAAATAATGAATCTAAACAAAAGAAATTATCTATTAAATAATAATTGATATAAAATATCACGACACGACATGAATTATTACTTTAAAGTGACTGCATATGTAATTTCTTGAGATATGGAATGACTTTTTCACGATTAAAATGGCATCAAATGGGCGATGTTAGGTACAAAGTTGATGCCAAGCGTTTGGAGTGGGTCCAAGATGTTTAAATGGTGAGTAGACAGTCCCCCGCCCTTTTAGTTCTACCTATAATAAGGATTTGACATGTTGAGAAGATGCTATGGAATGGCTAGGTGACTATGATCTCCCTTATCTTCAATAATTCAGCTGGCACATGCAGTGCACCACACAATTCCCTCCTTTCTTTTCTCTCTCTCTCTCTCTCTCTCTCTCTCTTTCTCTTCAATGGTCCCACATCAGTTTATCGACCTTTGTGAGACTTTTGACAACAATAGTGTTTTGACGGGTACTGCAGCGCTACATGGGCTGTGATAAGTTTTACTTGGCGCTTATGCTTTCACTCAAAACTTGTTGACTGCAACAACCCTAATTCAATGAATATTCATTTTTTCCCCTTTTGGAAATCATTGCTTCGTCTCTCTCGCAACTTTACATATGTTTAATATGATAATTAAGAAAAAAAATTGCACTTCATGTATGTTTAGGTCATAAAAGTCGATCGCTAACGTCATCTTCACTATAATATAGCCGAAGAAGCATATATGGGACTCACAGAAGTCTGTATGTGACTTGACTTTGCAAGAGTTTGGCCTACAATTGATTTAATTACACAGAAAAAGCATGAAAAATTGGTTTCACCTAATAATAAGTCTAATCTTGATGTGAGTCTTATCAACCCATAAAGATTTTGTGGGATTCCTGTTAGGTAATAATTTCCTTTCTCCTGTCATGTTTACATCAAGTTATGGATGTCAATATCCTGTCGCGCCTTTTCATTTCTTTCCTTCTTTTTTTCTTTGAAACAAAAATCTTGAAAATGGCAGTGTGTGTGTGTGTGTGTGTGTGTGTGTGTGTATTTGATGGAACATAAGTAATTTAAGCCAGAAAATAACCCTACTAACCTTTACAAGGCATATAAAACGCAAGTGAAAATCAACGTACGAGCAATATGAAACTACATCTCAGCATGGGAAATCAAGATTATTTGATGGAACATATTGAGTTCTAATTTTGTTAAGAGCACTTCATAAGACTTATAGTCAAGATTAGTCGACCTTAAAAACCACTTACTACTATTAAAAAATAATAATAATAATAATAATAATAACATGAGGATCTTCAACAGTTGATTGAAGTTCTAAAATATGATTCAAGTTTGAAACCATGAACAAAATCTGATTCAAAAGTGCGTTTATGTGGCGACTCTCACGTATGGCGTTCTGAAAAAAATGCCAAAAGACTTGAGTTTTCAAAACCGAACGTGTAAAAGAAGGATTTCCTAATTCATGTTGGAGTCACCTCAAGAAAGGGTTTAAAGTTTAATATATAAATATTCCGTCACGTCATTCGTCTTGCGCGTAGTAGAGACTCGAGAGTACTTCTTCCTGAGTTTTGTTGGTTTACACCCAAAGTGTATGTTTTTGTCAAAACAGCAAGCTTGATACGTGGCACTTGTTCTTTGTGAATTTCGTGTATGAAGAACGAGTCTGTGTTTGAAACCGAGCAGATCTAGTGATAAGGTTTGCATATACTCCTATCAGATTGAATGATTGTTTGCAAGATTCTATAAGACTAAACAAATTGAGATTATAAAGCATAATTAAATATTGATGTATACTTAAGAGTGTTTGAGTGATTAAAGTGTGATTTTATATCCCTTACATCACTCGATCAGTAATGGATTCTTATGTTGCTCTCTCGTGAAATAGGTCACATCAGTCAAACCACATAAATGAGTACCGATTTATTTCTTTGTCTATTGTGTTCGATCGCTTGTTTTCCTCAAAGTTAGTATCAAATTCGAGCCGATTCACTTGAAGCAAATCGATGGCAAAAGAAGAAAGAAGAGTTAAAATCAATAGATATGATGTGGATCTCTCTTTCTAGAATATGTAAATTGAGGATTATCTACATCAAAGGCATGCGGCCTTACCTAGGAAGAAGCTAGGATCGATGAAATAAGCCGATTAGAATTTGCTGGATTGATAAGCATTAGATGTTATTCAGCTAACACTATGTTGCAATATTGTGTTTAACATCATGAAAGAAAAGATGATTTGAGTTGCTAATGCTAGATCCAGCTCGCTAGTAACCAAATTTAGCCTTGCCAAAGGCTTGCCAACTGTTTGATGGTCGCTAAGTCTTGCCAATCACTATTAAGCTAAATTTGTTTCCTAATGCCCTTTAAAACTACAATTTATCTAACGCTATTTAAATTTCAGAAAACTCAATTAGCCAAAAGACATTTGCATTTCCCCGAAGCCAAACCAAATAGGGCCTTTGTCTACATGATGTCTTTGATGGCTGACATACTCATAAGGATCATTGGATAGCTCACCCTAAGTCATTTCTCATAGATCAACCGTGGACAAGATCAACAAAGTGATGATACAAGGCACATGCTAATAATGAATAATAGATTGTGTCAATATTAAGCTTCTAGTGATGCTAATAATGTGTTCATCTAAAGACGACCGTTCAAGAAAGAAAACACACAGCTTTTTGATTTGTGTTTGTGCTTTTGAGATACATCTCATTATATTCTACAAAAGTGTTTCAAAATCTTGGTACAACCTATCCACCCAGGTCGTACTTGTTAGCCCAACATAATCCAGGTGTAATTTTTTTTTTCCACTATTTAAACATATTAGCAAATTCAGTTAACTTGAGTTAATGAAATAAAATCATTGAACATTTTCATATAATTTTGGAATAAAATTGAACATGTACCAAAAGTTTATAGACCATATTAAACAAATTCAAAGTTCAAGAACAATATGTAATATCGAACTAAAATTCAAAAATCACATTAAATAAATCAAAATTACATGGACCATTATTTAAAAAACTCTTTGTATAATTACTCATTTAGTATAAACATTCTAAAAGAGAAAAAGGGGGGAAAGTCATTGAATAGCTCTCGAATTTTGAGGCTTTGATGTTTCAACCCCTCAAAAGAGATAAAATCAGATATGTTAATTTATATGATTCTAAATTGAAAGGATCTCAATCCGATTTAATATTTCTTTCTGACAAACAACAGCTAAAGGAGTTACAAAAGATCATGTCCAGACGCAAGAAGGATCGGAGGGAGAAAAAACAAGCGCCGACATTTGCAATAAAACGTATGAACTTAAGCAATGGAAGCATCCGACTTCGTTCGACAAAATCCCGAGTCTGGGCTTCCCTTATCTTTTCTTCAATGAGTCGTCATTTTCGAAAGAGCTCAACTACTTCATGATGCTCATCGCATTATGCAATGTCATTATTGTACTTTATGCAACCTTTTGAGCTATCAATAGTAAGGTTATAGTTTGGTCCGTTCTTCCTATTCTCACAGGGAATTTATCATAACGGAAGATGAGTTCAACAAAATCAGTTGCGTAAGATGCACAAGCACGTGAATTTTCGGTTCAAGTGATTTTTCTGAGAGAACTTTAGCCCACTCTTTTGTTTCTCTGTCTTCTTTTTTGTCCCCTCAAGATGTTAGGTGTATGGTGTGTATTATTGAAAAGTGGCCCCGTGTGTGGTGAACAAAAAACCGTGGTCTCATATGTATTGTCCACTTGTTCGTCGAAAGCCCATTTCAGCACAAGTGACCCGGGAAACCGAATAGAAGTGACACCTTCCTATCAATGTCTTGTGTGTAGTTTTTCTTCGATCTATATTTGCATCCAAATCATGATTGGATGGATTGTCTCCGATCCCTTGGCAGTCATTCATGAGTTTCTCTCATAACCGACACATATATTTTGGAGAAAGACATTAATAGTACTATGAGATTCGCCTAGCACTTATGACTTTTTAATCAATCACTTAAATACTATAACTTTTAAGAAAAGGTTCACTTGAGTAATTCTGGCAACATATATTCTATGACGAATTATACATGATTTGTTTTAATAAAAAAAAAAATCAATGTAGATTTTTCTAAGGAGAGTTAAATCTAGGATTGTCGCCCTAAACAGCAATTTCTTTTGATTTCTTTACCTTCAAAAATGCACGGCGATCCTCAATCACAATGAATGGGAGCTCCTCCGTCATTCCTCCGACCTTCCAAGGAAGCTCAACCCCATTATTGGGCAATCATTGCTTTGGGAGAACCGAGGTATACGACCCCAAATGCCTCCTTAGCCTCTTCCGTTATTCATATCCCTTTCTTGGTGTGCCCCAGAACATGCATTCTTTCTCGATTCTTGCCATCATTCTCTACAATACTATACTTTTTCCTCTCACCCATGGCATCACCGACCGGATGACCTGCAAAATGAGGTTAAGGTTTTCAAATGAAACCTAATTTAGCCTCAAACCATCAAGTTAGGGCAAGCGGTTCAAAGGACGCTACTTTATATGCTTTTAATGGCATCATTTCCCTGGCAAACTACATCGAGCGATTTTATATTGAATTGGTGCCATATCAAACTTCACTGTAATGGAAATTGCAAACATCATTCTAGTGAACCCTTTTTAAAAGTTATAACACTTGAATGATCCGTAAACATATTATGGTACTAAGGTAAGAACTATATAAAAGTTATTATGCAATTAGTTGCTTTTTTCCTGTAACTTTAGCTACATTTCACAAAAAATCCTAAGCCCCTATCACACCGCCTTCGCACCTTATGTTGCTGCCAACTTTGTCGAGGTCGCCATAGTCATCTCTCGTGCAACCACCATAAAATGCCCCCTCGTTCAGCTTGGTCGTGCCATGTTTGAGATTTATCTAACAGTCACTTCTCGTCGATGTCATGAACCAGCTTATCCCTATAGGTAGAGGTTGTCAACGACTGTGGATGAAGTCCTTGAGGGTCTCTAAGGCTGTTGTCGACCGTGGATGCTTTATAAGGTGGCCACAGACCGTGGTCATTGATGACCTCTCAAAATTTCATGGAATCCTGACGGCCTTCTTGTTGAGGATTACAACATTGACCATCGTCAACTGTCAATGAATGTCGACGCCATCAACCCATAGTCTCTCTATAAGTGCCCCGAGAGAGAAATAGTTTTGGGAAAAAAGACATTAGAAATACCATAGTTTTTATCCCACATTATTTTTAGTATCAAAACTTTTTAAACGATCATTTGAACGTCAAATCAATGAAAAATATATCACTTAAGTCTATATTCCTCTTACCAAAAAAAAAAAAAAAAAAATCCACGTTCCAACTATTCATTTAATGTGACTTCTTAAATTGAATTCAAGTCCGATATGGACAATCTTTGATTGACGTGGCAAAAAATGGCCAAAACAACTTCTCCCAAATTGATTGATTGCAAAATGAAACCCCAATCCTTGAGTACCATGGCTCAACCAAAGAAGAGAGAGATATGGAGGATTCGATGAGCAACACGTTTAGAAGATCTGATCCTATATTTCCAGATTTGTGGATGTTTTATATCTGATTAACCCCCCCTCCCCCTTCTTCTTTTTCTAACTTTACTCTTTGAAAAAATGGAGGGTAGCAAAGGGGAAAAAAGAAAAGAAAAGAGGCTTTTTAAAAAATTAAGCAAACCTCTCTCAAACTAGTGTGACCAAGCAAAATGTATAGCCGAAAACAAGCGCACGCGATCAAGAAAGCCCCCCTTCAGTCCTTTGTGCGTGCCAAAGGCCACTTCGTCGTGTTACGTCGTTGCCATCAATTTCTTGACCCGACCAGGCTTTTGAAATCTTGCTCCACCTTGCCATGGAGCACTCCAATTCCCACCCTAAAACGGGTTGATGCTTGCTTTGGCCACAGAGGAGTTTGTCTACGAATTCTTTTTTAATCCAGCCATAATTTATCTATCTCAGCTCTCTCTTTTTTTCTTTTTGATAGGGCCAGACATCGTTTTTTATATGTTTTTGCTGATTAGATTTTCTAGCAAGCTACATCAACAAATTTGTAATAAATTAATGCCTCATATGATTTTCCACCCATACAAATTGCGAATAACACTGAAATTATCATTTTTAAGTGTCTTGAAAAATTTTGATACATAAATGAACATTGTTCAAAAGTTATAACACTTGTTATATCTTATTTTTAAGAGTTTTGTATTTGTTGGAAACATCAGTGTGAAATAAACCAATCAATAATTGCCTTAGTAATTGCTTTAATTTTACTTACATATGTAGTCGGACTGATAATTTGTGCTTTGTCCATACAATCTATTCTCTTTTGTCATTATCTGTGTTGGACCAATAATGTTTTCCCAAAATTGATTCCGGATCTCTAGCACATCGGCAGGGGTACGACGATGGGACTCGCCGGCTACATGATCAACACCCGGCCACCTTCAGTACATGAATACTGTGAACCCACATTAGAATTTGGCTTTGCGGGGTGGATGTTTGACAAAAGGAGGAAGGTACTGTTCATATAATGGAACCGTAAAAGCTAAGGAGAAAATAATCGAGTTTTGGCCCCCAAAAAGTAGTGAAAATGACAAAAAGAGGACGGATCGTGCGAACACATGCATAATGATCGCTTATGGGAACGCATGGGAACCTACTCCCCACTAGAAAATCGGTTACCATCCATCCCTTCATCATTAAAGCACAAACCCCACGCAGTCCTTTTTGTCATTTGGTACCGAAAAAGTCAACTCTCGTGAAGCATATAATCCAGTCCATCCACACTGGCCTTTTCTTTCATTTTCGGATTAGCTACACAACAATGTAGATGGTTATTTAGTTACTTCTATTAAAAAAAAAAAAAAAAAGGAAAATTCCACGTTAATTTATCTTTGTTCATTTGAGGTAACATCTATTTTAACTTTGCTACCTTTCGTAGTTTGGGATATGTGTATTCCTTTCTAAATCTGACGAAACCAGTGCATTCAATTAAGCTTGTTTTTGGCTCCATTTATGTTGTTTTTAGTTCTTCTATTGTGTCCTTCTTACCCTTTTTGGGTTCTTGAGAAGAGTAACTTCCATTTGTCTTGGAAGACTCAAACCCTACCTATGCTTGTAAGAAGGGTTAGGAGGGAAAAGAATGGGCTCTGAAAATTCAGTCGTGTTTTTGTGGAGGGAAAGAGAAGGAAGAAAAAAAATTCGAAATGCCTACAAGAGATTTATCCGGTCAAATTTTAAGTATATATTAAATCTCTCTGAAGGGATCTGAACTTGCGTATTAACAAACAAATTTATTCTTCTTTCTATATTTATAGCATTCTTTTATATCTATTTATAAATGCATAAGAGGACAATTATATAAAAAAATTCTTTCTTTTTTTGTTAACATACAAATAATATTATGATTAATATTACAACAAATTCCAAGCTAGTACAGATATATCACATTTATCTCAAACTAAATTTTATCTCAAAAATTTTTAAATTGATATGTATGTGTCTTATTTATCCTACACTAATTTTATAGTTTTAGATAAATATACATGTATATCGATTTGTAATTTTTCGTGACATGAAATTTAATTTGGCTTGTATGTAACATGGATGTATCAATTTTAATTTTTTATTATATTAACCCATAATTATTGTGACCCAATCCCTCCAAATCCTTTCTCTTCTTTTTCCTCGTATTTATTTAAATCCTTTTTTTTACCGATTAATTCATCCAAATTTGAGTGTAAGGGATTACAGCACGATTTTGAATTTTTTTTATTTCTTTTTTTCCCGAAAGGTCCCATTTGACGGTTGAAAAGACACATAACCAAAAGTCAAAATGACATGCCAACTCCTTTCCAAGGGATTTATTAAGCTGGAGAGCACGTCATATCGGACTATACCAGCATGACAACTTGTTCGACAAGTAGCTGAAACGAAAAATCTTGATTTAACATTATCAAATGAATAACAAAGAAATAGGCGCATTTTTTTTTTTTTTTTTTTCTGGCTAAAGAGAAACAGGAGCATATTAACAAGATAAGAGTTTTGAACTTTCAAAAGACGGGTCCACGATAAAGATGAAGCATTCTTTTCAACACAAGAAGACCAAACACATGCGCTTAATCAGCAAAAAGGGCGCGACAAACACAAGAGTTGATATAACTTTGAGACTCAATGAATGAGCAAGGCTAAATTTTAAGACCTTAATATTGATAATCTTTAGTGCTAAAAATAGGAAAAGGCTGTTTGTTAATTTTTAAAGGCTGAATACTGAATTTGAACATCTTTAACTACCACATGGATTTGTTTGGTATAATTGGCAGATTCTTCTCTTTAAGGATAATGATGAGGGTCATTGGACTTCTTCGACATTGCCTCAGGACTTTCTTACATGCCGTTAGGTTTTTGATCTATTTGTTGGTTGATTAAATTTGGTCTTTTTATTAAAACATTCATCGCAAATGATGTGGTCGCTAAGTGCCAAATTTGAACCTGTGTGGTCGTGGAATGGCACCTATAATGCCATCAAAGACTTAACGGGACAGCAACAATAGCTTATTTACTAAATTAATAAATTTACATGTTTCGGTTTTAGTAATTGTTCAATGAACACATGCCAAAAAATTTCTGTCAATTAATGAATTAGTTTTTCACATGGGCTCTAAGCAAAAAAAAAAAATCACACAAGTTACTATCATATAAAAGCCCAATTAAGGATTCACTCGCTTAAAATTTCTAACGAATTATTTACTAAATTAATTTCATTTCTTTAGTCAATATTAATAAGTGCTACTGATATGCTTACTCTCATTTTATATTTTTTGGTCGGTGGCTTACTCTTATTCAACAGCCAGGATTTTGATTTTCAGCATTTAATTGTGTAATGAACGAGGTTCTTGGTGTTCTGACCAAAAAAAAAAAAAACGAGGTTCTTGGTGTTTGATTATAGTGGAGATCCGAAGCTTGCTGTCATAGTAAGCAAGCGCTCCAAATCCAAAAGTACATTAAATCGAACATAAGAACAACTTCGCATTCATTAGAAACTACAAAAGGAAAAACACTCGAGCAAAGCTAACTCAAGACGATGCCTAAAGCATGCATGTGCAGTGTACTTAAATAGTTAAATATTCCAAAGCAACGGTCTAACGAAAAAAGTAGCTGCAGAGAACGTGGAAACCGCATTGAAGGTGGAATACGCATCTACCCAAAAAATCAAAAAATCCAAATAAAAATAACACTAAGATATAGAGGAAGAAGAAAGAAAATGAAGCAGGGAGAGTAATAAATAATGGGTTTTTTTCTTTATTTTGCTAATTATTACCGAGTCTGTTTTCAGAAAAGATTTTGGCTGAAAATATTCACTTGAAAAGTTATTGCGCCGTGATAGTAAATTACTTAAGTTAATATTATTGTCCATAATGAGAAAATTGCTATGACATTGAGAATATGAATGTAACTAAATATGATCCCATGTTTATTTTCGGCTTGGACTCTAGACGCTATCCATAAATCAATTATTGGTGCCATTGATCTAAAATATTTAATTAGCTCCAACGGTTGCATACTTGCCACCATTAAGGATACTCGTGTTCTGTAAAGGAAGAACCTTTTCCTCCTGATTCCCACTAAGTTTCTCCACTAAGCTAACTAAAGAACTTTATTATGTCGAGTAATTAGTGCATTAATCTCTACAAAGAAAAATGAAATTAGGGGCCAATTTCAACAACTACTCACGAGAAAGAAGTAATCATTGCGTGATTGATTAGGGTGGGGACACGCAAATTGCCTATTTGCGGTGACACTATTTTTGGTTTGTCATTAGCCACTTTTCAAGATCCTATCTTATTGATCTTGAAATGAGATGGCCATGTTGTGAACGCTTTCAAGTTGATTGGACTTTGCTACTATTAGAATAATCATATACATTGATGAATATTTCCTTTTTGTTAATTTAGAAAGCTGGGGCACCGACGGTTTGGAAAGAAAGCCTAGAAAATTCAAGTAAATGGAAGACACGAAATATGATGTTGTCGCCAGCCACTAGACACTACATTCGAGCATGGCTCGGGCTTAGGAGCAGATAGACTACGGTTTTTCCAATGTAACATGAATCACGAGTGTCTTTTACTTCCGCGAGAACAAGAGGACCCACGATCTCCACTTCTCTGGAGCAAGTGAAAAAAGTCAAATTGTTTTGTGCCAAAGTCGAAGGAAGAAGCATATCAAGGACTAGTCTTAGTTGTTGGGAAAAAAGGATTACTCGGTTATATTGTTTTATAGTGTACCAAAAAATTAAAAATTAATAAAAGAGAGAGAGAGAGAGAGAAGAGAGAGAGAGAAAAGGAAAAAGAAAGGACTTCTTAGATCAAACAGAACCTAGTGAAAGGATCAGAGCTTTTATATCTATATGTTTTGTACAGCTTAAGGTGATTTGTGTTAAATAAACGACAAATCGCGAGTTCTATATAATCAATCAAAGTTAAAAAGCTAAAAAGTAAAAGTCCCCATAGATAGATCCAACTTTCAAAACAAAGGGAATCCAATAATGTTTGCATGGGTCATCTATGCATTGTTGACGAAGACTCAAATGTCATCACTGGCGGTGGTGACATTTTTTGTTGAGTCGTACAACGTAGAATTTGTGCGACACCCGCATCATTAGGTTGAACATATACATACGAGCATAAAAGCATGTGCCTCACAATTTTCATTTGATAAGAGAATTCCAATTTCATTTACTAAACATGGTGTAAAATATAAAATGCAGAAAACATTTTGAGAAACCGACCGACGCACTTAGCATCTAATATAGATCTTAATATCAAATTTTAGTTCATGCGAGTGAAAAAAATTACCCAATTAGTCACATACTTATAATACGGATGTTAATCTAATTATATTTTTTAAAATTTCATAATATATATAGCCTTAAATTTTACGCGAAATTTTAATAGAATTTTTTCAATCAATTTTTGTCAAAATTCACTAGTTAGCAGTTTAGTCGTCATTGACCGACCAACTGTTGAGATTAAAATTACTTGATTAATTTTCATATGGCTTTGACTATTTTGATGATAGTCAAATAAATCAGAAAAGCGCATTTGACTATGAAAGTCCACACATTGGGAGTCTCACATTAAAATGTGAGGCCCTAAGGAAAGTGGACCCGAGTCTAGTGCCCCAAGCCTCGACTTTTCATGCACATCATCCAATGAATAACGAGAAAAATAAACATCCCTTCACACTTTCTGTAGCACAATTTCACAAGACCAATGAGTGCACTCCAATTCAATTAAATTAGTCTAATTTTACTGCTAATTAATTATAGCCACCACTGTGGAAGATTGCATTTCGGGTCAAGCGCAATCATGTGAAACAATATAATAATTTCTCCATGTTAACTGCATAATGCATTACCATCCTGGTCAAGGTTTTTGACTATAGAAAAATAAAATGAGTTGTAATTAAAAAAAACATGACTAATATACTCTTATATTCGTCTCCCAAATTCTGAAATTTCGAGAGAAGGTTACTTCCTGTTTTGATCTTCTGTTTATTATTCTACCTATTGAGTATGGTCCCCTCGAAACATCTCAGAAATCTGAAATTTGGCCTTTGGTTTTGTTTGGAAATAAGGGGGAATGGAAGGAATCAAAACTTGGATAGAAATTTTTGAAAAAAGAAAAATTAAAATTTTGCCAGAAAGAAAGAAAGGGAAAATTTGAAATTCGAGAAATTTCTCCTTTCCTCTCTTTTTCACCAAGGTTCTATTTATTTCGTAAAAAAATGAATGATTTAGAAAATATTTTTTTAAAAAATCATCGCTTATGTCACTTGTGAAAATAAATGAATTCAACCAAAAAATGAAAAGAAAAAAATGAATGAATGAAATATATCTTCATTGCGTACTAAAATGTTTAGATAATTATTTCAAACGATACAAGTAATCATTTTTAGGAAAAAAATTAAATTATTTATTTTCTGCGAAACAAATAGGACAGTGATCTTAGAGCAATTTTCCCAATCAAGGGTTTTTATATTCTCTTGAGAGATCGCTCATCATCCAAAAGATGGTGCATTGTGACACACGTCCTACATAAAATGTCATAACTTACAAATACTTCATAAATCTTCAATAAACAACCGAGATTTATTCTTTTACAATCTAAGGATCAAATTCTTGGACATTTGTAGAAGTGCCCGGCCCTTCCATGAAAAAAGTATTGGAAACATGCAAGAAAAAAAATTGGTAAGATTTATACCCTTTTTAGGTTAGCACTCACGATTTTGAACTCTAAAGAGCGCAGATGCGGTTATACTTTAATTGCCTACTAAAATAGATAAGACACAATCTCACTTATAGCGTGAATCTTCTCTAGGAGGCAAGGCTATGCCCATAGTGTTCCTAGCGATGGCCTGATGGGCCCTCGAAATCATTAGGGCAATAGCAAAGATCCTAGGACGATGAGCAATAATCAAACTGGGGTTACCTTTAATCTTTTGAAGCTAGGTATATTATTATAAGATTCAAACTTTGGGAGTGCTCAACGACTGTCACACTCGTCTATCTGTCAGGATGACAACTCACCCCTCCCATCGGTGCGTTCGGCCATTACCCTCAGCACCATCTTTACCGAAATCTTACCTTATAATTAAAGATTGCGTAATTGGGATTACTTTATAGCATGATAATGCACACTTCTCCACGAGAAAGACAATCGAATGGCATAATGAGTGTTAACGTGCCCCGCTTTTTCGACAGGGCATTTGAGTGGCATTTGAGTGTTTGGCTTTGGATTTTCTGCCCCATTCTAATTTGCATTGATGACATGGGGAGATCCAATTAGCAACTATCATTGAATTCCTTAATTAAATCTCGGAGAGAGTGAGAGTAATCGATCAAATCTGATGATTACCATCTGTAAATCTCGTGATGCGATGTGTGAGAGAGAGACCCTTTTTCGTGACCTCTTTAGAGGCGCTTCGGCTTCCCCACAAGTCGGGTAGATCACCTGCCAAGAACCAAACACATTGACTAGGGTTTCAATGTCGTTTCTCAACTGGGCTAATGCGGTCTCTTATTTTCGACCTACTCTCCAACGAACTTTGCCTCGTGTTTTGCTTCACTTGGTTCATATTACTTGGCTAAACTTAAATTATATGAAGGGTTTGCTTGAGTTATTAAAATATTACAAAGTCCTCTATGATAGAGACCCATTTTTTCGTACGTTGTGTTGATTGATCCTAAAAAAGAAAAATCTAGAAGTACCGATTATATTCTCTAGAGAGAGAGAGAAAAAAGAAAAGAAGAAAAGAGAGGGAGAGAGAGAGAGAGAGAGGCGGAGACTTCCTTATCAAAATTTCCATGCTAGCCCGGCCCCATTTTGATTCCGCTTTGTTTTTTGTTTGGCGAATTGTCGCTATGTTAAGGAATATATATTCTTCTTTCAAAGGGGGATCCACAGAGGAAGTTAGATATGCCTTCGCTAACATGAGAAAATTGAATTCGAGCAACCATTCAGCGATAAGCGTGGTTATTTTACTCATTTGACTTCACCTTGAATTGTTATAATCAGCAATCTCTCGAGGTTGGATCTAAAAGTAACATAGAAATCAGGGGTGATCATGGTTCTAGAGTGGAATCAAGAACTTAAGAACTGAATAAGTTAGTGGGAGCCAATCCTATTCCAAATTCTAGGATGTACAGAGTTGGTTTCAGGTTCTAAAATTAGAAAACATATTCCAATTGTAGGTTCTAGGTTTTAGGTAGACTAGGAACCTAAAATCTAGAATGAATCTTTGTGTTTTTTTTTTTTTTTTAATCTTCTTATACAATCGCGTGGCATTTCACAGCATCCAATAATGAGTATGTAATTTGAAACCACTCGTTTGAGTTTTCATTTTTGGCAAGAAACATGGCCAAGACTTCACGTTGTTAATATTTCATAATATTTGTGTTTCAAAATATGACTTGTGTTATCGGCTGCAAGCCGGTTCCTCCAGACAAAAAAAAAAAAAAAAAAGACTTGTGATTGGTGGATTGTGATGAATAGTGGTCATTAGAGGTGATTATCCACTACAATCATTCAATTGATAGTATATGTGAAATTTGGGTAGATTTGGAATTGGCCTTAGAACTTGTGAGTTGTGACAAGTTAGGTTCTAGGTTATTGAGTATGCAATATAATTTAAGTTCCAAATATTAGGAAACTTATTCCAATGGGTAGGTTTCAAGTTCTAAGTGAACTTGGACGAAACTGAAATCATTACCCCAATGATAATTAGTTGGTGCATGTTTTGAATGAAAAAAGTGCACTATAAGTCCTCAATTTTGTGTATGCGGTGTCATCAAATCCTAAATTTTTAGTAGGTTTCGTTAAGTGCTAATTTTTTTTTAGAAAATACAACCAAATCATTTTAATGAACAATATCCGAAATTGCCCCTATGCCCCTTGAAAATTAGCTTATATGACATCTTAAAATTGCACTTTTCAACACGAGTTTTAATTAAACCAATTGAAAGATTTTTGTCTCGATTGCACATTTTGATAAAAAAATTTATGATTTAATTGAACTCAATGAAAGGTGACGGCTTAATTGCAGGGAGACTATGATATGACCGATTGGTGTGTTGGAATATAAAGAATCCCAATACCAATTTCCGGTGTCTACTGCTAAAAATCTCTATGCTTACCAAACATATGTTGAACTTTAAGGTCTACTGTCTGTGCTTGAGAACTAAGTTCACGCTTTCCAATGTCCTGGCGAGAACATTGCCAAAAATGTAGTCAAAGGAGTGGGTGAATGTCCCCAGCACACGTTGCTCCCTGTCCTTGAGTAGGTGAGTCACGGTCAAGGAAAGAATACGAGCTCAAAATTGGACTACGTTATTTTCCTTTCCTTTTGTGCGACCCTTGTAATTTACAAGATTGTACCCTAAATGATCTTTTTGATAACTCAATTTTTTTCCTCGGTCGAGCACCACAAGAATTCATTCGTACCCCACACATGATCCTAACAAAATCGACGGTTATGAAGAATCCAATTAAGGGAATGCGATCCGGATGAGAGATTTCCAAATACCAAGGGCTAATACCATAAAAGAGGATGGTCCTACCTATACGATACCCGCGTGAGGAGAGAACGGTACAATCCCATTAATATTACTCTAAGTATATGTATGGACCAAATGAGCCTGAGTCAGAAATGGCTTTCTCCATTGGTTTTTTACCTAATTTCTCACGCTTGCAGGAGGAGTTAATAAGCTTCGTCACCTTCATTATTGCATAGGTCACCATTGGGTCGTATGAAGTCCGCCCATGCGGTTTCCTTTCCCTCCCTGTCTCGCCAAACCTGCACACTCTAGAATTAATAATTGCGTTCCAAAGTTAGAATGCGTGTTATTTTTTCTTTTTTTCCGGAACTATTTTGTCCTATTTTCCAATTAGGTACTCAAAAGTCGTAACTTTAAGGTGCACGGCCTTCAGAATTACATCCACAAGAAGCTAAAACTTTGCTGCTCCAGCAAGGTAAAAATAAATGCTTGAAATCCTGTGCCTCGTACCATCCCCGTGTTCTGCCTTATATCTGATGTTCTATATTATTTCCATGCTTGATTATAACCATCTTTCCCGACTTTAAGTTGGGATTTAATGGTACATAAGATGCTTTCTCACTCTCGTAGATGGTAGAAGAACTCTCAAATGCAAAGTTTAATTGGATTTCATGTTGACCCGTCACATTATGTTAGTGATTTACTATATATATAAAATACGTGTCTACAGTAGTCTAAAAGAGCCATTAGATGTATCTTTGATTCATATATGTTGGATTCACATGAATTGGAGGTAAACTGATTTCTTATTTAAGACCAATCTAGAACGTCGAATCGGATGTTCCTAAATAATCCACATTATTCCATGAAGTCGAGGCCAAGAAAGGAAAACATAGAAAACAGAAATACAGACGTACAAGATCAGTATCTTTGCAAATTTCGCCCGCATGTTGCTTGAGGAAGTGAGCAATTAGTCCTATTCCATGACGACTCCACACGCCTTTTCTGGCGGGTCTTTCTTTAATACTGGTCTTTCCCTGTGCGATGCCCTGCCACTTCCCTGCAGGGCGTGTGCAAAAGCAAGCTCGCTCTTCTCCCCTTTCTCATTCAGATTCCAGTGTCGTACTTCTATTTTTTTTTTAATTTCTTATTTGTATTTTACATTTTATTCTGGTTTTTTCTTTTATATTTCCGAGAGAAAAAGGATATATATCTTTAACTAGGATTAGTTAACTGAAGCTTTGGCAGTGTACTACGCTGACTTGAATAAAAGATCAAGAGACGTTTGTAATCAAACAAGGTAGGGGAGATTGGTTGCACCTAATTAAAAGAGTGACATAATTTGCTGTCACTTTCAATTAAAGAATCTTTAATTAGAGGAATCTCAAGATTTGTTCACGATTTGCTGACAAATTTCCAGTTGAACGCATTCAGTCAAGACTCCAGTTAATATATTCCCGTTGAACTCCCACTTGAAATTACATATCCCTACCCTGGCCAATCAACGTTTGAAAAAAGTACAATTGTAAAAGTTGCGAGAATCGAAAGAAAAAAATAATGAGGAAATATTAAAAGCTAAGCTTCGGTTTGCATCTTATGACGAAATAAAAAAACATGCGTTTATTTTCAAAATTGCAAATTACATATCAAAAGCCCTGCTAAGATGACCTAAAATCCTTCTTTATGTAAAGATTTTGGAGGCTGAGGCCTCACACCACCCACGCACCCAAACTCTTAACTTTGATTCGCCGCCACCCTCCCCTGTTGCCGGCCACTGCCGTCCCCATCTAGGATAGCCCCCTCGACGCCGCTTGTCGCTGTCTCGGTCCCAATTCTCTCTCTTCCCCTTAGGTTAGATCCTCCTTTCTTCTATGTGTCCTCAGCAACTTGTGTCTATTTGCACCTCGTCTTAACTCTCTCTCTCTCTCTCTCTCTCTCTTAGAAGCCGCCCCGACCTCACGAGGTTGCGATGTGGCCGTGGCACTCGATTTAAGGTCGCCTTGGCCATCAGTAGGGCCATTAAACAGGGTGGGTCGGGTCGGGTCGGGTCAGGGTAATAAATGCTCTGACCTTTGACCAATTTAATCATTTATATGTAATAGAAATTTATTGACCTATACCCAATTCAAATCATCTTATTAATATACTTCCATATTTAATTCAACATATAGGAATATGTATCCACCTAATTAACCTGCTTTAAGCTCTTTATGTTCTCAATTCTAAGATGCTAAAGAATCAGCTTTCAATATTGCATTGAAAGAGAAAGTACTTGGTAGTGAATTTATAAAATCACGGTAATAAATAACGTGCGTGATTTGAAATGTTAACTAAATGAAATGTAAGATACTGAATAAGATGATTTATATTGACCGTAAATTGCATTGCAATGACGATAGCTAATATTAGAATATGGCGAAGAAATAACAATACCAAATGCGACCAAGGAAAGATATACTTCAATAAATAAGAGACAAAACTTGCAATATTAATATTATAAAAATGATGGGGAAAAAAGAAGCTGTCTAGATATTTTAATAAGGTGAAATCGAGCCTATATTTTAGGCCCACCAAGACTTCTCTGAACTTAGAATGGACTGAGGAGTCTGTTATTTTGTCATTGAATGTGAAGAAATAATTATAAAGGTGGATTAAGTTTGGGTGAATTGTGAACTCATTTAACACTCATATGTTTTTTAGTTTTCCCGTTCTAAACTCATTTCTAGCCCATTTACTAAATATAACTAACCTATACAATAGCTCAATCCATTAAATATCGGTTAATAAATTGGTTTATGACCATTTTGACAGGTTTAGCCATCAACAACCTTGAACCGAGTCACCTAAGCATGGTGGTGCTCGAATGTGCAAGATAGAGAGACGAGTGAGGAGAAGATGGAACCGCAACAAGGAACCTAGATTTGGGATGCTTTGTTGCGGTGCTAGAGTAGTTTGGGTAAGAAATAGGGGTGTGTATGGTTTGACAGGTTTAGCCATCAACAACCTTGAACCGAGTCACCTAAGCATGGTGGTGCTCGAATGTGCAAGATAGAGAGACGAGTGAGGAGAAGATGGAACCGCAACAAGGAACCTAGGTTTGGGATGCTTTGTTGCGGTGCTAGAGTAGTTTGGGTAAGAAATAGGGGTGTGTATGGTTTGGGTTGGTGGGTCGATTCAACACATAATCTAGGAATCAACCTGTAAAGTATTGGTCTCCAATTTTTGAGATCGAGGATTGATTTTATTCAGCTTGGGATCGAGAACTAGATTGACCTTATGGATCCAGTCTAGTCCAAGGTTAACCCAGGACCAATTTATTCTTCTTCTTTTTTTTTTTTCATTTTTTGTATTCATTGAAAAGACAAACATATTCTTTGAAATTATGTATCCATCAACAAAGTAGTATTGAGCAACCAAACAATGAATATCAATACAAATCAAACAAAAATCCGAGACAAGACAATATAAAAATCTCCACTTGTTAAAAACAACAAATCACATAGACAAACATGTGAAATAAAATAAATAATAAAAGGTTCAATACACGTGACACGAAACATGAATTATAGAACTTCATATCTTGTTCATTCGTAAAAGTTTACTTCAAATTTTGCACACCTCCAAACAAAACAAACAACAAACATGGTTAATACATAACAGTAATTTTAAATTGAAAATACTATTAGCGTAATTGATAAAAAAAATATCGCCACTTATATTCATTCAACTTCAACGTGTAAACTTTATTTATCGATAATAATCTCCTCGGTAAGACAATTCATATCTTTAAAAAAAGAAAAAGGAAAAAGAATTCATTCATTAGATATGCAAAGGGATAAACAAGTTAAAAAGAAATATGCATGACTTAGACTTAACGAATTCAAACTTTTTGACACTCTTAATGTGCTATTCAACATCAATAGGCACACGATTGGTGAAAATTAGAACTTTTACCACTTAAGGAGTTTGAAAAATATAACCTCATTTTCCAATATAAAAAGGCCAACCAACATGTGAGATTTTTAGATCATCACACTGAGTAGTGCTGCTAGCTTCGGGCTTTCTCCCCCTCACGAAGAGGAGAAGTTTGAATCCCCAGCACATCACAAGTGGATTTACTCGCTTCATGGGAGTGGTGAGTTCCTCCGTGGGCCCCAAGGTGTGCCCGCCGGCTGTTGGCTTACGAGTTTTCCTAGGTCATAAAAAAAAAAAAAACTTATGAGATTTTTAGTGCAGAACAAATTCCAAGACTATTGATTCCTGAATCGAAAGTATATGAATGCTCTAGTCACCGAATCAATCTCAAAATGGGTAACATGAGTAAGAGCCATATGCATTGAACTAACTCACTTAAGATCAACACAACTCGAGACATTTTGGTTAGGGTTAATACCAAAAAACCCCCAAACTAACACACGTGACAAATTTACCCCAAACTATTTTTTTGACCACCAAAAACCCCAAACTGGTACATACGTGACAGATCTACCCTCCGTTAGCTTCCGTTCGATTTTTCCGTTAATTTTGCTGACGTGGTTGCTGACGTGGCAAACCATGTGGAAATTCATAAGTTTAATACCATTAAAAACCCCAAACTTGTATATTTATGACAAATTTACCCCAAACTGGTATATTTATGACAAATTTACCCCAAGCTGATATATTTACGACAAATTTACTCTAATTAATTTTTTTGATCATAAAAAACCTAAATTGGTACACGTGCGGCACATTTACCATCTTTCAATTCTTCCCGGCACAATAATGAAGTGCACATTTGGTAGCCTTTGAATAGTTTTCTAATAATGATTCCAATAAAAAAAATCAAGTATTAATGATATGAAGGCAATGTTAGAGTAATCTAGAAAATAAAATTAATTGGACATCACAACTTAGTCAAATTTGGGAAAATTGAAAGATGGTAAATGTGCCGCATGTGTACTAATTTAGGTTTTTTATGATCAAAAAAAATAATTTAGAGTAAATTTGTCGTAAATATATCAGCTTTTGGGTAAATTTGTCATAAATATACCGAGTTTGGGGTAAATTTGTCATAAATATACCAGGTTTGGGGTAAAAAATTAACGGAAAAATCAAACGGAAGCTAACGGAGGGTAGATTTGTCACATATGTACCAGTTGGGGTTTTTGGTGATCAAAAAAATAGTTTACGGTAAATTTGTCACAGGTGTATCAGTTTGGGGTTTTTTAAGGTATTAACCCTTTTGGTTATGGAAAACCTAAACTATTGTAATAAAAGATAAAAGTTGAGCTACTTGTAGAATGACTCTAATTATGGTACAAATACAGATCACTCTCCATTCCTCGTGCTCACGACTCGTTTCTCTCCAATCGAAATAGTTGGAGCATGGCTGCACATGAGTGCAACTATTTAAATAGAATCTCCCGTAAGTACCCGAAAGAAAGGTGGAATTCAATGTGTCCGTGACACTTGTGGCGCACGATCGGATTCTTAAATTCTATTAAAACTCGAATAGATCTGATCCTTAGCTGTTAGCTTTTTTCTCCCTTTTCTCTTTGTTGTTTTTTTTATTTCTTTCTATGGACAAATGAGCAAAATTTGTGGAAATTAAGGTTGGAAATTCAAACCGGTTAATGACAGAGCTGCAGCAGTTATTCAACGGACACAGGTTGTCCCATGGCGGTCTCTGACAACTCATTTTCGAAGCCACTGTTCATTAACAGCCGTGTACACCTCCCCTTCTGAGCATGGAGGGAGCCCGCAGTGCCGCCAGTCAACGCTCGCAATGAATGCAATAGTTCTCTGGTCAAACGAAAATGTTCACTGCCATCGACATGTGGGAAGTTGGAACTTCAAGACTGTCGCAGTTTTCTGACTTTGGAGGCTCTTCAAAATGTGCACGCATAAAACTTCTGGGAGCAATTATCAAGGAAATAATTAAAAAGAGAATTTATAGCTCGTGTTCTTTACAATAATGGCTTCGAAAAATAATAATTTATTCTTGATTACGCATGCTTGTTGATCCGTGTTGAAAACTTAATCTTTTTGTAATTAAATTTTGTTTCTAAAAAAGTTTTTGTTTAAGAGTGTCCTTAGGCATTTATTGAGTAATTGAATGAGAAAAGTTATAAGACAAATTATTCAAACATTCATAATCACACGTATCAATAAAACAAAGTTGGCACACTGAAGATTACAAAAATTCCTTTTTGAATACTTAGTAAGCATCCCAAAAATACTTTTCAATAAAAGTTACACTTATTGACGAGTTTCTTGTACACTCGTTTAGCTCACTTTATTAGAATAATCTCAGTTTTCAAAGCGTCGATTACACATTTTACAAGAATTATGATAATGTATTGATATTTTTTGAATTAGCTACTTAATAAGTGTCAATGAGACAGTCATCAATAAACTCTCTAACCAAAATAATTATAATCTTTCATCTTTGAATTGAAATGCAACAATCTCAACCATTCAATAGATTAGTCTGTATATTCTTTGCTTTTTTGTTTTTTGATCCAACGGTGAAAGGGTGAGGACGGAGACATAGTTTTTCCCAATCAACCGATAGTTTTATATTGAGAAAATGTAGAAGGGACCTTGAGACACTCCCCATCAATCAATCCTGCTAAACTCAAGGTCTCAAATAAAAGAAGCAAAAGTTAAAAAAAAAAAAAAGCAGCTCCAAAGTTCACATTCGGAGCTTATTATATTCCCAATAAGGAAAGAGAAGATTTAGATAATCAGATATGCTTTTGAATATGCCCAAGAAAAATACCAGTTAATTAAAAAGCAATTGACACTTTTTACATCCTATAGATTTTCCTTTACCGTGAAAGAAAGACCGAGTACTTTTTACCTCATACTTTAACAAACGACACTTAATCCTTTACCTAAATATTGTTGAGACATCTCATCAAATATTAAGGTAACTTTAGTCGTGTGTCCCTTGGGACAAGACCTTGTGAGAGATACCTCGAACCTCCAAAAGCTAAAATGAAAAAAAAAAAAAAAAAAAAAAGAGCAAATATTGTCGAGTTGTATATACATGCACACCACAATTATTTGCATGTTTTTAAAGGTTTAAAGTCTAACTTAAACTAACGTCAAATTGGGTTAGCCACGTATTTTATCAAAAAAATGAATAGTACTTGGAAAAAGCCTATTGGATAGAGTCAATTAAACAATGTTTGTGATAAAAATGTATAATTCATCTCATCTCTCAATTTTGCAATGATTGCATTGTATAATTAGCATAAAATAGACAAAATGTAACGCGGGGTGAAATGGCTTTTATATATGGAGGATGTGACATCTTCGATGAACATTCAATGGTGTTAACTTATTTTCTATCCATATTACTTTACTCTTACTTTTTACCAAACCTAACCTACAATTTCTATTACAACACATATTGCAAAAAAAATTCTTTGTAAGATGAAAAGGGGAATATCTATTACATTTTGTTGTTGAGGCTTCTTAGAATCACGAGTTGATTTTCTTTCACTTTTTGATGGTTAAGAAAGTACAATATCATTTTTTTCATTGCCAAAAATAAAATAGAAAATGGTGGTGTGACTTTGTAGAATTACGAGTTAAATAAAAAAAAAACTACTTTTTATCATTTAATTTCAAATTAGAAAGCATGCAATAAATGATATTTTTTCTTCCAATAGTGATTCTTTAGGTAAATAATTAGTAAGGTAAAAATCAATTATTGTAATGCATAAACCTTTCATATTTTCATGATTTAAGTTCTGTAATTGTTTTTCAGTAGTTACATAAGAACTCTTAATTTTGGCTGTAACTAAATCTTTCTCCTTTTTAATAAAATTTGTTACTCGCTTCACTTCTTGCATTGTTAACTGTAATTTAACATCATTGAATAATTTTTTTAATATCTTACCTAACTTAAGTCCAACCACTAATGATGTTACCATAGATTTGTTCATTTCTACGATCATCTAGGGTATTAGGGGCTAAGTATTACTCCATTAGCATTGAAAATTATCCTTGTATATTGCACAAAAAAATGCAAAAGGTATGATCAATCACGGGTCCTTTTGCACCTAGCACTGATGAGGGGAGCTATTTCTTTCTCCTAGTGAGTACTCCGTGTAAATGCCCAAAACTCCCATACTTTCCATTGGTCAAAACCATTTTATCAATGATAATTTAAACATACTCTAAACAATGAAAATGGCACCATTTGTTATTAACTTGGGTTACTAAGATTATCAATGACAGGGACAAATTTCGTTTGATTGATTTATGCACAATTTCTTTTGATAAAAATAAAATTGGAAAGATACAAGATGGATTTGACATTCTCTAGACCAATTATTCAGTTGGGTTTCGGGGCAGTATCATTGGACCGATTTTAATGCCTAATCCATCCCATGCATCGGACGAGATATTATTATTCTTAACAGTCCAACTCACTTGTAATCACATAGTTTATTTATAACATTTGAAAACCACATCAACTTATTTTTATAACTCGATGGCAAGGAGGAAAATACCCAACACGGTGCTGATAAAACAAGAAACAAACCGGCAATAAACTGCTCCACCTGCCAATCCCCAAAAGTCAATAACAAAAGGAAGAAGGAAAAGAAAAAAACTATTTTTTTTCCTTTTCTTCTTTTTTCGTTTTCTTCTGCAGAGCGACAGGCAGGGTGAGTGAAGGTCGCCGGATTTGAAGGAGACAGACAGAAAGACGACTATCTATGTATGTGAAAGCAGCCAACCAGGAATTTTCATCAGCAAAGCTTTAACTCGCTGCCGTACTGGTTAACTTCCCTACCAAGCCAAGCTTGATTAATCATCATCAACAACTGTGCTGAGTTCCCCCCAAAGAGAAAAAAGATTTCCAAAATTTTTTCACCCTTTTCTTGAAAGAACCAGGGGCGAAAAATCATTTCTTTCGATGCTATTTGGGTTTTTTTTTCTCGCCCCACTTTGAATTCGTGGCCACTTAAAGACAAAAGGTCTGCCCTAGTCAAAAACCCATCTCCAAGTTTTCACAATCACAGTGTTGCTTGTCGGAGGGTTCCTCGCTCTCTGTTTCTCCCTGCTCCTGCTCATCTCACGACCCGTCACTTTCTGAGTTAAGCAAAAGACTTAGCAGTTAGCACAGCCCACTGAACGTGAAAACACCTCCAAATCAAATCTCTCCATTTTTCTCGTACAAGAGCACCACCTCGGAGTAAAAATTAAAGAAACCCCAGAAAGCAAAAAGGAGAAAAGAGAGGAGAGAGAGAGAGAGAGAGAGAGGGAGGGGAGGAGAGAGGGAGGGGGAGAGAGAGAGAGAGAGAGGGAGGGCAGAAAAAAACAAGCACACCTGATCTAAAATAAAAAAGAAAGCCAGGTCGATTGGGGGAGACTCACCAGTCAATAATCAAAAGAAGAGAAGGGGAAGAAGAAGGAGGGGAAGGTGTTTGCTTTGTCTGTTCACGAAAGAAGCGATTTTTTTCAATTTTCTTTTTCTTATTGGGTTTTGCAAATGTCACAAGATTCTTCTCCTCAAGAGGAGATAAAGGCCACGATTGAGCAGTGGCGATGGTCAGAAATGCAAGGCCTTGAGCTCCTCTCCTCCTCATCTCCTCCTCACTCTCTCCTCTCCCACAACCCTCCAACAGAACCCAATTTGACACTCGAATCAGCCTCGAGTGTGCAGAGCGTACCTAAGAAAGCAGGAGAAATGGATGCCCACGATACAACTGCTAATAGTACCAGTGATGGTGCTGGTGCTAGTGTCACTACTGTTACTTCTTCTTCGCCACCACCCGAGTCCAAAGGGGATGGTGGTAGCACCAGTGTTGGGGGTGGCAACAGCGAAGAGAAGCCGAAAGATCTTCCTGCGGTTGGGTTCGGCGAGCTGTTCAGATTCGCTGATGGGTTGGATTATGTGCTGATGGGGATTGGGTCTCTGGGTGCGCTCGTACATGGGTGTTCCCTGCCTCTCTTCTTGAGGTTCTTCGCCGATCTCGTCAATTCCTTCGGGTCCAATGCCAACAACATGGATAAGATGATGCAGGAAGTCTTGAAGGTAATGCGCTGAAAAAGAAATAAAGAAAGAAACGCAGGACTTTCGGTTTCCCACCCATTATCTACTAATCGCACTATCACTGATCTTTTGTGCTTGTGAAACACTTGGCAGTACGCATTCTACTTTCTGGTGGTGGGTGCTGCAATATGGGCTTCTTCATGGGCAGGTCTCGACTCTCTCTCTCTCTCTCTCCGCCGCTTTGGTTTCTTCTCCTAAATGGGTTTTCCTGAAGTATAATTCTTGAACTGAAGAGGTATGTAATTTGTGGTTGCAGAGATATCATGCTGGATGTGGACAGGGGAGAGGCAATCGACGAAGATGAGGATCAAGTATCTGGAAGCTGCCCTGAACCAGGACATACAGTACTTCGACACGGAGGTTCGCACCTCCGACGTCGTCTACGCCATCAACACCGACGCCGTCATGGTCCAGGACGCCATTAGCGAGAAGGTCTGAGGCCCAGCAACGGCAACACGTTTTCCAGTCTTCTTGTTACGCATCAAATTCATCTCCTCATCCTCTTGTTTCGATATCTTGTGCTGCAGCTGGGGAATTTCCTACATTACATTGGGACGTTCGTGTCTGGCTTTGTGGTGGGATTCACGGCCGTGTGGCAGCTAGCTCTGGTCACCCTCGCCGTGGTCCCTCTGATCGCCGTCATTGGCGGGATCCACACCACCACTCTGGCCAAGCTCTCCTCCAAGAGCCAAGACGCTCTCTCGCAAGCTGGGAATACCGTCGAACAGGTAGAGATCATTCCTTGCCCCTCCCCGCCCTTCTGTATGGCTTTCGTTCTTGGGGCTCGCCGATTTTGATGGTGGCTGAGTATGTTGACAGACGGTGGCGCAAATTCGAGTCGTTTTGGGATTCGTGGGTGAGTCGAGGGCACTCCAAGCATATTCCTCTGCTCTGAGGATAGCGCAGAGGATCGGGTATCGAACCGGGTTTGCCAAAGGAATGGGTCTGGGCGCCACCTACTTCGTCGTCTTCTGCTGCTACGCCCTCCTCCTCTGGTACGGTGGTTACCTCGTCCGCCACCACTTCACCAACGGCGGCCTTGCCATATCCACCATGTTCGCCGTCATGATCGGTGGCCTGTAAGTGTCTCTTGAGTCCCCCAACCGTGTTATCTAGGAAGAAAGTTATTTCATGGTCTCTCTGCTGATTCTCTGTTAATTGGGGGCAGTGCATTGGGGCAATCGTTGCCGAGCATGGGGGCATTTGTGAAGGCGAGGGTTGCCGCTGCAAAGATTTACCGAATAATTGACCACAAGCCGAGCATCGACAGGAATAGTGAATCGGGGTTGGAGCTCGAGGCTGTGACGGGACTGGTGGAGCTGAAGAATGTGGATTTCTCGTATCCGTCGAGGCCTGATGTTCGGATACTCAATGACTTCTCTCTCACCGTGCCTGCTGGGAAGACCATAGCTTTGGTTGGCAGCAGCGGGTCTGGTAAAAGCACGGTCGTTTCGCTGATCGAGAGATTTTACGATCCCAGTTCTGGTAATTTCTTGAAAACCTAACTAAAAAATTCAACTTCTTGTGAAAAAAAGTCACTGAAGATGTTTGATGGTTGATTTTTTAATCCCATTGAAGATAATTTCCGTTCTCAGAATGAGTTGATTTATGCATGGTTGAAGAGAGAAATGTCAATGCATTACGCTTTGTCGAAAAAATAAGAAACTGTTTGTGTTAATCAAGGCAAACGAATGTGTTTCAGGGCAAGTAATACTCGATGGGCATGACATAAAGACGCTGAAGTTGAGATGGCTAAGGGAGCAAATAGGGCTTGTGAGCCAAGAACCGGCGCTTTTTGCGACCACCATCAAAGAGAACATCTTGTTAGGCCGGCCCAATGCAAGCATGGTTGAGATCGAAGAAGCGGCCAGAGTTGCCAATGCACATTCCTTCATCGTCAAGCTCCCAGATGGCTTCGATACACAGGTTAGCAAATTATGCAGTCTATTTATTGGTTATGTTTCGCTCTCTTTTTAGGCTGTAATCAATACATGGTATTATTCTTGGGATGCCTTTGTTTTCCACTTTCCTGTTTGAAAGTTTAGGGAGCAAATCGCTGTATAAGAACATTAATTTCTTTAATTTAATTTGCCTTTTAATCTGACTAGGGGGTCATACTGATGATGTTGGTGACTTATAGGCACTTGATAATCTGTCTTTATGTCAGTTTAGAGAGGTGGAGGAGTGGGTGAAGTTGATCATTCCTAAAGCAAACACTTAATCATGGATTTTGACCAGGAAAGGTCCACTTTTTGTGGTAGATTTTTTAAAGAGAATTCATAATTGCTTAATTTTAAATTCAACCGTTCATCTGGTCAACATCCGGGACCCCAGGATTTCATTTCATTTTAAAATGTCAATGGAGGGAAGTGGTCGGTCTTGTAATGCAATTATAAAGAAGGTAACGTGCCTTATTCAACAGTGCATGTGCAGATATAGACAAAAATGCTATATAGATTAGGCAGAAACCAAGTACTAAAGAAATGTTTTGAGGATGGAAGAGAAAGTTCCCACGAGCACAGTGGGAAACCAGGAAAATAAGCGCATGAAGGGCATGGTATGAAGACGAACTACTTTAGCTAGGTGTATTGTTTCTATTAGGATGGTTACATTTTGAGTGGGCAAAATGTAGGAGAATCTGCCCTACCAGCAGGGACAAAGATCAAATAACATTGGTTATGAAGATGAAATTTTTATTTTGGACCAAAAAAGGGAGCAATAAAGTAGAGAGAATGGTGGTCAAAGTGCAGAGTTGAGTGAAGTAAAATGCAGAATAAGTTTCGAATATACAAATGGGCTGAATGATGTTAAATTTCAACTTCTCGATGGAATTGCAATAGCAAAGCATTTTGGGACTGATTGCAAATTCCATACTTGAGAATTGCAAACCATACAACCACCCCCCCAGAGGAAAAAATAGACTGATAACTCAAGAGGATAGTTGCCATAAACTCCAACATAGAGACTGAATCTTTGAGAGTTAATGTCGCATATCTTATCTGAATGGGTCCAGATAGACTAATTATCACTTGAATGCGGTTTCTGTACTTCTCTTAGGGATTCTGTTCTAAAAATAAGGGGACAAGATCACTGAAAACTGATTAGTAATCTCTTAAATGACAGGTTGGAGAAAGAGGGCTACAGCTCTCAGGAGGGCAGAAGCAGAGGATAGCCATAGCGAGAGCGATGCTGAAAAACCCAGCAATATTACTCCTTGATGAGGCTACGAGTGCATTGGACTCGGAGTCAGAGAAGCTAGTGCAGGAAGCCCTTGATAGGTTCATGATAGGAAGGACGACCCTTGTGATTGCCCATCGCCTCTCCACCATTCGCAAGGCTGACCTTGTAGCTGTACTTCAGCAAGGAAGTGTCACTGAGCTCGGAACCCATGATGAGCTCTTCGCCAAAGGAGAAAATGGGCTCTATGCCAAACTTATACGCATGCAGGAGATGGCACATGAAACCGCCCTTAATAATGCAAGAAAGAGCAGTGCAAGGTAAATTTCACTTCTAGTAGTTGTATTAGTCCTCCAAACATTCCCTTAAAACTTCTGTCCTTAGGGCACTATCCCTTGAGAACTTAAAGATGTGTTTTCAGACAATCAAACGAAACTTTTTCTGTTGCAGGCCCTCCAGTGCAAGAAACTCCGTGAGCTCCCCCATTATTGCACGAAATTCATCATATGGAAGATCACCATATTCTCGTCGCCTATCGGACTTCTCAACCTCTGATTTCAGTCTTTCTCTTGATGCATCTTACCCAAATTATAGGCTTGAGAAGCTTGCTTTCAAGGAGCAAGCCAGTTCCTTTTGGCGTCTTGCTAAAATGAATTCTCCCGAATGGGTTTATGCTTTGGTTGGGTCCATAGGCTCTGTTGTTTGCGGCTCTCTCAGTGCCTTCTTTGCTTATGTTCTAAGTGCCGTCATGAGTGTCTACTACAACCCGGATCATGCTTATATGATTCGGGAGATCGCAAAGTACTGCTATCTACTGATTGGTCTTTCATCGGCCGCGCTTCTCTTCAACACCCTGCAACATTTCTTTTGGGATATTGTTGGGGAGAATCTCACTAAACGGGTGAGGGAGAAAATGCTGGCAGCAGTGCTGAAGAATGAAATGGCATGGTTCGATCAGGAGGAAAATGAGAGCGCAAGGATTGCAGCAAGGCTATCTCTTGATGCCAATAATGTCAGGTCAGCGATTGGAGACCGTATATCAGTGATTGTGCAGAACACAGCCCTCATGCTTGTTGCCTGCACTGCAGGATTTGTCCTGCAGTGGCGCCTTGCCCTTGTCCTTATTGCTGTCTTTCCAGTGGTTGTTGCAGCTACTGTTTTGCAGGTTGGTGTTTTCCTAACCAGTGTCATTAATGAGTTTCAGCATGTCTTGTGTTCAAGCTCTGAGAGTGTGCCTTAGTACCCTTACATATATACAATATTCCCCCTTATTTATTCCTGTTTCTTCACTTTTGACAGAAAATGTTCATGAACGGCTTTTCGGGAGATCTTGAAGCTTCCCATGCTAAGGCCACACAACTAGCTGGCGAAGCCATAGCCAATGTAAGGACAGTCGCGGCCTTCAATTCTGAAGCGCAAATTGTGGGTCTTTTCTCCTTCAACCTTCAAACTCCGCTTCGGCGCTGTTTCTGGAAGGGACAGATCGCTGGAAGTGGATATGGGGTGGCCCAGTTTGCACTCTATGCTTCGTATGCTCTTGGCCTTTGGTATGCTTCATGGCTTGTGAAGCATGGGATCTCTGATTTTTCAAAGACGATACGCGTCTTTATGGTCCTTATGGTTTCTGCAAATGGAGCGGCAGAAACATTAACTCTTGCTCCTGACTTCATTAAGGGCGGTAGAGCCATGAGATCAGTATTTGAACTTCTTGACCGGAAAACTGAGATTGACCCTGATGAGCCAGATGCCACGCAAGTCCCAGATCGCCTCCGTGGGGAAATTGAGTTCAAGCATGTGGATTTCTCTTATCCATCCCGTCCTGATGTGCCAATCTTCCGTGACTTGACTTTCCGGGCCCGTGCGGGAAAGATCCTTGCACTTGTAGGTCCCAGTGGATGTGGCAAGAGCTCGGTCATTGCACTGATTGAGAGATTCTACGAGCCAAGCTCTGGGCGGATCATGATTGATGGGAAGGACATTAGAAAGTACAATCTCAAGTCACTAAGGCGGCACATTGCAATGGTTCCTCAGGAGCCATGCCTTTTTGCTACCACCATTTATGAGAACATCGCATATGGGCATGAATCGGCTACTGAGGCCGAGATTGTGGAGGCTGCGACCCTAGCCAATGCCCACAAGTTCGTATCAGGGCTTCCTGATGGATACAAGACATACGTTGGTGAGAGAGGAGTTCAACTCTCTGGAGGACAGAAGCAGAGGATAGCCATTGCTCGAGCGCTTGTGAGGAAAGCGGACATAATGCTGCTTGATGAGGCGACCAGTGCACTCGATGTTGAGTCGGAGAGATCTGTGCAGGAGGCATTGGACCGGGCTTGTGCTGGGAAGACGACCATTGTGGTGGCCCACCGGCTATCGACCATCAGGAATGCCCATGTCATCGCGGTTATCGATGATGGGAAAGTGGCTGAGCAAGGTTCGCATTCTCAGCTACTGAAAAACTATCCAGATGGAACCTATGCAAGGATGATACAGCTACAGAGATTCAGTCACAGCGAGGTGATCGGAATGACTTCAGGCTCAAGCTCTTCGAGGCCGAAGGAAGATGGGGAAAGAGAGGGCTGATGAGTTTTGATACCCAAGGGGAATTTCCTTATACCCCATCATATGTTTTTGGAACTCTTTTTTTGTTTTTTGGGGCTGATTACGTATAGTATAGGGATGTGTATTATTATCTAATTGTTCTTAGCTATATATGTTCTCACCAAAATTTGGAAAATGCTCTCTATGAATGATATGAGCTTCTTCGAGCTTGTTTGGGTCAAAAGCACACGAACTTGCAGTTTGCATGACAAGAAGGAAGTCAATGAACACATTAAGATAATCGAAAACAGGAAGTCGTAATCTTTTTCCGATTTCTGGCGTGACCATGCTGGTTTGAAAGCCGGAGGCGTTTCCCTTTGTCCCGTCGAGGTGTAGAATCGCGTCAACCCGAGTCGGGACGCCCAATAAATTTGGCAGAAAAATCTTTCCTGTGAACAGGATTGACACAAACCAGTCACGATCAACACATACGGAACATCGAAGGCAGGTGCGAACTGCGGATCCTGTCTGAACCAGATCGATCGGCATGCAATTATACACGGCGAACACGAATGATGGGGGCCTCGTGGGGAGCATAATAATGGAGGTGGTTGCACATGCGCGCGCGCGGAGTCGTGAAGACAAAGATTGCGACACTGAAAGCGAGAGGGAGCAGCAACAAAGGAAAGAGGACAAGGAAGGAAAAGGGCTCTCACTCAAAGAGATCGTCCATGCACGCAACGCAAACACGAGCACAGCCAGTGGCATGGTGTTAGCCTGTGGTGGACAAAAAAGCGCAAGAGAGACGGAGAAAAGAACCGATATAGAGAAAATGACAGGTTTGGATGATGGCGTTGCTGTGGTCCCTTCTGTTTTCTCGCCCTTTCTCTTCTTTTCCTACAGAATTCATTTTGGCTATCTGAGCTGGGAATTATGAGTTCACGGAAGGGGGAAGTTTTTTGGCAGAACCTGGGTCCATCGGCGTAAATTTTTCTTTTGCCAGGACCTGATTCCAATGGACTAAATGCATTGCCACCGTCGAGATCTCTGGAGCTCGCTTGTGCGGGCGATAAAATCAATGATCGAGAGTCATTTGGTCCGGTGGGTTCGAGTCGAGAGAAGACATTCTGAGACCGTCTTTGTTCTTTTTAGCTTTACCCCTTTCTTGGGTATGTCCAATTACTGACTGCAACGGGAATGGCCTTGTCTTGGATTTAAATGTTGGCAATCATACGAAAAACAGCAGTAGAGACAGGACGTCTGAAACACGAATGATCGATCATGGTCCTCGTGACATTTTCTTTTTGGCTGCTGTCTGAGATTATGGGATTTTGTAGTAGTAGAGGAAGAAAGTAGCATTTTAAATTTGCGGGTGCGATCCAGAGTTCTTGAGGACCCCACGATCTAAAGCTGCTGAAGAAAAGTGATGCTGCGTTCGACCTCTCCTGCAGTGACATTCATCAGGGGTGATCGGATCAATCCTTTTGTTTTGAATGAGCGACACGGGGGGGAAAGAAGAAGTTGTCCGAACGAGAAGTTAGTGCTTCATCTATAAATCTTGTCATCGAATACCATATAATTACGTGGACCCACGATGCCACCCACCCGAGCAACGATCTAGGTAACTCTGCTATGTCGTTCTGGGTCTAGTTTCCTAGAATATCCCAATTTTAGGTGTGGTTCTAATCTACCTTTTTCTTTTGTTTAAAAAAAAAAAATCTAAATTTAAGCTCTGTCCTAACTTTATTTTTTTTTAAATAAGTATATTAAAAATCCTAAAACTTGTTACAAAAGTACCATTGAGTCTTAAAACTTATAAAAAGTGCTTAAGTCTTAAAACTTATCAAATTTGAGTAATCGAGCCTTTTTGTTAATTCCGTCTAACTTGGCTAATAGAAAATAACAACAATATTTTAAAAATATTTTCTCTCTCCTACATGCTAATAACATGCCTAAAACATGAAATATGAAGATAAAAATAACGTCGTTTTGGTATATTAGAACAAATTGTATTTAAATTAAATTTAAAAATAGGCACTTTTCTTTTTTTTTTTTTTTTTTTTTTTTTTTTTTTTTTTTTTTTTTTTTTTTTTTTTTTTTTTTTTTTTTTTTTTTTTTTTTTAAAGGTAAGAAACTAGGTGACTGAGGGCCCCTTGTTTGTAGTTGTTGAGGGTCGCTGGCCACATTAGCCCTCCCCCACCCTTGTCGGCCTTTCCTAATGATGGTGGTTCGGCGGCGGCGGCAGTGATGGCGATGGCAATGGGGGTTTATAGCCCTCAGGCCTGATATCTCGTTGTATCAAAAATTAGACTTGGATCAAAATGATGTCGTTTTAACCATATCATCACCATGTAGGATAGAGAAAATGAGAAGAGAAATTACAGCAATATTTTCTGTCAACCAAATTGGATAGAATTAACTAAAAGACTCGATTGACTTTGATAAAACAAACACAATTAGATAATAATACACATCATTAACTTGCCTATTGCGATGGGGTGGAGGAGGTTATCATGTTCGACAACATCAGCTTGATGCAACGAAAACCATTGTGGGGGAGGAGGAGAAACGGATTAGGATTAGAAATGATAGTTAACATTGTTTTGGTTGAAAATCGTCGGAAGAAATCTTGATGGAGATCGTATAGATATAAATTTGGGATTATTTATGCTATAAGGATAAGTTCAGTATAAATGTGTTACAATAAATAAAATTTTAGGTTTTTGATGTATCACAAAAAATTTAAGATAAATTTATCATAGTGGACATAGTTTAGAATTTTTGGCCACGTTTTTCCATTGCTGTCTGACCTTTCTGGCTAAGCTTTCTCGGCTATGCAAGGCGACAAGCAGGTGGCAAAAAGAAAAGAAATGAGTGGCAGAGAATTTAAGAAGGCGAAGAAACGAACGATTGGAAGCAGTACCAAGGTGTGCCAGAGAGAAGAAACAAACAATTTGAGACGTTTTAGTCGCAAATATGAACACGACCAAATGGGAACGACAGAAGGGGAAGACTCCAAACTGCATTTCGTGCGTATCTTTCTGACCTTCCCGTGTAATAAAAAATATAATGATATCTAACAAAGTGGTGGGCTGGATACGACCTAATTAATTGAAAAATTGTGGGAAGTGATGGATACCAAAGATTACATAGAATAACTCCAATTTAGATTTATATACGTCTCCCGACAAGTTAGCGTGAGTGCTACGCCGCCCTCATGGTGCTTTCGTTCTATATCGAAGACGACATTATGCACTTATCATTTGTATCATCAAACTCTTTTAATAAGGACTAAATAAGATGCCAATCACGACAAATATAAAAGCGGAGGTGTTTTACATAGTGCAAAACACGAAAGGACTGGGAATTTATATAGAAGAGCGAAAGATCAATTTGAGCGATCTCACTGCATTAAGAATGGGACTTCTGTATTAATTTAGAGATGTTCTAGCTGATTACAAAAGGATAATCAGAATAGAAATCGAATATTGATACAATGGCGATGTCATGGCAACTAACTAAAAATGTTGAATCGAAACTCTGTTAAATTCAGCACTTCCTATTACTGCCCCGCAAGGCCAAGGTATGATTAAGATTGACACTGACAGAATCAACCAGGCTCAGAAAGTTCAAATTTTTCAGACTAAAAGAATTATGGACAGCCCTAAAACCAAATTCCAGCAAGAATGTGTTCTTATTTATCTGGCTGAAAGCAAAGGACAGAGAATTTATGATTTTTGTATGTGCCTCAAAATGGCGATTGAAATCCAAAATAATACACTGCAAAATTGACTAGCCATATCTGCTCTAAACTATCTGAAGTTCACAAAGAATAAAAATTTCAGGGGGATAAATAAATGGACGAGGGTTGAAACCTACAATTGACCGGCTACAAAGAACCCTGGACATGTAATTAGATTAATGTTTACTCCAGCTCAACTAACTTGACTTCATATTGCTCACCGGATGAGAGTATTTTCACACTAACCATGCCCTTTTGCCACTCATCAAGCCCCACCAATATCAACCTCTGCGCATTTATCCGAGCTGCCCGCTTGAACACCCTTCACCAACGCAAGGAGTAATCAGAGACAACAAACCAAATTTGTTCATTTGGTAGAAAATTGCAAATTACATACCATTTAAGGGGTTTGCTCTCCAAAACCAAGTCAACACTTTGATTTTTCTCCCTGAGTATAGTGGCGACAGCAGCAGCAGCTCCTTGAAGATCACCGTCCAGGGCACATACTATGTTCTCTACTTGATGGTCTAGCTTCGGCAGGAGACCCTTCTCCTTTAACAACTGCCAAAGAAGGGGAAGCTCTTCATGAATCATGCAAAATTGGAATATGACATTTCACATTTTACCTATGCGGACCACTCATGCACCTTTTTCTTTCCTTTAATGTGACATTTAAGCATATAGACACCAGCAGAGCACATATAATCACGTCTACATGTATACATCAGCAAAGCACATAAATTTTTCTGCACGTGCACACCCTATTGACCCAGTCATGAGACTCACCACAATGAAGCTCAAACAGCTTGTAACTAACTTATACTTGAGGGGGAGAAAGCTGAATGCCGAAAACTAGAATATATGGTGCATAAAGCTGGAAGAAGGTAAGCCAACGGATTACTAACTGCGCAAATCTAAAAATAGAACCACCAGTCATCAAGCCTTGTTATCGACAGGAAAATGCACTAAGAAAATACTCTTCTTTGATGACCACTCAATTAATCTTCCATGAATATAAGAACTTGCAAGGTAAGTAAACCACTATCAATGAAAGTTTCAGAAGTATCCAGGAACATACTTCCACTATGACAGCATCACCAAATCCAAAGCCACAAGCTGGAAGATCATCACCACCAAAAGTAGAAAGCAATTTGTCATATCGCCCGCCGCCGCATATCGCTCGCAACTTTCCTTCTCGATCAAAACCCTAGGAAAGATTGACCGTTTTAAAAATGAAAAGACAGCCGATTATTAACATCAAACTGGTCATTTATTAGCAAGGAATAAGGTATTCTACGAACATGCGTTACATGAATATTAACCACAGGTTCATAAATATTTGCACACAAATTGCACATTTGCCTTGTTTTTCTCTCAGGTAAGTTTCCCATGATTGACCCGTATATGCAATAAATGAGCAGCAATTGCAATAGCAGCACTATGGAATTCATATAACTGACCTTAGAACAGTGCATTTCTTATCATGGATATGCTGACGATAGGACAAACATGCATAGATGCCACAAGGCAAGTACAGAGACCGACCAAAAAAAATGAAAGTACAGATTGACCTTGAAAACATCATGAGAAGAATACCATGGACCACAAATGGAACAGATGTGAAACTATAATTCTCCCCAACAAATTTTCTCTTTCCTCATGTCGTGTTAAATGGTATCGTGAATAGTCTTCACCTCAAATACGATACCAGTGTAGTAGGCAAGCCCTCGAACAACAGATGCATCAAACTGAATCCACTCTGAATAACCAAACTTTTCAGCAAGGGAGAATAATTGTCTCAGATCGGAAATTGCTTCCCCTGAATCTCCGAGAATCTCTACATCCATAGAAACAAAGTGTTCCCAATCTGATTCAGACAATGCTTTAATGATATCTTCATTGAGTTTCCTTGACAATACTCAAAAGACCCAAGGTATATGGATCTTGTACACCTTGTGCAAAGGGATTTGAGTAGCATGTAGAATCCTCAAATTGTCAAGATTTTCAATAAGGCCGTCCCACTAAATAAAATGATAGAAAAGGAGTAGGAAAAGGTCCGAAAGGATAGGTTCTACAAAAACATGCCCTTGTGCATGAAAATTAATCTCATGACAAACTATTACAGGAATTATTTTGCAAATTCTAGTTATTTGGTCATTACTATGTGAACATCAAAAAACTTCCCAAGAGAAACTGACCTTCCAACTTTTCCAGTGACTTTATGGAGAGAACTTGGAGAAGGTCCTCGATTGCTACCTCGGACATTCCAGCAAGCTTCAAATCTTTCTTGATATCCTCCACTGGAATTTTCCCAATCTGCTTTCATGGCAATGCCCCAAGAGGAGAAAATGGAATAAATTGTTCAGTAAAAAATTATAATGAATTCAAGAATAATGCATCTAATGTGCGGCAGTGATCTTTAGTTTTCCCATCATATGAATACAAAAATCATAAATCACACCAGGCAATGTATTATGAACTCTTTTCCTTTTTCCCATCCATGATCCTGTTGCTTCTAAATGTCTGCTATTTAGAATCATTTTCTAGAGATGAGAACAGAATAAAGACTACCACATTGAAGCGAGTAAAAGTACAGGAACCAGAAGAAACTTGTTAGCATATCAAGTTCTAATACAAGGAGTAAATGGGACTAACCTTGTCTATGATTACACAAACCCGCCCAAATGAATCTTCTGGAACAGAATAGGACCTCAAAACTTCCTGCAGAACCTGATCAGACACCAAAAGATATCTTTCTTTCACAATTCCTCAAATCATAAGCATGGAATGAGTTAACCATGCAATGGCTGAAATAAGCTTCAACAGAGAACCTTGTATTATATGGCCATATAAATGAAGAAATTAAGAAGTGTGGCCTTAACAACCAATCAAAATCACACAAAGCTCCTCCAAAATGGTGATGGCAGTAATAACAAGAACAATGACCAAAGTCAACCAGATAGGAATATGATCCTAACAACTAAATGTAACAAAATTAAGACTAACCATATCTCATCAACTGATTATGAAGACATATTTCGAATTACTGAAGAGAGCAGCACTATCAGAGTGACATGAATAGCAGCGCACTTAATTTAGTGTTAGTTCCGGTGTTTCCATTGTTACATCTCGAAGGATGAGGTCCTCTCTATGCAACAGAGCCCCTTACTACATTTAATCAACGCCATTAGCAATTTGTACAAATAACATTCATTGGCTCTACACATGAATTATCTAGTAATAGGTCTTTCACAATGGGATCTACCTATCCACTTTAGGGAATCATCACTTCTGCTAGAATTTCCATGCTTCAAATGACCCTCTGAGGTAAAGTTCTAAACCCATTTTTAAAGGAAAAGTACAACTTTAATGCACTTAAAACATAAGAAATAGACTTGCGACTGGTTGGCCCAGATCAACCAAGAACCTAGAAAAATTAAATTATGCCAGAACAATCGCATCAAGGTATGTTCAAAGAGTCTTTATGCATACAAAAAATATACATACCTTTCGACTGGAGACCTTAAATCCAACGTCAGATGCAGTAACTCCAATTCGCTTAAAGAAAGTAATAATTGAAGATAGAAGTTCTGCTTCAGCCTAGTGAACAAAGATCATAAAGAAGAGTCTTATGAAAATTTAATTGAGATACAACTGCATCCAACGTATTGAAAAAATGTAGATAACGGTGAGTTTATTATAACAATTATGAATCATTCCACAAGAGACAGAGAAGAAAAAGAAGAAAGTTGTCCATGTCATGGGCAACGGGGAAAGACAGTTTCTTTCATTAGAGCCAAGAGAATGTTTTTACCCCTCATTTCTTTCTTTCTATGCTTTTCCTTATATTGAATATCATCATGAGAGGCTTTGAGTCTTCTTTGTGTTTCATATATCTTTGGATATTCTTCTAGTGGAGGCAAGGGAGATGATAGGAAAAGGAAGCAAAGCACATGAGAAAGTTCTTAGTCTTTATTATGGACTGTAATCACTACTCGAAACCAAAGTTTCTTTGCCATATCTCAAGAACCACATTCACAAGAATTGTTGAAGAGACTTCATTGCCAATTTTTTTCCTTTTTGTACTAAACTAAAAGGATGGGAGGGCCAACCAAAATGGCTACTCCTTCTGGACGTTCCCATGACATTCCCACATCCACTACTCAATTTTCGAATTTATAACAGCAGAGAGGCCACCACTCAGCACCACTCACAAGCTATTGATATGAGTTAGGCGATCCCCATCACCATAGTCCCACTTAGGTTGTAGAGGCCCTGAACCCATTTACCAAAGCGAGATGCAAACGCTACTACCGCAAGCAAATTCAAACTCGTCATCTTGCATTTGCAAACATATCATGACACGTAATTACAAAACCACTAATCCAAAATTAGATTTATATTTCCATAATCCCTATTTAAACTTCATATAGAAGACAAAAATAGAGAAAAGCAAGACAAAAGCAGTTTATATGAAGTTAGAGAAAAAGGAATCTATAGCAAAACAAAAGGTCCATTTCATTTATGGAAAAGAGCCGTCGAAAGACATTCTTCCTTCCTCTGTCGTTTGCATCACTAAGGAAAATAAGTGCATAAAAAATGTTCTCATGTCAACAAAAGTTTACACTTAAATTCTAAAAACTGATTTATGCTTGTAAAAGGTGGAGATTATTCACCACATTCACTTAGGCCTCTACCAACGTCAACTATGATCTCAGTTGTCTGGAGTTGGATCTCAATTAAAGTTCTCGTCTTTCGAGACCCAAGTCTTCAGGTCAGATCAAAATCCACAAAGCCCACCAAGAACCCAATTGTCAAGGCCTAGACCCAGCTCTCTTGCCAGAACCCTGATAGTAGGAGTCCTAACCCAGCTACAGGGAACTCTAGCCTGGGTTCCCCTCCTCTAATCCAAGGTTCTAAGCAAACAGATCAAGTTCCCCAGCCCCCAAGTCTAGACTCTGTGGAGCATGAGCTCCATAGCTTCTGCACCTGCGACCGTTAGCAACCAAAACTAGGATCACAGCTGTCGGAGCAGGGCCCCTACCCTAGACCCACGTCCCCTTGTAAAAAGATTGTGCATGGGCTTTCCAAAGCACTGGAAAATAATTCACATCATGTTTAACAGTACATCCAAACACAAGTTCATTTTTCTTGAAAACTCGTCTAGAAAGTATTTTTCCAACCTCAAATTTTCCATGAAACAAACAAAGCCTAAACCAACAGTCCATCACTGTACAAGCAAGATGCAGTGAGTGTCATCCACAATTGTTGCCAAAACTATAACCATAACAATATACCAATATCACTGATATATCAAGTTTCAACACTATCCAACTCTACATCTCTTGAAGCATGTGGTCGACATGGATCACCTTCCTCATCATACACGACATTGAACGAAATCCTCTGTTCTAATTAGGTCTGGTCTAACTAAATAAATAGGACATGGAGAGTCCTATTGTTTTCTAAGTTTTGACAGGCTTTCTTTTGTCTTACTACTGTGGGTTTGTCTTTCTTTCAGTAGTTATTCTTGTATGTGCTTCAAAAACCAACTTTTACTATTTTACATGATCTTCGGCGATACCATGATATCGACAAGAGATTTTACTACTGCTTGTAATTTTCAGCAGCCGTGTCCAAAATGGTAAGCCAGATGGTCAAGTTGATAAAGACTTAGCAGGACTCACCGTAACCTCAGGTACTCCGATGATGTCCATATTCCATTGATAATGCTCACGACGGCGACCCCTAGTCATTCTTTCATATCGCCAACACTGCCCTATGGCAAACCATTTGAGCGGAAGAGGTGCAGATTTTCTGGACAGAGAAAAACATGGAGATCAATTTCTGGCATCTGTACCTGGATACAAAAATCATAACTAGAATAAATAAGCAATAATAGAGAGACGCGCACTGATCTGGGGAAGATTAAGAATGCATAAATTATTTATTTTTAATACATTTAAGTACCCTTTCTGTATCACCAGTCTCGCAAGAGAAGGGGTGAGCTCGGGCCTCAAGGCGACACGGCGATTCCCCCGATCCTCAAAACAGTACATCTGCATTAGACATGATTCTTCATTTTAAAAGAGCCACAGTCGAAATGCGAAGCTGAATTAGCCGGCAAAACAGAAACTATATGCAAAGCAGTACGCTTTGAATCCGACTACAGACCACCAATGCAAGCACTATATTTTTCTCCATGTTTCACTCAGTAACTTAACCCCAAATTCCTAGCCGTTTAAATTCATTCACTCCAAGCTGATAATTTCACTCGGTAACTTGTTCTCAACAGCCTCAGTTCCAGAATGCAATAAATAAGACTTCCGCTTGAGATGTGATTTCCACTGCAGACTGCACTTTACTAGGCACTTCACTTCATGTTACATAGCAAAAGCAGAACATACATTGCCATTGCTAGTGCATAAGACCAATCAAAGCCATAGGCAAGCAACCGTAAGCAGCAGAAAATCAGCTAAAACAGACCATCGACCTAATGCAGCAACATTATACAGAGCAAACCAGAAAAGGGAACATCTGCCAACCAAAATTAACTTTCTCAACTCCTGAAAAAATCAAAGCTTTTTCCCAGACTACGTCATGTCAGACAGGCAAGATTTCGAATTGCACCAGCTCCTCAATTCATACAAAAGCCGAACCCGAAAAGGAAATGACAAAGCTCAAATCCCATCTGCGCATTTTCTCTTCCAGCACAGCCAATCAAAAACTCCAAGGCAAGCAATCGCAGACAACAGCATATCGACAAAAACGGGACAAACAAAAGCGCAAGCTAACAGCATCATCACCACACACCATACCAGAAACTGACAATCTCAAAAAGAAAAAAGAAAAAGGAGAAAAATTTCGGAAAAATACTAACTTGGTCCCTTATCTCCTCCCCTGCTTTTCTGATGAACAAGGCCTCCGACTCCAGCACCGGAAAGTCGACCTCCTCGAACCCAAACAGCCGCGAAACCTGATAACCCCGACACCATCGTAACCAGAAATCGACAAAGCTTCCTCGATCATACTTAGGGCAAGACTAAACCGCTGACCTCTCTGAAGTTGTGGAAGAGCCAGCTCCGGAGGCGCATGTCCTCGGGAGGGAAGTCCCTGGTGCCTTTGGGAGGGTTGACATCGATCTTCTGGACTTCGTCGGCGAACGGAGGAGGGGCCAGGGCTCCGGTTCTGCCGCCGCCGCCGCCGCCGCCGCGGTCAGTGTGGGACTGGGCGGAAGAGAGGGAAGAAAGGGGTCTAGGGCTGGCGGAGAAGAGGGGGAGGTTGAGGGGGGTGGGGCGAGGAGAGAAATGGGGGAAAGATGAGAACTTGGGAGGGAGGAATGGCGTGAAGTAGCAGCTGAAGCGGGGTTGGAGGATGAGGAGGGAACATGGCTTCGCCGGCATTGTTGGGTCTCTCTCTTCTGTCTCTGAGTATCTGAGAGAGAGAAAGAAGATAGAATTGCAGTCAGCTCAGTTTCCTCCGATTTTTTTTTTTTTTTTTACTACAAAAACTCTAGAAAAGCTTCGATCTAATAGTTTTTATTAATATTCCCCAAGCTGTTAATTTTCTTCTTTTGTGTTACGTTTAACTGTTCCTTATTTTTTTTTTTTGATGAGAATCATCTAAGATTCGAGTATTTTAATAAATTTAATTGTGGGGATTCTAATTTGAAAGAATATTAATGAAATCCATTTATTTGTGATGTCTCTAATGAAATTCAATATCTAATAACTCCTTCTAACATACAATTTTTTTTTTAGTTCACGTCTTTCTTAAGGAAATTCTTTGGTTAAAATTATGAACTCTTTTACTATTATAATTATACTTATGGTATGTTAGTTAACAAAGATTACTGACAATGTTCGAATTAGGAAGTGTCAGAATTGAACTGGAAAATCGAATTGAAATTTCGAATTAACCAATCAGTCACTGCAACCTTATTAGTGTGCACATGATTTAAATCTGAAATGATTTGAAAGAAATTGTTTGGAAGGTGTAGGTGAATATATGTTGTCTAGAATATGTTGATATCCTTGTTACCCAAGTGGCAAGGTATGGGCATATATGAATATGGACTTGAGATGTGGACTCTTGACATAATTATGAATTTATACTATGATGTATATTCTCAAAAGCTAAAAGTCACCTAATTTTTGATAATCTTAGGAAAATAAAAATAAAAATTACAAATAGAAAGAAAAAGAAAAGGGGAAAATCGATTTGATTGATTATATATGGAAATTTGAAATTCCGATGAAATATTTAGATTTTGATAGATGTAGAAGTAATTAAAAATCAGGTGAATAAATGGCAAGAATTTTGATAAAAGGGAAATCGAAGCAAAGAGAGAATTCATGCAAGAGAAAGTAGAGAAGAAAAAAAGAAGAAGAAAGCAAACCCCTCCTTGTCGTCCAAAAAGGCCAGCAGCTTCTCCGAGAAAATATTGGGTGGGTCTTACCCTCCACGTAGGCGTAGGGTAAGACCACTCAGCGATCGAAACGTGGCGCCACATAGGTGAGGGCGTCAGGCGTTTAAAATTCGCGCGGACCGCGTGTGGGGCCCACCACTCTAATGCTCCCTCTGCTTTGCTCTCCTCTGTAATGCCTGCGCCCTGTTGAATCGTCCTCTCTCTCTCCCTGTTCTCCGTTCCATTCCGTTGCGGGGGAGACTGCTTCTCTTCCCCTCCTCTACTCTCTCTCTCCATTCTCGCCGACGAGCTCTCTCTCTCCATTCTCGACTCCGACGCCCCTCAAGTAGGTTGCCTCCGTCGCCCTCGACTCCGACGTTGAAGCCAACGCCGATGCTGATGCAGCCTCCCCCTACGCCCCTGAACTCAACTTGGACGCCGACGCCGACGCCGATGTCGACGCCGACATAGCCTCCGCCTCCGCCCTTGAACCCGACTATGATGCCGACACCCCTCTGCCGTTTGTCTCCGTCGCCCTCGACTCCCACGCCCCTGAAGCCGGTTGCCTTCGTCCCCCCCGACTGTGACGCCTCCGCCTCCACCTCCGCCTCCGCAAGGGACATCGACGACCTGCCGAAGATTGCTGTTACTATCCTGTCAGTCCTTTCGGCACGAAGGTTAGTCTCATACCGTAAGGTATGATGTTTAACAAATGCTGATGGTTCAAATGGTCAAATCCTAGAGTGGGAACATGTACCTCCTATGATAGCTAGTATAGTTTCTTTGGTTTGCACTTGAGTTTCCTCTCTGCATGGTGGGTTCTTTCTGTAGATTTGAGGTTTGTCACCATGTTGCCCATGATAATTCTGTTTTCTTAATGTTCCCAATCAAAGAATAATAACGGAACAAGTGCTGGTTTTCTCACTGATAATTGTGTTTATTTACTAATCATGTGTGCCTAATAGGTTTTGTCTAGTAGCAAAAGCACCTTTGTGAAAGGAGCCTGTGGAGTTGGCTTGGGTTTTTCATGCCAGGATCTTCTAACTAGGACTGAAGCTGCTGATAATACTGATAGAGATTCCTACAAGATGGCTGAAGTTGAATTAGTAGGGAACATTATCAGGTCATTATCTATCACGATATTGGAACTTACAAAGTCAACATCCCAGATTCTTCAAAGTCTATGTGAACATTTTCCCAATGACGTGTGAGAATGGTAGATATCAGAATCCTCATTTCTTGAATGAGGACAGTGATCTTGTGGAGGAAGACACCTGGGGTCTTGCTGGACTTGTTCTTGGTTTGGGCAGCTCTATTAGTGCAGTTTACCGAAGTGGGGAAATTGATGTGACACTGACGATAAAGGACTTGATAACTTCATGGATTCCACACACGGAGCCATTTGTTTGGAACTCTAACTCCTGCAATGAAGGATCTGAGATGCTTCTATTTGTTGGATCTTGTCTTGCACTTCCCATGGTTGTGGCTTTCTGCCAGAGAGTAGAATTGATGGATGTTGGTGAACTAAACCAACTGATGAATAGTTATAGACAACTTATATCTGAATTATTGTCTGTTAAAAAGTCAGGTGCATTCCACTAGAGCTTGTTGATGGAATCATGTGCTGGAGCAGGGAGTCTCCTTGCCTGTGTTGTGAAGGAAGGCATAGATTCCATTGAAGTTGGATGTCTGAAAGAGTTACTGGAATTGTTGAGGAGAAATTATTCCAATCCTCAACCTCCCTCCACTTATCTGGGAGGGATGCTTGGAATTGTTAATTCTTTGGGTGCAGAAGTTGGGTTGGTTTGATTCATCCCTTATCCTCCAATTATGGTCGTTACAGGCTGAAGGTGATTGAGGATTTTCCCTCAACTAGCCTTCTAATCATTTTTCGTGGTCCTTGTTTCTTACAGTGAAATGTTCTCTTGGCAGGAATCTTCTCATATAATGCGTGCGCTTCTTTCAAGTCCTGTTTGCGAGCCTTTGTTAACATCATCAATGCAAGAGATGTTTCTTGTTGCTCAACATTCTGAAGATAATCAGCTGCAACAATACTCTGCGTGGGCACTTTCTTTTCTTCAACATAGTCTGTTGTCCAAGGAAGTAAATTCGGATGATCATATTCAGACTGATACCACTATCTCAGAAGTTGCTTCTCAAAGTTTCTCCAATGACAGTATAGTCATTAAACTCTGCTCATGGTTAACGAATGTGAATTCATCAAAGATGAATAGGCCAAATACAGAGGTGATGAGCTCCATTTATTGTTCTTGTTTCAGAATTCTTCATGTTGAAAGTTTATGTCACTCTATATCGATGAAGGACTCACCGTAAAACTTTAGTCGAAGTGGTTATCATGGACTCACAAAATCAACTTATATTTTGCTTTCTGAAGTGTTTGATTTTCCCTTGTTGGTGTACTTTTTGTTGTTGAGACTCTAAATTCTTGAATAGAACGAAATGAAGACATGTCCAACATATGGTTCAAGATGACCTATAACCTTGTGAATGCAGTGGTGATCAAAATAGAAGTTACTAGATTTGTTTGATGGGTTTTTTTTTAACATTTGACTTGCAGACACATGGAATGTGCTTGTTGAAGTTGTAGCAACTTTACAACGTGCTGAAGGAAGCATTAAAAGACAGTGGCTTGTTTATGCAGTGGAGATTAGCTATGTCTCTAATTTTCCCTCTACAGTATGCAACTATTCCCATACTTTTTGACGCATTACTAATGAAATGGATAGGGCATTAACTATTGCTTCTGTTCATAAGTTGTACGTGTCTCAGTTTGCTTGAAGGCTTGTCCATACCCAACATGTTATTTTAATTGCAATTAACAATGATGAATCAAAAATGACTTCAAAAGTATTTACGTTTTGACTTATAAATTAGAGTCAAACAGCAAAAGAAGTCGGTCCTGTCTTTTTGTTCCCCCTTAACACTCTTAGTCCCATTTTAATTATCGATTGAAGGTACTCAAGTAATGTGAGTTGAAAGAGATGCTTTCTTGTATTCAGTGTGTTGTACTGCATCGGGATTATGAGTGATGATGCTTAAGTGTTTAGTAAACACACAACTAGCTCTTTGTTTTCAGGACAAGTTTGCCTCTATAGTAAGATGTTAAGTTTCCATTTTATTACCCCAGCTCTGTTGCCTCGTGATAAAATGGGTTTATGCTCATGTGGAAAGATGGAGCAAATGGGATTCGCTTATCTATGTTGCTGTTGTAAGATTACATGTTTGTTCATCATGCTTCTATGTAACTTTCTTAATCTCTTGCAGCCAATGCAATTTATTGGCCTGCTCTCAGGCAGTTGCTGCAAATACATGCCTTTGTTGATCCCGGATCGCTTCAGTGTCTTGTCTCTCTGCTAAGGTAACAATGGTATCTCATATTTGATTAGTTTTGTGTTGGTTAGTTAAGGAAGGTGAGAATAAATTCCCATCTCCAACAGCTCAGTTTCAGTGAGGCTTTATGTTTTGTCTCCTTGTCTGTGAGATTCATTTTGCTTTATTGTATATATTTCAGGGCATCCGAGCTGTAACTAGTCCAATGGGGTGTCTACTTATTGTCAAGGTACTTCCTTTACTTTATCCTACCACCTTATAGAGTATTTTGGCATACATGTAAACTTGTGTATACAAGGGAAAAACTAAAAATTTTGTAAATGGCACTTTCATTGCCACGGAAATTCCGAGAGTTTATGCAGTTCTAGCAGCCGCATAGACCACAAGTACTTATTTCCCTATGCTATGACATCTGTCCAAAATAGAAGATCTAACAGAAGAAGGATTACAATCTCCCTTTTGCAGAATTATACAGGTGATCGCTTGAACTTTGGATTAGGCTCGAGTGGCTAAATCAAGGTTACATGGTTGAGGTACTTCCCCTGTAATTACTTCTAGATGTGATTGTGATTTTAACATATGCTGGAGACTGGTGTCAAAAGGTTATGCCTTATTGTAGATGGTGATTGTCAGAGATGATTGTGCTTTACCTCCCCCTCAAGGCATAGTCGGGAGGAGAGGATTGGCAGGGACTATTCTAGTTCACAAGGTTTGCGGTCTTTTTCTCTCTGAAAGGTTGTGCTTTAAATGTCCCTTTTGGCACTAAACAAGAATCTTTTCCTTCCCCACTTCTCATGGTCCACGCTTGTATCCTTAATTTTTGCCACCATCACTTTCATCTATTCGAGTGACTACGTCAACTTTAAAAACTCTTGTATTTTCTTGTTGTAATAGATCTTTAACATAGGAAGCTCCTGTTTTGGCAAATCAATTTGTGGAAAGTTTTTGAATTTTTAATTAAGAAAGTCAGAAGGACATCCCTTTCAAATTATTCTTCTGAAGTTTTCATGCATCTGCCAATATCTATGGTTCATTGTTGTTGAGAGACTCCACACTTCTTGCCCTATGTTTATGAGTAGTGAAAGTGAAGAATACTGATATGATTCTTTGCTTTCATTTGTCAATATAAGGTCGCCAGAGCTGCAGCCGCAGCTGGGCTCTCACTTAAGGATGTTGCAGCAGAGGCGAAGCGTGCATCAGAAATGGTTGGGACGATGGGTGTTGCAGTATCCATTTGCACTCTACCAGGTCAAGCTTTTCACGACTATGTAAGCAATGTTCCCTCTAATTGGATATCTTTGTTTCTCATAAGATTTCCTTTTATTAATTTTTATGCCCATATGCACATTCTACTTCATGGCAGGATTCAAGATTGTTGGGCGAACTACATGTTGCTCTTTTGAAGTCAATAATCAGAGACATCGAAAATGTTGCAAGGACACCTGCTACTACTGGTTTGGGTGTAAATCAAAATAATGCTGGCAATCCTGAAGGTGGACATCCACAGATTGTTGAAGGGGTAAACTATGCTTTTCTAAACTTTGTTTAAATATTGGGTGGTCGCGTCCATATTCTCAAAACGGAATAAATCACTCTCCATGTAATTCTTTTTAAATGAATAGCCCCGAAAATCGAATTTGTGTCTTTTAGTTTTTTTTTTTTTTTTTTTCACATTTGTTCGCTGTTAAAGTGACGGTGGCGAGGAAAAGGAAAAGTGGACGGTACTATTGAATACATAGCCGTACTACGGGGATTGGGTAGGTGTACCTGGCCACCTAGTTTGGCGGTTGGCTTTTCTCTGAGCTTCTCTGCGATCCCTCTATATAACGCATGGGGCCGCTTCCTCATTTGGATATCAAACTGATCTCTCGTCTCCCCCTCTTCTGACCATCGCCTTTTTCTTCATCTTCAGCACACAGAGAAGAGACAGCTTTTGTATGGCCGCCAGCTCGAGGACTTCTGGGATCGTGGGAATCGGCAAGCGAGTCGTTGACGATCAGCGACGTCCACAAATTTGAGCAGAGTTTTGTTGCCTCGATAATTTAATGAACTACCATTAGTTTCACAGAATTTTCCTACGGTTTTGGAGTGAAGGTTCAGAATTCACCTAAAATGTACTTGCTCTGCTATTATCAGCTAGACTTCTCAATTGCTAAATGCATTCTTTGTGAAGATTCCTGATCTTATTTTGTTTGTTTCTTTTCTTTGAGAATCGATGCTCTAAGTCTTCATCTTGCTCTAATATTCCAAACACTCTCTTTCAATATCATTTCTGAAGATGTGCTGCAAATTTATGTAGGATGACAAAGAGGACAATTTTGCCATAGTATTTGCAGCCATGGGAGTGAACATGGAAACCGCACAATTTTTTGAACGTGACTTTGAGGAAAATGGGTCAATGGAGACAGTGACCCTTTTCCTTAAACTGGTGGGGTAATATACCTTTTTAGGGGCAGAAACTATAACCAAAACTTGTCGTTGCTTTCCACTGATGCTGTGGAAACTTGTTACTCCTGTGTATCCAAGGTTGATTAAAAAATGGCGGAAGCGGAGACGTTCACGTTCCAGGCGGAGATAAACCAGCTCCTGAGCCTGATCATCAACACCTTCTACAGCAACAAGGAGATCTTCCTCCACGAGCTCATCAGCAACTCCTCCGATGTACGTCTCCTCCACCTCGCTTTGAAGTACTAGGTTGCCTTGTTCAATGTCTTTTGTCTGTTAGGTGTTTGTAATGGCTTGCAGGCTTGAAGATCGAGAGATTTATGTTTGCTTGAAGTAGTTGTTTGATGCTCGGTGAAGACTTAAGCGTGTCAATTTTAGTTGATTGGATGGCTTTGCCTTAGGCATTGTTGAGAAATAATCGTGATCGAAATGCGATATTGTGATGCTGAAGGTGATATATTGATTCTGATCTGTGATCGGTTTGTGTGTGCTTTAGGCATTGGATAAGATTAGATACGAGAGCCTCACGAACAAGAGCAAGCTCGATGCCCAGCCCGAGCTGTTCATTAGGCTGGTGCCGGACAAGGCCAACAAGACCCTTTCGATCATTGACAGCAGCGTTGGCATGACTAAAGCAGGTAATGTAATTGGCTGACAGAGATTGATCAATTTTCTTGCTCACGTCTTTTGGCTATGGCTATGTTCCTATGCTATAACGGTAGATTCATTTAAGTTGTCGAGAACAGATATTGAGAGATGAATTGGACAGATCTTGTGAACAACCTGGGTATGATTGCGAGGTCGGGGATGAAAGAATTCATGGAGGCATTGCGGCGGGAGATGATGTGAGCATGATCGGTCAATTTGGTGTCGGTTTCTACTCGCTTATTTGGTGGCCGAGAAAGTCATTTTGACTACTAAGCACAATGATGATGAGCAGTACATCCGGGAGTCCCGGGCCGGTTGTTCCTTCACCGTTACAAGAGATGTGAGTGGGGAGCAACTCGGCGGAGGGACCAAGATCACCCTTTCCTTAAGGAGGACCAGGTGGTTCATTTATGGTTGCTTTTATGAATTGGTGGAGAAGATTTGCATTGGTTTTGGATGATACATGATGCTAACAGCGTCACGTCTCTGTTTTCCTCAGCTGGAGTACTTGGAAGAAAGAAGGATTAAGGACCTTGTGAAGAAGCACTCCGAGTTCATTAGCTACCCCATCTATCTATGGACTGAGAAGACAATCGAGAAAGAGATCAGTGATGATGAGGACGATGAGCCCAAGAAGGAAGAGGAAGGAGATGTTGAGGACGTCAATGAGGAGAAGGAAGAAAAGAAGTCCAAGAAGAAGAAGATTAAGGAGGTTTCTCATGAGTGGCAGCTCATCAACAAACTGAAACCCATATGGCTGTGAAAGCCAGAGGAGATCACCAAGGAGGAGTATGCTTCCTTCTACAAGAGCTTGACCAATGATTGGGAAGACCATCTTGCCGTGAAGCACTTCTCTGTTGAGGGGCAGCTTGAATTCAAGGCTATTTTGTTTGTCCCAAAACGTGCTCCGTTCGACCGCTTCGATACTCGCAAGAAGATGAACAACATCAAGCTCTATGTTAGGAGGGTTTTCATTATGGACAACGCAAGGAGCTCATTCTAGAGTATCTTAGATTCGTGAAAGGAGTTGTCGATTCCGATGACTTGTCCCTCAACATTTCTCGTGAGATGTTGCAACGAGAACAAGATTCGAAGGTCATCGGAAAAATCTTGTCAAGAAGTGCATTGAGATGTTCAATGAGATTGCAGAGAACAAGGACTTAAAAATCTATTTGATGGTTGAAAGTGTTTACTTATTTAGTCAATTGATGATAATATTTCATATTTTAATAAATTAATTTTATAAAATGTATCGTAAATATTTATTTGTCAATGATTATGGAGTTTCATATAACAACGTCCACCAATACTTATTTTTCATTAGAAAGTTTTCATACTGATGTTTACTTAAACAATACTGATGAGCACATTGAGAAGCACCAAAGATGAGCGGACATTTTTTCCACATTCATATCATATTTGGATCTAATTCTTATATTTAGTAGTGAACTCAAGTGTCAAAGGAGTAGGACATCACGGATTTATCGATCATTCTCCGCAATTTAGGGCCTGCATGGTTGCATTGTGTTTCGTTCCCAGAACAAAAATTTCTGTTTTTTTGTTCCTTTAACAAAAAAGGAAGAAACGCGTTTGTGTGCGTTTACTGTTCCTTTTTTATTCTTTTGTTCCCAGGAACAAAAAAAAAAAAGCAAACAAGAAACAAAAAAACTTGTTTCTTGTTTCCGAACACAAATCGAAACACTTTTTTTTTTTTTTCTTTTATTTTCTTGTTTTTCTTTCACGGCCGAGGCCGGCCGCGCCGGCCTCGGCCACGGCCGGCGACCGGCCGACGAGGGCCGGCGGCCTCGCCCGGCCACGGCGAGGCTCGCCGCCCCGGCGAGGCCGACGCTTCGCCGGCCCCCGGCGAGGCCGAGGCTCGCCGTAGGCCGGGCGAGGTCGGCCTCGCCATGGCCGGGCGAGCTCGAGCTCGCCCGGATCCGGCGAGGCCGACCTCGCCCGGCGGCCGGCGAGCCTCGGCCTCGCCGAGCCACCGCCGGTCGGCGTCACACCGCGGTGGCTCGGCGAGGCCGAGGCTCGCGGCCGCCGGGCGAGGTCGGCCTCGCCGGATCCGGGCGAGCTCGAGCTCGCCCGGCCATGGCGAGGCCGACCTCGCGCCGGCCCGGGCGAGCTCGATCTCGCCCGGATCCGGCGAGGTCGAGCTCGCCCGGCGGCGCGAGGCTCGGCCTCGCTGGCGGTGGCCCTTGGCGAGGCCGCGCGGCTCGCCGGCCGGCCGGGCGAGGCCGACCTCGCGCCGGCCCGGGCGAGCTCGATCTCGCCCGGATCCGGCCTCGAGCTCGCCCGGCCGGCGAGGCCGAAGCTCGCCGGCGGCGGCGAGAGCCTCGGCCTCGCGCGCGGTGGCCTCGGCGAGGCCGCGCCTCGCCGCCGGCCGGGCGAGCTCGGCCCTCGCCGGCCGGTCGCCGGCCAAGGCCTTGGCCGGCGACCGGCCAAAAGAAGAAAAAAAAAAATGAAAAAGAAAAAAGAAAAAAAAAAAAAAAAAAAAAAAAATAGAAAAAATAAAAGAAATAAAAAAATTATCCAAATTTACCAAACATGTTTCTGTTTATTTTTTATTCCCGGAACAAGTTTACCAAACGCGTATTTTTGTTCAAAAATTGTTCCCCGGAACAGAAATACTTTTTTCTATTTCTGTTCCCTGGAACAATTTTTAAACAGAAACACAACCAAACGCGCCCTTAGTCGTTGATTACTTGATAGTATGATGTCGTAATGATGGACAAATGTCGCATTGAATCATAATCGGGCTTAGAATTTAAGCTTTGACGTACACTCCTAAGTCAAAATGAAGAATGTTAGATTTGAATGTTCAAAAAAATATATTAGTACACAATTATAACGCACACATAAATGCTTGATGGCAAGAGTATTGGCACTATAGGACAAGACAACGTTCATAACCCATAATGGATCATCAATCAGAGTAGCTGCATTTCTTATTTTATCAGTCCCAAGTGCAGGTAGTACTTTCTTGTAGTGCTTTGCCCGCACCTTCCACTTACTATCATCGTGCTTGAAAGCACTCTCGCTTCCTCCTTGTATTTCTGACATGCGCTCAGATGTGACGTGCAATCGCTCAGGCCATTTGGGGATGGATTTGAGACTGATATTCTTGAGCTTTGGATCCGGAACAACCACGCAAGGATGGAGCGGAGTATACCAAGCAGAGTCCAGCTCAAGGCTCTCATCGCATTTCAGTGGATAGGCATCAGGTTTCGCAAGGCGATTGTAGCAACTGCTGTTTGAGGTTTTCTACCACATGGCAATGTCATCCTTCTTGTTATACAACTTGAAGCACATTGAGGTGAAAAGCTTCTGCAGTCTGTCATAATCTGACTTCTGTTCCTGCACGGTGGTGTTCCATCCACGCCAGCGGTTTTGGTAGTTGACTGGTGGTCCTGAGAGGACCCAGAAACCTCCAAGCTGCAGTATCTGGTTGATTTCTAGGAGGTATAATCCACCTGTGACCAATGCACTTTCATAAGTAAGAAAAGAGAGATTTCATACCCGACATCCAATTCTTCCTAGTATTTAGATTCAACGCATCAGGAAAAGGAGTTACCAAATTCAGTCCATGGAATAAGGCATCTTGAGCAGTGGGCCATATCGAATGAGTTTGACGGGAAAGGTAGCCATTGCGTAGAGATGATGCCTAGTATTGCCGGAATCCCCTGTTCCAAGGCAAATTGGACTTGAGCTTCATGATTATCTCGAGGGGCAAGAGAAATGGTTAATATCCCATGATCCAACAAATTGCCTCCCCAGCTTGCAACCTGAAACAATTTAAAGATATTGTAGGCATCAGCTAAAACTACCACTAGAACTGTAAGTGCCAAATCTATTAAACCACAGAAGCATCTGCACATCTCAGAAATGCTAATTAAAAAAAGTACCACAATTCTTTTCCCCTTCATGAGTAAGTACAAACTCACCCCACAACCTGTGTCACTGGGTGTTCAAACTGTGCCATCTTTCATACCCGGGATCAGATCTTGCATCAAATCAACATATGCACTCACACCCTTGGGAAACATCGTACCGCCACCAGGAAAAATAAACTTCTCTCCTTGCTTTCTCAGCTAGTTCTGGTTTGATATCGCTTTTGATCCAATCATATGGCATGTTCCTATGACCCGATCCACATATCCATTTTCACTATCGTGTCATGAATTCAGAAATTTCTGTTTTCTAGTATGATTGAGGAAACACAATTACCTGTACCAACATTTGTCCCTGCTCTTTGGCCATCTGATCGGCGGCTTGTACCCTTCTCGTGGCGGGACCAAGCATTCCTTTCCCTCAAAAACCGCCGGGCAATGGCGCTCCATGAAAGTCAGACGATGCATGCCATACTTCCTCCACCTCTGTGCCCAAAAGAAGAAAACCACATATCTTGGATTCGTTCTGGTAGATCAGATCACAACAAACTATTTGGTCTACTCGTACCTTAGGATCCGTGCAGGGAGTGTAGTCTTGGTAGTCTAAGCTACACTCAGGGAACGAGACAAACTTCATCTGAAGTGGAGTAAAAAGAAACCACAGATAATCAAGGAAAGCAAACTAATTGGACACGCTTCATGTGATTTCATAATTCCTTGAGATGAGAGGCATTCCCCAATTCAGCTGTTGATATTATTTTTTATTCATCGATGTTAGCTCTTCAGAATAACTGTTGACTTTCAAAAAGAAAAACTCACAATTAAAAGAGAACAGGCAACAAAAGGAAAAGTTAGAACTCGAAAGATCTTCATTGAAATGGACGCCCACCAAAGTATATAGCGTCACATCCACCTGAGTTTTGACTAAAGCAGAACCTAATTAGCAAATCAAGATCCGCAGAAGAAACATAAAGAATGCAGAGTGCAATCGAAGTGATAGTACTCTGTTGCCGAAGGGCAACTAAATCTGAGGATACCACCCAAGAATCAGTAAATTTGTGACGACCCATCTAGTCCTTGCTCAAACAAAATCTAACTGTGATAAGCAATGACTGGTCAACTGAATTTGCGGAGCTAGGAGCAAGAAGAGAACAAGAAACGGAGTTTACACCCAAGAACAACCGGATCCTCTGCGAATTACTTTGGAAGAGAACGGAGAAGAGCGAAATGGACGAAGGTGGGGTCAAATGTCAACGGGATCTGCGTTACATGCGACAGAGAAGGAAGAAGAAAAGCAAAGTACCCAAGAAGGAAATGAACAGTTGCGAAACAGAGCAAGAACAAGAACAGGAGTCAGAGAGAGAGAGAGAGAGAGAGACGAGATGAGGAATTGAGATGAGCTCCTAGGACTCACAGGGATATAGGCATCAACATTAACATCTCTCCCTCCCTATACATGGCTTTATAAACCACTGGCGGCAAGAAAGGCATCCCATCATTTAAAGTTAAAAACCCATGTAAACAAGAAGTTTTGGGGGTATTGCAGACTCAATACAGATGCTTACGGACATCACTCAATTTCACATCCTTGTTCTTTCAAAGGCTTAATTTAAGCCATAGGAAGCCGGTCATCATACACATACATACACAGTGAGCGAGCTATAACTTATATGCTATAATGCTGGCACTTTTCCAAGTATTAGTTTATCCACAGATTACTACATTGCACTCTATCCAAGTTCTCTGAGTACAAAAGCTCTGCACATTCAATTTAATGATCTCAACAAATGACTATCCAGATTGCCATTTGAAAATACCATATTTTAATTTAATCCATGCAGACAAATCATCACTATCTGAGAGCCTACCTTATCCACATATTACGCCAGACGCTAATGCTGATTATTTCCCTAAAGCACTTCAATTGCAAAGCCAGATCACTTGAGAATGCAAATAATCTTTAGCTAGTTGATTCAGGATATGGGACATTGGAGTTTGACAACTTTAATCCGTAAGCTCGAGTTCATGACTACATCCGCTACTAACCTTTCACGACGGCGAGATACCAAAGCTGAATCAACAGTAGTTTGCTTCAAATTAGCAGATCCTCTTCCCCTGCCCCTTCCTCTTGTAGAAGTTTTCCCTCTTCCTAGATTTGAAGTAGCATGGGAGGATCTAGAAACTCCCAATGATCCTTTCTGGCCTCTGGTGGCAGAGTTTGAGCCGAGTATCTCTGCTGTGTCCTCATCATCGCTAAAAGAAACTGTGCTTCCTATTCTTGCAGCACTCCTATTTCTAGCAGCCTGGGCAGAATTTAACATGAAAAATTTAGCAGTTAGTGGCTTCATAGAGAAACTCATAAGAATCCAAGAAGGATAATCGACACTACAACTAGATTTACCTCCACAGAAGGTGCACTGGATGTTCCATGTGGGGTGTCACTGGGATGTACAGAACGTTCCTTAACGCGTTCTTGAATATAAATAAAAAAGTCAATTAAGCATCAATCTTTACTTTAGGCAACACTTGGCATGAAGAAGATGAGTTAAAAAGAACTTTAGCCTATCGTCAACGGGAATTAAAACCAACATGCAAAAATAATGCTCGAGACTGTATCCAAGCTCCTAGTTTCTCTCATTAAAATGCCCTTCTGTAACTACTGGAAAGACCTTGCAAAAAGATATACAAGAAATTCCTGCTTTACTCTAATAATAGCCACAATCATAGTAGAAAGTTAAAGCCTGACTACAGATTGAAGCAAATGAGCTAAAGCCCCCAAAAATTTGGAAGAACTCCACACATTAAATGGTTGGATGAGACTAAATTCACCACATTATAAGGATAACAAGTCTCAATAGATAATTTCTTGCCTCCAAACTCTCGCCGACTTTAAGAATTAGATCCTCCTCCTCGCATTTCAAGGTGTCAGAATCCCTAGCAATTTTGTTCTGCACATGTTCATAAACAAAAAAGTATCAACACAGAAGCATAAAAAAAAACATAACATTTAAAATAAGAATGAACTTTTGATCAGCAGACTTGTGGTTGTCTTTAGCTTGCAGAAATATTACCTTCCCCCACGAAAACATTTAAACTAAGAATGAACTCTTGATCAGCAGACCAGTTGTAAACTTGAGAAGTGAACTCTGGCAGAACCAAAAAAAAAAAAAAAAAAAAAAAAAAAAAAAAATGCAAGCGCACTTTATAAACATGTTTAAGTGACCAAGGAAGATCGTTCAGTCCAACCATCACCATACCACAACACATCAACCTGCGATCCTATGAAAGATATACACACCAAATAGTAATCTCTAATACGAATACATGCAATTCATTGAAAAGAATAGGGCATCTTAAAGACCCATTTCTTGTATCACATGTGGAAGCATGTATCTCTTTGAGAGGACAATTTTTTCAAGCTCTTTTTGATTTTCTCTTAATTGAAAAGAAGCCTGGACAGAAGTTTGATGATGTTGGGGCCACAAAAAATCTTAAAACAATATGTCCAGCATTACAACAAATATTTACGATATGGAGGCCCAATGCTGTACATTATAAACAAATGCCCGATCTGACTTTTTAGGGGAAAATTTGCTCTTACTTCGCCATTCAGTTGAGACGAGAACTTAGGCTTTTTGCACCTTTCCACAAACATGACAGACATGTAAAATGGATACTTTGCAAGTCCATAATTTATAAACACAAAAACATGCAGAAAGTTATCAAACCAAGCATTTGGCCACTCATCACATACCATCAGCAGGATCATCATGATTTCCATGAATGCTGAAGACTAGCAAGCCAACATTGAAGTGAGGGTCTTCATAATTTACATGGCCAAACCTGGGAAGACAAGAGTGATCTATTATAGACATAAGACCAACACCTAAAATATATGTACAATTCATTCACAAAAAATGGTGCAGATGGATGCAAGAATTTTGATTTCAGCACAAAAGGGTGATATTGTTTTTGCTTTTTTTTTGAGGGAGTTGGTTGCAACTTTTTCTCATCTCTCATATAACACAAGGTTGCTACAGTTAAATCATGCAACATGTCCTTCATTATCGTCCATTCCTCCAACAAGTAAAAAAACAGAGCCATCATGTGTGAAATAGTAATTGCATATTTTGAAAATTTACGATCTGGTTGCTAACAACTTCAATTAAATGCAATTACCCCTCAGAATCAAAGCTTTACTAATACAATTATTTTTTAGTAGATAATTATGTCTTGCAATTAAAGAGGGTGAATAAATAGAATTTGGCATAGGTATTATACATTTGACAAGTCATTTCTTTATTCAAAGGCAATAAGAAAGGCATACAAATATTGACTTGGAAAAAGAAGGACAAATAGAGCGAAAAACATAGCCTACTAAATTCCAACTCTTTTACCCAAAAAAGAAAAATCATCGAACTCCACTTGTCAAAAGATCTGTACCACTTTCAATCCGACCCTTTCTTGAAGCCTTAGAGAAGATTAAAATATCTTGAGGATTAGCAACCTACAAAAAGAAAAATCATTACTCCTTTTTTGGTAGCGCTGTCAAAGACTACACCGTGTGCACCTTCTAATATGCATTTACTTCTCCAACATACTTTTGTCCAAACCTTTGAGGATTTATCGTTATAAATCCGGAGTAATCCACCTGCCACATGAATGAGGAGTTTAAAATTCACTTCGAGAATGCAGACATTAGTGGCAGATATCAATTCCTATTATCAAGTAAATAGAGTTGTGAGAGTGTTTGACATCCATGGACAAAATCAAAGCAGTGATAAAAAATAGGATTTTCTGTGCCACAAGGAAAGGAACTAGGAACCAACATGTTACAAATAGCATGATGAAAAAAATAGTAGAAATAATTGAAAAGGAGTCATATTTTACGGTTAAGTTGAGAAGGAACAGGTAGTGCCGATTAAAAAAATGAAGAGGTTACCTTTATCTGTATCAATGGAAGTTTTAGCTCAGACCTATTAGCTGCCTTTTTGCTGGACTTGTAAACAGCACAAGCACTATACTATATGATAGTTCCTCTAGGCTATTTATGTTGCGATCGTGCATTATTTGTGCTTTCACAGGGGCCTCCGGATTCATTCATCCCAAGATGTTGAAAAGAGTTTGATGACCCCTGTACAAGAAAATGACAAATATATTAATATTTATCTAAATAATATGCTTAGATAAATGTCTTAAATAATCCCATATCAATGAAAAGTAAATTGTACCTAAATGAGATTATTATTGTATTCCAACATCTATCCAAAAATAAGCTATTAATAGTAAATATTACAATTGTAACAAAAAGTTGAAATAATACTAACAAATAAAATGATTCATAATAAATACCTGAGTAGTAAATGGAGAAAATCCATTGAAATTGCTTGGCGGCATGATATATGATGATTGCATCTACATTAAAAAAAATGACCCCTTTACCATAATGCAATTAATTTATCATAATGATTGTAACTTTTGAGAAAGTGTTTTCTACCATTATAAAGAGGCATAGTAACTTGAAAAATATACAAATTGATTGATCACCAATTAAACTCTATACATAGCTATTCAATACCTGATTAGGAAATTGGCAAAATCCATTCATAATCCCCGATGGCATGATGTATGGTGGTTGCTGCATCTATACAATTTTTTTTTACCAAATTAGTAAAATGTAAATAAAAATGGAAAGCTAAGAGCAACATACCTGATTATGAAAATTCATGGTAGGACCACCAATGTTGTTGGGATAAATGATACTTTGAAACTGATTTTGATTACTCAAATAATTTGGAAAATGAGTTTCACTACGTGTTGCTTGAACAACCAACTCTACATTAGAAAGCAACAAAATGTTAATTAGCATCATGCAACATAAACAGAAAATTTAACTTATCATATTAACCAAAATAATATGTTACCTCGATTGTCTATTTGCATTGGGGGCATTCCTTTGATAGATTTTTTCTTATTTTTCTCAGTTGAACTTTTTAGTCTTCCATAACTGATTCCTTTTCCTTTCCTTCGATGGGGGTCTAATATCGAGATATCGCACAAAGAAGCCTCATTATCACCATCATCACCAGCATCATCAGCCACAACCATACTTGAATTGTATGATGAAATTTGAGCATTCACTATTTGCATATTCTCCCTCACTATCTGCATAGTGTTTACATTTTTGGCTCACAAACTCATCAGTTTAAAATATTCTTGCATTAATGTGCAAAATCGATTAAATGTAGACGGACCAAGTGGCAAAGATTCATCATTCACAATCTCTTCTTTGGCACCCTTGGTCCATCTTTTCAAAATATAGGGAGATGAAATGCTCTTAACTATCGATTTATTCTGATTCAACACGTACAATGCATGACGACACAACCACCCTTTTGACTCAAATAATTTGCATTCACAAGAAATTGATAACTCTACAGAGTTAAATCTGACAAGGTATTCATGTCGACACCTTATGGTATATGAATAAACCGATCCATCAAATGTAGTACCCGAAACATCTTCAGAGAGACATTCCATTAATTCTTCAGAAAACTTCTGAAAAATAGTATGGGTATAGACTGCAGCAGCATGTTTTAGGAGCTCATTAGACGAAACCTGCAATTTGAGTTCCCACGAGACCTGTAATCATCTTGAATTTCAATTTCTCTCATGTGCTTCAGTTGCTCTTCATAATAGTAAACAAATTTTATAAGGGATGACATCTTCTTCGAAATATGCTGGAAGACATTATTAGTGCTCTCACTTCTTTGACTTGACCTTATACCACATGAAAAAATATCACGACCAAAAGCTTGAACTCCATTTATGTCTAAGGCCGTATAATCTCTAAAGCCAATTGTTGTTCTGAGTATCCCACTCCTCTTCCATTTCCATCCAAGTAGATTCAAATTCGTCCTCCGATTTGCATCTATACATAAACCTAAAAAAATACTTATCTCTAAAATTCGGCTTATGGTAAAGCTGTGGAATGTTTTTAATGGCATTTTGTATGATGTGCTAAGTGCATAAATGATGCTGTGTATTCGGAAACACCACTCTAATGGCTTTTGCCATGGCTTAATCTTGATCGGTGAATATGGTTTTAGGAGCCTTATCTCCCATAGACTCCAAAAACACATTAAATAACCAAATGAATGATTCCACCGTCTCATCCAACAAAAATGCACAACCAAACAGAGTATTTTTCCAATGGTAATTAACCCCAACAAAAAGGTGCACAAATCAAACTATATCTATTAGTTCGATACGTGGAATCAAACACTAGCCCATCACCAAAATAATCGTAATCGAATTTGGACAAACTATCTCTCCAAAATAAATTTGTCAATTTACCTTGTTGATCTACTTGTACAGCGTAGAAAAACATTGGGTTTTGCATTTGCATGCACTGGAAATGATTCAAAAGTTGTTGACAATCTCCCATTTCTATAATCTTATTGCTTTCTGTTTGTAATTTTTTTTGACAATCACGTAGAATGAAACCCAAATTTTTACTTCTACCTGCTTCATTTGCTAAGAACTTATATGTCGTAGTCCCACCAATGGCTGCTTTCATCATGCCACTTAAAACACTTTTGCAAGTATCGGATATCATCCTTCCACATCTAATCAAATGCTTTTGATCTTCCGGTACAAATACATGATTATGCTTAGAAACATACTCTATAACCTCATAGACACCATTATCAACCTTAAATTTGATATGAGTAGGACATCCACATCTAACTTCAGCCATTTCAAATTTCTTTTCTTGATAAGATGAGGTGACAGAATAGCCCTCACAATTGCACAAAAATGTTCGTAGGGTTATTTCTTCTTTTCTATTTTTAACCCTATGACCCTTCCTCACTCCAAATCCTTTTCCAATTGCATAAGCCACATACTTATGATATGCTTCAACTTCATTAGAAAAAACCATCCCGATGGCAAACTCAAAACCATTTTCCATATCACGCATTACATGTGCAAAATGCTGCAACGAAATGAACAATAAATAATCAATAAAAAAATAACATCAAAAGAAAACAAAATATATTTCACATTGTATGACAAAATATATTTCCTCTGATTCAACCATTCGATAGCTTTACACGTGCAAATTAATTGAGGCAATGTATTCAAAATAGAAATAAATCTTCAAGAGTTCCCTTCTAATAAAATACAAAACAAACCAAAAGAGCAACAACGTTGATGTAGAAGTCAATTAGCGCGCTGTCATCCACCTGCAAATTGATAGCACCATTCAATACATTCATAGGACACAAACTAATATGCTTACATGTTAAAAAGCTAACTCGAATGCAAATGAAAGTAGGCCCCCCTCATATTTATTTAAAAAAAAAAAAAAGAGTCCAGTCCTGGCATGGGGACTTGCTTAAATTGCATGATCTCATTATTGAAGAATAAAAGTACCAAAAGAAAAGCATAGAAACCTCCATACTTAAAACATTAATCTAATATCCCAAGGGAGAGTTTAGTGCAACATTTTAGCTTGCTGATATACTAACATCTACCTCAATAGTATATCCATCACTTATCAGCATCAAGCTATAAAATGGGAACTAGCATGACCTGGTATGACTAACTTGGTCAAACCAAGTTATCTTGACGGGAGAAAACAAGCCTCGTTGAAACTGAGCTGTTGGAGATGGGAATTTATTCTCACATTCCTTAACTAAGCAACACAAAACTAATCAAATATGAGATACCGTTGTTACCTTAGTGGAGAGACAAGACAACCAAGTCTTCCTAATATTATTTCCTTGGAAGTCGAGAAAGACAAAATGCTGATCGCAAGAAAAGACTCCAACCAGATAATGTACAATCGCAATTAATTTTCCTTTTATTCCACAACTTGAGACAAAAGCAGCAAAACTTAGAGAGGATGAAGGTACCAATATTCCTTGCAATTATGCTCAAGCATATTAGTCTCAACAAACAATGATTAGATAAACGAAGTAGCTTTTCCACCAAAAGCATCCATGCTCGAGCTCCTTGCAAAGTTACAACTAGCATCAGAAATATAATCTAGAGATTTGCAGTTAATGTATTTCAAATCCTTTCAGCTTAAGAATCAATCCGATGGAAGAGATGCTCTACAATTGCTGAGAAAGACACCATCTAAAAGCATCCATGATGAAGAATATAAATCAGAATACCTAATTATTTAACGGGTGAAGATGATGCTTGAAATAAGTGACCACATAATAAAATTAGCAAGGGCACGCATCAATTTGTAAACCCAATTATTCATACACTAAGTTGACATTTTTGTTGTTAGATAAAATTGATTCATTATGCCAACCTATTCTAAACTGTCTCTACATTCCAAATGCCTTCTCGATATCTTTTCTTGTAGCATTTTTATCTCTTTCATTAATAATAACTTCCCAAAGCATCCCTTCCGATGCATAAATCCTCACTAGAACATTATGAATATTTTCTCGGTGCTCATATCAAATAGCTTCGGGAGAACAATGAAATAATCGGTACAAATCTCTATTAAACCACAGACCCCCCCTAAAAAAAATAAAAAATAAGAACACCAACCACCACCACCAATAACGCAAAATGTAATTTCATCAGAACAAGTGGCAAACCTTGCAAAACTCAAGTTGTTGATCAAATATGACAGTACACCATCATTGCAAACTTACAATGATGGTCTACTATTGGATTATTGCCCAAATAGAAAAAAATAACATGATCACAAAAAGGTAAGAAAAATGCAATATGTGAACCTCTCAAGTGAAGTAACCAATTGTGAGTATTAATATATTCAGGCAATATTGACAAATATCCATTCAAGCACCATGAAGACAACTTTATTATAATAGCACTTTAGCAAACATAAGTATATGAGATTTTTTTCTCCTATGAAATTGTCAAATGTGATTGTCAAGATGGAACATCCAATTTATTAAAAAGTTCTAAGAAAACTAAACTTACAATATTTAGCCCATCTTGTTTGACACCTACACTAATTAACCCTATATTCTAAGGAAATAAAATATCCCAATCATTATCGTTTATGAGTAAAATGACATAATCCTACTACTAATATGCACGGGCTAATAATGAGTGACATTGGGACCAAATTCCACATGAAAAATAAACAGTCACTTAATAAAACTAGATGAACAAATGCCTCCAGCTTTGTCACCAACCATCTTTACCTATTACTCATGCTACATCAGGCGAAAAGGAATCAGGAGCTTTTGTTGCCACATTCATTGCCTTGCATGAGCAAAACTCTACAAAATTCCTAGGGTAGACTGAAGGTTGCCTAGCACTTTCAGGTATCTCTTCATCAAAACGATGGCACAGTTCTTTAGTGGAACACTCACGTCCGCACATGCATGTGCACGTTAAAACAAATGACTCGATTCCCCGAACATCTTTCATCTTCTCCAAGTTCATCATTGTTTAATCAGCAGTAAATAAAAGACCGAAGGCAAAGGGACAGATGACTTAACATTCAGTTACAGACACTTCTCATCGGAATCTCGTTGAGCGAAACCATCAATTACACGCCTTAAACATCAAGCCAGTATGAACAACAGATAGGTTCCTCATAATCTCACGCGAACATTTTGGCACCAACTACAATTAGACAAGCTCATGTACGATTTCAATCACTGCCTAATGCTAACATAGGCCTAATATCGAAACCACCATTCAAGCCCAATCAAGTCGGCACAAGCCATCATACATTACAGCTGCTGTCACGGATTCAAATTTCACAAGCATTCCTAAGTCCACACTAAATTTTCAAAAAATAAAATGCATATCGCGGCATAGTCTGAACCTAAAGCCGCCACCGCTCTTTCAAATATTGCCCATTGAGCAGCACAAACCTCTGCCGACACCTCGAGGTATGTTCACTCGATAGAGAGTTCGAATCTCTCGGGAAAGCACATTCATTTTCAGGCCAGTCGGTCACGAGCGAGTGAGCGGAGAAAGGAATCGGAAGCGGCGCTCACTTGGAATGTAGGTGTTCTTGGTGAGAATCGGCAGCAAAAGTAGAGCCAGAACCCCAGCAACGCAACAGATGACACTGTGAAGAAGTCCACAAGGTCGAAGAAGCGCGTGAGCTCGCGCTCGAGTCGCCGGAACATATTCGCCCGAATAACGAGCAGAGATAATTAAAGACTGAGAAGCTACTGCGATACCTGACGAGGACACTATGAGATATGAGCAGAGTCCCCAGCCGAATGATCGGTTGAGGCTTCGGCAGAGGTGGAAAGGGCGTCGGCGGAGGCGGAGGTGGGCGTCAACGTCAGAGTCGGGGGCGACGAAGTCACGAGAGGGCGTCGGGGGCGGAGGCGGCGTCGTTGGCGTTGGAGGCAACCGGCTTGAGGGGCGTTAGAGTCGGGGGCGACGGAGTCACGAGAGGGCGTGGGGGGCAGAGGTGGCGTCATCGGCGTCGGAGGCCACTGGCTTGAGGAGCGTCAAAGTCGGGGGCGTTGGAGTCATGAGAGGGCGTTGGGGGCGGAGGCGGAGGCGGTGTCGTGGGTGTCGGAGGCAACTGGCTTGAGGAGCGTTGGAGTCGGGGGTCGAAGTCGCGAGAGGGCGTCGAGGGTGGAGGTGGAGGCGGAGGCGGCGTTGTCGCGTCGGAGGCAACCGGCTTGAGGAGCAACGGGGCGGCAAGGGCGGCGAGGGTGGAGGCGGCGTCGAGTCGAGAATGGAGCGAGGAGGCAACCGGCTTGAGAGGCGTTGGCAAGAATGGAGAGAGAGAGCAGAGGAGGGGAAGAGAAGCAGCTTACGACTTTTGTTCTCCCCCTCAACGGAACAGAACGGAGAACGGGGAGAGAGAGAGAGGAGAGAGGACGATTCGACAGGGCGCAGGTGTCGCAGAGGAGAGCAGAGCAGAGGGAGCGTCAGAGTGGTGGGCCCCACACGCGGCCCGCGCGAATTTTGAACGCCTGACGCCCTCGCCTACGTGGCGCCACGTGTCGATCGCTGAGTGGTCTTACCCTATGCCTGCGTGGAGGGTGAGACCCACCCAATATTTTCCCCAGCTTCTCCTTTCTCTTTTGACAAAGTACAATGGAAAGAAAAAGTCAGCAGAGCAGCAGGAGGAGAAGATGTGAGGTAGAAAACGGTCTTCTTCCTCGGCTTCTCAGTGATGCTCACCCATGTCTCCCTCCTCCGTCTCCGAGCGCCACCTAGCCGACGCCGCAGTAGCTTGCACTAGTGCCCGACGTCCGCTTCGCCACGATCAGCCCTCTACACGTTCTGCCTCGTTGCTCCGCCAGCCCAACGAAGCCGCCACCTCGCCGCACCGTGACGCCACCGCTCGCTGCCGTTATTCCCCTCTGCGTCTCTGCCTGCAACCTAAGGCTTCGTCCGCAACGCCCTTGCCGTCCGACCGCCCTCATGGACGCCTGCGCCTTACCTCCGCCGCTGACCTGCAGCACCACCATCGCGCCGTTGCCGACGCTTGCTCCCGACTCCTCTCTCTGCACCCGCCGTCACCATGCCCGCTGTCATTGCGATCCACTGCCCGCGCTGCACTTCCGCGCTGCACCGCTGCAGCAACCTAACGCCATTGCCACTCGCCACCGCCCAGACAGCCTCCACTTACGCACCCAGCGGTCTCCGCGTCTCCGTGCCTGCACCAGTAGTGCCGAACGCCAGAAGCCCTGATGCCGATGCCCCTGCTTCGCCTCCACCGGCAGCGCTTGACGAACCGCACCACCTCCGCTCCTCTCGACATCGCGAGCAGCGACCTGCTCGCCTCCACTTGCCGCACCGCTCGAATGCTGCCCCCGCTTGTGCCTCTGCTTGATGATCGCGCCAGCAGCTTGCCCGCAATCCGACGCCCACGGCCAGCCTCCACCTCTGTCCTCGGCGACCACCTGACGCCGCACCTCCATTCTTCCGCAGCCCCCGCTGCCACCGTCGCCGCCTGCCGGTTCGCCTTACGCCCGCCGGTCTGCCTTTGCCCGACGCCGCTCGAACGCCGCGCACACCCCCCGTCGTCTGCGTTTTTCCAAACCTGCTGTCCCCCTTAGGTAGTTTAGTTTATTTTTATTTTTATTTTTCATTTATTTTATTTTATTTATTTTAGTTTAGTTATTTAAATTGGGACATTGAATCCCAATGTTCATTTTATGAATCTTGTAGGCATTAACCGTAAGGGTTTTGTCGAAAATTATTGTAATTATTTATTTGATCTGTAAAAGGTCGAATCATTTTTTTAATTATATTGATTTTTGGACTTTTTGATAGTATTTTAATTGTTAAATCATTATAATTATTAATTTGATGTGTAGAGTTCGGATTAGATTTTTAATTATTTTAAACATTTTTTAATGTCGTGATGTTAATAGGTTATTTTTTCGATTATTTTAATATGTTATTTCTTGGATATCTTGATTGTTTAGATGTAATATTTTTGATAATTACTTGTCTTGGAAAGAACACTAAAAAATATAAAAATCAAAATCAAAATCTTGCATTGGAATATGTTGGTTTCATAAAGTAGGGTTGCGTTTTTAAATTGCATTAGGGGTGTGCAACCGGACTAGGTTTACTCGGTTCTCGGTCCGTTCCACCCAGAAAATAGGGTTGGGAACCGGTTCCCAAAACTCAAACCCTATTTGAACCGGTCCGGGAACCGGTTCCGAGGGATTACCCACCTGGGAACCAGATCGACCGGATCGGTTTGGGAATCGGTTGGGGAACCGGTTTGTAAGCCACCCCCAAAAAGACCAAAACGCAAAACCCTAATATGTTTCTACTTTCTATTTATACCTTGCCAACCTTGCTTTAAGCTCCCCTCCCGAAATTGCAAAGCCGATGCCGCCTCTGCCGCTCTCATCGCACCCCTCACGCTCGCAGCACCGTTGCCATTCCGTCGGTCATCTGAAGCTTCGCTCCACTGGTTTTGCTCGTGAAGCCGCTGACCCCCGCCGAGCTTGCACCCAAGTGCCGACGCCACCTCCGTTTGATCTCGCCATTCCACCTGTTGCTGTTGCCTCGTCGACACCCCTGACCCACAGATCTCGCATCCATAAGCCCACCTTGTCACATCTTCGAGCAACCCATAGTAGCCCTTCGCCGATCATGTTCTCACTGTGTGCTGTTTCCTAAGCTCCCTTTCTACCGATCTACCGTCGCTCGAACAACGCCCCCTACTCTGCTCACAATTTGGCCTAGCCCCCTCGTTGACGCCCGCTGAAGCTGCGTCGATCTTTGTTTCCCTCACCAGCCGTGATACCAGCAGCCTATTGAAGCCATTGCTGTGCTGATCCGCGTCGACCCAACGTCACCACGTCCTGCTGAGCCCCCTGCTGCTAGGTCCTCCTCTGCTCAATGCCAGATAGATCTGCTTCGACGGCCAACAGATATGCTTCGAGCCTACTCTCGAGCGACGCCCTTGCCGCCGACAGCCCAGCTCCGCCGCTGTCCCTGTCCTCATCGTGCGACAACCCTAACGCTACTTCTGGTCCGCTCGCCGCTGGTCAATGATGTTTGGTAATTAGAAATTATTAGCTTCATTGATTAGTTATACGAATGAGCAATAATAGTCGCTCTCTCATTCTTAAATATTTTACTTTTCCAGTTTCACCAATGGATTCCAATTTTAAAATGGTTGTGTTGCCTTTCATCTTTCGCCAATTGATTTTGTATTGATTATGAAACTGTTATGGTGTGTAAATCATTTACCTTTCGAGTTTCATCGATAAATTATACAACAATTATTAAGCTGATTTTGCTAACTTGTTGCTATCATAGTATTTATTAATCCTACATGATAAGGAAGGAATTTCATTTTCAACTTCCTGGTCATGCACAACACAAGGAAAACAATACTTATGCAAGTGGGTGTGGGTGTGGGTGTGTGTGAGAGAGAGGCAAGAGAGCGAAGGCTGTTCTACTGGTTTTCTTCTTCAATATACTCTTATAAACCCAAACTCGCCTCTTCCTTTTAATATTCAAGCAAAATTATATCTTAAAATGATCACTTGTCTCGACTATTAAACGTACATCTTCGGCGAGTGACTTCTTGGGATGAATGAATTACTTTTTGTCTCCAAAGTTATGTTGAAAGATTTGATTTACTATGAAAACTAATATATTTTTGTAGAATCCTAATGTTATATAATTTTTTTTTTTTAGTTTTTAGTCAATGGATCAAGACAAAGACATATCAATGGAAAGTGAGGGACATAATGAAATGAATCCACTCATGGAATTGCCATTCCATGGAGCTGATGAAGTGGAATCTGTGACCATGGGTGCGACAAACAAAGTGAGGTACCTAACTCTCGTCCTCCTTTGAGTAAAAAGCGAGCTAATCAATCATATTGTTATGATCATTTTTCGAAAATTATAAATGAGAAAACACAGAAAATAGTTAAGGTGAAGTACATTCATTGCATGATGGATTATGTGTATAATGTTGATCATGGAACCTCTACTATGTGGAAGCACTTAAAAAGTGCAAAAGTATTCTCATACAGATAAAAAACAAATATTGTTTGCATCATATGACAAAGATGTGGTTGGCGAGGTAGGGAAAATACTACTAGTAGTGGTAGTGTCTTAACGACATGGAAGTTTGATCAAGAACGTTGTAGGCATATGCTTGCTTGAATGATTATTATTGATAAACATCCATTTTCCATGGTTGAGTGTGTTGATTTTTGCGATTTTGTTACTGAATTACAACCTCTTTTCCATAATCTTTCACGATTTACAATGGCAAGAGATTGTATGAAGTTATATTTAAGTGAAAGGACTTGTTTAAAAGCTTACTTTAGTAAAGCTTAAATATATGATTGCACTTATAACGGATATGTGGAGTTTAATTCAAAACTTGAACTATTTGTGTCTTACTGCACATTATATTGATGAAAATTGGCAATTACAAAAAAGAATAATCAATTTTATGATGATGCATAGTCACAAGGGTAATGAGATTGGTAAAATGATGGAGAAATGCATTTATGATTGGAGAATAGAAAATAAGGTGTCAACAATAACAGTGGATAATGCAAGTTTAAATGATGTGGCCGTTAGTTATTTAAAAGAAAAATTTCTAGAATTGATTTTGAATGGTGATGCTTTACATATGAGATGCATTGCTCATATATTTAACTTGATAATAAAAAACGGATTGAATGAGGTGCGTGATTTTATGGCACACATCCGAAGCATAGTTAGGTATGTGAGGAGTTCTCCGGCGAGAGCTAAAACATTCAAAGCTTGCATTGAGAGTGACAGGTTTGCATACAGGGGTTCGGTCTATCTTGATGTTGCTACTAGATGGAACTCTACTTACATGATGTTAGAAACCGCCATAAAGTTCAAGAAATTTTTCAAAAGAATAGAATATGAAGATTTAATTTTCTTAAGGGAAATTAACAATGATTCTCCTGAAGATGAAAATTGGGAAAATGCCATCATTCTTTCTAAATTTCTGAAACGGTTTTATGATTCAACCAAAAGGATGTCAGGTAGTTTATATGTTACTTCAAATAATTATTTTGAGGAGATAGCTATATTGTATAAGTATTTGAATAATGCGGTGAATTTTTTAGACCCAAAACTTCAAGTTATGGGTTTAAAAATGAAAGAGAAGTTTGACAAGTATGATGGGAGTTTAGATAAAGTTAATATGATAGCATTGATTGTGGTTGTTTTGGATCCTACAAAGAAGTTGAATTATGTGAAGTTCTATTTTGAACAAATCTATGATAATGAAGCAAAAATTGATGAGATGCATGATAAAGTGAAGGTCTCTTTGGTGAATTTGTATAAATCTTATGAACGATTTTTTATTGGCTCTTCTAGTAAAGAAAAATTTGGTGATTCAAGTGTGAGTAATAATAGTAGTGCTTCCAATGTTGATAGTGATGACAATGATTGTGAAATCGATGCTTGGCACAAAAGCTTTCTCCACGCGAAGAAAAGAGTGTTGGATGAAAACAAATCTGAGTTTGATTGGTATCTTGAAGCTAAAAGTGAAGATATCCTTAATATTGATCTTTTGATATGGTGGAAGAGTATTGGGTCAAAATATAAAATCTTATTTTTGATGACTCGAGATGTTTTGTCTATTCCCGTGACTACTATTGCTTCAGAGTTGGCTTTTAGTACATCGAGACGTATACTTGATGGCTTTCGAAGTTCTTTGACTTCTAAAGTGGTGGAAAGTTTAATTTGTACTTAGGATTGGTTGAGAGCTGTTCGCGTGCCAATTAATTTTGAAGAGTATATCGAGAATGCATAACAATTTGAGGCGGGTAAGTTATATATATTTCTTTCTATCTTGTAATTTATTCACATAACTATCTATTAAGTGAATACCTTATTTAATCTTTTTTTTTTTATAGATTTGGATTGTCTTATCAAGGACATTATCATTAGAAAATAAACTTCATTTTTGTGGAAACTTCGATTTTGTGGTAAGTAAATAGATTTTATTATTTTCGACCAAAAAAAAAAAAGACTTTATTTGTGTTTGATTTTTCTTTGAAATGTTAGTGAGAAAGGAACTTGCTGTCGTTAAGGCTCGTGTTTTGCCACCACTAATGGTAAGCCGTTGCACATCTTTCTTGTGAGAAACCAAATGCCTCAAGTTGTTGCATTATGTTTTTTTTTTTTGGTTTCAACAACTATTATATAACTTCATTTTGTGGAAATTCCGATTTTGTGGTAAGTAAATAGACTTTATTTATGTATGGGATGACAAAAGGAACGTGCTGAGACTCGAGAGACACTTAGTTGTCCATTTATTCCATTCTTCATCTTTTTCCATTTAGGTTCCTTCTAGTCCCCTCTATTTTCCAGATTTTCTTAGCCCTTTAAATTCCCAGTTGCTTTGAGAACATGAGTAGCCTGGTTTGCTGGGGCACAGTTTTGATGACATTTGGATGTCATTCGGGCGTTACCCATCAGGGATAACTTTTTCCTTGCGGATGTCTATTCATGAGGCATTGTTGAAAGGTTAGTGTTGAATTTAAAGTTGAGCTCAGAGTTACTTTTATGGCCAAAAAAAGGGTTTGGAATCTAGATACCTACTCCCCGGGGACAATGGAAATGCATCTAAAGGGAGAATCTGCTTTTATGTCTTGTGTTCTCCTTTACGTGTCTTAGCTTTATATGGACCAATTACCATATTCATTTTTGGTGAATGTGCTTTAATGCTTCATCCTTTTAACGTGCTTTGTAAACAAGTAATAGATTAAGCTCATTCATTCAATGGACTTACGAAAGTTTAACTTGTGTAGATCACCTGAGATACTGGAGGCTCAGCTAAATTGTTGCATAATGTAATGTTCCTGTGATGTTTACTTTGTGGCCAACAGGTAACAGAGGAGAAGAAAGCTAGCCTACCAGTGTAATTTGAGAGTCTTTTGTTAGGTCGTTTAGGATCTGGCTTGTATTCTTCTTGATAAAGTTATTGAAGGATATCATTTGATTCAAGGGCTGGTTTTGTAAGATTTATGGGTGAGCGATTTACTCTTTCAATTGTTATATTTACTGTCTCAAAATGAGAAAATCATGATGCAGATAATGCTGGCCTCAGTACTTCATTGACATTATGCTTTTTGTTTTGGTACCGTTTTCATTTGTACATGAGATAGGAGATGTGCCACCTCATGAAAATGCAAAACTTTATTCACTTGGCTGCATTGCAATGAGCATATTGTGTGCTACTACATGATAACCGCACTTCATTTCACATTGTGATCACATCATTTATTAGACATCACTTCCTCTTCCCTCCCCATTAAGAGGGGTTGTTCTAGTTGTAAGATAAAGCGTTTAACAGTTAAACGCTATATCTTACATATGAGTGTTGTACAACAATTTTTATGCAAAAGAGATTCTAATATAAATAGGGACCGGAAAAACATGGTGGGTCAGGAATAGGGTCCAATGCAAATAAGATCAGGAATAGAATCCAAAAAAAGATAACCGGTTATAACAGGGTCAAGTACATGGTCCAAGTCGAGACCCTACCAACCCTGGACCCGATCACCCCTAGATTGCATGTTTTGATAAGTTTTGGAATAGATTAGGATTGGTTTTAAATATTTTCTTTTCATAGATAAAGGCTTAGATAATCTTCACACATTTTAATAATCTCATTTTTCTAAAAAATAGTTTTCTAAGATAGGATAGGGTTTAAGTCAAATTAATCCCTAAAATAAATTAGAAAATTATTCATTTTAGATAGTTTAATTAGGGTTTTTATTCATTTCGAATTTCAATAAAAAAATACAAAAAATATTAGGTGCATGTCAAATAGTTTGCATAATAGGTTCATTTAATTAGGATTTGCTTGTTAGTAAAATTAGGTCATACTGTTAAAGTGCATGTTTTAATTTCGAGATAAAAGAAAACCCAAAAGATTGTTTGCTTTGTGTGTTTATTTCTTTTGATCAATTTGTTTGATTCATTGAGTGTGTAATAATGATTGAGCACCCGTGGGATCACCATATTACATGATAGTAATTTAAGTTAAAATAAATCCAAGCTGCCTTCAAAAACGTTTTTGAAAATAAAAATAATGGTACCGAAAGGGCATTAGAGATATCTGATGTAACCAAGTTCCTGTACCCAAAGTCTTTGGTTCGTAGGAGTAAAATAATTCTCCAATTATTTTACTTAGATGTCTAATCGACCGATCATAAACTGATTAGTGGTGACTCCTAAATAAAATTAACTGAAACCTAAGTAGCGAATTGGTATGGGCTTGGTAGAGCCTAAGCTAAGTTTAAGATTTAGTAGTCCATTAGCCTAAACTCTAAGTGGTGCACCCGAAATTTAGGTTGCGACAATGTCGTATATGGTTTGGGATGCAATTGCTTGAAACATATAAAATACTATTGACACATAATTTTTTTCCCCAAAGATTGTGTTTATATATTTCCAAAAAAATGGAACTTCTTTTTCTACAAAAATAATTCATGTCAAATTTTTGAATATAAATTACTTAAGCACTTAGTATAATTTTTAAATGAAATTATTTTTTCTTGAAATCTACTTTCCACAAAGAAGAATAAGAAGAAGATTGGGGTCGAGGAGTTGAATGCGACTAGCCAAGCCTTGGGGGGGTTAGATTGCAATTGAAATAACAAATTGGGGCCAAAATGAAATTTCAAAAGTTGGGGGGGTCAATTCGCAAATTTTACAAAATTTGCCCGAGCCTTTAAATCATCATTTTCATCATTTTAATCCCTAATTAAGGTTGACGTTGAGCTTGGGCTGGTTGAATTGGTCAAACAAAGCCCAAAGGACCAAATTAAATCAAACTAGTCATTCTTGAGCAAGAAAATAAATGGATTGATTAAAGCACTCAAGCTAGCTGCCAAAACTCAACTCATAATTTGGCCACAATTTGAAGCTACTGAGTAAGCAATTTCACGACCTCACCATATCTTGCTCATCTGTTGACCGAGGTGGAACATAATCGCTAGGTGTGTAAACCAACGAAAATTAGCTATGGATAAGCTAATGAAGGAGCACGGACATCTCGACAAAATGAGCTAGCTTAGTAGCATTACATGTTTGAGAATTGGATAAGGTTTGAGAGTTGACGAAACAACTCATTTGGCAAGCTTGGTGTTTGTGCAAGGACCCGACCAAAAGCTGGCTCAATCTGGTGGATAAGCTCTTTGAAGCAAGCTCTTTTGAGATATAAAAAGTTGGAGACAAATGGCGAATGGGGGAGTTCTCCATGACCACCAAAAACAACTCAAAAAACCCAATTTCAACTAAGAAATTTCAAATGGATTGAGAGAGAACGTAATTTTTACAAACTTTTGGCCGAAAAAAGCCTAAAGCTTCAACTAGAGAGTGAATTAAACTTGAAGATCTTTCCAACCATAGGTGGCAGGTCCCAAATGGAGATCGTGAAGACCTCCTAAACCCCTCGAAAAATGCCCTCTTAGCCTACGAGGAAGTAAGCATAAATTTTTTTCTAAGCATTCGAGGGTTGGTCAAGAAAGAAGAAAAAAGTAAGATTTTGAAAGAAACGAGAGAATGTTAAACTAAAAAACTTAATGGGGGGTCAAAGTAGTAACGTTCTAGCTTAATCAAAGCTTGGTTTTGTCCCTTGATCAGTTCTAGGATAGTTCGAGTTAAGGTGAGGAGAGGGCATCATAGTAAGCCCACAAACCCAGAAAACCCAGAAATTTTTTTCGTGTGTTGAGCCGATCGGTCGCGGGTAGGAAAAAGTGAAAGTTTTTGAGAAAAAAATGTGGGGTATTTGAGGAAAACCAAGTCTCGGGAGTTAAACTAGGATACATATAGTTGAGTCGGGTGCCAAAAGAGTAGACTAAAGAGAAATGGGACTAGGCTTTTGGATGCTAACCAGACACCTCTGTGGTAAACTTTCTTCCTTGCAGGTCTGCTTTCCTAGAGTTGAGGAGGCCCAGTTTGTGCGATTTCGGGAGGCAATTTCTTGGTTCTTTCGGCCAAGAACCACGTGATACGCCCACTAGGAGTTCTATGAGACATTGACGGGTTAACTTTTGTGAAAATGAATAAAAGATGGGCTATGGGCCAGGGTAGTTTTCTGGGTTTTAGCATGAGTTCCTTTATACTGCGAGTGATGAAGGCTACTTAGAGAAGTCGTTTTGATGTGTGTAGTTAATCATTTTCCATGATGCTTGTTGCATTTAAAACCCCATGTTACATATTTGTGAGAAGTTCATGAATGTCTCGCATGTAATAAGTATCAAGGCTTCAATCTAGGCAACCAATCTATTTGTAAAATCCGGGTTTGCAAAAACAGGTTGAACCCATACTTTTGAGACTAATTTTGATCATGTTATTGTGTGTTTTGGGATCTTAGTCCCAGTTGATATTAATCTATGCATGTTTTTGTATAACATTGATGCTAATTGTATATTGATCGAGATTAACCACAAACATGAACTTGCAGAAATTGATCTGGCAAGGCTAATGCTCACTACTTATTTGATGAAAAAGCCCAAATTGAGTTTTTATCTTGAAAATGTTGATTTGAGCTTGGTTATTGTAATATTCATGTTCTGAAATCAAGCATAAATCGGTTTAATGAAATTAATTTTAAAAAAACACAAAAAAAGAAAATTAGAAAACATTCGAAAAAAAATGTTGATTAGTGCTAAATTAGGTCGGAATGACAATTTCAAAATTTTCCTAATTTAGTGCTATTTTTTGTTATTATATAATCATCTTCGTAAATAATCCATCTTGTAGAGATTTGAAATATTTAGTATAATTTCATGCATATTTAAATTCTCATAAAACTCACGAGAGATCTTGTCCTAGGGCTCTATAACAATGCTGTGTGTATTATTTGCCCAACCTATATCAAGTTTTATTCCTTGTAACTTTACTTAGGGGCTTTCAATTCCTAAGTGTTTACTTCAAGTCATTTTAACAGCTCATTTGTTAATTTCTTTTAAAGAATGGTTAGGTCTAGATTAAGATCATAATGAACACCCTTCAATAAAATTTGCATTATCATTTAGTGGCTTTGATACATTTAAGATCGTATTTGATAATCAAAATTGTATTAGTACTTAGATAACAAACTTCCAAGTTAGTGGTATTGAAAGGGTATTAGTAGAAATATTAACAAATTCAAGTCCTAAACTAGAATCTTTGATTGGCGTTGAAGAAGAGACAATACTCCTGTATTTTGTTTGGTTTCTAATAGACCTCAAAATGGCTAGTGGTTACTTCTTAAAATTCATAAGATTAGAAGAACTTAAACCAAAATCCAACATTGTTTGAAATATGGGCTTGGGTGAGCTCATCTCTAATCAATTAGCCACTTCGCTCGCCTTTTTTGGGCAACACCCATAAATCCGTTCCCCCGATGAACTGAACCAGTTGGAGGATCATGACAAATACATGTCGTATTCTTAGAGTGATTGAAATATCCTATTTTGTATATGTAATAATTAAGGAATAAGTTCAATTTATATAGTATTTCGACCAAATATATAATTGACATTTCCTAAATTATAGTGCCACCACGAAACGATATGTGATATTATTCATTGGTTATTATTGTATTGTTATACTCCGCGGTCAAGTGGTGAGATAATGTCATACCCTAAACCTAGATAGTTTATTTACCGAGTTTGAGTTCACCCCAGTATATTTAACAAATTGGTTGAGTTCGAAGTTAAGAGGCTTTTAGATAAATGCTTCCAAATATGGCTTTTAATGATTGGATCATAGTGCACAAAAACAGTAGGAGTTTGTAATTGTGCACATGATTTGAGATTAGATTATTTGTCCTCTCGAGGTTTAGAATTTATGAGAAATCAGGTCGTGACACTTGTCACTTGTCACTTGCCATTGCCGCAACCTTCTTGTCACTGCTTACTTGCTGCCTACATTGAAGTGTCTCCCAGCCTCCCTTTAATGCTGGCCATATGAGAGAAGGGGGAGGTGGGGGAGGGTCGAAATAAATATTTCGGGGGCCATTAGCAAAATGATTAAAATCAATTTTGAATTAATTGAGCTTACTTTGTTATTTTCATCTCCCAAAAATGCAAGAAACTAACATACCTAATTCCAAATGCTAGACACAAACTCAAACTATGACTTAAGAGTCTTCAGGGGACAATGTTAATGGATCGAAATTTTTAGTGCGGTCAAAGATAAAAAGGGAAAGCAAGGCAATATTTTTTCAGAAAAAAACATACATTAACAATAGAAAAGAAATCTGCTAGTGGGGGCAATGTGGTTGCACTGTCCCTCAATACGACCGATTGTGCGGTAGGAAGTGGTGGGGCAGCGGCCAACGGTGGTGTTAACAATCTGAGAAATTTAAACGTGAAGATTTGACTGTTCAGGCGTGTTAATGGTGATTTTGAAACTGATCTTTTGGGTGCTTTTCGTTGGGTGGACTTTTGAGGATAAGCATGCAGTTGCTTTCCATCGCCAACCATCACCGAGACCTTGGCGAGGACCGCCGGCCTTGGCAATGGAGAGACGGCAGCCCTCTCTCTCTCACCGATTCATATTACTATTTTTTTTTTTGGCTCATTTTTCCCTCAAATGTTTCTTAAATTTGGTGGATGTGACTGTGACATATCTATATCAGAGATCGGGAGTCTTATCATCGCTTGGTTGGATCGTCATGGCGTATGCAATTGAATCAAATGACTCGAAGGATTGGACTTATTCCATTCAAAGGGCACTGGTACCACAGGCAAAGAAAAAGACACTGGCACCAAATTGGTCAAAAGTATGAAAAGCCAGGATTGGACACTGCAGAAGAGTAGCAGATCATCTTTTTATATTGCCCATTGATAGTGCTCGGACTCGCTAGTCGCTTCTGCTTTCAAAACGCAGGGGCCGTCATTTGTTTGGATGAAGGAACCATTAAGTTTCCGTCACCCCTGAGAACTTGATTTTTGCATGGCGGGCGAGGTTGTTCTAGCTCGCGTCCGTCAAGTTCGTCGTTTTACTCAAGATGGTGTCTTTGAACAAGAATGAACCTGACACTCCTCGCAAGACAATCGAGGTTTGGGTTTCCGAGAGTTCTCACTTTATGCCGCAAAAGCGGAAAACGTTTGGCTCTGTCTTCTGCTTTCTAAGGTCAAAAGATTGAAGCTCCTTTTGTCGATGCTGACGACGGAGAAAGAGAACTCGATTTTGAATTCCTCGTTTGCTCGTGGCTTGGCAGGATGTCTCGTGTGAAAACGGAAGTGGCTACCGACCTGAAATGCGGCTATGAAGTGTTTCTCGTAAATGCATGAGAACTGCGAATTAGTGAATAATCAAAGAGTTTTGTTATCAAAAAGAGTGTTATGGGATGCTAATCCATCTCTCATGTAAACAAACTCCAGACCTATCCTCTAGTTGTCGCACGTGGACCAATCAACTCGCATATGTCACTTACGTGTTTTATTTCCACGTGCTTCTTAGATATTTTAGATGTCCAATCGACAGGGGTTAAAAAAACAATTGGTGCCGACTCTTCTCATTTTTAATTTACGGATATGGATGTGGTGCTGTAGCCAACTTGACTCTCAGATTCGGGAAGATCTAGGGACCGAGGCACCTTAATACCACGGTCTGCAAGATTTTGAGGCACTACATTAGTATGAGCTCCATTAAAAAAATAGTCGTACGCCATTCTTGATAAAATGTGTTGTTCCGGCACTTTCTCTAATGGCTTAAATAAGAAAATAAACAAGATCATATTCTCACGGATCATCGTAGAAGAGCACAAATTTAGATGCTCTTCTTGCTCTGCTCCACATCAATTATTTCTTTTTGGAAGAAAGATCTTTATACCTGCGCTATGCATGTGTAATTAATTTTTTAGTTTTGAATATTTTCACTAAATTTCACTATAATCCTTCCAATCAATCTTCGTCATAACTTGCTCACGTGGTAGGATGGCTAACAATGACTAGACCATCATGTTAGCAATCTCCAATGAATTAATCGAGAGGATTATATTGAAATTTTACATAAATGTTTATGATTAAATTGATAAAATTTAAAAATTTAGAACTGAATTGGCATATGTATAATAAATCTAGGATGAATCGAGTAATTTTTCACTCATTATTGATGGTGGACAATGTCTTCATGACTTGCCCTTACGCAGGGCAAAAGGAGAGCATAATAATAGAGCTAAAGACGAAAATAGAACATGCTAGGGACATTAACAATATGATTAGAATCGATTTTTAACTAATCTAGCTTGCTTTTATTAATTTCATCTAAAAAAATGCATGAGACACCAACAAACACACGGAATTCTAAATAAAATTCCAAATGCTAGACACAAAGTCAAAGTATAACATGAGTCTTTAGGAGACAATGTTAATGGACTGAAATTTAGAAAAGCATACTTCGACAAACAAACAAATGTAGTTGCACTGTCCCCCAATAGGGCCAATTGGGTGATGGGTCAAGAGTTGTCAAGGGTTGCCGGCCCTCCATCTGGCGCTAGGAAAACGGCACCACTGGCCCTTTCTCTTTCTCTCTCTCCTCTCTCTCAAATTTATCATTTTAATTATTTCTTGCTCTTTTTTCCCCCAAAACTTTTTTCTTTCAATTTTTTTTCAATGTAACTACCTGTTATGTGTACCGCCACATTGATAATCGAGAGGAATATGACTCGACTGGACCATTACGTCATATGTTAATCAAATGAAATTGACCCGAAGGACCAAAATTATCCCATTCTAAAGGCACAACTACCAAATCGGTGGTAAATATCAAACTTCAAGAGTCGTATTGGACATGGTAGAAGAGTGCGGGACCATGTTTTTAATATTTTCCTCCTTTGTGGTCCTTGGACTCGCTTCTGCTCTCAAAACATAGAGGCCGTTCTCCGGTTATTATATAAGAAACCATGGGTTCTTCCACGGCGGGCGAGGTCGTTCTCGCTCGCCAGCTTTGAAATCGTCGCTTCGATGGTGCCTTTGAACAGGACTGAGCCAAACCAAACCCTTCTCGCAAGGCATTCGAGGTTTGGGTTTTCCAAGAGTGTACTCCGAGAAACGTGCGGTGTCGAAGTCGAACGACATGTGGCTTTGTCTTCTGGTTTCGAAAGTCAAAAAGATTGAAACCCCTTTCGTCGATGATAACGACGGAGGAAGAGAACCCGATTTTGAATTCTTCCTCGCTCGATCTTAGCAGATATCTCGTGTGAAAATGAACGTGGCCACCGACTTGAAAAGTGGGTGGGAAAAGTTTATCGTGAAGGCCTTCTTGCACTGCATCTGCTGCACTAAACTCGGTTCGGCTAGCCTCTAAGAATCGGCATACTGAAATGATCAAGCCTTTGATTTTGAATACAGGGGGTCCTATATTGCAATTACAAGGTCGTCCATTCAAAGAATGTTTAAGAGTGTTATCCGTCGATTCCGTGGTTGAAGCTCGATTCAATACACGTGATCGAAGCACTTTATATGCATTCATGAATTGATTGAGCCAAAAGTATGGACACCTCATATCATAAAATTAATTGATTTGATTTCTATTTGGTATTAGTTTTCAAGATCGAACCAAAATAATTTTATTTCTAAAGAATTATCTGGTACTACCTGTCTTGAATAGGACTAAACAAGTAAAATTGACGAGACAAGTGATAGTACAAGAAAACTACCCACAACATCACTTAACCTCTATATTAATTTTGACATCTATCTAAAAGTCAAGTTTCAAATTTGGTGTCTACTTTTTCTATGATTAAAACACCCCTATGTCGTCTGAGCTCATCTCAAATCTATATAGACTAGCGAGCATAACATTATATATCATTACTAATTAAAATTCAATATCTCTGGACGGTAACATAATAAATATATTCTTTTAATGAGTACATATCCTCCCATTTGCTAACTGATCTTTGTATCCTTTTCTAAAAGTTATCCAAATCCATCTTGAATAGGCCCTGTACATAGTGCATGCGAAGGAGATGGGCTATATAAGATTGCATATTGCGCGTCCGATATCCAATTCGAAAAAGCGCTACACTGTTAAAAGGTTCGTGATGAAGCTTTTGATAAACCATGGAGTAAATGATAAAACTGCGGACCCAAAATTTTGACCTAAGTTAGGCTTATCAGCTTTGCTCTAAGAATTGGGTGTCAACTTGATGGCTTAGTACTTCTAAAAACCATTCAGAGGTTTGAACAGTTTTTTTCAAATCCACACTTGAAAGTAGGTTGTGGGCACCAGGACCATGTTTTGATATATAGAAAGTTCAACTGGCGATAATTTTCTCGTCCAATCCAATGTCAATTTACCTAATTCTTGTCGCATTGAATGCTTGCGACTTCTAGTTTCATGAATTGCGTTAGAAAAGAATCACAAACTTTCCAACACTGCGAAAAATAGGTGACTAGTACTGAACGGTCAAAATTTGATTGTTAGATTAGGATGACAAAATTGTATAAGAAGATTAATTTCGATGGGTAGAACCCATTTATTAAGTTGAAAGTTCGTTTTGTGCCTTGTAGTTTGCTGCTCAATGTGCTCATACAGCGGTCAACTTTCGGTCAATCCCGGTTCAATTGATTAATTTTTTTTTGTTAAAATTTTAGGAGATGTCATTATCCCGGATAAAAAAAAATTAAAAGTTAGAAAGTATGATTTCTTTTCCTTGCTTTTTACATTTTATATTTGGTGTTGACGTTTCAATATGAACGTGTTGAGACTCCTGGTGCTCCAAGCGTCCTCGGCGACGGTTTTGCATCTTTGACATTTTTGCCTTCGCCTTTGACAAGTATGTCAATTAACTCTTTTATCCGCTAGTCAATCGTTTCACTAAAATATCGTAGTCGTGTCTAGTATTGGGGCTTCAACGTAGGAAAAATTGTCCATAAAATTCTAAACCTATAACATTTTTATTAATTTCATCTTAAACTTTTTAATTTTGTCAATTCAATCCTAATTTTTTTTTAAAATTTTTTTGCCAATTTGAGTCTATCCAATTAACTTTGATTGAAAATTACTGATGTAATTGGTCGGTGCTAATGTGACACTTTTTAATAATTTTTTTTACATGTTTAATTTATTATTATTATTATTATTATTATTATTATTATTACTTTTCTCTTCTTCTTTTTTCTCCTGGGTTTGGGGTTAGGGTTGGCAAAGGTTATTGATTGACCCTCATCAGCCCTGGGCGAGGACATTGCCATACTTGCCAGCCCTAGGCAAGGGCTCGCGAGCATTTGGCTAGAATTGGTGAGAGCCATGCCTTCGTCGGATTTGGCCAAGGGAGGGCTTGCCAGCCTCGTCGACCCTAGGTGAGGGCCTTTAGTGAGGTCGCCACTGTTGCCATTCTCGCTTGGCTAGATCTTATTGCCACTCTTGCCTAGCCAAATCCGGTGAAGGCATTGTGACCTTAGTTGATTTTAGGCGAGGGCTCGTGAGCCCTCACTTTCACCGGCGAGGGTCGGTTAGCAACCCTCGCCGGCCCTAACCCTAAACCCCCACCCCCAAAAAAAAAAAAAAAGAAAATTAAAAAAAGAAAAATATATTAAAAATTCAAAAAAATTATTAAAAGCGCCACGTCAGTGCTAGTTGACCATGTTAGCAATTTCCGGCTAAAATTGGCTGCATGGACTCAATTGGTAATAAGTGAAATTATTTAGGACTGAATTAGCAAATTAAAAGACTTAGTATTGAATTGGTAAAAGTGCAATAGGTTTAAAATTTTTTGGACAATTTTCTCGTTGAATGTATTATGGCATAAGTAATCAATAAGGACCTAAACATGCATATACATACTTGTGCTCTTAAGTTCATGGGCACGGTCATGAGATCCACCTTTAAGTATAAATAACATACACTCGAAATGTCGTAAGTACGAAGCTTCAAATGAATGCACACCATCGATTGGGCTTATATTTCGATGGATACCATCTGATTTGAATGACTGGGAAATCTAAAGATATAGATACAAGGATGACTTTTAGTTTTAAGTTCATTCATTTATTATTGTGATTATACTTTGCCATAGATTAAATAAGGGAATGCTTCCAAAACTATCTTTAATTTTGTGCACCCATATCAATTTACATCTCATATTTTGAAAACTATAATTTACAGCTTTAAAATTATCCGAAAATTTATAAGATATTATTGGCCCCTCATCATTAAGAAACCACAAAAGATGCCAAAAACACTGACATTTCACTCTCCTCATGTCCCGATAGCCAAATCCAAGACCAACCCCTATGGTCTCACTTATATCCATACGAATTCTAGTCTTTTCCATTTCCTTTGGCCTTCTTTCCTAATTGAGCAAATGCACCTAAATGCCGAATTATTTACAAAGGGGAACCAAATATTCTCCTCTTATATATATATTTGTCTCCTCTAATATTCAACTAGCACCAAACCAGCGCTACGCGAGTGTTCTTGGTACTCCAACAGTTACCGTATGAAAAAATAATTTTGGTTTTCTTTTGAAACTATGCGGAATATTTTGGATTATGAAGAGAAATAATAGCTAAAGGACTACTAACTTCCGCACTAAAAAGAATGTGAAGTGGATATTTCATGTTGAAATTACTCATTTGTCCTTCACTTTGCTTATGATAATCATGCATTAAAGGCCATGCTAGTTGCGTCATAAGTCTATCAATCAAATTCGCAAGTCGACTTCATCGAAAAGTCTCACGGGTTTGAGCCCTTCTTTTGTTGCTTCTTTCACGGTTGAAAATAAAGAAATCCTTTTCTCTTTACTGTTTATAAGTACTTTTTATTAAGGATGTCAAGAAAAAAAATGTCTGAATCGAGTAAAGAATTTCAATCTTTGTGGGTGGGATTTTTGACAAAAGAACGCTTCAAGTGTCATAACTTTGCTCAAAGAGACATTTAAGTGCCATAACTTACGAAATGTATGCTTAAGTATTATATTCGAAGAAAAACGGATCACTTAAGTGCCACTCCGGCCAAAAGGCTGACGTGGCATTATTCCGGTGAATTTCTAGTGAAGTGAGCCCAAAACAACGCCGTTTTGCACGCTGACGTGACCAAATAATGCAAAAACGGCGTCGTTTTGGACTGACGTGGTAAAAATAATAATATAAAAATTAAATAAATTAAATTTAAAATTAAATTTAGTTAAAATATTAAAAAAAAAGGGGGGGTGCCTGAGGGCTAAGCTCTCAGCCACCACCGTTGCCTCCTCGCTGTCGTCGGGAAGGCTCGGCGATGGAGGGGGGAGGGTTGGCCGGGGTCGCAGACCGACCGGCGACGAGGGCTCGTGAGCCCTCGCCTAGATCCAGTGAGTGGCGAGGGGTCGCGGCCCTCGCCCGTCTCCGGGGAGGGTCGGCGGCTCTTGCTCGGGCGAGCCAAGGGCCACCGCCCGTTAGGGGTCACCCCAATGAGCGGCGGCCCTTAGCCCGGCCGAGCGAGGGCCGCCGACCCTTGCCGGATTTGGGCGAGGGCCGCGACCCGCCGCCGCCGGCGGCCGGGGTCGCCGGCCCCGGCTAGGGGCCGTGACCCCGGCCCGACCCTCCCCCTCCCCCTCCGTTGCCGGGCCTTCCGGCAACGGTGAGGAGACAACGGCGGTGGCTAAGGGCCGCCGCCCCCACTTTTTTTTTTTAAAATTATTTTAAAATATTTTAACTAAATTTAATTTAAAAATTATTTTTTTAATATTTTAACTAAATCTAATTTCAAATTTAATTTTTATATTATTTTTTATCACATCAGCCCAATACGATGCCATTTTTGCATTATTTGGCTACATCAGCATACAAAATGGTGTCGTTTTGGGCTTGGTTTGCCGAAAAAATGCCACGTCGGCATTTTGGCCGACTTTAGCCGGATTGACACTCAAGTGATCCATTTTACTCCGATTTTGACACTTAAGTGTACTTTTCGTAAACTATGACACTTAAGTGTTAATTTGTGCAAAGTTATGACACTTGAGGGGTCCGCACGCCTGGGATTTTCTTTCAATTCTAATAGTAAGTAAAATAACGGTTCCATTATTCGAGTTGATTTCGGTTCATAATCCTGAACCCACCCGAAAGACGTTATTGTGACAAATTGAGTGTCATTCTTCCACGTTAGCATTTGTTGACTTCTGGCTTTGGCACTGAATTATTCTTCAAGACGAGCAAAAAGCAAACATTTCACGTGCTAAACTTGGTCCTTTGTCTGCGTATTTCCAATGCATCTGCTGTCGTCGGTGGTGAAGTTGTACGAATTGAAGGAATCGTTTGACCATTCGTCATAGATGGTCAGCCGAGATAAGAAGGAATGGGACATTAGAATTTTACTGAAATGCATCAGCGAACCGTGTGAAGAAACTACGAGGAAGTTTCAAATTTGTTTTTGCATTCTCGATAGAGCAAGGACGTGCTTCGAAGACGACAAACTTTTCAAACCATGTGTATCACCCCATTTTCGCGGTACGAATGATACGGAAGTTACCTTGACTTGCATTGAAAACGTGGGAATGTCATTGGACCATGTGCATCATCCGCACTAAAATTTGGGTTGAGATAATCATGAATCATGATGGCCACGCTGTTAAAAAAGAATTTAAAAATAAAATTTGAAAACTTGATAGCCCGACAACTAGATTCGAACCCCTTTTTTTCTCCGGTTCGGATTCTATGCAGGTTGGGTCACTAGATACTATATAGCCATGCCCCTTGTGTCGGGGTCAGATTGGGTTGAATACTAGTATCTCTTTCTAATCAAAGTTTGCCCGATTATTTGTAGAGAAATGTCATTCAAATTTCTGATTCCTCCTCTTTCTCCATTATCAAAGTTTGTTGGGGTTATCTCACGTCAGTTGTGGAAGTGGTTGGTGATCGATTTATAAATGGGAGGAAAAATCTTATAGCTTGAATTAGCTTTTGGGCTGGAGAGGGAAATTTCATTTCATTTGCTTAGAAAGAGACACTAAAGTAGAGCAATTGAATTTGTTATAATATGGCTAATTTCATTTTATTTGCTTAGAAAGAGACACTAAAGCAGAGCAATGAATTTGTTATAATATATCTAGCCGAAGCGATAAATAAAAAGGAGGAAAAAGGAAATACGTAGGAAGTTCACTTGTATAATTATTTTGTTAACTTAAGAGATTATTTTATAAAAAATTATACACTGTGAAAATTATTATATGTAATTGAAAATTGAGAACAAGTATTTGAGTGACTAAAATATGATCATAAATCTTGTTGTACTACTCGATTTATAGTGAAGTTCTTTGCTGCTCTCCTGTGAACGTAATTTTTTACAATCGAATCACGTAAATCTAGTATTTGATCTGTTTCTTTGTTCTATCTATTTTATCATTCAATCCCTTGCTTTTATAATGGGATTCACAATGCAAAAATCACATAAATTGAATAGAAACGGTGGCGTAGGGTATAGAGTTTCCATGGGGTAGGGAAGTGCTCTTCAAAACGAGAGAATTGAAACAACAAAAAGGAGTTCTCATTCTTTATTTGTCTGGCTTAATTGCCCAACCTAATTAGTCTCCTCTTACATTAAACATAGCACTAAATCCGCGCGTCCGTTCATGACCCTCCAACAATTGCTATGTGAAAAAAAAAATACTTTATTTCTTTGAAAAATATGCGAAAATCATGGATCATGAAGAGATGATACAGTTAAAGGACTAATAACTTCCATACTTACAAGAATATTTGAGAAGTCGCGAAAAGTACAGGGTATTCGATAATGATATATTGAAATTTCTTAGTTTGTCCTTCACTTAACTTATTCTAATGATGCGTTATAGGTCACATCAGTGATTTGAAAGAAGAGATCACCAAAAATCTCTCTTTTTACAGGGTAGTGTGGATAAAGACTATCAAGCCTCATTCCACTCAGTCTGTTAGGTGCTTTTTGAGTAAAAGTTTTTGGCGCCCATGTTTTGTATAATTGGCTTTTTCTCTTATTATTATTACCTTTACAGAAAAAAAGAAGACTATAAGCCTCATATATGAAAAGTTGCAATGTAAGTCCATCAATTTGAATATACAAGTCAGACTTTATCTAAAAGTGGCCCCCTCATGCCCTTCTTCAGTTGTTTCTTTTACACTCAGGTGATTTGCGAGGATCTTTTTTAAAAAACAATTACTCGAATGAAAACTCAAACCAAATCGAATCGAATCAGAAATATGAGATTGAGTTTCCTTTTGCTTTGATAGTAAGTAAGACAATGGGCTCCTTACGGTTCGTTTCAGTTTTGGAGTCGGTTCGGAAACCCGAATTGATGGGAAACGCATCCTGGAGCCAAAAAAATGCATGTCATTTTTCCAATATTTTTTTTTGCCATTTTAATTTTGAGCCAAGTGCTTCTCCAGTTTAGCATTTGTCCACTTCTGGCTTGTGGCTCTGAATGATTTCTTCAAAAGATCAAGGGAAGCAATCATTTTACGCGCTGAACTTGTTCCTTGTTTTGTTTCTTATGCATGTGCTGTCGGCTCAGCCGGAGGTGTCAGGATTGAAGAGAATATTTGGCTATTCGTCATACATGGTGGACCGACATAACACGGAACGAGAAATTAAACTTTTAGGCTCCGTTCGTTTCGCGGAAAATAACTTTCAGGAAAATATTTTCCGGATTCTCCGTGTTCGGGTGGTGGAAAATCACGGTCAACGGAAAACATTTTCCGTTGACCGGAAAATTTACATGCAAAGCTGTGGAAAATGTTTTCCACTTCTGAAAAGTGGAAAACATTTTCGACAACTTCCCCTACTTTTTTTCTTTCTTTCCTTTTTATTTTTCTTCCTTTAGCTTGACGGTGGCTAGCCCCGACAATGGCGGCGGCCAGCGACCGACCGGCGATCGCCGCGATCGGCCGCGGTCGCGAGCCAGCTAAGCTCCGCCCGGCCGGTGAGGCTCCGCCTAGCCCGATTTGTGGAAGGCCGCTCGCCCAAGCTCGGCGAGCTCGAGCCTCACCGGGCGGATCGGCGCGGCGGAGCCTCGCCTCACCGGATCCGGGGCGAAGGCGGGGCTCGGACCTCGCCCCGCCCGCGATCTGGACTTTCGTCGGCCGGATCGCGGCGACCAAATCTTGGTCGGCTCACCATCTTCGGGCGTGCGCGTGAGGAAGGAGGAGGAAGAAGGAGGAGCGGCGGCGGAGGAAGGAGGAAGGAGGAAGAAGGAGGAGCGGCGGCGGAGGAAGAAGGAGGAAGAAGGAGGAGCGGCGGCGGAAGAAGGAGGAAGGAAGAGGAAGAAGGAGGAGGAAGGAGGAAGGGGAAGGCAAAAGAAAAGGAAAAAAAAAAAGAAAAAAAAAAGAAATTAGTTAACGAACGGTGGAAAATGTTTTCCACTCAAAATTTAAGAATTAGCCGAACACCGGAAAATATAGCAATTTTCCTGGAAAATAACTTCTGGGAAAATATTTTCCGGAGATGGTCGATTTTCCGTGAAATGAACGTAGCGTTAAGGGAAAATTCATCAGCCAAGAGTGAAGAAATTACGAGGAAGTTTCGAATTCTGTTCTGCGTTTGGATTGAGCAAAGGACGGGACAGGAGCTTCAAAGGACGACAAACTTGTCATCCCATTTTCGCCGTGCATCATTTGGTGTAATTCTAAGCCGAAAGACAGAATTTACATCTGAGTTGAACATGCGAAATTGTTATTGGACGGTATATTAATTGCTAAGATTTGGGTTGACACAAATAAAGATGGTAATGTAGTAACCTGATAACCCGCCACGACTAGATCCAAACATTCTTTTCCCTAGTTAGAGTTCTACGTGGATCTAGTCACCAAAAAAAAAAATACCGTGTACGTGGATCGGGTTAGGTCAAATCCAATCGGATATTAATAAGACCTGAATCAATTTATTTATGCTCTTAGAATTGACAAAATGCTTAACTATGTTCACATTAATGATTTTCTATAATAATGGTGTCACGTGATTTGATAGATATTTTTAAATTCTTATGTAACTTGCATTTTTGGGTTTCGTTTGTAGTTGATGCTGGCGAAGGTGCACTATCCTGTAAGTACTTTCCACTATGATTATGGAATCGGCCGAAGATAATAGATGACGCGTCATAGTACTCATTTTGTCCTATGGTATTATATTTTATTCGAAAATTCAACTCAAAAAGATTTATATAAAACTCATAAATTAGCAACGTTGGAAACATTTTTTTTTTCACATGTGTGTAAAGGATACATAGAATTTGACAAATATAGGGTCGCACATGATGTGCAAATTAAAAAAATCTAATCCAAATAAAGAACATACAAGAACTCCGTAGATGAATGACACGAGATATTTTTACACATCTCAATTTAGTAAAAATATTCACATTCTGTTTAATTTGCATGTCGTCGTTTTTTTTTTTTTTTTTTTTTTTTTGACAATTCGCGCAAGTCTTTTTCTTCACCGTTTTGAGATATCCTCTTTCTCGTATTCCTTTATGTCGTATTCTCGAAACTCCATGCAAGACGCGGGAGCTCGTCCCATACGTACAGCAAAAAGCGTAGACAAAATCAGTCTTTTTTTTTTGTCAACAAAAGCAGTCTTTTTCACTTTGGTGCTATTTCGGTCGCCTCATCTGTGGTTTAGTCCAAATTAAAAACGGGTTTCACATTTCTTCAAGGAAACTGAAAGTGCACACTAGTTTTTCCAGATTGACTGGACAACATAAGAATTTTCTTATCAACAACATGGACTGAAAATTCCAGAGCAAGAACGAAAAATCCGCAACCCCTCGGAGGCTAAATCCCAATCAAAATGTGCTTGTGACATGAATGAAAAGACAACTTCGTGAGCGCGAATCGCCGTCGTTTCAGACCGGCTTCCCGGCGGGTTCCCCCTCCGGCTTCCGTCGGCACTGACGTCGTCGGCAGCCGGGGCCCCACTTCCCACTCACCCCCGATCCACGTGATCGTGAGGGCCCACGGATGCGCACCGAGACTCGCGTCCAACGCGGTGTACCCGATAGTTATCTCCCACCACGCACGTACGCACGCTCTGATGTCCGTCCGTTACATCGCAGTCGGCAGGCCGGTTATATAATTACCCCCCCGATAACCATCTCCCCAGATACTTCACCAATTCCCATCCCTCCTCCTCCTCTTCTTCTGACCTCATCTCTCTCTCTCTCTTATCTCTCTCTAGTTCATTATCTCCTGTCGTTAGCCAGTCTGCGCGATTCCTCTTCCTAGCAGGCCGAGTCCCTATGGGCGAGGTGGGTTCTCTTTGCTCTTCCCCCGTTTGTTGCCGCGGCCCTGTTCTGGCTCTGATTCTCTCTCTTGCTTCCCGCTTTCGATTGTCCTCTGTCAATTTATTGGCAAAAGATGAAACGGGAAGAGGAAGGAAGGGAGAGAGAGAGAGAGGGAGACGCGGCTTGGGATTTTTGAATTTCGTTGTCTCGATGAAGTTCCCTTCTTGAGTTCTGACCCCCGTGATTTCACGGTGATTGTTTTTGCAGAAACAGGACGGCGGCGAGAAGAAGAAGGGCGCCGAGGCCGGCGGCCCCGCCACCGTCGTGCTGAAGGGGGACTTGCATTGCGAGGGATGCGCCAAGAAAGTCAAGCGAGCTGTCAAGCGTGTCGGCGGTAATCTCTCGTAATCTATCATCTTCCCTGGCAAAAAGAAAATCATTTACCGTTGTTTTGTTGAGAATTTGTATACGAAATCGTCCTGCGTAAGGGAATTTTTTCGGATCTTCCGTTTGTCGGTTTCCTCTGGCGGTTTCTTGATTTTATTCGCTGCAATTAATGTGAAACTGGTCTTGTTAATTTTGTAAATTATATTTAAATATCTAATATTCTTCATTCTTCAAAACAAAAAGTTCACCGCTCGTACCACTAAATCTTTTCCTTTTAATATTTTGAAATGATTTTCTTTTTCATTTAGTATGATAAAATAAGTTGTTATAACTCCCTGTTAACACCACCCAGATGAAAAAGATCAATGTTTCTGCCAATGAATTTCCTTTATTTTAATAATTTTCATCAGAGCTTTCGAACCTAAACTTCAGCGGACACATTTGGTTGTTGGAGTGCAATAAAAAACAATCGACATCTCATCCCGATAGTAACAAGACCACCCATCAGCCGATTGGTCGTTACTCGGAATCTGGCGACGTGAGCTGCACTCTAGAACGACGTCGCCACTTTCGCGGATGGTTCCCCCGGAACCGGAAACCTCTCCGAGTGATTTGAGCGGGATTGTCCCTGTTTTGGCGCAGGTGTTGAAGACGTAAAGGTCGATGTGGGGGCCAACAAGGTAGTGGCTATCGGGAAGGTGGACCCCGCCAAGCTACTTAAGGGCTTGGAGGAGAAGACCAAGAAGAAGTTCGAGCTCGTCTCTCACTCCGCTTCTCCCGCACCGCCGGCGCAGCCCAAGAAGGAGGGCGGCGGCGGCGGCGGCGAGAAGAAACCGGAGAGCAAGAAAGCCGACGAGGGCAAGAAGAAGAAGGTGGAAGACGAGAAGCCCAAAGAGGTCATTTACTGTAATTTCATCTTAAAGCGAATTAGCGTACATGTTTATCGGGATTATCGAAACTGACGGGCATTTTCTTGGTGTTTTCACAGAGCACGGTGGTGCTGAAGATCGGCTTGCACTGTTCCGGGTGCGTCAAGAAGATAAAGAGTGCCTTGCGCAAGTTCAAAGGTTAGAACTTAGTAAAACTCATTCCCTAATAAATTATTTCATGACGCGATCAATCACGCTTAATTTTGGAGAGATTAGTTTAGTGGTTAGAGACGGGTTCTAGAAACGTGTTCCACGGTCAAATCGTGATTTCCATTTTTCCTCTTTTTTGGGCCGGACCGAAAGTCACATCTGGAGCCTCATGAGTGGAAATTCCGTTAGTTCTATGAATGCGCTGATAAATTTTTATGCCGTCATTTTACCTAGCAAAACATCCATGGGCAATAAGGTAAATCTGTCTAAATCGAGAGACGGTGTCTTTTTTTTTTTTTTTTTTTTTTTTTTTTTTTTTTTTGTAGGAGTAAATTCGGTGACCGTAGACGTCCCCAAAGATTTGGTCACAGTGAAGGGCACGATGGAGGTGAATGGGCTTGTAGCGCACCTTCAAGAGAAGCTCAAGCAGAGCGTGGAAGTGATCCCACCCAAGAAAGAAGAAGCTGCTGCCGACAAGAAGAAGGACAAGCCCGCCGCTGGTGGCGGAGGCGGAGAGAAGGATAGCGGCGACGAAGTAGTCAACGTGGATGTGAAGAAAATGGAATACGGCGGATATCCGGCGCCGCCGATGATGTCATATCCGCCGTATTGGAATTACGCTCCGACATATGGTGCCGGGCCCCCGGCATATGGTGCCGGGCCTAGCTACGCCGTGCAGCCTTATCAGAATCACCACATGGAGCCATATCACCCCGAAGGAGGATACTCGGGTCAACCATATGCGACGCCGTACCCGAACGACGGGTACGTGGTGGATCACCAGGCGTTCAGCGACGAGAATCCTAATGCATGTTCCGTCATGTGAGCACGAGCGAGAGAGAGGAACCATGGCTTTTGAGGAGACAAGAGCGAGATCGTTGGCAATAGGGACGATTACTGTAGAAACGAAAGTTACGAGGGGTGAAGATGTAAATATGGGAAAAAATGTTGTCGGGGGAACGACAAAAGGAAGTAGTGAGTTTCGTTTCGGCTTTTAGGAAGCGACCGATCGACGGACCTGTTTTCGTTGTTAGGGTCGATGCATAGTTTTTCTCTTTCGGCGCTCTTGGCGGAAATTGGTTTAGTTAGCTGATTTTGATGTCATAATAAAGATAAAACTATTTGTTTTATCTAGCGCAATATACGTCAGAGATTTACATATTCCCTTTCCTAAAATTCATGTTCATGTTATTTTCAGAACGAAACATCCTTCTTTGTCGTTCACTGGACAAGACCTCTAATTCCACATCAGCAGCAAGTTACTGAAAATGTTTAATGCCGTGATAGAATCAGTTATGTAACAGGCGCAATAACATGCATTAAAAAAAAGAAAAAAGAAAGAGTAATACATGAGTTGGTGAGTAACTGCAAATACCGTGCGAATAAGGAGTAATGAATGGCGATAAATAGCATCAGATCTGTTTTGTATATGGCAAATAAAGTTTCATTACATAGTGAAAACAGAAAAAAAAAAAAAAAAAACGTAAATACTTAAAATCTGTCTAATGAAATTCGTGAACCTTTGAAGGGAGATAAAGCATCAGAATCGTGGCCCTCCAAGCGATGTGCATTTCTACAGGGTTACTTCTTAGTATCGTTTTTTTTTTATTATATACAATTGATTAACTTCCTTTCCTAACTCCTTGAGAAAGTTGCATTCCCGATACCTCCTTGATAAAGAGATGACCCGAACCACTAGACAACAAGGCAATACTTGCTTGACCGCCATCCTATCATGTCTTGCTTGTGTTGAAGCAATGACGGATTTTTGAAATTGTCAAAATAATGAAATGGTCTAATTAGACCTGAAATATCTTTTTATCTTTATAAGTTTTTGAATTCCTCGCTTGTATTCCTGAATTATTCATTTGAATCGCCATTCTATAAATGAATCTATTTTGAATTTCATAAAATAGAAGGCATATTTAAATGATTCATATTCATTTAATTTTAGTTAAAACTGAGAATAAGAAACACAAGCATTTTTTAATGAGTTGAAAATAAATAAAGTAACAAAGAAAAAATTGTAATACAAGTAAGGGACCGAAGTAATAATTTTTATATAAAGTAGATGGTGGGCTTGAACATTTTGTTGGTCAAATACCTCAGTTACACCAATGAAATGCTAAAGCAACGTCAATTGAAATTTTAAGAATTATTAGTGTGATTATAATTAATACAGTTATAGTTATTTTATTCTCATTATATTAGGTTCCCCAAGAGCGAGGAGATTTTCACAAACACGTTTGCTCTCATCATACGCAAAAATCATTTTCCCATAACTAATCATTGACACATGTTATAAGATCAACAATGTTTATGATGAAAAATTAAATGTGACATAATAATACAAATCCCAGTTGAATTATAGAATTACTAGTATAAGATACTGTTTTAAGCCGATGATGTAATTGCATGTGAGGTTCAAGGAGCCAATCCCCCTTCCGTAACACGACTATCCAAGTTCAAAGTTTATTTCGATTCCCATATAAATGGTAGTCATCAAACACTTAGAAATATTATACGAATAGTTACTTGTGTGGCATAACATTTTATATAGACATTGTGAAAAAGAAGAAAAGAAGAAGTTAGATATAACGCGAAACAGTTGGAGATTGATCTCTCGAAGAATATCGTCCCCCTAAAAGTCAGTTTTCTGGGTCCGACCCTTGTTAGAAGTTAAGATCGGTCTTCAAATGACGTATTCAAATATATTTGTTTTAGATTAAAAGTTGCTTTTTCCCCCTCAAATAACAAATAAAGGGAGAATTTTGAGTTTAACCTCCTCTTGCGACCTATATTATAAAACAACGGTTGTCTTTGCACCCTCACTTTTCTGATTAGGAACCAGACTGCGTCTCACGATAAACAAGAATGTAGAAATATTAACCAAATTGTCTTTTTCGAAAATGCTCCGAAATCTTGTGCATGTCCAAACGCCTAGAATCCCTTAACATATCGTCTAAACCCTTGCTCAACCTTTGCCGCCAGCGCTGGACCGCTTATCGCTCGTACCGGTGCCCTACTCAGATCGATCTAAGGTCATTGATGACCACGACAAGGATGTGGCAGTCGTCCGAGTACTCTGAGAGAGAGAGAGAGAGAGAGAAAGAGGGAGCGAGGCTTGAAGGCGGTTGGTTGGTGGCCGACGACGAGAACAAAAGGAGGTGGTGGAGATTGGGGTTTAACTGTGAGGGGGTTGGGATAAGGTATTGATTGAGGGTTTTGAGAGGGCTTCTTGAGGGTCCTTTTTTGGAGATGAGCAATTTGATCTTTTCAATCATGGACTTCAGTTTGAAGTCACAAAGTTGTGTTTCAAGATGAAATGTTATAAAGTTGCGAGAACTCATGAGGTCGTGTTTTCTACAGAAAAAAAGAAGTTATTTCCAATATGAAAAAAATTAGGAAAAATCTAGATCATTGTTTTGGTAAAAATTTTATGTTTGAAATACTATATATAAGCTTGATTTGATCTCTAGAATTTATGGTGTTTAAAATGGGATATTGATGAGTGCGTTTGTTTCATTGAAACTTAATGATAACATAAGATATTTTTCATGAAATTATTTTCAATGAAAATGCTAATTTTTATTTATCAAGCAATCTAGGAAAAGTGATTTCTTTTATATTAGATGAAGAAGTCGTTTTCCCGCAATCTTAACCTCTTGTTTTTTCGTCCACGAAAAATATTGTCTATAAATTGATTAGTTTTTTGTCATCCAAATAGTGAAAAATTGGGAAGCTTTCCTCGAAAACCTTCTTCTTTAAAACAAACATACTCTAAATTATGTCGCATATTCAATACACATTGAAAGGAGAAACGACGGTTTTTTATGGTTATTTTATTGACAATGCTCTATCATGCATGTAGACCATCTTCTGAGGATGCGAATCTAAATCCAACCTTCCTAGGCCTCAACCTGGCTATTTCGTCGCGGGGCATGACTGGAGAGCGATCTCTCGAAAAACCATGGAAATTCCAGTCGCATAGTCACCCCTAAAAAAATTAGTCTCTAGATCCATCCCTCATTAGAAGTTAAGGTCAGTATTCAAGTAACGGATTCGAATGTATTTGTTTCCAATTAAAAGTTGTTTTTTAATGGACTCCTCCAAAACATTCTTCTTTCCAACGAACGGACTCTATATTGAGTTGTATATTAATACACACTAAAAGGACAAACTAAGCTTTTTTATGTTTATTCTTTTTTTTTATTAATAATGTCCTGTCATGCATGCAGACCATCCTATAAGAACATGATCCAACCTTCCTAGGCCTCAACCTAAATGTTTCTTGGTGGGGCATGCATGGCCCGACGCTTGACCTAATTTACTCGATGTGTTAGAAAACGGTTTGGATTTTGGGATCTTGGGAAAACACGAGTTTGACTTTAGGATAAAAAGTGTCATCCATCTTGCGACTCACTCCACGCCATCTGCCGAATGAAGGGCTGCTTCAACTTTTGGCCTTTGAATTTACACTGCCACGTCTATGTCCTTATCCTTTCGAGTCTGGAAACCTCGTCATTCATGACTCCCACCGATTTGTTGTTGACATCCACGTCCAGGACTTTAATGGACGACAAAAGATTCGTTCCTCAACGCAACGACGTGATAAATTACGCCTAAATATTTCGTATATTTGTAACTTGGTCATTTTCCCATATACGACAAATTCATTTATTGTGAGAATTTACTGACAAGGGTTCTTTCTTAAGTACATATTGTAGGTTCGCTTCACATAACATTGCTCTATAAAAGAATGACTTAGGATTATGGCAAAGTCTTAGATTATCTCTATTCGACTGGGATGTCTTAGAGGAGGCTCTTTAGGGATGATTATGGCTTATTTCGTAACAATTATTAATGGATTTGATGTTACCTTGTCTCTTTCTGACATGTGACAACCTGATATTGATTTGCATTTTCCTGACGTGTGGTAAACTATCATTGGTGTGTGCTCTCCATGACATGTTTTGGCAATTTGATGTTGGCCCCTTTTTTTGTTGGCTGACATTCGACAACTTGACATTAGTTCGTATCTTCCTGACGTGTGGTGAATTATCATTGGCTTTTGTTCCCCATGACATGTGGTAACTTACCCACTGTCGGTCCGCTGCCCTATTCAATTCTAAGGCTGGGGTCGATGATGACCATCAACCTCAGATCGATCTAAGGTCATTGATGACCACGACAAGGATGTGGTGGTCGTTTGACTACCAACAGAGAGAGGGGGGGTTAGGCGGCAACAACAATGGGCCCATTGACGAAGCTGAGAGGCGGCGAAGTTAGGTGTTGGAGATTTTAATTGTAAGGGATTAGGATTAAGATTTTAATTGAGGATTTGGGAAATTTTAGGGTTTCATGAGGGTCTTTTCAAAGAAGGGCAATTTGGTCGTTTCAATCTTGGGTTCTGATTAAAGGAGCAAAGTTGACAAGTTGGAAAAAAAAAAAAAAAGAGTACTACGAGAGTTGGTGAGTAACTGCAAATACAGTGAGAGTAAGGAGTAACGAATGTTGATAAATAGCATCAGATCTATTTTGTATATGGCAAATATCTTCATTACATAGTGTTAAAAAAAAAAAAAAACGTATCTACTTAAAATCTGTCTATGAAGTGTACCTTTAAAGGGAGATAAAGCATTGGAATCATGGCCCTCCAAGCAATGTGCATTTCTACAGGGTTACTTCTTAGTAACATTTTCTTTATATACAATCGATTAACTTCCTTTCCTAACTCCCCGAGAAAGTTGCATTCCCGATACCTTCTTGATAAAGAGATGACTTGAACCACTAGACAACGAGGCAATACTTGCTCGATCGCCATCTTGTCATGCCTTGCTCGTGTTGAAGCAAGGATGGATTTTTGAAATTGTCAATATAATGAAATGATCTAATTAGACCTGAAATATCTTTTTATCTTTAGAAGTTTTTGAATTCATCCCTTGTATTCCTGAATTATTTATTTGAATCGCCATTCTATAATGAATCTTTTTTTGAATTTCATAAAATAGAATGCATATTCAAATGATTCATATTCATTTAATTTTAGTTAAAACTGAGAATAAGAAACACAAGCACTTTTTGATGAGATGAAAATAAAAAGAGTAACAAAGAAAAAAATGTAACACAAGTAAGGGACCGAAGTAATAATTTTTATCTAAAGTAGTTGAACATTTTGTTGGTCAAATACCTCAATTACACCATTGAAATGCTAAAGCAACGTCAATTGAAATTTTAAGAATTATTATTGTTATCATAATTAATACAGTTATTTTATTCTCATTATTATTAGGTTCCCCAAGAGCAAGGAGATTTTCACAGACACGTTTGCTCTCATCATACACAAAAAATCTTTTTCCCATAACTAATCATTGATATGTGTTATCGGTGTTGGAAATTTCCTAAAATATGAGCTTACATTAATTAATTAATTTTCTATTTTAAATAATCAGATTAATGGATATTTCAATATTTGTTGAACTCTACAGTGATCTTATTGAATTGGGTATTAGCATCTATTGATAACGAGCCTAATTGAGCGGCAAAGTGTAGGCAATTGTTTAACTGAAGCTCATAATGGGAATGGCTCAATTGACACGTTGTTGATTAGGGTTTGTTAGGTCCTCTCTAGCCTATAAAAAAATAGGTTATACCTATTGGTTGCTTTAATCCCATTGAAAGCTGCTATATTGAAATAAGTCATAGAGAGGAAGATCTAGCATTCCAATAAATCACTATTTATCAGATTGATCTATTTTCTTCAAGTGAAGTAATGGCTCAAACAGATACGCTTTAATTCCGCTGTGTTTATTGATCTCGGTGTTTTACAATCATATATGGATTTGATTCTTCTTGATTAATTAATTATTCATGTGAATAATTTTCTACATGTGGTATTAGAGCTTGTCATATATGATTGTAGAACCCAAATTTTATATTTTTATGGACAAATTTGAAATTTTCCTCTTTGAGCCAAATATGGGCATTATCTTTCATGTGGATTTTTTGCTTGATTGATCTGAAACCATAGGGCTTTTGTTCTATATGTCGAGATATTTCCAACCATATATAATTTGTATAATTTCGTTGAGAATTGAGAGAGAATTTTAAATTTGAAATTCTAGGGTTTATACATGAAAAGTTCTAGAATTTTCAAATTACTTGCAATTGGTTAATGTTCATTGTAAATCGTTGCATGAGCATTGTTGTATATATGTTTTAGCATCTTTCGATTGCAATAAAGAAAGTTCATTGGGCTCCATCTCCCATGGCAAAGATTGTTTCTTTTTTCGGTGTTCAAAGGGGTCAATCCTGAGTAAGTGCCCGTGTTTGATCACCCTTTTCTTGTTTTCTTTAGATCCGAAATCTTGTGGTAGAATTCTTCAGATGCAGCTTGTGCAGTGATCTTTTTGTTCGGAAGAGAGAATTTTTTCTTTATTTTTAACTGGCTACTCGAGATTTTTGGGTTTTGGGTTGCTATGTATGGTGCAATTGGAGTGATTGTCTCGTATATATATAGAAAAGGTTCTAGAATTTTAAGTTAGATTCTAGTGTTACCTCCGATTTTTATTCGATAGTAGCAACGGTTGGTTTAGAGATTATTGTAGCTAATTGTTTGTTCCGCTCTGGACAAGTGGTTAGAGTTTCTACCTTCTGTTCCTCCCGCCTCGTGCTTCGGTGCGATTGTGCGTATGGGGTTTCTGTGTGTTCGCATTAGGTTCTTGCACCTCTTTCCTTTTCCTTGATTGCTGCTTTGCCGTTTCACTCGGTGGACCGAGATTACGCATCAATTGATCCACGTACGCAATGGGTGACGCTTATGGGGTGCTTTGTTATAAAGTTGAGATTTATGCCCTATTTTTATTGATTTGGGTTATTTCTATATTAAGTAGTTAATGAGTCGCTGAAGCTTTGGGGCTATGGTGCTCCCTATAGTCTGGAAAAGAGAACCAATGGTTAAGATTTCTCAAGTTGTCGGGATATCAAAATTTAAAGATGGAAATAGTCGGTTTTCGCTTTTCACGCGCGGTGCGTGCATCTTGTTGCTAGATTCTAAATGAAACCGTTGCTTTAAGGCTTCATTGTGATTTTGCCATAAATATGTTGATTGTGGGGTGAGCAAAAGACCAAACTGTGATTTTTGTTTGTACGAGTGGTTTTATGCTAAGTTATATGTTTGGATTTGTTAAGTTCATAGTTGATTTGCTGAGTAATGTGGCATGACCAGCAAATTCCAAACTTGCAAATTCTAATCTTTTTGCAAATTGCTTGCACGGCTCTGCAATGCATTGGTGTTTTATTGACTAAGGTTTAAAGTTCCATTGAAGGCGATACAATGAAACCAAGAGATTTGTGAATCGAGATCAAAATGTATATAAATACAAACAAGAGGATGTTATTTATCAAAAAAATTAGGATTAGGCTAGAGAGATGTAAAAGCTGAAGGTTTCAGTAGTGGAAGAAAAGTCCATAGTCTACTGTGTAGTGCTTTGTGGAAACCCCAGGTTCAAAAGGGGAAAATCGTAGATGGTGCATGATGAGAAGCACATGAATGATTTTTTTTTTTACATGGGAATTATGTTTTAAATCTATTCATTTGTAGCTTCTTTTATTTTTATCGTAATCTTTGGACCGGTGATGATGGAAGACTATAGCATCAAAATACGAATTAATCAATATTATTGAAAATTCTAGTGAACCAAACGGACCTTTCATGTCTTCTTGTGTGGTTTTACCACGAATCATCGAGTGGACTGGCTTAACATGATTGAGGTTTAGAAGTTCTTTTTATAGAGGTTTTGCTTGATCTCTTGTGGGTTTCATGCTAACATGCATAAAGGATACTTCTAAATTCAGATGATATGATTGTGTCAAATAGGTGGAGATTGAGTTATTGCATGACTATGAAATTTCCCAAATTTAAAAGATGCCAAATTTAAATATGCCAACCAAGGGTTGACAATGAGGAAGTGTGAGATAAAGATTATCCTCATGATTTTTTGATGTAATGATTAATGATAGCTACGAAATTTTTGGCTCCCTTTAATTCTAGTAACCATTCATATCCATTCTTGTTTTGCCATGAGTCCGAAATATTAAAATAATAATTTAAAAAAATTGTGGCAAAAATTGTTGCTTGATAAATGCAATATGATCTTGGGAAGCACATGTCGTAAAGTGCTTCATATTGTTAGATGAATTTTGGGCATATATTTTTTGGAGTTTCCTATTAATAAAAATTAGTATATACAATTACCTACCCAAAGTGGGTTATTGTGTATATTAATTTGAAAATTGCATGAAGATAAATTTCAAAATTAAAAGATGGGGATGTATGACTTAAAAAGATTTATTTGCCCAAAGGGGATAAATTTTTGAAAGTTATATGTAATTCCCCTCTATATTGATATATTAGAGATGAATAATGGGGATGTGTGACTCAAAATGTTTATCTGCCTAAAGGGGATAAATTTTTTAGAGTTATGTGTAATTCCCCTCTATGTTGAGATAATGAAGATATATATAATTTAAAGGATTTGTCTGCCCAAAGGAGATTGAACCTTGAATATTATATGTAATTCTCTTTTATCATTTCTATATATTGATATCATGGAGATGTATAATTTAAATGATTTGTCTGTCCAAATGGGATGGATCATTGACAATTATATGTAATTTTCCTTATTGTTGCTTTGTAAACTTCATGTTGTGAAAAATAATAGTGCATTATATACTTTGCCCAAAGGGGAGTTTATAATGTACTAATTATTTTTGTTAAAATACTTATTGCCCATAATTGATCTTATTGCATTATGTGTGACAAACAGTTATTTTTGCTATAAATAACAACAATGTCACGGTTGAAATGTTAATTGGATCAAATATTATACTATTAAGGACTTAGTCAAACAAAGAAGACATTGTAATTGAGAATATTAGAAACTAAGTCCATATTGGCTGATCCTCTAACAAAAGGCTTACGACCCATTTTATTTAAAGAACTGTCACGACCTATTTTTTCGGGTTTAAACCACCTAGGGTTTTGGCTAATGGATTGTTAAGCCTAAACTTAATTCGGGCTCTCCTAAGCCCATACCAATTCGCGACTTTCGTTTCAAGTTCTTAACATGCAATTGTTTTAATTAGGAGTCGCCACTAATCTATTTTTGGTGGGTTGATTAGAAACCCAAGTAAAGTAATGAGAGATTTACTTTACTCCTACGAACCAGAGATTTATGGATTCGGGGACTTGATTACGCTAGATTTCTCTAACGCCCTTTCGGTACCTTTCTTTTTATTTTGAAAAATGTTTGGCAAGCAGTTTCGATTGATTTTAAATTTATTTTCCTAACATGTGAGGTGATCATGCAGGTGCGCAAACCACCAATTTAACACCCGGATAAACAATAAATAAATTGCAAAAACTTACCTCAAAGCGAAAAGCATCTCAATGTTAAATTAAAATCCATATCAACAACCCTAGATATGGTTTCTAATTAACACGCATTTTTTTTTTGTTTTCACTTAATTAATGAAAGTCATGCAATATGCAATGCAATGGCGTACAAAAATTTTAACTACAATGACATGCAACATGCAACCTAAACTATATGATATAAATAAGCATGCGGCCTATCCTAAAGCATGAGGTGAATTTATTCTAAAAAAAATGTTTTTTTTTTGTATTTTCCATGAGATTTGAAATTAAGAAAAATGCAAAAATTATTTATTAAGATTTTATCCAGCTTATATGAAGGATCAGGTCAGACTAAATCCTAATTTAAACTAAGACATTATCTTAACCTAGCAATCTTTGACCTAAGATATCATCTAAACATGCACTTAAAATAAAAATGACTAACCTATCATGCAATCATTCCTAATCTACCTGGAATGCAAATGCAAATTTTTATTATTTTTGGGATAAATAGAACAATTAAAAGATAAACATCAAGCCATCCATAGTCATCAAAAATACTATCCACCATCCAAATTGAAATTCAAACTTGATTATTTTGCTAATAAAATTGATAAATTGATCTTAAGCCTTAAAGATCAAGATATCAATTTTATTCTCACGTGAATAATTATTCTATCTAAAGTGATTGAATAAAAATTGACGTGTGGTTGCGAATTAGGCAATAAATCCTAATTGGGAATGCCCTTATCATTCAAATATATACCTAAGATACTAAAAAGCATGTATTAGGCAATAAAATATCCAAATCAAATTTAGATAAGATAATCACCTAATTTTGCAAATAATATTGTCAAATTTGAATCGAATGGAATCCGCTCAACGGAGGCTTCAACGGTGATGATTCACGGACGACCGGCGAGATCACGCAGGGACTCGTGGCTCGGGATAGCAGTTGATGGCTCGTAGACGAGGCGAAACAAGTAGTCTGAAAGATCAATGAACGTCTCCTAGTGTGGGTTAATTTTTTTTGTTCTCACAACTGAACTTGGACTTCCAACTTCGCCAGATACGCACTGACATCTTTGGGCAGTCAAAGTAAACGAATTTTCTTTGTGCAATAAGTGGAATCATCTTTCTTTGACTGATGAAATTCAGCGTGGGTGCTCTCGGTAAGAGAACCTGCAAAAGTGAAGGAAGACACTTCAGATTGGTGCCGACTCAACTAACCATTAGGTGGCCCTACGGCAAAGCCCCGTGGATTTGGATGAAATTCGCCACGAAGTCTTGGTCTCGTCGAGAGTAATTGGACTTTGCTTAGGATTATTCGATGGACAGAGACCGCGCTTGAAATTGCTAGGACTTAGAATGTCAGGCTTGTGGTGCGTCTGGACAGCAACTTCGGTGCAGTAACGGGAGGTGGCGATGTGGTCTGCTGTGATCGTTGATGCAGGGCTTCGGGGACAAGCGGAGGCACGACGGAGCTTCGCGGGTCGTCTGGTTGAGTGACGAGCAGTGCTCAAGTGCGGGGCACGCGGATGATCGACCGAACATGAGCAAGGAGGCGCGCCGGCGAAGGGACTGGACACGAGGGAAGCATCGCTGAAGAAGATGAACAGAAAATTTTTTGTTTTTTGTTTTACTTTTCCCTTTCTTCTCTCCTCTGCAACGGCACACTTTTGACTTTTGTGTTCTTTTCTTTTCGATTTACGTTAAAACCGAAAAAGCTTCCCTCTGCCCACTCTGAATTTTCTGCAGAAGACTTTTTCGCTTTTTCTCAATCGGCGAAGGAATTTCTTCAATTTTTTTTCGACTTCCTTCGACGTAGAGAATAGGGGTGAGCGGTTCCCGGTTCCGGTTCGATTCCGTCTGGAACCTGGAACCTACTCTCGGTACAGGTTTCTCAATTTTTGGAACCTGGAACCTACCCGTCAGAACCGAGAACCTGGAACCTACCCTGTCACAGGTTCCAGGGTCGGTTCCAGGTTCCAACAGGTTTTTTTTTTTTTTTTTCATTTTCGTAGTCGACGCGAATATTTGGAAGCCGAAATAATTCAATAGTTGGCCCTCCATTTTCAATACTTGCCAAAACACAGCAATATAAATCTTTTACATCCGAACAGAAAACTAAATTCATAGTTTTCTAGAGAAAACATTGTCTAATGTATAATTTGGTGATGATTCATAATAATAACTACGGGCATGTTGTATGAGCATAGGCTTGGCATTTCGCTCTTGATTTGAGTGGGCAAGAAGTGGGTGCCACGTCGAGCAGAAACTTTAAAGGTGTTGGCAGTTGCTAGAGCATTGAAAACAATACAATAGCTAAACAGAATTGAAAAAAGAAAGAAAGAAATGAAATAACAGAGAACCGGTCGTCGGAGAAGAAGCTCAACGAGCTCGTCTCTAAGAACCGGTCGTCGGAGAAGAAGCTCAACGCGAGCAGCGTCTTGCCCCTGTTCGACGGCTTCAAGCTCGCGTCGTTGAGCCCGACCCACTTCGCCCAAGCCCTCCACTACGCCTTACGATCCGTGAGGCACTTCGCGAAAGCCATGGCTCGCGAGATGGAGGCGGCGAACTGGAACCTCGACGAGGCCATCCCATTCATCAAGCCGCGAGCGAGGTTCGCGAAGCCCGGCCACCGGCACTTCGCCATCGAATCGTTCGAGGCCAGATCGATCTTCGAGGGCTTCAACTTCCCCGATGGAGGAAGAGCTCGGTTCTGGCGGAGGCGGTGGCGGTGGCGGTTTGGAGCAACGACGGCCTGGACGGCCGAGCGAGCGGCGGCAAGAGGTGGTGACGGTGGCTTGGGGACGGCGGCGGTGGCTCATGGCTGCGAGGGGCGGCGCGGACGGCGCGACAGCTCATCGGGCTCAATGGCGAGACGGCTTGTCGGACGAGCGGTGGGTGGTGGTGGTTTGGTGGCCAAGAGGTGGTGGTGAGTAGGGCGTGGGGCGGCGGTGTGGTGGTGGGTGAAGCAGCAGCCAGCAAGAGGAGGAGGAAGAAGAAAAAGAAGAAGAAGAAGAAGAAGGGGTAGGGTTTCGGCCGAGAGAGGGGGAAAGAGGAGAGAGAGAGAAGAAAAGAAAAAAGTTGAGGGGGCAAGAAGCGACGTGAGGAGTGAAAAGTGGGAGAAGTGGAGAAAAGAAAGAGAGAGAGAGAGAGAGAAAAGAAAGGGAAAGGGGGAAGAATCCGCAAAGGGGGGGAAATCTTGCGGGGGGGGACGTTAGGGTTTTTTTTTTTTTTTTTTATAATTATGAACGGTTCCGGTTTCGGTTCCGGTTCCCGGTTCCTTTTTCTGGGAACCGGAACCGGAACTGGGAACGCCGGTTCCCGAAAAAAAGGGAACCGGAACCGGAACCGGTCTCTTAGAACCGGGAACCGAACCGGACCCTCCTCCGGTTCGGTTCCCGGTTCCCGGTTACCCGGGAACCGTGCTCACCCCTAGTAGAGAACCCTAGAAAAGCCATCCCCCCCCCTTTTTTTTTTTTCCGTACCCGGCATACACGATTGCTTTTATAGGTAAAAGTAGGTGATCTTCGTAGAATATTTTCTCTCGCTTTTTCAATATACACAAAGATAACCTATAACCTCCCGATCACGCCAAATCCTCTTATTTCCTTATCTCCTTAATATTCCCAACGATCTTATCATCTAAAGACCAAAGATAAGATTGCAACCCGATTCCAAAAACCACCGTAATATCGCATAAAATCTCAATTTCCCACGAGATAATTAATTTAATAAAAAAAACATGGGCTTGGGCCAACTTACTCGCTTCGTGGGCTTAGTCCAACTAATTTGACCCCATCCGCACCGGTCCAATAAATAAAATGCAAATTAAAATAAAATGCACCTAAATCTATATGCTATAAAATTAAACCCTAATTTTTAATGCGATAAATGACTAAACAGGCCGTTAAAATTTAGGTGTCAACAAGAACTTGTAAAGAATATGGGTGTTTTAGATTCTTTTGATTTCTTTTGTTAGTGGGAGTTATACAAATTGTATTTCTGGATATTATAGTTAATACAAATTGATAATGCTTTTATGATGTTTATTAAAGCATTTATTTTAATAACTGTTGTTATTGATTATATTGTTATCTTTTCTCCTATTGACTGAGAAATGGAAGTATAAAACAGTATCTTTAAACAAATTTTTAGTTTAAAGATGATTGAATGTCACGATTACGAAATCTCATGTTGGATTGTGACATAATTGTGCAATTTCATGTTGTTTAGAAATCGCACTTTGAGGCAATTTCATGTTGTTTAGAAATTGTGCTAATGCAATTTCATGTCGTTAAGAAATTGCATTGATGACTGATAAGAAATAGTGTATATTTTGATCACATATTGGCACTATTTCTTACTACACTACTAGATCCATGATCCATGAAAATATAATGCTTATTATATGTGATTATGGAAGGTCGTGTGTTGTGGCATTTTTTTTAACATATTGATCTCCATAGTCCTATACTAAGATTATATAGGATTGGATTGGTATTGAGATGCCATTATTGGAATATTATTTTTTAAAAGTTGTGGCCACATAAAACAAAGTTTTTAGTTATTAACCCGATAGTGTCGTTTTCAATATAAAATCTTTTCAAAATAAAATAAGTTAATTAATGTAGCCCAAGTGGGAAAATGTTGGAAATTTCCTATAATAGGGGCTTACATTAATTAATTGATTTTCTATTTTAAATAATCGTGTTAATGGATATTCCAATATTTGGCTTGAACCCCACAAACATCTGATTAAATTGGGTATTGGCATATATTGATAACGGGCCTAGTTGAGCAGCAAAGTGTAGGCAATTGTGTTTGATTGAAGCCCGTAATGGGAATGGCTCAGTTGACACGCTATTGATTAGGGTTTGCTAAGTCTCCTCTCTAGTCTATAAAAAGATAGGTTATACCTATCGGTTGCTTTAATCTTATTGAGAGGAAGATCTAGCATTCCGATAGATCACTGTTTATCAGATTGATCTATTTTCTTCAAGTGAAGTAATGGCTCAAATAGGTACGCTTTAATTCCGCTGTGTTTATTGATCTCGGTATTTTACAATCATATATGGATTTGATTCTTCTTGATTAATTAATTATTCATGTGAAAAATTTTCTACAATTAGATCAACAATGTATATGAATGAAAAGTTAAATGTGACATGATAATACAAATTCCAGTTGAATTTATGCCGATGATCTAATTGCATGTGAGGTTCAAGAAGCCAATTCCCCTTGCGTAACACGACTATCAAAGTTCAAAGTTTATTTCGATTCCCATATAAATGGTAGTGCGCAACAAACACTTAGAAATATTAGACGAATAGTTACTCGTGTGGCATAACATTTTATATAGACATTGTAAAAAAAAGATGGAGGAGGAGTTAGATATAACGCGAAACAGCTGGAGATTGATCTCTTGAAGAACCATTAAAATTTCCGTCACATATCGTCCCCCTAAAAGTCAGTTTTCTGGGTCTGACCCTTGTTAGAAGTTAAGATCGGTCTTCAAATGACGTATTCAAATATATTTGTTTTAGATTAAAAGTTGCTTTTTCCCCCTCAAATAACAAATAAAGGGAGAATTTTGAGTTTAACCTCCTCTTGTGACCTATATTTTAAAACAACGGTTGTCTTTGCACCCTCACTTTTCTGATTAGGAACCAGACTGCGTCTCACGATAAACAAGAATGTAGAAATATTAACCAAATTGTCTTTTTCTTCCTCGAAAATGCTCCGACATCTTGTGCATGTCCAAACGCCTAGAATCCCTTAACATATCGTCTAAACCCTTGCTCAACCTTTGCCACCAGCGCTAGACCGCTTATCGCTCGTACCGGTGCCCTACTCAGATCGATCTAAGGTCATTGATGACCACGATGAGGATGTGGCAGTTGTCCGAGTACTCTGAGAGAGAAAGAGAGAGAGAGAGAGAGAGAGAGAGAGAGAGAGAGAGGGAGGAGAGCGACGCTTGAAGGCGGTTGGTTGGTGGCCGACGACGAGAACAAAAGGAGGTGGTGGAGATTGGGGTTTAACTGTGAGGGGGTTGGGATAAGGTATTGACTAAGGATTTTGAGAGGGTTTCATGAGGGTCTTTTTTTGGAGATGAGCAATTTGATCTTTTCAATCATGGACTTCACAAAGTTGTGTTTCAAGATGAAATGTTATAAAGTTGCGAGAACTCATGAGGTCGTGTTTTCTACAGAAAAAAAAAGAAGTTATTTCCAATATATCAAGTAGATAAAATCTAGATCATTGTTTTGGTCAAAATTTTATGTTTGAAATACTATATATCAAGTCGATAACAAAGGTCAGCTCGATTTGATCTCTAAAATTTATGGTGTTTAAAATGGGATGTTGATGAGTGTGTTTGTTTCATTGAAACTTAATGATAACATAAGATATTTTTCATGAAATTATTTTCAATGAAAATGCTAATTTTTATTTATCAAGCAATCTAGGAAAAGTGATTTCTTTTATATTAGATGAAGAAGTTGTTTTCCCGCAATCTTAACCTATTGTTTTTTCGTCTATGAAAAATATTGTCTATAGATCAATTAGTTTTTTGTCATCCAAATAGTAAAAAATTGGGAAGCTTTCCTACAAAACATTCTTCTTTAAAACAAACATACTCTGAATTGTGTCGCATATTCAATACACATTGAAAGGAGAAACGGAGGTTTTTTTATGGTTATTTTATTGACAATGCTCTATCATGCATGTAGACCATCCTTTGAGGATGCGAATCTAAATCCAACCTTCCTAGGCCTCAACCTGGCTATTTCTTCGCGGGGCATGACTGGATAGCGATCTCTCGAAAAACCATGGAAATTCCGATCACATAGTCACCCTTAAAAAAAAATTAGTCTCTAGATCCATCCCTTATTAGAAGTTAAGGTCGGTATTCAAGTAACAGATTCAAATATACTTGTTTCCAATTAAAAGTTGTTTTTTAATGGATTCCTCCAAAACAGTCTTCTTTCAAACAAATGGATTCCTCCAAAAAACAAATGGACTCTATATTGAGTTGTATATTAATACACACTAAAAGGACAAACTAAGCTTTTTTATGTTTATTATTATTATTTATTAATAATGTATTGTCATGCATGTAGACCATCCTATAAGAACATGATCCAACCTTCCTAGGCCTCAACCTAAATGTTTCTTGGTGGGGCATGCATGGCCCGACGCTTGACCCAATTTACTCGATGTGTTAGAAAACGGTTTGGATTTTGGGATCTTGAGAAAACACGAGTTTGACTTTAGGATAAAAAGTGTCATCCATCTTGCGACTCACTCCACGCCATCTGACGAATGAAGGGCTGCTTCAACTTTTGGCCTTTGAATTTACACTGCCACGTCTATGTCCTTATCCTTTCGAGTCTGGAAACCTCGTCTTTCATGACTCCCACCGATTTGTTGTTGACATCCACGTCCAGGACTTTAATGGACTACAAAAGATTCGTTCCTCAGCGCAACGACGTGATAAATTACGCCTAAATTATTTCGTATATTTGTAACTTGTTCATTTTCCCATATACGACAAATTCATTTATTGTGAGAATTTACTGACAAGGGTTCTTTCTTAAGTACATATTGGAGGTTCGCTTCACATAACATTGCTCTATAAAAGAATGACTTAGGATTATGGCAAAGTCTTAAATTATCTCTATTCGACTGGGATGTCTTAGAGGAGGCTCTTCAGGGATGATTATGGCTTATTTCGTAATAATTATTAATGAATTTGACGTTAGCACATCTTTTTCTGACACGCGACAACCTGATATTGATTTGCATTTTCCTGACGTGTGGTAAACTATCATTGGTGTGTGCTCCCCATAACATGCGGCAATTTGCCCACTATTAGTTTTGGCAATTTATCATTGGTGTGTGCTCCCCATGACATGCGGCAATTTGATGTTGGCCCGTTTCTTTCTGACATGTGACAACTTGACATTAGTTCGTATCTTCCTGACGTGTGGTGAATTATCATTGGCTTGTGTTCCCCATGACATGTGGTAACTTACCCACTGTCGGTCCGCTGCCCTATTCAATTCTAAGGCTAGGGTCGATGATGACCATGACAACCTCAGATCGATCTAAGGTCATTGATGACCACGACAAGGATGTGGTGGTCGTTTGACTACCAACAGAGAGAGGGGGGGGTTAGGCGGCAACAACACTGGGGCCATTGACGAAGCTTAAAGGCGGCGAAGTTAGGTGTTGGAGATTGTGGTTTAATTGTGAGGGATTAGGATTAAGATTTTAATTGAAGATTTGGGAAATTTTAGGGTTTCATGAGGGTCTTTTCAAAGAAGGGCAATTTGGTCGTTTCAATCTTGGGTTCTGATTAAAGGAGCAAAGTTGACAAGTTGGAAAAAGCTCAGAAGGTTTCTATGAGCTCCCCCTAAAAATATATATATTTTAAGAACACGTGTTTTGTCTCAGCAACACCATCAGCGCAGCCGAAGGGCCTCCACCAGGATTTGTGCTGGAGATGAAGTCGAAGCTGTACAAAGGCCAAATCTGTGCCGGGGGAGGTCATCAAACCTCGGCGGCCGCTGCCGAAAGGACACGACGGTCACCGCAACCCTAGACAAGGGCTGCTGAGGTTGCAACATCCCAAGCGAGGAGTGAGGCGACACCAAGGTCATGTCTCTCCGGCAAGCCAGATCTAAACTCTGGCATCACATGAGCCAAGCAACAGATCTGGACTCTGCCGGCATTCATCTAGTTCCTCTATCTTTGTGAACTCCCGATCAGCGAGGAGAAGATGGACAATGGCGAGGGTAAAACATGAATATGAAATTATACGTGGAGGCAATTTAGGAAAAAGAAAGTTAATTCACGTTGGAACTTGCCTTCTGAAAATGTTAAAAGTTCAAAACAGGTCTCTATTTACCTAAGGCTTTTAGCTTTTTCAATGTTAGCATTTCCTTGGCCCAGAAATATTTGTCAAATGTCTTAAATTTTATCTGAAGGACTTCCAGAACTTAGTATAGCCGAACCAAACACATTGCTTGTTTTATTATTGATTTGGTTGCATGCTTAAGAAAAAATATAATGAAAGATAGCATGAAATACATTTTATTAAAAGGGAAAAGTTTTCAAAGATGGGCGTTAGGTAAAATTAGTGTAATCAAGTTCCGGACTTAAAAATTCCTAGTTCGCAGGAGTAAGGCGGGCTGTTAAATCTTACTTTGCTCCTGATTGTCCTAGAATATGTTGGTTACGACTGAAGTTCAAATGAATAATTAATGAACAAATCAAATTATGATCGATGGGGGTATGGTAGATCCCATGCTCAGTGCAAGCACCACCTCGCAAAAGGGCGATGCACACTTATTTAGCTATCTAATTTGCTCGAGATCATCTCGATAGGGTCGCGAGAGCTTGCGACTCCACTGTGGAGTCACCGTGTAAGGCCACATGTTTAGCCAGACGTTCCCCAGCTATCGACAACCCAACTATCACTGCTTCGTATTCTGCAATATCGTTAGTGGCATTAGATGCTAAGCACAACGCATGCATGCTCCACCAGGGGTATTGCTATCGGCAGTTATCAGAACCACTCTAACCCCACTCTCTGAACCACTACTTGAGCCGTCTACATATATCATTCCAGTCAGCTGGGCGTAGCACGATGGATGGTCTTAGGAACTCAACAATGAAGTCAGCGAGTGCTTGGCCCTTCATCGCAGTTCTAGGGAGAAAGGGAAAGTCAAACTGACTGCGCTCAATTGCCCGCTTAACAAGCCTCCCTTGATACATAATAAGGCTTGCACAATAAGGCACGTACGGGTTGATCCGTTAACACCTGTCGGAACCGTTTGGATGCTACTGTCAATACGAATACCAGCTTTTTAACACTCGAGTACCTCACTTCAGCCCCCTCTAGGCGTTTTGCTTGTATAATAGAGAGGGCGCTTTTTGTTATCCTGGTCTTGGACTAAGACAGCACTAGCGGCTTCCTCAGCTGGCGCCTATTATACTTGAAGAGGCCCTGGTGGTGTTGAGCCTAGCCAATGTCGGAACTTCTTTAAAATAGGAATTCAATTTATCAGATCCCTCACTCTACTTCTTTTCCCATTGAGATCTACTATCACCTCTCAACAATCTGAAGAAAGGGGGACAATTTTTTTCCGTGGATTTTGAGGTAAAGGGGTTTAACGTGACAACTTGGTCTGTCAGTTCCTGCACTTCCTTCACACACTGGGAGCTGTCGTATACAGTATGGCCTGCACCATTTCAGGATCGGCTTCTATTGCTCTCCGAGTTACCATGAAGCCCAAGAATTTTTCGAACCAGACTCCAAAAACACATTTTGCTGGATTTAGCTTCCTGCCAAATCTCATATATGATCCTAAGAATGGCCAGTTTGTTATCATCTCCTCAGTGTATTGAAGGTCTTCCTTAAAACCAGACAAATATGGCCCCATCCTTCGAACGAACGGCTGAAAACAGAAAAGCATTGAATTTTCTCATGACATAACAATACCACTAACTTTTTCATGATGGGATGATGATGCGTATGTTTGACACATTATCTGAGCAAGAATTAGGGTCATGCATGCAAAATGATGTCGTTCGTCATGAATGCAAGTCGTCAGTAAGTTTTGCAACTTCAAAATGACGTTATACGTTACACGTTGAGTTTGTGCCTTCACTTTTGTTAGCTACTCTGTCTGTTAGCATCCCCAGGTTTTTTCCCAAGCTTACTTGGATGGAAATCTAAGGAAAAATGATACTAAAAATGTTATAACTTTTGTATAGCATTTATTTTATTGCCACATTCGCCATGGCTTGCCGACAGTCTGAGTTAGCACTAATGGCTCAAGACGATGTCACTTAACATGTTTGCCCCAAATTATAAAACATAATTCAGACAAATCAAGCTTCTTCAAACCCTAATTCTGCAAACCCCTCTTCTTTGATATCTTTGGTATTGTTCTGTTGTCCCTGAACAGGTCTTTAAAGTATGGACAATCTCTTTAATGGGTCATGTGAATTATTTTATTATTGGGCTGCCCATGTTGGGCTAAGATGGCCCATGGCCCATTGAGCAATTACTTGAGGATAAAACGGTTGCAGATAATAATTGCTCTTAGTAGTTTAAAATTATGATAAGTATATCAATAAGAAGATATTGTCAGTACTCAGTAATCATTGAGAAAAAGAGAGTGAAATATGACATTTTTCTCTCTAAAATACCGTATCTTCTCAACACTCTGTCTCTCAAGAACGATCTGCTAAGTACTCTCGAATATGCAAAAGAGAACATTTAATCTGTAGACAAACAAGGAACTTAGTATTCCTACACTCTTCTTCTTTGCCCTTCTAAAATCTTGCAATTCAGCCAATGGAAAACTCTCATCTCTTTTCACTCTTGTATTTGACTTCGAATGGTTTTCTCTTAAAATTCTCAGGTTCTTGTTAAGATATCCTTCAACGAATCGATATAGATCCTTGTTCTCAATCTCACTCGCAACAAAGTAGAAAAAACATAAAATGAAAGCTTGACTCCAAACCAGTATCTCGCCAGTGACCATCACCAACCGCCGTAGGAGTGTACCATGAGCACAGAACAGAGAGAGCAAACAATACACGTGCTACTCTCGGCCATCGTTTAACATAAAAGGAATAAAAGATAAACGAATGAACGTGCGTATCGCTATGTCAGTATGAGATAAACGTCCGTACATTGTATTTTAGGAAAGAAGCTCCCAGAGTATACACACAATCTCACTTAAGCATTTTTACAAACATGTAGTGTCTATTTTCAGACGCAATGCACCAGAAGTCCGATACCTTCATTTGGGGAGATTTCCAAGAGGAAACCCAAGTTCAAGCCCATCAACATATTTAGTTGATTTACCTTCATTAAAAGTTTAAGCCAGTGAATTATAGATCAACTAAAATATATCAATTGCTTAACACCATACTAATTTTTCAATGTGAGACTTTTCTAACACGACTCATATGTGTATTCTAACAATCTCCTCCTCACTTCTAAGTCTTAACTCACATATATATCCTAACAAATCTCCCTCTCACGTATGAACTCTAAGCTTAGGTTTGCCCCTCAATTTAGGTATCCTTCTACATCAAGATATTTCAACTTGAATCTCCAAGCCATTGCAATGCACACGCAACTATGCACAACAACCAACCAACATCGACTGCTAAGACTTGCATCACCAAACCAATTGTCCAATGCACTTGCAGCTATGCACAACAACCAACCAACATTAACTACTAAGACTTGTGTAACTAGACCAACTGAAGGAAGGGAGCTTTGATATTTAATGGAATGGATTAATTACAAATGAGGAGGACACCCCTTTTTATAGTTGAGGGCTGTCATCCGTGGATCTACTTTTTATCCGATGTCTCCTAAATACTTAACTACCATCTAAAATGAAATGAAACTCGGGCAAAATGACGAAACTTGGTGGAAATCCGAGGGAGAGTAGGAGGTCCACGGGTGAGTTGGGATCGATTTGGGGAACCTCCCATCGACTCTCTTTAGGCCCGTGACATGTACATGGTCTCTTGTTTGTCCATGGCATTGCTAGAGCAACTATCCATGGTCTCTCGTCGATTATGAGATTTATTAACTGCTAGGACTTGCGTCACCAGATAAATTGTCCATGATCTCTTCTCGCTAGACTCACATTACTAGAACAACCGTCCATGGTCTCTTCTCTATCCATGGCATTACCGAAGCAACTGTCCATAGTCTCTTGTCAATCATGAGAGTTATTAACCGCTAAGACTTGCATCACCAAACCAACTGTCCATCGTCTCTTCTCACTAGGCTTGCATTACTAGAGCAACTATCCATGGTCTCTCGTTTGTCCATGGCATTACTAGAGCAACTATTCATGGTCTCTCATCGATCATGAGATATATTTTTTTTAGCTTTAATACCATTTGTTGGGAGTGTACAACAAAAATTTGATACCTTCACCTAGGGCGATCTCCAAGGGAGCCCAAGTCTGAGCTCATCAACATATTCGGTTGGACCTATTTTCACTCAAAAGATTGAGTCAAGTTAACTACGATATGTTAATTGCTTGAAACCACACTAATTCTCCTATGTGAGACTTCTCTAACACAACTCATACGTGTATTCTAATAGTTAGCACCGGTGAAGAAAGGGGAAACATTTATTCACAAACGAGGAGATAGTCGAGGGGGAGTCCAAGTATTCTTTGCAATTAAAAAAAAAAAAAGAGTTTGAGAAGCTTCTTTTGAGTTTTCCCTTCTCCATCCTTCCAACTGTTGGAAAATATTAACGTATTGGAGAAAAAATACATAACATTGTTTGTTATAACTAAAAAAACATAAATAGAGATAATAACATTTAGAAAGCAATAACAACTTTAATAATGACCCAATCGATAGGTAAATATATCGAATAAATCTTCTCAACAAGTGAAGAGTACACACATGCAAACCAAATATAAAATAGCAAAATTGCTATAAAATGCAACACAATTAAACAGAAGATGAGGTACGGCTAATCGAATCTTCTTATGACAATTAGTTCCTGCCAACGGTGCTAAACACTTTCACGAACTATACATTTTTAGATACAACACCTCGAACCCGTTTGAATTAGCATTATGCAAACATATCTTTGTTGAACACTTATTGAAATTGGTACACTTAAAGATAATTGAAGTGAAGAGATGGGAGCTCTTGATCTATTAACCATAATTACAACACGTTTCTTTGAATGAAGAATATTTCAAATCTATTTACAGAGTTTAAAATTTTTAATAATATTTTAATATTTAAAAATATTTTTATTCTTTTTCTCTTTTTTATTCTTTATTCTTTATTCTTTCATATACTGAAGAGATACATGAATCCAAGAAATATATGAACTCAAGAGATACACAAATTAATGAAATACATGAACTGAACAAACGCATCTCGTTTTACTCACTTTTGTTGATCTATTAACCATAATTACAACACCAACACCATCTGAGCCATCGATTGTGGCTTTCTCATCCATTGCTGCGTTGAGGCATTGGTCCTCCTCCATTTTTTGCCTAAGTAAGTTGAAGCATGTCTTCGTGAGTTGATGAATCTTCTTCGCTGGTGCGGATCTCACTGCACGGACCTTCTTTTGTTAGTTTGACGACGTATTACGATCAGAGCTCCTCATCGCAAAGGTAATGCTGAAAGCTCTGTCCAACTATGTTTTGATGAAGGAATCGCTGAGGCGCTTTCTTCTCCTTTTTAGATCTGTTTTGCTCACGTTCAAGTCTATTTCGTGGGGTGCGAATATCCTGAACTGATTTGTATGGATTTGGCCTCGAATCTGAGTTCATCGATGTTTGGTTTCCAACGCTGTCGATTTGGCCGGCGAGAGAACGATGTAGAGAGAGAATGACTTTATTGTGGGCGGTGGGGTTTTTATTCTCAAAGCATTCGTAGCCTTCTTTTTGTAGAAAAGACACGTAATATTTAACATTTAACGAAAAATCACATAATATCTAATATATAATTATAGAAGTCAAGTGACATTTTTTGCCAGATTTTATTGCTCAAGGTATTTAATGATGTTTTTTCTTAAAAAATGACACTAAAGTGATTCGATGAAAAATTTTGATATTAAAGTGAGAACCATATGAAATTATGGCACTTTTAGTGTCATTTTGTCGAATTTTAGTAAAATTTAATGATTCTTTTATATATTTGAAAAGTAAGAATATTTTTACCTTCCGACATAAGTTATTTTGTTGTATCTGGCGTCTAATGAATTGAGTCGAGAAAAATGATGTTCTACCTACAAAACTGTCCACGCGGCACGGAAACGAGTTGAGTTGGAAAAATTGGGAGGGCGACCGCGCCCTTATCCAGAGATAGCGACGATTCCGAACGTCATTTCACCTTTTGCGCTGGAAACTTCTGCCTCTTTTCTTTCCTAGAACCACAACCACATAGAACAATCAAGAAGAATCTGCAAACTTGGGCCACGATCACAGCCAGTGTAGAATCCACCAATTGGGTCCCGACGGTGATTAAAACGCTGGGAAGGATCCTATTGCATCTGCCTATTTATTGCTATTACCAGGGAGACTTGCAAAGGCAGACCTAGGGAGACGATGCTGTTCTCAGATTCTCCGGCCCTCTTCTTCTTCCAAACGCTCATCTCCCTCGTCCTGGTCGTCATCTTCTTCAAAATCGCCGCCATCTTCGTCTTTCTCGTCTTCCTCTTCGCCCTGTGTTCGGACCTCGTCTATGTTATTACGGACCTTCTTGTCTATCACCCCTGAAAGGCTGAAAGTAGCGGGTGAAACCATGAGAACTCCTAGCTCTTTCGATTTCCCTTTCAGACTTGCGGAAGTCATCTTCGAGGTTTGGGAAGAAAGGGGAAGTCGTTGATTGATCGAGGCCTGATTGATGGCCGAAACACGTCCTTGATCTTCACAAGTCGTGATCGCAAAGGGATGGAGCCGGGCGGCGGAATTGGGAGGAATTCCATATTCAGATGATGCGCTTGAGAGACGGCCACCGATTTTGCATTCTGAAAATCTCCCGGTGTACTAGATCTGCTTAATAAGTAGATAAGTGTGGTATGCATAAGCAGAATTTCTTCATTTGTATAGCTCCTGAAATAATGTAAATGTAGGAGTTTTTGTATGTATGATTATGTAAAGTCAATGACCAATCTACCCGTGCTTTCAACACGGCTGGGTGCACGATGACAATGGTAGATCTATAATGATTTTTTAACCAATTTTTTCAAGTATAGATTCATAGTTGTGCATATTATTTTTGAAAACACATAAAAAGGTAGATCAGTAAAAAAAAAAAAATTTGTAGTTATATCATTTTTTATTGTTTGGAAATCTGACAGAACATATCAATCAATAATGTATACTTCTTGATTCTATTAGCGAGAAGGATGGGTATGCATTAAGCATGTTGTTATTTTTCTTAATTTTTTTATCCAAAATTTTCTAATACTTAAGTCATCTTTAACAAAAATTAAGACCCCACTTATCATATATAACTGGGTAAAACTCATGCCTGTTGAGCCATATGGCGAGCTTTATCCAGAAATTTACTTTTTATAATCACAAATTCCTAATCCTAATAAATCTATAGTCATGGACCTCTAATTGTTATACAAATTTTGATAATAAATTTAGAAAAGTAGGCATATATAGATTCTATTTCGAAACATCCATAGGCTAAACTTTTAAAAGTAATGGAATAAATCCAATATGTAAGTTATAAAAAGAAAATTAAATGCTTGAAAAGTCATATTCCATGACTACACATTGAAATGTATAGTTTTTTGGAATTATATGAAAATAAGAAAAAAAAAATCGTAGAAAAGTGTGGAAAAGGAGAGCTTAAGGATGGGACTAGGTGAAAATGAAAGTAGCACTGAAAGGCCAATCACTCTCACTTGCTTTAGATGTATCCACTAGGATATCTCACCTTAGGGTCGAGTTCTCCACAAAAAACTTTTTAAAAAATAAACACCAATTTTTATTCGCGAGACAATTTTTGGCTCTACTAAAAAGCACAATCTAGAATTTTGGACAAAACAAAAATTGTTCCGATCTTGGTTATGCCCTACAACTGGCAGTTTTATAATTGACTAATTCTATTCTTGGTTTCAATTTTGAAATTAAGGTGCATTTGGTAATATTTTTATTTCGAGAAATAATTTCTTTGTAGAAACATTCTTTTTTATTTCTATTCTCTAGAATAATTTCTGAGTAAAAGAACACACTTGGTAATTATATAAAAATTTTATTCTTAGAACAGAAAAATAATAAGAATGCATTTAGAACAAAACATAATTTCTTTTGTAACGTAGAATATATTTTAATTTAATAAGAATGCTTAACAATTTTTTTTTATAACGGAATTTTTTAATTTCTTAACAATTTTTTGGATTTTTCTTCTCTCTCTTCTTCTTCTTGCTCCTCCTTTAGCGGGTGGTGGCTGGTGAAGGCAAGTGGCAGTGAGTGAAGAGGGGCGACAGATTATGAGGGAGGAAGAAGAAAAGAAAAGAAAAAAGACTTATTTCTAGAAATTGTTTCTAGAAATAAGAAGTTACTTTTTTTTTTTAATTTCTTGTTTCTATTTTAAATATATTCTCTAGCTACTTTTTCTATGTTAGGGAATAAAAAAATTAGTTGACGTTACCAAAAGAATTTATATTCTTTTTCTATTATGGAAAATGAAAGAACAAAAAAGAAAATCAAATAGTAGAAATATTACCATATAGGCCCTAAAAGTCCCAGTCCCAATTTTAGACTGGACTCTTAGGGTGCGAATGATAAACATTTTGGTTAGAAAATTAATTTTTGAAAGGAAAATAGATTTTTTTTTTATTTTGAATGAATTTTTAAGCAAAAAATACATGTTTAATAATAACGTAAAATTTCTATTTTCAAAATAAAGTTTCGTTTAATAATGACACAAAATTTCTTTATTTATTTTTTATTTCTATGCAAATGAGTGATGAGGGGAGTTTTTATTCTTCATTTTTATTCTAAAATTAAAAAAACATTTATTCCAAAAATAAATAAATAAAAAATGAAATTGCATTACCAAATAAATTTTTATTTTATAAATAAGTCCGGAATAGGAAAATAATTATGTAATATAAATAGAATGATTATCATGTACGTCTTTATCAACTCGTGAATCAATTATCTCAAGTTTGAGAGGCTATCCAGAGAAAGATATAATAAGGAAGACCAGTTCACATGTATTGTATCTCTACGTACCCTCAAATAAAAGAATCTAAAATCTGCATCCAATAATCTCTAGACAAAGAAGGGAACGGAATATTACTTCGCCTTTTTTTTTCTCTTTTTTTTTGGGGGCTCACGGACGGATGGGAATAATGGGAAACTAGAAACCCCTTTTTCCGAAAAAGAAGAATATTATTTTTTGTCCAGTTGTGCACAGCAAGAAACTCTCTTCCCCTCTTTCGCGTCATCTTCACTCCTCCCCTTTTCACACTCCTGGCAGTGTGTGAACTGCAAACCACTGGAAGAAGTCCACACCACAACGCGTAGAGCTTAAAAAGAAAAAGAAAAGGAAACCAAGAAATTTCCCAAATCTTCCTGGTCACCCGATATCCCATCGATCACGCATTATATAAGTCAAACACCTGTTCGAATCGCATGGCTCCAGCGGCTTCCATCGAACCCATCGCCATCGCCATCGCCATCGCCATCGCCACCCTCAGGCCCCTGCTCCACCGACGCAGCACCCGATTCTTCCTCCGCCGCTGTCGTGGCCGCGACCCCCGCCCGGATTCTTCATGGAGAGCCTATAGACATGGTCCTGCTCCTCTTCTCAGATTCCCCGATCTCCCTGGCCGTGGGCCTCCTCGTCCTCTTCCTCCTCTTCCGCTTCGCCTTCAAGTTCTTCATCCTCCTCCTCCTCTTCCTCGTCTGCTCCAACTTCGTCCTCGTCATTCGATGACCCCCACCCGCCGCAGCCCACCTCCGATTCCTCCCCCTCCAAGACGGTGGGCGCTTCCTTCACTCTCTGTCCGCTTGTGTGTTTGTGGGTCTGTTCGAATTGATGTTGATGCTGTGAATTGCTACTCTCGAAGTGATTTATTGGCTCCAAGTTCCTACCTTTGGAAGCTTTTCGAGATGGGTTTTTTTTTTTTTTTTTTTGGTAGATTGATTGGCTATGATCGTTCGGCTTGTGGTCTCGCTATTTGCTACGCCCACTTTCAAATTATTGATGCTTTCGATACGCGGGTCGTTGTGGTTTTGCGTGTTGAAGAGAATTCACCGTTCGCATAGCGAGTCTGATAGTCTGTTGTAGGATTGGGAGCGAGGGTTTAATTGAGTTTTGGGGTCTGCAGGTGAGGACTGTGATAAAGGGCAGAGTGCAGGGCGTTTTCTATAGGAACTGGACCATCGAGAATGCGACCCAACTGGGTTTGAAAGGTTGGGTTAGGAACCGTAGGGACGGCTCCGTCGAAGCCCTCTTCTCTGGCAAAGCCGAGCTGGTAGAAGAGATGCAGCAGCGGTGTCGGCGGGGGCCGCCCGACGCGGTGGTCACTGGCCTGGAGGTTTTCCCTACGACTGATGATCCGGGCACTGGATTCGAGCGCAGACCAACTGTTTGATCGATTTGTGTAGAGACAGTGAGTTGCCGCCAATATCTTACTTACCATGTAGCAATACCTACTTTTGTTCCTGTAGTAACACACTATTACCCTTTGCATCTAATTGAGGATTTGTGAGAATATTTCTTACGCTGCTTGATTATGGCAATTTTTTCACATCAAGCGTTGTAAGCATCATTTTCGTAGTTTTCTCAACAATGTGGGAATAAATGGTTACATTACCTCAGTCATGCTGTGCAAGAGAATGCCGGTTTTTTTCTGCTGGTTCAGCCGCAAAAGGAAATAGATTTGATTCTTATACCAACACAAGTGCCCTCCTGCTAATTTTAAGTCTGATTTTATAATCACTGATTCTCTAGATTACCCTTTTAATTTTCATTTTTATCAGTGGCTTGAATTGCAATGTAATGCGCGAGATGTCAAGTAAGTGTCAGTTTGATGGTTAAGATGGTTAAGGTGATGCTTTTGAAGCACCATGTGAGTCTTATTGTGCTAGAGTAACTACAACTCTGACATGACCGGGACTATCAATCCGAGAAACTTGGTGATGTGTTTTCTTGTCCTCGTTTGGTGATGATAGCAGTAAGGAGCAATGTCTTAGGATAGATCTAGATTTTACATACCTAATGGGGTAGCCATTCTCTGCATTTGTAAGGCCTAAATGGACCTAATTCAGCAATCTGCTCATCTCGAAAACATTCCCTTCAACACTCTTGAATCTTTATGGATGCTGGATTATCTTTTCCTAAGATGCAGTGTCTTTCCTTGTTTTTAGAAAGTTTAATGGGATAAATTTCTGGAGGACTGTTTGATGCACGCTACAGTTTTCTTTTCTATCCCTCCCCCGGGGGGGCATCTTACTGTAAGAATCACATGCATTTTAGCAATTGATGTGTATAAGGTTCACGCGTTACTGGGCTCTGACATCAACTTTGGTCTGATCTACTTCATTAATTGGCTGTCGACATAAACTTTCCTCCTTTTCTTTTGGGTTGGAGGATACACCCTCTTTCAGGGGAGACTATCAGGCATTGGTTTTCAGAGAACCTATTATATCGAAGTTTATTTTTTAAGAGACAAGGAAGAACATATTTTTTTTGCTTTTGTCTTCTATTTTCTTAATTCTGACTAGTGATGACAATGTGCTTGATTATTTACTCTGTGAGCAAGTCACTTGCGAAACTGAGTGAACGGTTTGGTCCATAGAATTATTTTGCTGCATATTAGCACAAAATGCAAACAACAACTAACGTGGATAGTTACATCGCGGATTTCCTCATGTCTAGTATGTTTCCCAGAGAAAGGCTCCCGGATACATTCTAATTGAATCTCTTTATACTGTGCTACAGGCCATAGCTTGGCCATAAATTTTGTTCTTCAATAGTTCATTGTGGTCGCTAAGATGGTTCTCTACCGTCTAGACATAGGTTCAATCCCTGCTCGCTTTTCCACTTTGGGATGGTGCCGGGCTCGCTCGTGTTCGCCTCCGCATTTTCCAAATGCTTTCAGGAGAGGCGATCAGGTAAAGATGGCTTCGTGAGCAAAGAGACAAGTAACATCTCTGTTTGCGCTGTTGCCCTTCTAATTTATTTTCTCCCTTGAGAAAGGGAGAAAGAAAATCAAATACCTTCTTCACATTCGGTCTCAATGCCATTTTCCTTCTTTTACTTTCAGAAATATCTCTTTACATCCTCTGGTTTATGAACCGGTCTTCCTCACTCCATGGCTTTTTTAAGATTCACGTCAATGAGCTCATTTCTGACTATGGTCGGGCATTATGCAAAGTTGGTGTAACCAACCAAATATTTCCTTTGGTACCAACTGTTGAATATGGTAACCCTAGTCGGTTGCTTACCTGTAACAAGCTACTTGTTCGCCGTGATACTGGCGAGTGGTGACGTCAAGAGAGCGACTGTAATAAATAAATTAATACTAAGTCATGCCAGTAGAATACTCAAAGAAAATATTTTGTCCTAACAAACAATTGCAAAACGCCATTGCAACATGACTCAACATTTGCCTTTTAGTTAAGTCCTTTTTTTCTTATTACCAGAAATTTTACCTTTACGGTGATTACTAGGAGCTTTAGCAGCGACTTCAACTGATGCCGCGGAAGGATTTAGAGACGACTACAGTGTTACACCGTCCCTGGTATGCGTCAAAGGCATTTACAACCATAGATGGTGAAAGTGCACTCTAATCACCGGTAGAAGTTCGAACACGAACATCGCGGCAATTACCATTACTAGCGCCAGAGACGATAATTCCACTAAGTATAACAGGTCCAGGCATATCCATCTCAAGGTTGGCTTAAATTAGATCCATGCGATCCATTATTGCACCGATCATTTGATCTTTAGTCCAATCAATCTCGAGCTCGAATCAAGCTCATGGTCCATGGCCGTGATTTCAGCTGGAAGATGAAGCGTGCTCATGCACTCAAGTCCAATCCAAGTAGATGAACAAACTTTGACACGATCACATTGTTGGCAACATTTCTTTGGCGCTTGGGGAACTTGTGGGAGCGAAACTACAAGTATAATTTAATCGTTTCTAGCATAAAGCAGAAAAGCTTGGGAGAAAAAGAAAAACCATGCCTCAAAAAGGACATTAAGATTTGCGAATTGGCTTGGGCGACATTTTTCACTGCAATCTACTTCGTCTCAGACCGCTTTAGCTCTTAATGTCAACAAAAAGATGGGAGGTTGTCTCAACAAACTCAAGAATGAGAAAAAAAAACAAATTTTCGGGATATTTTCCGTATGTTAACTGAAGAACATAGTTCAATAAGTTATCCACATGGGCAGATCTACAACGAGCACGTTGGGCGGGGCGGCGGCAAATAAATCACCTACTAGTTTAATTTCCAAAATGTAACATGAAAAATCCCACTTTTTAAACAGAAAAGAATTCATTCTTTTCAATCATTCAAATGTATTCATAGGACAATTTTTGCTGATAGAAAAATGATTATATAAATAGGGTTTTTTTGCCTATATCCAGCTTTCACAATACCTTACTGATATCCACTCAGTGTTGATATCCAGCTATGGTTGTAACCGGCTTCCCAGTTATATTCGGTTCTTTGGTTATATCAGACTTTATGCTGTTATTCAACTTCACTCTAACTTCTATTCTATGGTCTTTCCAAGCATATTGACAATCGTGACTCTCCTTCACTGTTTACCTATTCAGGGTACTTTCCAAATTTTACCAAACTCTCTATTCTAGGCTTGTTCACCTTGTACTTAGATACCTCCAGCTTGTAAATACCTCTATGCCCATAGCCTTGTTCACCATTGATGGTAGTGTACTCCTCATATTTAGAAGATCCCATTAGGATATCATCTGAATAACAGCTTGTGCATTTTTTGCAGTCTTCTAGGACATGGTCAGTGAGTTGCATTTGATTAGAATACATGAATGAGGAAGTTTAGTAGATTCTCGAGATGACAAACACTGGAGAAGGAAAATATGGGTGCCCACAAAAGTGAAACGAAAATGAAAAACCAAGAACAAATCGCAAAAGGAGAAGGAAAAAGATAAGAAGATGGGTTTAAGTTTATCTTTATAATACGGGCTAGTTTGTTTCTTAATGGAATCCGGGCTTAAGTGAATATTGATGGATTGGGTATAATTTGGCAGAGGGGGCCTAATTTGTTTTGAAGGAGGCATTTGGTTATTAATAGGCTGGGCTTAGCATGGTGTTGGCTTACTTTATTTTATAAAGGGGGCTTGATATAAGAGCCCAACCATATGCCTGACCCAAATCTGCAGTGGCCCAGACACGGGAACCCGAGTTACAGTCCATATTCAGACCGGGCCCAAGGGCCCGGCCCGAGTCTTCACTTTCCAGAAACAATAAAAATCAAAAATTAAAAAAATTCGAAAAAAATTTGAAAAATGGTTAGTAACAGAGAGAACTTGATTAGGTCGGTAAGTTTTAGCATTAAATTTAGTTTATTTTTATTTAGTTAGTTTACTTATAGTTTAGGTTACCTTTGATTTAGTTTAGGTTTAGATAGATTAATCTTTTAGACCAAGAATTAGACTCATTTTGAATTTAGCTCTTGGGGGTTGCTGTCTAGGGAAAAAAATAAAGCCATATATTATTTTTGATTAATTCGTATTAGTTTAGTTTATTGCACTTAATCTTTTACTCATTCTTGTCTTAATGTTTTTGCCGAATTTGTTGTGATTCTTTTATATTGCTTATGGTTAGGTTACATCTTAGAATCATAATAAACATATTCACATTGTATGGATACTTTGTGGACAAGAACTTTAAAATTCATAATTGGATAAAAGATTGCATGTGACACTTGGTTGTGAACTAATCAAATTTGGGTACTAAAAGGATATTAGTTGAATGACTAGTGTAATCAAATCTCTGTACCTTGATCTTTGGTTGCATAGAAAGTAAGATACCTCCAATATCTCTTGGTTCATAGCCAACAAAAAAAGTTAGTGGCGACTCTTTCAAAGAGAATTCTTTTATAATGAATCAAAACCAAAACAAAAATCTCAAATGTCTTGCGAGATAAGGATTTTGGAAAACCCGCGCCAATTGAGGACTATTGGTCCACCTTTGACATTATTCCTAAACTCGTCTTCCCTTGTGTGGGAATGTCGCGATAGGGAAGACAACCCATTATAATCCCAATATATCTTCTTAGTTGCCCGACATGAGACTTTGATTGCATCATCATATCTATTAATGCAAGAACTACTAAGATCAAATTATGGTTGTTCAAAATACTGAAATTTTCTAATTTTTTCATGTGAAAGTATGCATTATGTAGTAAGACAAAATTTTCTTTGGGGTGCATAAAGAAAACTAGAAGATTTAACTAAAGTTATTCCACTTGGTTAAAAACAAACTTCATGTGCATAAGATATCCAAGCAGGAGTTGAGACATATGGCTTCATTGAAATGATTCTTACAAAAGAGAAAATGAAGAAGTATATCTGATATCTGGAAACTCATCGAACTATACACCGTATGTCAAAAACAAACCCTGGCAAGATAGAGATGATATAACCGTAGGAAGAAGGAAAAGTGTGACCCCGTTCCTTGACCCACACGTTTGCACGGAATCATTGACCGATCGAAAGCATTGTAGCTTTATATTTAATCGCACATCACGAACACTACATCAAATGGTCCAGGTCCCCATCGGTGGCAAGACGATGAAAACTATCAAGTCTGCCGCTAGTCGCCAAAACCACTACAGTCTCCTCAAAGTCCCAGTAAAGGACAAGCAAGTGCCAATAGATAGACACGGATCGCACACGAAACCATAGTGATGTTTTGTGGTACGATATCAACAATGCCCTTCTCGAAACATGAATCAATATGAAAATCAATTAAAAAAAATGTTGAGGATCATTTATTAATTCTTGAATAGGAAACATGGTCGGGTAACCTCAAGCTATCCTCACTTGAGGTTGTGAAACCTCGGCGATGGGTTGCCGACACTATATCTTGCTCATTGGCAATCAAATCTAGCATCACCGGCGACATCACGCAAGATGGAAAATGATGAGGGCATTTTCAAAATTTCATAAGTTTAATGAGGACAAAATTGGAAAAATATATATATTAGCATTTCGTGAAATGTTACGGTCAAAAGCTTTTATGGACCTACTTTAGGCTAAAGAACTTTGGAAATGTAATGTATATCTCCAAGGCTCTCGAATTTGCAAGGCATTTGGCAAAGTGATAACCAATGCAGCCTTACTAATAGAGAACTTACTGTAATACCATTTGTAATGATTCGGTTTGTTCTATGCAAGCCACAACTTATAAAAAGAATACTCGGAATAGTTGGACGTGGGTCATTTACATGTGGAACAATTCATAGGCCTTTTCCCTACAAGCCCATCTAAGACAGATAACGTATTTTAAAGCATTATGAAACAAGCAATTATTTTCTGGTTTTTGTTCTTATCGGTAGTCTATACTTCGTATTCAAGTAAAATAATCGAAACCAAAAAACCTGGGTCATAGTGATACATATTCTAGACGATAAAAACGTTTTTTTAAGTCATATCTTCAAAACCAAATGTGTCTCATAATTAGTCATGATTACCTGTGTTGGGAGAGAAATACCATATCATGAATCATGGTATAACGCAGCCCTCGTTTCCAAGGAAACCGTACCATGAAACTGATTGCTTCATAAGCATTCGAAAACAAACATTCACGAGCCTTGTGAATAAGATAATTGTAATCTCTCAAACCCTTCTCTTCCTCTCTCTGCTCTCTGAACCTTTCTTTGTCTCTTCCACTTTTGAAGGGAAAAAATCTGACCCAAATCTTTTTTTCCCCTCCTAGTTGCTCTTCTTTTTGTTCCTTTCCTTACTCTCCTGATTTAATTTTAGATTTGGAAGTTTTGCTCTCTGGATCTTATATTTAGGAGCTTTTGCCTCCAATCTAATTCTAACTTTTGACGTTTTAATTGATAAGCACTCCGCCTTTAGTATCAAACATGTTCACAGTACTTTCAGCGTCGAATTTATGCTCGTTTGACATGTTTTAGTTAACAAGTTTGGCACTTCGTATTATCTAAAAGGCTCGCTCCCATAGATGTCGGATTTAAACTTCTTCAATATATTTATGTTGTCTTCATATCTTGTCATTCACTATAGCTTCTTCAACATCAGGGCTCGTTATGTTGTCCCTTGAATCTTGATATTGAATGGAAATTTCTTTTGACCAAAAAAGAGAGAGAGAGAATAAGATGATTGTAATCAAGAGTTGAATCGATTAACATTCAATTTTGTGTGCGTGATGTTGAGGAACCATCCCACGCCACCGACTCAATCGTGGATGGAATTAATTACATAGCATGAAACATCATATTTCGACTACCTAATGCTCTGTTTTGCCTGAGAATTTCTATGGAAAATCCAAATGTGGGAGCTTCGATTCTCTCTCTAAATTAGATAGTAGTTACTGAGATTTAAAGTCAATTGTATATCTGCAATTACTTATGCACTCTCAAGTTTTTAAGAACTTGTCATAAATACTTAAAACTCTAAATACATCGAGCATAATAAGATATTACTCTAGAGCCTGATTACCGACAAGGGTTTGGTTTAGAATCTCCGATTAAACCATTGCAGTTACATGCGGCATTTCTAAAATGTGTTAGACAGAGGTAATTAACCACAGAGGGAATAGTACACTCTAATCGCTGGTTAAAGTTCGAACCTAAATGGAGCAGCGACTACTAATTTCAGCAAGAGACTACGATAAGGTCACTAATCACCAATCACCAATGATGTTTCTCATCATTTCTCAAAAAGAAAAAAGAAAAAAAAAAAGGGTATCTTTTTGTCGCCTTGCAAAGATTGGCATGAATTTGGAGAGGGTCCATGAACTCTGATAAGTCTATAGCCGCGCTCACTGCTCAGGCATATCCGTCTCAAGGTTGGCTCATCGGATAAGATTCATTTTGATCAAATCATTGCACCGACCATTTGAGACGAGTCTGATCAATCTCAAGCTCGAATTGAGCTCTTCATGTTGCCGACAAAATAATTGCTCGAATCCAGGCATGGTCAAGGCCGTCGTTTTGGCCGGAAGACAAAGTGTCAGTTATTCCATTCAGCTCTATCTTAGGTTTCGTTTTTTTTTTTTTTACTTGCGAATTGAATTATTTAGATTGAAAAAAGACAATCGTTTATATGATTTACAAAAAGGAATTAACAAAAATATTATCATCTTCTACAAAAATATTTAAACATAATTTGTTGTTAATAATAAAAACATTTTTCATTGATTAATTAGTTTAAGCGATTATTCTTTTACAAATATATTTTCTAAATTATTTATTTTTGGCGAAACAAATAAATCTATAGAATAGGAATAAATTTTGGCACGATCGCATTATTCGCATCATTTTCTATATGTTGGGATAGTGAGATCCACGTGGAACATCTCTCGAGACCCATCATTTTGAATTATCAAGACTTAATTTAGTATATGTATTTTATCTTCATAATTTGTTAAATGTTTATTGGCATATAGAGTTGAAAGAGGAGGAAGAAGAAAAACTGATACACACATGTTACATTTACCAAAACTAATATTATTACAGAAAAGTAAATATTTTAATGTGGTATAAGTGTATCAATTTGGGATTTTTTATGACATGAAAATTAGTGTGCGATAAATGTGGCACAAGTGGACCGTATTGAAATTTTTTTATATTACAAAATTAATTTGGGGTAATTATTGCACAACTATATCAATTTAAGAATTCAGTGGTATTAGCTCAAACAAAAACTTTGCCTTAAAATTTATCATCGTGTGAAATGGCTGTGTGAACTCGTCACTCCAATCAACTAAATTGGATTTTTTTAGAGTCTTTATTTATTTTATTTTTTTGTTATTCGCCCTCGCTCCTCTCTCTCTCTCTCTCTCTCTCTTCATCCCCAGGCACTATGCTGAACCACCTTCCCATCCGTTGTTGCTTGTCGTCGCCACCTTTGAGGACACGAGCACTGCTCGCTGACCAAAGGCTGTCGCTGCTACAGGTGATTGCCATTTCCCTTGATCTCGACAGCCACCTCATCTCTGCAATTGCCACCACCTCCCCATCGCCACTGATCTCCACCACCACCACGCGTCTGCGCTTCTACTTTCCACCCCGTAGCCTTGGATCCTCTTCGTTGTCGGTTTGACGTTCTCTTTCTGTGAAATTTAGTTGAGAGAGAGAGAGAGAGGGGTGGCCTTGGCTATTGGAGAATAGTGGAGGCTTACGCTGCCGGCAGAAGCAGCTGCAGCAGTGGCGGCTTGCATGGTGTTAGGGCATGGTGTGCAGTTAGGGTTTCAATGGTAAATTTTGGAAGGAGGAGTTATCCTGTGCAACCTCATGGCCATCAAAGGTGAAGGAAGATACCGACTTCAAGGCATCGACCATCGAAGGCGTCTAATTGAGTGAAGAACAATATTATGGCGGCTAGGTTTGCGCCATCCATTCAAGGAATAAATGTTAAATGTAAGTTTTTCTTCCTAAAGTTAAGCAAATCCTAAATTATATAATGGCAATAAAAAAAATCGAATACCCATGTTTTCTTCCACCACTTAGATATACGATTTAATTTGCATCATCAGCATATTTTTATATAATGGTCAATATAGAGGCACACAAATTCCTGTCCACGTGCTTTAAGGCTGTATCTATAGAGTGACAGATGAAAAGCATTAAGATTAATCTGAGTAGAAAGGCAATTTGAACATAATATATATCGCATTTAAACTATCATCTTAATTACTCAGTCAACTTCTTGTGAGTTCACTTTGTTATCAGGACGTACTTATACGATGCATGGTATAGGTTGATTTCAGGCACCCTACGGTTTTTCATCAAGGTTCCGAATTATCTCTCTCCACCATCATGAGAGGGTGTTTAATTTTCCACTGGTTTTTCCCCTTTTCGACAGCAACAATGGGTGGATAGGGAGATGAGGAGAAGTACATGACTGGAAGGACAGACGGGACTATACTACACACAAATATATGATCTATATCTACCCACGTACATAATTTTAACTATTTCTGTTCCAATTCGTCCTTTTCAAAATCAATCATAGAAAATAACAAGAAGACGAATAAGAACTCTCACGAATTCGCCTTATAAACTTCCCATTCAGCATATCTTTTTTCCAACGATGGCTGATGACGACAAGATATTTTGTAGAACCCTGGCTTCGCAAGGAATGACCAGCACACCCTTTTGACTGAAACCAAACTCGACTTCAGCTGCATCGAGCAACTTCACAAATGGAGGATGCGCCAAATACTCAAGCGCAACCGAGAACTTCTTGGGCTTGCTGTTGCCATCTACTGCGACCACAGAGAAGCAACCGTCCTTCACATGCCCTCGTTCTTTCCCAGCAGGTTCCCTCGCAGTGTGGTTGGTTCTTCTAATGGCGATGACCCTGAGAAGATGAAGAACTTCCCTCTGCAAACGCTTCACTACATGCCTTGCCCTCATCTTAGAGATCACACTGTATAAGTTTTGGATCTGCTCGAATATTGGAGAGAGTGATCTTTGTTTCTTCCTGGTTTGGGTGATAAAACTTCTAGGGTAGTGGGAGGTTTAGATAAGGAAGCAGACTAGGCCAGTTGAAGGGAGCTTGTCGGATGATGAATGCATGGGAGGAAGTGTTTCTAGGTATCTTAGGAACTGTCATGTCTACTGTTTCTCAATAGGTTGCTGTTGGTCTCCCAACTTTAGTACCATAGGGAGAAATGATTGCGTGACAGTTTTTAACTTATTATGAAAATAACAATCTATTCTAGATACCAAATCACAAACAATTATAGATTATTGTAGGACTCACTTTTTCAAGAATTTGTCTTATAACAGATTTCAACTTTTCTACCACCGCCCGCGGTGGCCTCGGTGGACTAGGACTTAGTACCCATCCGCCAGGGGAGGAGTTTGAACATCGGGGTTGCAAAACGCGCGATTCACCCGCTTTGTGGGTCTGTGGTGCAGGTAGTGGCCCAGTTCATCTAGGATTTACTCCGCCGCGAAACGGCACACGGAGATTCCCTGGGTCACCAAAAAAAAAAAAAAAAAAAAAAAACAGATTTCAACTTTACTAAGTCCAAGTTCACTAAACATGCAATGCTGGGGAGTCAGAGGATTGTACAGTCTTGTATCTCATATATGATGAAGCAACTATGTTGGTAGTGCCAAAGTGAAAGAAAAAAACAAGCAAAAAAAGAATTTCACGTTGGCATCAACATTTTCATATAAGATGACCGACATCCATGTTAGTAATTCTGGTTAAAATTGACCGAGAAGACCTAATTAGCAAATTATCGAAAGTTTTAATACTGAATTGGTCACATTAAAAGGTTTAGAACTGAATTAGTACAAATGAAATAAATTTTAGTCTTTTTGGTAATTTTCTTGAGGTTTATGTAGTAACTACTACAACTTTGGCTGAAACGGGGCTTTTGCTGTATTAGCTATTATTATAAACAAAGACTCTATAATGGACATTCTAGTAATGAACTTATATCGTAATAGTCACTATTGCAACTAAACCATTGTTAGTAATTTGGGCATAAGTTTATTTAAAAAGACTTATGACATGAAACTAGATTAATGTGACATCAAATGCATATATCTTTCCAATCACGTATAAATTTATTATATAAGAGAACAAAAACCACCCTAACAAGTATTGGAACAAAGTGAACCCTATAGTTCTAACGGCAAAGATAACACTTGAACCTTCAAGCGAGTTTTGCATTCGTCGGACAAGTTCCTCCATCATTCTCCCCCGGTTGAAAAGGACTTGCCCTAAAACCGACCTCATGCTTACCATATACACAAGGACAAAGACAATAAATAATCAAGCACTGAATGTTGTCAAGACTCCTCAATCGTTGGGCAACTACATCTTCTAAGTCTGTTTTCATCAACTGTGTAACTTCCGGTGTGATTTTTTGACACACCGACAAGAGACTCGGTCCTTAAGACTCATTCGATCGGCTGCCTTGCTTGAGATAGAACTACCAGACAGAAAATTTATACAATGTCGAACTTCTCTCGTAAGGGAAAAACCAAGTGAGATTTCATCGAGCATAACATTACTCCTCCAGCGAAGGCTGCAGCACATTTCAAATTCCCGCTTTGCTTCAATCTTTTACACTATGACAAGAGTATAAGTTTTACTAGCGTCCTCGGTTGCACTCGAAAAATGAAATTTGGAAAGAAGATTACTTCCCACCCATTGGTTTAGAGATACTTTGAATTCAGTTATAATATCATCTTGCCTTGATATTCTTCTCATAAAGCCTCTAAATTTTACACACACAAAAAATGTTAAAGATCTTTAAGATATTTCTCTTGATTTTCCCTATCTCTTGTGTTAATGCATAGATCTCAAAGAATCTTCATATCTCCCTTTGGATTGTGCATATAAATAACTAATATGTTACCTATAATTTACATATGCTTAATTGATATATTATCTATAAATAGGCTTATGTGCTATTTATTAGAACACATTGAAATATACAAAAGTTTCACATATCTTTCTTCCACATTAATTGTTATCTTGATAGCAAAGCATATAATTGTCATTGTCAAGCTAATGTGAGATATTTCAATACTCTCTCATGTGCAAGCCGAATTAGGAGCAACACATAGAAATTTGACTAACAAAGATGTCCACTCACAAAAGGAGCAAAACTTGGCTCTAATACCAAGATAAGAAACAATGCGGATGAGAAAAATGTGAAATTTTTGCATATACTAATGTGTTCTAATAAATAGTATCAAAGTTCTATTAGATGACTATCTATATAAGATATCAATGAAGGATATGCACAATCAAGGGAGATGTGAAAAATCTCTTAAATATGTGCACCATCATGAGAGATGTGGAAAATTAAATGAAATATTCTAAAGCTTATTAGGAAATATCAACATCCACTCAAATTCAAGGTGACGCAGAAGAAGTGAACTTGAGTTGGTTTAAAATATCCAAAAAATGCCTAGGTGGATTGCCGAAAATAGTTCGGTACGCTCGAGAGAAAACCGTCTGACGACGCGGTTGCTTACATGGTTGTTGTGTGTTATCATGATGCTATGTTCGTTAGGAGGCCGCTGTCGCACGGGAGGTTGTCATCGTGGTGGGAGGTTGTCGTGGCCACGTTCATATTACACCACAACAGAACAAGTTGACATGCTATCGGACAAGATGGATAATGGTGAGGATTGGTGTTAAAGAGATGGATATTAGCAGTTACTGAAAAAGAAAAAGGCACGAGATAACAGGTTCGTCCGGGTGTGCACTGAGTGAACCTCATAATAAGCTATAATACCAAGTTAAAAAATAATTCAAAAAAGAGAAATGTGAATTTTTTTGTATATTTCAATTTGTTCTAATAAAGAGTGCATGAGTCTATTTATAGCTTTTATAAAATGACTATCAACAGAACATATCAATCAAAGATAGGCAAAATTAATGGGAGATATGAAGAATTTCCTAAATATATGCACCATCACAAGATATATGCAAAATCAACGGAAATATACTAAATATGGCTGACGCATTGAATAGCCTTGAGAACTTGCTTCATCATGCAAGGGCCTAACTTGAGCTGCAGGCGGATAGATGCTTTGAAGCTATCATAAATTGCCTTACGATAAAATAACGATGAAACGTGATCTTTATTATTTTTTCCAGCAGAAATAGAAATCAAGGATCGATTATTTGCTTTTACCCAATTTCCTTTCTTCAAGCCAAGATTGTTTGTAAGAAAGTGCATGGTCCTCCAGCTTGAGATGCAATTTGTCTATCATGTTCGCAGCCATAAGATTCTCTTAACTTCCATTATAAACGATAACGTCGCATGCCTTTCCCAGGGAAGTGTATAGAGTCTGGATAATGTTGTTGTAAAGCCAATTGTTGTCGTCGAGATGAATAGCGTTCCAGTTTCTGTGAATGACCCGTGCTCTACTGCATCCCAGAAAGTGAGGACATCTTCACTTCTTGAATCTTCTTGAAATTTGGTGGAATTTCGTAAATGACAGTAAACTTTCATCCCACAGCCCATCCTTACTTAGACTGTGTTTTTGCTGATTTATTCACAGGCTAGTGCTTGGATCGAGTTGGATTGATGATACGGCGAAAAGGCTGATCATAACACAGTGGAAGTTGTAAATCTTATACATGGAGTGTAACTGCGTTCAAAACTTTTCAGTTGATATGATCGAGTCTTTAACTTTTTTAAAAGGTGCAACCAAATCCTTTTGATAAATGGCTTGAGTAATACTCACTTGAAAACATGCATGGCAACCTTATGGCAATTTTCGTTCTAGAATTAGGATTTGATTGCACTCTACCATAATTACAATAATTGATTGTACAATTGAAAGGTTTAGAGCGCGATTGCACCTATCCATAAACATTTAGAACTTAATTAAAATTTGAAACATTTTTTAAAAAAATGGATTGGGACAATGCTTTCTCCGCAAGTTATTTCCACCTATGCTCATATACAATGTGTGTGTAAACCTTTTCATCTATTGGTCAAAAACGAAAACCAAGTCACTAACGCTAGCTTCTACCTTAGAAGGATAAGGTGGTTAGCCCAGCCTTTTCTTGGGCGGGCTTGTCTTGTGGCCTTCCAGCTCTTGGACCAAACCCATCCAAAAGTCCACTTCTAGAAACATTTGCGCCGGCCACGCTTAGGCGTGCTCTTGTTGCTGACGGCTCGCCCGTCGCTGACGACCTGTCTTCCTTCATTTTTCTTACACCTTGTATTCGGCCGTTTGATGCCCCACGATCTGATTTTGCTTGTCCTCTTCACGACATCGTCATCGCCTCCGTCGGTCCATCTTCTTGGGTGGTTCGTTCATAGCTAAGAATGGGCCATCGTCACTAATGAAATGCTATATTGCAATTACACTCTGCATTAAAGATGCATTCCTTCATGTCCTTAACAAAAACAGTACATGAAGTTGTCATTATCTTCTATAAGACACGACCACGATTTTTTCCAAAGCTACAAGATCCCTTCAAACAGGGTTCAGCATCTTTGCTGTTCCAACAAACATGTGAAGAAAACGATTTCTTATCGTTAGAGATTGCTCCACGAGAGAACAACTAGAAGGGGATGAAACCTGCAACAGACGGACCTCCCCTAGATCAAGACATCCTCGGGTTCCTTGTCTGCGATTGTTTTGATTAGAACTCCCGTTTCTTATTTATATTTCAAGTGTTTATATGGCCAATGTACATATGTGTGTATTCTATTCGTTTAAAAGACTTTGCTAGGCTGCAGCCTCTTCACTCCCCCACACCCAACTGCCTCCAATATCGATGGACCCAGTACCCAACTACCTGGCAAACTTCATACTGGCGGAAGCATATTCGCATGTATAGTCTCTTCATCTCGGTCTAAAAGTTACCCCATGAGCGGGCGAATTCAGGTCGCGCCTGGTGTGTTATCTTCGTCATTGTCAGAAGAAAGAAGCCATGTCGTGCCCTATTACGATAGTCTTGATATACCTATGCTGAGATATGCACAATGCTTGTGAGATATGTAGCATCGTTTCTTCGGTGAGATTGAGGGTTCCGGACCACGTCGCCACCATCACCTCCTAACAGTATTTTCGAATGTCTAGTATGGAACAAATAATGTCTCAAATATTGATGTCGAATAGAGGAATGTCTGAAAAGAATGCATTGTAAAATGAATGGTAGAGAGACATATTGTAAGGTTAGAGGCATTTCACCGTAAAATATATATGTAATATTAAACCGGTCTCTTTGATATCAAATTTTGACTCCGTACGATCTGTCACATTGACTGATTAAATAACTGGACGAGAAGCAATAAAAAAATATATTTTACACTAAGTGGTATGGCTGTCTGCCAAACATGTTAACGTCACGCTTGATAAAATCAGAATTCAGTTGATGTCTTATTAAAAGTAAGTGTTAAGCCTGAACGAATTATCATTTCCTAGATACCGTGAGAATTGTTTTCATCAAGCGATGCCTATATTAAATTACAAAATGGACTGTCATCAGTATGAAAAGAAGATTCATGGGGAGAATCAGCAGATGGGACCGCTAAAAAGTCAGAACCTACCCCAGGTGGAAGAAGTATCGTGCCTATTGATGGTCCAAAACAGCAGCACAATCCGGATCTTTGAGGCTTATAATATGTTCCTCAGTAGTTATGCAGAACAATCTGGATCTTTGAGACTTATAATATGTTCCTCAGTAGTTATGGAGAGCACAAGCACATCCAAGGGAAGAGCTCAAGCACAAAGGTTCATCCATTTACAGACTACCTCTTGAATTTTCGAGTACTTAATGCGTCAATGAATTTACATCGATCAAACTATGGACGGCGATTTAATGAGGCGACTGATTCTGTAATCCATCTTGGAATGTGTATCTTTATCTCCTATGGTTCTCTATATCTTTTTAGTAGTGATTGTTATTTTACAAACCACACCGGTATTAACTATTCATGAAAATAAATCCCATAGAAATGGAAGAAAATTGAAAAGAGAAACAAAAATAAATAAATAAATGGGTTCAAGGTGGCTTTGGTACGCATCAGTACCCGACTTTGGATTCTCCCACACTATATGACTACTTCAAGTTCCGATGGCAATTTTAGAGGAAAAAGAGCTTCTGCCACGGCCAAACAAAGCCTCCACCAGATGAACTCATCAATCGGATATGGGCTTGCTTAATATTTACTTCAAAATTTAGCAACTGATTGATTCGGGTGGCTCTTCTTCTTCTTCTTTCCTTCAATTATTTTATTTTATTTTTTCCTATGGGTACCGCTTTATTTTACTGGTTTGCGGAGGTTTATGATACTCGAATACCTCCATCACACGCTAGCGGCCCCAGTATACCACTCAACAAAATAATAATAATAATAATAATAATAATAATAATAATAATAATAATAATAATAATAAAGGAATCCGAGGGCGGCCATCCAAGAAGAGAAATAATCATTTGACCACTTTTAATAATTCGAGCTTACGTGTTTGTCGCACGAGGTGAAGCTAGTACACAGCTCATAATAGTACCATTAGCATCGTTTAGATTGTGGCAGTTCAATGTGAGGAGCTCTTTTGCTGCCTGCAGTAATGTTGACGTAGTCGTATCAATTGGTCACCCAATTTCTTCTCTAGTTGGGAAAGATTCCCTTTTCTTGATAGATAAAGTTATAATCAAAATCAATGCATGCGCATATATTGGTAAACATATTTCTACATGAATTTATTTTCCTTACGTTATTAGTGCCGGCTATTCGAACGTGTTTTTTTTTCCCTATTAACTATTGAGCGTCGAAGATATCGAATAAAATGTGCACCGAAGCTGCACGAGAAATGCAGCCTCAAAAGTTAGAAGCTTCTATTAGGGTACAGCCTGGTAGAATAATTTATTTCGTAGGAAAGAGAACAAGAAAGTGGGTTAGTCGTAACCGTACAGCTTAGGACCGGTGATTGTGGCCCCGGGGGGTGCAAAGTTATTCAACTCTTGACATGGTCTTGAGATTTGTGTTTATGACTATTGAAAATTGAGCGGAATAAGATGCAATAAAGTTTTGACCACTTCCTCTTCCTCTTCGATAAGGCGATATTGGATAGTTGATACGGTTGTCCACGACATCTAAATGGATCAGGCGTGTCGATCGACTAATATATTGCACATAAAATAACATGTCGCCCATAATTATCTGCATCTAAAAGGCTTGAAATATGTGATTCCTTATAATTTCTTTCTATACATTCTTCATTATTTTTTCTTTATGGGTCTTGGTTTGTCACAATTTTTTTAATCCACACCAGTTTGGCTCGAAAGCAGCAAGCTCTCATTGCCCTCCCAACCTTCGTGTGAGGGGGAATAGAGTCTTGAGTTACAAAATATATTGCACCCGCTACTCTCTAAGAAACTGTTGGAGAACGACGCAGATTATATCACGTAACCTAATAATAGCTAAGAAATACATTTGTCCCCAAATTGACAAATTATTCCTCTTTGTTGGAATGTATACCATATTGGAGATCTAAATAACTTTTGTTCATTAAAGTTGTCTCTCTAAGCTCATATTCCGACTCTATTTGATCTACTAAAATAGTCAAATTGTATGATAAAAATGTAATGTCATAATCATCATAATATATCAACATCAATTACCATACGATTAAATAGCATGATAATTAATTTGAAAAAGATCCCGTGAAAGGAACATGTGCGGCGACATCTCTCTTTTCAAGAATGTTAATGAAATCATGCGCGAGTATCTTTTCGGAGTGAAGATCATTTGGAGAAGAAAATATTTAACTCTTATTTAGGAAAGAAACTGTGTACCAGAATAGGAAACGAAGCAACCCGGGGAGGGAATAACTGTGAATAGTTGAAACCTTCCCCAGACAAATGAAACGAAATACTCTCTGATGGTCCAAGAAAGCGAATAAAAATTTATATAATATTATATATGAATCTTTTTGTCTTTTAGACTAAGCGACGCGCAATAAGGAGGAGGAAAAAGTAAAGCCCAAGGACATCCTTGGGTACTGCAAGTGCAAAATCTAGATAAGTAATTCGAAATAGATCGAAGATGCTCCTAGTATTTTTATTTTAGGTCGGGAAAACGACAGATATATAAATTCACATTATTCTGGTTGTCGGTTGATGTGAAAAAGGAAATGTTCGACAAAAACACTTGGAATGCCCAATCTTTGATCAACTCTACTCCGTCAATGACGAACAATGACGAAGGTTTTTTTTTTTTTCTTTTCTGACAAACTTAGAAAAGGAAAATTAACATAAGACAGAAAAAAGAAAAAAAAATTGACATTTCTGTTAAAACTATGTTCGTTTCCAGAAAAATCAGATATCAAAAAATATTTTCTCCATTGCTCATTGTCTCAATTTATAAGAAAAACGAGTCAATAAAAATACCAGGAGCATCTTGGATTTCTGATAAGGGCTATTTCGAATTACTTTCTAGATTTTGCTCTTGCAGTACCCGGGATGTCCTTCGGCTTTACTTTTTCTCCTTTTTATTGCGCGTCGCTTAGTCAAAAGGACAAAATCCATGTATAAATTCGCTTTCTTGGACCATCAGATTGGGTATTCTTTCATTTGTCTAGGGAAGGTTTCAACTATTCACAGTTATTCCCTCCCCGTGTTGCTTCCTTTCCTAATCTGGCACACAGTTTCTTTCCTAAAAAATAGTTAAATATTTTCTTCCCCAAATGATTTTCGCCCTTAAAAGGTACGTGCACATGATTTCATTCTTGAAAAGAGAAATGTCATCGCGCATATTTGTTTCAAATGATCTTTTGTAAATTAATTAGCTATCACATTGTCTGGTTGTACGGATATTGATATCAATATTTTAGAATGATTAGAATGTTATAATTTTATTATACAATTTGAGTATTGCATTAGATCACAAAAAGTTAGAATATGAGTTCAGAAAGATGTACTTTATGAACAAAAGTTTATTTAGATCTCCAATTCAATATACGTGCCAACAAAGCAAATTCAATTTTGGAACAAGTGTATTTCTTAGCTATTGTTAGGATACATGATATAACTTAGCGTCATTCTCTAACAATTTCGTAGAGACTAGCGTGCAGTGAATTTTGTACCTTAAGACTTTATTCTCCCTCCCATGAAGGCTGGGAGGGCAACAAGAGCTGGATGATTTCAGGCCAAACATATGTGGTGGGGATGAAAATATTTGTGACAACCCAAAACCCATAAAAAAAATAATGGAGAATGTATAGGAAGAAATTACAAGGAATCATTCCTTACCAAAAAAAAAAAAGAAATTACAAGGAATCACAGATTTTCAACACATCTATAATTTTTTCTATGAGATTGAGGGTTAAGCCATGAACTTCACATCTCCACCATCACCTCCTAACATTGAGTTGAATGTCTTGGGGGGACTAAATAAATGTCTAGTTTTCCAAATGAACAGGAAAGAGACACATTGTAGGCTTAGAGGCATTTGACCATAAAGAATTATTAAGCCCTTCTTCTTTCTATTCTTTATTGAACATATTATCTGGAAAATCATGTTGTTGTGTCTATATAATTAGAGATGTGTATTGTTGCTCCATGCTAAGTACTCTATGAATAACTTAACATATAATTACTTATTCCTTAAGATTTTTTCTCTGGCGTCAAATACTAACATCAAGTATTGACTTTATCTGGTGTGTTTCACTGTCTGATTAAATAAAGAGATGACAAGATACAGATACACCAACTACTATCGCTACTTGCATCATGCTTGATTAAATTAGAATTTACATTACGTATTTTCAAAGGAAAGTCCTGATCCATGACCAATTATTTTTTCCTAGACCGTGCGGGAATTGTTTTCACCCAGCAATACCTATGGCAAATTATAAAATAGACTCTCATTGGTGGTAAAAGAAGAATCATAGGGAGAATAAGAAAACGGAGTCACTAATAAGTCAGAACCTACCCCAGGTTGGAAAATTATCATGCCTAATGATGGTCCAAAAAAGCACTACAATCTGAATCTTTGAGTTTATAGTATTTTCCTCAGTAATTACACAGAACACAAGCACATCAGAGGCAAGAGTTCAAGTGCAAAGGTTCATGCATTTACGTATTAGCTCTTAATTTCTGAGTGCTTAAAGCATTAATGAATTTGCACAAATCAGATTATATACGACTCTCCGACGAGGTAACTGCTTTGGTAATCCAGCTTGGAACGTGTATCTCATCTCCTACATTTCTCAATTTCTTTTTGGTAGTAATTATTCATGAAAGCAATTCCATATAAATGGAAGAAATGTTGAAGAAAATCAAGAAAAGAGAAAATACATGTATATATGGTGGCTTCTTTTGCATCCTTACGTACCCCTTACTTTGGATTCTCCCACACCAAATGACTCCCCGAATGTGTTCGAAAAGACAATTCTGCCAGAAAGCAATTTTTGAGGGGGAAAGCTTCTGCCACAGCCAGACAAATCCTCCACTAGATGAACTCAAAATCATAAATTACTTGCTCAGTGTTTATAGTCACCATTGTTTTTTTTTTCCTTGTCTTTAATTAGTTTACTTTATTTTTTTCTCATGGGTTTGTCTTGATTTTACTGGTTTGTGGAGGTTTATGCTACTTGGTTACCTCCATCACACCCTAGCTACCTCAGCATGTCACTTCCTTAAAGAAATGGATTTAGTCAGTGGCTAAGTGGAGAAAAAATCATTGGAAATACTCTTTTTGTCTTGTCTTTTCGAAATTCAAACTTAATAAGATATAATTGGCATGAAAAATCCATAAACTTATCGGTCAAATTTAGACCACGTGGCGAATTCGTGCCACGATCTTTACGGAAACTAGTTAGCTGCATCCTTATTCATGGAATCTATTATTTAAAGGGAAAAAGAAAATTTTTATATAATACACAAGTCTGTATTCGTTTTTCCTCTTTACACAGTTTTTGTTTAAAAAAAAAAAAAAAAAAAAAAAGCGGCAAGTAGACTGTGTATGCAAAATTTTCCAGAAAATTAAAAATGGAAGGAGAGGAGCGTATCAATGTCTATTTGAACCTAAAAAAAGATACAACCTGGCTGAATTTATTTATTGTTTCGTAGGGAAGAGAACAAGAAAGTGGGTTAGTCGTATCCGTACAGCTTGAGACCGGTGATTAGGCCATCTGGGGTACAATGTTGTTTAACTCTTGACTTTGATTTTCATATTTGTTTGTTTGAATAATACCTGGTGATTGGGCATCCATGTTCTTTTCTTTCTCCCTCTTTTTTTTTTTTTTTTTGTCTATTTTTGTATTTGTCTATAAAAACTTTGACCAGTATAAGATACCACAAAGTGCCCTGATGAATTCAAAACTCGAAATGACAACCCAAGTCCTAAATAAAACTTGAATGTTTTATGTTATCTGTATTTGTTGACTGATCAACATTTCATAAGCATCTGCATTTCATTAGGAGGGTTCAAAATCTGTGGTTCCTTAAGATTTTCATATTAATGATTCGTAAATAATTTCACTTTACTTTTAAGCTGTAAAATACTAGAAGTGTAAATTATTAGTGGAAAATGACACATATGATTCATAATCTTCCATCTAATGTGCAATATGGTCCTTAAACTTTTAATTTGTTCAATGGAGTCTCTGAACTTTAGCTTAATGTGTAACATCATCCCCAAACCTTTAATTTATTTAATATGATCTCAAATTTTTTGTACATATTCAATTTAGTCCATTAATTATTTGAAAATATTTAATATTATCCCTAAACTTAAATCGATTGAAGGATAACGTTAAAGTTGACACATGCACGTAATCAATTGCTCTAAAACTTAAAATTGTTAAGTGATAGATGACTATGTAAATATTCGGTCGTTTTATAACATGAAATGATACTCTCAAATGCAAATTTGAATAGAATAAGCATTTCTGTTATATTCACTATCGGTGTGAGAATAAATTACACTTTCATTGTGGGATTGCGGGTATGTGGACCTAAATAATTCATCAAATAATAGTTGCACACTCAATTTCAATATTACATGGATTTCAAAGATCTTGAGTTTGAGTCCTCACAATTTCCTTCCATAGATTTTTGAGGTTTTTTTTTTCAATGCATTTTGACTTTTTACAAATATTTACATCCACACCACACACATTGGGCTTGAAAGCATCCAGCTCTTATTGCCCTTGCAATCTTCATGTAAGGGGAAGTGTAGTCTTTTAATGTAAATAACCATTAACAACTGTTAGTGTACAGTTCAAATCACATTACGTATCCTAACAATAGCTAAGAAATACATTTCTTCCATAATCAACAATTGTTACTCTTAGTTGGCACATATATCATATTAGGGACCAAAATAAATTATTATTCACTAAAGTCGTCTTTCTGATCTCATATTTTGACTCCGTACGATCTACTCTAACATTCAAATTATATAATAAATATATGACGAACAATCATTTTAATATATTAATATCACTAACCGTACAATCTGATGACGTGATACTTAATTAATTCACGAAATATCCTCGAAAGTGATATGCACAGTGACATCGCCCTTTTCGATAACGTTAATGAAATCATGTCCTAAGTGTCTTTTCGGCATGAAATTGTTTATTGGAAGGAAGGATTTATATTTTATTATGGAAAGAAATTGGGCGCCGAACTTGGAAAGGAAGCAACACGGGAAGGGAATAACTGCGAGTAGTTGACACCTTCCCCAGATGAATGAAAACAAAACAAAATCCGATGGTCCAAGAAAGCGAATATACTATGATCAAATCTGACTTTTCTTTCTTGCTGTCTAACCCACGCGGAATAAAAAGAGAATAAAAGTAAAGCTGAAGGACAACCTTGGTACAGCAAGTGCAACCTCAGAAATCGAAGATGCTCCAAGTAGTGTTTTATTTTAGGTCGTGAAAATGACATATATGTAATTCCCACTATTCTGGTTGTCGGTTGACGTGGAAAAAGAAATATTTGACAAAATACTTGGAATACCCAATCTTGATCGACTCGAGTCCAATAACAAAGTTGGAAAAGGAAAATCAACATAAGGCGTGAAAAAAATGATTATTCTGGTAAAATTCTGTTTATTAGTTGAAAAATTACTCGTCAAAGAATATTTTCTCCGTTGCTCGTTATTTTGAGCTATTAAAAAAATAAAGTAACCAAAAATATTTTATAATTAATAAAAAATTGTAGTTAAAATTTTTTGTTCCTAATAACTCCTTTTTTCTTTTTTTTAGTTTTGGTGAAACAAGTGAATTTAATTCAAGAAGAATTTTGATATAATTAGTATTAGTAATTTAGTGATGTTTGGGTGGCACATTGGGTTGATGCCACATCCAGTGCAAGATAGAAGCATCATAGGAGAACTAGGCTCCGTGACGATCGACACTTTTGTGTCAACATTACAAGTCAGGAGAGGATGTGACCAAGAAGAAGAGTTTTGCAGAGAAGAATCCTGCGGATATGTAGACTAAGGTCATTGCCCTAGACAAGTTTGAGCACTACTTGAACTCACTACTTGAACTTGATAGGTGTCTGTGGCAATTGAATGAAACATAAAGGGTGTTGTGCGAGAGACGATATCAAGTGCCAAATAAGGCAATGAATGAAGATGGTGACTTGGCTCAAACTCGTCCCAACTTTTGGCCACAATTTGAGCTAGGATTAGAGCTCAGAGTCATTAATAGAGTCGATGAGTTTTTAACGAGATGTTCGAAGTGAGCCATGGTGGGCCAAGAGCCCGAGCACAAGGCCCTAGGCTACTAGGCTAGCGAAGTTGGCATCGGCCGAGTGCTCGGCCAAGTACCTAGATTTGCCCAAGCGCACTGGCATGAAGTGTTGCCCGGTTAGACTCGTTCAAATGCCATCAATTCTTAAAAACTTGAGATTAAAGCACATTTTGAACCTGTTTCAATGTATTTTACTCTGATATTTTCTTAGAGTGTTTCTAGGGAACCTCCTTGAGTTTTGTGAAGAAAACCCTTAGTGAGAGATTGTGTGAAACACCGAGTAGAAATTGATTGAGTGTAATCAAGATTTGGTATTGAAAGACATAATATCAAGTTTGTAATATCCTTATTCATAGTGGATTTACCTCCGCTACACTCCCATGGTCGTAGATCTCAATTTCAAACTGTCCCACATAAATCCAGATGTATTTATTTCTCTATTTCTTGTTTTTTCTGTCAATCTCGCAATTGGAGTGGATTAAACTGTATTATTACATGATATATATATAAACATGGATATACACTTAAAATGATATCTTTAACAGTAAATTCTAATTTAGCACGGTTCACGATCAAACATGCTATCTACTTTATATAACCAAACTGACACAACATATAATACACGAATTTTGATGCACTAATGCTACTATTTGCCCGACATGATCAAGTCACGCGGATTGTCATTTGTGGATCGCAAATGGAATCACTAAAATTCCGAACCTACCCTAGGTGGCCTTATGGTTTTCCAAAAGCAGTTCAATCTGAATCTTTTTTAGCTTCATAAAATTTCCATTCGCGATTATGTCGAAAACAAGCACATCAAATATTTTTTGTTTGCAGAGAAATTGGGAGGTACTAAAACAGAGAAAGGCAGCTGGTGGTTTAGAGTTTCGGGATCTCCTCAGTTTTAATTTAGCCATGTTGGGTAAGCAAGCATGGCAACTACTTCTTCAGCCATCCTCCTTGTGGGGTAGAGTTTTTAAAGGATTATATTTTCCAACCACACGGTTTGATAAGGCAGAAAAAGGCTCTCGCCCGTCATGGGGCTGGCAGAGCCTTTTGAGTGGACGTGATGCGATTTTTCCCTATGTTTGCTGGTCAATAGGAGATGGGAGTTCCATCAAAATCAGGGAAGATAGGTGGTTACCTATAGGCAAATTAACAGGACCTCCTCAACGAGAAGAGCCCACTTTAGTGGCTGATCTTATTGATCACTCTACCAAAGACATGGAAGTACTCTCTACTCCACAGATTTTTTGACTCCCAGGTAGTTCACCAGATTGCATCTATTCCGGTACGACCCAGATTTTCCATGGATAAACTTATTTGGACAGCTACTTCTAATGGCGACTACACAATTAAATCAGCATATCACAATATCAAACATTCAGCAGCGCTTAAACTCAATAGCGCACCCTCATCCTCACATCAACATCCATCTTTACTATGGCACAAATTGTGGAAAATGCACATTGCTCCTAAGGTACAACACTTCTTGTGGTTACCATGTCAAAATAGTTTAGCAACAAGAGCTAATCTGCATCATAGGCATATCATTGACAATCCAAAATGCCCTTTTTGTGATCAAGACACCTCGGAAACCTTGGAACACTTGTTCCTGTTCTGTCCCTGGGTTTTGTGTGTTTGGAGTAATCCTCAGATCAACCTCCCCATTCAAACTTAGCATATAAGGAATATCACAGCCTGGATCATAGAGTATGCCGGTGATCAGAAAACCTTACTTGGTCTTCCATTGATCGCCACAGTCCTTTGGCACATATGGAAGGCTCGAAATGCATTTATTTTTGGACGAAAACATCCTGATCCGCATCGTGTGGCTGAAGAAGCAATGCTTCAATCTCGTGTGGATTCTATTGTTGCTCGTTCTTCCACCTGCAAAGCTGCTTTTTTTCAGCATCACGGAACTATATGGAGACCCCTAGATCCGGGGGTTTTAAAGGTCAATATCGATGGATCTTATCAACTGGGAAGCAGGGAAGGGACTATGGCTTGTGTGTGTCGTGATTCGCAAGGACAACTTACAGGTGGCTTCTCAGATAGCTTTGCTGCCTTCTCGGCTCTGCAGGCGGAGATCCACGCTTGCTTGCTTGCTCTCCGTCATTTGATTGATCAAGACCTCTCTCATGCTGCGCTGACTCTTGAATCTGATTGCCAGACCCTCATCGAGACATTGAAGGGTCAGCGCTCGCCGCCATGGCAAGAACGAAGCCTCTTCTCCGAAGCTGCCTTCCTGCTTTCGTTTTTTCCCAATATTTCCGTAGCCTTCTGTCGTCGTGAGGCAAATGTTGCTTTTTTGACGGGCTGCGAAGGCCCATAACGTCAATTCCAAGCGAAGTAACCGGGCTGTTTTCCCCCTCCCCCTCTTTTAGATCTTATTTACGCTGATGCAATAGCTGCTGCTTGTAATCGGTTTGATCCATAAATATAATAGGTTCTGTTTGAAAAAAAAAAAATTTGTTTGCATTGTCGGTGTACCGTATAAAAGTCCAAAAGCAAATGAAGAGATTGAGACAGGTTAACGTGACAATTTTTTATTTTTTTTATTTTGCTGCGTGTAATAATGTAGACCTGGTCATATCAATTGGTCCTGAAATTTTTTCTCCCGATGATAGGTCATTTTTCTTAATTATTTTCTCTAGTCGGAGGAAATTTCCTTCTCGCTAATTTGAATTGGCTACTCAGTGAAATTACGTATTACACTCTCCTTTGACAAATTTTAAAAGAATATAACGTTCATCTAATTTATGGAGGGCAATAAGACTAGATGAATCCGTTTTCCATGGAATCCATTGTATAAAAGCAATTAACCCACTGGCTGGTGGCACAACTGGCTTAAGTCGCTCCTGCCTTAGTCAAGCTCCAGGTTTGATTCCTCCAGCGAGTGCAATGCGATCCATCCAATGTCTTAAATGGGGGCTCATAGTGGTGGGGTCCTGTGTTAGTCCCCCTTTAGGTATAATCGGTGGTCTCCGTGAAGCTAGCGCCTGGCGGCGGCCGTGAGCACCCGTAAGATGTGCCAAGCCAAATCCTAGATATCAAAAAAAAAAAACAATTAAATAATTAATAGAAATGCAGATATCACCTAACTTCCTCTTTGTACCAAGAAAAGGGTACGACCTGGACCAAATCAATTTAGAAATTAAGCAGGTTTTTTGTATCCGTACCACTTATTTGACTATTGACTTAATTTAATAAACCATGTTAGGAGGGAAAAAAAAAGGTGTGAACTATTTACTCACGTATGGTTGCGTTGGTGGGGGCATTCCCCCCTAAACCAAGAGATCAAGAGTTCAATCCCCTAGGTATGCTTCGTGATTTAAGTGGGAGGCCCCGAGCTAGGTTCCTAGGCTAGTCTCTCTCAAAATATAGTTGGTGCTGTGCTCTCGTAAAGTGAGTTAGACCGGATCTTCGGTATAAAAAAAAAAAGGTGTGAATTCATAAATGAGTTAAATGAGAGTGCGCAAAATTGAATTTTGAGGCGCTTGACTCTAATATAAAAATTACAAGATCATTTGTTTTAAAACGTAAACAGTTGGGTGCTAAATGCATGAATAGAAAGTTATTATGAACCATACAAAAATATAGGAGCGGTGGAAAACGATACTTTGACGCTGCCTCACCCCGCAAATTCGAATAGAACAGACAAATGGCACACTGTGCTTCAACATGACATGAAAGTGTATGTTTCTAGGGTTTTCAACAATGATTCTTTCTCCCATACACATTTAATTTGATCAGAAAGCATCATCAACAGTTCACAATCCTACCAAACTTCATTTGAGGGAAAGTGTCGAGGTTACATAACGAAGATCATGTCATTCTCTAAAAAACTATTGAAGGACCGTGACGAAACACAACATGTATTCTAAGAATAGTTAAAGAAATACATTTCTTCCACAATCAACAATTGGTCCTCATAGTTGGCATACATATCAAACTACAATTCTAAATAAATATGTGTCTATTAACTTCATTTTCTCTGACCTCAGATTTTAACTCGTTATCATTTATATGATATCCAAACTATATAATAAAATGTATAATGAAAGATTATATCAATACATTTATGTCACTGACCGTACAACACGACAACGCTGTTACGCTATATTTCATAAATTCATGGGAGATCTCTTGAGAGGGACGCGCACGTGATGAAACCACGTACGAAGTAACTTTTCGGTATGAAAATCTTCTGGTGGAGCGAATATTTGTAGTTTATAAAGGAATGAAACTGAGGATCATACGTGGAAAGGAAGAAACAGGGGAAGGGAATAACTTTGAAGAGCGAGCAGATGGAACCCCAACGGAGTGGCCCTTCCCGGATAATGGAGGAAAACAAAATCTGATGGTCCAAGAAATCAACTCTATAATCCAAAGGAATAAAAAAGAACAAAATTAAATAACAAAAAAAGACTGGAGGACAACCTTGGGTACTGCAAGTCCTCACAGGAATCAGAGATGCTCCTAGTCCCAGTTGTTTAAGGTCATGAAAGAGACGGATATAGATCGCATTTATTCTGGTTGGTGGGGGAAAAAGGAAATATTTGAGACCACTCCAAAAATGATGCCTCATCTCAATCAAGATTTGGGCCGGTCCAAGGTCGGTCCAGGGTTAACCCTGGATCAGTGCTCACCCCTAATTAAGAGTGCATTTATTTTGTAGAAAATAAATGATTCGTGAGACATTTTCTTATAATCGATCGCTTGCAAAAATGAATAAATAAAAATTATTTTCACGATATTAGACATAAATTATCGTTGATAATAAAAATATTTTTTATTGATTAATTATTCAAACGATACTATCAATCATTTTTAGAAAAATATTTTTCAAATCATTCTTTTATCAAGAAATAAAAAGAGCTTTTATCTCATCAATTTATATCAAAATTAGAAAAGGAAAGTAAACGTATTATCGGAAAAATAACAAAAGGTGAAAATTTCCTCATTTATTTGGCAAACAAAAAAACATAATCAGAAAAAAATTTCTCTAATATTTTTCTTCTTTTGAATCACTTAGAAAAACAAATCAACAAGAAATATTTTATATGAAGTAGAAAAAAATGACGATTGAAAATAAGGAAAATATTTTTCATTTACCAAAAGACCGTTTGGTTATATTTGCATAAACAGATTGTTGTTTTTTGAAGCAAAAAAACCAATCTGTAAAATACTGTTCAGATGGTTGTGGATAAAGCATTTACTTTAAAAACAAAAACCCACATAATTTGCTATTTTGAAAGCGTAACATTTTTGTTTTTCATGATAAAAAAGAAGTGATTCTATTCATACCGCGTTTGTACTACTTCCTTCAATCTTCTCCTTTTTATCTTTTCCCTTTAAGTATGCATACACAATGAATAACGTATTGTCTATTTTATGAACTTTTTATATTCAAATATTAATATCCTTGTTCGAGTGGTTAATGGTTTTTTCCAAATTATAGTCCATGTCGAGGACAATAATTAATTCAAAGAAACTGTAATGGAAGAGGATTATTATTGTTAGTAAGAAATACAAATAAAAACTTGAAGTGGGGCTATTTTATAAAAAGAGTATCTAAAGTTGACATTATATCGATTAGTGGTTTGACATGACAAATTGGGTCATAGTTAAGGGCCTAAGTTCACTAGCTGACTAAATATTCATCAGCTAGCTCAGCTGGCTTGTTTGGGCGACTAGAGCATGGGCAGTTTAGTCCAATATCTTATGATTTCACCCAAAATTCAAAACCCAATGTCTCGTACTATCGATAATTGTGTAATCTGTCACAAGACGGCGATAAGGTTTACTGCAGACTATTCGAGGGTTCGGGCAAAGGCGGCTTGGACTAGCTCCCTGAATTTGTTGTCGTCGCTGCGATTGTCGTTAAGGTGAGATGAGCCAACACTAAAGTTCGGCGGGAGAGGAGCGCACTGCACTGCCGAGCAAGCTGCGTGGCCTTGGCCAGCGGCAGAGTGCAGCTCAAGAGGCTGTGAAGGAACATCTTACATACCGAACATGTTAAGGCTAACAATGCAACCTAAAGAATGTGGATAGATTGATTTACAAAACTTAATAATTTTTCGCGGAATAACTCAAATTAAGTTTGATAGGATGGAAGAACAGTTTGATAATATTATATGTAAGATGCTTCTTTCATATAAATATTAGAATATGTAAAGAGATAGAAGAGGATGCATATAGATCTTATAGTGGTTTGGATTAAACCAAAGTTACATCCACTCTCTCAAATTAGCAGTCACCAATAAGTTGGAATTCACTTGAAATTGGAATTCACTAGGAACCTTGTGAATAAGACATAAGGAGGAATCTACAGAGGAGGGAGGTCTTCCGGTTGGCTTTGGCTGTGGCGGTGGTGGGTCTCACCGTTGGGTGGTGATGCAAAGTTCCTTTGGTTGGTCGGAATGAGAGGGATGGGAATGAAGAGGGAATTCTTCAATTGGTCTGCACGAACCTATCTTCAATTTGGGGCTTCTTTAATTAGAGTAAAATCAGAAAATTTCGGATAGAATTGCCTCTACTTGAGCTGCTGGAACAAGCTGGTTGGTGAAGATTTGGCTGCCCAGGAAACTCAGACCTTGTTTTGAGATTAATACGTCCATTTTTTGCCCTTATTTGAGAAAAAGTTCACTAAGAGCTATCTCTTAAGAAAACTACTCTATTTCAGGTTTTTATTTAAAATTTTCTCTTATTATTATCGTGGTTATGTCAAGTGAAGATAGTGTACCATGAGTACTATAAAGCTCATGAAATTTCATTTGCAACTGTGTTGAACACGAGTAGATCAAAGGGAAGGGGTGAAGTATTCAAAGATTCATCTAGGTGATCATAAAGATTACTAAAAAGCTCTAAATTTAGGCGAATCAAATTATATTTGATGCTCGACCAAGTGACCGCCTTTCTAAATTAGACATGGAATTTATATCCATCTCCTACATGTCTCTATTTGCTTTGCTAGTGATTGTTCTTTTTCGACCAAATTGCTGGTAATTACTCATGAGTCATGAACACGATTCTATATAAATGGAAGAAAAGATAAAATATATGTATGGACTTATATCCACATCTTTAAATCTCTAAGTCAACATAGTAAAAATTTGAAACTTTCACTTTCAGAGATCATCAAGAGAGAGCTTAAATTTGAACTCACCAATGAACTCACCAATATATCCAATTGGATTTGCTTTCCCTCAAAACTCAAATTAATAAGTTATGTGCATATTATGATATATGTCTCAATCTTACATCACATCCCCAATATGTGATTTCTTTCCCTCAACACCACCTCGTGGGTGCACCCCAACGCTTAGAAATGATAAATTTTTGTTCGAAAGTACTCCGCGAGAAAGCAACTTTAGATAAACAAATGTTCTGCCACACTACCAAAACCTACACCAGATGAACTTAAAAATCAGAATTTGCTGGGTGGATGATTACTAGTTATTACTATCGTCGTTTGTTTCAGTTGGCTCTTCTTTTTGTCTTTGTTTTATTTTTTCCTCATTGTTTTTCGTCTTTATCTTACTTACTTGTAGGGTTTATGTGACTTAGTTAGGTCACCTCCATCACTCACTAGCTGCCTCAAATGATTCTTCAGTCCAACTTTATTCTTACAAAACGTATTGGATACAAGGTGAAATTACGTAACGCATTTTCCTTTGACAAATTATAAAAAAATATTATAAATCGATCGATCTAATTTATGGAGGATAAGAAGCCCCTAGCTGAATCCGTTTTCATGCAACCCATTATTTAAAAGAAAAAAGATTATATCGGGAGAGGAGAGCGGGTACTGTCTGCCCCCCTTTGACCGTTAACTATGACCAAGAAATTGGGTGAGTTGTATCCATACCGCTTGTAACCGGTGATTCAGTCATCTGGGGGTACAAAGTTATTTGACTCTTGACTTTATTTAATAAACCATGCTCGGATAAAAATGTGTGAAAAGTGAAACTTGAGCAGTTAAAATAAGAAAAAATCTTTAACGAGTTCAAAGAGATACTGAGGAACTGAACTCGAGATGCTTGGCTTTAATACCACGTTCGCATCGACTTACATAGTTCTCAAAATCTATCTCGTTGAGTGCTAAGAGGAAGAATACACGAAGTGGAAATTATTGTGAGTGATACAAATATAGAAGTGATGGAAGACAATGTTTTGACACTACCTCTCCATGCAAATTCGAATAGAACAATACACTCTTTCTATCTATGTCTCAAATTTTGTGCTTTATGTGTTTCGGGTTTTAACATCATCCATGCACATTTAAATTGATCCAAAACCATCAATCTTTTACTTTCCTACCAACCTTCATATGAGCGAAAATGTCAAGGTATAGAACGAATTTCACGTTGTCCTTTCTTTGAAAATCAACAATTGTTCCTCAAAGTTGGCACATACATTGAATTGAAGTTTTAAACATATGTGTTAATTAACGTCATCTTTCTGATCTCAGATTCTAACTCCGTACCATCTATATAATATTCAAGATATGTAACAAAATACCATATGGATATATTGATGTCATTGTCCGTACAATACGGTAATATTGTTTTATAAAAATATGTAACAAAATACCATTTGGATACATTGATATCATTGTCTGTACAATACGATAGTACTGATATATAAAATTGATTCATGGCAAAATCTGCTAAAAGGGAGATGCACAATGACACCTCCCTTTTCGAGGATGTAAAACGAAATCGCGTTCAGGTAACTTTTTGGTATGAAAATCTTTTGACGAAGCAAATATCCCTTGTTTTTTAAGGAATGAAACCGCGTATCCTATTTGGAAAGGAAGAAACAGGGGAAGGGAATAACTGTGAAAAGCCAACAGATGGAACGCTAACAAGAGTTATAGCCCTCCCCAGATAATGGAGCGAAACAGAATCTGATGGTTCAAGGAATCGAATATACGATAAAAAGCAATAAAAACGAAAGCTGAAGGACAAGTTTGAGTACTTCAAGTCCTCATGGAAATCCAAGATGCTCCTAGTCCCAGTAGTTTTAGGTCAAGAAAAATATTTCATTCACATTTATTCTGGTTAGTGGGGAAAAAAAAAGAAATATTACGCACCACATAAAAAAGAAAATTCTGCAGATCGGCTTTGTTTACATAAATAGATTCTTTGTTTTTTGAAACAAAAAACGGTTTTTAACATGAAACATTGTTTTGATGATTGCGGATCAACGCATTTATGTTAAAAGTGAAAACCAGCATAGCCTATTGTGAGTTTTTCCTTAGTGTTTCTACGAATATTTTCATCCATGCCATACACATTTGGCTTGAAAGCATCGCGATTTCTTACAAGTCTCAACTTCAATAATATTGGAACGTCAGGGATCTTGAGTTTGATTCCTCACAATCTCTCTCCGTCCATTTTGAGTTTTTTTTTCTTAATGTTTCTAAGAATCCTTTCATCCACACCACACACATTTGGCTCAAAAGCATCTTTCATTGCCCCCCAGCCTTCATGTGAGGGAGAGTAGAGTGTTAAGTTACAAATTATATTGCAGGTAATCTCTAAAAAAACTATTAGAAAATGACGCAAATTATATCATGCAATATACAACAATTAAGAAATACATTTTCTAACATAATTGATAACCATTCCTCTTGATCGACACATGTATCGTATCATATATCTAAATAAGTTTTGTTTATTAAGGTACTCTATTTGGCCTCGTATTCCGACTGTGCACGATTTGTTAGAACATTTAAACTTATATAATGAAAAACAAATGATAAATCATTATTTTAACATATTGATAGCACTATTCGTACGACCCGTCAACATGATGCTTAATTAATTCACGAATTTTTTTTGAAAAGGAACTTGAACAATGATATCTCCCTTTTCGAGAGTGTTAATGAAGTCATGCATGAGTATCTTTTCCGGGTGAAAATCTTTCGTAGAAGCAAATGTTTATATTTTATCAAGGAAAGGAACTGTGTACCCAATTAGGAAAGGAAGCAACGGGGGAAGGGAATAACTGGGAACAGTCGAAACCTTCCCCAGATAGGCGAATAAAAAATCGGATGGTCCAAGAAAGCGAACGTGTATAATTAGATCTGAATTGCTTTTTCTTTTTGTCTCGGCCACGCTCAAAAGAGAAGAAAAGTAAAGGTGAAGGACAGCCTTGGGTACTGCAAGTGCAAAAGCTGGAAACAAAGTCGATATATCCAAGATGCTCCAATAGCCCCAGTAAGGTCGTGAAAAGGACAGAGATATGACTCACATTATTCGGGCTGTCGGTCGATGTGAAAAAAGAAGGATTCGAAAAACCCTAGGAACACCTAATACAGAAAGACTATTGTGTGTCAATAATAAAGTTAGAAAAGGAAAATTAACATAAGGTGGGAAAATTCGAAAATTGTAAATGAAAATTCTGTTAAAATTCAATTTATTTTTTGAAAAATCAGTTATCGAAATCATGTCTCCATTGCCCGTTGTTTCAATCAGTTAAGATAATGAGATAATGAAAAATAATTTATTATCCATAAAAATCAATGATTAAATATTTTTATTGTTTACTATGCTTCTTAAGCAATACCCAAAGAAAAAGAAGAAGAAAAAACTACCTTTCAATTGTTGATTTTTTTAATTGGCTTCCGTTTTCTCCAAAAGATAAAAAAATTGGTTACTAAATAATAAATTTATGGTTATTTAGACAATTATTACCGCCTAAACCTACACTAGACGAACTTAAAAATCAGATTGGGCTTGCTTAATGCTTACCAGTCAATTACCATCGTCGTATGTTTCAGTTGGCTCCTCTTTTTGTCTTTGCGGGGTTTGTGCGTCTTTGTTAGTTCACCTCCATTAGTCACTGCCTGCCTCAGTAAATCAATCATCAAAAGGAAAAAAAAAAATTCAGGAATAGGGTAAAGAACCTTGCCTCAATCAACCATCCTAGTACTTGAACCCGAACTGATACTTTCCTTTGTTTTTAATTTATTGAGATAGGTTAAGTTGAATGAACTATTTAGTGGGTGGCTAAATAGAGCGATAATTATTTGACCATTCTAGAAGCTGCTTGAATTTACGTCTTTGTTATATAATGATTTTTTCTGCACCGTTGGTGTACCATATAAAAGTTTGAAAACAAATGGATTATTTTGTGGCGGTCCAGTGGGACACGTTTTTTTGCTACCTGTAGTAATGTTGACATAGCCCAGATTAGGTCATTTGTCTTAATCGTTTTATCTAGTTGGGATAGAATTCCTTTTATTTAATATGGTTTTCTTTCAAAATGAATTGGCTGCCGGGGCAAATTACGTGACTCACTTTCCCTTGACAAATATTAAAAAAAAAAATCACAAATTGATCGATCTAATTTATGGCGGGCAACAAGAGTAGCTGAATCCATCTTTATAGAATCCATTATTTAAAATAATATATATATAACAAAAAGAGAGGATAAAATAGTAGGGTACTGCCTGACTTTCTCCTTGAACCAAGAAAAAAGGGTACGACCTGGACCAAGTCAATTTAGAAAATTCGTAGGAAGAGAACAAGAAAGTGGGTTAGTCGTATCCGTACCGCTTATGACCGGTGATTGAGTCATCTGGGGGACAAAGTGACTTGACTCTTGACTTTTTCTAACCAGGTATGTTGGAATAAAAAAGGGTGAAAAGTGAGACTTGAGTTGTCAAAAAGAAAAAAAATTCACAAATTTAGTTAAAAAGAGAGTGTCAAGAAATTGAACTTTAAATGTTTGGCTCCGATATCACGTTAAAACTTAAAAGAGACCACATAATCATTTGTTTTAAAACTTAAACCGTTGAGTGCTAAAAGAGTACATGAATAGAAAGTTGTTATGAACCATACAAATATAGAAGCCAAGGAAGACAACATTTCCAACATTCCCTCACCATGCAAATTCGAGTAGAACAAATCATTACACATTTAATTTCGACATGATATGAGAGATATGTCTCAAGTTGAATCCTCACGCCTTGGTTAATTTCTTAATTTTTCTGCTCTACATGTCTTGGGTTTTAGCAATGAATCTTCACACATTTAAATTGATCCGAAAGCACCAACCCATTATAATCATTCTATAAAAAACTATTAGACAATGGTGCAAAATATAACATGTATTTTACCAGTAGCTAAGAAATACACTTCTTCCTTGTAGTTGGTAAATGGTAAGTACATCAAACTGCGGTTCATTAATATAATCTCTCTAGCCTCAAATTTTAACTCTTTATAATCTATTTGACATCCAAACTATACAATAAAATATATTACAAAAGATTATCTTGATAGATTGATGTCATTGTTTATATGATACACTAGCGTTATATTTAATTTATTCATGAAAATCTACAGAAAAGGACTTGCACCAATGGAAACCATGTACAAATAACCTTTCGGGCATGGAGATTCTTTTGGCAAAGCAAATATCCATATTTTACTAAGCGATGGAACTTTGTATCCTACTTGGAAAGGAAGAAACAGGGGAAGGGAATAACTGTGAAAAGTGAGCAGACGGAACCCTAACAAGAGTTAACCCTCCCCAGCTAATGGAGCAAAACAAAATCTCGATGCTTCAAGAAATCGAATATACGATAAAAAGGAATAAAAACGAAAGAAAATCAAAAGAGAAATAAAGCTGAAGGACAACCTTGGGTACTGCAAGTCCTCGCAGAAATCCAAGATTCTCCAAGTCCTGGTAGCTTGTTAGGTCATGAAAATGACAAATATAATTCACATTATTCTGGTTAGTGGGAGAAAAGGAAATACTTGACACCAGACGTGAAAGAACGCTTCCTCTTTGATCGAATCTTGTCCCTTCATATTAAAACTGGAAAAAGGAAAGTTAACATATTATGGGAATAACTAAAAGGGTGAAAACTCCATTAACCCCACCGCTTATTTGGCGCAAAAAATAAAACGTCACTGGGAGAATATTATTCCTCGTAGAGTCAACAAGTTATGTTTAATTACCAAGAAGAATCTATGATTTCACATTTTTATGCAAGACTTATGTTTATTCCATTGACTCATTTTTATAAACTTCACTAACCGGGAAGAAAGAGGAAAATAATTTACCTGTTACTAAGAGGTCGTTCAATTATGTTTACATATTCTTTCTTTTTTAAAGAGACAAAAAAGAAAAGGAGAAACAATTCCACACATGAAAATGCCATTTTGATATTGTGGATGAAAGCATTTATTTTAAAAATGAAAACTAACATCTTGTATTATTTTCAAAGTAGAAATTTTTTGCTTTTCACATTGAAAAGAAGGTGATGTGTTTATATCATGATTTCACTAATTCTTTCTATTTTCTCCTTTTTATTTTGTCCTTCAAATATACATACATAAACGAATATTCTTTGTGTATTCATTGCCCTTTTGAACATTCATACATTAGTATGCTTGTCTGAGTGACTACTAGTCCATGTCGAGGATGATAGCTTATTTGAAATCACTATATTGGTATAGATTATTATTGTTATTGTTGTCTTGCCAAGTGAAGATAGCATACCATGAGTATTGAGTTTACAAGTGAAAAGTATCTTGAAGCAATAATATAAAACATGGTATAACAAGACATGACAAACATTGTCTAACGAAAATGATGTTAAGGAAACAATTATCATTAGGCGCAATCAAACACTATTTTTAATCAAAGAGTGTTTTAATTATATAAATGCAAATTAAATTATTGTATTGTTTATAAATGAAAATAAAATAAACGAAACGGATTTATTTTGGAATCAAATCCATCCAAAGAGGATTCCAAATTTAGTTGTTATCAATTAGTAACATGAAGAGAAAATCTTTGGGACGAGTGTTCAACACATTGAGTTTGCTTCTATGCACCATCATCGTCAATAAATATACTCAAACTTTGGTTAGAAGTTAAAAAAAAAAAAAAAAAAAAGTCCTTCCTGAAACTGAAATATTCTCCTGTCTCACTCCTAATGTCCTTTTCTTTATCAGTGGATATTCTCCAAAAATATATATTCCATACAACCATATTTTCTTAATAATTATTTCGTCAAAAGGCGTTAATTACTCGAAGAGACAAATAAAACTCCAGGTGGAACTTCCCTTCGATAAACCTTCAAGTAACGAGGCGAGTCTCCCATTGGCGACAGAGTGCATTGTAATTCTCGAATTTGGCTGGACGTATGCTCTTCTTTGTTTTACGCTAACCTTCATCAATAGAGCAAAATTGCTGCATCGGTGCTTTTACTATCGAGAACTGAAGTCGAAGAATGTATATAGCGTTAAGCATCTGTTGTTCCCCCTAGGGTTTCTAAGTTTGTATAGTTATTATCAGGACAAGATAACACTCTTGCAACTATTTTGTGTTGAGATTAGAGGCTAAGAATGACAACATCCCTTATTTTCGGTTGGAAAACACTTCATTTTGACTCATCAAGACGACTTTTTATTCTTTATATATTTAAGACGGTCTCTCTGATCTCAAATTCTAACTCCGTACAGTCTAATGTGACATCATATTTTAATAATCGGAATTAGCATAAAGTATAAAATAAAAAGCGAAAACTTTTAATACATTAATGTTGCTGTTTGCCAGACAGAATCGCGTCACATGTAACAAACATCTGGACAGATCTTGACGCGTGCGTTTTCAGTCACCAAACTTACTTTTCGGAAAGCCCTTTTGTAGCTATATTCCCGGACCTACACTGCGTGAAGGGATTAAGGAATTGAGGTCACTAAAAGGTCATAACCTCCCCAGGTAAAGAAAGTACGAGGCAGCATAATCTGAATCTTCATGGTGTCGTGATTGTCTAAACCGACCGGCAATGAAAAAGCAAAGAGACAAAACCGAATGACAGCCCTAAAAACCAGGATTGTGTCAGTTATCTCTCCATTCTTATTTCGCTTGGATTTCAGATTCATTATTATAGATATACGCGTAGCATTTTCAGATTTAAATCTTGCAAACTTACTTTTCTTATTACCCAAAAAAGAAGAAACAACATATATAGGACAAGAGACTAAGTTTCTAGCAGCATGGACCATGAGAAACCCTAATTAATCCCTCTTGAATCACGTCTATGTGGCAATGAGCGTACGTAGGAAGATATGTCCCCACAGTATATAGAAAAAGCAAAATTATTTCTTAAGACAAGAATGGAGAGGAAAGGCGTGGAGTATACGTCGAGACTTGACTAGACTTCAAGATTTCATAAACCGAATCAATAAATCTTATGGAGTTAGCTTATTGGGTTGTCCATATTCATATTTAAACTATTTAATTACATTAGAAACGGCAGTTGCGTCCCTTGAATCAATTACCAAAGAAGAAAACACAATTTCCTGGTTGAGAAACATAGCAGATACCAGTGATTGAAGGCAATTGTTTCAAGAATTGGGATACTTTAAAGTTTTGGCTGTTTTAGCGCGCGCTACGCGAATTCTTATCCCGAGCCCCTCGTTGTTAGAATTCTACTTATCCAAACGCTCTAGAAAATCTTTAGCAGCTATGTCCATGTCATCTGGGGTACTCTTAATCAAACATAAGTGCTAAAAATGACCGAGGAATCAAATTATAATAGGTGCTTATTAAAAATAAAAATAAAAATCAGTCCAATAACATCTACCGGATTTGTAGCTGTATTATATATTCATTTGCTAGGCAAATAAGGGATTGTATTGATAATCGAAGCTACGTGCAAAAGCAACGTACAGGAATACACTAAAACGTACAAAGAGCAGAAATCATGAGGCAGGAGAAGACACTCTAACCAGGCAAGCGTAACTAAGCAGCCTAGTATACAGACCGACCAACAAGAAACCTTCTTTTGTTGTAGCAATTGTTATTTTTGTTTTTGTTATTATTACTATTACTACTAGGCCAGGAACAAGAAAGCCTAGCTGAAGGAACAGGAAGTGACACGGCTGAATGAAATCAAATCATTCACTTTGTTTGGGTTTCTATATAAAAAATATCTTATGCGACGAATTATGTTAAAGAGTCCAATCCAACAAATAGAGGGCAACTACACGAATATAAAAAACATTTAGGACTCGTTATCAAGCGATGTGAAACAATATTTTAGCACCCCTTCTCACATGTAACCTGGAGTCAAGTGGCATGTGAAATTTTGACCACTTCATGCATAATTTAACTGATGTAGGTGGAGTGGGGACACATCCACAAAAGATATAGCACTGACTTTGATATATAGGAATTCACTTCTCGTAGCATTCCTTTGTATCTTATCCGCTCCACATGTGCAATAGGAAATCAAGTATAGAAGTTGCTCATGCAACAACTAATAGAGAACCAATAACAATACATTTCGTTATTTCCAAAATGTATCTTAATAAAGTTCTTTCATTATGATTCGCTTGGATGGATGTGTGACATATATGATACCGATGCAATACATGAAAATCTCTAAAAGATGACGTGTTTGTTTTCACATATTAAAATCTAATCATGTTAATTTCATCGCATCACATGATTATTTCAAATATCAAAGATGACAAGAATCAAAACCTTTCCTTCGACTCTTCGAACTCCGACTTTTGTCTATGTCTTAGAGAGGGCTCCATCCACATCATAGTGGGCAATAGCCCCTCGAAGTTGTAGTTTGAATGAGATATGCCATGATTTGAATGATGCGTTTGTTGGATCCGAACTTAGTACTTAATCACTCAGTCGATCGTGTTGACCATTTGATGCGTTCAAAGTTTGAATGCCATAAGTGAAAACGCAACAAAAAGTTTCTCGTTCAACAAATATTTTCCTCCATCTTTAGTTGAAGCTTCTATCGATGGATTAAACACATGGACATCGCTCACCCGTAAACAAAACTTAAAGTGAATATGGATAATATCCCTATTCATAACTCATCAATACGAAGTGTAGGACATCAGCTATGTGTCATGCATGATGTTCAGTTGCTCATAAATTAATAGCCTATGCTTCAAATTGACATTAGTTATATCAGCATTGCTCGTTGAACAGTAAAACTAGTTGATTAATGAGAGGCCGCTACTCTTATGGGTAAACCCTTCCCCTTTTTAATCTCCTTGTCCTCATAAATCTATTTTACATGATAAATTTGCCACTCAGCATGAAAGGACTGTGAGATATAAGCCCAAGTCGCATTGATTTCTATTTCACCCATCCTTGAATTTTGTCAATTTAATACTCCGATTTAGCTCTATGAGTCTATAGCCTCCCAAAAGAACTAAACGTACGGAATGTATTATTTAATTGAGATTGTAACTCTGACCTCAAATTCTAATTCCGTACGGCCTATTTATATAGCATCCGAATAAAAAAAATCCGAGATAGAGGGTAGGAAAAAAGTGAATCGCTTTCGGCGAGCTATAGATAACGCTTGTCGGACGCAACGTCATATTTAACTAATTTAAGAAACATGCGGAAACAAGAAAGTATCTAGTCACTGCACATGCCTTTTTTCAAGAATGTTACTTGGAGCCATGCGAATCGCCGAGACTAATCTAATGATGGAGCAAAAGACGTTTACCAATACAAATATATATATTAATTAATCAACAACAGGAGCAGACTGCATCAGATAAGAGGGAAAGAGAGAGGAACCCGGGAAGGGGATAACTGCGGGCGGGTGGAACCCTGGGAAGAGTCGAAGCCTTCCCCAGATGCAAGAAAGGAACGGAACCAAATCCGAGGGTCCGAGAAATCGAACGTGATTTGAACCTGTCCTCGTTCTCATCCTTGTCCTGAGCGCCACGCGTCTAGGGAAGAGAAGAAAAAGACGAGGAGATAAAGGCAGAAGGACAGGCTGAGGTACCACTGAGTGCAGCAAGAATTCAAACGCACGCTCCCAAAATTCAAAGATGCTGCTTGGAGGGTTTTAGGTCTTGAGTGCGACGTGAAAAAGAAAAACCCACTGGGGTCGCAAGATCCGGCCAGCCGTAAGTAAAAATATAGTACGAAAATCCCTTTATTATTCGTTGTAACAAAAGTGAATTTTGCACATTCTATGCATCTAGAGATCGGAGGAAAAGAACTCTTGGTAATAATAAGGAAATTGTGACTTCACGGACGAGAAAGTTTCAAAGGGAAAATTTTGAAATTAATAATTGTAATTATAAATATTACATTTGCTAAAACCCGAGTCTAAAACGGAACATAGCTGAATTAACTCTATGAGAATGAGAAATTAAGGCCAAAAAGCAAAGTTGAAATATTTCGTAGTCAATTCCGTAGTGTGAAATCAAGAGCGGACTCTTCTCCTTGAAATCGGCACCAATCAAACCGATCCATGAGACAAATCTACCTCGACAGCTCGGGACCACCACTCGATTATTCACTAAAGTCGGCTCACCAAAAGACAGCGTCATTGAAATTATTTACCCGAGATGCATCTTTTCCTCCAACTTTAAACCTCTCCTTATATAGTGGCAGCACGTAGGTCAAAATCATCATAATTTGAGATTCCGTCTCGGTGGAGGCCACAAAACATAACCGGCGACTTGCACAAATACCCCTCAAATTTATATGGCCGACCCGTGACCTAAAAAACGATTCTAAAATGTCGAACACGAGTTGATTTCCTCAATTACTGAGATGGGATTTATAATTAACTAAAAAGCAAAGACGAAAGGAGAAAAAAGTAGGTGGCATTTCCGCCCACCCGCTAACCTAATCTCTCTTTTTTTTCCTTCCTTTCTTCCCGAGTCATGATTCCACCAAGTAAAGATAAGTCCGTGGTCCTTCACGGCTCCAGAAGCTTCGCTCTGTCGAAAGAGGTGGTTCATCCCCAGGTGGGGGGAGGGGGCCCCCAACCATACTTTCGGTATTTGCAGAAAAGGGCCCCGCGCATTGAATTTTGCAGGCCGGTCCGCGAACGAGCGATGGATGGGGAATCCAACGGGAGAAAAAACGGAAGGGGACCTGAGCAGTGAGCAGTTGGAGGGCAAGTTGCTAATCGGGACCCGCACGAGTCCCGACCTTCCCCTGACCAAATACGGAACGGAACTTCTTCCTCCTCTCTTTTTTGACTCTTCTCTCCCGGCGTCGCTTTCGTTCATATCACCTCGCGCTCTCCATCTTTCTGGCCGTTCTTATCTGAGTAAGGCTTGTACTATGCAAAGGCCCACGTTATAAGTACGGCCACATCCGCCCCCCCCGAATATCTCTCCCTTTTTTTTTTTTTTTATTAGCTCTTGCAATACGTTTCCCGCCCTCCTAGCAACAGGTACGTACTTCATCGGTTTCGTGTGATCCCGATCGGAATTCCGTCGAAACCAAGTGGGAAAAATATGTTAGCTTTCGTGTAAGCACTGTGTAGGGCCGGTCGGCAGCATGGGCCGTGTTAAGGGTCGAGTTTCTCTTAGTAATTTCGTGACTCGTTTGAGTTACACTCTCATATCGTGTCTGAAATATTTATTTTTATTGAATTTCGCTACAAGTATAAAATGGATCATACTATTCTTGAAGAATGAAATTGTGGTATAAATCTATTCCGGTGAATCAAATATCTTTTTTTTAATATATAAATCAATAGAATTAAATTAGTTACATGCCAAGAACTGTAACTCATTGACGTGGGATGGAAGTAGAGATAAGAGAGAAGGCTTAGAGCTCGAGGAGGAGAAATTTTCAATTATCGGTGCACTGAATCGGCAAAGCTAGATAGAATGAGCTGCCAAGCCAATAATTAATTATTAGAGTTATCCACAACAAAACCCAAATTCTAAAATAAACAGCAGTTTCGCGAGCAAAAAAAAAATCAGAAATGAGATTAGAAATTCCCTAAATTATAATAAGAAAAAAATAACTGAGATCCCAAATTAGCAGGCGAAGGCCAATTAAGAAAAATATCGAGAAAACCCCCCCTGAGTACCCTCCCACAAGAAATTGGACCGTACGCAAAATAAAATATAAATTAATTAATTAATTAATTAAAAGACAAGAGGGCCAAATCTTTTGGATGGCTATTAAAATAAGGAAGGGAAAAAAATTAAAGCAGGAGTGATGGGGTGGAGGATTTGACAAAAGGTGCGGGGGACGGGGGGGAGTAATGTTCGTACCACCTTCACCTTTTCAATCTGTCCTTCCTCGAATACCTCCTTCCCCGAGTAACGTAATCTCTCTCCTCTCTCCTCTCTCTGTGCGGCTCGTGAATCGCAAGGCAAAAGGAGGAGAGAGAGAGAGAGAGAGAGGGGTGGGCTTTCCTTTCCCGTCGACCTCTCTTCCCCCCGAGGACGAAACTGCCCTCCTCGACCGCCCGTCCTTCTTCGTCCTTCCCCCGTACGGCACCTATAATTGCCCCCCCTGAAATTACCATAATCTCCCCCACCCACCTTTTCCACCCCCAACTTTTTTATAAATGCCAAAATGCCCCACTTGGTGGTGGTTGACCCTCGTTAATAAATTTCTTTTTCTTTTCTGACTGGTGAAAACTGCCGGCTTCCGCATTTTTATCGAGGATTGACATCTTCGCCTGTTTTTATTTTTTCCAAGTTCTCAGTGGCTAGTATCCGTGAAGTAATTTCCCTGACGATGGATTAGATCATGACTACATCGTTTTGAAGACGACGACTAATAGCCGCCTCAAGTTGTACCTGTTACCTGGGAATCGCACGCGATGTTCCGAGTTGCCGATATTGAAATTGTTTCATCATTCTTAATTTTTTCGCAAAACCCAAACTTTAAAACTATAACTTCATGTTTGATATGACCATTTGACTTTGAACGATGTCTTTTTTCCTTAAAAATTTTTAGAATGATGATGTTTTTTTTTTTGTGGTGATCCAAAATCATTGTATAGCCTACAACCAGATATTTAATAGTTTTAGAATTATTAAAAATATTTCCTCATTCTTAATTTTTTTGCAAGATCCAAAATTCGAAGTTCTTGTACTTCCATATAATTTTCTAGAACAATGAAACCAATGAATCCTGAATTTGCACTGTGAATTCGATCCCCTGAATTTCGGTTCTCATTGATTTCAATTTAATTCCTCAACTATCATAAACGTGCTTTTAATTTTTATTTTATTTATTTTTGCTTAACCATTATGGGGATTCACAAGACCAGCTTTAAAAAAATACGGTGCCCTGGCGCGCCACCACAGGTGGACCACTAAAAATGAAACACAACCTAAGCCTAGAGCAGGCCACGATCCTTTTAGCAGCCTTTGCTTTTTTGTTTTGGTGGAGGTTCGATCGATGATCGCGGGGAGGATTAGTTTAATGCGAGAGCGGCGACAGCAGAGGCAGGCAGGCAGGCAGGCTAGGGGGAGAAGAAAAAGGCAAGCAAGGCGGGGGAGGGGCAGAATCGTCAATGCGCAAGGGAACAAAAACCTGACCAGAGCCCACTTCCGGAAGAGGAACCCCAAGCCCAACGAAGTAATTTCACCCCCCAAAAAAGAGTCCTCCTTCTCCCTTCTCATCTCCCTCCCCTCTGCACAACAAACAACAAACAACAAACAACAACTGCCCAAACCTCTCATCCCACATTAACTCTCTGCACTGTCAAACTTCATCTCCTCCTCCTCTCCATCTTCTCCCATCATGACCACCATCACCATTTCTCCACCCCTCTTCTCGAGGACCATGAAGAGGCAGAAGCCGGCGGTGGCGCCGGCGCCGGCGCCGGAGGGCCCCGCCCTCTTCGACCTCCTGTCCGAGGAGATCGTGTTCATGATCCTCGACTTCCTCGACGAGGACCCGCTCGACCGCAAGGCCTTCGCCCTCGCCTGCCGCTCCTTCCTCGCCCTCGAGTCCCGCCACCGCAAGTCCCTCCGCCCCCTCCGCGCCGAGCACCTCCCCACCGCCCTCGCCCGCTACCCCGGCGCCGCCGCCCTCGACCTCTCCCTCTGCCCCCGCGTCACCGACGCCTCCCTCGCCGTCGTCGCCGCCGCCCGCGGGGACGCCCTCCGCTCCCTCGACCTCTCCAAGTCCCGCTTCTTCACCGCCGCCGGGTTGATGGGCCTCGCCTCCCGCTGCCGGGGCCTCGTCGAGCTGGATCTGTCGAACGCCACGGAGATGCGGGACTCCGCGGCCGCCGCCATCGCCGAGTTCAAGAACCTGGAGAAGCTGCGGCTCGCGCGGTGCAAATCGGTGACGGACATCGGGGTCGGCTGCATCGCGGTGGGCTGCCGGAAGCTGAGGCTGCTGAGCCTCAAGTGGTGCTTGGGGGTCGGCGACTTAGGGGTCGGTTTGGTCGCCGTTAAATGCAAGGAGATTCGGAGCTTGGATTTGTCTTACCTTCCGGTAACTATCTTCCATTCCCATCCTCTGTGCAGTTTTGTGACGGTTCTTTCGTGGGTCTCGTTCATTTCCAGTTATAAGATCGATTGTGGGCGATTGCTTTATTTTTCCTCGCTTTTCAAAGAAGAGCTTCTGCTTTGATATCTTGATGAGGTTATATAGATGTTTTCTTGAATGGGAAATGGGTGGATGCGTTGTATATGGTAACTACATGGGATTCAATTTGTCTTGTTAATTTCTCCACCTGAAAAAAGCTCCGTTTATGTACCTGAAATTCAAGAACACGCTTTGCTTGATGAGCTTCAACACAGAATCCCTAGCTAACAAATTCATGTTTTAACTTCAATTAAGTAAACCCAGTTTTTTGATCCGTATTGTGCTGTGCAGATCTCGAATAAGTGCCTCCCCTCAATTATGAAATTACAATATCTGGAAGAATTGGTCCTCGAAGGGTGCTTTGGCATTGACGATGAGTTCCCTTTGATTCTCAAAGATGGCTGCAAGTCACTAAAGGTAAACTTCTGATTGAAGATGGATGTATAATATTATGTTTCTTGTAACTGGGAATGTCGCCGTTGCCCTGCTAATTATCATCTTCCATTCGAGTCTGAATATCACTATCGGGCTATATAGCTAGCAAAGGTAAAAAAGAAGAAGAGAAGTGATCGATACTGATGATCCTTGAAAATTTTTGGGTCTACGTATGATGATAGAGTTGGTGAGATCTGGCAGGTGACTATAATGAAAATACCTATTTGTTCTTTTCCCTATTAGTCCTCCTCTTCTAATTTGAAATTGCACTCCACATATGCGAATTGGAATTTATAGATTATGGTTGACTAGTCTACATAGCTGGAATCAGTTTAGTCTCTCAGTCTTTCTTAAAACAGAGAGCATAATAGTTTTCGATGAACGCAGGAGTTTGGAAGTCTTAAGTTTCACAACATTCTGTGAGAATACCATACTTGTTAGAGGGGCATTGCTTTTACATCAGAACGGTCTTAATGACGAGCTATCTTTGTGTTTTTAATTCTGTGAGTTTGGCCTAACGTGGCAGTTGCCCTTCTTTAGGTACTTGACATGTCAAGTTGTCAGAATATCACTCATGTTGGATTGTCTTCAATTACTAATGGTGCGGGGTGCCTACAGCACCTTACCTTAGCCTACGGCTCACCAGTAAGTTTCTTCTTGTCTATATTCTCCTTCTTCTGGATTTTGGGGGGATTGTTCTTTGCTTACACTTCAATGCTCCCTCTGGTGCTTCAGGTGACTTTTGCTCTTGCTGCTAGTTTGAAAAGGCTTTCCATGTTAGAATCAGTAAAGTTAGATGGTTGCATGGTGACAACTTCTGGACTGAAGGCCATTGGGAACTGCTGTTTGTCACTGACGGGGCTGAGCCTAAGTAAATGCTCTGGAGTGACAGATGATGGGCTCTCCTTTCTCGTAACCAAACATAAACAGCTCAAAAGGCTTGATATTACGTGCTGTCGCAAGATAACTGATGTTTCAATTGCTCACATTACAAGTTTGTGCGCTGGACTTACGTCGCTAAGAATGGAGTCTTGCAGCCATGTTCCTAAGGAGGCATTTGTTCTGATTGGACAGCGATGCCACGCACTTGAGGAACTTGACCTTACAGATAATGAAGTTGACGATGAAGGTTAGCTTACCTCTTACACATTGTAAATTGTGCTCTAGATTTGAACAACTTGAGTTATTGTACTCATTTGTCTTTTCTTTTTGCAGGTCTAAAGTCCATTGCCAGGTGTTCGAAGCTTTCTATTTTGAAACTTGGAATTTGCCTGAACATAACTGATGAAGGGCTTTCTCATATTGGCAAATCATGCTCCAAACTTGTAGAGCTTGACTTATACAGGTTAGCAACATCTCCTGCAATATGCTACTTTACATTTTTTCGTGTTGGTTTGGGCAGAGAACATACACGATTAAGTAATATATGCTCTCTTGTATCGGCTTCATATGAACATGAAAGTAACTCATTGTGTGAGGCAAATAGGAAGGCAATATGTACATTAGAGTTCATGCATAACTCTAGTAAGAAAAATTTGGAATCATTTGAATGAAAAAAATATAAATCACTTTACTGTTGAGGGGACACGGTTGACTTCGCTTTCTCAATTCATACAAGGATGTGGCTGATATGATTGACCAAATATATCTACTTTTGTTCAGGTCGGCTGGAATAACAGGATTGGGGATTCAAGAAGTTGCCCGTGGCTGCCCTAGCCTTGAGACGGTCAACGTATCATATTGCAATGACATTACGGACGTCTCCTTGATGTCACTATCAAAATGTAAGAGGCTGAAGACCTTAGAAATCCGAGGGTGTCCACTCATCACATCTTTAGGTCTAGCGGCAATTGCCGTCCACTGCAGGCAACTGAGCAAGCTTGACATAAAGAAGTGCTGCAACATCGACGATGCTGGCATGATTCCACTGGCTCATTTCTCTCAGAACCTCAGACAAGTATGCTCCATTTTCATCTTTCTTTTGCTTCTCAGATGACCAACTGATCATTAGTCTAACATTCTCATTTCTCATGCAGATTAATTTGTCTTACACATCTGTCACAGATGTGGGGCTACTGTCCCTTGCCAGCATTAGCTGCCTTCAGAGCATGACCATCTTGCATTTGAAGGGCTTGACCCCCAGTGGACTGGCAGCTGCATTACTAGCATGTGGAGGCTTAACCAAAGTGAAACTCCAAGCCTCCTTTAAAGTGGTGCTACCCCAACCTCTTTTTGAACATTTGGAAGCGAGGGGCTGTTTGTTTCACTGGAGGAATAAGGTGCTTCAGGTAGGTATTGCTTCGTTCACTCCCTTTGTTAGCTTGAATCGGTTGTTCTAGAAACTGATCTAAACATTGCGTGTTCTTTTTCTATGGTAATGTTAGGCTGAACTGGATCCGAAGTGTTGGAAACTACTGTTAGAAGACGTCATGCAGTGAAGTTTGAAGTTTTTGGAAACAAAAATGCTAAGGATTTTCGATCAGGGGACGTGTAACTACTGCTCAAGGATGCAAGATACCATGTCTGTTGAGAGGATGAGTTATTTGGTCTTCAAGACGAAGGTCGACCAAATTGATAGGAAGTTGCTCTTCCTTGGTGGTAAACCACCCGGTTCTGAGTCTCAACATTGTCCATTTTCATGTATTTTTACCAAAAGCAAGTGTATTATTCGTGTCCTTGCAGCTGTCAAGATAAGTGCTGCTCGTTGTGAAAAGGAAAACCATTACTTAAGCTGAAAAAGCTATCTTGGTTTTCCGAAGGAAGGAAAAGGAATGTCAATTCTTCCTACTTCTAATCCTTAGTCGTATTTCTTTGATGTCCCGTGGCAAAATCATCTGGTCTTTCAGCTTGAAGCGCTTCTTAATGCGACTTTGAAAATCTACAGATTCTTTTCCTAGTCAAGATCGGGTAATTGGATTAACAGGTGCATTAATCCCTGTTAGATTTTGCAAGATTGAGTTATTGGAAATGGTGGTCGGCAACATCCAGCAACGGCGAGGGGCGGTGGCGGAGAATGTAGGGAGGAGGAAGTGGTTGGAGTGGGAGAACTAGGGCGCAAGTTTTCCTAGGCTCCCTGTTTAGCAAAAAGAAATAATGAGATAAATGTTTTATTAAAAATAATTATTTATATCACTTATAAAAATGAATAATTATAAAATACTTTTAACAAAAGAGATATTCAGTTATAGATTGATGTTGACAAGGAAAAAGATTATTCTTTGAAAATTTTCTGAGGGGTCTTCTTCAGGAAAATATTTTTAAAATTATTGATTCTTCGTAAAATAATCATGTCATTAGACAATAACATCGACTGCTATTAATCTTAGTGGTTAATGCTTTGAACTAACTGAAAAATGATTGGGCTTGAGCTATTTGATTGATAGTTCCAGCTTTCACGTCATGTCCTTTGTTGATATGAAAATATTTCGATGCATTATGTTTTTTTGTCATGTTTGTTGCCACTACAAAAAAATATTTCAATGTGGTTAAGGATTGTTTTTCATAAAACATGGATGACAAGCCTGTCGAGTGATGTCAATCGAGACAAGTCGTGACGTTTGAGTCATTGACAAATTCATATTCTCCTAATGGTGTCCTGAATGCTCATTGAATAACAATAATGAATTAACACCTCGGCCCAAGACAGAAGAATGCCTGACCTTCTAGGTTAAGGTCAGTCGACTGGAGAACCTTGCTATTGGGCCCAAATTACACCCAACACGACTGGAAAGAGGCTGTTGTATGGAGTCCCTGACGAAGAGATCGGAAAGGGGCCATCAACGCCAGCAATTCCATGTGTGTTACAACAGGATTATCAGATCGAATGTTTGGATAAAGCCGGTAATCTCCTTGGCACAAATTGTACCAATGCTAGGAACGAGCTAGGATTCTCGGAAATTGGGTGATAGCAGGGGAATTAGAACTTGTGACCAAAGGGACTCTAGACTATATAAGTAAGTCTTAACCAGCTTGACCAGCCACCTCATTGGTTGGGTAAACTAGAACGATATGCGTGACAAAGATTTGAGTTGCTCTTTAATGTTGAAGCACATTTCCTGGAAAACAAAACTGATGGTGTGGTTGATAAGTCCAAGATGATGATCCTTTCCAATTTTGATTATACAAAGTTCTTGAATCCAATAAAACAGCTAGATTGAAAAAAAAAAAACTGATGAAAAAATCAGTTCTTTGAAAATTAGAGGTATGCTCTTTAATTTTTTTTTTCACGGCGATGTTCCAAAAGACTTTCCACAAACTACTTGCCTTGAACCGAAAGTAACCTTTGATCAATGAGAAAACTCCTTTTATTTCTCAAGAATTAAATAAAACTTGAGCCAAGATTTGAACGGATAGCACCTTGTAGTCAGAAATCAAATTTACTTTTACAGAGGAAAATTATTCAATTAGTCATAAATCTATTATACGAATGGGTCAACACCTGATTTTGTCAACCGTTTAGTCCTATAAAAATATAAAATAGCTAAAAGAAAGATAAATAAATAAATAAATTAGCAAATGAAAAACGCAATTAGAAAATGAATTAGAAAGATGATCGTGTTAAAAGGGGTTTTCGGGTTCTTGGCCCAATTAACTACATAGCTCACAAAATCAATTTCGACCATTCAAGCCCGTCAGCTCCAGCCCGTCTTTTTCACCAGTTAGGCCCTAGAAGCCACAACCCATTAGACCAACACTTAATTAAGTTACCATAAGCTGCCTGGTAACACCCCTGCTCGGCCAGCCCTGTTCTTTGGCCGAGCAAATTGACGAGTCTTCTACTTGATAGAGACTCCATTGCTAGTTCGTATCGACGAAACTCGTAGCCGTCTCAAACCCATTTGTTCATGATCAAAGTTCCATTCCAGCAAGGTAAATTCCTATCTCGGTTTGGTGAACGTACGAGCCAAAGTTTCAAAATCTAACCCTTGTTTGAACATAGTAGAGACCGAACCTGATGTTAAACTGCCGGTTATTAAGGTGTTCGCACCTCGGTTTTGGGCTAGATGTGGATTTCCGGTTTGTTTTCGATGTGTGAACACCCCCCAGAAGTTGCTCGTAACATGTTTGATGAAATGCTCAAGTCAAGCCGTTACATACAGTTTATTGATTTCTGTCCGCTTTAGGATGCGCACTGGCCAGATAAGTACAACTGAAAACCCCTTTTTATTTTGGAGTGTTACTTCTATCATGAGACCAAGACTGAGCATACAGTTGTCTCTTTCTTTTCCTCCCTTTTGCATGTCTCCTTGCGACATGTGCTTGCCGATGAGGAATGTTCGGAGTCTACATCAGTAATGTCAATCCTATAAGATATTTTGTATCAATTTGTCTCTCCAATTTGTAATCTTCATATATATGCTGTTATGTGTTCTGAATGTGGGACGCCGGTGACCGACAGTGACAAAAGATGTTAATTTTGGGGCAGATAATAACTGGCAAAAGTCTTTGGTGATTGTTGTGATGGTGGTTCCATTCGGTGATGGTGATGATGTTGGGTTATATAATTTCTAGAAATATGCATTTTATTCATATCCTAATCATTTCCTTGAAATTGTGGCTGTAATTAGTGAATGGAGATGGTCGGCGATGGCGTTGTGCGCTGGCAGTGTTGGTTAGTAATGACATTGATCGGTGACTTTGGTCGTTGTAGTGACGAGACTCAGCAATGGATCAGGATGAGCAGTGGAGAAGCTAAGTTGATCTTAATATTGGGCTGTATTAGCTCAGATGTATCTTTGGCTAAAGTTTTAGTAATCTGATTATTTAGTTTTAGTGATCTGGATATGAGGCTTAAGTAATCCAGTCATTAGGCTTGATATGAGACAAGTTTGGAGACAATGAAACCTTAAAAGGAAGGTGCAGACGTCCAAGTGTCACAGGTAATTCTTTCGATCACAAACTGTGTGGCACTTTCTCTCACACTCGAGGAAGGGAATTCTAGAGAGAGAAAGTAAAGAGTAAGTTATGAAGAATACTCTATTACTCAAATGAAGTGGGTAACACAAATGAGAGGGAGGGCTCTGCTATTTATACAAAAGCCCTGTAATTACAACTATTGATCTTCTACACAATCTAACGGTTTAGGATGTCAATTCTCGTTTAATCGATCTGATGGTAGAGATCCATTTAATCTAATAGTGGAGGATTTTGATACCGGTCACATTAATCCAATGATGGAAATTAGCTTTATCTAACGGTTGAGGGCGTCAATCTTTGTCAAGTAAATTCGATGGTAGAGATTGAATTTTCTTGAAAGCTAACAGTTTTTATGAGTCCTTATGGATCGATGATGTAGTGACCCTTTGGATTATTGACATGGCGTTTTTTGGTCTGTGACGTTCTCTCCCACTAATGTGGGGGCCAATAATTTCCAACGAAAATTGGTTGAGACTAAATACGCAAAAATGAAAAGTATATGATTAAATTTACATCCGTAGATAGGTGTGGAACTAATTGGGTAATTTTCTTGTCAAATTGGTGTTGATTTTGTTTTGGTCAAAAGAGAAGCTTTCTTTACTGAAGACTTAAACGAAGGAGCCCGGAAGGGGCATCTAAACGCAACAAGTCCTTAAGGGGCTGGGGTTTGGACTAGCCAATTTCGTGGAAGAGAATTCACTTGTTGAGCTTTCACGACTTAATACGCTACTCCGTTTGGCTCTCTACTCTTAGATCACAAAAGCAAAGTAACAGATCTTGAGCTTCAGAGATGAGAACGCGCTCACCCCCACCCGGTGCGATCTGCGGACTTCAAAGAAAGAACTAAACTCAAAGGGTCATTGTTGAGTTCAAGACTTTGGGATCTTCGAGAAGAGAGAAACTTCAGCGAGTGCACGAGCGCTAGGGTTTCTGCTTGGCTTGCCGAGGAGACTGCGAAGCCGTCCAAGAGAATGCCAGAGGAATCACACACGACGCAAGCTATGGCACCCTCGGTCGAGCCTGGTAAGTAGGATCCTTCTATGTTTACCTTTAGTTCGTCTTTCCCAGGGGATCTCCAAGCTCGATCCGGGGTGTTTCGTGTTCCGGTCTGTGGGCTTCTGTCGGGGTTCTTGCTTCCTCTCTTTCTTGCTCCATTCCGCGTCACTTTCGAGCTGGACATGGGCAGATTTTACTATACCGGTCGGCCTAGGGTTAAGGCCTCTGAAGATGGCCTTGTTCCGAGACTTCCAAATGAGCCATAAAAACACCTGTGATTAGTTCGAAGGTCGAAACTTGGTGGTGTTGGAACGGCCTCCCGTGAAAAAGGCTGGTTTCCCAACGCTTTTTAAGTTGTGCCGTGTTATAATCGATCTGCAAGGTCCATATTATATGGGAAGAACCACGAGAGGCCCATGATGGGGATGTACATTTATCCAATTAAGTGACTTCGGCTAAATATGAAGTTAGTTTCTCGAACATTTTCATTCTCCCAATCGGGTGCTGTAATTTGCAAGCTCGGAAGCACTCTTATCAGTCTGCTGACGTCGCAATGCTTACATGGCGGAAACTTTGCCAGGTGGTGCTAATTGACATGCCACGTCAGCAAATAAAATTAATAGTTTGAAAAAGAAAAAGGATGGAGGGAGGGAGGGAGGGAGAGCTTCGTAAAAAATGTGGGACAATCATTTTGTGTGCGTTTCATCTTCGCTTGGTGCCGCAGCCACATAGAGGAGCCTAGAATTTGAGTTCTCTTTGACTGGGCCTCAAGAGGCAGCGCCTTGGAGTACATAAAAAAAAAAATATTTTTTTTTTTTGGGTAAAGTGGAGTACATAAAAAATATTTGGCATCTTTAATAATAATAATAATAATAATAATAATAATAATAATAATAATAATAATAATAATAATAATAATAATAATAATAATAATAATAACAATAACAATAATAATAATAACAATAATAACAATAATAATAATAATAATAATAATAATAATAATAATAATAATAATAATAATAATAATAATAATAATAATAATAATAATAATAATAATAATAGGGCATTTCACTTCTAATATTACTAAATCCACCCAATTTCACCAAAAATAACAAAATTACCCTCAATTATTTAATTGCAAGCTAAAGTATTGGCCCCTAAATTTGTTTACTTTCCTTCTTTCTTTAGTTTTTTTTTTTATTTCTATGTAAGATTTATTTGTCCTAATTAAGAATTTTACAGGTATAGTTTGTTTATTGTGGGTGCCCATGTATATTAAAACCACTAGTTTTCTTTTTTTAATTTTGGATTTTACTTCTATAAAAATAAGTTTTTTTTTCTTGAAAAGAGAAATTTGCCAGAAGCCTAATTTCTTTCAACGTTGCCAAGTAAATTTATGGATTAATTGTCAAGTAGGATATAAAAAAAAATTAATATAGATAGTTTTTTAATAACAATCACGCGTTTATAAACTTTTACTTTTGTTGTACATGTCACCATCTCATTGTCCTTTAAAAATAGGTATACATATAATCCAATGATTAGGTGGAATTACCCCCTCCTTAAAGTCTGTTCTTCATCATTAAAAGGGACTCGATATTTTTTAGACTAATGAAATGAAAAAATGAAAATTTAAAAGTCTCTTCTTCATCATTATTGATCTTATAACAAATTATGTATATTTCGTCCCTCTTATCAAGAGATCGCTTCTTGGTGCAATTGTTGGGATTTTAGCATATGATCTCTAATTATTCGGGTAGAAACCTCCTGGCATGCCAACCCAATCGCACCTATCCAATAAGGACAGTTTGTGTTCAAGAACATGCAATTGGGGACAATTTGACTTTGTCAGAATCAATTTTCGAGGTAGCAAACTCGCGTATATTAGAAAACAGAGCTATGAAAGTAGTCTTCCGATGAATAGTTATGCATTGGTTTCGGTATTTTTGGGAACAAAACTCATATTGAACGGAAGTTCAATCTCTCGTCAGTCGTAGCAAATGCCCCAAAAGGGGGTTAAAAGAGGAGCAAACAGGGCAGGCAAACACACCTACGCAAGAAGAAAAGACGCCGTGATACGCAGAGACCTAGAGGACGCACCATCCGGCGTCTCGTCAATGCGTGTTCAGGGCCGGTTTCGTTCGTGTCATTCGCCTTTACTCTGTCTCCCTGGACTGTACCTCATCTGCGCACTTTGACTCGCTCAAATACGTCATTGTCTCGAAGTCAATAAGAAATCTCAAACCCGTCAACCTCTGCTCCGATCCAACGACCCGAAAGAGGCAAACGAAAGTTTTGGTCAACCTGGTTTGTTCTGGCTCTCGTTTGACGCTCCAATGTTTGAGTTTTGAATGGTTCCAAGAGGTTAGAGTTTAATGGTATTAAATTAAGGCAGGTGTCGGGTCTTTTAGCTTTCGTCGCACGAAGCTTCGTTAACTTCACGTGGCCATAATCTGACTGAGCAACTAGCACGCTTTCTTTATAAAGAAAATAGTAAAGAAAGTGGAGATGCTCGATTAACGCCACCCTGCGAACCGTTTGGCAGCTTAGGATCAAACTCAATACAAGGCACACATGTATCCTGGAATTGAGAAAACACCTAGGTTGAGGAACAGGTGCGATTTTAATTGGGACTAGCCTGGGAATTGGTTTTGGTTTTAGAGAACCAAGAACCAGCTGAGGATCAGTTCAATTCCCGATTCCATGTCAGACTAGATTTTTTAATAGAAATAGTTTTCACCTATATTAAGAGGAAATACATGTTTTTGCGCTGAAAAAGGATTTAAACTGGACAAAAACTCTTCCTGATCACTTGAGCGAGAATATTTTTTTTTTTGGTAAAGAAAATTCCTAGTTGAGCGAGAATAGTTTGTGTCTAAAAAAACTGATTTTTGGCATTTTATAACAATCCTTTACACTTTTGCCGTTACTAAAAGGCCAACCAAGAACTAGTCAGCTCTTTCTGGTTCCTGTTTTTGAACTGGGGATCGTAGCGTCGCTGTCTAGTTCAGAGTAAAAATCTAACCCACCCTGAAAATATCATGAGGTTACTTCCGGATAAAGAGTTTGAAACTTGGACCAACCAAGAATAGTCCGTATTTAAGAGACAGTTTTTGCCATTGTAAAAGCCAACCAAGAACTAGTGGATTGTTCCCGATTCCCATTTTCTAAACCAGGGATCATAAGATTGGTGCCTAGTTCTTAGCCAAAAACCGCACCTTCTAATGAGACGAAATGGGAGCAAAGTGAAGGGTTGAACACAACTATTGAGGTTTACTCCAGTAGCCACCATTCCAACATGGAAGAGGAAAGTGGGGGTTCGAATCCCCACCTTCTCAGAGGTTAGGGTGGGGACGATTTCGTTTCAAGAGTGGGTTTTGACTCCCACGCTCTGTAAAAAGGCAAGGCAAAAATCTGAAAGTGAGCGTTAGAATAGAAATAAAATGAGACCAACAAAAAAAAAAGGGTTGAACACCGCTTAATAAGGATGAAAGATTCGTATCTTGAATAATAGATCAATGGTTAGTTTTCTTTAAGCATATTAATACGTTATACTTTATAAAGGCCGGGTATTCTAGCATATTATCAGATTTGTATCACTTTTCTACTTACCTCTAAGACTAATACTTCACCTTATCAAATAATTGTAATTTGGCAATTTTATTGATAAAGCACATACAATTGAAGTAAATGATGGAACATTTTTCCCAATAATTTTTGTCTAATTTTTGAAAACATTGCATTCTTCCGGAGCTTAAGTTTTTTTTGTGCAGTTGAGCCCAAGAAAATCTAATTGCACCCATGAGCGAGATTATTATCATTTTGCGCGAGTGAACAAGCTGATGAAGTCTATTCTGGATTCTCATCCACATTATTAACTAGCAGTCGGCGTGCCAACTTATTGACACGTAGAGATGATTAAACTTTCGCTAATCGGAAGGAAAACGACATATTTGTAATTAAACTTCTTAAAGATGCTTGTTAATATAACGAAAGCCAAACGAGAGTTACCAATTCAAGAGGGTTTGGTGCATTGTTTTGGCCCATAAGATCTTATAAAGCGTCGCATCTTTTTATCATTTGAATTTACCTTGGTTTCTCAGCTTGTGCCATGACGGGCAAAACCAGTCAATCGAGAATGCCGATCGAGGTCGCCATCGCTCGACAAGTTACCTTCTCCAAACGTCGACCTGAGCTCTTCAAGAAGGCAAGTGAGCTCTGCATTCTTTGTGCTGTTGAGATGGCCGTTATTGTCTTCTCTCGTGGCGACAAGCCTTTTTCCTTTGGTCACCCTTCTGGGCAAGCAGTGGTAGATAGGTTGGAGAATCCAAAGACGGCTGGTACTAATGCTACTCAACAGGCTCAAACTGATGAAGACCAAACCGTAGAAGAACTCAACAAACAATATACTAATCTGCTCAAGCGAGTTGAAAAGAAACGAGCTGAAGAGGTTAAGCACGGTAAGCTCCCGAAAATTGAAAATCTTAGCTTCAACGAGTTAATGGTGATGTTGGCTAAGGTATCACCTAGAAGGGGGTGAATAGGTGATTGCAAGAAACTTAACAAATAATGTGTTAAGTGTGATTAGGTAAAACAAAGTGTTTATATTAATACAGACTGGTTTTATCGAGCGATGTAGTGCAATGCATTTCTATCAAGCAATAAATAAATATGAGTAGAGAGATAGAGAACAATGTCTACAAGCTTATAGTGCTTTGACTTGGTGTAAGTCTATCCCTACTCTCCCATACTAATAATCTATTATTTGGATTCCATTAGCATTCTTAAAGAAGTAATAGTAAATTGTGTTGCTTATACTCAAGCACTTCTTCTTAAAGCTGGTGCTACTTATACCTAAGTTGATAGATCTCACTATCTCACATGCCGACACTTCTCGAAAGATTAGAATTTGATTGCTCAAAAGAAAACGTAAAAAATGTAAAACTCTCTAATTTTCAATGTAGGAATGCTTGATCAATCTTTTCTCTTTGACGCCTTGATCTTCTTTTAATACTCCCTTATATCCAATCTTCTCATTGGACAATCTTCAGGAGAATCAATCTCCAAGTTAACCATTGGACAATTGTTGATAATTAGCCGTTGAAGTCAATCAATCAGAATTTTCATATGGTCGCCCATATAATCATATCTAGGTTTAATTAAATTGGAGTGGTTCATCTATGGAAAGTATCTTGTTTTTGGAATGATTGTCAATCAATCAAGATATGTGGCATGATTGAATATTTTGTTAAGATAATCTTTAAAATTGATGGTCAATCAAGATCTTTTAAATAAAGAATACATACGAGATCACAAGTGGTCAAGAGATGACATAAAGTATCTCATAATAATAATCTTGAAGATCGTGACAAAGTTGTTGTTGCAAGTAATGTAGATGCTCTGCGTGATGATATCGAATTCCTACTTATATGCTTCTCTTTAGAGACTTCAAGTATTCTCAACGAAGGTAGTGAAGAAGTTGCTGGAAGATCTCAAGAAAGTGATGGACAAGAGAAGGATGGAATTGGGTGGTCTTAGGTCTCTCTCACCTCAAAAGCTAGTTCAAAGAATGAAACTTTCCCTCATACTTATAAATCGACCACCAGCCCCTTTCACAATCGATGTGGGACAACCTTAACAATCTCCCCCTCACACATTGAGCCTGGTCGGAGACGCAACCCATAACTCTCCTGTGTAACTTTTTTGGGTCCAAACTTGTTGGCAACCTAGGCTCTGATACCGATGTTGGGTAGTTTTAGGTCTTTCTCACCAAAAAGCTAGCTTAAAGGATGAGACTTTCCCTTACATTTATACACCAACCATCAGCTCCTTCAATGGATGGAACTCTTGGCATCGGAAGCATCAAATGCAACTCCATGCCCAAGAATGATTGATAAGGGCTGTGATTTTTGTAGAGCAAAAGCTGGCGATAAGTAATCAATTTAAGCGAAACTAATGCAAGAGAGGAGTCTAAGGAGATGAAGTAATTAAAAACTTATTAAGAGCTCTATGAAATAGTAGTCTTTTTTTTTTTTTTTTACTTTGTTAAAGTTGCTCTTTCTCAATATGCTATTGTGATATTTCTTTTAACAGAATAACGACTGAAGCTAAAAGAACAAACACATAAGTGCGGAAGAGACAAACATTGTTGTGTATCTTCTCAAAGAGGATAAATTAAGGAAGTCTATTTACAAGAAAATCTCAATCCCAAATCTTTATACTCAAGCAAATTAGCGGCTCACTTTACGTCTTGCCACCAAACAACCTTTTGGCTTTGCGCAGATCCTTGCTTCCTCCACTATGTGCAGACTGCTTTTTCACCTCAGTTCAAGCCCGCTCCACGAACGACAAACACTATAAACTACACGTCACTATGAAGAGAGAAAATGGTGTTGGTGCATCTAGTGTACACAAGTGACTGTCGAGTCTCTTTAACTTCTCATTTATAGACCAACCCTACAAATTATGCATAGTGTGCATCACTGGCTGTTGGGTCAATGGGAATTGGAAATTGCGACACCGAACATTTATGTCTAAGAGGTTAAAGTAATGAATGTTATCCATGAGTTTCGCATCTCCTATAAAATCTTCAGCATCACCTCAAATAATGTCATCATTAACAACTTTTTTAGTTCAGTCTGGTCCAAGAGCTAAATACTATTTGTAATGGGATATTTATACTATTTATGGTGCATGTGCCACCATATTAACTTGTGCATGCAGAAGATCTCTGCCAGCTTTACCATTTTATGGTGATCGAACATCGATAGGTTTAATCCGTTAGATCCACCCCACTTGGGGTTCCAGCGTTGGAGGTCCTCTACATGACACTAAGAAGGAAAGTTGAAAAATTCTCTTTGGATGCAAGAACAAGGTGGAATTTATAAAGGCATGTGAGGAGATGGGTATGTTGACACTGTACTCCACTAATCATAGCGGAAGTGCCAGTGTCCCACCATTAACACAACAAAATTGAAGGGTTGTTGAAATATTTAGGCATTTTTTGCCAATCTTCAGCGTCGCTACAAATGCTTTACCATCCAGCAATTATCTGTCAAGCAACCGCATCGTTCCATTTCTATAAAGGATGTTGGTTGAATTAGAGAACAAGGAGGATCATTCCTCTTCAATGAAGAATTATAGGCCAGTACAGCAAAATTCCTCAAATTTTACGAGGACATTTCACCTTTTTTGGTGTCTATCATCTTGAATCCGAGGTCAAGTTGAAGACGCTCAAAATTCTCATGTTCCATATTATAAAAAATTGGGGTTGGGTTAGGAGATCCAAGTGGAGGAAATATTGTGCGATGGTGTCGATTGGCTCCAAAATATGTATTTGCATACCTCAATTGGTTCGAGAAGACGAATTCCACCCACGGACAAGGATGGCATCCTTATCAAACAGCGCCCATCTAGATAGCTTTTGCTTCGTAAAGGACATTTACAGTTTTATGCAAGATCCTCATCTTCATCTACCAACAAGTTAGAGAGGTACTTGACAACGAACTATTTCATATACATTGAAAGAGCCAGCGAAAATAGTGTCAGCATCTGAAGTGGTGGAAGAGCTAGCTTCATGTCTTCATACTCTTTCAATCCTGCTAGCATGTACGGTGCTGTCGGAGACCATACTTAGTCAACGTGCCTAACGTAAAGAAGGGGACAACAACAACACTTTATCGTCCAAATCAAGACGAGGGATACAACGCCGAAGATATCGATTATTAAAGATTCTCTTGGGTGTAAATTGTGTGTAATCATCATAAGACATGGGTACATATAGTTTTATCTTATTTTTATTTTAAGATGTACTTGTACTTTAATGAGTTTTTATCATTAATTTTTCTTGGTTAAATTTTAAATTATTTTTAGCATTTTTGTCCAATCAAACTTTAAATATCATCAATATACCAGTACGTCGTCTTTTGAATGTACAATGTACTGTCCTATTTCTTCTAATTATGATTTTATTCCCCTTTCTAGCAATATAATGCAATTCATAAACCAAGCTTTATTTTGCTATGAATTTTTATTTCAAAAAGATTATTTATTTTTTTGTTATTAAAAAGGCCTAGGCTCACCATGTCTAGCCTAGTGTCACGATTTGTGATTCTTCCATACTCGGAACCCTTGGGAGTTATTGAGAGAAGAGTGAGGACGCAGAGAAGATGAACACAGCTGGTCCGTGAGAGTGGTGTTAGAATGGTTGGTGCTATGAGTTCTAGAATATAATGATTATATTACTTGGGAACTCGAAGACGGGGTTAGCCTCCCATGCACAAACTGGTGGGAAGCTAATGTCTCTCTCCTGATGAGACAAGAATAGGCCAAAATCAGTTGTTGAGCCTAAAGAGGGCTGCTGTCTCGCTCAATTGACTAGACGTCCGAGTAAAGCTGGGCATTGTACGATCTCATATAAAAAAGCTATTCGTTGTATTGTTCACTGGAACAACTATAGGAGGAAGGCTGGCCTAGCGAGTTTCACTAGCCAGGTACCACACGGGTTGATCCGCAACCAAGGAAACTACTAACCTGTGACAAATGGTATCAGAGCGAGGATCCCTCCAGTAGGTGGGTGATTTAGGGAAAAGCCTGTGGTCTTCTCGGTCCTATGAGGGCGTAGAGTGATCGTCGAGGTCAGAGGGGGCTCAAACAACATGCGGCTCTCGTCTAACTTCTAGAATGGCAATGGGGGCATGAGAAGGAATCGAATTGCTCGCTAAATAGGGATAATGTTCCTGGGTCAATGGGTGAATTTTAAGAAGAGGTTTGTGTTCACGTTTCCACCAAGGGGACCCTCTGTTGGCTTGCAAAGATTATGAGGAGCTTAGTAGGCGAAAGAAGGTGCTACCGTAGAAGTGTAGTTGGCTAGGGGTGCCACACTTGTCGTGGAGCACAAGTGACTGGAAATTCGCAAATAGCTTTAATCGGGGGAAGCAAGCAATGGAGTGGAGTGATTTGTTTCTGTCGAGTGAGCGTTGCCATCTATGTAAGTCCCAAGGAGTGGCATTGATGGTTAGGAAAGCACAAGGAAGCAACAGAGCAACCCGCAACGAGGGTGTTGCAAAATTGAGTGGAGGAGTTTGTCACGGTCCGTGATTCTTCCATACCTATGAACCCTTGGGAGTGAAGCTTGGAGTTATTAAGTGAAGAGTGAGAACGCAGAGAGGATGAACACAGTTGATTCGTGGGAGTGGCGTCAGGACGGTTGGTACTAAAATTTCTAGGATATAATTATTATATTACTTAGGAGTGTTGGAGAAATCTTTCCAGAATATTTTGAAGCTGACAAAACGTTTCTATCAGTCTAATCTGGATAATTGCAGACCTTCTATTTAGAGTCTGAAGACTTTCAGATCACTAGACTCAGCACTCAAGACTCAAGACTATTCTCATTGACAGTTTTTCTAATCCAGTGACGAAGGCAATCCAGAGCCGAAGTATTTGGTTGAGGATTTAGTCCTATCCTCTGGAGAAGATCTCTTGGCTGGATAAATATAACGGATTCTTTTATTCGTAATCAAGACCGTTTGAAGATCCGATGGTCGACGAAATATTCTTGGAATGTTCTATTATTAGAAACCAAGATCCTGGTTGTATGGGCGAACAGGATTGATGGGCTATCGTCAGGTTCCTTTAATAGTTCGAATGATCTTCTTAATTAATTCCGTCCAACGGGTAGATTGGAGGAATTCCTTTGGTAAGTGCCAACGGGTATGATGGCATAAAGGAGTATAAAAGGAAGACGTTCTAGTTGCTTTAGTGCATGATCGATAGAGAAATTCCAGAGTCTGAAGCACCTTGATTATTAGTCGATATATTTTGAGCGAAATTGTATACACAAAGAGTGTCTATACTTAGTGATACCTTGAGCGAGTGTGGTAGATCATCTACACCGAGAAATCAAGGAAGAACAACGCTATAACATCTCTTTGTTCATAGTGGAATCCAGCCAATAGGCTGTCAGTGCAGAAGAGTGGACGTAGGCTTGAAATAAGCCGAACCACTATAAACCACGTGTTCAATTTTCTCTTCCCTTCTCTCAGTCTTTGATTATTGTTTGTCTCAAATCTATCAATTGTCTAGTATTGTGCAATTATCGAGAAAAAAATTTTATATACCTATTCACCCGCCTCTAGGTACTTATACTAGCTATATCAAGGAGCTTTGTAGGCAAGGTTGGCCTCCCATGCACAAAGTAGTCGGGAGCTGATGCCACTCTTTTAATGAGGTCAGAGCAGATCGAAATCAGTTGTTGAGCCTAAAGAGGGCTGCCATCTCGCTCGATGAACTAGACACTTAAGCAAAGTTGGACGTGGTATGATCTTGTATAAAAGAACTATTCGTTGTATTGTTCACTGGAACAACTATAAAAGGAAGGTTGGCCTAGCGAGTTTTGCTCACCAAGCGCCGCACAGGTTGATCCGTGGCCAAGGAAACTACAGACCCGTGACACTAGCACACGATTTGGCACGAGAAATTCCATACTTGGCACAATCCAATAGGCAGAGCTAGCTGAAATAAACCTAGGAAATTTCATAATTTCTCTAAGCCATTGTAACGTCCATTTTATTTCTTACATTAGTCAATGTCATAATTTTGCAAAATGTTTTCGAAAATTACAGTTGATCTCTCCAAATATATGTCCAGCCTTCAAAACCCTATATTATTTATGGCCAAAAGACGAAAATACCCTTATCTAAGTTGGTAAAATGATAACATGGCTCTATCCATTTCAAAAGTAGCATCCATCGTTGTTTAGTCAATTACATGAGCATACACTAAAAAAAGAATCATGCATATTCTGCACGTCACTCACCCTATTTGGAAACACAAACAGAGACAACACATGGAGTTATGCCGGGTCAAAAAGTAATAAAGGAATTTCACCTCATTACATCTTTGGAATATTCAAAATGCATTATAATATTAGAACACTATCTCATGGGTCAATATCATTAAAAAAAAAATCTAAATTATGCCCACTATAACACAAATACTTGAACTTTTTAAACTTAGCCAACTTTTTTTTGTCATAAAAAACTTTGAACATACACCATGAATGAAACTAAAACAGAATATATATATATATATATATATATATATATATATATATATATATATATATATATATACATGTATGTATGTATGTATGTATGTATAAGTTTGGATTTTTTTGTAACACAAAAAATAGTTTGAGTATTTGTGACAAATTTAGAGTTTTTTATGACACAAAATTAAATTTTTGATATTTGTGTCATGGTGAGTACAATTTAGGATATTTTTTAAAAGGTATTTGCCCTTATTTGATAATTGCATTTGAAGAATTATTTTAAATTAGGCAGTACAATTGATCACCCGAACTCTAGTTCTTTGGTTTTGGCAAATGATCAAGACCTTCAACACGGGTACCTTGGTGTCCAATTAGGGAAAAATTATCAAAAAAATACTAAACCTTTTTATTTGGCCAATTTATTCTAAAACATTTTGATGATTTGTTAATTTACTTATAAATATTCCAATTGTGTTAATTTAGTCATAAACCTTTCGATAATTATCAGTTTATTTATTCTGGCTAATTTTGGCTTAAAATCACCAACATGACAGTGTAATTAACATCAACTTATTATACATGGTACAGTCAACGCTGACGTAGAAAATTTTTGCATATTTATTTATTTATTTCTAATTTTTTTCATTATTTCCCTTTTCTCTTTTTCTTTTTCCAACCTTAAGCTAGTTGGCAAGGTCACTAGCCAACCCTAGTCGATTGAATCTAGGCGAGGGCCGCCTCCCCCACCTCGCTCAGCAATCCTCTCCCGAGGTTGGTGAGGGCCTGGGCGAGGCAAGGGTTAGTGAACGACCTCTCCGGCCCAAGGTTGGAAAAAAATGAGAAAAGAAAATGGAAAATGAACAAGAAAAAAATAGAAAAATTGCAAAAATTGTCCACGTCATAGTCGGAAGGATTAAATTAGCAAATCACCTGAAGGTTTAGGACTAAATTAGTACAATTGAAAGGTTTAGGACAAAAGATTTATGAATAAATTTGTCAAATTAAAATGTTTATAACTAAATTGGCACAAATGCAATGACTTAAGTCTATTTTAGTAATCTCCCTATGCAATGCCTAGTAAGAGTGATCAATGGTGACTCCATTCAATTTGTTTTGATTTCAAAACCCCAAGTTTTTCTGAATATTTTCAAAACCCTTTTTCCAAATCCAACTCTCAAACTTTCCCCTCGTGGTCGGACTCCTCTCGGACAATGATTCCGAGGAGGCATTACTAATATAGCTAATTAATTGTTCAACCAACAAACGATGCGATGCTAACATGCTGCTCCACGTCAATTTTCATTTACATGAATAATGAAAGCATTAATTGGAACGAAAAATAATACGGTGGAGGATCTCAACTGAACGGAAAGGTCTTCAGATACTATGGTCAAGATTTGAAAAGAGTTGACCGGTTGCTGGGGCATCCTCTCCTCGTCTGAAAACTCGTGAGAATGGCATGGCGGTTGTTGAGATGTCATGGTGACCGTGTGACATGGCACGAAAGCGATAGACCGGAGAAGGAAGAGGAAAGGAAGATCCCGAGAATTTTTCAGGGGACAACAGAGAGAGCTTAGAGTAAATTTTCTTTTATAGGGGCATAACCTTTCGCGGTGCACGACCGTCTGACTGACATTACATGTCGTAAGATGAGCGTTTCGCAGGATTTGGTCCGCGGGGCTTTCTATAAGCATAAATGGAGCGGTCAGGATCTCACTAAGAAAGAGACAAAACTTATCTTACAAGCATTTAAAGAAGCGAACATAGTCAACTGAGGTTTAGCCTAGCCGGTCACGATGGATCCAGCAGGCGGCAGCTCCTCAATTCGCCCCCACAAATCGACACTTGTGTGAATGTGTATCGTTGCTCTGATCCCACCTTCGAGCGAATATCTGTTTTCTCCGAACCCTATAGAAAACGCAAGCTAGCAACCACAAGCGGAAATAAGGAGACTATAAACAGTAAATGAGGACCGGCCGAAAGAGTTCATTTGAGTCGGCCAAGGATGTAATAGAGATCTGGCAAAGCGACGAATTTTGGAGATTGGAAACAGCCTCCCACTCAGGAGAAAATTGTCTAAAAATAAACTTTTAAATTCTATCAATTGAATCTTTAATATTTTCATATTTTGCTATCTGAGTCCACCCGATCAATTTTGACTTGAAATCACTGACGTAAATGCCGACCGTCCGACATAACATGATTAACACTAATGTAGACAATTTTTTTTATGATTTTATCTAATTTTTTTCTTTTTCATTTTCTTCTTTTCTTTAATCAAATCCTAGGCCAGCAAGGTCCTAACTCAAGCCAAGTGAGGGTTGCGATCATCGCCTAGATCTAGGCGAAGGTTGGCCGATGACCTCATCAGCTTATGATTAGAGAGAAGGGAAAAGAAATGGAGACATAATAAAAAATATATATATATATATATATATTATATAAAATATTAATAAAAATTATCCATGTCAGCGATTTCCAGTAAATATTAGCAAAATGGATTCAATTGGCAAAATTAAAATGTTTGGTATTAAATTGATAAAAGTGCCACTGATTTAAAACTTGTTGGATAACTTCCCCGAATACTCGCCACAAACTCCTCGACTCGCTCGATTCATGCCGATCCGAAGGACCCAGATGCTCGTGTTATCTCACGCTCACGGAAGTCCCTACATGTCCAAAAATCCGCAGCAGAGAGAAATAATCGCCCCCTCTCCCCTCCCCCACCCCCACCCCCAACGTGTTGCATTAGTCCAATCTTTTTCACGGCAAAGGGACAGAGACACGGCAGAAAATTCAAAGTCCCCAATCTTCCGGTAAGCCCCAATCAGCTCCACCACATGTGGCGCAAACCGCAGTCACGCCAGGCGTCCACCCACGCGACCCAAATCGATCCATCCATCCATCCATCCATCCCCGCCTCCAACGTCTTCTTTAAACATAAAACCAAAAGCCAGCCAAGAACGTGTTGAAATGGAGGGCCGGATTTTTGTAATCATAACCACGACCTCCGTAAAAATTTATCATTATCCCAAAACACGCACCCAGTGAGACCCAAAAGGGTTAAAAAGAACAATAAAGAAAGGAGAAAAGAAAGCAGGGGGGAAGACCCTGCAAAGGCAGTGAAGCACACGTATGCTCCCCCCATCTTGACCAGATCAAAGCCGCCTTTTCCATACGCCAGTCAAACCCGCAACCTTTGACCAGCCCCTCCCCCCCCCCTCCCCCTACCTTCCTTCCCCATTTTTTCCACGGTCAAACTTCTCTTTCATGTTCAAAGAAGAAGCTCCCGCGACCCCCGAACCAAACCACGACACCCCCTTCTTCGCCCCTTCCTGTATATATACACACGCATGGCCATCTCCTTTTGTCTCAGTCAAGCCTTCATATCATCTACCATCTCCCTCCCTCCCCTCCCTCCCTCTCTCTCTCTCTCTCTCTCTCGCGCGCGCTCTCTCTACGTATCTTTCCTTCCTGTTCGTTCGTATAATTCAGCGCACGAAAATAGAGCGGAGGAGACGGGGCCCAGATGAAATCTTCGTTCACCGATCTGTTGAACGGCAGCATGGGCATGGACAGTAACCACTGGGCGTTCTCCGCGACGGCCCCGACGGCCCCCGGCTCGATGGAGGCCCCCAAGTACAGGTCCACCGCGCCTCCTTCCCTGCCCCTCTCGCCTCCTCCGATCTCGCCTTCTGGCTTCTTGACCTTCCCGCCCGGCTTGAGCCCCAGCGAGTTCCTCGACTCGCCGCTCCTCTTCTCGTCTTCCAATGTGAGAGCCTCTCCCTCGCTCTCCGTTATTGCTTTCGTGGCTGTGTTCGACCGTGTTTCGAAGTTTGAATTGAACCCGTTTCCCGGGGGGGTTCTGTTTGGCGCGTGCAGGTTGAGTCCCCGACCGTGGGAGCTTTTGCTGGGGAAGCTGCCAGCTGGAGGAGCGGCGGCGGCGGCGGCTACGGCGGTGCTTTCAAGGGGGAGGAGAAGTTGTTCTCTGACTTCTCTTTCCAACCCCACCAATCACGCCCCACCGCTGCCGCCACCGCGGCGTCATCCTCCATGCCTCAGTCATCTTCGGCCATGGTTTCTGTGGTACGCTTTCTATTGGAACTGTTTCAATGATCCGCCCGGATTACATGTGATGATCCTTTAGGTCTATCTGTTCTGCTCATTTTTTCAGCTCCTAGCGATTACTGTCATGAATTGCGTCTCTATTTGCGTGCGCGCATCGTGTGTGCATCGATTGTTGTCTATATCAAGTTGGTGGGCGCAGAATTTTACAGGGTGAACTCTGTTTTTAGTTTGTTTAGCCTGTAGGAGTCCCGGATAGATGAAATTTTAGCATAAGCTGAAAGTTTAAATAAGGAACAAGCTGAGCGAACGTCTCTGAATTTTGGTGAACTCTGCCTAGATTCTCTCTCTAAGGATGGTTCTCGATCTACCTTTGAACAGGAGGTGTCGTCGAAGACTCAAGACTCGTGGAATTACTATAAACCCTTGATGCAAACGGATGTGTTGCCAGAGAAGAGAGGACGTGAAACGTCGGAGTTTGCCCCGATCCAGAACTCGGCAATTCCCGCGAGCCAAACAAGCACACAAAGCCTAACACCACCTTCTGAAACATTCCCGGCCAACGCGAATACTAATCCTCATCCATCCTACCTCATCAGAGAACAGAAGAAATCCGACGATGGGTACAATTGGAGGAAGTACGGTCAGAAGCAAGTGAAAGGGAGCGAGAACCCGCGCAGCTACTACAAGTGCACACACCCAGCTTGCCCAACGAAGAAGAAGGTCGAGAGATCCTTGGAGGGACACATTACCGAGATTGTGTACAAGGGAACTCACAACCACGCCAAGCCACTGTCCACCAGGAGATCGTCTTCCCAATCGATTCAGCCTCAGTCTTCTTCCACTGCATATTTGGAGAATCCCAATCAATTGGCTATGGTCCCGTTCTCCGAAAACGGGCAGCAGGACTCTTCGGCCTCAATGGGGGATGAGGATTTCGAAGAGAACTCTCAGATGAGCAACTCTGCAGGCGATGACGATGGAAGCGAACCTGAAGCGAAGCGATTGTGAGTTCCTTCATATGATGATATCATCACAAGAATTGTGGTTTTTTCTTTTGCAAAAGAGACTGAATGTTGAATGTTTGTTTTCCCTTTGCAGGAGAGGAGAGAATGAATACGAGAGCTATGCAGCTTCTGGCAATAGGACTGTGAGAGAGCCTAGAGTTGTGGTTCAGACAATGAGTGAGATTGATATTCTCGATGATGGATATAGATGGAGAAAGTATGGACAGAAAGTGGTGAAAGGAAACCACAATCCAAGGTACTTGACCCTTAAATTTCACATCTTAAACTTATATTCAAATTAAATGGGCGAAAAAAAAGAGAGAGAAGAGAAGACCTAGTTGTGGAACCAACCATTGATTGTCCTACTTTTGTTGACCCACAGGAGCTACTATAAATGTACATACGCCGGATGCCCCGTGCGGAAGCACGTCGAGCGAGCATCCAACGATATGCGGGCCGTGATCACGACTTACGAAGGCAAGCACAACCATGATGTCCCCGCACCACGTGGCAGCAGCGCTCAATACGTGAACCGGCCTCAGCCTTCTAACAACAGCAGCAGCATCGCGCCGATGCCAATCAGGCCCTCCACTGTGGCGGGCCATTCTCACAACACGGCCTACCTAAGTTCCATAGAGAATACGAGGTTGCAACGATCAGTGAACCACACGCCCTTCACTCTGCAAATGTTGCAGAGTTCGGATAGTTACGGAGCCCCGGGATCAGGGAAGCAGGGGGGATCGTACATGAATCAAACCCCAAACTGGGATGACATGTTCCCGAGGACTAAGGAAGAGCCAAGAGACAACTCGGAGTTCGACTCGTTTCTAAACTGAAGCTTCTAACTCCAATATAGAACAGGACGGTGAAAAGTTACCCCCTACACACACACACATACGTCATGTACATTGAAACTACTTCATAGGGTAGGCTTTTTTGTCCGTGACGCAATTTCATAGTTAGGATTCGTTCATTTGTTTGTAGAACTAGAAAGAATAACGTAGTGTCGAGCAAAATGTATGTCTGCTCAAAGTTTGAATTAGCAAAACTCATTTGTAACGCTTTTCATTTGGAAATGGTCAGAGTTTCTCAACTTTCCACACATTTCCTATCGCTTTTCTATTCTGCAACAACCTCGTTCAGTACATTCGACTGAACCTTTGGAACAAGATGACAAAAAGCAATGCAAAAAAAGATGGTGGCATCTCTGGCTGAATTATCAACAACAACATTTGAGTCGTGTGTCAATATCTGGCGAAGATACAGAAAAATATATATGTACATATGCTGGCCCACAAAGCTTTATGGACCATTTCTAGGAGCCAATAGAACCTTCTTCCTTCAACGCTGAACTGACCGGTCAAGTCAAAGCTACGCGGTTTCGTGGAAACTGGTAAGCAACTTGGCTCCCTAACCTACTCGATCAGCCCTAAACTATTCAATTAACAAAGCATGCACTGAAGCGAATCTAGACCACTAAAATTGGCGAGCTCCATGGATCTTACCGTTTATTATATTAGCACACATATACTAGGTTCATCGAACTCATTTTCGCGTATATGACAGATTAAATTCACTTTGCTCTTAGAAAAATCGATTATATTAAACGAGGTGGGGAGGACATGCAAAGTCATGTTTGTATGCAATTTGCGAGGTTCCTAATTTGAGAATCCTTAGCAAGAAATATTCCAACTTGGTTATTTTTTATTCTTGAAATCAGAATGAAATCCGCGTTCTCTTAATGATTAATTTACAAATCAATATGTTTCACACCATACAAATGGATTATGTGTCATTGGTGAAAACATAAATAGAACCATCCTCCAATGCAAAGAGATCGAAGATTAAATATAAGCTTACGTTGACATTCTGTATCCAGAGATAACTGCCGACGGCGCCAAGGACCAGAAGGCCAAGAAAGCCATGGAGATAGCGGCGGCAGATGAGTCCGTTAATGCATTGTCTGCGCCGTCCCTCATCCCATCTGTCAGGGGAATGGCTGCAGATACCGCCGAAATTAGAAGGTACGCCATGACCTAAACCAACACCCGAGCCAAGATGCTCACAGAAATCAGTCAAGACTTTTCAGTTGGTACAGCAACTTTATTCAAGCGATCAATTCAGAGGATCAAAGACTCAAAAACAGATGACATAAGCCATCAATCATTGCCAGCAAATCGTCTGACCTTTTCAGCGGACACATTCTTCATAAAGTAGTCATAAAATTTATCAGGGTCAAACACTGGTTTTCATATGGTGACAACCACCTTGCACTGGATTCTCTGTATTATACTGATTGTTTACTACGAGTTTGTGCCAGATTGGATATGACCAATGACACAGACCAGGAAGACAAAATTACTGGAAAGTTTCTCAGAAAAATTGGAGCTATTAATCTAGAATTAATTCCTTCATCAAGTTTCATATCAGTACATTTTCTCCCTCTTTGCAGTTGCCCCTAGTACCTTCGCAACAATAGAATGGAAAACTCCCACTAGAGTCAAGAGTCGATTGATGTACTTTCCAGTGATCCTGATGGCAAATTCAGGATCAACATTCAGGTACGTCCAATGAAAGAGATCGTTTGATGATTCCAATGTAAGCAAATAAAGTAACGGATAGGGAAGACTGTTTCCTTAGAAACTGCAGTTTAACCTTTCTCAGGACATAACAGGCCAACTAATGCAGAAGAAGCAGAAACCAGAGGGGCAAAATACAAGCACCTGATCGCCGCAAAAATTGATCAAGGCAGACGTCCGTTGTTCAAGGAATTGTTTTCCTGTATAGATTTGATAAACGTGTCTTAATGCTTGAATCCCTGTGTACAGGGACGATAGGATTGCGATTGCCAACAAATACCTGCTAGGATCATGTTCCGCATGATCAGTTTCAAGCTCTCGATACCCGATTGGATCTACCCACTAGAGAGCGATTATGAGTTATTAGAGTTAACACTGTTCTAGTAGATCGAACAATTCGATCTGCCTGTGTCGAATAAAAGAAAAACACACGTTCCTGTGATTGATTCTGTCTGTATATTATTTTCTTAGCGCTATCACATACCTGTACTCTTCATACTTGTGAAAATCTCTCCAGCCGCCGTGCTCGTTGCTGGCCGTTATAATGAAAGCAAGCAATGAGAACAGGAAAGCCAATCCCTGCAAAGCGAACCTGCCTTTCCTAAGCATATCTTCTCTCCTCCACCACCTCAAAATCGACGACACCCCAAGCCCTGCTGCTGCTGTCTGGTTCTCCGCACCAGGCCCAGGCGAAGCCCTGGCCATCATCGATGGCAGCGCATGGACATACTTTTTTGGCTTTCCGTCCTCAGAGTCTGGCATTTTTCGATTCGACACTGTTCAATCTAACTCCTCTAAAACTGCGCCAGTGTGCAATGGACAGAGAAAGTGAAACTGAAACAGAGCGACCGATTGACAAATAAAATGCCCTCGACCTCGTCACCGTTCTCTCGTCTTCTTCGACTGCTTTCTTGTTCCCCTTCCAAACGCTGTGACGCCTACCTAGGAATCACAGCGTTTCTCCTTGTCTTTTGCCAGTCGAAGCAGTGGAAAGACCAGAAACTTGTCCGTATGACGAACTTATTCGGTTGACCCGGCTACTTCAAGAACTGTCCGTGGCGGGCAAATCACCTCCGAGGTCATTCAACCTTTTGCTGTTGTTTTGGAACGTACCTCTCAACTTTTTGATATTCATAATTGAATCACCAATTTCACGTTCTCCTTTCACCTTGTCCAGCATTTCATCGGGACCATATAGAGAACATTTCACATATGGTCGCCTAACTTTAGTCCAATTTTATTGAGGTGGCTGAACTTTGACTTCCGTACGAAGTTCTTCGAAAGTGGAAAGAGTGGTCTAATTGAAAGTGAAAGTAAAGCTAAAATTTACTTGCTATAGGGACCGAAAGCAAATGCCAAACCTAACATGGGATACTGGTTCTGACCATCATTGGCTCGATTCTATTTGCATTACATCCTGGTTTGATTCACAAACCAAACTGACAAATCAAATGTTCATCTGTTTCCTTTTTGGATGGACCGAGCAGACATGCCGAAACCTAATACAAGGATCACCGTTCAGACAATTCTGGGTTCAATTCTGTTCGAAATTCTTGGCTTATGCCGGGCCTGGGCCCTATCGTACCATACTTTTTCTACCCTTGTGCAGCAAATCTAGGGCCTTGCACAAGGCCCCTTATCCAAGGCCCTTATTCCCTTGTGCAAGGTTTCTGCTCCTTTCAGGAATTTCACTATAAATAGAGCACGAATTTTCTATTTTTCTCGAGGTAATTCATTCCATCTCTCGTTTTATTTTGAAACTCTCAATTTTCAAGTTACCAATCACTGTTTTGGGGGTAAATTTGGCGTCTTAACGAGGTTCTGATCTGAGGAGACAGAGTCCATGTAAGGTTTCTAAACCATCTTTTAAATAAAATTATAGTCGTCATAATGCTAAAATAAGATTAGGAATTTGAAAGGATGCTTTCGTTATTCTGCACAATGAAATATATAATTTTCTAGAATAAATAGGCAAATATTATGTTAAGAAAATACTGAAAATCCAAAAAAGAAAAATATATAATCTTCATTCTGCAAAGCAAAATAACTAGATACTTCCTTTGTTCTAAATAGTTAAATTTATGTTATATCAAAAGGATCGGTCCAGGTAGACCTAACGTTAAATATTTAATGGCCACCCGATCACAAACCGAGGCTTGTGTATTCCACCTTTTCTCAATATGTTTAAAAAATTATAGATAATTTCATAAAGTTATTGATAGAAAATGAAGAAGAATTTTGGAGAGAAATTGTTCTGTATATTCTATCTTGTATCGTGTACATTGATCTATTTGTAATGTAAGAATGAAAGAAATAATGGGAAAAAAATATACAAAGATTACAATTTGCTATTTACTAGAACAATCACCGATTCACTTGATCAATCAATCCATAATCGAAATCGGTATCACAATCGGAATCTTCAATAAAATCCAATCATATCTTCAACACTCCCTCTCAAGCTAGTGGCCTATATATGTTAAGGACACCTAACTTGCTTAATAAATACGTATGATATTTTTGGCACAATGGTTTAGTGAAGATGTTCACAAGCTACTCTATTGTCCCAATTCCTCTTGTTATAAGGACTCTGTCTTTGATCTTATCTTGAGTGAAGTGACAATCAACTTCTATATGTTTAGTCCTCTCGTGAAAGACCAGATTTGCTGCCAATTTGAGTGCAGCGTCATTGTCACAAAATAATTCACTTGGTCCGTCGACTTATATTCCAAGATTCGAAAGTAGTCCTCGTATCTAAACTATCTTGCAGGTAGTTTTTGCTATGGTTCGATACTTTGATTCAACTAATGATAGCAATACAGTTGACTGCTTCTTTGTCTTCCATCAGATTAATGATTTTTTCAACTTGATACAGAAACCAATGATGGATCTTCTAGTCATCCGACAAGTAGCATAATTTATATCATAGTAAGCCGTCATCTTCATGCTGCAATCACGAGATAAAAATATACCAAGTTTTGGACATTCCTTCAAATATTTTACAACCTTTAAAGCAACATTCATGCGGGATTGTTTTGGACTATGCATGAACTAGCTGAGATTTTGCATTGCATAACATATGTTAGGTCTTGTCATGATAAGACATATGAACTCTCCAACAAGTCCTTGATATCCCAATGGATCCTCAACAGATGGAGAAAAGTTCTAATCATACTCATGAGTTGTTAGCTTGACATTTTGCTCAATTGGTATGATAATTGGCTTGCAACCTAATAACCCTCCTTTAGAAACAATTTCCAAGACAAATTTTCTCTGACTGAGACTGATTCCTTTGTCAGACCGAGCAATTTCAAGGCCAAGAAAATATTTAGGAGATCCCAATCCATGGAAATGCAAATACTTCTTTGAATTTTGCAATATGAGAATCATTATTTCCCGTAATGAGAATATCATCAACATATATCAGCAAGTAAATAGATGAATTTCCAGCAGTTCATGTAAATAAAGCATAATCATGTTTAGAATGATGACAACCTGCATTGGTTAGTGCAATAGTAAACTTGGCATACCATTGCATGGATGCCTTATTTCAATCCATATATGGATTTATGCAGACAACACACTCGAGCCTCCTCCTGTCTTTGTAAACCTAATGGAAGATCCATGTAGATTTCTTTCAACCAAATCACCATAAAGAAAAACATTGTGGACATCTAGTTGATGTAATGACCAATTACAAATAGCTACAACTAACAAGAAGGAGCGAATAGTTACCTCTTTTGCAATAGGAGAACAGGTTTCATGATAATCAAAACCTTCTCGTTGAGTGAATTCTTTTGCAACCAAACGAGCCTTGTAGCATTCAATTGAGCCATCTACTTTAAACTTGATTTTGTATACCTATTTATAGCCAATCGATTTCCAATGAGGGGGTAAAGGTACAATATCCCAAGTGCGATTTTCCACCCATGAGTGCATTGAGTTCCGATTCCATGGTGCGTTGCCATCAAGGGTCACGTGCTGCTTTAGCAAATGAGGATGGCTTCGCTCTTTTGAAATCCAATTGATGCAACACACATGCTCCAGAGATAACTGACTAAAGGAGACATATGAAGAAACAGGATATTGTGTACCTGGATAGCCTAGAGTGGAGTAGATATTATCCTTGGTCCACGTTAGTGGGCGAGGATGCCACTTAGAACGCCGAGGTTGATCCATTACTACTTTTGTGGGCGCTAGTGAAGGTTCAAGATCATTCTATGTTGTGACCACTAGGGGAGAAGTAGGAGAATTATCTTCAGGTAAAATTGGTAATTCAACTGCTGGGTTCACAAATTTCTCCCGATTTGGCACTGGTGATTTAGATGCAATAAGAAAATACTATGGTACCATGGATAAATCCTTTATCAGATAGAAATTGTTGGCAATTCTCTGAAGAGAGCAAGGATTATTGTGATGAGGATATCACCTCCTGGAACGAAAATAGTCTTTGTGAATTATAACATCCCTACTTACAAAGAAATTTCCAGTAGATATCTCCATAACACGATATCCTTTCTGAAGAATAGGATATCCCATAAATACACATTGAGTGGCACGAGGTCCCATTTTATCTTGAGGGCCCACGTTTGTCGCATAGCATATACAACCAAATACCCTAAGGTGACCATTTTCTGGCTACCTATCGTAAAGCATTTCAAAATGAGTTTTTCCATTAAGAATTCAAGTTGGGATGCAGTTAATCAAATAGACAGTCGTGACCACACAATTTACCCCAAAAGCTTTAGGAATAGAAGCCTAATATTTTAGCACACTAACAACTTCTAATAGATGTCTATGCTTGCACTCAACGATTCCATTCTATTATAGAGTTTGAGTGCAAGAACTTTCATGAAGTATTTTGCAAGAAGACAGAAATTTTATGCAATCAAAAGTGAAGAATTCTCGCTCATTATCTATATGAATTTTTTGTACTAATTTATCAACTGATTTCTGGTTAGAGAAAGGAAATTCGATAGATAATTAAAAGTTTGGCTTTTACATTGCATAAGAAATACCCAAGTGGCACGCATATAGTCATCAATAATCGTGAGGAAAAAATGGGATCTATCACGATGAGGAGTATAATAAGGTCCCCATATATCCATATGAAGTAAAGAAAAGGCACTATCAGCTTGAGATAAACTTATTGGAAACAATGCTCGAGATTGTTTCGCCAAAGGGCATATTAGACATTTTGGATGAGGAAAACGTGCACTATGATTCGGTCATTGATGAAAAAGAAGATTTTTATTTTGACTGATGGCATTACAAGAAATATTTCTAATAATCAACTCTAAATCTTCTTGGGAATCAAATTGGAAATATAGTCCTTGTGCAACCTTAACCAAACCCATCAATTTGCCAGTCACATTGTCCTAAAAGAGACAATTATGGAAATTGAATATAGCATGACAAGAATTATCTTCGCAAACTCTTGAGACTAATAGAAGATTGAATTCAAAGTCATGGATATATAGGACATTTTTAAGGATAAAATTTGGATCAAAATGCACGGTACCAATTGTGGAAACATGAATGATATTTCCATTTTGGGAGACGTACCAATGCAAGGATTGTGAACCTTTATAAATGTGAGAGAATAAATTCTTGTTGCATATTATGTGGTCATAGGCCCCAAATCAATTATCCATGCATCAATCGAAATAGAATTATCCTTATGAAGAAATGCACCTAAGAAGCTTGTGCTCTTGTCGCTTGTCTTCAGTTGATTCATAATCTGCCCAATATTATGGTATTGCTCTTGAGTAATAGTTTGATGTGGGCCATCATTTTTTTGTGCATAGATTTGATATGCCAAAGATTCCCTCTTCCTCTTATCTTTCTCAATAGGTTTCCATGCAACTTACAGCAGATGTCAACTTTATGGTGTGAGTACTTGTAATATTCACAATATTTAATTTGAATTTAGAATTTTGCCCAATAACCTTTCTTGATGATGTGCTAGAGGTGCCACATCATCCTTCATAGGCTGGAGTTGATGTGTAACAGTAATCGTCGGATTCGGCTGAAAAGATGGATGAACCAAGGTCATCCAATCGCGCATGTTGATCCCACGAATAGGACTGTCGAATCACGTGTTGATGGTTGCCCAATCCTATGCCCTAATCCAGCAAGTGAGAGCCATTTGATCTTGAGCACGAATCTAGGCCGTCCATTGGAGAAAACCTAAAATTTCCTTGATTTCGTCTGGCCACCACAAGCAAATACCCATTTCTCTCTCTCTCTCTCTCTCTCTCTCTCTCATCTACTTGGCCAAGGCAACACTTGAGGGAATTGTTGTTGCTAGGGAGACGTCGTTGCTCATTCGTCCATGCTTCACCGCCGCCAACCTCTGGCTCTCCTCTTGAACAGCCAGCTAGTAGATCCGGTTGATTGGTGGTGCGGGCTCCATCGCCAAGATCTGCGACCAAAATGAGGAATACAACTCATTCAAGATAAGTAAAAATTGCGTTGCTTTTTCTCTTTCTTTAATGTCTCAGTATTGTTGGAGAGTGGCTTCAGGACCCTCAAGCCACTCCTCTGTCACCTTGAACTCATTCGAGAGGGCTGAGAGCCAATTGAAGCAAGCGGTAACCGAGAGGTTCCCTTGCTTCAACTTGGAAATGCTTTGAGTTATCGTGGACAAGCATGCTCAATTGAGTAGTCCATACATTTCCTTAATATTTTCCCAAAATTTTTGTGAATCTTTGGTCAGTAGTAGTCCAGTCGCAACATCAAGGGCTAAGCAATTCCCAGTCCATGTGCAGACTAATTGATCACATTTTCCCCAATGTCTTTGATATGGGTCCGGATGTTTGAATCAAAGATCCCAAGAATTTGTCCGACCCGATCCATTATTTGAGTTGATTTCGCGTGGAGGGAAGTTCTGCCCGCCTACACTAGACTAGGCCCGAAAGCCTGGATTCTTGTCTTCTCCGAATGGCCTATACTGGAATGACTGGGCCCACGTTTCCTCTAGCCTAGTGGCCACTGGATTGGTCCACAAAATTGGGCTGGCGTGGGAGCAGGAGCAGGAGGACCATCAATTTTGCATTGGGCACTGTCGGGATGCCGAATAGGAAGGGTGTTCTCCACTAAAATCTAGTTGCTCCGTCAGTATCAGGTTTTGGTTTTGTGATGATGTAGGTGAGGTAGGTGTTTCCTCCATTGAGGAACTTTCGGTGCTTTTGTTTTTGGCCATGGTTTCAGTAAAAAGTGTGAATTCCTATTTGATTTGCTGGTCTGTTTTGCAAGAGATGGATCTGCAACAACAAACCAGAGAAAGAACTGAAGGCAACTCAAGAAATGTGGAAGCTAGGCCGGAAGGTCGACTCTACTACTGTGACAGAAAATGAAGAGGAATTTTGGAGAGAAATTGTTCTGTATACTCTATCTTGTATCATGTACATTGATCTATTTGTAATGTAAAAATGAAAGAAATGATGGGAAAAAAAAATATATTAGGATTACAATTTCCTATTTACCAAAACAATCATCAATTCAGTTGATCAGTCAATCCATAATCGAAATCGGTATCACATCGGAATCTTTGATAAAATCCAATCATATCTTCAATAGCTACTTTCAACTTTTTAAAAACCATTATCAACTGTATGGTCAAAAGGACGACAACATTCCGGTCTAAGTAGGGCAAATAACAATCATTTAGTCAATTGTGTCTCGTACACGTTACACTCGAAGACTTATGCATGTTTTTGCACATCTTGCATATATTTGAAAAACAAAAGAACACGAAAACACACGGCACATGGAATCATGCAGGGGCATCAAAGCATGTGAAAGTTTTATCGGATTATGTCCCTTGAAAAATCGAAATTCCATTGACAGCATTAAGAAATATATTTATAATTGCATCGGAGGACTTAACTGAAACATACGACTTCAAAAGGGCGTCGTGGGAGCGCTAACCTCCTCCAAACCGTAACAGACATCCTGGATGTAGCTGTTTGGTTTTTTCACAATTGACTGCTACCTTGTATTGTGGTGGTGACACCCTTGCGTTGTGTTTGAACCAAATGTTCTAAGATTGTCTGAAACATTTCCCATCGTAGCGCTTCGCTCTTCCCTTTTGGTGCTTGCGGTTCCGGACGAGTGGGACTACAATGGGATACTCTAAAGGCTACGTTTGGTCGTCCGATTTCTAATCGGATAGGATTGGATTGGATAGGATAGGATATGAAATCCTGGATTTTTTTATGTCATGTCCAATGTTTAGTGAATCACAAGTATTAAAGTCGATATGTTCACATCATGTACATTTTTATTTTTTTTTATATAAACGACATATCATTATAAATGAACATAAATATTCATAAATGAAGATGGTGAAAATATCTCGTAACACTATTCCTTAATTTATTTATTATTTATTATTTATTATATTTTTCCTCTTTTTTATATTATTTTCATTATTATTTCTTTTTTCTCTTTCATCATTCTTTAATAAAAAATTATCAAATAGTAAACTGTACTAACATATTTAAAATACAAAAATACCTCAAATATATAATAAATATAAATATTTAATTTATAGATTGAATGTTTATTATAAAATAGAATTAAAATAAGATTAATTTAAAATAAATTTTTATTTTTATTTTCTTAAATTAGAATTCAAATATTATTTATATTGAAATATAATTTCAATTTTGTTAATTTAATAAATTTGTTATTAAAAAAAATAACTTTCCTATTATGGACGTTAAAATCCTATCCACCTTTATCCCACCCCATGATAATTTTATCCCGTCTATATCTCCCTTATATTCGACTTTATCCTATCCCGAGTGAAGACCAAACGTAGGATAGGATAAATTATATCCTATCCCGAATTTTATCCCGATGGGATACTCTAGAGTTTTGAGATTCTTCTTGCTCTCATATCCATGTTTCTTCCTCCACCTAATAATTTGAATTTCTTTTGGATGAATTTTCATTGTTGTCATTGTGAAACGATAATAAAGGTTTATGAAGACTTGTATACTTGACTAGAAACTTGTATCTACTGGAAAGCAAAATGTCGATAGAGACTTGCCAAAACCATGTGATTGAGTATTAGACTGACAACACTCAATTTGTGTCCATCTCCCTTGACTTTCCTTTCTGTAAAAACATTAAAATTATTCATCTCGATTAGTGTAATTGATGCACGGAAATTTCCTTATCCATGCATATCAAGCAAAGGCCTGGGCAGTGGCCACAGGGGCGGGGCCATAGCTGACGTTATTCTATATAGGCAATGTTGTCATCTGTTATATGATGTCATTTGTCATCTGAAATTGATCTGGAATACGTGCTCCCCCAAGACCTCCTTAAGATGTAATCACCCCTTCATTAATGGCGTGAGGTTTGGTGGGAAAAAGAAAACGTGGACCCAATGTTTCATTGTTAAAAAAGGAAAGTTAAACCTGAGTGAGATTCTTTGATTTTTCTCAAAAAAAATCTGAAATGGACTTAGTTTCTGATTAAGGTATAAAATGGTCAAATCAGGTTTTTAAATAAGGATTTGAACTCGCCACAACCAAATTTTCACTAACCTAGGAGCACTTGATTTTTCCAGCCACTGGAACAAGACGTTTTTATCCAAAACAAAACCTGGGTAAAGATTAAAAAGAACGAAGAACAATTTAAAAAGCAAAGAAGAAGAAGATGATGATGATGAAATTCAAACCAGAGGAAAGAGAGATTGTAAAAAAGAAGACGGGGGCTGCACTTTGTATTCTTCAAATTCGGAGGCCAAAGATCCATGCTTTTTTTTTCTTGGCCAAAAAATAAAGAATGCAAGTGGTAGCCTATCTCCTCTAAAGGGTGAACAGTTCCAGGTTCACTTTTGAACTTAGAACGTACCCTTTAGAATAAGTTCCTGACAAGCCCAAGAATCTGGAACCCATCTGTTATAGGTTTTATGGTCAATTTGATTGTGTAATCAGGTTTCATCTATATTCTTAATTAAACAATCTCTAATTACCATCATTTACTACAATCTATTAATCATAACTCATATTTAGACACGTGAAAAATATAAAATATTAATAAAGTAAAAATCTCAATCATAGATATTGCTGGATATGAAATTCAAACTAATGGTTTCAGATTACACAATCATCATTGCACGCCAAGGGGAAAGACATATAACAAGAAAAATACAAAAAGTTATTCTAGCTTTCACGTTTCCGATTTTACCTTAAACCCATTTGTCAAAACAGATTTCCTAATTTTTGGAATCTGGAACTGTACATATCTTATAATATGAAACCAAATCGATTTCCACCCGTCTGATTTTCAGGTTCCCTATCTATCCTAAAATGATACTCACCCCTCCTTCTTCACAATTCCTTTTAAGAGTGTGGGAATTTAGCGAAAACTAATACGAGGGTCTTCAAAATCAATGTGTTCAAGAATCACAAGCCTTCTTAAGCACCTCATCCTATTCTCCACCTATCTCGACCTTCGCCATTGAGTCGAGCTCAAAGCGTGCGAAGAGGCTTGGCATCAAACTCTACCGCCCCATATTTCTGGTTAAGCTTTGTCACGACTCGACCATCAACCACCCACGATGCGGGTTGACAACACTTGTGGGCGAAGTTGGAACGGCAATGGCGCACACCCTCAATTATCTGCAATCTCTATCCTCTGGTTTGAAATTAATTTTTTCTTTTTGGCTTTTTTAGTTCTTTGTTCATTTTAATCTTTATCCAGATTTCATTTTGGATACAAATGTCTTATTTCAGTCACCGGAAAAATGCAGTCAATTTAATGTCGACTGGCAAGTGCAAGCCTTTGTTTTAAACTATTTTGATCGGTTCTTACTTTTATCTCAAACAAATACTATTTGAGACCCTTTCAAAAAGAAAATCTTACTTCGAGATTTATTTGAAATATTTCCTAAAAAAACACGAAAAGGTTTTCCCAGCTCAACTGCCAAGTGCCAACTGCTGAACAAACCGTGCCGAACACCAACGGCAAGAATTCACAGGCAAAATCTGCTGAAGCAACCTGACATTGGCCCAGAAAAGGCGTGCTCTTTTGCCCTTTTTTCTCGCCATACACGGGGAGAAATCTACCAACGGCTTGCCTCGAGACTTGAGTAGTTTGTTTTTTTTTTTTTTTTTTTTGAACAGTGAGTGGTTTGGTTTGGTTGGTGCGTTTTGGCCATAGGCAAAGCTCACGGGATGACCCAATGACCCCGTGAGTCCTCTGCGTCCTCGTCCTACCACCCTATCATCTCTTTCCTACGTCTAGGATGCGACTACCCAGTTGTCACGCTCAGGTTCCAATTCAATTCGAAGGTACTTTTTCCATCCACCGGATCAGAAGGTATATTAATATAAATGAATATTGCGCTGTGAGATATCAAATAGCTAACAAGATGCACTGATAGCGATTCCTATCTTGAAATAACTCAGACCACAAACGAGACCACACGCCAAAATAATACAGTGCTTGGACAAGTTGACAAGGCAACCCTGCCAAATTGTTTCATGCGGGAATCGACCAATCCGTCCCCAGCTATCTCAAAGACAAGCCTACACAGGGAGAGCCAACCCTGTCACATTTATGAATGGACACCCGTTAAGACAATGACACATCTCTCATCCCTTTTCTTCTCTTCAAACCCCCTCTCCACTCCACTCTCTGACTCGACCATCGGAGTTCCAGGACCACAATAAATGGAGGTTGATATCTTCTTGAGCGACAATAATTCAAAGGAAAATCGACCTCAGCTGGGGTAGCTTATAATTAAATCACTACCCGACAAGATCCGAGGTCTCGCGCATATTCAAATTATCTACACACACAATAGACAGAGTCATTTTCAAGGCATAAAGTGATGTGAACCTTTTACCTCATATGCCTCGATAAGATAAAATTGCATTCATGCTTCAAGCAATCAAATGATAAATGGATTGTGAATTATTTAAATGAAAATGTGGTATTGAAAGGGAATCGTGGTGTGGTAACCCTCTCACGTGACTGGACCTCCAAACGAGCAATCTTTGATTATTTTTTGTAAATAGATCATTTTTCTTAACAAGTGTACCTATTTAGTGCATTTTTCGAAACTTAGGGTCTAAGCTACTTTTATAAAATTGATTAGTATCGACTTTATTATTTTTAAAGCCTGAAAATCAAGCGTTGAGGAAGATCCTAGGGACCCACAAGGCGCCTACAGAGGGTAGGGCTCTGCAATCAATTGACCTTTTGTAATCTGTGGATCAGACCGGTGGATTTGAGGAAAAGGAGTGGAGCAGGTGGGGACCGAATTGCTATAAATTGACTGACTAGCTTTCTCTTTTCCTACTCTCTTTTATTTTTTTGTGTACTTATTTCTTTTTTTTTTGGTCGAAACTTATTTCATTTTGTTTGCTTATGTTATTATTTCAATAATTTATGTTTGCTTGAATATTTGTTTTTTCCAATTAGATGGCATGGTAATTTTGGGCCAACAGCTTAAACGCAAGGCCATAAGAAGAGAAGAAAATCGAACTCTCTTACCGTCTAAGCTCATACTTTATCCATTCAACTTTGCAATCACATACAACCAGCACGACATAAATGTACATTATAGAAAAAATTACTCTTCCCACACTTATAGATTGACCAAACCCCTAAAAAGAATTTTTTTCAACGCCATCATATTTTCAAATATTATTGATGCTTTTGGTATAATTCTAGTATGTTATTTTATTTTAATAAGTTATCAAATATAACTTTCGCAATATAAATAACTATTCACAATTCAAAAACAGTTTGGCGATAATCACATTTACTTTAGTTATTTCATTATAAGGTCCATTGCTTATTAACAATTGGTACAGTTTCAAGAAGGATTCATTATATTGATTGGTACATTCATGACACTTGAAAAAAGTTATATTTGTTACATATTCATCAAGAAATAGATTATATATATTTTTAAAACAATGCAATTTTAACAAATTAATTAGATTCCATTATTAGATTCACAATAATTTTTTTTAAATTACTAACGACTTTTGTAAAGTACATAACATCATACTAGATCTTTTGTATGTTGGTTTTATCATTGTAAATTATTAACCGCACTTATAAAATTCGAAAGAAGTTGGTAACTTAATTAATGAGATGTTGATGGTATTTTGTAAACCACACTCGCAAAATTCTAATGAAGTTGGTAATTTAATAATATATCGGAATGTTTGTAAATCCCTGATAAATTCAAACGTGTTGTGGTTTATTAACCACATTTGTAAAATGTGAAAGAAGTTGGTAACTTACTAATATATTGGGACACGTGGTAAGTTTGTTATAAGATTAATATTTTACTAACTGTACTTGTAAAATTTGAAAATGTTGGTTATTTATTAATTTTTTAAAGAGAAAAAGCTACTAAAAACTTCAAAATTTGCTCAAAATGACAAATTTATCTCAATTTTTTTTTGTGATATAAAACATCACAAACTTTTCCAGCTATAATATATTTACCCAAAACTCTATGGTCAATTGCATTTTCGTCTTTAGATTTTTTTTTTTTTTTTTTCTTTACGTTTTCTTTTCTTTTTTTTCTTCTCTTTTTTTCTCCATTGGCCATGGTGGAGGGAAGCTGGCCTCGGGTGAGGGCCGCTATCACCGACGTCAGGTGATAGCACTCACCGACCCAAGCAAGGAGAGCCCTCGCCTGCTTCGAGCAAGGGCGGCCCTTGCCTAGGCCAAATCTAGCGACGCTAGTGAGGGCCATCCTAGCAAGCCCAAGCGAGGGCCACCCTCGCTTGCATCAGGCAGAGTTGCCCTCCCTAGATCTGGCAAAAGATGTAGGTAAGGGTTGCCTTCACCAAATTCAAGGAGGGCCACCCTCACCTAATGTAAGTGATGGTCCGGGTTCTCGAGAGAAGAGAGAAGAAGAAAAGAAAAAAAGAAAAAGACGAAAATACTATATAATTTAGGATAAATTTGTTGCACATATACAATTTTTGAGTTTTCTATATCATAAAAAAAAGTTCTAAAACCCACCCTACGGTGGACGAGATGGTTCGTGCCTCACCCTTCAAGGGAAAAAATTCAAAACTTCTCGCCTCCATTGCACGACTCACCTGCGGCCCGTGGGAGGTGGGCCCCTGCGGATCGCCTTCGGTTTACGTTGCTGGCTACCGGCTGTACGGTGGTTCATGGGTTACAAAAATAAAAAAGTTCAAGATAAATTTGTCACAATAGACAAAGTTTTTGGTAAATTTATCATATTTAGCAAAATTTGGGGTTTTTTGTGACTTTTTTCCATTTTTAAATTGATTGTAAATTTTCTATAGTAACTATTTTCAAGGAGGGCTGTTACTTTATTGTAATACCAAAGAAGTTAGTAACTTACTTATCTATTAGGATGCTGGTAAATTTCCTGTTGGGCAAGTATTTTACTAAGTTTTACTTGTAACAATTTAAAGAAGTTGACAAATACCATTTTATTGGAATATTGGTGATTTACTTCAGATTTAAAAATATCTAAGAATTCGCAAATCACTAGTTTAAATTAAGCTAAATGAAAAAATTAAAACCAATTCAAACATGCCCGAAAATACTGGAAAGATGCACGATCGCGTCTCCACGTAAATTCTTACAACGAAATTAAAATCGGACAAATCTCTTCCCATCTTCCCCAACTAATAATAATCTCTTTCCCAAAAGGGAAATTCCCAAAATTAGAGAATCTCGCACAGCGCAGAAATTCTTACATCGGTTCCATCCGGGCGAGATGATTCGCGTTCCATCCGACCCGACCTGATCGCGGTCCGTTCCTCACCAAAAACCGCCCGACCCCTCCTCCCAGCCCGGGGACGCTTTTTCTCCTCCTTTGCAGACCTCCAACCGGCCGTTCCGGTCTCCGCCGCCGCCGCCGCCGCCGCCGCCAATCATCGTCTTCGTCGCCACTGCTTTTTACTCGAGCAGACCGTCAAAAAAAAAAAGGGAGAGGAGTGAGGCCATACCCCATAACCAACTGCTTTTTCTCCTTCCTCCCTCATTGCTTCCTCCTCAAATCTGCTCCTCCACCACCACCATGCTCCTCCTCCCCCGCTTCCCCCCTCCCCTCCGCCTCCCGACCTCCGCCGCCCCCCGCCGCCCCCCTCGTCGGAGCCAACCACACCTCCGCCCGCTTCTGCTCCCGTTAATCCCCATCCCCCCCCCCTCTCTCTCTCTCCTCATCTCCCTCCATCCCTGTCTCTTCGTGCGTTCCGCTCGCTCTCAGATTTGACTCTAGATCCCGATCTCTCCGATGATGGAGCCGCCTCCGGCCAAACCGAGCTTCCTCCGGAACATCCTCGTGCGGTCCCTCCTCTTCGGCGTCGTCCTCATCGTCCTCCGCTCCGCCTACGTCGTCACCACCGCCGGCGGGTCCTGCAACCTCGGCGACTTCTGCTTCTTCTCCATCCCTGAGAACATCAACCTCGTCATCGCCGGCGCCGGCGGCTCCGGCGCCGTCGTCAACGAGGTCGCCAAGTCCCAATCGGCGGCGGCGGCTCCCAAGCGCCGCGACCCCCGCAAGAGCAAGGCGTGGGTCAGGGCCGTCCGGTTTTACTCCTCGGTGTTCCAGGATCTGATGGTGGATGCGTTCCTGTCGCCCGGCCAGCGGACTCTCTGCGTGGGTTCCGTCGCCGGCGAGGACGTTTTCGCCTTGAGGGACATCGGCGTGATGGACTCGATTGGGATTGCCAAGAAAGCGTCCCCTCCCTTGGTCAAATCCGGGGAGCTGCATCGCCTGCCGTTCGGCGACGACACTTTCGATTTTATCTTCTCCGGTGGTGGCCACTTCGACAGATTCCCGAAGCCGGCGGATGTCGCAGCCGAGCTCGAGAGGACGCTGAAACTCGACGGGTTTCTCGTTGTGCATGTAAGGGCTAACGATACTTACAGTTTCAATTCTTTTCTCGAGATGTTCAAGCAGTGCACGCTGCTAAGGTCGCTCGACATTGATGGTTTTGAGTCCTCGATGCCCCGAATAAGGGAAATCGTTCTGAGGAAAGTCGGGGATTCTGACATTCACAGCCATTTGATTAGGAAGAGTAAAGTCAGCACGGGGAACAAGTGCTCTGTCCCGGAGTATAAGCAAAAATTGGTCCGGAATGCAGAGCCATTGATAGAGGAGGAGCCCTTGAAACCTTGGATTACATTGAAAAGGAATATACAGAACATAAAGTATTTGCCGTCAATGGTTGATATCAGTTTCAAGAATAGATATGTCTATGTCGACGTTGGAGCTCGGAGTTATGGGTCTAGCATAGGTAGTTGGTTCAAAAAACAGTATCCCAAGCAGAACAAGACTTTTGAAGTGTTTGCAATTGAGGCGGATAAGACCTTTCACGATGAGTATAAGGTGAAGAAGGCAGTCACGTTGTTGCCATATGCGGCATGGGTGAAGAATGAGTCTCTGTTCTTTGAAATAAATCGAGACCCCGACCACAAGGTTGAGGTAGTTAAGGGGAGAGGAATGGGAAGGATCCAGCCTAAACAGTCATCTGCTAAATCTGATGGAGAGGTTGTCAAGATCAAAGGGTTTGACTTTGCAGAATGGTTGAAGAGAACGGTGTCTGCAAGGATTTTGTGGTGATGAAAATGGATGTAGAAGGGACTGAATTCGACTTGATTCCACGGCTCTTTAAAACTGGAGCTATCTGTTTGATTGATGAGATATTTCTCGAGTGCCATTACAATCGGTGGCAGAGGTGTTGCCCTGGCGAGAGAAGTTCAAAATATGAAAAAACTTACAGTCAGTGCCTGGACCTCTTCAATTCTCTCAGGCAGAGTGGAATCCTTGTTCATCAATGGTGGTAAAAGACACAACCACCATATGTTCTGTATCAATTTTTTTCCTTAACCTCAGTAAACTTTTGTGCCTTTCGTTTTTTCACAGGATATGTTCTTTCTTGGTAACTTACATGTTCTTTGGGCATTCTAGTGCATATAATTTTTCTTTTTCTAATGGGAGCAAACAAAGAGAAACAATTGTTCGCTTTGTAAGGATTTCTATTGCAAATGAATGAATTCTTTTGTCGTGGAAACTCTCACTTCCTAATGTACTGATTGTTTGTTGTTCTTCCCCTCCGCATCCCCCCCAACTTTATTTTCTTTTAATGAGGATCTGGCTGTTCAGCTAGAGAGTAAGGAACTGCATGATCCATTACGAGCTGTTTGGAGACCTCAATTGTCAGGGGAAAGTAGGCTACAGTTGAAGAGGTCAGTTTAGAAAGATTTTGAATTGTCTCTGGTGCATATAATTTGCAAATGCAAAAGCCATGTCGAGGAACTTTGTAGCAAAATACACCCTGTTCTGTGGGCTTCTTTAGCATGTCGCAGGAGACATGGAATGGTGAAGAACAAATTTGCAAATGCAAAAGCCATGTCATGAGACGAACAGCATAGCAAAATACACCCAGTTCTTTGGGCTTCTTTAGCATGTCGCAGGAGGAGACTTGGACATGGAATGCTGAAGAACATACTTTCTTGACAGTGGATCCACTTTTATGAAATTTTCTTGGAACTCCTCTCCCATGCCTGCTCTTATTGTTTTCTTGGGCATAACTATACTTGATTGAGAAGGCAATGTCAAAAAAGTGTCCAGCTGTCGAATATCCTGATTGAGAACTGTTTCTATCCGCTGTTTCTTTTTTAGCAGACATGTTGATGAATTATAATTTTTATTTTATTTTTTCGGTTTGAGAAATCTCTAGCTGGCAGATGTCTTCATCAAATTCGTTAGGGTGTTCAAGTTCACCGAAAGCCTTCGTCTTCTCCAATTTGTCTTAAATAAAGCTCAAGCAGTGGATTGCGCAGGAAAATTAGACTTCTTTGCCAGTGGACTTATTGGTGAAAAGTGTTTTCAGAACTGGCAAATTATTAACAACAGGGATGCTATTTCTTTTGCCAAAAGAAAGAAGGGGGGAAAAATAAACGGCGACAGAGAAGTTTGTTTTCCTGCTCCCAGGAAGAAAACAAAGTGGACTCCACGGATGTAAAGCTACTGCTGCAGAAGGTTTTGACATTGGCGCATGGACTGAAGCCGAAATCCGTATATGTGCCTGGTAAAAACTCTCTTCCTTTAGTGCATAAGTTGTGGCCATCTATAGAAAACTCATCCACTGCCCAAGTTATGCAGACAAACCGAATAGATCCCCGGGCTGGTGCCGAAAATGCAATAATGCGATGGCTTCTATAATTGGGCAGCGAAGCCACGCTCCCCCATGTGTTCTGTCGGGTATCGATACCCGCTTTGCCAGTATGGCAAACCCAACACTTAGTAGTTGCAACAAGCTGGGAGGCTGAACCTTGTGTGTGTTTCGGTTGGGAGGAATCTGTGGTAGGGCCTCGTGTCTATTGACGTTCTAGTTTTCTTATTTGACTTTTGAGGCACTTAGGATGGTGTTGGGCACTGAGGGCAGTGGGTTTTCCATTCCTTCTGGCGTCCGGGCCTACAATGGCATGTGTTGCCAATGCTTGATCACGGGCATAACGCAAGCGGGATCTATTTTTCCCCCACCTACATTTTTCTTAAATGTCGAGATTGATCTTGACACATGCTCTTGAAGAATCAAGGCCTCGTTTGGTTTCGTTGACTAACTAGCAATCTGTAAGCAGGTTTTTTTTTTTTTCCTTTTCCATTCCATGCAGTCGCATTCCTGGAAACAACAATCCTTTTAATTGTTTGGAGGGATAATAGCATAAATAATCCTCAAACTTTTGTTCAATTTGTAATGTTGTCCCTAAATTTTTAAGTTATGTAATATGGTCCATAAATTTTAGTTCTCGTCCATAAATTTTTGATATGCTTAATATAGTATCCGCACTATTAATAAATATTTAGTGTATTAAAAATTCAAGAATCACATTTAATATTGAACTAATGTTCAAGATTATACCGATAATTGCGTTATTTCCTTGCGTAATGATTGTTAAATTCGAGGAGTTTTGGTGTGGGACCTATCCCCATCATTTAGCAGTTTTTTGGTCGACCATTAAGCATTCAACGGCTGAGACAAGTGCCAGGTCTATCCTTTTTCTTTTTCAACATTTCTTCAATTTTTTAATTTGCTAAAATTTTTCTGATCTTTCTTTTATTAAATTTATCGAAATTGCAAATTGGATTCTAACTTGTGGAACCTCACTGTTAGGAAGCTGTTATGCAATCCAATTCCACGGACTTAAAGAATAATGGAAAAATTCCAAAAAGGGACTCGAAGTGCCCTTATTTTCTCAATTAAGGACCCAAAATAGACCTTGTTTCAAATAGGCACCTGAAGTGACATCACTTTCTCAAATAAGAGTCTGAAATAGATATTGTTTCAAATGAGGACCAAAAAAGACTACGTATATTTCAAATAAGGACTTGACTTTTCGACAATTAATGGTATTTTCATCATTTGCCATTTTTCCTTCTTTTTTTTCTTCTGGTTCTTCTTCTTCCTCTTCGCCGGTGGCCAACTGGCCACTAATGATGCCCATAGAGGGCTAGGCGACCTCACCGGTTGTTGGTGGGGGTGGTCAAGCCCTCGTCTAGGGCAAGCAAGGCCGACCCTTGCCAAATTTAGTGAGGGTGGCCTCACTCGTGGCCGGTGAGGTTTGGCGAGGGAAATCATTGTTCACCGTCATTTTTCATATCATGCGAATAATTCCCTACCGAGATTTTCGGAAGCAAAGACCAACCTCATGGATGGCCCTAGGTGATGGTCGCCTCGCCCAACCCTCTGTGGACATCGCCAGTGGCTAGCCAACCACTAGTGAAGAGGAAGAAGAAGAACCAGGAAAAAAATGACAAATAATGAAAATACCCATGATCAATTGGAAAATTTAACCACCGGCGACTGGCGAGGTCAAGTCCTAATTTGAAACAACTAAAGCCATTTCAGATTCTTATTTGAAACAACAAATGCCATTCAAGTTCTTATTTGAAATAAAGTCTACTTCAAATTATTATTTGAGAAAATAAAGGCACTTCGGGTCATTTTTTGAAAATTTCCCAAAAATAATTTTCCATGAGTAATTCACATTGAAGTTTTGATTTCTTTCCAAATATAAGAAACCTAGAAATTGGAATCTCATTTGTTAAAGTACGATTTCCCAACTAACCAAATGAAGTCTAAAATTTATCATATTGGCAAACACAATTGGTAAATTATAAGATGCAAAGGTTTGCATGAAAGACTTTGTCTAAAACACTAGGAACAACTCTTAGTAGGCTTCTAAAATGACAAAATGAGCAATAATAAACCAAATTAACACAAAGTAGGAGGAAAGCATGCTTGGAATATATGTGAAAAATGGAATTAACTTACGTATACACTTTATGATGTAACAATAATACTTAACTTTGGAACTCCAAAGTTAAGATTACTTAGGTGAGAGCATTACTAGAATGGTATGGGATGAGCCAAAACGAACAATATCTCAAGTGAGTTAACTCAAAAATGTCGCAATATGGTATCAAAGCTTAACCATTTCTAGCAGATATGTGTTCGGAGATGAACCACGTGAAAGTGGTATGCTTGTAATGACTCAATCTGATGAGGGTGGAGAGTGGTCACTAGAGCTAGAAACAAAAACAAAGAGGAATTTCTGATAGGCTTTTAGGATAATGAAAGGGACAAGTATGAACCAAATTGCACGTCAATAGGAGGAGAGCATGCATGAGATGTGTGTGTGTGTGAAAACTAAAATTAACTCATGGATGCTCCTTTAAATACTTAACTTTGGAACTTCAAAATTAAACGGACTTATGTGAGAGAACTACTAGGATAAGTGACATTCTAGAAAAGTGTCCTTATGTACGCTGAAAAGCAAAAACATCAAACTCGACATGGGACAAACCAAAGCGAATATTACCTCGGGTGAGTTACTTTACAGATGTGATATGTACGAGTCTCCTTAACTCGGAAAAGCAACAGCCCCAATTGGTTCATCTTCAACATTTAAATTGGGCAAAAAGAAAAGTGTCTCGAAATCTAGCCCAACAGTGGGCGGTGAATTTGATTTGTCGTCCCATCAGGCCTCGGCATAAAGATTGGCTCCCCACGTTGGAAGACACTTCTCGCGACTGAATTCGAACCAGCGCTCTCATCGTCACGTCGCCGGGCTGTGCAGATTTTAGGGTAGGTGGGGATGCACCGATTCAAAATTTCCGAAACCGATAGGCAACCGTAGGGTCTTAGGATGGTCCGAGAATTTGTGTGTGTGTTTATATACACACATTAAATGAAGAATGCCGCGTGTCATCTTATTACCACATCAAAGAGACACCTTAAGAGCCCACTCGCGTTCACATTCACGTACATGCCTATATAATAGTAACATAAAACACAACATCGGAAGTAAAATGCAATCAATAATTATGCTTCTTCTCATCTATTCACACATTTAAACATAAACATAATGTAAAGAAAATAGAAAAATTACTAAAATAGTTTAGTATATATTTTTTGAAATACTGTACAGGGTTCCCAAATCTTTCTATACCGTTATCTAAGTAAAGTACTAGTTTGGGTGGATGCCAACTATGTACTTATCCATTTTGAAAGTTTATGACCTGAAACCTTCCCTACACCTCTAAAATTTATCTTGGAGTTTACTCGGTTGTGTTAGTTTTGCAAGTTCTTTTACAGACCCTACTCGTTTTAATATTTATCATCACCAAAATGGTTTATAATAAATCACTTTGGAGAAAAAGTTTGCATTGCATTGATTTTTCAATGTGGTCAACCTTATAATTTATTGAGTGAAGTTTTGAATCTTTTCCAATCACGTCCTTTAGTCGTCAATTCCCATAAGTTGAAGTTGATTCGTCTTTCGAGGCAGACCAAGCTCCTCCCTTCTTCCGATCTATTTCCAAGAGTAACTCGGCCGATTCAATTACATTCAAACCTCCAATTTTACCATTAGCAAGAACGTGTTAAATAAAATTAGTGCCATGGTAGAATGAAAAAGAAACAAGTGCACTGAAAGTTTTAGTGAAAGTATTATTGAATCCTAAAATTTTTTATAAGTGTGGTCAAGTCATAAATGTTTTTTAATTAGTGTATTAAGTACTTCTATTAGCTCTATAACTTTTGAGTGACAAAACATACTCACATGGCATCTATTTCTAGTATATTTCAAGTGTACATGGCATAGATTGAGTGCCACATTAGAAAAACCAAGAAAATTAAAATGAAATTGAAAACGAGAAAAACTTAAAACAAAAAGGAAAATTGGAAATAAGCGAGAGCCCCACCTTCACCTGCGACCTCGCCCTTCCGAAGTACGGTGGTGACAATTGGTGCGAAGTGTCCTCGGAAAACACTAAAAAAGATGCCATTAAAAAAAAAAAAAAAACACTAAGCTGACATAAATACTTGATTGCAATTGCATTAATTCAATAAATTCTATAACTTTGTCACACATTTCAAAAGATATAGAACTCGATTTCACATTCATAATAAGTTTTATTCTTTTGCTTTAATGAAAATTTGCTTAATCATATTGTTGTGTGTGGACCGTCTTGAATGTCCATAGTGGCATCGCTTTGTTAGCATCATACCTTTGTTTTGGTTGGGTTTGAAAGATATGTCAACTTCATTTTGCTAGAATTAAAAATTGAAATAGGGCAAAATTCATGAGTTCAAGGCTTGATCTAATATGCTACATCTTGTGACCATATTGAAGAATGATACATGTTGATGGACATAAATATGTGCTTTTCCAAATTCTTTCTAATCAAAATAGAGTGGAAATTTTCAAATCATGTCAATTTCGAGTTGGTCATTATTTGATCGTATTAAATTCACTTCCCTCTTAATGAAGCTAAAAATAGAGCCTATCCAAAGAATGGCATGTGAGATGCTAATTGCACCAAGAATGCAAGGTTAAGCGCAAATTCTACTATTTGTACATGAAGGGCCGAGAGGTGCAATAGCCCCATATGGACAGGGTTGCCCTATTTGGGGTGCAAGCCCTACGCTATAAAATACATAAGGGGAAATTGTCCTATCCATCACAAACATATTTTAGAATGCCAATTCAGTTTTATCAATTCAGTCTTAAATATATACATGAAATTCCAATTATTGATGTAATGATTTACCACGTGGAACAGATGAATGGCTGAATCATTACATTGGAGATTTCCAGCGAAAATCGACAAGAGATACTATATTGAAATTTTGTAAAAAAACTTGACAAAATTAAAATGTTTAGATTAAATTGAAATTCTAAAAAACATTTAAAATTGATTGGGTATTTTTCTTAATACATAAGAAAGTCTCGTTGTTGAGGTAATCCTAGTAATCTTAGCACGTGCGTTTTTCTCTATATTTTTATGTACTTATCTAATTTAGACAATGGAGGGTCTTCTCGAAAGATAACCCTTAAGAATATCATCTCCTCGTGGCACATTAGACCACTAGAGCAAGAGGCACTCGATCCACAAGCACCGGTTTGGGTGTTTAACATTTTTTAACAAATCACACACATACGGCCTTTGTACTCTTTTTTTTTTTTTTCTTTTCTTTTCTTTTTTGGATTGAAATGCAAGATATTTCAAACGTACGATAGATTTATTGCTTTGAATGGTAAAAAAAATTATTGCTGTTCGATTTGATGGCCAAAAATTCAGGAAACACGTTATTGACCGGACACCATCGACTCAAATTATACGCATTCCTCCCGATTCAAACAATTCTGGCTCGCCGCTTGAAAGACCGCAAAATAATTGTGGGAGGCTCGATGGTACACATGTGTATCATGTTGTCGAGACGAAATTGCCTTTGAATTTAATTCAACGTGACGTACAACTAAGCCTGCCTAGAAGGAAGAAATGGGTCATATTTACTAGGCTTGTCTGAAATCAGAGTACGGAGGAATTTTTTCTTCTTTCTCTATTTAAAGTTTTCGCCTGCAAAACCAGAGGATTGACGAAAATACATCGTGTTCAGATTACCCCGGTTTCCACCTTTTTCGATGGGTAAAATTACTTGTTAACTTTTTTCCTTGGAAGCCTAGAATATCGTAAAGTCATATTAGAAAGATATGAGAAAACCCGCGTTAACATTTTGCATATTTTGAGAGATGTAAAATGTTTCATAGCAAAGAAAAACTAAATTATGTGAGTTATAAAATTGAGGATAAGATGAATTATATGAAGTAAAGATCATTCCCCGTCTTTCAAGCTTGCTTGAGACCGTCATTGCGGATGTTATACATGGACGATCAAGCTACATCCTTGTTGCTTGGACCTGCTCAAATGATTATTCGAGATCGACTTCTTTAATTTCAAGTTGAGTTGGAGCTTGAGCTCTAGCTCCTTGAATATTTTGTCCGGTCAAAATTCGAGCTCGCCAATCTTCAAAACGCAAACTGAAACAAGCTTCTATTATTTTGTTAATTATAATAATAGAAGAATGTGCGCGTGTAATTTACACCTATAATTTGAGCCTTTTTAAGTTTATGCTTGAATTCGAGTTCCTTCATAAAATGATTGTAGTTAACTCGAACTCAAGCATTTTGATCTTCTAATCAATTTGAGCTCCAACAAAAATTTTAATACTAGAGCAAGTTCTAGTCTAGTCAAATGAGCTCCTCTTGATTATACCCCTACTTAGGATTATTATCATATTATAAGGTAAATACATCATGTTTATGAAAGCAAATACTTTATAAAATGAGATAAAAATAAAACAATTGAATGTAATGAAATTATAAAACTTGCAAAAAGTATCTTTTTCCATCCAACTTGTAAGGTTTTTTTTTTTTAATTTTTTTTTGTATATTAAGGTTAACTGAAGCATGAAAACAATGTTATTTTGATAAAATCTCAATTTTTTAACATAAATTTAGTTAAATTAGATTAAAAATAAGAAAACTACAATTTTTTAAAAAGCCAAAAAAGAAGAACAAAAAAATACAAGTATGAGGGCTAAGGCTGACCTTGTTGTCATGGCTGCACTGCCCCATCCCTAATGGGTCGTTAAGCCCTCACCAAAACCTAGAGAGAGCAACGACCCTCAACCAGATCAGGGAGAGGGTTGTGACCTTGGTTCGAGTTTGGCGAGGCTGCCCTCACCAAGGAGACAACAACTTCACTAGCCATCGCCGACGCCCCGATGCCCCAATGGTGATGGGCAAGTAGCCATAGGCAAAGAGTTTGCAGATTTTCCTCTCTTAATTTTAAATTCATCATTTTTATAGTTTGCCTTTTCTTTTTGTCGAAAAAACTTTTGGATTTTTAAACCTACTTAATTTAAGATTTAGTGTAAGAATTAGAAGTCGAATCAAAACGATGTTCTCTTAGTTAACTTTAACACCACGTAGAAAACACAGAGAAGAGAGAATATTTAAAAACAAAACCTTGATATTTTCTATTTATCAAGTTAGACAGAGTTAATAAAGATACTTAATTACATCAATTTGATAAATTTTAATATTTGATTGAACTTATTACTAGTTTAAAAATTTAATTATATTTCCATGATAAATTTTATTATATTTAATACATTTATCTCTTCTGAATTTAATGATTTGCTCCGCAAGCCATGTAGTAGCCAAAAAGTCTCCACGTATACGAACTTAGAAATCTGGTAAGGCCATTTGAGTTTTCACACCGTCGATAGAGAGAGGAAGCAGACTCACGACCCGTGACCCGCGCGGTTTCCCACATCGACCTAAAAATCACTATTCACTTTCCCCAATCAGAAATCATTGAAACCTTCGCAGAGGCGTCTGCACTCTGCAGAAGAGTAAAACAGAGAGTTTGAACGGTTCACGCCACCTCTCCTCCTCCTTCGGGACCAAGGAATTCAATCAGCATTTTCAAAAAATTTATAGCTAAAAAACATCCTACCCACCTGCAACGAATCTTCTTCCCCAAGATTTTCTGACCCCCTAAGAGGCAAGCGAAAACAATGGAGAATGGGCTTTTGCTAACGGAGGGAGGAAAGAAAAAAGATAAAAAGGAAAGGAAAGGAAAGGAAAAGGGAAAGCTCTTCTGATTTTCTGGAGCCATTCAGTGAGCAGTTTCTTTCTTATGTCCCACTGCAGAAGCCGACCAAACAACGAGAGCTTTTGCTTTTCTCGCACCTGACAGGCAGGGGCATGCTTCGATTTCTCGGAACAGGTGAACACGGCTCGCAACATAATGAAACCCGACCGCATTGCTTGCGTTGTTTAAGCAAAATCTCGCCTCTCTTCGACATAAATCAAAACGCTTATATTTTAAAACCAGTAGCACCATATTTATACATATCACGGGATTCATTCACTCATTACCAGACATGGCTTTCAAGCATAATTGCCCCCAAGCTCTCCCTCTTTTAACAAGTAGGTAGGAAACAAGATGAAACCAAAAATGGGTGACTGGAAGTTAAAATGCGGGGGCTTTGCGGACGACGTAGCGGTAGGCGGCGACCTTTTTCCGCCTCGAGGCGGTGTTGTCCACGGAGATGACCATCTTGCCTGCTTCGCGGGCGGTGTAGGAGTTGTGGACCGCTTCCTCGGACGGGGACATCTTCCGGGGCTTCTCGACCGCGACCGTGTAGCTCCCCTCGGCGTTGGGCACGAATTCGGCGCTGTACTCCAAATCCCAGCCTCCCACCACTATATCCCACGTTATCGTCGCATTAGCCTAAACATCAAACACGCCAATTCCCACACAATGTAAGCGAAATCCATTCAAAAAAATGGGCATTGAGAAAGGAAATTCCCGATCTACATGTGCGATGGGACAATAGTTTCTGGGTTTCTAAGAAGGTGGAATGAAAGCAAGCGTAGTGAACCTCGATCCCCTCTACTTGGATGTTGACTTTCTCCCCGCCTTTGACGGTGAACTCAGACGCTGGCTTCGGAGGACCATTCTGCAGATCGCTGGGTCGACTCAGCCCTCCATATTGAACAGGAATATCCTCTGGCTTGATGAATCTGACAACAATTGAATTCTACATTGTTAACGAAGCGTCAAGGGTATCGAACCAAAGCCAGAAGCCAGAAGCCAAAACAGCACGGACAAAAACCAAATTGAGAAAAGCTGTCTAGATCTACACGGAAACAATGAAGTCATCTGCTAGGCGGATGAAATGTCTGAGCTTTTCAAAGGCTTACTTGTAGAGAGTCTCTGCAACGCTGCCTTCCTTGGAGATGACGAACTTGCTCTTGGTCCGCTGAGTCAAGAACGGACTGAACACCGAGTACAGCATGCTGAAGTACCAAGGGACGTTGATGAAAATCTGAACCCAGCAAAACCCCGAACCAAACAAAAAAGATAAGTCACTCCCATTCACAGGAACACCACCACACCATTACTCAAAAACCTTCGCTCACATCAAGATTCAAAAAAACACAGTAATTACCCCCACCCCTTAAAAAAATAGTAAAGGTCCCACAGAGAAGAACGACGAAATCTACCTTGCGAGCGACCATTTCGGGATAATTGTCTTGAAACAGGGACAGGATCTGAGTGGACGCGACCCTCAGCTCCCTCTTGGGCATGTCCTTGAGATCAGTGACCTGGATGAGGGAGTTGACACCCCCGGGCTTGAAATGCAGGGCGCGCATCCCTCTCTCCAGCACTTGGATTCTCCACCTGAGGAACCTCTTCAACTTCTCGTCGTCCCCGAAGATCCTCTCGTACATGTCCTTGTCCTTGAAGACGCCATACGCGTTGTAGCACACCGGGTGCCCTTCCCGGTCGAACCCGCGCATGTAGGCCACCACGCCTTCGAGCTCCTTGAAGCCCAAGTCCTCCTCGCCAATGCCGTCCGCTTTGAACTCGCTCCTCCAAGCCAGGCACTTCTCCAGCATGGCGTGCGCGTCGGCGACGCGGAAGTCTCGCGCCCGCAGGAACTTGAGCAGGACGACGTCGGCCCGCTCGTCGCCGCCCAGGAGAGGGATGCCCCACATGGAAGCGTCAACGCCCTCGCCCTCGCCCTCGCCGCCGCCGCCCTCTCCGCCCTCGCCGGAGTCCGAGGAACGGGAGGAAGAGAGCTTGAGCTTGAGGTCTTGGAGGGCCTTTTGCTCGGAGGACTTGAGGCGGGAGACGAAGTAGGTGTCCTCCTTGAAGGAAGGGGAGCGGAGGGCGGCGGCTTCCATGAGGGTGGTGACGAAGCTCTTCTTGGAAGAGGGCGGCTGCTGCTGCGGCTGCTGCTGTTGCTGTTGCTGTTGCTGGGAGGAGATGGGTGATGGGGATTCCATTTCTTTTTTTGTTTGTCGTTGGTTGTTTTCTAGTGAAGACAACAATGGAAGAAGAACTTAGAGCTAGAGAGAGAGAGAGAGAGGAGGAGTGAAATTGGAGGAGGCAGATTTTGGGGGCTTGGAAAGAGGATGATTAGAAGCACGTCTTTTGATTGTCAGAGGCGAACCATGTCTTTTCCTGGTTCGCCGGTTGGGGGGAGAGAGAGAGAGAGAGGTTTTCGAGCTTCACTGTGGTGGGAGTGTGGACAAGACAAGCGTGACAATCTCGCCCTGCCAGGGTCAGTATAGCGAGGGACAGTGGAAAAAGTAGAGGATAAATTTGAACGAGGGGGGCAGCTTCAAAAGTGGTGCTTTACGGAAAATTTGAACGAGATTGATGTGGAAACGCAACCGTCCGCTTCCGTCTCTCCTCTCCCTCTTGGGCATCTGGACCAGGACTTCTCCCTGGCCGTGGGGTCAAATGAGAAGTTCCTACAGTGCGTTTCAAATACCGGCAAATCAAGAATATATTACTGTAGAAATTGTTAAAGGTGGAGAATTTCGCTAACTAAAAGTCCCCTAATTATGGTCCTTGGATTTAGTGCATTTTCTTCTAATCGAGTTTCTTGATTTTTTTTTCTTAATTTATTAATAATTTAAGTTCTTGAACTTGCGTGATATTGAAATCTCAAAAATGAATATCAAAAACGAATCCCATGTACTCGAGATTTGTATATTGAAAACTTTCTCGACTCCAATAGACTCACCGGTCTCGTTTAACTAGATTTAGAGCTACGGAGATATAATTAAGATAAGTTCAAAGATTTGATTAGACAAATTAAAAATTTGGGAATTTGAATGAAAAAAATATACAAATTTAAGGAGTAAAAGTAAAAATTCACCTTGTAATTGTAAGTCCATGCAATTGATCGTTTATAAAAGTTACTTACAATGGATTACTAGTGAAGCAAATGGGCAATTGCACCTTGGGGGTGAACATGGTACATTTTGATTTAATGTCCACGTCAATCCAAGACAAGATCATTTAATATACGACGGGAATGAAAATGAAACCAACCTAAACTAGAAATGACTTCTTTATAATTTATTAAGATTCGAAAAAAAATATAAGTTTGGCAAGTACTTTTTGCTTAGCGAACTATAAACAAACACTGTATACTAGCATTTATATATGCTGATGTGATGTGTGGAATGCACAACAAATTTTGGGGCATCTCAATTATGAATGTTTTGAAAATTCGCATCAACTCTCTCTCTCTCTCTCTCTCTGCATGCACATATGCATTCATGTTATGAAATAAAAATTACAATTCAAAATATACATGAAACTAAAAGGGAAAATAGAAAATAAATCAAATTGAAGAGGGAAAGTATAAAGAATATAGTGAGATCTTTCAAGAAAACCATTTCACGAGAGTTATTTCTCATGCACGATGTAAATGATTCATACATAAATACTAAATTTGGGATCCAATGTCTCCAAGCACCGTGACACCCTTCAAAGTATTATTCTATCGTGAGGTTGAACCCACAAATATGCAGTTCAAATGCATGATGAGAAGAAGAAGTGAGTCATAGATATCAATTGTTATTAGCATTTTTCAGTCTTCCTTTGGCCTATTCAAAGATCCAACAAAGTGAATGGATTTTTCCATTTTATGAAATTTGTAACTCTTCCAATTCAGCATCAAATTTAACATCTTTTCGATAGGTCATAATTAGAATCTATTGGATGTATCTACTTTTCGAAACAAAATTATTCCTATACGAATTGTACCTTTTGAAATAAAATTGTTCCTTGAACGATTCATACAGCAATGCCACCACCAAATCGTTTAACTGGAAGTGGGTTGGTGGTCTATGTTTGATCAATTCGTATTGTTTTTTCTCCTCCTCCAAAATAAAATAGATATACAAATAAAATATGCAAAATATAAAATCCATCATAATCACTAATAAATCCATATTATATATAAACAAGTGTGTTTGCTAAGTAGTTTATAAATGGGGGTAGTAAATCAAAGTGTATAGCATTTTTAGTTTTACTATTGACTATCAAATCAAAGTGTATAGCTTTTTTAGTTTTACTATTGACTATTGACCCTTAAGCGACAATGAAGAATTCTAGGCTTCCTTCTTCCCAACGACAACTTGAAGAAGCAATGGTAAATATTGATAGAATGGGAAGAAAGGTAACTCATGCAAAGAAGAAGGGAAAAAGTGCATCTAAACTTCTGAATATTGTCTGCGAAATATGGTTAATTCCTAAATATTTGATTTGATTAAGTCTTAAACTTTTCCAAAAAGTGCAATCAACTCCTCTTGATAATATCTAAAATTGCCCAGGTCATTTCAAAATCTCCAACATATCCTGATGTTTTAGGATTTATAAGATTAAGTAGAGGTTCAAAATTTAATTGAACCAAAATAAAAGTTTAATATTCGATTGCACTTTTTAGTAAAGTTTTAGAACTTGATCGAACTAATTGAAAATTTTATGATTTGATTGCATTTTAAGAATTAGGATTATGGTGCATTTTTCTCAAGGAGAGGGGTTGCATTTTCACTATATGAAATTAAATGGTCTCGGTCCCAAATGACATCATAGAGCATGAGATTGAATCTTTTAGTTTACTACCCCAAGTTAGGGATGGAAGCTGGAAGAGTTTAGGACGGTTGACATCATTCCAAACCTATCTCGTTAATTTTATGATGTTTTCAAAGTCCGATGCAGGTTTTGGCATATCGTCTTAAACCCATCTCACTAAAATTGTCAAGTATTGCATGATACCAGTAAGCTGCTTTAATCCTAGTTTAGTAAACAAATATCTCACATTAATTACATTATAAATCACATCAAAATGGCAAACAGAGTTTAATTTCTTGCATTATAGATGCCTAATTATAAAATCCATAGAATTTCAAAGCATAATAATTTGGCAAATGATTATCGAGTTTACTCATTAGGTAAACCTCAAAAAATTAGAAGCCCTAATAGGAATAATTAAGAATATTGCTACATAGCCTAACAACTTAATATATATTGAGTCTCCCAATTAGATAATTCCAAATGCATCCCAAATACTACAAGGTTTCTAGCGACCGAATCCAAACCCATCCCATTACCCTAAATTCGTTACATCGTACTAGAGTTTGGTCAAGTCAAGTACTCGATCATATCTTCCTTTATCTTTAATTGGAGGGAGCTTTCTCCATGGATTTCCCCACGAAATTGCTGTCTATATCAGCACCTCCCTCATTTATTTCCTTATCCTCCATTTGGGTGGGTGATCACTTGTCAATTACAAGTCCAATTGAAAGATGGGGGAAACAGAGATTTTAAAAAGAAATCTTGTAATTTTAATGCACCAACTATTATTGTGATGTATATTATGAGATTAGTTTTGCTTAACGTATGCTACAAGTAGACTCTAAACATGACTATATTTTGTGGAAAAGGGCATATGCATGCAAGTATGGATGACATCACAATGCACCTCAAGAATCGGAGTTAGGATGGAGATCGATGAATCGGATTTAGCTTGGAGGAGATTGGGCGTTGTCTTTTGAGTGCCAGACCAGGGTTTGTTGCACCCGACAGGGTGGGGACTGGGTACCCCCCCAATTCAACTTCTTTTGGGCTTCTAATTTCCTCACTTTCGTCCAATCACTCCTTTCTCGCTTCCCAATCTCTCTCACCTTTTTTCGGCTTAACAGCTGGATAAAATTAATAATTTCCCGAAGACAATCAATAAAAGCGGTAACACGTTGCACTACCTTCGTTCACCCCCGACTGTGGTCCTGCAGGCAAACCAAACCCACGAAAATGTCGCATGACCTTTCAGTCCAAAATATCATGATTAACTCGGATTATTATTATTATTAAAATTAACATACCATATTTATCTTAAACTCATTTTCGTATCATAAAAAAATTTCAAAATTAATATATTTATGCCACATTTATCTTAAATTAATTTTTGTGCAAAACCGATATAACTAAACGTATCATTTCAAGATTTTTTGTGGTGCAAAATTAATTTAAGATGGGTATTGTATGAATTCATTTTTTTGTGACTTTGATGTGAATGTGATACAAATATATTAATTTATGATTTTTGGTGGTATTAATCCTTATTTTTTTATTATAATTATTGGAGAGCATGCTGTTAATTGTTTGATTAAAGTGGTTCTTCTCTAAGGTGGTCCTGTAGACTAATTACATGTAAATTACCTTTGCGTGTATGTGCAATTTGCCTCCAAAGCAACTTTCAACCTTGGTACGTATCATGTTCTTGACTATTTCTTTTGCAGCACTCTTCTCAGGAGGACCAATGTCCCGCCAAAATCCTAATATTAAGATTCCGATTCTTTTCGCAAATGGAACTCGATTACGCATTGCGGAAGTGGATTCAACTGCTCTCCTTAATGATAACGCCCGCATTTAGGCGGGTTCTGGTTTCGTGTTGCCCGATGTAGAATGTCTCTTTCGCTCGAGTTCTCCTTTTCATTTCCCCATTTTAGAGATTATCTCATTAAATATTCTTTATGCATCCATTCGAGGAAAACTGATGAATAGAGACGGGCCATTAGTCTCTGCTCCATCCGAAAATTTCGCAGGCAGTAAATGCCAAACGAGCTAGTGATCCCTGCAAGGGTCTGAGTTATACAGGCCGGATCTCGAGAAGTGATGGAATTTATCTCGGCGCTAGCACAATAGCTCCTATAGATTATGAGAAAATGAGCAATTAGGCTATTTGCTAGGCGTAAATCATTAAACAATATATTGATAATTTGAAGGCACAGGCGTACAAGATCCGCCTATCGGAAGCTCAAGGAACATCCTACAGCTCCATATTCTGATTAAGCCTAAAACTTTGATCTATATATATTAGAGATGGGCAGGAGGAGGTTGATTAGTAATAAATTTGATTACACAATTATCTCTAAGTATATATGTCGCTCCATCCATTTGTAACTGTGTAAAAAGTTCTTTACACCAGCAATCAATGTTACAATAACTCTTGATGTAACAAAAATTTCAACGGATTTTTTTAATCTTTTATTATCTTTTGTTGCTGAATAAAAGGAACCAATTTGAATTCTTTGCTTGGTTTTACATTCCATCTGTTTCATTTTATTTTTTGAAGTTTTTACAAGTTTGATCCTCTCATCCACGAATTAAGGACAGGACCCAGACCATCATCTTCCTGCGTGCAATTCTTCCGCGAACCTTTGAGCGAGGCAAAAGAAATCCATGATCGAATTGACTGAAAGCAAGACTGGTTCTGCAATGAGTAGATTGATGAAGATCTGGATAAAGTCAAAAGACTCCTCTCCTCTTTACGGAAAGCTTGTCATGGCTTTGGCCATTACCAATGATGCTCCTCTTCCAAAGGACATCACGAACCGGTTATTATGGCTATCTTATGTTTGCCGTAGCTTTTCCTTTTCTGCTTTACGAAAAAGTTTTATGACAATTGAATTGATATTTTGTTGGTGATGTAAAATTACGGGCCGGATATTAGGTTAAACAATAGTGTCGATCGAAGTAAGAAGAGTTGAGTCATCCTTAATCTTGACGTGAAATTCATTGGTGGATCTCAACCGAAGAGGGAAAAAGAGACTTTGGCCTATTCAAAATAGGTAGAGAGCGGAATGATTATGGTGCAAAATTGGCTCGAATTAGAGAGAACGGTTAATGTAAGATGCACGGTGGCCAAGAAGTTGCTAAGATTAGCTAGAGGGGATTGTATGTGAATCCCAATAACCATCGAGGAAGATCTCAAGTATAAATAGAAAGAACATAGATGAAGAGGATAAGATCAAGTTATGCCAAAACCCTGCCAAATTTTCCTTTCAAAGTACTGTCTTTCCATTAAGTTTAATTTTTAAAGTTAAGCTTGTGATCCACAATGAGCATTGCGAATATCAGTGCAACCTTTGTTCAAAATTTCTATTTGAGCATAATGTGTTTGTAACTTCCAGCCAATTATTTCAATTTAAGTAATGTTATGTTCCGATGATTTCCTAGTGTCTACTTCGACTTCCTTGTAATTCTGCGTCTCTAGATGTAATTTGCTTTAATTAGAGCACTTTCCTTTGTTTTCCTTTGATTTGTGGTCATTGCATTTTACTTTTCAAGAAATTTGATTTTCTTATCATTTAGGTCAAACTAGTAATTTCTATCTCGCATTTGACTCTGTGGAGCTAGCGTGCTTTTATTTTATTTTTTCCACACATACTCACACCAAAATCATCCTTGTAAAAAACTTGCTTCATGAAAGTTTTGCTCACTTTTTGATTTTGTTTTTTATTCAATTGCCTATTTGTTAGATTTGCCTTAGGTCTGTTAATCATCAATAGATTCGGCTTGTCCGTGAGGTCACACTTGTCAATTAACAAAGAAACCATCTTTTTGACTCAACACCAATTAAAAAAACTGAGTTGTCTTTTGTGTCATTTTCACTATGACATCATGCAGTGCTTTTCTATTAAAAAAATCACGTTAAAATCCATCCAAGGGCTAGTGCCTAGTTAATAACATAAACTTGTTCATGTTTGTCCGAAAGTCTTACCTGCAGTTCATTAATCAAGGAGGAAAATGCATGCAAGAGCTCCCCTATTTTCACGCCCTGTAAATTCTCTCTCGGTTAAATATGGACATGTCCCCACTCTTGTTAAGTGCAGCCTACCAAGATGTTCTAACAAAGCGATGAACTACAGATGAACAAGACCTTCACGCGTATTTATACCGGACACGACCCTGGCAATTTATTTGAAATTCCAACTCGGCCTTCAAACTTAGGAGCGGAAGAGGCCATCTTCCTCCTAGAGTCGAGGTTTCCACTAGCTGCTTACCGTCGGTGAGCAACTCTGTTAGGCTTTGGAGCACATCTGCGAGCCAGTACAAGGCCCACGGGACAAGCCATACCTCTGCCAAAAGAGGGATCATGACCCGGCCTCGAGTCATCTGCCACCGCCACCATGTTGAAAGACTCATCAGAAAGGATCCCAGCCATGGAGAGTCTGTCAACACCATCCTGTACAGTGCTTGCTCCTTCTACCTCTTAGCGCCAGCTCGTGGATGGACGATGGAGTCGCATTTTGTTCCGCCGCTACTCCTGTATAGCCACCCCCTGAAAAACAATGTGATGAGGACGTAAACACTAGTATTTCCATAATCATAATGAAGGATAGAAGATAAGGCGAGCTGTGGAAGAAATCAAACGGACTCACTTGCCGTTGGAATTCTATGAAGAGATGGAATTGTTTAGGATTTCAGTAACAATAGTTTGCTTTTCGGAATAAGTTTTGCAACGATCCGAAATTTTTTGCTGCCTAAAACATTGTAAATGTTTGATTTTAATGAAATGAATAGGAATTTCCCTTGATTAAGAGAAGAAAATTTTGTTTGAGATTTGACTAAAATAAAACTAAATTTCAAGCGGGACTGGCCAAATCTTTCCTAAATTCCACAACCTTCGATTTTGCTATTTAATGGGAATTGACGGTTGATTTAATCCAGAAAAATAATGATCTGTTATACTTGGCTTTCATAGGTCATTTTTGGACAAGTATACGTCATTGTCATGGCATCTTAATCATTGATCTCTTGGTCAAGCAACGGATCATTTTGTTCGGTTGCAAATTAGGTCAAGTTAAAAAGAAAAGAACAAATCCTAGCTCTCTCTCTCTCTCTCTCTCTCTCAACCTCCCGTCTCAACTACCTCTCTCTTGTGTACCTCCAAATCTAAGTGTTCAAGTGGAATTTGAAGTGAAACAAGTGTTGCTCAAGCCTTAAATGACACGCTAGTTTAGGTACGTGTGGATGACGTTCAAATCACATCTCAATCGAAGTTATTCAGCTCTTGCATGGGGCTGGTCATGCAATATAAGGTAAATTCTCGTCCTTTAAAATTGAGTCCTAAGGGTTTTTACTACAATTTTAGTGATCCATTGCGTTAATCGATCAAACCAAGTTAAATATGTATGATTTACTCTTTGCTTTTTCTTGTTAAGTCTAACTAGTATACTTGATTAATGATTTATGTGCATCTTTGGGCTTCAGATCTATATATTTCAATGAGTTAACCCTATGATTAGAGTTGGTGAACTTCTGGATTGCAACTAACAAATGCGATCTGGGATTTAAACTACCCTGATTACGAAATGCTTACGGATCTCATGATGGAATGCTTGTCTTTTCAATTGAAAGCAAAAATTAAAGTTGAACCAACAGGTGTAGTTGAAATAGATTTCGAGTGCTATTGACTTGATAGGCATCACATGTGGATCTGTCTTTGGTAGCTGCTTATTTAATTTATCTTTGAATGTTTGACATGTTTGATGCTATAAAAAATTTCTTCAATTAAAGCTGTTATGGGGGATTGATTATATCTGGACATGATTTGTAAATTATTTTTATTTGGGAGGATTACAAAAAAATTCATAAACCTACTATAATTGTGTCAATTCAATCATAATCTTTTTTTGATTAATTTAGTCTTAAACCTTTAACAATTGTGCCAATTTAGTCCATTCAACCAAAATTAGCCGGCCGGCGTTGACATGGACACTGGCCGTTAGCATTCACTTTTTAAAATTGTGTCAATTCAGCCCATTCTAGCCAAAATTGGCCGGCCAACGCTAACGTGAACACCGGTTGTTTGGCGAACGCTGACGTGGCATTTTAAAATATTTTTTTGAATTTTTTTCTTTTTTTTTTTTTTTTTTTCCTCACCTTTTCCTTCCCTTGGTTGGTCAGCGCCGATTAGAGGCGAGGGTCAACAAGGCTTGCCCTCGCCAGCCATTGACGAGGGCCGAGCTCACCGGCGTTAGTGAGGCTCCTCGCCAAGGGATGGCGCGACTCAACCTTGCCATGGCTGGGCGAGGCCAACCCTTGCCATCCCTAGGTGATCCTCACCATGGCCGATTGGCGAGGTCAATCCTCACCATGGACGGCGAGGCTCGACCTCGCCATGGACGGCGAGGCCGAGCCTCGCCATGATGGGTGACGGCGCCTCGCCGTTGTGGGCGAGGCTCCTCATCGTTGTGGCCGGCAAGGCTGACCTTGCTGGCCAAAGGAAGGAGAATGTGGGGAAAAAAAGAAAAAAGAAAAAAGAAAAAAAGAATTCAAAAATTCAAAAAAAAAAAATTGCCATATTAACGTTCACTGGCCGACCATCCCCAGCAAGCATCCATGTCAGCGCTAGTCAACCAATTTTGGTGGATGGACTGAATTAGCATAATTGTAAAATGTTTATGACTAAATTGATCAAAAAAGTTTATGACTCGAATTGACAAAATTATAATAGGTTTACGACTTTTTTGGTAATTCTTCCATTTTATTTGATTCTTACTTTTGTCTTCCGTTGTAATTTCCACATAATATTCCGTTACCTAACAAAGGGAAAAAAAGAAGAAAAAGATTAGCCTCCTCCTTGTTAAAGAATAAATCACCTTTATGAAATAATCGCATTGAACTTTGACTGCATTACAAATTCGGCATTTTCACAATCGCGACTAGAAGGATGACTCTCCATCGTGAGTGGATCAAACTATGTTCCTGCCATCACCCCCAATCCAATTGGCCCCCTGTACACTTTTTCTTATCCTTTTCAAGTCCTTCCAAATAGCAAAGCCAATGAACTTTCCCGTAGGTCTCAACATTGAGGCTCATTAGAACCTGGTGGATCTTCTCCACATTCTTCTTCTATGCATACATAGAAGTTGCAATACATATACACTGGTGCAGTATTCCACCATTGAGAGTCCTTGCCGCATAAGCCCAATTTTGACTTTTATTTCATTGATATGAGGTTTGTTACCTTAAGTGAATCTCTCTTTAACTCATCCCATGTCACTTTTGCTTCTTCTGCGTATGCTGCACTTTCCCATAGACTCTTGTCAAGGGAATTGAAAATCTAAAACTATCACGAAATTACAAATGTCTCAAGCTTTAAATTTGGGTGTTGTTGGATGTGGCTTCTCTAGTGATCCATCAATAAACACGAGTTTCTTTTCACCCACAATGTGTGTCTCGTTGCCTTCAACCATGTTGCGCAGTTATTCGGGATTGATATGCATGATACTAGTACACTTCTAGGATTGTTGAAGGTGTTGAGATAATATGGTGAAGAAGGGTCAATCACCTTTGCAGACACTTTTGCAACCATATTGCAAATGTGTGAGTCGAATTGCCTAGTTTGTTCACACTCTTTGCTCTGATACCATGAGAAAATTCGTAATTTGCTTGTGTTGGTTATTGTACAGTACAAATACTTGTATAATGTACTACTTAGTGAAAAAAGGAATAGAAAATATCTAACAAATTTCTCTAACTAGTTAAAAGATATATAAAATATTATGCTAACTTAAGACAAAAAGTAAATATTCACTAATGATAAGAGATACACCAAATATTATAAAAATAGAAAGTAATTATTTAGCAAATTTTCGGTAATACCAAGTACAATTAATAATAATTATAACTTAGTGATTAAAAGCATAAAATATTAAGTAGGCCTGTCTTGTCATAGAGGCTGATCACTCCACTCATTGATCACCATGTGTTTGAGTGCATCCACATTTCATATTTTTTTCTCTCTCATTTGTTGCTCTCTTTCCTCTTTAACTGTTTTCTTCGATTTTCTTTTTGCCTTTTGAGGCCATGGACGAAGATGACCTGGGGTTATGGATAGCAACGTCACCAGCCAGCCATGGACAATAGCGTCACCAATCGTGGCCGAGCTAGGCTTGTGAGCAATGCCAACACTCGTCCATGGCCATCTTCATTATCATTTGGCCAGATTTAGTTAGCTCAGTTAATGCCGGCGACTCCATTGGGGCCAACAATGGGGGAGGCATGGAGGTCAAGCTCAGAGGGAGGGAAGGGCTGGTGCGGTTGGTGTAGAGTTTTTCGGCGAACTTCTAGGCCATGTAGGTGAGGGAGAGGGCCAGAGGGAGGTGGGGGAGAGTAGAGTGACAAGGAGAGGAGGAAAGAGAGACGCCATTGTGGCAAAGAGAGTGCTTAGAGAGGCGGGACCAAAGGAGGGAGATGAAGAAAAAAAATTGACAAGTAAACCCATCATAAATATACGATAATCAAGAAGTAGAATGATAAATGATTTACGTGATAAGATAGGTTTATCTAATAGTTTTTTTATTTTTATTTTATCAAAAGACTAATTGAACCTTCCAATCAAGAGATGGATGAAAAAAATGTATTTGTAGATGATTCACATGGCCATTTACTCACGACAGTTGCACCGACGCCCTCGTTTTGTTACACTCGCTCAACGTGCAAAGTGTTATTACACTTGCTCAACTTGCAAAAATGGGATGGAACCGGCAGGACATTGCACGCCGAGAAGAAAATCTCTTCTTTTTCTGCCAATCGGTTGAATTTTCCTCAACATAACGTGGAAAGATTGGGCATAATACGACAAAGCATTTTGCTTGTCGCAAAGGGAGATGTCAGGTTCAAGGCATTGCAATTTTCTCCGTCAATGATTAGAGCCATCCTGTCCTGTCCAAATCCTGTGGGTGCGCGTCTGTAACGTTACTGAAAAAAGCAGCGTCTTGGCAGGGTTTCTTACTTTTGTAAGCGATGCATTTCGGAGAAAATTATTCCATCCGCATTAATTTATAATTTAATTTTGAATAATATAATAATAATTTAATTCTTCTGATTAATTTTATCAAAACCAACTATGTTACATAACTAACATTAACGTAAATAATATTTAATAATATGTTAATATTTTTTGAATCATTTATTTATTTTTTCTTTTCTTCATCCTTTTTCCTTTCTCATCTTCATTCTTCCATCTTCATTCTTCCTCTAGTCTATCACTAAACTTTCACGATTGACTAGAGATAAGGGTCGACAAGGTTGCCCTTGTGGTGCTTGGCAAGGGCGAGTCTCATCGGCCCAGCACAAGGTTGCCCTTGCAACCTTTGGCCTTAACCTCGCTAGCCCTCACCTTTCGCCAGTTGCTGAGGTTTGGCAACCGGCTGAAGGAATAAAGAATTTAAGGAAAAAAATGAAAAAGAAAAAAAAAAGAAAAGAATAAAAATAAATAAAATAAAAAAATAAAAATATTATTATATTAATAAGTTGTTTATATCAGTATTGGGTGTGCTATGTAGGCTAGTTGGCATCCATGTTAGCAATATTTGATCAAAATTAAATGAAATGACTGAATTGACATTAAATTAAAATGTTCATGACTAAATTGGCAATATGTTAAAAGCTTTAGAACTAACTTAATACTATTAAAAATTTTAAGGCTAAATTAACACAAATGTAATAAATATAAGACTTTTTCTAACACTTTTACCTGCATTTTGACCTATGGAGTTTTTTCGTCAGATTTTAGTCAAGAGTGATATGTAGAGTCCCAAATATTGAAGATTTCATATAAGAGGTGAAATTGATGGATCTTATTTTGCTGCAGATGTGGTTCCCTCGTGGGTTAAGGTTACAATCTAGGGGTGTATTTGGTCATTCAAACTTTTGTCTTTTTTTTTTTTTTTCCCGTTGTTTTGATTTAGCAGTCAATTGATGTCTAAGACTGATTTCGCACGCCTCAATTGGTCTAGCTTCTTAGGCGACCCTAAGGACATGCTCCCCCATTAAAGGCCTGATCTGGAGTATTCCTGCTCTTATCAGTCCAACTTCAAGTCCTAATACCGAGTTTACTTTTTTCAACGTTTGTACTAGCATTCACGATAAAATGCCACCAATTGTTTTTTTTTTTTTTTTTTTGGAAACTACTTCTGCCAACATATAAAGTGAATCTTGTAACAATGTATATGCTGACTTTTTTTTTTTTTTTTTAACAATAACAAGTTCCTACTTATAGAAACCGAACAAATCTCCAAAATCCTCATTTTTAAAGGCGGGATTGAACCTCCCACCTCCTCGTTTCCATGAGAATGGTGGCAAGTATCTTGGAAAAAGCCAAGAAAGATATAATATTTCATATAATATTAGATGAGAAATAATAGAATAACAGACGGTTGCTGAGAGGGTGTGGAGTTTAAGGAGAGAGAGAGAGAGAGAGAGAGAGAGAGAGAGAGATCTGATTTGGATAAGACAAGTTCATGGCACCTATCACTCAAGATGCAACCTAACTAAGATAAGACACCAAACACTATTGCAATTCTTTATGCAAGCTATTATGAACGCAACCTAATAATTGCAGTTATAAAGAAAATGAAGTTAGAGCTGTAATAGTTGTTATGGTATTTTTATTTAATCAATAAGATATCTATTACTTTGTTTGGTTTGAAACTTTAATAACAAAAGAATAGGGTAAAATACCTAACATACTGACTATCTAATATATTTTTACTAACTCTTTAATAATCATGTATCTTGTTATATTAAGAAATATATAGTTTTCCATTTGTTACTAATTATGTTATTTTATAACTCATATAACACGTTGAAGTATTCTAATTAAATAATAAAATAACGGTGTTAATTCATTAAATAGATTCCTCATTATATTATCATCAATGTTGAAAACCAACCTAATAGGTTCTTAGAAACACATTGAAACTTGGAATTTGTCGATTCTACAAGTTCCAATGTATCATGTACAACCAAGTAATTTTTAAAACTTTTTTATTTAGTAAAAAATACCCAACTCTGATCAGCAACAAGTTCAATGTATATAGTCTTGAGGCAAAGTAGAGGTTTGTCTCGATTATTAAGCCTTCTTTAATTATAGTTTTATTAAATGATTGGTGGTGAAGAAATAACGGCATTACTATAGTTAATCATATTCTTAACAGTTACTCACTTCCTTCTCTTCCAAAAATAACTATCGAATCCTTAATCACCTAACTTCTGCACATGCATGGTGCTTGCGTCAACACTCATTTAACATAAAAGCACAAGTGCATGTGCATTACTGCCATTACATAAGAAAGTACATCTTTATGTCTAGCGGTGCCATAATCCTATGACATAATGACACCGAAATGCAAAAAGTCTGCTTCTTATAGGCTATAAGGTGGATACGAAGTGGGTAATAGATTGAAATGTATCATGTATTTGCTGCTTATGAAATTTTGGAACATAAGACTTATCATGCTATCTTTAATCCCCACCTTGGAACCTACCTGGTTATTCCATAGGTTCTCTTGTTCACTCTTAACTGTAACATTGTAATAATCATTGCCGCAATCAAACATATGTTTGTACTTCTGTGTTTTAAAATCGAGCACGGTTATACGTTCATAAGTTCACATCTAGTGATATTTTAGTATTTGGGTGATGTGGTCACTTTGAAAGTTCTTTTTTCAATTAATTTTAAATTTTGGAGTTGGTAAGTTAGTGGGGTCAATGACTGCTAATATTTAATAGTTCACTTTTTCACTTGATCAAAACAACAAAACTCTCTCTCTCTCTCTCTCTCTCTCTCTCTTTGGGGGGGGGGGTGGGGGGGGTCAAATTAAATTTCAAATTAATTGTTAAATTTTCCTAAACTATCATTTTATCTTGAATTTGTTAACATTCATTACTAAATATTAGCTATCATATGTGGATGTGACATCTCTTCATACAGTATGATATAAATTTTCTTTTCACGTGTAAGGATATTAACTTAAAGAACACTTCCTACGAAAATCGCTCCTTGGCAAAACTTGTGAAGATTTACACACAAAAATAAATAAAAATAAATAAATAATCAATTTACTTTCCTTACAACAGAAACTGCCAATAGTCTTATCTTATCGATTGTGATTAATTAGCAATGCCAACAATATATTAGGCAACTTTTTATTGTTAAAGTCAATGAAAATTAATAATCTGAACGGCCACAATCCAATGTCTGCTATATACAATACAAGTATAATGATCTTTGAATATCTTTTAATGTTCCGACTATATGTTCTGTCATTTTAATTTCTTTCTGTTCTTCTTGTGGTGAATAAGCAAATTGATTTTCTCTAGAGACTAACCCCATTTGAAAAAAATTGAGAGTTTCCTCTATTTTTTACTTTTTAAGTTATTTTGAGTTGATGAATGTTATATGCATCTTTTTCCTTCGATCTTCTCAACTATTTAATGGAGTACTTCAAACACTATTTGACCATATCATGCTAAAAATTTCAAATCTTGAAACATGAGCAATTGACAAATTATTAAAGGATTTATGATTGAATTAGTAAAAGTATAATAGGTTTAAGATGTTTTGAATAATTTTCCATTTTTTCCCGCTTATAAAAAAAATTATTTTCTTCAATTTAGAATCTCCATTTTGAATTTCTTTGTAAAGAACAATTTGAACAATTACAAGTTTGACTTATATATGTTTCCTCAAATTGTCTGGTTTTGCTTGTCCAATCTACAATTAGCTAATTCATCATGAAATCTATGACGTACTTATTTTCCAAGTTATTTTATGTACTTCTGAAACAAATTCTAAGACAAACATATGTGCTGATGTATAAACTTCAAAATCAGTCTCGTTTGCATGTATACACGGGTTAAATTGTTGTCTCTCCTTAAATTGCCATGTAAGGAATGTGTTATAGAGCAAGAATTGTTCTTTGGACCTGAGCAGGTCCTTAAAAGGCTCAAGGAGAAAATGGGTAGGAGATATGCCTTAGGGTGGGAGACTCCGCGCTGTTCTTCGTATTTCTTCCTTGTTAGGAAGACAAAGATAGATAAGGAATATGAGGATCTCATGGTGGGAAAGGTAGACTCGACGTCGGGGTGTGCTTACATGCCTCGATTACCGCCAAATAGGCTGGTATAGTAACCACTTGCGCCTGTGGTGAGTGAGGGTGAGTGAAAGGCTCACTACAAGGTTATCGCGTCTTACGACATTGCTCGTGACCGCAAACTAACCATACACACGGGTTGAATTGTTGTCTCTCCTTAAATTTCCATGTAAGGAACGCGTTATAGAGCAAGAATTGTTCTTCACGTGTTGGAGTAGGACAAGAAGTTCATAGGTCGAATATCCACGATGTTGAATATTTCATGGGTTTCGTATCGAGGTTTGTAAACACTGGGGCTCACTCACATGCGTCGTGTCCACATATATAGCTCGGAAGCTTCCCAAAACCACAAATTTAGAGAGAGATTTTTTACCACCTTTAACGTTTTCTGTTTTTCCTTTCGTTGGTACACCTATCTTCATGTTTAAGCCGAATAAAATAGAAGTTACTGTTAGAAGTACAAAGATTAGGTTGTTTAATAAGGGGATTTGAATTTGGCCAAAAAAAAAAAAAAAAAAAGGGGATTTGACAACTTCAAGTGGATGTTTAAAAGGTTATTCACTAACCAATTTTTTGACATTTATTTGGTAAATTAATTTGTCAACCTTATGATGTCATAAAAGAATGATTGACTATAGCAACATTTGGTTCTAGATGAACAAAATTTTTTACAGCATATGAGTAGTAATGAGGAGCCATAAAAATACGGAACAACTATTTCTTGTGGATGGTGGCACAGCATGAAGGATAGACAGCGCCAACAAATGAACTCACAAGCACGCACACAGGCGCAAAATGGCGAATTTTTGGAGAAAACTCCCTCAACATAGTTCGAAGATATTTAACTATGAAATTGTTTCACTTTCGGACCTAACTGATGAAACCCCTAAACCTTAGTTAATCCGGATTAATCCTAGGCAGTAAAGATGATAGGCAAAGTAAATAAATGAAATCAAACGGCGTAGAAAATGGGCCTCGAGCAAAGAAATCGACCTGGAACCCACGAACACGATGGACTTTGAGTCCCCAAAAAGAGACACTATAGCGCTTTAAACGGGCTCTTTGAATTGGTAATACGAGCCTCGTGACCCCTCATGGATAAAAAGTTACAAAACTTGTTTATCGAACGCTGCATGAGCTCTTGATCTTGGCCTGCATCTCGATTTCTTTTGCTTGTCCGATCGCTCGGGAAAATCCTCAACAGCCACGCCCTTACCAAAAAGGAATCGGTGAATCATTTAGATTATGTTACAGCTGAAAGTAGGATAATGTAGATTCGAAGCCGTGGAAATGCATCAGAGGACCTCGTCATGGAGAAATGGAGGGGACCTTTCGGCCCCGTTATTTCAGGGTAAGCGCATTGGATTCTGCGAGAGCAAAAGAAAATGGGGTCATAAAGTGAACATTGGGGAGAGCACGTAGAATTTCTGGGGATCGCAATAGAAAATTAGAAAGTTTTCCAAGCATGGTTTTCGTTGCCCTAATGAGGACACACTAATCATTTAATCCACCGCTGCTTCTGTCTTTGACTCCAATGTCTCTTTCTCTCTTTCTCTCTCTCTCTCAACATCATGTAAACCACTTATCATATTCTCCAATGAAGACAAATTACCTTCACAATAAATTAATTATCGTTAACGAGCTAAATATTACTCATATGGTATTTAAAAATTAATCCCCTTCTTTTCACTTTCTTATTAATGATTCAAATATCACTCGACTTTCGGAAAATTATGAAAAAAAATTATATTCTGAATCTACTTTGGTAACGTTTGAGAATTATGAGAGTTTCAGAAATTTCAAATTTATTCGAAGATTTGCAAGATTTAGAGTAAATAAAACATAAAAATAAAAGGTCATCACCTATAGAAAAGTTATAATTTCTCGTATGATTTTTGAGACACACAGAGTAACATTTGGGAAACATGAGGGATTTTCAATGTTTATCATCCCATTGTCTTCTAAAATAAAAAAGAGCAGCATCACTTTGATTACGGGTTTTCAATGTGATTACAATAAGTAAGACCATGAGAATCAAATGTATAATGACTCACAAATATGTTTGGTTTCGAGAATATTCTTTGTAGAAAAATGAAAAAAAATAACTTTTTCTTCAAGAATTAGTTAGATTTTTCGTTGTTTTTAGCTCACATCAATAGAAATTTGAGAGAAGTATTGGTGACATAAACTTCAGTCACAACTAATTATTTATAGAGGCAAAATGACATCGGATTCCATAAATTATGTTATTTGTCACTCATATTCATCGAACATCATGGACCAAAAGGCTGATTATGAAAATTAACACTTCTAATGGAGATTAACACCTTTCCCCTTCCAATTTGCTAATAAATTAAATCACATGAAATTAATATTTAGAAATATGAACACAAATCAGCCCACTATTCATGCTTTAGTGTAATCATCTCCTTCTTATTAGCCGTAGCTAAAATGTTATTATTTTCATAACTTAGTTCAATGCTAAGTAATACATTCCCAATTATTACAGAAAAATGCACAAATACATCCCTATAGTTTGGTGTAAATTTGTTACGTATACATTATTTAGGTTCTTTGTGATATTAACTAGATAGTAAATAATAAAAAAGAAGATGGGAGGAGCAATGGCGTATGGGAAGATAGAACTTGAGAGGAAAAGGCATGGTCATTTTAATGATTAGTAGTTAACAAATATAAAAGATCATTTTAGTCGGTTGATAATAAACATAGAAAGTGAAGAGAAGAAATGAGAGAGAAGTTAGGGTGAACTGATGATGGACTCATTTCCAAACATAAAATGCCATGTATCCGGCCAAAGAGAGGGCGAAAATACCCGATGAAACTTCAATCCATCCTATATCCATATTCTTTTGCAGATTACCCTTAAACGCTAATTGTAATCTGCCACCATCCGCCCCCGTCATCACCACCCAGCCAACCAGCGGCGGATCTACATAGTACACTACATACATGAATAAAGTATAATCATATATCTAGTTTTTTAATGCACTTGAGTTTTCCATTTTTTCAAACGGCATTCTCTTGCTCGGTTGCTCCTCATAACGGCATAGGGTAGCATTATCTTGGTTATTACATCGGCAAATTTATTGCATCCGGCGGCTGACCGTTCTGGTTTGGCTTCACGCCTGTTTTCTTACTGTTCCCTTTCTCCCCCTCGCTTTTATTACTTTATTTTAATTCTTGCGGCCAAATAATGGCGTCTTTCTAATTTAGTACCTGCACACTAAAAAGATAAGTTTAAGATAAAATAAACATGGAAACTAGGGACAGAAAGTGTAAAATCATGGTTCTTTGTCCCCTTTAACGCTTTTATCGGTTGAATCAAACTTCACTTTTGACTTCTGCAAACAACCCAAATTTATTAATCCCTCCTTTTATCATCACTGCCTCAAAAGAACGCGAATGCAATTATGCTCCAGGGGAATATCTAAAATATAAACGGATATTATACAGAAGAAGTAAAAGAAAGTGGCAAAGTGTTCCTTAAGTCCCGCATTTGAATGTGTTTTTCTTTAGTAGAACGAGAGTTCGTTCTAGATTATCGATCGAGCACAATGCAAAATATGATTTGTACTTACATACTACACTTGTTTCATTATGTCGGATTCCATAATTGGTGAAATCTTTTTTTTTTGCTTCCCATGATTAATGATAGTTTTATCGAGACACGCATTACCTAACAGTTAAAGATGCAGTCACAAAATCCAATAATGTCCAAGTCTTTGACAGCCAATTATGCCACTTGATCCCATGATGCACCCAATGAATTGCTCGCCACATAAATTAATCTATGAAGCTATCAATTTGTCGTTCTTTGCTATTTTGCTCTCTCTGATTCGTATATATAAAGAAGAGTCCTCCGTTTTCATTGCAAACCGAGACCCAAACACGGGAGCCAAATCCACTCAATCCATATCAAGCTCTCTTTTCCAGATTTTATGCACATATGCACACACTTGTGCTTACCTATAAAGAAAAGGATTAATATTACTAAAAATCCAAAATTATTATACGTGAGACAAATTTACCCCAAACTAATTTTTTGACCACGTAAAACTTCAAATTGATACACGTGTGTCAAATTTATCCCAAACTAACTTTTTGACCATGAAAAACCTCATACTTGTACACTTATGATAAATTTACTATAAATTAAATTTTTGACCATAAAAAACCCCATACTGGATACACATATGATAAATTTACCCAAAATGATCACAAAAAATCCAAAACTAGTACCATTGTGATAAATTTACCTATAACTAAATCCCAAACTAGTATATTTGTGACAAATATATCATCTATTAAATTGAATTAATACCACAAAAAATCACAAAACTAGTACAGCTGTGACAAATAGAGAGTAACAGTTAATTGTCTTATATCATACAATTTAGCAATTTAACAGTAAAATTTAATAGAAACTAACAAATGTTAAATTTATCACAAGTGTATTTTGGAATATTTTATGATTAAAAAATTAATTTGGGATAAATTTATCGTAAATGTATCAGTTTGAGGTTTTTTGTGATATCAATCGGAAAAAAATAATGGGGTGAGCACATTGCGGGCCGGGTTTGGATCAGCCCATCATGAGTGGATCCGGCCTGGCCCAATTTCAAGCCCATAAAGCCTTCATGGTTGATGAATGAATGACGAACCCAACTCGACCTGCCCATGTTTAACTGAACATATGGCCTGATGGTCGGGATATGGTATTACGCAAAGGTAGAAATATTTAGTCGATTATTAGGAAAACGTGAAAAAGTACCCCTTGGGCATTTGACCACCCTCATTAATATGCTTTATTATTTGAAAATTAGTATTTGAAGGGAGCGACTTTATTGAAATGTGCAACTCTTCAATTTTCAAGAAACTATCTTAAAAATTGTTATTTTCACCTTTTAAAGAGCTTTACTAGTGCTTGGGGGCTTTTTTAAGTTTTAACAAGTTCCTTGTATTTATTATTCGTCTTTCTAGATCCAAGATGTGTTAATTTTGTATGGAAACCCTTGCTAATGATAAAAGCTAATTGGCTTTTAAATTTCTAGCAATATCTATTTATGGATGCATGCATGCACAGAAATAGCGATTGCGACCTTAGAGAATTGCTTTTAGATAATATTTCATAACATTTTGTATGAAAGAAAAAAGCCCATTTGAAGGAGAAGCCCAAACGAATGACCAATGGTTGAGTATAGAGAATCATTTTCATATTGGGGATTGAAAAGTTGGTGCATTGTTGATTATGGATTTATACTTCTCAAAGTTAATTTTCGAGTTGTTGATTTGACATGTGCTATGCATTGTTGAAGCTCCTCTCACCCATATCAAGTCGTTGGTTTCCATAAGTTAATTTTTGAGACCTTTGTCACTCCCAATGCTAAGCGCGACTTTGCAACAGAGGGATATATTAAATGAAAATTTGCCTCTGGTCTTCTATGGAAAGATGATTCCAACAATTTTGAGCCTGATGTACATTGTTGAACCTGAAATTCTTCTTGTCTTGGACAAATTGATGATTGTCGAATTTTTTTCAATGGATGGAGAAGTGATTTTTCGATCAATGAGAAGGAAGTCGTGAAAAGAGAATCGAAAGGAAGGAAACTCAATGCAAAGCATTTGAGGAAAAAGTCCCCTCTCCAAGTGCATATGATGCTGCAAGAATTGAAAATCATGGAAATATCATCCAACGATTATTCAGATTAGGTCGTGACTCATAAATTTCATGGGAACTACATATTTTTTTCTGGATTCTGGTGCCTCTCAGTGACATGTCAAGAGTAATGTAGGAAACGGCAGAACTACATGCAAGGATGAAGCTCCTCCGAAGTCAGATTGCCTTCCAAGTTAGTTATCTACACTGCTGTAGAAATTCATACAAAGAACCCCACGAAGAAAAGCATACCAAGCTCTCTGCCGGCCAAAGAATTGTCTCGTGTTGTCAAAGTCAACTCAATACCTTTGTATTGTCATTTAATATGAAAAAAAAATGAAATTGGATTTTGTTAACCTAGTCTACTGAGCCTCGCAACAAAGTGATTTATTTGTAAGATAAATCATTAATCTCCCTCTTTCGGTATTTATAGAACTTATTGGGTTCATCCTGCTTCACTCAATGCAAAAGGAATTTTGAGTATTGCAGTAGAAGAGGAAGGATTTGTTAGGCCCCATCCATAGAACATAGTATTTACCAGAAATGTATCTTTCAACTGACATTGAAAAAATAATATGTTTGTGAAACTTTTTCTTCTAGCATTGAAGACCTTCATTGCTCAGGGCCAGAAGTCTAATTCGACCTTGAATCATGTGCTCTTATACACCTCACTAAGTTCATATATATGCAGTAGAGGTGTTAAATGGGTTATTAATGGGTCAAGTTTTATTTCATAAAGCACCCATAATGGGTTTTAATGGATCAATACTAAGATATATGTGTTTTAAATGAGTTTCTATACCAGTTTATGACCCATTTATCAACCCATTAAAAATAAAACCATTTATTTTCACTCAAAACCTCACTATCTCTTCTCTTTTAACTTTACAATTTATTTTTTTTATTATAAAAACTGAAATTATAATTTTTTATTTTTGATTTTTTCTTGCTCCTTTTAATTTTTTTTTCTTTCTTCTTCCTCCGGTCGCCGACATGGCGATGGTCGGCGACTGGCCAGGCGAGCCTCGAGCTCGCCGGATCTAGCAAGGCTCGAGCCTCACCGATCTGGCGAGATGCGAACTCACCGACGCTCGGTGAGGCTTGAGCCTCACCGATATGGTGAGATGCAAACTCACCAGCGTCGGGCGAGGGCGGGCGAGGGGCGAGCTCGAGCTCGCCCAATGCCAGCAAGCCTCAAGCTCGCAAGATTTGGCGAGGCGAAGGCCTCGCCGATGTTCGGCAAGGCTCGAGCCTCGCTGATCTGGTGAGCCTCGAGCTTGCCGGATCTAGCAAGGTGGGGGCCTCGCCGACGTCCACTAAGGCCCGAGCCTCGCCGATCAGGCAAGACTTGAATTCACCGCGTCGGGCAAGGCTCTAGCCTCACCGGCATCGGCGAGGGGGAGCGAGCTCATCGGCGTCGGCGTGGGCGGCCGCTTGCCTATGGCTAGTTGTTGGCCGTCGTTGTCGGCGGCGGCGCCCAAAGAAGAGGAAGAAGAAAAAAGAAAAAGAAAATTAAAATTAAAATTTTTAAAAATAAAAATAAAAATAATTATTATTTTAAAATTATAAAAATTATCCATTAAATTTGTATTGTATAAAATCATGTTATCAATACCATTTTAAAATATATATAAAAGTTTTTATAGGTTTCGTTAAATGGGTCGGGTTGGGTATGAGTCAACAAATTTGCACTACAATAAATGGGTCGATTTGGGTCGGACCATTTATGACCCGACCCAAACCCGACCCAACCCACCCGTTTAACGGGTCTAATATGAAGACACGAAAACATGTAATTCTCTGAGGAACCATCAGTGCGAGGATAGTTAAATAAGAAGTTTTCACCTGTTTCTAAAATGAATGCAAGACCACTTAAGAAACAGAAAAAAGTTGTTCCCTAACTCCAAAATTCAATATATTAACCATTCAAATATATCTTCCATAGTCCAGTCATCACTTCTTCTAATCCGAAGTGCATCTTCCAACACCATTCAGCACCAAAAGAAAGCATTACGACTTAAACAAAAGTTCAGCGGAGGTGAAGAGGGTCCAGAGGTTTAGCACGTCCAAAGTTCGGGACATCCATATTCAGCAATTCAACTTCAGCACATCCATAGTTCAGCAAATCCATTTCAGCACAACCAACGGCAGCACAACCAACTTCAGTACAAGTCAGTCCAGCTGCAGATTCAGAGCGGAGCATGACTTGCAGAGGTCCAGAAGCTTTAATTGATACATGACTTGTCTTTGTTGCAGAGGGTCCAGGAGCATGACTTGCATTCCCTCTTAAAATTTCATGGATTGGGCCACTACGAGGCATCTGAATTACCAAACAGAAAGCATGTTATGATGAGGTCGGCGCATTGAAAGAATCACAAAATAACTGGCCCAGTTCTGTTATGAAAATATAAGAATTTTTTTTTTTTTTTTGAGAACGTTAAAATGTCAAATATTAGTTCCTAGGGGGTACTAATACAAAAAGATCATATCTAGGTCGAAGCTGCAAGTGGCTTCTCGTACAAAGATTCCAATTAAGCATATCAGTCTGGTCATAATGGAAGCAAAATAAACTGCTCACCTTTTTATCTCTCAGATTTAATAACATCGAATTGGGATCTGACAGCACCAGTTCTTACGTTAGCATTTGCTTTTCTGCTAGATTGACCCTTCCACCATGGCTGGTCTCAAATGTTTTCTTGGTCTCCCTGTACCGTGCATAGAAGAACATATATAAGTTTTAGTGAATATACTCAAGCAACAAACATATTATAATCCTCGCAGTTTTTTAGGTTCCTCACCTTTGGGATTATTGCACTCTTTTCTGGTCATCCTGGAAGCTTTCTAAATGGAAGAGGCAATATCAACTCATCAGTGGACACTGGCCACATGTTTCTTCACATTCAGTATTGGCAATAAACATTGGTAGCATTTTCTTATGCATCTTTCTTCAAACAATCATCAACATAATGATTAATCTTGTACTACATGTAATTGATGCATTTGGCTATATAGTATATCGGGTTCAGTATTTTGAAAACTCATCGGGAAAATGTAAGTAGTTTAGCCTAAAGGATTTTAGAAAAATGCAAACACTGTTTGGTAAATTATGTTTTGAAAAGCAATTTCGAGAGAAATGCCGTTTGATAGAAAACACATTTGAAAAGTCCTTTTGGTGATTAATATTATTTTTGTTAATTTTATTTTTTTAAAATTGAAAAATATAATGTATGCAACTTTTTAAATATAAATTTTGACAATAATACTAAAAAAATCAAGTACATATATAATTTTTTTAAAAAAGACAAAATCCTTCATCGGAATTTTTAAATTTTTATTTGCTTAAAATTGAAAAAAATGATGTATGCAATTTTTTAAATATAAAATTTGAAAATAATGCAAAAAAAAAAAATCAAATACATATATAATTTAAAAAAAACACACACACACACAAATCACACACACAAAATTTTTAAAAAAAATACCAAATCCTTCATCGATTTTTTTTTTAAAATTTTTATTTGTTTAAAATTGAAAAAAATAATGTATGCAACTTTTTAAATATAAATTTGAAAATAATGCTAAAAAAAATCAAATACACACACACACACACACACATTTTTTTTAAAAAAAAGATCCAACCCTTCATTGGAATTTTTTAATTTTTATTTTTTAAAATTGAAAAAAAGAATGCATGCAACTTTTTAAATATACATTTTGACAATAATGCTAAAAAAATCAAATATATATCATTTAAAAAAAAAAAAGATCAAATCTTTCATCGAAATTTTTTAATTTTTATTTATTTAAAATCGAAAAAAATAATGTAAATTTTTAAATATAAATTTGAAAATAATGCTAAAAAATTTTAAATATAAATTTGAAAATAAAAATTGAAAAAAATAATGTAAAAATATAAATTTTGACAATAAAAAAAAAAATGTATAAATATATTTTTTAAAAAGACCAAAATATATTAATTTTCTTTAACATTTATATATATTTGATTTTTTTAGCATTATTTTGGCATTTAAAAAAATAATAAGGAGAGCAAAATTATAAATTTGAAAAATGAGAGATGATAGTTTTGGAAGAAAAAAATAAGTTTTAACATTTGATCAAATGTTGAAAGTTTAAAACTAGTTCCTACTAGTATTGGGCTTTTAGCTTTTTAAATGCTGACTTTCATTTGAAAGTTACTTCAAAATGGGTGCCAAACAATCTAGCATTTTTCCAAAGGACTTTAAAGGCCGAAAGTCCTTTGGAAATGCTAAACCAAACACATTAATCATGTATAGATTTGCGGTGGACTTGGGAGGGACCACATGGGAGGGAGAACCTCATAATGTTGCCTTGATCAGTGATCGAACAATGTGAACCTCGCAATCAATAAATCAGTTGAATTGAAGCCTCCATTTTAATAAATTGTGGTCCCTCAAGCACGGACAAGGAGATAATTTTTCCGAGCAAAGACTTAGATAAAAACCCTAGCCCTTTGCCCCAATAGTTTCCTAATTCCATCCTTCAGAAACCGAGAGTTAGAGAGAGTGAGTTTTGTGACGTCATTTTGAGCAGATTTGAAACATGTGCATAGCCACGTCAAATCTTTGCTTGGCCTTGTCAACACATGCTGCCATGTTGTATTCCAACGGGCATCATGGACAGAATTGTAACGGAATGTTGGGAATAAGTACACCAAAAGTATTAAAAGTTGTATACTCTCATTCGCATAACAATTTTTTTTTTTCGAATAACTTAAATGCTACTTAAAAAAAATTGATCACAAAGTACCAACTCCAATTTTGAATGCCAAAATTCTGACGTGATATTATTTTAATATTTTTCCACTGACATGACTCGTCGGAGGTTTGTGTTATTATAAAAAGCTAAAAACAAGGCCGTTCAACAAGTTTCACCTAGTTGCACGATCCAAAACGACTTCCTTGAGCAAGAAAAATCAATTTCTTGCTGAACGACCAACAAAAAGGGGATGCGGAGGGGGAAAGGGGGAGCACAACGAGAGAGTGAAAGGAGATTTCCCTCCGGCTTATTGTCTAGGCAATTCATCAAAACAACCTTATCCGTTTGGTTGGACTTTCTCAAGGGGCTTTGGGCCCTCAAAGCTCCTTGAGGAAATTTTTTTTAGTGTTTGGCAAAGTTTTTGAAAGCCCATTTGCCCAAATATGAGCATTCTACATGCTGAATGCTGAAAGCTAGGGAGAGGCCACATTGAGCATTGGGCATTTGGGAAATGTCACTGCGTACAGTTCATCTTCTCTTTCCCCCCTTCGTCTTCTTCTTCTAATTCTTTTTCCCACCAGTCTTCTTCTTCCTAGCCATCGGGCTTCTTTGACAGCTGCCGCTGCCGCCTGAGGGTCACGCATCCCCGGTGACCACCGCCTGGGGGTGGTGTGACCCGCGACCCAAGTAGCATCGCTTGTCACTTGGATTCATGTGATCTCAGGCCATCAAACAACCAAATCTAGCCTTTGCGCCTCCAGGCGACGATGGCGTCGCCTGGGTTTACTCGACCTCAGGCCGCCGGATTTGGCCTCTGCACCTCCAGGTGCCTGAGGTTGCGCCTCCAGGTGGCTAGATTTGGCCATTCGACACCGCCGGCCACCGGATTTGATTTTTAGATTTAAAAAAAAAATAAAAATAAAAGCAAAAGCTCATTTGTAATATAAGTTTTGTCAAATTGTATTTTGCTAAAGTTGCCTTTCAATACTATAATTTACCAAACAGTGTAATATTTCGAAAAACCTCTTTACCTCAAAGGTATTTGCATTCTTCCAAGGGCATTTTCCCAAAGCCGAACCAAACGGGCCCAAAATCCGCCACCAACAGAGTCAATTTGTTGAAAATCCCAACCATAAATCGAAGGCTCATCGTATCCATTCTCGACCATGCATGACTGAATCGCGGTTGGTGTTGCTTCCTTCACCGGCCAAGCCCCTCGAGGCGGTTTCTAGAGCCATTTTGTTCTGAATCCGACATCCTCCTCTAGACTCTAGACTCGCCAGCCAAGTCCCTCTAGACTCCAGACTCCAGACTTGCCCTCTTTCCTCAACCCAATAATGAATCCAGCATCCTCCTCTAGACTCGCGAGTGGTTCCATCCTGCCTACACCCTCGCCACTCTCCCCGCCCTCACCACACTCTCTTCTCCTACGCTAAGCCCTTCGCCACCCCCTCCTTCGGTCTCGAACCCTCTTCCACCTCCAACAGCCTCATTGCCTCCAGCGGCCTTGCGACAGGCATAGAAGCTTTGGTTTCCCCTAAAATCGCCCTTGGTGAGAAGGTGTCGGCTTGGTGTTGTTTGCTAAGGTTGTGATGCAGCTCGTAGGTCTGGGTGGTGACGGGCGAACTTCGATGAAGTAGCAACGGTGCAGTAGGGAGAAAAGAGAAGGAGAAAGACAGCAACAAAGGACGTGGAGGGAGAGGAAGAGAAATTACATGGAAATGCTATGAGGACCAGTTTTTTACTTTAAAATGCCAACTCATATTAAAATTTTAACTTTAAATACTGCGTACTTATTTTGGCTGAAATTTCTTTGACACATAAGTGATCATTTTTTCTCAAATTTGACATTTAAGTGATTCAGCAAAAACTTCTATCACTAAAATGAGAGCCATACACAACTCTTAACACTGCCGGTATACTTCTCCCTGAAATGTTAGGTCACTGTACAAATTTTGGTAAGAGGAAAAACAGTTTGGGGTATCGTTGCCTCAATGGAAAAATTTTAGCATTTGTAAATCGTCAAACTGACAAATATCTTTGAACTAATCCATCTTTCAACAAAAATAAATGGAGTTCAGAACACCACTGACTTGATGATTAAGAAAGGAGGGCATGTGGATTATAGACAGGGTACTCCTTATGTACATGGGTAGTTGTCTCAAGGCTGAGTTCGATTAAATAGGGTCAGTTAGAAATTGCATGCATGTCTAGAAAGATATGTCTCCTGCTACCAAATATGTGTACAACGTAACTCCTACCGCTTTGAAACTCCAACCGAGAAATCCACAGCGTGAAAAGCTGTCCTACAATTTAAATTAGAACTTAAAAGTTTGCAAAATATGGAGAGACAATGAGCTTCAGAGAATATCAAGGAAGCGAACCAAAACATATACCTGAGAGGCATGGTCAAATAAGTTGGCTTAGACAGGACTCTCCAGAATAGTTTCCTTGGCCAGGATTGCCTCGATTATCCACTACTTACGCACTAACTCCTTACTGCATAGCCATAGTTGACAATGAAATAGACTGATAAACGGGATCAAATTGTCATATCAAAGCAACCATGCAAGTCAATATGCTGCTAAGGTCAATAACATTTAACAGCAGCCATAGAAAAGAAACCAAGCACCAAACAAACACAGTAGTTGCTCCATTAATGTTGTCATTTGTATCACTGGTATGTCAAAGCACAAAAATGAGGGGGAAAAGTGAATTAAGTACTTCCATATCCACAGTGAACGCATAATCATAAAAGCTGATAACCAAGTTGAAGGCCAAAAAATAGCAGGATTTTAATGCTCTTACCAAAATTGAGATCTTCTGGTTCCTCTAGCTGCTCTACAGCTGCAAAGTGACCCCCCGGCTCTTTTTCTTTGATGTCATAAGTTCACTATGAGGCACTAAAGGGATGACGTCCCATGAATAAAAAGAGCTCATATCCAAAAAGAGGTCCATTCACAAGACAAAAGCCATTTACATCCAAGAGTAGATTCCCCCAATTCCAAAGGTGTAGAAGTTTAAGCCAATATTGGAATAAGATCTTGAATAGAGGACTCCTCAGAAGCTCTCTCGTTCCACTCTTTCCAAGCTGACCAAAAAATAAAAAATGGGGCTGATGATACCCGCTCCAACTTGTGGCGAGGGATAACCACACCTTGCATGCCCAAAGTTCTTGCTCAATTGATCAGCTCTCACCCAACAAAGCCCCATAAAGGCGTATCGGGTTGCCCAAAGAGCTCATCCAAGGACAATTAAGAAGGTGCGATATGGTTTCTTCCTCTGGCACTTACACCTAGAATATGAATGTCAACTTTCAATATACAGACCAATCTTTAGCGTGTTATTAAAAAAAAAAAAAAATAACAGTAGCTCCAATGGATCAGTCACAAACTGCCAGAATAGACGACTTACAGGCAAGGATCTACAATCTTAGTCTAAAATCTTATTGCTCATTTAGAAGCTTCCCAGAGTCTAAATCTGCTAGCACCGCTTAGTGCTGCTTTTAATGATGAAGATGATACTCACTTGGTGCACGTGCTTTGACAATTACGGTCTCACAAAACTTGTCCACCTTGATTGCTCAAGTTAACTTCTGAGATTTAGCAGAAAAGTAGACTTCTCTTTCAGGAGAAAGATATGTCAATTCACGTTTTGGTCCCCCACTGTGCATGCCAGCATGAATTTCCTCAGGGAAACATTCCACTCCAATACAAACTCTCAAGGTGAATGACACTGCTTTTGGAGTTTTGTAATAGGTAGCAAAATAGGTCCCTTTCTTCAAATCATTGGATCCTCCAAACAACTTTAGGTCCAGAAAGATAAACTGCTTTGACTCTTTTCCCATCGTCATCTCTAGCCACAGTCTATTCTCCCCAGAGATGTTGCACAAAGTAATCTCTAGTTGGATACCAACAGGTAAACCATGAATAAAATGAATAGGGTTTTCTGAATCATTATCAGGAACAGTAATTTCTGCAGATAAGCTCCGGAGTATTCTTGAGAGCTCAAATTGCTTAAGAGAGAAAGTGTCAAGCATCTTCCTTAAGAAATGAGGAAGGGAAAACACGCCACCTGCAGCAGAATGAATATCAGGCATTGACTTCTTCAGTTCACATACGAAAGAGGATGGCTCGACACCATGTTCTTGTTGAAGGCACTCCACCTGTAACAATACAGCTGCCAGCCTTTTCAAATTAACAATATAGCCGTGGCCTGTCATTAATTTTGATAAATTCAATGTCAAGGAAACACTTGTAAGCTCCAAGAGGTACAACTCATCTTCTTTAGACAACCCTGTGAACCTGCACTTCATATCCCTGAGTGTCCTCTCTAGCTTTACCAGTAGAATGTCCAGCTGACTAACTACTCTACAACACTGACCAACGGTGGAATGAAAATAGGACCAAACGCTAGCAAGGAACTTCAAAGTCCTCATATATTGTAAAGTGAATGCTAATGCTGGAGAATCCGTGCATTTTGTCTCTAGCGTCTCCAGCTCTTCCTCACAAATCCTATGAAAAGATGGAATTTTAAATCATTGTAGCAGGACCACCTTGTACATATGCACAACTAGAAGAATTTGAAACATGCATAGGGCAGAGGGGACAGTAAATGATATGATTCAAGTTACGAGAATCAGGAACTGCAAAAGATTACAAGAACTAGGATTATGAATCAACACTGGGAATTTAAGGCAGCTTAGAAAAAGCGAAAATTAATTTTGAAAACAATGTCAATATAGTAGAATATATTTAAAAGTTGGCCTTAATAAAAAAAACATCTTAATATTTTAAATAATGGAAAAACTTCAGAATGACTTTGAATGAATAGGTATATGTTGGTGAAAATTTGAGTTTCTTGATATTCAACAAGATTCAAATACAAACAATTTAAGTTAAAGCAGAAAGAAAAAAGTTAGAAGCATAAGTAATACCAAAATACAGACGAAATCAACATCATTACAGTGGTAGCCAAATAGGACCTGCATCATCACCCAAGGGAAGGCATGCAATCCAACTGCTATGTATTTGACTGAATAGTCATATGGAACTTTCGTGAATGATCAATTTGATTGGGCACAGAATAATATAATTTATTCTGTCATGTTTACAATAAATATCTTTCATTTTGGAAAAGAAAAATGATAAGAGACAAAGATCAACAAGGCTCAATCATTATAGTGCCCAGACCTTAGAAAGCAGTTCTACAACAATCCAACTCCCAGCCTCTATCAGTTTCCTAATTAATAATCCTCTTAAATATCAACTGCCAATTGAATTTTTCTAAAACTCCATTGGTTTTCATGTGCGAAAATAAACAACGAAATAAGCTTAGACTCTGAATTTTTTTTTGGACCAGCCAAGTAACAACTTGAGTAAGACAGGGGGATGGACATCACAATAAGTAATGATTATCAAGTATTCATGTTCAAGTTTCATCAGACATCAGCTGTTTTCTTTGGCCAAAATTTTATCAGTAGTATTAACAGGAAAAATTTAATATTGCATCTGAATGCTGGTTGGAGGATATTAATCCAAACAACTTTTGCAGAAACTGCCAACTCAATTTCATAATAGGTGTAAAGAAAGAAAGACCCTGTCATATTACTACCTCAAAATCTTCAGTACTTCATTTGTAAAACCTGCTTTTACCAAAGGCCAGATGGCTTTGACCTTGGTAAAGATACCATTCAGGGACTCGGTTATATCATCATGAATCTGTAGCTGTTTTGCAGTTAACTCTGGTTCCTCATTTGGCTGCCAGAATTTCCGGGCATACATCTTGTGCTCAGAGCTAGCTTTCCCCAGGGGAAACTGATCGAGATCATTTTGGTTGCTAGCTAAACTTGCAGCCCCATCTTTACCCATATTTGCTAATACCTGTTGTCCGAATTCAGAAATGTTATCTTCCATGCAGCTACTGCCCTGAGAAAGATATGCAAAAAGGGCCTTTTGACTAGTAATATCCCCAACAGCATGAGAGATCCTCCCCAAAAGGGTAACTGCATAAGAGAAAACTCTCTGAGGAATTTCACCAACATTTTTTTCAGCAAAGGTAGGGGCTGAGATGGATAATACAAGCAAAGCAGCTACTCTGGCACAATCGAAGCTCAACTTGCCATCCGGAGAAGGCTCTATCTGATCCAAGGAACAGAAAAATTAGGTAAAAATTAATAAATCAAGATAGTACAAGCGACTAGAGGATTATATGAAGCTTAAAAGCAGCAAATTAACTGCAAATGAAGATTAAGATTCTTCCAGTTGAAGACCAATTCTATCATATGATTTCAACATTTACAAGCCACTCTATCTAGTTGAAGGTTACCCAAAGCTACACACTTCTAATCCAAGCCACAGGAAAAAAAAAAAAAAAAATCATATACCAACAGTTTAAATGAATTAAAGCAGTTTTAGATGCACTTGCCAGTTTTAGCCCTCGCTCCTCCCTCCCTGCCTCCTTCCCTCCCCCCCTCTCCCTCTCCCTCTCTCACACACACATAGTCACACTTTTTCAGACCTTTTCCTAGGCTCTAGTGGCCTCAAATTGACGTATTCAGAACTCAATAACTGAAAAAAGAAAAGCTCCTCAGAAAGAGAGAGAGAGAGAGAGAGAGAGAGAGACTAACCTCATGAAAAACTTCATTGATGAAGCAAGCTACAAAGTTCCCATGCCGTTGACCAACATGGAAGAGTACTGAGAATATGTCGACTTCATCCTGGAAGGCATAGAATTTGCAGATTAGAAATTCTTCAAGCCTAAAGTGATAAGAAGATCGAAGCACTAAACTAGAATTAAAAGAATAAATATACAGCACCAACCTTTTCTATTGAAGCTTTGAGATGTAAGATGAAACAAAAGATTTAAAATTCATTTAAGACAACAAACCTGAGGATATGTCTCCAGATTCTTTATAAGGCCATTAACAGATAATTTAAGGAGCTCCCGATCGCGCAACTTCACAAATTTCAGTATTTTCCTTATTGCAGCTCGTACCAGTTCATTTTTATCAACAAGAGCTCCAAGGAACTGCAAAATCAATTGAACTTATAATTCAGAAAATTCTGTATGTATAGATCTCAGCTGGCAATGTCTGCAATAAAAAGAAAAAGAATGGATTCAGCTCACCATGTGCATGTGCATTACTTCCAAATTAAGATGATCACAGGTTGCCATATGATGCATCGTTTCCAGAGCTTTTAAGCGGACAATCACTGAATCGTCATTTAGCATATCCATCAACAAACTTATAGCTCCAATGGCAAACTCAGAAGAAATCATGCACAACCTTCGCATGGAGTGGCATACAGACCTTCGGACCTTTTGCATTCACCACAAACAGATCCCACTCATTAAAGCAATCACAGAAGAATAATGCTAAAATGCCCACAAAAAAGGGACAGATAGAAAAGAAGCAAATAAAGAAAAATCTATTTGGAAGATGAAATTTGGCATATAACAACATGTATACTTGAGTTGGAAGAAGAAAACTTCAGGGTGTTTCTAATGCTCACAACAGCATAAACAAAGTATTATGCATATTGACCAGCTTTCTTATCAAATTAAACTTTCTTATGGGAAAAACAACAGAGTTACTTAATCTCAGTGCCCACAAGTCTGGATATTGGATCTGCATATCCACATCCCTTTTTTTGGTTCTTGCTTTTAATTGTTCTCTTATTTTGTCAGATGTGTTATATTTACTAAATTACATTAGATTGACATAAAAAGCTTGACGTCAGCAATATGCATGTTTGCATATCTGGCCTTAAAGGGAATTCTTCCACCAATGTAAATGGTCCCAAACGATCATCCAAACAAAGAAAGATTATTGTTCTTTGATTGCTGTAGAGTTCAATTAAAGAGTTAGATATGCTCTGGATCCATAATATTAGTGTACATGCATAAGAGACCAATCTCAGAGATCATGCTAGTTAAGACCATAAGTGACTTTTGCACATCAAAGGCATGAAACAGAAGGCATGGATATAATTACGTTTTCATCAATCATGGAAGCTAATAGTATAAGTCTATAGCATCACCCCAAGGACTTAGAAAATACAACTAAATTGTACAACGCAAGAAGGCAGTTCAATTAACATAAAGTGATTTTACATGGAAAAGATATCATTCCTGTACAAATGAAGTCAATAGATTACCTCATAATATTCATCTTCAAAGCCATGCACTAAAGCACCCGCAACACTCGATGCAGACAGTTCAACTGGTGCTGTGGATTGACACACAGATCTGTTCTCTTTCATACTACCTAGGACCTTTTTAGATAAGCTTTGCAACAGATTCTTCAAAGAAACAGTTTGAGTCTTCCCAAGGGCATCAAATGCTTCAACCCTAACCTCCATACTCATATCTCTGACCATTGAACAAAGCTGATGACCACATGATCCAGAAAACTAGTTACACAAGCTATCTTAGAGACCATAATCTTTCATGTAAGTAAAGATAAACATACACTTCAAGATGACAACACCACATTTCAGAAAGCTCAAGCTAGAACATTGTAATATGTGCAGATTAGGTCTTAGCAAATCAAGCAACTCACCTATCTTGAACATAAGTAGTAGTTCACGTGACCACTTGACAAGTTCAATTTTGCTCATACTTGACACTGCATTATCAGCAATTTACTCATCTTTGATCGTATTATTTTTTGTAGCACAATCACTATGGAAAACAATATTGTTTTATACTTAAATATATCTATTGATGATGAAACTGAAAATGGAGAAAATAACAATCAATCATCTTAACAAGTTCATTTGAAACTTTACTAGGTAATTTTCTAACGCAAGATGATCTTTGAGTAGTGGGTTAACGTACATTCTTGCTCAAGATTATTTTGTCTGTATAAAAAGGTCAAAGAAAGACAAATAGGTTTTTCTTAGTTATGATATGGGAGGTAACCATTGTGATTGACATAATATCTCTATTGTGTGTCAAAGAAGAAAGACCGGATCTCATTTGATTGAATGTCCTTTTCAAAGTGTTTAGTTATATAAGAAGAATGGATTATGTCACTCAAAATACCCCATGAACCACATGCCTATTTTGAGGACTCCATCCACTACAGTTTACGCCAAGTATGTTCAGCTGTTGTGTCCAACTCAAGTAAAAATAAACTTCAGCAAATCTCCAACTTTTATTGATAAATAATAGTTGTAGCAAGTATCAACTTCTTGAGTCGAGTGAAATTCACCAATTGACGTTGCTTTTTATCGCAGAATAGACAAAATTGGTCAATTTTATTAATTAATTTAAGGAAAACATGAAGAGAATACAAATTTCAGGAAAAGTGTTATATAAACAAATTCATTTTCAGATTATCATAAGACTAAGCATAAACTAGTCACATCTCCTTGGCGTTCCAACTGACCATCTGTTAACGATTGAAATTACGATCACTTATCAGGAACAACCAGATTAAAAGCAAAAACAGATCTGCACAGGGAGAATTTCAATAAAACCGAGTTTCATAATTAGACATGGTCCTACAAGAATCCAAACTCACGTGGTAAAGCCACTTCTAAATATGCCCAAAATATAAATTACTCTGAGGAAACACCAGTGAAACTTGAAATGAAGCTCTGAAGTGTTGTTTTTGACATTATCTGGGACAACTAATATGCTCCCTATTTGCATAATTATGCACTCGAAGCATACTAGTGCCAAAATGTATATCCCCATCGGTGGTGTTGACCACGTACACAAGAATGGCACAACTAAACCAAGTTTCATAATTAGACATGGTCCCACAAGAAGCCAAATTCACGTGGTAAAGCCACTTCTAAATATGCCCAAAATATATATTACTCTCAGGAAACACCAGTGAAACTTGAAATGAAGCTCTGAAATGTTGTTTTTGACATTATCTGGGCAACTAATATGCTCCCTATTTGCATAATTATGCGCTTGAAGCATACTAGTGCTAAAATGTATATCCCCATGGGTGGTGTTGACCAAGTACACAAGAATGATTCCTGATTGCACAGAAAAGAAACATGAAATCTAGAATAGAAAATCTTGATTGCTTGAAGATATGCTTGATTACTAATTTTTCAATTTTGACTTTGGTTCAGCGGAACCATGTAAATTAATGCAAATAACTCCTATAAGAACACATTGTCCGTGCAATATCAGAAAACTTGAACAGATAACGCTTGAAGTACACATTTTGCAACTAAAATCTAAAAGCTTTAATTTCAGGAACAAAAATAAGTGCTAAATTCCCAACATCCTCCGCCCCACCTCAAATTGGCAAGTTAATTACTTAAACACATGGCTTACTGTCGAGCAAAATTCCTCCAGCCCCTTTTGCCTTAAGGAAACAACAAGAGAAGAGTATTCGCAAGCCTACCTGTATAAATATTGCATCCGACTGCTCTTTCTTTTCTGTCCCCTGCATAAATGCTACAAGAATGTGCTCCCAGTCACAGACCTAAATAAACACCCGACATGGAATCGATGAGTGGCAACTTGTATATAGTGCAGCAACTAGCAAAGTGATATTCCCATGTAAACTGGGAATCAACTATTTAATGGACAACAGATTCTCATAATGTCAGCACCAAATCATATTCTAGTAAAGATTTATTTAGAAGAATGAGAATGGCTGAAGGGCGGCAATGCATCTCCGATTGATGACTTCGGTATGATAAAAGAATTCAGAGCACTAACTCAAAGAGAAATAAATTAAAACAAAATGTCCGAACTTGAGTACATAGGTTTGACATAATTCTTCCGATTGGTACTCAGTTTTTACGAAGAATAAGAATGAACCATTTTACTTCCAAAATACATATAGATTCACCATCTAAATCCAGGTCTCAGGTTTCTATCCCAGACGTGTGTGACAATAAGCACTAAGTTACTCTTATAAACAGTTTTCCAAATAGAACTGTTTTGATCCTTGGAACAAACTACCAAACAGTTAAAGTTTAAATGTCAAGTAGTTTGAGTCTACCTCTTAGTACTGCCATGAAAACTCTGACGATTCCATTACATAGTACTAAACAATCAAAAAGCAAACTTTACACATCCTATTATCTCACCGTTCGAATGGCAGCACACCTTACACAAGCTTCCACATCGCCTAAGAGCTCCAGAGCACGATAATAGCATCCTTCAACAAGGCCACGATCCTCAAATGCACTCGACTTGCTTAGATTCACCAATCCGTCCAAAGCAGCTTCCCTAACACATGGATACGGATCCTTCGTGAACCCTAAGAACACAGTCACCAACACATGAGGCCGCACGCCGAACCTCTCGGCGTTTCGAAGGAGCCATCGCCGCACAGACACGGAACGATCGAAGCACAGCGAAACGAAGAAGCTGTCGAACTGGCCACCCAAGGAAGAAGACAGGGTCTCATCTCGCTCCGCTACGAGCGCGATGGCGTCGAGAGACTCGGCCGCAACGCGCACCGACTCGGACGAGAGCAGGCGCGAGCGTACGCGGTCGAAGACGACGTGCGAGAGGCCAGGGCGGCGGGAGGCGAGCTCGGGGAGGAGCTTGAGAGCGGGAAGCAGCAGGAGGGAGTCGCGACCGTGCTCGAGATGGCGACTTAGGGCTTCGAAGATGGAGGTGATCAAGGAGATCGGAGTCGAAGGGTTGACGACGAGAGACCTTAGGGAAGCGAGGTTGTGGCGCGCGAGAGGAATACTGGCGAAGCTTGTTAAGGGGTCCACAGAGCATTCGCCGGAGCTGGCCGACGGCGGTTCCATTGGAGTTGGGAGGTGATGCTTGCTTGCTTGCTTTTTGCTCTGCAACTAGGAAGAAACGGCGGGAACCCAAAGGGCTTTTGCGTGGGCCAGAATTTAATGCGGGCTCTCTGGGCCAATGATCCGGCCCGTTTTAGTAAATGGATGGGCGGATCCTTTTCTTGTCGGGTTGAACCGGCCCTTTAGAACGAGCCCGACAATAAATCAAAAGGAAAAAAAAAATGGCATGCTTGTATCGCTAAAAATAACTAGTCTTTGAAAAATATTTTTATTATTGATAATAATTTACGTTTATTCATTTTTATAAGTAATATAAATGATCATTCTTAGAAAAATATTTTTCAAATTATTATTATGTGAAATAAACGGAGCAAAAATTCATTTTGGAATTTTGAGGTGAATATCGATGGTCTTATGGTGGAGGAGTGAAAACTAAATACACGATGTCTTCACCCTAAGCCAATTAGGTTATTAACACATGTTAAGCCAGCAAGAATGATCCCCTCTAACCCTAATTACACGTTTGGTTTGGAGGTGCCGAATTGCGAAATGGGTTTAATGTGTTCGTGATGGATTCACCTAACCCATTTACTTGGTTTATTATAACAATGAAAAGGTGGTTGGTGAGTTTTTCCACAATGTAAAATGTGAAGAAGTAACATTCTCGATTTAACCGAGATCAGTGGACTCTGATTGTTAGGATATGGTTCATAGTCCCCACCAACTGTGAAGGGTCAACACCCTATGACTCTAGAGGTTGAGTTTATATTTTATTGGTAGTTTGGACTCGGACTCATGAATAGTTACTTATATATGGAATAGAGAGGTGCGAGATGTTAATTATAGTAGAACCCTCAATTAGATGTAATCCTAGTCTAAAGGTGAACTAGGATAAAACCTTGTGTCTTAAATTATCTTTCTATTTTTTACTCTTTATTTTTTTTTCCTTTTTTGTGATTGTACGACGAATCCCAATATTTATAATTTCTAAATTAAACCAGGTTAGGGAAGGGTGTTCTAGTATTGTGTTTTGACTAAAAAAGAAGAACAAGCCAATCATCATTGACGAGCAATTCACTTTTGATTAAGTACATGATCTACGCACTCCTTTAGTAGGAATGACTAATGTATTTTGAGCTTATTCCTTATGAAAAAGATTTTTTCTTTGTGTGGCTAAAGAGTATGTCAAAATCTTGATATCAAGAATGCAAATTCTTCTCATGTTCTTGTATTGCTCATGAGGATTGGTTTTGTTTTTAGCTCGTCATCAATTCATAGTACGTGAGGAGTCGAGTGATGATTTCTTAAAGGCTCATCATTTCATGGACTACGATTCAATGTCTCCTACTCTAGTCTTATTTGTTGTTTCCATCATAGAACCACAACACTAACGGCACGTTTGGTAACAATTCTATTGTTGGGAATAGATTTTGATCTGAAATGATTCTTTTTTATTATGTTCCCAGGAACAGGTTCTAAGCATTTTAAGTCGTTTAATAATTGTCCAAAATTTCTAATTCTGGAATAGAATTGCGTTTAGTACCATGCTTATTGATTCAATTCCAAATCAATTTAATTTAATTTTTAAATAATTTTTCCCTTTTCTTCTATTCTTCTTCTTCTTCTGGCCGGTCGTCGGACGGGCCATCGGCCAGAGAGGGCTGGTGACCTCATCGGAGCGTCACCGGCCCTTGGCGAGGCCCAGCGACCTCACCGGAGCATTGCCGGCCGAGCCTTGCCAGTGGCTAGGTTGGCCTCGGCAGGGTTGGGCGAGCCTCATTGGGTTTGGGTGTCGCTAGAGCAACAGAGATTGAAGATCGGGAGGGTGGCAGAGGCTACGATGGTGGTGCAACTGATATAAAAAGGGGAGAGAGTTGGGGGGGGATTTAATAATTTTTGATCATGTCTGGGTGACTATAAAAATGAGGTATCCACCTATCATCATCCGAGGTACTAGATAGCCCATGGAAATAGAGGTGGAGACAAGTATATGTGTGCAAATGATTCATATGTTCGATCAATTCTTCGTGCAGTTGAGGTATCACCACTATCCCATATCACTGAACTTCAGTCTTCATTGATTCTCTCTCCAACATATTCTTCTTGTCTGCATTTTTTCTTCCTTCTATATTCTTCTCTGGAATTGAACCTTGGACTCCACTACTCTCTCTGTCTCTGTCTCTCTCAAGTTGAAATTTTTTAATTGTTTTAATTGGTATATATATGACTAGCAACTCAAAAGACGTACCTAGACCATGCAACTCCTATGACTAGCAAAACTAAATCCTATGAATAGTAATTATAAAAACATATATACAAACTCCAAAGTTGATAGAGCCCAAAAGGTCCCTTGTTGACCATTCTCCCCCTACAAGTTGGTAGTTGTAGAACGTGAAAAAGAATAGAAGGTATGGTGTGAGCAAACCATAGCTCATTAAGCACTACAAAGGCAAATTAGAGCTACCATTATATATATGTATATGTATATGTATATGTATATGTATATGTATGTATGAGTAATGCATTAAAACACACATTTACTCATATCTCATACATTGTGTACATAAGGCACGCAAAAGATGTATATGTATATGTATATGTATATGTATATGTATATGTATGTATGAGTAATGCATTAAAACACACATTTACTCATATCTCATACATTGTGTACATAAGGCACGCAAAAGATGAGTTTATATCATTTCATTTTAACTTTGCATGTACAAGAAATACTTGTTTAATCAACAATATCTAAAGCATGCCTGCTCGTTTCTCTCCCTTTGGTGAGAGCTCTCTTCTACCTTTTGGTAGCTCGTCTTCCTCAATTGAAACCCTAATCTTCTACCCCATTCTATTTTTGCTCAATCCCCTCGCTCAGTCTCCATTTCACGATATGGATTCTTACTCACCCACAAACCCTCCCCATCAGGGTAACCCCCATCTCTGTTTTCTTTAAATTTGGTCCTGCATGTCAATTACCCTTCAGTCCAAAGTAGCAGGGATCTTGCTCGGGTTTCTCCTTACATCGGTGGTCAACTAAGAGGAGTCTTCCTCTCTTTGCATTGCTGGACCGATGGTTTGCGCATCCCATTTACTATCTAGTTAATTCGTAGCATTAGCTTGTCTTTGCGAAATGGACCGCCCTGGTGATGAAGAGGACGCTCGACTTGCTGCTCTGTGTTGCCGGATGGGTTGCCTTTGGTCTGAGCAACCGATTGAAGTATGGGATGAGGTAGCTCCTACAGAAAAAATAGAGGAATGTCGACTCAGCTTAGTAGGTAAAATCCTAACTGCTTCAATTGTTAATTTCCAGGCATTTCATAATTCTATGCAGAGGGCATGGCGTCCAGCTCAAATGTCACTTTCGCAAGATGAAGTTGGTGTTTATATAGTGAGATTCAAAACAGAGGAAGTAAAATAGAGAATACTAGAAAATAGACATTGGTTATTTGCCAATCATCTTGTTATTCTGAAACCTTGGGCCTCGAACACACCGTTGCACTGCTATGATTTTACTTCATGTGCATTTTGGGTTCAAGTCTTCGAGCTACCTCTTGAACACTGCATTGAGTCAATGATTCGCAAAGCAATTAAGCATATTGGCAGGGTTTTAGACGTCAAAGTAGAACAAAGAGAAGGGTCTAGTTTTAAAGCAGTAAGGGCTCGTGTTGAAATGGACCTCCAACAGCCTCTGAAAACAGGGATTCTGATCAAATTGGGAGGGAAGAATCTTTGGTTAGATTTTCGATATGAAAAATTATCCCATTTCTATTATTCCTGTGGCAAATTGGGACACTATGCGACGTATTGTCCAAACTTTCCTTTTGATGATAGTGCAATGAAAAACCTTGACAATATGTATTATGGTTCGTGGCTCCGGGCGGAGGTTAAGGAACATAGCCCCTTTTGGCATACCTTTTATCAGCCTCATCACATGCTGGACGACGATGCCGAGACCATTCCGGAGACCCCACAACTTTATGCACAGATTCCTCCTGCACAAATTATTGTAACACAGGAACATGGCTCATTGCCTTCTTTGGACCAAGCACACAACAAGAAAGACAAACATATAGTTGAGGTACCTGGGCGTAATCAAATCATCATAGCTGTAGCACCCCTTTGGTGGCAACCTCTAGTAGTAGATTCTTCAAGAAGCGAGCGAGACAAAGATCAACCAGTACCATACCAGCGAAAGAGTCATATTAGCGAATTGGCTACTAGTTCTCAGAAGTCCAAAAAAGCAAAAAGTTCAATCTTGAGTGCAAGGTCGGGTCCAATCAAAAAAGCTAAACGACACAACTCACACGACTTACCTACTCAGCTCTAAGAAGGACTTGATGAATCCTCTCTTCAAGAGACTCTTGTTATGGAGGTGCCTAAATCCCTCGGTTGGTCTATGGTGGCTGGCCTTAAATAGCCACCCTTTGAACAATGAAGTTAATAAGTTGGAACTGTCAGGGTTCAGGCAATCCCCTGACAGTTCGAGCTCTTAGGGTCTTAGTGACCCAGGAAAAGCCTGACATTTTGTTTCAATGGAGATAAAGAACCAAGAATGGTAGATTCTTTACCTGAAGAAGATGCTGAAATTCTCTGACTGTTTAATTGAACACCTGGTTGGTTTGGTGGGTGGACTAGCACTTTTTTGGAATAGTAAGGTTTCTATGGACTTGGTTCAACAGTCTTCGATCTTTTTTGACTTGATGTGTACAGACTTAGAGGCGGCAGTTGTAATGTGCCTTACCTGTTTACATGCGCCAGCAGTCACTCATCTTAGACAACAATTTTGGGAAGAATTACGACTAATCAGTAATGAGAATGCTCTACCTTGGTTGTGTGTTGGCGATTTCAATGATATTTTGTATCCATGGGAGAAAATAGGTAAGCGTCTTGCCGAACCTTACCGTATGCAGTCATTTTGAGAACTCCTCAATGACTGCTCTTTAATGGACTTGGGCAACAAAGGCTGCGCCTACACATGGACAAATAATCGAGATGGAGAAAATATTGTCAAAAAATGGTTGGATAGAATGTTATGTACCGAGGAATGGAGAATCACCTACCCGTTTGTTGAAGTATTGGCTTTGCCAGCAATTGCTTCTGACCATAGCCCTCTTCTATTGTTAACCGAAGCTTTTGGTGTTAGAAAACGATGCACCTTTTACTTTGAATCTTATTGGTTTCAGGACAAGGAGTGTCGAGATATAATAGCTAAATCCTGGGCTTCTCGGTAGATTGGTCCAATGACTTTACTTAAAAAGCTTCAAGCTACTTCTTGTGCCCTCTCATCGTGGAGCCGTTCCAAATTTGCCAATGCTAGAGAACATATAAGTCTCCTTCAATATCAGCTTTAATCGTTAATAAATCAGGCGTAAGGACATCACGACCAAGAGTTAATAGCCAATCTGAAGCAGCAAATTCAAACATTATGGCAGCAGGAGGAACAATTCTGGGTTATGCGCTCACGGGTTAACTGGCTTAAGTGGGGGGATAGAAACACGCACTTTTTTCATGCATCAACTATTCAACGAAGACAGCGAAACAGAATATGCATGTTACAAGATGATCAACTTAGATGAGTTAGAGATCAGCAACAACTTAAGGATATGACGTCATCCTTTTTCCAGCAACTATATACAACAACAGAGAACCGAGACTACAACCCTACCATCGCTAAATGCAATCCAATAGTATCAGAGGAGATGAACAAGAAGCTTGTAGCAGAGGTTACTAGAGAAGAGGTATGCCTTGTAGTTTTTCAATTAGATGGAGTTAAAGCACCGGGCCCTGATGGTTTGAATGGGCTTTTTTATTTTTTATTTTTTTTATCATTCTCATTGGGATATAGTACATGATGATGTTTACATGGCCGTGCAACAATTTTTTCAGACAAGGGTGATGCTATTGGAATATAATAGGACTCACATTTCCCTGATACCAAAAACATCCAATCCAGAAAGGCTAGATTAGTTTCGACCAATAAGTCTGTGCAACTTTATTTACAAAATTATCTCTAAAGTCCTTGCTAATCGACTCAAGCCTTTGCTAACAAAGCTAATAGCGCCAGAACAGAGCGCTTTTGTCAGCGGGTGCCAAATTCAAGATAACATCATAGTGGTTCAAGAGGTCCTTCACTACATCAGGACTCACAAAAGGACCAAACAGTTTCAGGCGGTGCTTAAATTAGACATGCAAAAGGCTTACAATAAGGTCAAGTGGGATTTTCTCAGAGATTATCTTCTCCAAATTGGATTTCATGACCGATGGGTTCATTGGGTTTTGGAATGTATTTCAATAGTCTCCTTAAGTGTAAAATTCAATAGTGAAGCTCTACCCTATTTTCATCCGTCATGGGGTCTGAGACAAGGAGATCCTTTATTGCCTTATCTATTTATACTGATGGCCAATGCATTATCCTTGCTTATCAACCAGGTAGTGGAAATGGGGAGTCTTAAAGGTATTAAATTAAACCGCTGGTGCCCTGTCCTATCCCATTTGTTTTTCGCAGATGATGCTATTTTCTTCCTAGCAGGAAAGACCCTAGAGTGCCAGAATTTAGCTAATGTGATCAATGAATATTGCTTAGCCACATGACAAATAGTAAATCACAACAAATCAAGTATGTTTTTTTAGTAAGATGTGTCCTATTAGTTTGCAAGAGAATTTAGCCAGAGAACTTAGAGTCCCACTACTAGCCAAAACTGGCAAGTATCTTGGTATACCTTTAGATTTGGGACACTCTAAAAAGGAAATGTTTTCGTGGATATTGGGTCGGGTGCAATCTAAGCTTGAAGGCTGGAAAGAGAGGTTGATATCAGAAGGGGGCAAGGAAGTTTTGATTAAATCTGTAGTGTAGGCAATTCCCAGTTATGCTATGTCCATTTTCAAGATACTAGTGTCTATTTGTAGAATAATTGAATAGAAAATATCCAGATTCTGGTGGAAATCTAGTAATAATAGTTCTGGTATTCATTAGATGAAGTGGGAAGCACTTAAAAACAGAAAAGATGAAGGGAGTTTGGGTTTTTGAGACCTTATTGCTTTTAATAAAGCCTTACTAGGCAAACAAGCATGGAGACTATCATAGCAACCTTTATCTCTGTCTAGTAGAGTATTGAAAGGACTGTATTTTTCTTTTCAAGATTTCAAAAATGCTTCGAAAGGTGCTCCACCCTCATGGGCTTGGCAAAGCATACTAATAGGAAGGGATTCGATTGAGGAACACATGCAATGGTCTGTGGGGGATGAAACTCTTATCAACATTCGATAGGATAGATGGTTGGCTTCCGGAATCATAGGGGGACCAGCACCTAGAGGAGAACCAGAAAAGGTTGTAGATTTAATGGTCTAGAATAGCAATGAGTGAAATATTTCTCTTCTAAGACAGAATTTTGATAGTCATACAATAGCAGAGATTATGTCTATCCCAATTCGGCCACAACATACAAAGGATAGACTTATCTAAAGAGGCAAGCTAAATGGCTCTTTCACAGTATTGCTATAATATTCTAAGGAAGCAACAAGTCAATTACAACCCAAATCAAGCGTCCTCTTCTTTTCTGATACCTTGCGGACTGTGGAATGCAATATGGAACATGAACTCATCACCAAAAATACGTTCTTTCCTATGGTCAGTATGTCATAACCCTTTGCCTACTCGAGAAAACCTTCATCATTGACACATTATACAAGATCCCATATGCAGTTTATGCGAAGATCAGGCTATTGAATCACCAGAACATCTGTTCTTATTTTGCCATTGGACACAACAAATATGGGAACATCCAGAAATCAACATCCAGCATCATATCATAGGAGTAAATCGGATAGAAGCATGGCTGGTCAGACTAATAGAACACAAAGGTGACTCACATGACTTGGAAACGATTACATCCATCCTATGGCACATTTGGAAGGCCTGCAATAACTGCATATTTCGCTAGTAGAAACCCTAATCGCACCACATAGTGTAGACAGCCATAGCCAGTGCCATAGCAAATCGGAATCCATCTCGGCAGAAACAAAGACAGGGAACGCAGCAACCAGATCAGCATTTGTTTTGGCATCCGCCAGATCAAGGAGAAATTAAATTCAATATTGATGCAGATTACCAGCCTCATAGCGAAGAAGCATCGATCCCTTGTGTTTGTCGAAGCTCATCAAGCATTTTAATCAATGGCTTTGCTCGATCGGTGGTCGTTTCCTTTGCCTTGCAAGCAGAGGCAACGATGTTAAACCACACACTCTAGTTCTTGTTGAACACGAGGAAAAACTAAGATCGAATGACCTTGGAAACTGATTGCTCAGTTCTTGTTGAGGCGATGTGTAACCATGAATTGCTGCCTTGGGAGATCAGATCTTTGCTTGAAGACTGCACAGTGCTGCTTCAATGTTGCCCTAATCTCAGGATCATCCATTACAGGAGGGAAATGAACAAGGTTGTGGACCGGGCTGCGAAAGCCTATTAGGCCGGTTTGCTACCTCCGGATTGGGTCATTAATCCTCCTTTGTTTTTGCATGAAATGTTGTCCTTCGATATTATGCAAAATGCTCCTTCTACTTTTCGGTAGTAATAATAATATTACCTTTCTAACCAAAAAAAAAAAAAAATCCATCGATCAATTTAATGTTGATTGTTAGATCCCTAGCCACACATGATTTCCCTTAACAAAGTCTACCAAGCTTTCTCTTGTAGCATAGTTCTTTACCTATATCGGCCGTCGATGGCCTAAGTAGGCGCCTTGAACATGTCTTAATTTTCGAAAGAGTGTTCTCAAAATCATAGATACTTTCTTAAAAGCTAATTTTGACTTTTCACAACCAAATATTTTATATGAATGAAAGGATGAAAGTGCTTATGTTAGTTTCAAAATTGACCATACATCATTAGTTAACTCATTATCTAGTTAATTGCACATGCATGTACATCAGAATGAGGGCTCATGCATAATTTGCCACACCATAGCATGTAACGCTCAAGGCACACGAAATCATGTTGGGATGTAAAATGATGCAAAATTTTCTTTCGATTACGTCTTCGAAAAAATCAACATTGCATTCAATATAGTAGAAAGTTATTTGATAATTGCATTTTGAGCATTCAACTGAAATTTGTGGTTTAGAAAGGGCATTCTCGAGGTGTTAAACCTTCCCCACACGTAACCAAACTTAGGGATCACAGGTTTTTTTGGTGTCTCGTCAAATTACTATTTTGTTCACATGTGCACCTGCGTCTCCCTTCACCCTAGATTTTAAAAGGAATGGTTGATATTGAATCCATTACAATGTTATTAGTCCAAAACCCTGATTTTCAGATTTTTGATTTTTCCCATCAAAACGCTTTAGCGTTTTACCTTTTCTTCTGACCATGGGCTAGCCGATAGGGAGGCTCTACAATGAAGACTCATTTCTTTCATAGAAATAGGGGGAAATTTCAAATCATCCCCTCATTTTATTAAATAAATGATTGAAATTGACCATGTCCAAATAAAGGTTTAAATTGTCATCATTTTCTTAAATAAAATATTAAAGTAGAATTTGTTTCAAATAAGGATTTGAAGTAGTTATATTGGTTTTAAATAAGTGCATGACTTTCCAGTTGATAGAGGGTATTTTCGTCCTTTATATATTTTTGAATTTTTTTCCTTTCTTTTTCAGGTTTTCTCTTCTTCTTCACTCATGGGTAGTCTTGGCTATTGGCGATGTCCAAAGAGAGCTGAGCAAGGGTTGCCCTCACTAGTCACATGCGAGGGTATGCCTCGCTTGGGCGAGGTGACCTTTGTCCTAGGTAAGGCCATCCTCGTTGGCCATAGGTGAGACCTCGGCGCTCGCCAAATATGGGTGAGGGTTGCCTTACCAGCACTAGTGAGGGATGGCCTTGCCTCAACGAGTCAACCCTCGCCCTTGAAATCTACAGGTGAGGTTGACCCTTGCCAAATCTAAGCAAGGGTCACCTTGTTGGCAACTATGAAGCACGAACACGTTGCCCGTGCTTCCGTGTCGTGTTCAACACATGTCGGAGCGTGTCGGATACGTCGACACGCTCGAACATGGTCGAACACGTGGTCAACTTTTGCTTGGCACGCGTGTCCGGAAGATGATGGAGGGTGGAGTGAGGGTGAGAGCAGAGACGAGGCCACGAGCAATGGCGAGCCCGCGACAGCGAGAGATGGTGAGAGAAAGAGCATAGACTGAGGCGAGGGCTGCCACTGTGATGTTGCGATGGATCAGCAACGAGGCTGTAGCTACGAGGGAGAAAGGGTCGAAGGCGAGGCGATAAACGATTGTGATGAGGACCGAAACAAGTAGAGATTGAGAGGAAGAGGAGAGGAAGTGGGTCATGCGGAGAGGAAGGGGGTCGTGCGGTGAGGAGGAGGAGGAGGAGGAGGAGAAGGATTGAGAGGAAGAGGAGAGGAAGGGGTCGTGCGAGGAGGAGGAGGTGGAGAAGGATCGAGAAGAAGAGGAGAGGAAGGGGTCGTGCGGTGAGCGGCAAGGAGGAGGAGGTAAAGGAGCTAGGGTTTTTGATAAGAAACTCAAAAATAATAATAAAAGAACGGGACTTTGATGGGCCATTAGTGATGGCGTGACTTTTAATTTTGGGGGGAGGGGAAGTGACAGCCTATCTTTCAGGTGGTCGGGAGGGAAAGAAAAATAAATTTGGGGGTGGGAGGAAATGGACGAGGGAAGGAAGGGAGTGGGGACCCCAATGGGGATTTTTTTTAATCAGAAAAATAAATAAATGAGATTAAAAAATAATTTCGAAAAATAAAAGTATTGAATTTGAATTAAGTTAATTAAAAATAAAAATATTCATTTAACATACAACATGTCCTAACATATCGGAATTATCTATTTTTGAGAAATGACGTGTCGTGTCGCGTGTCGGTGCTACTTAGGCTAGCAACCAACAAGGGTTGCGACCCTCGCCTAGTGGCCGACAAGGTCATCGAGCCCTCGTTGGGGAAAAAAAAGGAAGAGAAGATAGAAAAAGGAAAATAATAATTTAAAATAAAATGGTCTTTTGACAAAAATACCCTTTAACAAATTGGAATATTTAACCAGTAGGCAACTAATAAGATTAGACTCTTATTTGAAACTACTATAACTAGTTCATACACATTTGATACCGATACGATTATTTCAGACTTACTTGACATAAAGCCCATTTCAAGCTCTTATTTGAAAAAATTATGGCATTTTAGGTTTTTGTTAATTAACTTGATATAATTAAACAATAAAAGTTATATTCTTCATATTTTATTTTTTTTATATCTTTTTTGACTTAGCAAAAATCACTTATATATATATTCTCCTATGTAAGTTAGACTTCAATTCTCACCCAAAAAAATTTCTGACTAACGATAGTAGAGAGACATTTATATTTCAAACTATGACTCGCGCCCTTCAATCTAAGTTCTGGCTCCCTTGCTGTCTGTGACATTTTGCCTTCATGAGTCTACAGACCAGACGTACATTGGCACAGGATGGCTCTCTCAAAACACCACCGGATAGCTAGTGGAAACACTGGACAAGACTGTAGGAAAACTAGTTCCCGTGGAAAACTAGTTCCTGTGCAGGATGGCTCTCTCAAAACACCACCGGATAGCTAGTGGAAACACTGGACAAGACTGAAGGAAAACTAGTTCCCGTGGAAAACTAGTGAAACCTTTCCATGGTTCTTTTTCAGCTGTCCACTAAAACGTGCACCATGTGAAAATTGGAAACATTGAAAAGAAACACCTAATCATTGCAAAACTCTTTCACTGGTTATTATTTCATGGATGTTTGAGGTGTTCCTATCCTGAAATCCGATAGGAACAATCTCTTAATTCAAATAGATTGATAAGATTCTGGTGTTTATTTTAACATGTTGATACTTATATATCCCGCCCTTCTAATTTTTCTTTATATATTTTTTCTTTCCCGTAAAGAGAAAATACTCTCTAGGTATTTTATGTCTAAAGGTTGCCGAGGTCCGTATATTGTCTCTGATGAAGCAATTTAAAGTCATAATAAAGATCGAGCTGGTGGAAACATTGGATAAGAAAGTAGGAAAACTTGTTCCGGTACAAAAGAAAAACCTTTTTGTGGCTCTTTTTCAGCCATCATTTCAAAACTGTAGTGGAACAAAACCGTGCACCATGTGAAAATTGGAGACATCGAAAAGAAAGACCTAATCATTGCAAAACTCTTTAATTGGTTCTTATTTCTCGTCTAGTGTCCTTCGCTTTCTGTTTCTTACGAAAATGCTTGTTCGTTGTTTCCAATTCTCACATGTCGACTCAGCAATGAGCCAATTTGCCAACAATTTCAGCTTTTTATAAGAGATAGTTATCTTAATAAAAAGCCAGGACCAAAAAGGAGTTCTGGGCAAATGCGCTAAAGCATGTTCCATCCTTTTTTGAAGAGATAGCATTTCTACCGCGCCCAGATACTTAGGTGACATGCTTTTATGGTTTAATAGAAGAAATTGACTCCACAAATACTACATCATCCATTTCTTCTATTTCTCAAAAGATTATCTTGTAACAAATATGCTTAACTTTGGAGAAGATTTGTGTATAACTTTTGTTTTCTGCATTGATCAGTTCCATATGACACGAAGGGAACATGTCATACATGCTATGTGGTCCGATCCAAAATTTATAAATCACTTTGACACACACATTTACTTTGCACACACATTGATAATTCTAATATCTTTGTGTGTGTGAACGCATCTGCATATTAAAATATATAGAACGTTATCATCATAAAATATGGGGTGATTGTTAAGAAAACTTCTTATTTATTTTGAAGATTACATAATATTCTATGAGAACTAGTATTGTATATTTGAGTGTGTAGAAGATAAATTTTTTACATACGCTAGTTCATACGCCGATAATGTTAACGAAAGAGCATCTATGTTAGTGGTAAGCTTCCTTGCTCTGCAAATGGTGAACAAGATGCTAAGTGGAAAGTATTTGAGTTGAAGGACCTTTGGACTTTGGTAAACAAATAAGGGACATGGGACCAACTTGGATAACATGAGTGCATCAATATGAAAGTTGAAAGTGAAGGGTGGCCCATTGTATGAAGAGATTTTGAGATTACCTATTTGGTCAATCGGGGAATTATTATGCGATAAATTTGAAAGCTCCATCACTTTTTTCTATTTTTTCTTATATTAACAAGTGTTGCGATGGGATTGTTAGGCATATTTTATATATAAAAATTTGTTAATACCACAAAAAAATCCTAAACCGGTACACTAGTGACAAATTTTCCCAAAATAGTACACTTGTGACAACTTCATCCTCGGTTAGTTTACGTTAAATTTTACCATTAAATTACTTAATTAGATGGCATGTAACAATTGACGTGTGTACTAGTTTGGAAGTTTTATCCTCTATTTATCACATGTGTATTGGTTTTTAATTTAAATTAAGGGAAACTAACAAAAAGTAAATTTGTTATAAATGTACTACAGTTTGAGACTTTTTGTGGTTGAAAAGTTAGTTTTGGGTAAATTTGTCATATGTGTATTAGTTTGGATTTTAAAAGTCAAGAAATTAGTTTAAAATAAATTTGTCACAATTATACAATTTGAAGGTTTCCATGGTGTTAACCCTATAATCAAAGAAGTTCCAATATCAAAATGCTGATTACTCATCTAGCATAGAATTTAGTACATTTTCATAATATTCTAAATTTAGTTATCTAACAATTACTAGGAAATGACTCGCTATTCTTTTTATAAAAAAAAAAAAACAAATGGGGTGAAGAATAAATATATAGTGCTTAGACTGTCCTATTAGACATGTGGCATGTAGACAATCATTGAACGGACTAAGGAAAAAAAGAGTCGGGATCTGACCATCTACATGTTTATACCTCGCAAGCTTGCGCAAGCTAAGATTGTTTGTCTCTTGAAAATTTGTATCAAGAATGAACCAACCGTGGCTAGTCTACTAGCTGAACTCTCAATAAAGCTCCGGTGGAATGTTCATTTTGTCTCGGAGTTACTCAGCGTAATGGGTGATCTGAAAGCAAGAGGTTGATGATCCAGTCACTACTATCACAACGAGGGATTGGAGTTTCAAAATTCATCCTCATAAAACCGAGCCTTGGAGTAGTATTTCATACGACTAGCACCACCACAAATCGGCTTAGGATTATTTCAGTAGTTACTTGCGATCCGTAATATCAAATTGGGCTTTTACATATATTGTTTTGTTCTTGTATGGATAAGTGCGTGCACGTGTTTTATACTTCTCCTTGTGCGGTGTGCTCGTGAGACCACCAGCCTTATGGCTTTGTCCCTAATCATTCCCTTCGCGGGATGTACCTCGGACACACATTCAAAGTGGAATTTCATGGTGACGCACTACTCATCGTCCTCTCGCAATCACGACGTTTTGAATTTTAGCGCACGCGCTACCCTAGGCAGAGGCATGGTTTCTAAGGGAGCGCCGGACAGAACTATAAAAGAAAACCTCCGGACGGAGCCAAGGATATCTCCGCCGCCAAAGAAGAAGCAAAGCCACAAGAGATCGGAGGGAGAGAAGATGCCTTGCCTTTACATCTCCACCAACGTGTGCCTCGACGGGGTAGATACCAACCCTCTCGTCGCGGAAGCCACCAAAGCTTGCGCTTCAATCATAGGCAAACCCGAAAATGTATGCTCTCTCTACTTTACGGCGCACGCTGTCACTATCAGTGCAACGAAAAATGTTTTGCAAGCGGCTTATCCATTATATTAAGGGGCTGTGACTACTCGCACTTTCATTGAACTCCAAATCAATGGTGGGTGAAACGCCTGTGAAATTTTATGCTTACGTTGGTGGTGTCTCCTTCATCATTGGCACTGACAAATTACTACTGGGTGTTTCACTTTTGACTATTGTGATAAAGATAAGCAATGCTAAGTACACTAAATCTGATCTGCAAAAATCATTATACTAATTGATTTGTTGAATTGAAAGTGGGCGTCTAAATGCATCATCATATCCTGTCGAACACCCAGTAGTAATTTGTCACGTATAATTTGTCACGTATCTTAACGTATCGATTTTATCTAGTGTTGCAGCAAAGCCTGGCAGTGACCTAATTATGCAGATGTATTCAGCAAATTGGTGTTGAAAATGACTTACTTGTTCAAATATCCACTTGCATCAATTATCTCACTTGGAAAGCTAATTTTGTAGATCTATATTTAAGGGCCCACGTGACAAAATTTTTGTTTTTCTATTTCTTTGTTTTTTTGTTCCCTTGAAAAGATTCGAAACAAAAATCCATTTAATAACGCAATTTCGTTTTTTTATTTTTTGAATAGATTTCTATTCCAAAAAAGTTTAGAGTAGAAATCAGAAACTAAAATTTTTAGCTTTTCTATTTTTGAAACAAAAGTAAGAAATAAAAACTCATCATTCACTTTTATCACCATCTGCCGCCCACCCGTGGCCCCTAGAAATAGAAATTTTATTCTGTATTAAACAAATTTCCATTCCAAGAACAAAAATTTTGAGTGGTTATCAAACACATTTCTTTATTCAGAAACTCATCTAGAGAATAGAAATTGAGAAATCAAATTCTGGCTAGAAATTGATTTATGTTCTAGAAATTTTGTCATGCATGCCCTAAGTATACCTAGAATTGCTCTCTGTATGTTTTTCTCATTGTGAAGGGATATAAATCATTATGTAAAGCTTTGACTGCATGCATGCTGTAGTACATAATGGTGATACTCAAGGGATCGTTGGACATTACGCTCGCCGGCAACAGAGAACCAGCTGCATACGGTGAAATCGTATCCATTGGGGGCATAAACTCCCAAGTGAAGACGAGGCTGATCGATTCAGTCGCCAGCATCCTCCAGACCAATCTGTCCATTCCAAGGACTCGATTCTTCCTCAAAGTTTACGACACCACAATGGGACGCGTTCCTTCCAAGCTGTGAAGTCTTGTAAGGAAATTGCAGCCACATGTATCACTTGGATCGTGCAGTATGTCGGAATTATCAAGACTGGTGGAGATGCACTAAGCTCTTGATGAAGGAGCATTAACTATTGGGACACCACTCTCCTCATTTGTCACAAGCCCAAATAAGAAGTGCTGAGTTGTGTTCATTCTTCATCTCTGCATTTGAAGTTTTATCGTTGTTAGTCAGTCAAATTAATGAGGTCTACCATATGATGATTTAGTTTAATGTTATAAAAATGTGATAGGGATATGTATCTTGAGAATATTAAACTATAACTCCGTCCTATATAAGCACTTGATTTTGATAACACGGAAAGGGACTCGATGAAACCCTAGATAGGGTTTGAAGATGGGCTTTCTCAGGCTTCCAATTTTAAAACCCTTTTTAAGCTAATACAAGATCGGATAAGGGCACCACGATAAGTCAACCCAATTTGACTCCTCTACCTAAGTGGAATCAAAGTCGGAGATTACCTTTAGTAGGCGTACTAAAAGAAGAGAGTATTAGAACATATGTCCCAAGCATGAATTTGTAATAAAAGCTAATCCAAATCGAAGTGTGTGGAAGTCCGGTCCACATCGGCGGACATTGAGATATGCTTTGAAAGTGGGATTTTTCAAACATCCAATTTCAATACCCTTTTCGAGCCTGTGACTGGGGTTGGGATGCTCGGCCTGCAATGTTCGGTCTAGGCTACTTTTACAGGAGAAGCTTAGCCTACCGCACCTTTTACGCCCTTTCTTCTGATGTGCTGGTAGCGCGTCAGTGTCCTCATCTCTTCTTGAAGATTCCTCGACTAGAGGTTGCCACTGAAGGGGTTCTGCAACTGTTACTAGTTTAATACAAACAGTTACCTCCATGATCTGTTTATCTTTTTTATGTTGTACCTGATCCATAGAGGTTGAGGAGACATGATCCTGAGCAGCGATGATAGTAGATGGAGTTTGTGGGGGTCTCCAGGATGGTCTCTTCATCAACTTCCAAAATGTGATGTGGCTCATACAAGGTACGCCAATAGGGACTGTGTTCCCTTACCTCTGCCCGTAGCCATGGGCCATAAAACATGCTGTCACTTCCTTCCATTTACTTTCATCGAATGGAAATTCTTTACAATACGTAGTGTAGTGTCCCAATTTGCCACAAGAATAGTAGTAGTGAGATAGTCTTTCGTATTGAAAGTCTAACCAGAGATTCTTCCCTTCCACCTTAATTAGAATCCCTGTTTTAAGGGGCTGCTTGATGTCTAGTTCCACACGGGCCCTTCTTGCTCTAAGGCTAGAACCATCTCTATGCTCTATTTTGACATCTAATACCTGCCGATGTGACTAGCTGCTTTGCTGATCAAGGATTCAGTACATCATTCAAGAGGTAGTCCAAAGACATGAACCCAAAACGCACAGGAGTTAAAGTTGTAACAGTGCAGCGCTGTGTTTGGTACCCATGGTTTTAGGATGACCAGATGATTAGCAAATAACCAAGGTTCATTATCTAGAACTCTCTGTTTTACTTCCTCTGTTTTGAATCGCGCAATATACAGACCAGCTTCGCCTTGGGATATTTCCACTTGATCAGTTCGCCATGCCCTTTTCATAGTATTTTGAAAAGCCTGGAAAGTGACTATTGGATTAGTCAGAATCTTACCTACTAAAATTAACCAGCATTCCTCTATTTTGTCACTAGGAACCGCCTCGTCCCAGACTTCAATCTTCAATCTGCTGCTCAGACAAGAGGTGACCAATGCGACAGCACAGGGCAGCGAGGCGAGCCTCCTCTTCATTGCTAGGGCGGTCCATTTCACAGAAAAGAACCAATTCTATCTGGGTAGCAAATTTTGGTGTAAATTGACAATCCAGCGGCTCAAATATGGCATTTTGCCCCTTTTTCTACCACCGAATAGAAGAGAATGGAGGTAACTCGAGCTTTACACCTTCTGCTCAGATCGATCGAGACATGCAAGACTGGATGAGAAGGAGAGGCCAGAAAAAATCTAACCGAGATGAGGTGGTGGAGACTACAAAGGTGGGATGGGGTTCTCAGCTATGTGAAAAGCCATAACGAAGGATTGCGAAGAGCTGGAAAGAAGGATTTAGGGTTTCGAGGAGAGAAGAACTACCAAAAGGTAGAAAGAAGCTCTACATGTCAAGAGAAAAATCAAATTGATTACACCTTTTACACCCTAGCTACAGCATTTTGGACATTATGATTTTGTCTTGTGTGTCCATGAGAATTAGGTTGATTTTATCTCGTTTGTCACTGACATTTACCGTTTGATAGATGGTTGTTGGATTCTTGAGTTTTTTCTTTGAATAATATAAAATTGATCGTTGGATCAAGTACGTTGGTTACTATATGTAGATTTGATTGTTAGTGTTCTTCAAGGAAGCCTTGATTCATGGTAGGTGCTTGAAGAAGAAATTAAAAAAAAAAAGTTGGAAGCATTTAATGAAGAAGATGTTTTTTTTTTTGTCAGTCCTACTCTATTCCTACTCTACACTTACTTTCAGACTTTTACCCTGCCTCTTACAGGGCGTGGGAGTCGAAACCCACTCCTGAAACTTACGCGTCCGCACCCCATCCCCCTGATAAGGTGGGGATTTGAACCCCTCACCTCCCTCTTTCATGTTGGAAGGGTGGCTACTGAGGCGAATCCCAGTGGTTAGGAAGAAGAAATTAACATGCAAGATTATGGTGGGTTGTACGAACTGAATGAAAATCTCATCGCTAGTAGATGCGAAGAAAAGAAAGAAGATAGCAGGAAAGTTCGTGGATACTTAGAAATATTCTCTCTATTAAATGCTACGTTTGTCTTGGAGCAAATAGTCATACGGTGCAACAGTTCTTGAACAGTAAAACTTTAGCTATAAATAAAGCATTTGTGATGTCAGAAAACCACAAAAAGCAGAATGAGCTTAAAAAGTAGAGTTGTGGTATGCATAAAAAAGTTCCCTGCCCGGTCTTTATTTGTGCTCTTGTTCCAAATTTACAAAGTTATCATTATTCTTTTGGTTTCAATATTTGGTGTTAGACCTAGAAATAACATCCATCAAATTCATTCAATTGTAACTTCCAAAATTTACTAAAAGAATTTATCAACTGATCTATCTAGATAAAGATTTCCTCAAATCGCAAGATTTGTGAGAAGAGAACCTGATGGAAAAATGCTACGACAAAATGGCCAATGCTGAAGCAATTGAGACTTTAAGAGATGGGGAAAAAGATTCTTTGGTGAAATCCCAAAATAATGATCATAATGCATTGTATGTGATTTTTCAAACTATAGAGGAAATAATATTTCAAAAATTACCAGGTTCGTAGGCCATGAAAGCTCCATTCAAGCTATTCAAATCGTCAGAAACCTCAAGCCAAGCAAGGCCTAAATTGTGCAAGCTCCGATCAACCCAGGAAATGGTTAAGTGGGGTAAGCTCTAAGGGATCCAAAGAAGCCAATATGAGATCGAGCAAACCGAACTAAATACTAGTTCAGGAGGCGACGCGCATATCTATAAGTCGCCTCCTGAGCACACGGCGACACGCCATCTTCCGAAGTGCATGCTTACAAGCCGCCTTCACCTCCTGAGGTGCACCTTCGTAAGTCACCTTCTGAGACGAAATTTTTGAGAGGGTACTATTGGAATATAATATGTGGAAACGACAGAATCTTACAATTTACGTTAATGCAAAATCACCAGAGAAATAAACTAAAAATAATAAGGACACCAGAAATTTATGTGGTTTGGTCCGAGTATCGATATATAGGTCCATGGAGAGAGCTAGTAGCAAATAATCCACTATAATCGGAGAATCTGAGTTTACAATTGCTCACACGCTCGAGTGTTTCCCACACCTAAATTTAAGTCAAAACCCAAAGTGTTTATAAATAAACAACTCACTTGAACATAAACTCACGTTACAAAATCACCATGCGTTCAAACTCAAAACAAAATGCTCTACGTATGTCGAAAATAAGAACTCCAATGTCTATTTTTTTTTTCTCATGTAAGTGCTGCTTTGCGTTCTCCTTTTCTTGATCGCGTGGGTGACTCCTCTTCAACTTGACGTCATGCGGCTCCTATTTTTCTCTCATAGAGCTTCAGTAGCACACCTCATGGTGATGTTCTGCTTTATATTTATATGTGCCCAGGGTCAAAAGTTGGACCTAGGCCCACCACCACCACCTTTAGCCTTCAATGTGAAAAGGCTTTTGTAGAAGGAAAAAAAAATCTTACTTCATCTTCTATTTATTTCCTATTTTGTCTTGTAGTGATAGGTGAACTTTCTTCTTTTGTTTCCTTGCTTATTTTGCACGTCCGAAAGAAAGTCCAATAAGAAAGACTTCTTCATCCGATTTGTAATTCACTTGAGAAAATCTTCCTTAATAAAATTTAGTTTAACAAATCGTTATCTGAATTCAAACTCGAGACATTAATTTAATAATTCTCAACATTTGCTTGATATTTAAAGCCAAGTTAGTGCTCATCATATGTTCTCCCAACGCCCCAACGAGCGCTCACTCTCCATAGACACCAATAAAAGCTTGAGTTTCATCAAAGGAATAGACTTAGTCATCATGTCTATCGAGTTATTTGTTGTAGTAATCTTTTTAATAATAACATTACCCTTAGCTAAGACATCTTGGATGAAATGGTACCTGATGTTGATACGCTTCGTTCACTCGTAATAAACTGGATTCTATGCCAAATATATTGCACCTTAGTTATCACAATATATATCCACACTATTCTATTCTAATCCAAAATCCGAGAGCAAACTTTGTAATCATATCGCCTCTTTTACTACAAAGGTTAGTGCCATGTACTTTGTCTCACTTGAAGACAAGGCACTGTGATCTTGTAAGGACGCTTTCCAACTAACTGCACCACCCGCTAGCGTAAACACGTATCCTGCTAAAGATTTGCGATCATCTAAGTCACCGGAGTTATCCGAATCTACAAAACCAGTGGTCTCACTGCCATTGCTATCCCTTTGGTACACTATATCCACGTCTATTGTCCCCTTCAAATATCTGAGGATTCTCTTCACAACTTCCCAATGAGTTTTACCAGTTTGCTTCATATAATGACTAACTATGCTCACAGCTTGTGAAATATCAGGTCTAGTGCATACTATAACATACATAATAATACCTACGACAACATTAGAATAAGAAACACGAAACATATGCTCCTCCTCCTCCTCCTCAGTTTGTGGTGATAATTTATCTAAAAGTTTAATGTGTTTTGCTAAAGGTGTACTTACAGATTTTGCCGATTACATATTAAAACGTGTCATGATCTTCTCGATATATTTCTTTTGAGATAAACGTAAAACTCCAGCAACCCTGTCACGCAAAATCTCCATACCGAATATTTTCATCTCAAATTCAGCATTTAATTGTATCTTTAGTACATCAATATCATATACATTCTTAGCTGCTATCAGCATATCATCAACATAAAAAAAATAGATAGATCAAATAACCATTCTACAATCTCCTAAAGTAGACACAACTATCCATCTGACTTTTTGAACGATCTTGACTAGCCATGAAAGCATCAAAACGTTTATACCACTGTTTAAGAGATTGTTTTAGCCAATATAAAGATTTTTTCAACAAGTAAACATGATATTTCTTACATGAAATAACAAATCCCTCTGGCTGCCACATATAAATTTGCTCTTCCAACTCACCATGAAGAAATGTAGTTTTCACGTCTAGCTGCTCTAACTCAACATCCTATGAAGCAATCAAGGCAAGTAAAACACAAATAAAAATACGTCCTATAATAGGAGAGAACACCTTATTGTAGTTAATACCCTCACGCTATGTATACCCATTTGCCATAAGTCTCGCCTTATACCTCGTTGTCTCGACATCAGGAATGTCCTATTTCCGTTTAAAGACCCATTTACTTCCAACAATCTTTTGGCTTTTGAGTACTTTGACCAGCTCCTATGTCTGATTTTGATGAAGTGATTACATCTCTTCACTTATGGCCCCTAGCCATTGTGACGACTTCGAACTAACCATCGTCTCAGAGTAAGACGAAGACTCATCTGACTCCACTTCATCACCTACAGTCAATGCATAAGCAATATTTGTATAACCATAACGTACCGGTGGTTTAATTTGTCTTCTCAATCTATTTATGGCTATAATGTGCTGTGGTTTTGCTGGTTGTTCACCATCACTAACTTCAGGAACTGCGACCTCATTTGCAGTCTCAACTTTTGTTACCTCAAAAGTCTCTTAAGTCTCCACTTGAAGCTCTACCTCACTAATGACACCGTGATCTGTCTATTTTGCTGGTTGTGTCTCAAAACTCCTCTGTTGAAGCATTGTAGTCTCATCGAAGATCACATCTCCACTGATTAGAAAATCGGGTGATCTGGGATTAGTGCACCATATCCAGTAACCTTTCACCCCATATGCATAACTCAGAAATATACACTTCACATTTGGCTTAAGCTTACCATCACTTGCATGAACATATGCAGGACATACGAATATACATAATCCGAAATAATCAACAAATTTCCTAGACCATACTTCCTAAGGAGTCTTCCACTCGATAGTAGATGATGAAGATCGATTAACCGAGTAACATGCCATGTTCACTGCTTCGGCCTAAAATTCCTTGCCAAGTCCTATATACGAAAGCATGCATCAGGCTCGCTTAAGCAAAGTTCTATTCTTTCATTTTGCCACGCTATTCTACTATGGTGTCCCAAGTACTCTGCGGTGTCTCACAATACCTTCTTTTTCGCAAAACTCCATAAAATCTTTACTACAGAACTCCATGCTATTATCAGTTCTCAGGCACTTGATTTGTTTATATGACTGCTTCTCAATTAATGCCTTAAATTTCTTGAACCGATAAAACACATCACATTTGTGTTTTAGAAAGTATACCCATACTTTCCTCGAATAGTTATCAATAAACGTTAGCATATATCGGGCACCTCCTTTCGAAGGAACTGAAGACGAGCCCCAAATTTCTGAATGAATGTATTCAACTGGTCGCTTGGTTGAATGAACAGCTGTAGTAAACTTAACTCGATGTTGCTTCCTAAAGATGCAATACTCACATAAGTCTAGCTTCTCTGTCTTATGACCCTTCAACAACTCTTTTTCACTAAGTATCGTCATACTTACTTCACTCATGTGCCAAAAACACATATGCTATAATTGGGTCAAGTTAGACTTTGACTTACCTGATGAAATTACAGCGGTTCCAGTCATGGTCTCTCCTAGTAGATGATAGAGAGTATTCACTTTCTTCCCCTTATCACTATCATTGTACCTCGAGAGATCTTTAGTACTCCACATTCAGCGGTGTACCTACACCCAATGTCATTGAGTGTCCCCAAAGAAATAAGATTCTTCTTGAGCCTTAATACATGCCTCACATTTGTTAATGTGTGCACCACTCCATCGTGCATCCGAATCCGAATTGTCCTTATTCCTACAGCCTTACAGACTGCATTATTCTCCAAAAGAACTCTACCATAATATATAGTCTGGTAAGTAGTAAACCAGTTCTTATGAGGCGTCATATGATAAGAACACCTCGAATTTAGCACAAATTCATCTCCTAACGAAATAGTAGTCACACATAAAACAACTTCTGCATCACTAGTGTTTCCCTCGGCAACGTATGCCACATTGTTTGTGGCATTTTACCTATCACCTTTAATCCTTTGCTTTGGACAATTTCTCTTGATATGTCCTTTATTGTGACACTTAAAACACTTCACACGTCTCTTGTACTTTCTATGAATTGATTTGAGAATTTGACTAGAAATTAACTGCTCGATCGTGTTGATTTGCAAGGGTCATTATGGCATTGTCGAAATTGATCAGAGACCGGAGATAGGTCGATTTGATTGAGATATGTGATTAGTGCGTGGGTGGAATTGCAAAATTCTCGTCAAACGGTACTAGACCAATTTTTCTGTTATTTTTGTATCTAGTGTCCGTAATTGAAATCTCGAGATTTTCACAACAACCGAGAGTCACCAGTGTGTCGAAGATGTACATTGTGACTCGAGATAAATCGATCACGGGTCAATTGCACTAAAAATTCCTAAAAGCTATTCGGTAAACTAGGTCGCATTAAAATCGCATCAGATCGAAATTAATCGCGGATTTGAACTTGATTTCAAAAATTGAAAGTTTTGTCGTGTCACGATCTATTTTAGGAACGACGACTCATCCTCCAAAGAATTTTCGGAGATTCCGAGATTTTTACGGAAAATCGACTTGGACATTGTGGAAAATTAACGAAAATTCGGATGGACTCATTTGAAAGGAATTTAGACTTCTAAACTAAGCCTTTGAGTGTCGGGGACTTGTAGGAAATTGTACGAGATTTTCTTTAGCGAAATTGGATCTCAATTTGGAGAATTGGGAAAGAAACCTAAAAGTATTTGAGTGAAATTCGGAGCTGGATTTTAGGGCAGCAAAATTGGCTTCAATTTAGTTAATTGGTGGGAAATTATTGCAAGAAAGTAATTGGGACAAGAGGAGATGCTTGTGGGCTTTTGGGGACCAATTCACAATGAAATTTGAGATAACTATTGACTTTTCTTCTTTTTTTTCCCCATCATCTTCGATCGACTCTTCTCTCTCTCTCTCTGTTCACCTCACGCCAACTTCATCCCCTTCGTTTCTACTTTCATTTCCTTTGTATCTTCATTTATTTTTCATCTCCACCGAAACAATCCCCTCTGTTGCCATTTTTCCCTTTTGTTTCTCCTCTCTTCGTGTGACAATCCCATTCAGTCAACACCCGCCCAGCAACTTAACGAGGTTGACCCCACCTTCTCCACTTTCACATTTCATTTCCCTGCAGCACTCACAGTCAACACTCCCTTCACCGAAGCCTTTCATTGACCACTTCACCTCCACGTGTGGCTAGCTGCTCCATTCCACCGCCAGCTGCAGCCATGCATCATCCCAGCTTCGACTCTGCCACGTCCCGCAACAACCTCGCCGTTCGTCTCTTCCCCAACCAACAACAATGCTGCTTCTCTCTCTTTGCTGCTTCAATCGACCTAATTCGCGTATTCTCAGCCCACTGATCCTCCTCCATTTCCAGCGAAGGCCTGTAGCTCACACATTTCTTTGGCCCAGTGAATTCAGTCCATAAGCCCAGCAGTTAGGCCTGTCTTCAGCCCGCATCAATGGCCTAGCGAATTGAGTCCATCAACCCACGGTTGGGCCCATTTTCAGCTCATTTTCAAGTCCAGCGAAGCCCACAACTCCAGCCTTTTTGAAGCCCGCGGTTTAGCCCGAAGTTGAGTCCACTAGTCCAGGTCGCGAAGCAACCCAACTTCGGCCCAGCCCAACTCAGTAACAAATCTTAGTTTGGGTTGAGATTTGTTGGGCCGGTTTTAGGCCCGATCTAAGCCCGTTGGTGTCGTCGCGAGCCCAAGTTCGGCCACCGTCGCGATAAACCGGTTTCCGCATTAAACCGATGAGTTTATGCACTAAAATCTTATTAGTAGGCTAATGACGTTTAAAGGGTTTTCAGATTTATTTAATTTTAGTTTATTTAATTAATTTAGGTTAGTTAGATTAGTGAATTAGGTGGTGAGAGCTTAAATTTAGTTAGCCCATTGGGTAGCTCTATAGTTAGAATGATTAGGATAATTTAAATAGCTCAATAGGTGGTTAGATTAGAACCATTTAACCTAAGTTAGCATTTTTAATATTTAAGGTACTTTAATTAAATTTTGAAATTATTTAATTATTAAATATTTTTCGAAATTAGGCCGGGATAGCTAGTGATCGAAATTTTGTGCTGATTGCAATGGTGTGGTTAATTCCTGCAATTGAGTGATGATTTGAAATTTTGAATATTTAATTCCGAAAATTGTGAATTTCAATATTTATTCAGAAAATCACGAGTGTCGGGTTTTAACACCAAAAATGGTTTTTATATACTATATAAACCAGTGGGATTTAAAAAAAAATATTATGAATTTTCTGAGTCCAATATGACCGTGTACCCACGTACGACTATTTTCACTGGTGTTTTTAATACAAAGAAAATATGCTAGGATCACTATTTTAATTGAGGCATTTGAGTGTAATGAACAGTGTCCTGAGCCGAGATTGAGTGGTTGTGTGTTGGTTAAGAGAACTCATCCTTGCACTGTGTTGGATGGACGTTACCCTATATATGATACCCATTTAATGGGATTTGGGTCGCAGTAGAGGCTGGACCTATACTTCTTCGGGAAAGTCATCTTTGAGATATATAACTATGCTCAATGGGGTAAGACGATGATTGGTTACGCCAATAGACCGCCGATCTTCTAGTAGGCCGTACCCTAGAGTGAGCGTAATTATCAATTGAAACGCATGTTGAGTGAAATAGATGCGTCGGATTATGGGAGAAAATTGTGTGACATGGTATGGAACGTATCATAACAATTTGGCCCTATAATATGGACTCTAGTGATTTATTGAGTTAAGTAATGGTTTCAATTGTTGTGTGTATCGATTCTATATATATGTCTATAAACTTTGCTGACCTGCAGGGTGGAACTGAAGCGAGGTAAGTCCTCTATGCTAAATGCATGATTGTGTGGTTAGGACGCCTCTAGGTGTATTACTCTCCTAATTAGGGTTTAGAGTGTGGACTCGCTTAGATTTATATCCCACCTCGTTGTGAGATAATTTTTTAGGGTCGTCGAGTGGAGGACTTGGAGCCGAGATGAGGTGATCTGAAGTGTATGTCAGTTAGGATCGTTTCTTTTTTAAAACCAGTTTTTGTAGTCTTTTGGTCTTAGATCTTGTACATGACTCTATGTGAATATAAAAATATATTTGTTTGTGAACTTTTGTCTTGCTTTTCTATCCCGAGATGATTACTGTTAGGGGATTTATTTTTGCTTCCGCACGTCAATAAAATGAAAGGGTTGACGACTCGTCCTAGGAAGTCGCAAAATATTATCAACCAGAGGGTATTGGGCACGCGCTCGGGGTTCGGGGTGTGACCGTTCTAGTATTGTGTTTAGACTACAAAAGAAGAAGAAGCCAATCATCATTGACCAGCAATTCACTTATGATTAAGTACATGATCTACGCACTCCTTTAGTAGGAATGACTAATGTATTCTGAGCTTATTCCTTATGAAAATGATTTTTCCTTTGTGTGGTTAAAGAGTATGTATGAATCTCGATATCAAGATTGCAAATTCTTCTCATGTTCTTGCATTGCTCATTAGGATTGGTTTTGTTTTTAGCTCGACATCAGTTCATAGTACGTGAGGAGTCGAGTGATGATTACTTAAAAGCTCATCGTTTCATGGATGAGGATTCAATGTCTCCTACTTTAGTCTCATTTGTTGTCTCCATCATAGAATCACAAGACTTAATCCATCTAAACCCTAATCCCCACCGCACCCGATCCAATCCCGCAAGGAAACCCTAATACCTAAGATGGGATAGACCGCATATCATCGTCCTATGCAATAGGACATATAACCATCGCTCTCCTCCCCTCCCCTCTCTCTATCCAGATTCTCCTCCATGTCCACCAAGCTTTGGAGATGTTTGTTGCGAAAATAACGAGTGATTGAACAATTATATAGACAGAAGAAAAAAATAAATCGGACATCGGATTTACATGGTTCGGTCATAAAGACCTATGTCCATGGAGAGAGCAATGCCGAATTTCACTATAGATCAAGCGATACAATGAGATTACACATTCGAGTTATTCAAACACTCTCTCGGTATTTTCCAAGCCCTAATTATATCCAATAACGCATGCAGTGTTTAGCTCCAAAATTCCTCGAAATTCCTCAAGAAATAATCTCTTAATCTCACGAAAGAATTACGTGCAAATCTTACTACAAGATTTAATTGGCTTGAACACTAAATCTTTCTTGGATGTAATTCACAAACAATATAGCAAAGAAAATCCCTCCCAAGCACTCGATGACAAGACGTCGCTTCAAGAATACTTCTTCATGATCAACACTCTTCCATCCATGGCCACAAGTTATATAAGTGAGATCCTTATTCTGTTGCCGACTTCTCATAGAATTCTATTTTCTATCTTGAACAAAAACATATCGCTGTATATTTTAAACAAAATCTAAATCCAAGTAAAAGTTGGACTTTTCTATTTTAGGGTCAAATTCTTCAACGCAGATTCGAATTTTGGGAAGTTGATCTTCGAATCTTCTTTGCTTGATTTTGAATATCCGTAACATATCCAATTCGGAATATTCAAAACTTTTACATTAGGTTTAAACTCGAGACATATCTTAACAATCTCCACCTTGACTCGACGTTTAAGCCAAGTTGCAATCACTTTGCAAAAATTCAAACTCTGTTGCTACTCTTCCATAGCCCCCAATGAGCTCAACCGTCACAGATATTATCTAAGTCCAAGCTTTGCTTGAACTTCACCATAACCGAGGACCTCATTAGAATATCAACTCCACATGCACCTTTAACTGCGCTGCAAGGATTTTCCGACGCAATCTCCTTAACCGCAGATAAAGCAAAACCATTGTTGCATCCATATCTGTCAAGAGATCGAATACGTACCTTATCAATATCAGCAGTTACAACAACCATTGGTTTTATAGGCTCCACCTCGCTACAAGAGCCTTTCGTGTCAATTACTTTGCTAATACTCGTACTTGCTACCTCAAGAGTTTTTGGTTGCAACTCCACCTCAAACTAAACACCGTTTAGATTCATTTGAATACTCCTATAATCACTTCTAGTTAGAAGTACTAGAGACTCGTCAAACGTAACTTCTCTGTTGATAATAGGTGAATTTAACTTTGGGCACCACAATCGATAACTCCTCACCTTATGCATAGCCTAGGAATATGTACTTTCTTACCCTTTCATCGAACTCACCATCACTCGCTCGAACATCACATGGGCAACCAAATATTCTAAGAACAGAATAATCAGCAACGTTAGCTGACCACACTTCTTCAGGAGTCTAATATCCAATCGTAGTCGATGGAGATCTATTCATTCATTAGGTAGCACGCCATACTTAGTGCATCTGCTAGGAATCTCCTAGCCATACCAGCACTGGAGATTATTTTATAAGCCGTATCTAGTAACGTTTTTCTCATCGACTCCATAACATATTGTGGTTCATCAGCATTAGTGCGGTGTTTCACTATACATTCCCTCATGTAGAATTCGTTTATAGCTTTAAGCAAAACTCCATGCTACTGTTAGTCCGCACATACTTGATCGTCTTACCAGTTTCCTTTTCGATCAAAGCAATCAACTGCTTGATCCTGACAACAACATCAAACTTGTGCCTAAGCACAAATACCCACGTCTTCATCGAGTAGTCATCAACAACTGTTAGCATATATCTAGCACTCTTTCTCGAAGGAAATTACGACAACCTACGAACATTCATGTGAATTAACTCTGCAATTTCCGTGGTTTCTTTGACAGTCATACTGAATTGCACTTTCCGCCGTTGATCTAATTATAGCACCTGCATACATTTAGTTCGTTAGGAACATAACCACATAGCAGATTTCTTTCACTTAAAATCTTTAAGCTTCTCTCACCAATGTGCCCCAAACATATATGCCACAATTCAAACTCTCGAACGAATGCATTCAACGTCTCCACACGAAACTTGTCACTGTCTCACCTTAAAGCTCATATAGGCCATTGTGCTTGATTTCTTTCATTATTATCAAAGCACCTTGAACAATTTTCAGAATTCCATATTCTGAAATATATCGATACCCAGCTGAATCTAGGGTACTCAAGGAAATTAAGTTCTTCTTCAACTCTGGAATATGCCTTACTCTAGTCAATGTCCTTACAATACCATAATGTATTCTGATTTTAACATTGCTAACACCGATAACATCGCATTCAGCATTGTTCCCCAACTGTACTTTACCATTATCCATGCATTGATAAGTAGTAAACTAGTTTCTATTTGGTGTAACATGAAAAGAACAACCATAATCCATAATACATTCATCAAACAATGAATAATCAATGGCAGACAAGACATAATCGGCATTATCTGCTACAACTGCAACATTATTGTCGCGACCTACCCTCGGGGGGAGGGAACAGGTTTAGGGGTATTGCCTAAGGACGGGCCTAAGGCCCATGATTAGGCGCGAGCTCTCCCAAGCCCATACCCCGCGTGACATTGTGATATATTTTAGGAATTTTGCATAAAAGGAGTCGCCACTAGCCTATTGGGGTCGGCTAGAAACCAAGTGAGACATGGGAGCGTGCCTCACTTCCTACGCAACCAGAGAATTTAGGTTCGGGGACTTGATTACACTAATTAACCAATTAGTGCCCTTTCGGTACCTAATCTTGTTCATTTTAACAAAATGATTTTTGGCAGACAATTTGGATTGATTTTATATTTATCCACTAACATGTGAGGTGATCATGCAAGCGCGCAATCATTAAAGTAATAATCATAACTACCAAGATCCTAATTGCAATAAGATTAAATACGTGCAATCAAACATAATTAAATGTGCAAATTAAACATACGACATAATCAATATGTAAGCAAATAAATGTCTAATTACACTAAGAAAGCAAGATATAGCAATTCCTAACTAAATCCTATCATTTTTGGATTTTCGAAATTTTTAATTTTTTTTTTTAATTTTAATATTTTTTAATTTTTTTTAAAAAATTAAGAAAAATAATTAATTTTTTAAATTTTTTTTAAATTTTTAAATTTTTTTTGTTCTTTTTGGATTTTCGAATTTTTTTTTAAAAGATAATTTTTTAATAATTTTTTTGGATTTTCAAAATTGTTTTAAAGATATATTAAAATTTAAAAATAATATAAAAATAAAAATTTGGACCGGACCGGGTCGGGTCTGGTTCAACCCGACCCGGTTCGGCCCGGGTCGACTCGGATCGGGTCCGGTCGAAGACCGGACCCGAGTTCGGTCCGATTGGGAGGTTGGGCCCGAAGCGTGGGCCCAGCCCAAAAAGTCACCCTTTCTTTAAAATCAAACAGGTCCACAAGCCCAAAAGGTCACCCCTTCTTTTAAAACAAATAGGCCCACAAGCCCAAAAGCCCACAAACCTAAAGACCCATAAGCCCACATGCAAAAATAACCCAAGTCCAAAGTATACCCGGCCCGGATATGAGAAAAACCCTACCCGGTTCGTTTTCACCCGACCCGGCCAAGACCCGGTTCGCCTCCTGCCTCGTCTCTCCCCTGCTGCTTTGCGGCGCCGGAGAAGGACGTTCGAGACGCCGACGACTTGGCGGCGGCGACGCGGTGGACCGGGGAGAGACGGAGCGCGGCGGTGAGGAGGAGTGCGGCGGCCCGGCGAGGATTAGCAACCAAGAGCAGAGGCGGCGCCGTGGGGGCTCGGGATCTGGTGCTTGGACAGGAGGGCGGCGGCTTGCTGCAGTGGGTCACTCAGATTGCAGCAGTGACGATGCGCGGACGCGCGATGCCACGAGGTCGCGCTTCGGCACGGCAGATCTGGGCAGAAGCGAGGCCAACAGATCTGGCCAAAAGCGGCGTTGTGACTTCAGAGGCGCGGAGTGGCGGTGGCCAGCAGAGCAGGAGCAGCAGCGCGGAGGTGTGGGCCGGTGCGGGGCTCGCTCGACGGTGACTGGCGAAGCGGCTCGGACGGCGTCGGGTTGAGGGCAGTGATGGGTGAGCGACGGCACCGGCTGCAGCGAGGGCGTTCAGACGGCGACTAGAGCGGGACGGCGGCGGCGGTCGGCCTGGTGGTGCAGCGGAGTTTGATCAACTCCCAGATCTGGTTCGTCTCCGGCTGGTTCGGCATCGAGAGCAGCGGCGGCGGGTGCTGTCGGTTCGCGAGCAGAGCGCGGCAGGTCGTCGCGGGCTGAGGCACGGCGGTGGCTCGAGCTGCTACTGACGGTGCTGGCGGACGTCCGGCGCTTCGGCAGCAACGGCGCGAAGGTGTGGGCGTCGCTCGAGGTGCAGAGAACGGCGGCTCGGCTTCGAGGAGAAAGGGCAAATTTGCAGGTGGCTTTGGCGGCAAGCTGCTCCCTCGGCTTCTCCAGATTTGGGTTTCGGGGAAGCGCGTAGACCGGTGTTGCCGATGGAGGCACGACTCGAGGAAGCGACACCGGTGAGGGGGCTTGGAGCAGCGGTGTCCGGCGGAGGCGCGCGGTTGCTCGTGGAGATGCAGCAGAACGGCGAATGCTTGGGCCGAGGCGTCGCGAGGTCGACGGGCGGCACTCGGACAGAGGGGAGGTCGGTCGAACGGCAACGGCGGCGGCGGCGACGCCGCCGCCACCCTTCCTTCTCGTTTTCCTTCTCTCTCTTTCTGCCTCTTTTTTTTGTTCCGCCTCCTCTCCTTCTCTCTGTCTGGTCTTTTTTGCTGAGCTCCTTCCCCCTCTGTTTTCTCCCTGTTCCCCCCTTGCAGGTCTGCCCCCCCTTTTGGTTGCTAGGGTTTCGGCGAAGATGGAGGCAAAAAGCGACATGGGCCGGGCCAAGGCGAGATCCAGCCCGGCCCTTTCCATGTCTTTTTTTTCTTTTTGCTTTTTTGTTTGTTTTGTTGTTTTTCTTTTGTTGTTTCTTTTTTTGTTTTTGTTTTGTTTTTGTTTTAGTGACTAATTCCCAATTTTTGTAGACAATTAAATCCTAAATGAGAAATGAGAAAATTTAGGTGTCAACAATTATCTATAGAATAAACTATAATTTTTTTACCCTTCTCATTCTTCCACTTAAGGTAATTCCTTTTAAGATGCCATCTCTTGCCACAACTCCAACAAACAACATCATTAGTTCTAGACTGATTACGCTTGTTTATATTAGTACTACTCTTACCCACACTTGTTCTAGATCTTCCTTTATTTTCACCTACTAAAGCAACAGATATAGGTTCACCAGATTCTCTTCTACAAATGTTCTTGCTCAGAATCAAATCTTGAACCTCATCAAACGTCAAACTTGTTGACCCGGAGGAATTACTAACAGTAATAACAATAATATTCCAACTATCAGGCAATGAAGATAATAGAATCAAAACACGTACCTCATCTTCAAAGTCAATCTCAATTGAACTCAATTGACTAACAGTCACATTAAATTCATTGATATGATCTACAACTGATGCACATTTGCTCATCTTCAAATTAAACAGATGTCGCATCAAATAGATCTTGTTGATCGCAGAGGACTTCTCGTACATATCTAATAGGGCTTGCATCAAATCAGTAGTGGTCTTCTTCTTCAAGATGTTAAATGCAACGTTACGAGCCAACGTTAGCTAAATAACACCCATAGCTCGTCTATCTAGCAAATCTCAATCAACTTGCTTCATCGACTTTGGTTTCTCCCTAGATAAGGGTAAATGCAGTTTCATTTGGTAAAGATAATTTTCAATATGCATTTTCCAGAAACCAAAATCATTCCCATTAAATCTATCGATTATCACTTTTACTTATTCTATCGCCATCGGTTCACTTCAACTTAACTAAACCTAGCTTTGATACCACTTGTTGTGAAAATAACGAGCGATCGAACAATTATATAGACAATAGAAGAAAATAAATCGGACACTGGATTTATGTGGTTCGGTCGTAAATATCTACGTCCACGGGGAGAGCAGCGATGAATTTCACTATAGATTAAGCGATACAATGAGGTTACACATGTGAAAGCTAGTACGAGCACTTAAAGGGGGTGAATAGTTGCAAAAACAAATTTTCCAGAGAGAAGTGTGCAACTCTAATCAACAATAAATTATGAAAAGAAAATTATACTCTTGTAAACAAATTGAGTTACGATCAAAGTAAAAGAGCTTAGGGAAGAGAATAAGAACACAAGATTTATAGTAGTTCGGCTTAATCCAAGCCTACGTCCACTCTTTCGCATTGACAGCCCACCGACTGAATTTCACTATGAAAAAGAGTTGTTACAGTAAAGCTCTTCATTGATTCCACAGGATAGAGACTCTGCTATACTTTCTCAAGGTCTCACAAAGACATAAACTCTCTTTTGCGTACAACAATTGAATTGACTAAGAACAAGGAGTTTCAGACTTTGGAATTCTTCTATCGCGCACACACTCGAATAACTGGAACGTCTTCCTTATATACTCCTTCATGCCATCACACCCGTTGGCACTTACCAAATGAGTTCTTCCAATTTACCCATTGGACAGAATCAATTAGAGAGATTTCGAGTTATTTAAGGAATATGTTGATAACCCACCAATCCTGCTCGCCTATACAATCAGGATCTAGGTTTCCATAAGTAGAACCTTCCAAGTATACTTTGCCATTCAACAGATCCAAAATCCCTGAATCAATTTCAATTTGAATAATGGATTCCGACATGCTATATCCAGTTAAGAGATCTTCTTCAGTTGATAGAATCAAATCCTTAGCGAAATACTCAGTTTTGGATAAGCTGTCTTTGACGGTCTAGAAACTGTCAATGAGGATAGACTTTGAGTCTTAAGTCTGATAGTCCGGAGGTCTTCAGATTTTGATGGAAGAATCTGTAAGTCTTCAGACTAGACTGATGGAAACGTTTTGTCAACTTCAAAGCACTCAAGGAAGTTTTCTCCAACAATCTCCCCCCTTTTGATGGTGACAAAACTTTCTTGCAAATTTGGATAACTTTGACCTGCAAAACAATACTCAAGCAAACATGGATATTTCACAAAAGATAATTGGCTTAATAAAGATAACATTAAAATATGCATCCACAAAAAATAGGTTAGTCCTGTAAATGAGCAACTATCTTTGTCATGAAATAACAATAGTGCTTAAGATAAACAAACGATCAAACAGTCCAAATCCAAATCCAGTCAGAACCAAAAAGCCAAACACAAAAGTAAAGTCAATCAAACACAAAAGTTAAGAGTTTAAATCCCAAATCTGTACCACCGCACCACATCTCTCCTCCTTTTTGTCAGCATTAAAAAGGTAGAGATGAAAAGAGAATGGAATTAGGATTGCTTTGGAACATGAACAAGCTAGAATCTCCCATTGACTGGACAATCCCTTCCAGCTTTTTCAAATCCTCCTTCAGTTGAGCCACATCTTCACCCTTGGCATTTGCTTGAACTTGAAGAGTAAGGGCATAGATTTGATCATGCAAAGAAACTAAAGAGGATTGACCTGCATTCTACAAGTTCTGAACTTCGCATCCCATAGCATAAATTTGGCCTCGCATCTCCAAGAGAACATCAAGCACTCTGCGAAAGTCTGCTGAATTATCAGTCTAAGTACTGGCTTCTGCACGATCAAAAGGTGTATTAGCAGGTGATGGCAAGTCAGCACAATGACGCAGATTTGGTGATGAAACCTCATGGCCTTCCTCAGGAAATTGAGAGGCATAGATGTTTTCTGGATCTGCTGGTGAATGACTTACTCCACTAGTAGCAACAATTGAAGACGTACCTCTTTTCTCAGCATCTCCCCCTGTTTCATTGCCTTCAGGCATTCATGCTCTAATTATTCTTGTTCACCTTTGCCCTCTTCTTCTTCTTCTTCAATCATTTCTTCCTCTGCTTCTTTCTCCATTGATTCTCTTTCTCTACTCCTCTGTTCGATCTCCTCCTTGTCTTGTTCCTGTCTCACCTCTGTCTCTAGAACAGAACGACTTAAGTTCTTCAATGCAAGAGCAAAATTGTGATATCATCCTCATCCTCTTCATTCTCCAAGATGAGTGCTCTTCTTTTCTTGGATTGAGCAACCATGGGCTCCTTCCCTTTCCGTTTTGCAATCGAGACTGGGTGAGTCTTGACAGGGGTTTTAACCTTGAATTGCTCCAAAGCCTTGTTAAGTTCCTTCAGACGCATTTTAGAGATCATTTTCAATCTTACCACCATTTGATCGCATGTTCGAACACAAAGAATCATGGGAGGCTGAATGTTTAAATGTCTAAATAACTTAATGACAAGTGCTGAGTAAGGAAGTTGACCATTGTCCTTCACCATCGTTCTGTACATGTGGAACATAATAGTGTGTGGAAGAGAGAACTTTCTACTAGCGTTGATGGCATACATCAGTTTTGCCTCCGAGTTTGAAACATCGGTCTTCGAAGTCGATTTGGGTCTGAGGCAGTTGATCACTATCTTGTGAAGTAAAATATTTGAGGCATTCATCCTCAAATATGAAATCTTTCCTTCTGTCATTCTATCCCGAACAAGCTCTATCGTTGCACGTACAATAGACACACCGATTGGTTGGTATTTCCCTCTTTCAACCATAATCACATCAGCCAATGTATCCATGTCAACCACATAGTCCTGATCTCGAACACTGAAAGAGAATCTATTCGCATCCAAGAAATTTAGATTCGAATAAAAGTAAGTAGTGAGTTCAGCATGAGCCTCTGTCGTTTCAGAACAAAACTGTTCTAGTTGAAGAAGATTGAATTTCTCTCGCAGCTTGACATTAAGAGAATCAAGAAAATCAAAGTCCACACTTCTAGGGTTAATCACACCACGCTTTAGCAACTTAGAGTACAGTTGCTTGTGTTCCTCCGAGCAAAACAAATCTGTCATTTTGCTTCGGATTTTCGCCGCAACACCCATTCTAGGTTTAAACTTAGTGTACATCCTATCATCATCATTCCCATAAGGTTAACTTAGCCATCCAATGCGCGAATCGCTTGGGATATTTGCCAATGCTTCTTCCGTTGACCCCGCAGGAGCAATTCCCAATCGTTCCATTGTGCATAAAAAGTAGGTTTCATTTCGATATCCTTTGTCTTTCAAAAATTCATCAATATAGTTCAAAAGAGTACCATTCCTCTTCAAAGCACGGTAAAGCTTCAAAGTAAAAGCGGGCTTATGAGTTTTTACGGGTTTTGCATCTTCGATGATTTCTTCCTCTTCTCTATGTTCAATATTCTGAGGTCTAGATGGAGGAGATGGACGCTGCTGAGAATGTTGTGGACTCTACTACTGTTTAGGAGATTCTTCTTCCTTGGTGAGATCAACATGCGTAGTTCTCTCACGAATTTGCTATGGTCCCCTGTTCGCGATCCTTGAAGATTTTCTTTGAGACGACATCTTTCACAGTTTTTGAGAGATTCCAAGCTTGTTTCCCAAGAAAGGTGAAAACTTTTCGAGGATTAAACAAGAGAAGAAAAGAGAAGTGGAAGATCTGTGCTCTCTTATGGTTTTTGTGAGTAAAATAAAGAAGAACCAACAGTATATAAGGCAGTCGAAGCGAGGCATGCGGAACGTTGTAAAAGGAAATATAAAAATGCTTTTTAAAAAAAAAAATAACTGCCTTTTCAAAAAATTAGATAACCGTCATTTCAAAAATAACTTCTTTTTCGAAAAGGAAAGATTGCAATAATCACAAAAACTGGGGACATAACATTAATTAATTACAGATAGATGATCGTACCTTTTCGAGATTTGATCTGAGAGATGAGTTTCTAAAATAGAAGTAACTTACAATCGTAAATCTTGATTGTTTGAGTCTCGAGTGTCTTTAGACTTTCAGCCTTAAGTCCGAACTTTCTCGTACTTTAAGATATTGAGTCTCGGAACGAATAACTTCAAATTGATTTTTCTCCAAAGGCTTTGTAAATATATCCGCCAATTGATTATTTGAATCAATAAATTGAATCGAAATTTCTTCATTTTGAACATGATCTCTAATGAAATGATGTCGAATCTCTATATGTTTTGCTCTTGAGTGAAGAATTGGATTTTTGGTGAGATTGATTGCGCTGGTGTTGTCACATTTGATCTCAGTGCATGAATATTCAATTCCAATGTCTCTTAGCTGTTGTTTTATCCACAAAATTTGTGAACAACAACTTCCAAGAGCTATATACTCTGCTTCTGCCGTAGAAAGAGCTACAATACTTTGCTTCCTTGAAAACCAAGATACTGTCCTGTTACCAAATAGTTGACAGGTGTCCGAGGTGCTCTTTTTATCAACTCTGCATTCGGCTAAGTCTGTGTCTAAGTATCCAAGAAAAGTGAAGTCTCATTCTTTTGGATACCAAAGACCTAAATTTGAAGTTGAGGCAATGTATTTGATAATACGTTTTGCAGCACTTAAATGAGATTCTTTGGGGTTTGATTGAAATCTGGCACAAATACAAACACTAAACAGAATGTCAGGTCTAGAGGCAGTAAGATAAAGAAATAAACCAATGATACTCCTGTATAGCTTCTGGTCAACTTTCTTTCCTCCTTCATCTTTGTCCAGCTTCAAGGAACTTGACATTAGTATATCGGTCTTTTTGCAATTCTCTAGTCCAAACTTTTTGACAAGTTTTATAGCATATTTTTCTTGATGAATAAAGATTCCCTCCTTCATTTGTTTCACTTGAAGCCTGAGAAAGAAGGTTAGTTCACCCATTATACTCATTTCAAATTCATCTTGCATAGATTTAGAGAATTTCTTGTACAGATTTTCATTAGAAGATCCAAAAATAATATCATCAACATAAATTTGAACAAGTAAAAAAATTTTGCTTTCTCTTTTGATAAACAGTGTAGTATCTACTTTACCTTTGACAAAGCCATTTTGAATTAAAAACTTACTTAGTCTGTCGCACCAAGTTCGATGTGCTTACTTTAGACCATATAGAGCCTTTTTTAGTCTGAATACAGAGTCTGGTTTCCTTGGGTCTTCAAAACCAGGTGGTTGTTCTACATAGACTTCCTCTTGGATAAATCCATTTAGGAAAGCACTTTTAACGTCCATTTGAATAACCTGAAATTCTTATAACATGCAAAAGCAAGTAATAATCTAATTGCTCATAATCTTGCTACTGGCGCGTAAGTCTCATCATCGTCTATCCCCTCTTCTTGCGTATATCCTTTGACCACGAGCCTTGCTTTGTTTCTTACGACATTTCCTTTCTCGTTCATCTTGTTCCTGAAAACCCATTTAGCTCCAATGATGGATTTACCTTTTGATTTAGGAGTCAATTCCCAGGCATCATTGATACTGAATTGCCTGAGTTCTTCTTACATAGCTTCAATCCAGCTTTCATCAGATAAAGTTTATTCTATGCTTTTTGGTTCTATTTTAGAAATAAGAGCCACAGCACTAGACTCTTCATGCTTTTTGGATCTTGTGCGAATTCCTTCATTAATATCACCAATAATGAGATCTTTGCGATGATTGGACTTATGCTTCCAATTGCTGGTTGATTTGTCAGACTGTTGATCATTTTTCTTATTTGAAGTCTGAGCTGCTTCTGGAGATTTAGACTTTGTAGAGTTTGGAGCAGGTTCAGATTCTTCAAGTTGAGTCTAAATCGATTGATTTTGCATAAAGTCTTGAAATTTGGCATTCATCGATTCATCCACAGATTGAGTCTTTTTGTTGTATACTCTATAAGCTTTGCTTGAGATAGAATATCCAAGGAAAATACCTTTATCTGATTTTTCTTCAAACTTACCAACTCGATCATTTGCATTTTTCAATATAAAACATTTACATCCAAACACATGAAAATACGAAACAATTGGCTTCTTTCCTTTGAATAACTCATAGGGAGTTTTCTCCATAATAGGCCTTAAGAAAACTCTATTAATAATATAGCACGCTGTAGAAACTGCTTCAGCTCAAAAATGAGAAGAGATGTTACTTTCAATTAAAAGAGTTCTACCCATTTCCTGTAATGATCTATTCTTTCTTTCCACGACTCCATTTTGCTCTGGAGTATATGGTGAAGAGAACACATGCTGAAAGCCAAATTCATCATAGAATTTTGTAAAGTCTTGATTTTCGAATTCACCTCCATGGCCTGTCCGTATACCTGAAATAACACACCCTTTCTCATTTTGGACCTTTTTAGCAAACTTTATAAAATAAGAAAATGTTTTAGACTTACTTGCTAGGAAATATACCCAAGTGAATCATGAATAATCATCCATAATTACTATGCAGTATTTCTTACCTCCAATGCTCTGAGTTCTGGTTGGTCCAAAGAAATCCATATGCAAGAGCCGCAGTACACGATTAGTGGATACTTGATTTATTGGTTTGAATGAATTTCTTACCTGTTTTCCCAACACGCATGGTGTGCATAGATCAGACTTTTGATATGTCAATTTGGGTAATCCACCAACAAGCTTCTTTGCTGAGATTTTGGCTATTTGCTTCATGTTAATGTACCCAAGTTTTCTGTGCCATAAGTTTACTTTCTCTTAAATTAAGATTAGACATTGGGATTTATTTGGTTTGATATCCAAAAGATAGATATTCTCATGTCTTCGCCCTGTGAAAGACTGAGAGGAGTCTTTACTGGTTCTTGAATATATTCCTTCTTGAAAGTTGATTTTGAAACCAATGTCGCACAGCTGACTGATACTCAGCAAGTTGTAGTTGAGTCCTTCCACTAAGGAAACATTACTGATTGTGAGGCTTCCAATCTTTACAATTCCGTATCCCACAATCCTTCATTTGCTATTTCCTCCAAAAGAAACTTTTTCACCATTAACTTGTGCAAGTTTTATGAAACAATTTGAGTCTCCTGTCATATGTCTTGAGCATCCACTATCCAAGTACTATTTAACCTTTTTCTTGATAGTGACCTGCATTTAGAAAAGAGACTCAAGTTTTCTTTGGTACCCATATTTTCTTGAGTCCATTGGTGTTAGTGTAATATACGGTCTTTGCCCATACCTTCTTAACATTTAAGAGCACTGCGGCCTACAGGTTTTACAAAGACTTTTTGGAAATGATTTTTGTAAGAATCTCTTATAGGTCTTTGCTTAATTCTTTCATTTATTTTAGGAAAATCAATTAGAGGAATGGTTTCAGCAGTCATTCCTAAACCTGATTTGTTGAAGTAAGGTCTTCGTGCTGAAAGAATTTTTTCAAATTTCTCAGATCTTATAGAAAATCTTTTAGAAGTACTGGAGATATCATTTTTCAAGAATGCATTTTCTTTTGAAAGATTGTCTGCATTTTCTTTCAAATTAGTAACCCTTCTGTCTAAACTTTTGACCTTCTCTTTCCAAACATTTTCCTGTTGTTTTAGTGCAGAATTTTCTCTTTTAAGTTCGAAAATCCTTTTGAGAGAGGTTTTAAAACTAGGACACAATTCATCAATGTATCTAGAGACTTTAGTAGGGATTTTTAAATTACTTACCTCGATTTCACTGTCTGAGTCTGAGTCTGTCTCGGAGTCTAGATCTAAGTCCGATTGTGCCATGAGACAAATATTGGCATGATCATCATCACTTTCCTCACATTCGGTATCACTCCAAGTTTATACTTTAAGTGCCTTTCGGTATTTCTCAGATTTTCCTTTCTTTCTCTTAAGAATGGGACAGTTAGGTCTGATGTGTCCCTTTTTCTTGCATTCAAAGCAGACTACATCTTTATTGAATTGATCATCCTCAACTGATTTATTCTATAGCTTTTGAAAACTTTGTTTCCTTGGATTGTATATTCTTCCCTTTCTGTTCAGTTTCTTGAACCTTCTTATCATAAAAGCGAGCTCTTCATCATCCATATCATCTTCAAAATCTGTGACATCGAATCATCATTAGATTTTAATGCAATAGATTTATTACCTTTAGGATCTTCATCTTCACGATTTTTTTCCACTTCATAAGACTGAAGAGTCCCAACCAATTCGTCAACAGAGAGTGGCATGATTCTTTATGTCTCCCTTATTGAGGTCTTAATATGATTCAAATCCTTGGGCAATCCACGCAGTAACATGTTTACTTTCATGGGTCCAGAAATTGGTTGACCTTGATATTCAATACCATTCACGATTTCTGTAAAACGACTAAACATGTCAGTGATAGATTCTCTTGGTTTAATCTTAAATGCTTCATATTGACCGAGCAGAATGTTGATTTTGGTTTCTTTCACTTGATCAGTTCCTTCATAGGTGATGTGTAATGTATCATAGATTTCTTTAGCTGTTTCACAAGAAGATATTCTGTTATATTCAGTAGGAGACAATGCACAATATAAAGAATAAATTGCTTTTGCATCAAGAGCTTGTCTCTTGGTAATCTCTTCTTGGGTCATTTCACTGGACTCAACAGCTTCTTTTCCTCTTTCTGAGATTGTTGCAGCTTTAGAAATGATTCCTTTGTCTACCACGTCCCATTCCAAAGGATCCTTTGATCTTAGGAATGCATTCATCTTGTTTTTGTTGGAGAAATCTTTCCAGAATATTTTGAAGCTGACAAAACGTTTCTATCAGTCTAGTCTGGATATCTGCAGATCGTCTAGTTTAAAGTCTGAAGACTTTCTGATCACCAGACTCAAGATTCAAGACTCAAGACTCATGACTCAAGACTCAAGACTATTCTCATTGACGCTCTTTCCGATCCAAAGGATGACGAAGGAAATCCAGAGCCGAAGTATATGGTTGAGGATTTAATCCTACTCTCTGGAGAAGATCTTTTTGGTTGGATAAATATAACGGATTCTTTTGTTCGTATCTAGATCAATTGAAGATCTGATGGTCGATGAAATATTCTTGGAATGTTCTATTCTTGGAAACCAAGATCCTGATTGTATGGGCGAACATGATTGATGGGCTATCGTCAGGTTCCTTTAATAGCTCGAATGATCTTCTTGATTGATTCCGTCCAACGGGTAGATTAGAGGAATTCCTTTGGAAAGTGCCAACGGGTATGATGGCATAAAGGAATATAAAAAGGAAGACGTTCTAGTTGTTTGAGTACGTGATCGATAGAGAAATTCCAGAGTCTGAAGCATTTTGATTATTAGTCGATTCATTCTGAGCGAAATTGTATACACAGAGAGTGTCCATACTTGGTGATACCTTGAGCGAGTGTGGTAGATCATCTACACCTAGAAATCAAGGAAGATCAACACTGTAACATCTCTTTGTTCATAGTGGAATCCAACCAATTGGCTGTTAGTGCAGAAGAGTGGACTTAGGCTTGAATCAAGCCAAACCACTATAAACCGCGTGTTCAATTCTCTCTTTCCTTTACTTAGTCTTACGTTGGTTATTACTTATCGCAAATCCTTCAACTGTCTAAGTATTGCGCAATAATCAAGAAAAATCTTTTATATACCTATTCACCCCCCTCTAGGTACTCGTACTAGCTATATCAATTGGTATCAGAGCCCGTGTTCTTACTTTATTTGAAGTGTTTTACTTCAGAGTAAAAAATTCATGGCTAGTATGCTAGCACTAGGGCTGGTGGAAGGGCAAAATAATACCAGACCACCCTACTTTGATGGAAATGATTACAACATCTGGAAGAACAAGATGAAAGCTTTCCTACGATCAAAGGATCCTCTGGAATGGGACGTTGTGGAAAGAGGAATCACTTTTACTGCTGCATCAGCCTTTGAAAGAGGGAAAGAAATTGTTGAGACCAGCAGAATGACTCAGGAAGAGATAAACAAGAGACAAGCACTCGATGCAAAAGCAATTTACTCTTTATATTGTGCCTTGTCTCCAACTGAATATAACAGAATATCTTTTTGTGTCACAGCAAAAGAAGTATGTGACAGATTACATATCACCTATGAATGAACAGATCGAGTGAAGGAGACCAGAATCAACATTCTCTTCGGTCAATATGAAGCCTTCAAAATGAAACCAGGAGAATCTATAACTGACATGTTTAGTCGTTTTACAGATATTGTCAATGGTCTTGAGAACCAATGACAAAAAATTTCTGATCCCATGAAGGTGAACAAGCTACTGCGCGGACTCTCCAAGGATTGGAATCATATAAAGACTTCAATAAGAGAGACGCAAAGAATTCTGCCTCTATTTGTCGACGAGCTGATTGGAACTCTTCAGTCTTATGAAGTTGAACGAATTAATGAAGACGAAGATCCAAGAGTTAAGAAATCCATTGCATTAAAATCAAATGATGATTCTGATGATACAGATTCAGGAGATGATATGGACGACGAGGAGCTTGCTCTAATGATAAGAAGATTCAGAAAACTGAATAAAAAAGGTAGAAGGTTCAACTCAAAGAAACAAAGTTTCCAGAGGCAGCAGACCAAGTCTGTTGATGATGAGGAACCAAACAAAGATGTAGTTTGCTTCGAATGCAAGAAAAATAGACACATCAGACCCAACTGTCCTCTTCTGAAGAAGAAAAGAGGAAAAGCTGAGAAGTTTCGAAAAGCTCTCAAAGACGAAACCAGAGTGATACGAGAATGTGAAGAAAGTGATAATGAATATGCCAACATATGTCGATGGCACATTCGGACTCGACTCAGTTCGGATCGACTCGACATTGAATTTGAGGTAAGTGATTTTAAAATTCCTGTCAAAGTCTCTAAATACATTGATGAACCGTGTTTCAGTCTTAAGATTTCTCTCAAAAGAATTTCCGAACTTAAAAAGGAAAACTCAGCTCTAAAATAAAAGGAAACCATTTTAGAAGAAAGAGTTAAAAGTTTAGACCTGAATGTTTCCACTCTTAAAGAAAAAGAAGATAATCTTTTGAAAGAAAATGTTTTCTTAAAAACTCGACTTATCAAATATTTCAAAGAAATTTTCGATAGGATCCGAAAAGCTTGAAAAAGTTCTTTCAGTTCAAAGACCTTACTTCAATAAGTCTGGTCTAGGCATGACAGCGGAAACAATTTCCTTGATTGATTTTCCTAAAATAAAAGAAAGAGTTAAGAAAAGACCGTCGAGAGAGGCTTACAAAAATCATTTCAAGAAAGTTTTTGTAAAGTCTGTAGGTCGAAATGTTCTAAGGTGTTCAAAGTGCAATAGTCAGGATCACTTTGAAAAAGAGTGTCCTATGGTTTGGAAGCCTATTAAGAAAGTATGGCCTAATAATGTTTATCCTACTAACACCAAAGGACCCAAGAAAATTTGGGTACCAAAGAAAGCTTGAGACTCACTTTGGTATCTTGACAGCAGATGTTCAAGACACATGACAGGAGACTCAAAGTGCTTCATAAAGCTTGTTCAAGTAAACGGTGGAAATGTTTCATTTGGAAGAAACGGCAAATGAAGCATTGTGGGATTTGGAACTGTGAAAATTGGAAATCTCACAATAAGCAATGTTTCTCTAGTGGAAGGACTCAGCATTAGCCAATTGTGTGATACTGGTTTCAAGATCTCCTTTCAAGAAGGAATTTGCTCTGGAATCAGTAAAGACTCTATCAGTTTTTTATGGGTCAAAGACATGGAAATATCTACCTCTTAGACATGAAATTAAATGAATCACAATGCCTAATCTCAATTCAAGATGAAGCGAGCTTATGGCACGTAAAGCTTGGTCATGTCAATATGAAGCAATTAACCAAAATCTCATCAAAGCGGCTTGTTCGAGGTCTACCCAAATTACCATATCAAAAGTCCGATCCATGCACACCATGTATTCTCGGGTAGCAGGTAAGAAATTCATTTAAGCCAATAAATCATGTTTCTACTAATCATGTACTACAGTTGCTGCATATGGATCTCTTCGGACCAACCAGAACCCAGAGTATTGGAGGTAAGAAATACTGCCTAGTAATTGTGGATGATTTCTCCCGCTTTACTTGGGTATATTTCTTTGCAAGTAAGTCAGAAACCTTTTCGTATTTTGAAAAATTTGCTAAAAAGGTTCAAAATGAAAAATGATGTGTTATCTCAAGTATAAGAACAGATCATGGAGGAGAATTTGAAAATCAAGATTTTACAAAATTGTGTGATGAATCTGGATTTAAGCATGTGTTATCCTCTCCATACACTCCTCAAAAAATGGAGTTGTGGAAAGAAAGAATAGATCTCTTCAAGAAATGGCTAGAACTCTTTTAATTGAAAGTAAAATTTCTTCACGATTTTGGGCTGAAGTCGTTTCAACAACATGCTATATCATCAATAGAGTCTTCCTTAAGACCTATTCTTGAGAAAACCCCTTATGAATTATTCAAAGGTAAGAAGCCCATTGTTTCATACTTTCATGTGTTCGGTTGCAAATGCTTTATATTGAAAAATGCAAAGGATCAAGTTGGTAAGTTTAAAGAAAGATCAGATGAAGGCATCTTCCTTGGATATTCTACATCAAGCAAAGCCTACAGAGTCTATAACAAGAAGAGCCAGCCAGTGGACGAGTCAATGAATGTCAAATTTCAAGACTCTATGCAAGATGAATCCAGTCAAACTCAGTATGAAGAGTCTGAACCTGCTCCAGACCTTCCAAAGCTGACAACTCAAGAAATGTCTCAGACTCTGGAAGACCAGCATCAAGAAATTCATGAAGATTCAAATAAAGAAAGAGATCATCATCCAGACAAATCAACCAGTAACTGGAAGCATAAGTCCAGTCATCCCAAAGATCTCATTATCGGCGAAATTAATGAAGGAATTCGTACCAGATCCAAAAGACATGAAGAGTCTAGTGCTGTGGCTCTCATTTCTGAAATTGAACCAAAAAGCATAGAAGAAGCTTTATTTGATGAAAGTTGGATCGAAGCTATGCAAGAGGAGCTCAGACAGTTCAACATTAATGATGTCTGGGAATTGACATATAAACCAAAAGGTAAAACTATTATTGGAGCCAAATGGGTGTTCAGAAACAAGATGAATGAAAAAGGAAAAGTCGTACGAAATAAAGCAAGACTCGTGGCCAAAGGATACACGCAAGAAGAAGGAATGGACTATGATGAGACTTACGCTCTTGTAGCAAGGTTAGAAGCTATTCGTCTATTACTTGCATTTGCTTGTTACAAAAATTTTAGGTTATTCCAAATGGACGTCAAAAGTGCATTCCTAAATGGATTTATCCAAGAGGAAGTTTATGTGGAACAACCGCCTGGGTTTGAAGACCCAAAGAAGCCAGACTCCGTCTTCAGACTAAAAAAATGCCTTGTATGGTTTAAAGCAAGCACCTCGAGCTTGGTACGACAGATTAAGTAAGTTCTTATTACATAATGGTTTTGTCAAAGGTAAAGTAGATACTACTTTATTTATCAAAAAGGAAAACAAAAGCCTTTTACTTGTTCAAATATATGTGGATGATATTATCTTTGGATCCTCTAATGAAAGTCTATGCAAGAAATTTTCTAAGTCTATGCGGGATGAGTTTGAAATGAGTATGATGGGAGAATTGACATTCTTTCTTGGTCTTCAAATAAAGCAATTGAAGGAAGGAACTTTCATTTACCAAGAAAAATATGCTAATGATCTTGTCAAAAGGTTTGGATTGGAAAATTGCAAGAAGACTGATATACCAATGTCAAGCTCTTTGAAGATAGACAAAGATGAAGAAGGGAAGAAAGTTGATTAAAAGCTGTACAGGAGCATCATCGATTCACTTCTTTATCTTACTGCTTCTAGACCTGACATTTTGTTGAGTGTTTGCATCTGTGCTAGGTTTCAATAAGATCCTAGAGTACGTTGCTTCATCTTCAAGCATTGGTCTTTGGTATCCTAAGAAGGGAGACTTTAATCTTCTGGGATATTCAGACGCAGATCTAGCCGGCTACAGAGTCGATAGAAAGAGTACTTCAGGAACTTGCCACTGCTTGGAAGCAGGACAGTGTCTTGGTTTTCAAGGAAACAAAGCACTGTAGCTCTCTCAACAACAGAAGCAGAGTATGTAGCCCTTGGAAGCTGTTGTTCACAAATTCTATGGATAAAACAACAGCTACAAGACTATGGGATTGAAGACTCATGCACAGAAATCAAATGTGACAACACCAAAAAGCAATCGGTCTCACCAAAAATCCAATTCTTCATTCAAGAGCAAAGCATATAAAGATTCGACATCACTTCATTAGAGATCATATTCAAAATGGAGAAATCTTGATTCAATTTGTTGATTCAAAAAGTCAACTAGCGGATATATTCACAAAGCCTTTGGAGAAAAATCAATTCGATTTTATCCGTTCCAGATTCAACATTTTGAAGCTCGAAGAAGTTAAAGTCTAGAGACTCTCCAACCTTCAGACTCAGAAAGTTGATGATCATCAGACTCTAATTTATCAGACTCTAAATCTTCAGACTCAGACATTGATGACTATAGACTGTAAGTTGTTATTCGAAAAGGTATGATCTTTCGTTCGATTATTTTGTAGTCTCCGTGAAAAACGAAAACTTGTCTTTTCAAAAGAATTAATTTTGGCAGTTATTGATTTCGAAAAGAGGTATTCATACACTTTCCTTGTACCGATTGAACTTCCCTTTTCAAAACTGAGTTATATATATACAGTTTTCATTTTCAATCTTCAAAACCCTAAAAAGCATTCTCCTCCCAATCCGGTTGGAGGATTTGATATTGCTAGTATATTGAGTACCTAGAGGGGGTGAATAGGTATACAAAGATTTTTCTTGATAATTTCTGTATACTTGCGCAATACTTAGACAGTTGAAGGATTTGCGTTAAGTAATAATCAACGTAAGACTAAGTAAAGGAAAGAGAGAATTAAACACGCGGTTTATAGTGGTTCGGCTTGATCCAAGCCTACGTCCACTCTTATGCACTGACAGCCAATTTGGCTGGATTCCACTATGAACAAAGAGATGTTACAGTGTTGATCTTCCTTGATTTCTAGGTGTAGATGATCTACCACACTCGCTCAAGGTATCACCAAGTATAGACACTCTCTGTGTATACAATTTCGCTCAGACTATATCGACTAATAATCAAGGTGCTTCAGACTCTGGAATTTTTCTATCAATCACGTCCTCAAACAACTAGAACGACTTCCTTTTTATACTCCTTTATGCCATCATACCGTTGGCACTTACCAAAGGAATTCCTCCAATCTACCCGTTGGATGGAATCAATCAAGAAGATCATTCGAGCTATAAAAGGAACCTGACGATAGCCCATCAATCCCGTTCGCCCATACAATCAGGATCTTGGTTTCCAAGAATAGAACATTCCAAGAATACTTCGTCGACCATCGGATCTTCAATTGATCTTGATACGAACAAAAGAATCCGTTATGTTTATCCAACCAAAAGATCTTCTCCAGACGATAGGATTAAACCCTCAACCATATACTTCGGCTCTGGATTTCCTTCGTCACTGGATCAGAAAGGCTGTCAATGAGAATAGTCTTGAGTCTTGAGTCTTAAGTCTTAAGTCTCAAATCTTGAGTCTTGAATCTTGAGTCTCGGTAGTCGTAGAAAGTCTTCAGACTTTACACTAGACGATCTGCAGATACACAGACTAGACTGAAGGAAACGTTTTGTCAGCTTCAAAATATTCTGGAACGATTTCTCCAACAATCTCCCCCTTTTTGATGGTGACAAAACTTTCCTGTAGATTTGAACCACTTTGACCTGCAAAAACATTTTTCAAGCAATATGGCAATCTCATAAAGATTAACAAAGCAACCAGACTCTGCATCCACAGAAAATTGGCTAGTCTTTCATGAGTAATACCATATAACAACACTTGATATGAATGCAAACAGTCAAGCATTAAAATCCACAGCCAATTCAGTCAAGTTCAAGTTCACACCCAAGATTGCTCAAGTCATAAACAAACATAAAAAAAACTTAAAGTCAAAGAAATTTGAAGAAAGTTGGTTGTTGGTTTGGTTCAAATTGCTTTTCTCCCCCTTTTTGTCAACATTAAAAAGGTGAGAAAGATGTCATGTCTGCTTGGGAATGCGCACAATCTGAAAATCCCCCATGGACTGGACTACTCATTCTAGCTTCTTCAAGTCTTCCCTCAGTTGAGCTACCTCTTCTCCCTTGGCATTGGTTTGCAGTTGCAGAGGGAGGTCTTTCATTTTATCCTCCAGGGTAACTGAAGATGCTTGTCCAGCATTCTTCAAGGCTTGAATTTCACAGTCTAGAGCATAGATTTGGCCACGCATTTCCAGAAGAATATCCATGATACGACGAAAATCTGCAGAATTGTCCGTCTGTGTACTAGCATTGGCTTTCTCAGATGGAGTGAATGCAGACGATGGCGCTTCTGTAAAGTCTTGCAGATTTGGTTCTGACGTATCGTGACCTTCTTCAAGCAATTGAGAAGCCTGAAATTCTTCTGGTGCTGCTGGAGATTGTTGTTGACCTTCACTATTGGCATCATGAGGTGAGGACCTCTCTTGCTCGCCAACTCCCCCTGTCTCTAGGACATTAAGAGGAGAAGAGTGATGATCATGCTCTTCTGTATCCTTTTCTCCAGATTCAGCTGCAGACTTTTCTTGCTCTTCTTCTCCTTCTTCTTCAGCTTCTTTCTCCTTCTCTCTCTGCTCTTCTTCTTCTTCTCCGTTCTTGTCTTTTTCTTCTTATTCTCTCTGTTTCTTCTGCTGTTCTGTTGATTGGGAAGCAGAACGTCTTGTCCTTATCAAGGCAGTGATTGTGAGATCTTCCTCCTCATCTTCATCCTCCAAGATGAGAGTTCTCTTCTTTTTGGATGGGGCACCAATGGCTTCCTTTCCTTTTCTTTTTGAAGCAGACGGAATTGGAGTCTTCACTCTGAATTTCTCCATTGCCTTAGAAAGTTCTTTCAGACGCATCTTTGTCAACATCTTTAAACCTACCACCATCTTATCGCACGGTCGAACACAGAGAGTGTGTGGCGGTTCAATATTCATGTGTCTCAAGATCCTGGTCACCGGACCTAGATAAGGCAATTGTCCCTTGTCTTTCGACATTGCTCGTACATGTGAAAGAGAATAGTGTGAGGAGAGAGAACTTCTTCCCGAGTTGATTGCGTACATCAATTTTGCTTCAGAATTAGACACATCAGTCTTTGATGTAGACTTCGGCCTAATGCAATTGATAACAATTTTGTGCAACACAATGTTGATGGCACGCATCCTTGAATAGATGATTTTTCCCTCAATATCTCTATCTTCGACAAGGTCCATTGTGGCACGAGCAACTGAGACTTTGACTGGTTGATATCGTGCCCGTTCAACTCCAAGTATGTCCGCCAACATGTCCACATCCAACACATAATCCTGATCTCGAACACTGAAAGATATTCTATTCGCATCGATAAAGCTAAGATTTGAATAGAAATATGCAGTCAGTTGTGCATATCCGTCCGTGGTGTCAGTGCAAAAACGTTCCAGTTGAAGCAGACTGAACTTTTCTCTCAAGTTCACATTCACAGCATCTAGGAAATCGAAGTCGACACTCCTAGGGTTTATCACCCCTCGTTTCAGCAGTTTGAAGAACAAAGTTTCCTGTTCCTTCGATTTAAATAATTCCATCCTCTTTCCCTTCACCTTCGCAAACACCCAATCTCGGTTGAAAATCGGTGAACATTTTGTCATCGTCGTTCCCATCAATCAAATTTGGGCCCGACATCCGAGGGTCACTCGGAATATTTGCAAGCGCTTCCTCTCGCTTTACCTTTGGGAGCAATTCCCAAATCCTCCATTTTCTTCAGAAAAATGTACTCATTCCCATAGTTCTTTCCTTTAAGAAAATCATCCACATATTTCATCGGAGTCCCAGTACTTTTCAATGCATGGTAGAGTTTGTAAATATAAGAGGGTTTTTGGACTCTTACAAGGTCTGCATCCTCGATTACCTCTTCCTCCGGATGTTGACCCGCACCTTGTGGGGTAGAAGGCGTTGAATGACGTGGTGGAGAATGAGTCGGGTTCTGATGCTGACTCGATAGTTCTTCCTCTTCTGTGAGATCGAAGTGGGTAGGTCCCTCCTTCATCCTCTGTGGTCCCCTTGTCGCGATTCTTGAGGACTTCCTTGAAGACGACATTCTTCTTGTCTCTAAAAGATTTCTTTGATTGCTTTCCCAAGAAAAAGATGACAACTTTCTCGAGGATGAATTCGAAGTAGAAACCAGTTTGAGAGGAGAATGCTTTTAGGGTTTTGAAGATTGAAAGTGAAAACTGTATATATAACTCAGTTTTGAAAAGGGGAAGTTTAATCGGTACAAGGAAAGTGTACGAATACCTCTTTTCTAAATCAATAACTGCCAAAATTAAACATTTTGAAAAGACACGTTTTTTTTTCGATTTTCACGGTGACTATAAAATAACTAAACGAAAGATCATACCTTTTCGAGTTTAGATAAAGTAACAACTTACAGTCTATAGTCATCAACGTCCGAGTCGAGAGATTTGAGTCGAGAGATTTGATCGACGGTTATCAACTTTCGAGTTTGAAGGTTGGAGAGTCTCTAGACTTTAACTTCTTCAAGCTTCAAAATGTTGAGTTTGGAGCGGATAAAATCAAATTGATTTTTCTCCAAAGGCTTTGTGAATATATCCGCTAGTTGACTTTTTGAATCAACAAATTGAATCGAGATTTCTCCATTTTGAATATGATCTCTAATGAAGTGATGTCGAATTTCTATATGCTTTGCTCTTGAATGAAGAATTGGATTTTTGGTGAGATTGATTGCACTGGTATTGTCACATTTGATTTTTGTGCATGAGTCTTCAATGCCAAAGTCTTGTAGCTGTTGTTTTATCCATAGAATTTGTGAACAGCAGCTTCCAAGGGCAACATACTCTGCTTCTGTTGTTGAGAGAGCTACAGTGCTTTGTTTCCTTGAAAACCAAGACACTATCCTGCTTCCAAGCAACTGGCAAGTTCCTGAAGTACTCTTTCTATCGACTCTGCAGCCGGCCAGATCTGCGTCTGAATATCCCAGAAGATTAAAGTCTCCCTTCTTAGGATACCAAAGACCCATGCTTGAAGATGAAGCAATGTATTTAATGATACGTTTTGCAGCACTGAGATGAGATTCTCTAGGATCTGATTGAAACCTAGCACAGATGCAAACACTCAACAAAATGTCAGGTCTAGAAGCAGTAAGATAAAGAAGTGAACCGATGATGCTCCTGTACAGCTTTTGATCAACTTTCTTTCCTTCCTCATCTTTGTCTATCTTCAAAGAACTTGACATTGGTATATCGGTCTTCTTGCAATTTTCCAATCCAAATCTTTTGACAAGATCATTAGCATATTTTTCTTGGTTAATGAAAGTTCCTTCCTTCAATTGCTTTATTTGAAGTCCAAGAAAGAATGTTAATTCTCCCATCATACTCATTTCAAACTCATCCTGCATAGACTTAGAAAATTTCTTGCATAGACTTTCATTAGAGGATCCAAAAATAATGTCATCAACATATATTTGAACGAGTAAAAAGCTTTTGTTTTCCTTTTTGATGAATAGAGTAGTATCTACTTTACCTTTAACAAAGCCGTTACGTAATAAGAACTTACTTAGTCTCGTCGTACCAAGCTCGAGGTGCTTGCTTTAGACCATACGGGGCCTTTTTCGGTCCAAGACGAGTCGGCTTCTTTGGGTCTTCAAATCCAGGCGGTTGTTCCACATAAACTTCCTCTTGGATAAATCCATTTAGGAAAGCACTTTTGACGTCCATTTGGAATAACCTGAAATTTTTGTAACAAGCAAACGCAAGTAGTAGACGAATAGCTTCTAACCTTGCTACGGAGCGTAAGTCTCATCATAGTCTATTCCTTCTTCTTGCGTGTATCCCTTGGCCACGAGTCTTGCTTTATTCCATACGACTTTTCCTTTTTCGTTCATCTTGTTTTTGAACACCCATTTGGCTCCAATAACAGTTTTACCTTTTGGTTTAGATGTCAATTCCCAGACATCGTTAATGTTGAACTGTATGAGCTCTTCTTGCATAGCTTCGATCCAGCTTTCATCAGATAAAGCTTCTTCTATGCTTTTTGGTTCAATTTCAGAGATGAGAGCCACAGCACTAGACTCTTCACGTCTTTTGGATCTGGTGCAAATTCCTTCATTAATTTCGCCTATAATGAGATCTTTAGGATGAATGGACTTGTGCTTCCAGTTACTGGTTGATTTGTCTGGATGATGATCTCTTTCTTTATTTGAATTTTCATGAACATCTTGATCTTTGGTCTTCCGAGTCGAGATACTTTTTGAGTAGTAAGCTTTGGAAGGTGCGGAGCGTTCGAGACTCTTCATATTGAGTCGATTGGGTTCATCTTGCGTAGAGTCTTGAAATTTGACATTCATTGACTCCTCCACAGATCGGCTCTTCTTATTGTAGACTCGTAGGCTTTGCTTGATGTAGAATATCCAAGGAAGATGCCTTCATCGATCTTTCTTCAAACTTACCAACTCGATCTTTTGCATTTTTCAATATAAAGCATTTGCAACCGAACACATGAAAGTATGAAACAATAGGCTTCTTACCTTTGAATAATTCATAAGGGGTTTTCTCAAGAATAGGTCTTAGGAAGACTCTATTGATGATATAGCATCTTTGTTGAAACTTGCTTCAGCCCAAAATTGTGAAGAAATTTTGCTTTCAATTAAAAGTGTTCTAGCCATTTCTTGAAGAGATCTATTCTTTCTTTCCACAACTCCATTTTGCTGAGGAGTGTATGGAGAAGAGAATACATGTTTAAAACCAGATTCATCACACAATTTTGTGAAATCTTGATTTTCAAATTCACCTCCATGATCTGTTTTTATACTTGAGATAACACATCCTTTTTCATTTTGAACCTTTTTAGCAAATTTTTCAAAATACAAAAAGGTTTCTGACTTACTTGCAAGGAAATATACCCAAGTAAAGCGAGAGAAATCATCCACAATTACTAGGCAGTATTTCTTACCTCCAATACTCGAGTTCGGTTGGTCCGAAGAGATCCATATGCGATAAATCGTAGTACATGATTAGTAGAGACATGATTTATTGGCTTGAATGAATTTCTTACCTGTTTTCCCAGAATACAGGGTGTGCATGGATCGGACTTTTGATATGGTAATTTGGGTAGACCTCAAACAAGCTGCTTTGATGAGATTTTAGCTAATTGCTTCATATTGACATGGCCAAGCTTTCTGTGCCATAAGCTTGCTTCATCTTGGATTGAAATTAGACATTGAGATTCATTTAGTTTCATGTCTAAGAGGTAGATGTTTCCATGTCTTCGACCCATGAAAGACGAGTAGAGTCTTTACTAATTCCATAGCAAATTCCTTCTTGAAAGGAGATCTTGAAACCGTATCACACGGTTGGCTAATGCTTTGAGAAGGTTATAGTTGAGTCCTTCTACTAGAGAAACATTGCTTATTGTGAGATTTCCAATTTTCACGAGTTCCAAATCCCACGATGCTTCCTTTGCCGTTTCCTCCAAATGAAACATTTCCGCCGTTTACTTGAACAAGCTTTACGAAGCACTTTGAGTCTCCGGTCATGTGTCTTGAACATCCGCTGTCAAGATACCATTTTATCTTTTTCTTGACGGAGACCTGCATTTAAAAGAGAGTCTCAAGTTTTCTTTGGTACCCAAATTTTCTTGGGTCCTTTGGTGTTAGTAGGATAAGCATTATTAGGCCATACTTTCTTAACAGGGTTTCCAAACCATAGGACATTCTTTTTCAAAGTGATCCTTCTTGTTACACTTTGAACACCTTAGAGCATTTCGACCAACAGACTTTACAAAAACTTTCTTGAAATGATTTTTGTAAGCCTCTCTCGACGGTCTTTTCTTAATTCTTTCTTTAACTTTAGGAAAATCAATCAAGGGAATTGTTTCCGCTGTCATGCCTAAACCAGACTTATTGAAGTAAGGTCTTTGAACTGAAAGAACTTTTTCAAGCTTTTCGGATCCTATCGAAAACTTCTTTGAAATATTTGATAAGTCCGTTTTTAAGAAAACATTTTCTTTCAAAAGATCATCTCCTTTTTCTTTAAGAACAAAAACATTTTGGTCTAGACTTTTAACTCTTTCTTCTAAAATGACTTCCTTTTGTTTTAGAGCTGAGTTTTCCTTTTTAAGTTCGGAAATCCTTTTGAGAGAAGTCTTAAGACAAACACGGTTCATCAATATATTTAGAGACTTTGACAGGAATTTTAAAATCACTTACCTCAAATTCACATCATTCAGTCGATCCGAACTGAGTCGAGTTTGAATGTGCCATCAAACATATGTTGGCATATTCATTATCACTTTCTTCACATTCTGTATCACTCCAGGTTTCGGCTTTGAGAGCTTTTCGAAACTTCTCAGCTTTTCCTCTTTTCTTCTTCGAGAAGAGGACAATTGGGTCGATGTGTCCCTTCTTCTTACATTCGAAGCAAACTACATCTTTGTTTGGTTCCTCATCATCAACAGACTTGGTCTGCTGTCTCTGGAAACTTTGTTTCTTTGAGTTGAACCTTCTGCCTTTTCTATTCGGTTTTCTGAATCTTCTTATCATGAGGGCGAGCTCCTCATCGTCCATATCATCTTCAGAATCTGCATCATCAGAGTCATTATTTGATTTTAATGCAATAGATTTCTTACCTCTTGGATCTTCTTCTTCATTAATTCGTTCCACTTCATATGATTGAAGAGTTCCAATCAGCTCGTCGACAGATAAAGGCATAATTCTTTGCGTTTCTCTTATTGAAGTCTTTATATGATTCCACTCCTTGGAGAGTCCACGTAGTAGCTTGTTCACCTTCATGGGATCAGAAATTTTTTGTCCTTGGTTCTCAAGACCATTGACAATATCTGTAAAATGACTAAACATGTCAGTTATAGATTCTCCTGGTTTCATTTTGAAGGCTTCATATTGACCGAGGAGAATGTTAATTCTGGTCTCCTTCACTCGATCTGTCCCTTCATAGGTGATGTGTAATCTATCCCATACTTCTTTTGCTGTAACACAAGAAGATATTCTGTTATATTCAGTTGGAGATAAGGCACAATATAAAGAATAAATTGCTTTTGCATCGAGTGCTTGTCTCTTGTTTATTTCTTCCTGAGTCATTCCGCTGGCATCAACAGTTTCTTTTCCTCTTTCAGAGATTGATGCAGCAGTAGGAGTAATTCCTCTTTCCACAACATCCCATTCTAGAGGATCCTTGGATCGTAGGAAGGCTTTCATCTTGTTCTTCCAGATGTTGTAATCCTTTCCGTCAAAGTAGGGTGGTCTTGTATTGCTTTGCCCTTCCATCAGCCCTGGTGCTAGCATACTAGCCATGGATCTTTTACTCTGAAGTAAAACACTTCAAACAAAGTAAGAACACGGGCTCTGATACCAATTGATATTGCTAGTATGAGTACCTAGAGGGGGTGAATAGGTATACAAAGATTTTTCTTGATAATTTCTGTATACTTGCGCAATACTTAGACAGTTGAAGGATTTGCGTTAAGTAATAATCAACGTAAGACTAAGTAAAGGAAAGAGAGAATTAAACACGCGGTTTATAGTGGTTCGGCTTGATCCAAGCCTACGTCCACTCTTTTGCACTGACAGCCAATTTGGCTGGATTCCACTATGAACAAAGAGATGTTACGGTGTTGATCTTCCTTGATTTCTAGGTGTAGATGATCTACCACACTCGCTCAAGGTATCACCAAGTATAGACACTCTCTGTGTATACAATTTCGCTCAGACTGTATCGACTAATAATCAAGGTGCTTCAGACTCTGGAATTTTTCTATCAATCACGTCCTCAAACAACTAGAACGACTTCCTTTTTATACTCCTTTATGCCATCATACCGTTGGCACTTTCCAAAGGAATTCCTCCAATCTACCCGTTGGACGGAATCAATCAAGAAGATCATTCGAGCTATAAAAGGAACCTGACGATAGCCCATCAATCCTGTTCGCCCATACAATCAGGATCTTGGTTTCCAAGAATAGAACATTCCAAGAATACTTCGTCGACCATCGGATCTTCAATTGATCTTGATACGAACAAAAGAATCCGTTATGTTTATCCAACCAAAAGATCTTCTCCAGACGATAGGATTAAACCCTCAACCATATACTTCGGCTCTGGATTTCTTTCGTCACTGGATCATAAAGGCTATCAATGAGAATAGTCTTGAGTCTTGAGTCTTAAGTCTTAAATCTCAAATCTTGAGTCTTGAATCTTGAGTCTGGTAGTCAGAAAGTCTTCAGACTTTACACTAGACGATCTGCAGATACACAGACTAGACTGAAGGAAACGTTTTGTCAGCTTCAAAATATTCTGGAACGATTTCTCCAACAACCCTTGTTAATGTGAACTTAAGGGAGAAGTTCAGTCTACTTCAACTGGAACGTTTTTGCACTGATACCACAGATGGTTATGCTCAACTGACTACATATTTATATTCGAATCTCAGCTTTATAGATGTGAATAAAATATCATTCAGTATTCGAGACCAGGATTATGTGTTAGACGTGGACATGTTGGCGGACATAATTGGAGTTGAACGAGGACGCTATCAACCAATCAAAGTCTCAGTTGCTCGTGCCTCATTGGAACTTGTCAAAGATAGAGATGTAGATGGAAGAATCATCTATTCAAGGATGCGTGCCATCAATATTGTGCTGCACAAAATTGTGATCAATTGCATCAGGCCCAAGTCTACATCAAAGACTGATGTGTCTAATTCAGAGGCAAAATTGATGTACGCAATCAACTCAGGGATGAAGTTCTCTCTTCCTCACACTATTCTCTTTCACATGTATAGAGCAATGTCGAAGGATAAGGGACAATTGCCTTACCCAGGTCTGGTGACCAAGATCTTCAGACACATGAATATTGAACCGCCACACACACTTTGTGTTCGACCGTGCGATAAGATGGTGGTAGGTTTGAAGATGTTAACAAAGATGCGTCTGCAAGAACTTTCCAAGGCAATGGAGAAATTCAGAGTGAAGACTCCAGTTCCGTCTGTTTCAAAGAGAAAAGGGAAGGAGGCCATTGGTGCCCCATCTAAAAAGAAGAGAACTCTTATCTTGGAGGATGAAGATGAGGAGGAAGATCTTACAATCACTGCCTTGATAAGGACCAGATGTTCTGTTCCCCAATCGACAGAACATCAGAAGAAACAGAGAGAAGAAGAGGAGCAAGCCAAGAACAGAGAAGAAGAAGAACAGCGAGAGAGAGAGAAAGAAGCTGAAGAAGAAGGAGAAGAAGAGCAAGAAAAGTCTGCAGCTTAATCTGGAGAGAAGGAGAATCAAGATACAGAAGAGCATGATCATCACTCTTCCTCTTTTAATGTCCTAGAGACAAGGGGAGTTGGCGAGCAAAGGTCCACACCTCATGCTGCCAATAGTGAAGGTCTAAGATAATCTCCAATGAGACCCGAAGAGTTTCGTGCTTCTCAATTGCCTGAAGAAGAACACGATACGTCAACACCAAATCTGCAAGACTATACAGAAGCGCCATCGTCTACATTCACTCGATCTGAGAAAGAAAATGTAAGTACTCAGACGGACAATTCTGCAGATTTTCGTCGTATTATGGATGTTCTTCTGGAAATGTGTGGCCAAATCTATGCTCTGGACTGTGAGATTCAAGCCATAAAGAATGCTGGACAAGCATCTTCGGTTACCCTGGAGGACAAAATGAAAGACCTCGCTCTACAACTTCAAGCCAATGCCAAAGGAGAGGAGGTAGCTCAACTAAGGGAAGACTTGAAGAGGCTAGAAGGCGTAGTCCAGTCCATGGGAGATTTCCAGATCGTGCGCATTCCCAAGCAGACCTGACTCCTTTCTCACCTTTTTTAATGATGACAAAAAGGGGGAGAAGCAATTTGAACCAACCAACCAACCTTCTTTGACTTTAAATTTATTTTTGTGGTTGAATGTGTTTGTTTTTTAGTATGACTTGAGTGAACTTGGGTGTGAACTTGAATTTGACTGAATTGGCTCTGAATTTAGATACTTGACTGTTTGCATTTATATCAAGTGTTGTTATATGGTATTACTCATGAAAGACTAACCAATTTTCTGTGGATGCAGAGTCTGGTTGTTTTGTTAAATCTTTATGAGATAGCCATATTGCTAAGAAATGTTTTTGCAGGTCAAAGTGGTTCAAATCTACAGAAAAGTTTTGTCACCATCAAAAAGGGGGAGATTGTTGGAGAAATATTTCCAGGATATTTTGAAGCTGACAAAACGTTTCTATCAGTCTAGTCTGGATATCTGCAGATCGTCTAGTTTAAAGTCTGAAGACTTTCTGATCACCAGACTCAAGATTCAAGACTCAAGACTTAAGACTCAAGACTCAAGACTATTCTCATTGACAGTCTTTCTGATCTAGTGACGAAGGAAATCCAGAGCCGAAGTATATGGTTGAGGATTTAATCCTACTCTCTGGAGAAGATCTTTTTGGTTGGATAAATATAACGGATTCTTTTGTTCGTATCTAGATCAATTGAAGATCCGATGGTCGACGAAATATTCTTGAAATGTTCTATTCTTGGAAACCAAGATCCTGATTGTATGGGTGAACAGGATTGATGGGCTATCGTCAGGTTCCTTTAATAGCTCGAATGATCTTCTTGATTGATTCCGTCCAATGGGTAGATTTGAGGAATTCCTTTGGAAAGTGCCAACGATTATGATGGCATAAAGGAGTATAAAAAGGAAGACGTTCTAGTTGTTTGAGTACGTGATCGATAGAGAAATTCCAGTCGAAGCATTTTGATTATTAGTCGATTCATTACGAGCGAAATTGTATACACGAGTGTCCATACTTGGTGATACCTTGAGCGAGTGTGGTAGATCATCTACACCTAGAAATCAAGGAAGATCAACACTTTGTAACATCTCTTTGTTCATAGTGGAATCCAGCCAATTGGCTGTCAGTGCAGAAGAGTGGACGTAGGCTTGAATCAAGCCGAACCACTATAAAGCGCGTGTTCATTTCTCTCTTTCCTTTACTAAGTCTTACGTTGATTATTACTTATCGCAAATCCTTCAACTGTCTAAGTATTGCGCAATAATCAAGAAAAATCTTTTATATACCTATTCACCCCCCTCTAGGTACTCGTACTAGCTATATCAGTTTTTCCATATGTTATATTCCTTTCTATCAAAATAAGGCGATCTGATATTGCTTTGCCTTTCAACCAGACCTGGAGCCAACATACTAGCCATGGATCTTTAACTCTGAAGTAAAACACTTCAACTTAAGTGAGTACACAAGCTTTGATATCAATTGTAAAAGCTAGTACGAGCACCTAGAGGGGGTGAATAAATGCAAAAACAAATTTTCCAGAGAGAAGTGTGAAACTCTAATCAATAATAGATTATGAAAAGAAAATTAGACTATTGTAAACAAATTGAGTTACGATCAAAGTAAAAGAGCTTAGGGAAAAGAATAAAAACACGAGATTTATAGTGGTTCGACTTAATCCAAGCTTACATCCATTCTTCCGCACTGACAGCCCACCGGCTGGATTTCACTATGAAAAAGAGTTGTTACAGTAAAGTTCTTCCTTGATTCCACAGTGTAGAGACTCTGCTACACTTTCACAAGGTCTCACGAAGACATAAACTCTCTTTTGCTTACAAGATTTCGCTCAACAATTGAATTGACTAAGAACAAGGAGCTTCAGACTTTGGAATTCTTCTATCGCGCACACGCTCGAATAACTGGAACGTCCTCCTTATATACTCCTTCATGCCATCACACCCGTTGGCACTTACCAAATGAGTTATTCCAATCTACCCGTTGGACAGGATCAATTAGGGAGATTTCGAGTTATTTAAGAAATATTTTGATAGCCCACCAATCATGCTCGCCTATACAATCAAGATCTAGGTTTCCATAAGTAGAACCTTCAAAGTATACTTTGCCATTTAACGGATCCAAAATCCCTGAATCAATCTCAATTTGAATAATGGATTCCGACATGCTATATCCAGTCAAGAGATCTTCTTCAATCGATGGAATCAAATCCTTAAAAAATACTCAGTTTTGGATAAGCCTTCTTTGACGGTCTAGAAACTGTCAATAAGGATAGACTTTGAGTCTTGAGTCCGGCAGTCCGGAGATCTTCAGACTTTGATGGAAGAGTCTGTAAGTCTTCAGACTAGAATGATGGAAACGTTTTGTCAACTTCAAAACACTCAAGGAAGTTTTCTCCAACAACACACTCGGGTCACTTAAACGCTCTCTCGTTGTTTCTCAAGCCCCAATTACATCCAATAACGCACGTAGTGTTTTAGCCCCGAAATTTCTTAAGAAATAATCTCTCAATCTCACAAAGGAATTACGCACAAATCTTATTACAAGATTTAATTGGCTTGAACACTAAATCTTTCTTGGATGTAATTCACAAACAATAACGACAAGGAAAATCCCTCCCAAGCACTCGACGACAAGACGACACTTCAAGAACACTTCTTCATGATCAACACTCTTCCATCCACGGCCACAAGTATATATATATAAGTGAGATCCTTATTCCTTTGCCGACTTCTCATAGGATTCTGTTTCCTATCTTGAACCAAAACATATTTTTGTATATTTTAAACAAAATCCAAATCCAAGTGAAAGTTGGACTTTTCTATTTTAGTGGCCAAATTCTCCAATGCGGATTGGAATTTTGGGAAGTTGATTTTCAAATCTTCTTTGCTCAATTTCGAATATCCACAACATATCCAATTCAGAATATTTAAAACTTTCACCTTGGGCTTAAACTAGAGACATGTCTTAACAATGTTGTCCTCTAGCCAGCTGAAGAGGGCTCACCACATTGTTGCGCTCGGCCATGGCAACGAGCTGGATGTCCATTGAGAGAGAGAGAGAGAGAGAGAGAGAGAGAGAGAGAGAGAGAGAGAGAGAGAGAGAGAGAGAGAGAGAGAGAGACTCGCCATTAGGGAGCTAGAGCAACAGAGATCGAAGATCGGGAGGGTGGTGGAGGCTACGGTCGCAGTGCAACTGATATAAAAAGAGGAGAGAGTGGGGGGGGGATTTTATAATTTTTGATCATGTGTGGGTGACTATAAAAATGAGGTATCCAACTATCATCATCCGAGATAGTAGATAGCCCATGGAAATAGAGGTGGAGACAAGTATATGTGTGCAAATGATTCATATGTTCAATCAATTCTTCGTGCACTTGAAGTATCACCACTGTCCCATATCACTAAACTTCGGTCTTCATTGATTCTCTCTCCAACATATTCTTCTTGTCTGCATTTTTTCTTCCTTCTATATTCTTCTCTGGAATTGAACCTTGGACTCCACTACTTCTCTCTCTCTCTCTCTCTCTCTCTCTCTCTCTCTCTCTAAAGTTGAAAATTTTAATTGTTTTAATTGGTATAGATATGACTAGCAACTCAAAAGACCTACCTAAACCATGCAACTCCTATGACTGGCAAAACTAAATCCTACGAATAGTAACTATAAAAACACATATACAAACTCCAGTCAGAGTTGATAGAGCCCAAAAGGTCCCTTGTTGACCATTCTCCCCCTACAAGTTGGTAGTTGTAGAACATGAAAAAGAATAGAAGGTATGGTGCGAGCAAATCATAGCTCATTAAGCACTACAAATGCATATAATAGCTACCTTTATATATAACACACATTTACTCATATCTTGTACATCGTGTACATAAGGCAGGCAAAAGATGAGTTTATATCATTTCATTGTAACTTTTGTTGGAGAAATCGTTCCAGAATATTTTGAAGCTGACAAAACGTTTCCTTCAGTCTAGTCTGGGTATCTGCAGATCGTCTAGTTTAAAGTCTGAAGACTCTCTGACTACCAGACTCAAGATTCAAGACTCAAGATTTGAGACTCAAGACTCAAGACTCAAGACTATTCTCATTGACAGTCTTTCTGATCCAGTGATGAAGGAAATCCAGAGCCGAAGTATATGGTTGAGGATTTAATCCTATCGTCTGGAGAAGATCTTTTTGGTTGGATAAATATAACGGATTCTTTTGTTCGTATCTAGATCAATTGAAGATCCGTTGGTCGACGAAGTATTCTTGGAATGTTCTATTCTTGGAAACCAAGATCCTGATTGTATGGGCGAACATGATTGATGGGCTATCGTCGGGTTCCTTTTATAGCTCGAATGATCTTCTTAATTGATTCCGTCCAACGGGTAGATTGGATGAATTCCTTTGGTAAGTGCCAACGGTATGATGGCATAAAGGAGTATAAAAAGGAGGACGTTCTAGTTGTTTGAGCATGTGATTGATAGAAAAATTCCGAGTCGAAGCACCTTGATTATTAGTCGATACATCGAGCGAAATTGTATACACGAGAGTGTCTATACTTGGTGATACCTTGAGCGAGTGTGGTAGATCATCTACACCGAGAAATCAAGGAAGATCAACACTATAACATCTCTTTGTTCATAGTGGAATCCAACTAAATTGGCTGTCGGTGCGAAGAAGTGGACGTAGGCTTGAATCAAGCCGAACCACTATAAACCGCGTGTTTAATTCTCTCTTTCCTTACTCAGTCTTACGTTGATTATTACTCTTCGCAAATCCTTCAACTGTCTAAGTATTGCGTAAGTATACATAAATTATCAAGAAAAATCTTTGTATACCTATTCACCCCCCTCTAGGTACTCGTACTAGCAATATCAACTTTGCATGTACAAGAAATACTTGTTTAATCAACAATATCAAAACAAATATAGCGGTTCAATCCATCAATCAATTTAGTGCTGATTGTTAGATCCCTAGCCACACGTAATTTCCCTTGACAAAGTCTACCAAGCTTTCTCTTGTAGCATAGTTCTTTACCTATGTCGGCCGTCGATGGCCTAAGCAGTGCCTTGAGCATGTCTTAATTTTCCAAAGAATGTTCTCAAAATCATAGATACTTTCTTAAAAGCTAATTTTGACTTTTCACAACCAAATATTTTAAATGAATGAAAGGACGAAAGTACCTATGTTAGTTTCAAAATTGACCATACATCATTAGTTAACTCGTTATCTAGTTAGTTGCACATGCATGTACATCAGAATGAGGGCTCATGCATAATTTGCCACACCATAGCATGTAATGCTCAAGGCACACGAAATCATGTTGGGATGTAAAATGATGCGAAATTTTCTTTAAATTACTTCTTCGAAAAAATCAACATTGCATTCAATATATTAGAAAGTTGTTTGATAATTGCATTTTGAGCATTCAACTGAAATTTGTGGTATAGAAAGGGCATTCTCGAGGTGTTAAACCTTCCCCACACATAACCAAACTTAGGGACCACAGGTTTTTTTGGTGTCTCATGAAATTACTGTTTTGTTCACATGTGCACCTGCGTCTCCCTTCATCCTAGATTTTAAAAAGAATGGTTGATATTAAATCCATTACAATGTTGTTAGTCCAAAACCCTGATTTTCAGATTTTCGATTTTTTCCATTAAAACGCTTTAGCGTTTCACCTTTTCTTTTGACCATGGGCTAGTCGATAGGGAAGCTCTACAACAAAGACTCATTTCTTTCGTAGAAATAGGGGGAAAATTTCAAATCATCCCCTCATTTTATTAAATAAATGACTGAAATTGACCATGTCCAAATGAAGGTTTAAAATGGACGTGCGGACCCCTCAAGTGCCATAACTTTGCACAAAGGGACACTTAAGTGCCATAACTTACGAAAGGGACACTTAAGTGCCATAACTTACGAAAGGTACACTTAAGTGCCAAAATTGGAGTAAAATGGATCACTTGAGTGCCAATTCAGCCAAAGTCCTGCCAAAATGCCAACGTGGCATTTTTCCAGGGAACCGAGCCCAAAATGACACCATTTTAAACATTGACGTGGCCAAATAATGCAAAAATTGCGTCGTTTTGGGCTAACGTGATAAAAATAATAATATAATAATTAAATAAATTTAATTTAAAATTATATTTAGTTAAAATATTAAAAAATAATAATTTTAAAATTAAAAAAAAAAAAGGGGGCGGTGGGCGAGGGCTCGGCCACCACCGCCGCCCCCCTCGCCGTCGTCGGGAAGGGTCGGCGACGGAGGGAGGAGGGGTCGGCCGGGGTTACGAGCTCTCGCCCCGGATCCGACGAGTGGTGAGGGGTCGCGGCCCTCCCCGGATCCGGCGAGGGTCTCAGCCCTCGCCCGGCCGAGCAAGGGCCGCCGCCGGCGGGGGTTAGCCCAACGAGCGACGGCCCTTGGCCCGACGAGCCAGGGCCACTGACCCTCGCCGAATTTGGGAGAGGGTGTAAAATAGCATCGTTTTAGGCTCATTTCGCCGGAAATTCACTGGAGAAATGCCATGTCAGCTTTTTGGCCAAACTATGGCCAGAGTGGCACTTAAGTGATCCGTTTTTCTTCGAATGTGGCACTTAAGTGTACCTTTCGTAAATTATGGCACTTGAAGCGTTCTTTTGCCGTTTAAAATGTCATCATTTTCTCAAATAAGATATTAAAGTAGAATTTGTTTGAAATAAGGGTTTAAAGTAGTTATATCAATTTTAAATAAGTGCCAGTTGGTCAATGATATTTTCATCCTTTACATTTTTTTGAATTTTTTTCCTTTCTTTTTCAGGTTTTCTCTTCTTCTTCATTGACGGGTAGTCCCAGCTATTGGTGATGTCCAAAGAGAGCAAAGCAAGGGTCATCCTTGCCAGTCACATGTAAGGGTTGGCCTCGCTTGGGCAAGGTGACCATTGTCCTAGGTGAGGTTGTCCTCATTGGCCATAGGCGAAACCGACCCTTACCAAATATGGGTGAGGGTTGCCTTATCAGCACCAGTGAGGAATGGCCTTGCCTCAACGAGTCGACCCTCACCCTCGAAAGCTACAGGTCAGGTTAACCCTTGCCAAATCTAGGCAAGGGTCACCTTGTTGGCAACCAGCGAGGGTTGTGGCCCTCACTTGTTGGCCGGCAAGGTCACTGAGCCCTTATCGACAAAAAAAAACAAGGAAGAGAAAAGAGAAAAAGGAAAATAATAATTTAAAGTCATTATAAAGATCGAGTTAATGGAAACATTGGATAAGAAGGTAGGAAAACTTGTTCCAATACAAAAGGAAAACGGGATAAGTACACTAATTGTGCCATAAGTTGTGTACGACGTTCACTTGGGTGCCAAATCGGAGGAAAAACGATCACTTTGGTGCCACCGGCGAGAAATTCCGGCCAAAATGATTACATGGCTTTTATATTTTAAAAAAAAATCGACGTGGCTTAAGATTATCCATAGTGGATAGCATAAAACGACGCCGTTTTCCTTTCTTCGTAAGAAACGATGTTGTTTCTTACCATCCACCATGGATTCACATAAGAAATGATGCCGTGTTGGTCCATAGCAAAAAATGATGTCGCTGAAGAGGGATTAAAATAGGGTTTGTATACGGTTCTCCTCGACGCCGGCTGTAGCTCGCTCACCCACCGTCGTTCACTCGCCCACCGTTGCTCAGCCACCTCTGTAGTTGCGCCGTCGTTCACGATCGTTCAGGTTTGTCATGTTCTCTACATGGATCAATTTTGCGAAAAATTTAGGGTTCCGACGGGCAAGTTAGGGCATGGAGGGCAAATTGAGGGCTTGGCTCTGGGGGCAAGTAGTGGGGGAAGTGGTGGGGATGTCACTTTTATGGGGACAGAATAGAAAAATCGATTCTTCCATCATTTGTTCGCTTTCTGTTGTGGGGATCCAATAGAAAAATAGGGTGTGAAGGGGCTTGACTCGGAGGGAAATAATGGTGGGACCGAATTTATTTGTTTAATTAATTGGACTGCTTTTGTGGGGGATCGAATGTAAATGTGATTGAATTGAAAAATGGGTGGTGGGGACCTCACTTTATTTATTTAATTCGGTTTTTTTTTTGTTTCTGTAAATACACCGAATTTTGAAGATTTCAGTCGCATTTATTCATTGACAAAAAAACGATAAGGACCTGTATGTGAAGTTGTCGATTCTGTCATGTGGTTCCAACAAAACGACAATGACTCTTTTTCTTTTTTTTTTCATTGGGTGCAGCATTGACATGGACGCGAATCAGGTAAGCGTCACTGTTTGCTATGGTGGAGAGTTTGTTATTGGCACTGAAGATTGGAAATATAGTGGTGGAAATGAATGTACTATTTATGTCAACGTTTGGAAGCCATCATATATTGATTTTCTAAGGAATTTGGTGTATTTTTTTTTTTTTTTATGATGGAAAGTGCAAAAACTACATTACTGTGTTCTTAGGAATGAATTGAAGGATAGGTTGAGATTTTTTACTGACGATAATGGTATTAAGGATATCACTTACCATTATCTTCACGGTGAAGAAGCTAAGGTATATATTGAGTATTATAGTGAGGACGAGGATGGGGATGAGCAGACCACCATTAAAGGAGAAGAAGTGAGGGATCCTATTCAAGCGAGTAATTAGGTCGAGCATGAGTTTAGGTTAGATGAAGGGCAAAATGAGAGGGAGATAAGTCATTAATAGAGATGAGATATCTTGAAATCTTGGGTGAAGATTTGGGTGAAGATATGGGCGATGAAGACTTCATTGGATTAGAATGGGAAATTGCTTTATCTAGTGAATCGAAAGATGAATGTTTGGCTTTTGTAAATTTCCCAAGTGACGAAGATGATGATGAACTCGCACAGTCAAGAAAAAAGCAAAGGGAATTTATGAGAAAAAAAACTTGCAGTTTCAGCAAAAAGGCACGAGTCAGTAAATAAGGATGGAGATCCAACTGAGGGTAATAGAAGTGAAGATGAAGAAAGTTATGGCAATGAAGTTGCTGGTTCGGAAAATGAGCTTGACAATGATGATAAAGAACCTGCTCCTCGAAGAAAAAGTAAATACCCTTGCTATGATCCAACTGTTTAAACCTGTTTTGTCGGTGGGCATGAGATTTGATAATGCCAAATAGTTTAAGGAAGCTGTTATGAAGAACTCAATTGGTAAACAGAGGAGCGTTAAATTCATTAGAAACACAAAGAAATTTGTGAGAGCTAAGTGCTCACAACCTAATTGTTCGTGGAAGCTCTATGTCGCATTTAGTAAGAATGGGTCATTCCATATTAGATCATTTCAAGAGGAGCATACTTGTCCAATTATTTTTAACAATAAAAGGGTAACAATGTGTGGTTATCAAAGCATTTTTTTAATACTATCAAAGCAATGCCCGAGATCAAGAGTCCTCAATTTCAACAGTCAGTGAAGGAGCAAGTGGGGGTTAATGTGTCGAGGAATCAATGTAAGAGAGCCAAGATGAGGGTGATGAAGATATTGATGGGTGGGTATAAGAAAGAATATGCGCAGGTATGGGATTATGCTGGTGAATGCATGCTTCAAAACCCATTTGGTAGGGTATATGTAGAGGTTGTGGAGAGGCCACTCCTTGATCTTGGGCCTAGATTTGATAGATTTTATGTCTGTTTTGATGCATGCAAACAAGGCTTCTTGGCTGGTTGTAGAAGAGTTATAGGATTGGATGGATGCTTTCTAAAGGGTTATGCAAGGGGGAGTTGTTGGCTGTTGTAGGGAGAGATGCCAATAATCAAATATTCCCAATAGCTTGGGCAGTGGTAAAGATAGAGAATAAGGATATTTGGTCCTGGTTCTTATAAAATTTAATGGCTGACCTTGAGATAACCGATGGGGGAGGATGGGCATTCATGAGTGACCAATATAAGGTAATTTCATTGTCAATTAATTCACTCACTTTTAATATTAATCACTTGCATATTTTTCTTAACTTGTATTTATTGGTTTGAATTTTTGTAGAAACTTATTCTTATGTTAACTGAGTTGATACCACATGCTGAGTATAAAATGTGGGCGAGGCACATATATGCAAATTGGTCAAGGAACTTCAAAGGAGATAGGCTGCAGAAGTAATTCTAGCAGATAGCAAAGAGTATGAATATGACTGATTTCAGATTAGCCAAACAATGATTGTTGCAGCTGACAAATGAAGGTTTTGATGCACTTTTCCAGACAGAAGCTAAGCATTGGTGTCGGGCCTTCTTTAGCGAAGAGTTCAAACGCGATATTATTGATAACAACCTCAGTGAAGCTTTCAATGGTAGAATTTTAGAGGCCAGGTGCAAACCAATCATTAGCATGAATGATGATATTCAAGTTATGATTATGACTAGACTACATAGACAAAGAGATGAGGCTACAAAATGGAGTAGAGACTTTGACCCTAGGATTGTGAAGAGATTGGATGCAAATATTGCTGCTAGTAGATTCTGTCATCCAATTTGGAATGGAGATAATGGATATGAGATTATTTGAAATCAGGATAAGTATGTTGTCAACTTGGATAGAAAAAAGTGTTTATGCCAAGCTTGGCAACTGAATGGAATTCCCTGTGCCCATGCCATTTGTGCTATTCAGATGAAGCAAGAAAACTCAGATGATTACCTATATGATTGGTACAAAAAAAGCTCATACCTTGCTTCATACCAATTCATGATGTAGCCTATCAAAAGTAGCAAATTTTAGGACCCAATAAATCATGAAAGCCATCTACCTTTACCGTTGAAGAAGCAAATAGGAAAGCCAAAAAAGAGACGAAGAATGCAACAAGAAGAGGCATCAAGTCAAAGGATGAGTAAGACTGGATCAAAGATGAAATGCTCCTATTGCCACAAGGAATGGCACAATAAGAAAGGTTGTGAGCTGAAAAAGCAGCATCAATAGCAAGATGTAATGGCTGATTCAGTGATAGGGACAGGATTTACTAAAGAGTTTCTTATTGGGCCTATTGAAGGGAGGACAGAAGGCCCTGCTGTAATGCCTACTAAAGGGCAAACAGAAAGCCATGCTGTAAGGTAAATATCCTCTTTGTCTCAGTAACTTTACAGTTCTTATTCGATAGAGTTTGATGGTTGACCATGTGTACTGGCTTCTCTTATGCTTTTCCTCTATCATGCACTTGTAATTTGAGAAATTTTCTTTATTTGTTTCCACCATGAAAATGAGTAGATGTCTAATTATTTGTTGTAGTTGGTCATAATCCTAATACAGTACATTATTGTAAGGCCTACTAAAGGGCCAGAAAAATGCCATGTTGCAGGCTCAAGTGCAGGGACAGGGATTGGAATGGGCAGGACAACAACAACAACAACTGAGTCCACTGTTGAGCAAACAAGAAAAAAATATCATATAAGTTGTACATCGCTATGTTTGGTCTTTTATGGGCTAAAATTTACATTTGTTATGTGTTTCTTAGGTGAGAAGACGAGCAACTGCACAAGTTGCAGAGGTTGCTACAAGGATTGTTGTTGCTGAAAATGATGTACCACAGCGAACAAGAGGGACTATTGGAAAAAGATTAAGGCAATATGGTTATGGGATTTACACAGATGAACGTACTGGAATGACTATTTTGAATGTAAGATTTATAGGCCTCATGCATTTAATTTGTTGTACTTCAATTCATTTGGTTGACGATATCACTATGTTCTTGTAGCTTGGGAGAACTTCGGAGGTACTTCTCTCTCAAGGTGGGCCAACTCAAGAATCAAGAGCGCAGCCAAAGAAGAGTGCTCCAAAGAAGAAGAAGACAGTGGTTATAGCTGCGAAACAGCCATCCAAAAAGAACCCAGCACTAGTTTCATCTCAACCAACGATTGAGAACAATAGTGATGATATGGACCAACACATGACACGTGCTAGAACAAAAATAGCCGCCGTAAAAAACAAGGAAAAGGAAAATGGGGTGACAGAAAGCCCAGTTAAAGAACCTGCACATCCAGTTCGAAAGAGTGCTCGGATTATGAATCAATTTAAAGCTCCAAGAGGAAAAGAAGATCAGGGTGTTGTCAATATTAACTGATGGGAGGGTACTAAACATGGTCTCTTTTTATGTGATGCTGGACATGGTATCTTTTCATGTTTTCTTTTTTTAGGAGTGTATTGGATATTATATCATTGATGATAGTTGCTGCCTACATATTGCAATTGTTTTTTTTTAAGAGAGTGTTGAACTTTCGATGATTGGGGAGTGAAGTTAGGCATGCTTTTCTTTTCTTTTGTAAACAATCAATCAATGTTAATGGCAAGTACTAGAATGATTATTCATTTTCTCTTTTGTTGGTTTCGGCTAGAATGCTAGCAAGTCAGTTATGTTGTATATTTTATTTTTGATGTTACTACAATGTTGTTACTGCTACAATGTTGTTGTTGTTGGTTGAAGTTATGGATTATAATGAATTTGTGGGATTCTGATTATATATGCGGCTACAAAAACACTTTGGGTGCTGATACATCTTGTTACATCAACACCTATATGGCCTGGTGTAAGAAGATGCACCAGCAACTCAACTGGTGCAAGAACAAGGTGTATTTGGAATGTAACGTTTGGCACTAACATGTTCTTTTTTAAAAAAACTTATACAACATAAGTGATCATTTTGTAATCACGACTGGCACTTAAATGATCACTTTTATAAAAACTTGGCACTTAAACGATCACTATTTACAACTTATGGCACTAAATGGTCAATCGTGAATTTGCCACCATCCTTTAATTTTGGCCATGGTTTGTAGTTGCAACAAACCAACAAACCAGCAAACCATTACCAAATAAAAAACGCAGTAAACCACTACCAAATAAAAAAATGCAACAAACCATTACCAAATAAAAGAAAAATGCAGTAAATCATTACCAAATAAAAAAATACAGCAAACCATTACCAAAAGCTTTCAATGTAGCAAACTATTACTAAATAAAAAATGCAGCAAACCATTATATTTGAAGCAAAAACTAACCAAAATAAACATTGACAATACACAATTAAATAACAGAACTTTTAAATGCTCACAACTAATGCATTCCAAGTCCAACCTTGCATTTATGCCCATAGATTACAACAACAAAACATTCTGCTCTATAAAAAAATTGCAGCAAACCAAAAAACACATTTTACTTATAAATAATCCAATACAAGTGCATATTCAACGTCTTCGACTATGGTAGATATACAACCTTCTTCTCATTGCTCACTTTACATTTGAATAAACTATTCAAGAGAATAAGAACACAATCAACGCTCGATAAAAGTTTCTTTCAATTTTCAGCCTTGAAATCTCCCTCTTTAAATGGTCCACCAGAGATATTAAACCCTTCATTTGAGCTTGCATTGAGTCGACATCATCCAACTCGTCCATTAACATAGGTGGAGGTTGATTTCGGCATTCAAGTAACTCCAATATCACCTATGTCGCTTAATCAAAGAATTTCCTATCAACCCATTTGAAATATTGGCACTTCGAGCCTTCTCTATATCTACCGCACCCATGAAATCTTCTCCCGGGATTCAACCGAGTCCCAGATGTTCTTCTCGGACTCAGTAACCCACAATAACAGTAACACTCACCATCTAATTCGCTTTTCTTATAGGAATGTAAGCCACTGCTGAAGCTTTTATCCTCCATTTGCAAGAGCGAGCTGATAACTTTGGGAAAATAGAAGTATGCACTCGAAATGGTTGAATTGGGGATTTAGGGTTTTCAACTTCCGGTTCTAGTCGAAATTGGGGATTTAGGGTTTCTTACTTAGGGGAAAACGGTAAACAACATCGTTTTGTTCTTTGTATGCTGATTGTATTCTCCGGCGATCCACGTCAGCGTCAAAAATTAATAAAGAAAATGCCACATCGGATTTCCGGCCAACCAAATCGGTAATGACACCAAAGTGATTGTTTTTCAAATTTTTTGCACTTAAGTGATCCAACGGAAACTTTTGGGCATCAAACTGAGCGCTATACACAACTTATGGTACCAATAGTGTACTTCTCCCAAAGGAAAACCTTTTCGTGGCTCTTTTTCAGCCGTCATTTCAAAACTGTAGTGGAACAAAACCGTGCAACAAGTGAAAATTGGAGACATTGAAAAGAAAGACCTAATCATTGCAAAACTCTTTCATTGGTTCTTATTTCACGTCTAGTGTCCTTCGCTTTCTGTTTCTTACGAAAATGCTTGTTCGTTGTTTCCAATTCTCGCATGTCGACTCAGCAATGAGCCAGTTTGCCAACAATTTCAGCTTTTTTATAAGAGATAGTTATCTTAGTAGAAAGCCAGGACCAAAAAGGAGTTCTGAGCAAATGCGCTAAAGCATGTTCCGTCCTTTTTTGAAGATATAGCATTTCTACTGCGCCCAGATAGTTAGGTGACGTGTTTTTATGGTTTAACAGAAGAAATTGACTCCACAAATGCTACATCATCCATTTCTTCTATTTCTCAAAAGATTATCTTGTAACAAATATGCTTAACTTTGGAGAAGATGTGTATAATTTTTGTTTTCTACATTGACTCGTTCCATATGACATGAAGGGAACATGTCATACATGCTACGTGGTCCGATCCGAAATTTATAAATCACTTTGACACAAAGACAAACTTTTACTTTGCACACACATCCATAATTCTAATATATGTGTGTGTATGCATCCGCATATTAAAATATATAGAACGTTATCATCATAAAATATGGGGTGATTGTTGAGAAAATTTCTTGTTTATTTTGAAGGTTACATAATATTCTATGAGAACTAGTATGTATATTTGAGTGTGTAGAAGATAAATTTTTTACATACGCTAGTTCATACGCTGATAATGTTAACAAAAGAGCATCTATGTTAGTGGTAAGCTTCCTTGCTCTGCAAATGGTGAACAAGATGCTAAGTGGAAAGTATTTGAGTTGAAGGACCTTTGGACTTTGGTAAACAAGTGAGGGACATGGGACCAACAAGGTGTTTGGACGAATTAAATAGAAGGAGAATAACTTGGATAACATGAGTGCATCAATATGAAAGTTGAAAGTGAAGGGTGGCCAACTGTATGAAGAGATTTTGACATTACCTATTTGGTCAATCGGAGAATTATTATGCGATAAATTTGATAGCTCCATCACTTTTTTTCTATTTTTTTTCTTATATTAACAAGTGTTGCAATGGGATTGTTAGACATATTTTATATATAAAAAAATTGTTAATACAACAAAAAATCTTAAATTGGTACACCAGTGACAATTTTTTCTAAAATAGTACACTTGTGACAAGTTTACCCTCAGTTAATTTACGTTAAATTACTAAATTAAATGATATATAACAATTGGCGTGTGTACTAGTTTGGGAGTTTTATCCTTTATTTATCACGTGTGTATTGGTTTGTAAGTTTTTGTAATATCAATTTAATTTAACGGAAACTAATTAATGGTAAATTTGTTACAAATGTACCACAGTTTGAGATTTTTTGTGATTGAAAAATTAGTTTTGGGTAAATTTTTCATATGTGTACTAGTTTGAATTTTATAGGTCAAGAAATTAGTTTATGATAAATTTTTCACAATTATACAGTTTGAAAGTTATCGTGGTGCTAACCCTATAATGAAAGAAGTTCCAATATTAAAATGCTGATTACTCATCTAGCATAGAATTTAGTATATTGTCATAATATTCTAAATTTAGTTATTTAACAATTGCTAGGAAATGACTTGCTATTCTTTTTATAAAAAAAAAAAAAAAAAAAACAAATGGGGTGAAGAATAAATATATAGTGCTTAGACTGTCCCAGTAGATATGGCATGTAGATAATCACTAAACGGACTAAGGAAAAAAAGAGTCAGGATCTTACCATCTACATGTTTATACCTCGCAAGTTCGTGCAAGCTAAGATTGTTTGTCTCTTGAAAATTTGTATCAGGAATGAACCAACTGTGGCTAGCCTACTAGCTGAACTCTCAATAAAGCTCCGGTGAAATGTTTATTTTGTCTTTGAGTTACTCAACATAATCGGTGATTCAAAAGCAATAGGTTGACCATCCAGTCACTACTATCACAACGAGGTGTTGGAGTTTCAAAGATTCATCCTCATAAAACCAAGCCTTGGAGTAGTAGTTCATACAACTAGCACCATCACGAATTAGCTTAGAATTATTTCAGTAGCCACTTGCAATCCGTTATATCACTTTACGAATTAATTTTTACACGTATTGTTTTGTTTGGATAAGTGCGTGCACTTTGTACTTTCTCCTCGTGCAGTGTGCTTGCGAGACCCTCAACCTTATGGCTTTGTCTCTAGTTTCAAAGATTCATCAAAACAAAGCCTGGAGTAGTAGTTCATACAACTAGCACCATCACGAATGAGCTTAGAATTATTTCATTATCCACTTGCGATCCGTCATATCACTTTACAAAGTAGCTTTTACACTTATTGTTTTGTTTGGATAAGGGCGTGCACATGCTTTGTACTTTCTCCTCGTGCAGTGTGCTTGCGAGACCACCAACCTTATGGCTCTGTCTCTAATCATTCCCTTCACGGGATGTCCCATGGACGCGATCATTCAAAGTGGAATTTCATGGTGACGCACCATTCATCGCCCTCTCCACTATTCATCGTCCTCTCGCTATCACGACGTTTTGAATTTTAGCGCACGCGCTACACTAAGCAGAGGCATGGTTTCTAAGGGAGCGCCGGACAGAACTATAAAAGAAAACCTCCGGACGGAGCCGAGCATATCTCCGCCGCCAAAGAAGAAGCAAAGCCATAAGAGATCGGAGGGAGAGAAGATGCCTTGCCTTTACATCTCCACCAACGTGTGCCTCGACGGGGTAGATACCAACCCTCTCGTCGCGGAAGCCACCAAAGCTTGCGCTTCAATCATAGGCAAACCCGAAAATGTATGCTCTCTCTACTTTACGGCGCACGCTGTCACTATCAGTGCAACGAAAAATGTTTTGCAAGCGGCTTATCCATTATATTAAGGGGCTGTGACTACTCGCACTTTCATTGAACTCCAAATCAATGGTGGGTGAAACGCCTGTGAAATTTTATGCTTACGTTGGTGGTGTCTCCTTCATCATTGGCACTGACAAATTACTACTGGGTGTTTCACTTTTGACTATTGTTATAAAGATAAGCAATGCTAAGTACACTAAATCTGATCTGCAAAAATCATTATACTAATTGATTTGTTGAATTGAAAGTGGGCGTCTAAATACATCATCATATCCTGTCGAACACCCAGTAGTAATTTGTCACTTATCTTAACGTATCGATTTTATCTAGTGTTGCAGCAAAGCCCGGCAGCGACCTAATTATGCAGATGTATTCAGCAAATTGGTGTTGAAAATGACTTACTTGTTCAAATACCCACTTGCATCAATTATCTCACTTGGAAAGCTAATTTTGTAGATCTATATTTAAGGGCCACGTGACGAAATTTTTGTTTTTCTATTTCTTTGTTTTTTTTGTTCCCTGAAACAGGTTCGAAACAAAAATCCATTTAATAACGAAATTTCATTTTTCTATTTTTGGGACAAATTTCTATTCTTGAAATAATTTGGAGCAAAAATCAGAAACTAAAACTTTTAATTTTTCTGTTTCTGAAACAAAAGTAAGAAATAAAAACTCTCCTTATCATTCACTCTCATCACTACCCGCCGCCCACCCGTTACCCCTAGAAATAGAAATTTTATTCTGTTATTAAACAAATTTCCATTCCAAGAACAAAAATTTTGAGTGGTTATCAAACACATTTCTTTACTCAAAAACTCATACAGAGAGTAGAAATTGAGGAATCAATTGAGGAATCAATTTCTGGCTATAAATTAATTTTTGTTCTATAAGTTTTGTCATGCACGCCCTAAGTATACCTAGAATTGCTCTCTATATGTTTTTCTCATTGTGAAGGGATATAAATCATTGTGTAAAGCTTTGACTGCATGCATGCTGTAGTACATAATGGTGATACTCAAGGGATCGTTGGACATTACGCTCGCGGGCAACAGAGAACCAGCTGCATACGGTGAAATCGTATCCATTGGGGGCATAAACTCCCAAGTGAAGAAGAGGCTGATCGATTCAGTCGCCAGCATCCTCCAGACCAATCTGTCCATTCCAAGGACTCGATTCTTCCTCAAAGTTTACGACACCACAATGGGACGTGTTCCTTCCAAGCTGTGAAGTCTTGTAAGGAAATTGCAGCCACATGTATCACTTGGATCGTGCAACATGTCGGAATTATCAAGACTGGTGGAGATGCACTAAGCTCTTGATGAAGGAGCATTAACTATTGGGGCACCACTCTCCTCATTTGTCACAAGCCCAAATAAGAAGTGCTGAGTTGTGTTCATTCTTCATCTCTGCATTTGAAGTTTTATCGTTGTTAGTCAGTCAAATTAATGAGGTCTACCATATGATGATTTAGTTTAATGTTATAAAAATGTGATAGGGATATGTATCTTGAGAATATTAAACTATAACTCCGTCCTATATAAGCACTTGATTTTGATAATACGGAAAGGGACTCGATGAAACCCTAGATAGGGTTTGAAGATGGGCTTTCTCAGGCTTTCAATTTTAAAACCCTTTTTAAGCTAATACAAGATCGGATAAGGGCACCACGATAAGTCAACCCAATTTGACTCCTCTACCTAAGTGGAATCAAAGTCGGAGATTACCTTTAGTAGGCGTACTAAAAGAAGAGAGTATCAGAACATATGTCCCAAGCATGAATTTGTAATAAAAGCTAATCCAAATCGAAGTGTGTGGAAGTCCGGTCCACATCGGCGGACATTGAGATATGCTTTGAAAGTGGGCTTTTTCAGACATCCAATTTCAATGCCCTTTTCGAGCCTGTGACTGGGGTTGGGATGCTCGGCCTGCAATGTTCGGTCTAGGCTACTTTTACAGGAGAAGCTTAGCCTACCGCACCTTTTACGCCCTTTCTTCTGATGTGCTGGTAGCGCGCCAGTGTCCTCATCTCTTCTTGAAGATTCCTCGACTAGAGGTTGCCACTGAAGGGGTTCTGCAACTGTTACTAGTTGACTACAAACAGTTACCTCCATGATCTGTTTATCTTTTTTATGTTGTACCTGGTCCATAGAGGTTGAGGAGACATGATCCTGAGCAGCGATGATAGTAGATGGAGTTTGTGGGGGTCTCCAGGATGGTCTCTTCATCAACTTCCAAAATGTGATGTGGCTCATACAAGGTACGCCAATAGGGACTGTGTTCCCTTACCTCTGCCCGTAGCCATGGGCCATAAAACATGCTGTCACTTCCTTCCATTTACTTTCATCGAATGGAAATTCTTTACAATACGTAGCGTAGTGTCCCAATTTGCCACAAGAATAGTAGTAGTGAGATAGTCTTTCGTATTGAAAGTCTAACCAGAGATTCTTCCCTTCCACCTTAATTAGAATCCCTGTTTTAAGGGGCTGCTTGATGTCTAGTTCCACACGGGCCCTTCTTGCTCTAAGGCTAGAACCATCTCTATGCTCTATTTTGACGTCTAATACCTGCCGATGTGACTAGCTGCTTTGCTAATCAAGGATTCAGTACATCATTCAAGAGGTAGTCCAAAGACATGAACCCAAAACGCACAAGAGTTAAAGTTGTAACAGTGCAGCGCTGTGTTTTGTACCCATGGTTTTAGGATGACCAGATGATTAGCAAATAACCAAGGTTCATTATCTAGAACTCTCTGTTTTACTTCCTCTGTTTTGAATCACGCAATATACAGACCAGCTTCGCCTTGGGATATTTCCACTTGATCAGTTCGCCACACCCTTTTCATAGTATTTTGAAAAGCCTGGAAATTGACTGTTGGATTAGTCAGAATCTTACCTACTAAAATTAACCAGCATTCCTCTATTTTGTCACTAGGAACCGCCTCGTCCCAGACTTCAATCTTCAATCTGCTGCTCAGACAAGAGGTGACCAATGCGACAGCACTGGGCAGCGAGGCGAGCCTCCTCTTCATTGCTAGGGCGGTCCATTTCACAGAATAGAACCAATTCTATCTGGGTAGCAAATTTTGGTGTAAATTGACAATCCAGCGGCTCAAATATGGCATTTTGCGCCTTTTTCTACCACCGAATAGAAGAGAATGGAGGTAACTCGAGCTTTACGCCTTCTGCTCAGATCGATCGAGACATGCAAGACTGGATGAGAAGGAGAGGCCAGAAAAAATCTAACCGAGATGAGGTGGTGGAGACTACAAAGGTGGGATGGGGTTCTCAGCTATGTGAAAAGCCATAACGAGATTAGACAAATTCCTAGAATTAAGATGAAACGAAGGATTGCGAAGAGCTGGAAAGAAGGATTTAGGGTTTCGAGGAGAGAAGAACTACCAAAAGGTAGAAAGACGCTCTACATGTCAAGAGAAAAATCAAATTGATTACACCTTTTACACCCTAGCTACAGCATTTCGGACATTATGATTTTGTCTTGTGTGTCCATGAGAATTAGGTTGATTTTATCTCGTTTGTCACTGACATTTACCGTTTGATAGATGGTTGTTGGATTCTTGAGTTTTTTCTTTGAATAATATAAAATTGATCGTTGGATCGAGCACGTTGGTTACTATATGTAGATTTGATTGTTAGTGTTCTTCAAGGAAGCCTTGATTCATGGTAGGTGCTTGAAGAAGAAATTAAAAAAAAAAGTTGGAAGCATTTAATGAAGAAGATTTTTTTTTTTTGGTCAGTCCTATTCTATTCCTACTCTACACTCACTCTCAGACTTTTGCACTGCCTCTTACAGGGCGTGGGAGTCGAAACCCACTCCTGAAACTTACGCGTCCGCACCCCATCCCCCGAGAAGGTGGGGATTTGAACCTCTCACCTCCCCCTTCTATGTTGGAAGGGTGGCCACTGGGGCGAATCCCAGTGGTTAGGAAGAAGAAATTGACATGCAAGATTATGGTGGGTTGTACGAACTGAATGAAATTCTCATCGCTAGTAGATGCGAAGAAAAGAAAGAAGATAGAAGGAAAGTTCGTGAATACTTAGAAATATTCTCTCTATTAAATGCTACGTTTGTCTTGGAGTAAATAGTCATACGGTGCAACAATTCTTGAACAGTAAAACTTTAGCTATAAATAAAGCATTTGTGATGCATCGTAGAAAACCACAAAAAGCAGAATCAGCTTAAAAAGTAGAGTTGTGGTATGCATAAAAAAGTTCCCTGCCCGGTCTTTATTTGTGCTCTTGTTCCAAATTTACAAAGTTATCATTATTCTTTTGGTTTCAATATTTGGTGTTAGACCTAGAAATAACATCCATCAAATTCATTCAATTGTAACTTCCAAAATTTACTAAAAGAATTTATCAACTGATCTGTCCAGATAAAGATTTCCTCAAATCGCAAGATTTGTGAGAAGAGAACCTGATGGAAAAATGCTACGACAAAATGGCCAATGCTGAAGCAATTGAGACTTTAAGAGATGGGGAAAAAGATTCTTTGGTGAAATCCCAAAATAATGATCATAATGCATTGTATGTGATTTTTCAAACTATAGAGGAAATAATATTTCAAAAATTACCAGGTTCGCAGGCCATGAAAGCTCCATTCAAGCTCCATTCAAGCTATTCAAATCGTCGAAACCTCAAGCCAAGCAAGGCCTAAATTGTGCAAGCTCCGATCAACCCAGGAAATGGTTAACTGGGGTAAGCTCTAAGGGATCCAAAGAAGCCAATATGAGATCGAGCAAACCGAACTAAATACTAGTTCAAGAGGCGCATATCTATAAGTCGCCTCCTGAGCACACCACGACACGCCATCTTCCGAAGTGCATGCTTACAAGCCACCTTCACCTCCTGGGGTGCACCTTCGTAAGTCACCTTCTGAGACGAAATTTTTGAGAGGGTACTATTGGAATATAATATGCGGAAATGACATAATCTTACAATTTACGTCAATGCAAAATTACAAGAGAAATAAACGAAAAATAATAGGGACACCAGAAATTTATGTGGTTTGGTCCGAGTATCGATATATAGGTCCACAGAGAGAGCCAATAGCAAATAATCCACTATAATCGGAGAATCTGAGTTTACAATTGCTCACACGCTCGAGTGTTTCCCACACCTAAATTTAAGTCCAAACCCAAAGTGTTTATAAATAAACAACTCACTTGAACGTAAACTCACGTTACAAAATCACCATGCATTCAAACTCAAAACAAAACGCTCTACGTATATCGAAAATAAGAACTCCAATGTCTATTTTTTTTCTCACGTAAGTGCTGCTTTGCGTTCTCCTTTTCTTGATCGCGTGGGTGACTCCTCTTCAACTTGACGTCATGTGGCTCCTATTTTTCTCTCATAGAGCTTCAGCAGCACACCTCATGGTGATGTTCTGCTTTATATTTATATGTGCCCAAGGTCAAAAGTTGGACCTAGGCCCACCACCACCACCTTTAGCCTTCAATGTGAAAAGGCTTTTGTAGAAGGAAAAAAAATCTTACTTCATCTTCTATTTATTTCCTATTTTGTCTTGTAGTGATAGGTGAACTTTCTTCTTTTGTTTCCTTGCTTATTTTGCACGTCCGAAAGAAAGTCCAATAAGAAAGACTTCTTCGTCCGATTTGTAATTCGCTTGGGAAAATCTTCCTTAATAAAATTTGGTTTAACAAATCGTTATCTGTATTCAAACTCGAGACATTAATTTAATAATTCTCAACATTGGCTTGATATTTAAAGCCAAGTTAGTGCTCATCATATGTTCTCCCAATGCCCCAACGAGCGCTCATTCTTCATAGACACCAATAAGAGCTTGAGTTTCATCAAAGGAATAGACTTAGTCATCATGTCTATCGAGTTATTTGTTGTAGTAATCTTTTTAATAATAACATTACCCTTAGCTAAGACATCTTGGATGAAATGGTACTTGGTGTTGATACGCTTCGTTCACTCATAATAAACTGGATTATATGCCAAATATATTGCACCTTGGTTATCACAATATATATCCACACTATTCTATTCTAATCCAAAATCTGAGAGCAAACTTTGTAATCATATCGCCTCTTTCACTACAAAGGTTAGTGCCATGTACTTTGTCTCACTCGAAGACAAGGCAATGTGATCTTGTAAGGACGCTTTCCAACTAACTGCACCACCCGCTAGCGTAAACACGTATCCTGCTAAAGATTTGCGATCATCCAAGTCACCGGAGTTATCCGAATCTACAAAACCAGTGGTCTCACTGCCATTGCTATCCATTTGGTACACTATATCCACGTCTGTTGTCCCCTTCAAATATCTGAGGATTCTCTTCACAACTTCTCAATGAGTTTTACCATGACGCTTTATATAATGACTAACTATGCTCACAGCTTGTGAAATATCAGGTCTAGTGCATATTATAGCATACATAATACTACCTACGACAACATTAGAATAAGAAACACGAGACATATGCTCCTCCTCCTCCTCCTCAGTTTGTGGTGATAATTTATCTAAAAGTTTAATGTGTTTTGCTAAAGGTGTACTTATAAATTTTGCCGATTACATATTAAAACGTGTCATGATCTTCTCGATATATTTCTTTTGAGATAAACGTAAAACTCCTGCAACCCGGTCACGCAAAATCTCCATACCGAATATTGTCATCTCAAATTCAGCATTTAATTGTATCTTTAGTACATCAATATCATATACATTCTTAGCTGCTATCAGCATATCATCAACATAAAAAAAATAGATAAATCAAATAACCATTCTACAATCTCCTAAAGTAGACACAACTATCCATCTGACTTTTTGAAGGATCTTAACTAGCCATGAAAGCATCAAAACGTTTATACAACTGTTTAAGAGGCTGTTTTAGCCAATATAAAGATTTTTTCAACAAGTAAACATGATATTTCTTACATGAAATAACAAATCCCTCTAGCTGCCACATATAAATTTGCTCTTCTAACTCACCATGAAGAAATGTAGTTTTCACGTCTAGCTGCTCTAACTCAACATCCTATGAAGCAATCAAGGCAAGTAAAACACAAATAGAAATACGTCTTATAATAGGAGAGAACACCTTATTGTAGTTAATACCCTCACGTTATGTATACCTATTTGCCATAAGTCTCGCCTTATACCTCGCTGTCTCGACATCAGGAATGTCCTATTTCCGTTTAAAGACCCATTTACTTCCAACAATCTTTTGGCTTTTGAGTACTTTGACCAGCTCCTATGTCTGATTTTGATGAAGTGATTACATCTCTTCACTCATGGCCCCTAGCCACTGTGACGACTTCAAACTAACCATCGTCTCAGAGTAAGACGAAGACTCATCTGACTCCACTTCATCACCTACAGTCAATGCATAAGCAATATTTGTATAACCATAACGTACCGGTGATTTAATTTGTCTTCTCAATCTAACTGTGGCTATAATGTGCTGTGGTTTTGCTAGTTGTTCACCATCACTAACTTCAGGAACTGCGACCTCATTTGCAGTCTCAACTTTTGTTACCTCAGAAGTCTTCGAAGTCTCCACTTGAAGCTCCACCTCACTAATGACACCATGATCTGTCTGTTTTGCTGGTTGTGTCTCAAAACTCCTCTGTTGAAGCATTGTAGTCTCATCGAAGATCACATCTCCGCTGATTAGAAAATCGGGTGATCTGGGATCAATGCACCATATCCAATAACCTTTCACCCCATGTGCATAACTCAGAAATATACACTTCACATTTGGCTCAAGCTTACCATCACTTGCATGAACATATGCAGGACATCCGAATATACATAATCCGAAATAATCAACAAATTTCCTAGACCATACTTCCTAAGGAGTCTTCCATTCGATAGTAGATGATGGAGATCAATTAACCGAGTAACATGCCATGTTCACTGTTTCGGCCTAAAATTCCTTGCCAAGTCCTACATATGAAAGCATGCATCAAGCTCGCTTAAGCAAAGTTCTGTTCTTTCATTTTGCCACGCCATTCTACTGTGGTGTCCTAAGTACTCTGCGGTGTCTCACAATACCTTCTTTTTCGCAAAACTCCATAAAATCTTTACTACAGCACTCCATGCCATTATCAGTTCTCAGGCACTTGATTTGTTTATATGACTGCTTCTCAATTAATGCCTTAAATTTCTTGAACCGATAAAACACATCACATTTGTGTTTCAGAAAGTATACCTATACTTTCCTCGAATAATTATCAATAAACGTTAGCATATATCGGGCATCTCCTTTCGAAGGAAGTGAAGACGAGCCCCAAATTTCTGAATGAATGTATTCAACTGGTCGCTTGGTCGAATGAACAACTGTAGTAAACTTAACTCGATGCTGCTTCCTAAAGATGCAATACTCACATAAGTCTAGCTTCCCTGTCTTATGACCCTTCAACAACTCTTTTTCACTCAGTATCGTCATACTTACTTCACTCATGTGCCCCAAATGCATATGCTATAATTGGGTCAAGTTAGACTTTGACTTACTTGATGAAATTGCAGCGGTTCCAGTCATAGTCTCTCCTAGTAGATGATAAAGAGTATTCACTTTCTTCCCCTTATCACTATCATTGTACCTCGAGAGATCTTCAGTACTCCACCTTCAGCGGTGTACCTACACCCAATGTCATTGAGTGTCCCCAAAGAAATAAGATTCTTCTTGAGCCCTAATACATGCCTCACATTTGTTAATGTGTGCACCACTCCATCGTGCATCCGAATCCGAATTGTCCTTATCCCTACAGCCTTACAGACTGCATTATTCCCCAAAAGAACTCTACCATAATCTACAGTCTGGTAAGTAGTAAACCAGTTCTTATGAGGCGTCATATGATAAGAACACCTCGAATTTAGCACAAATTCATCTCCTAACGAAATAGTAGTCACACATAAAATAGCTTCTGTATCACTAGTGTTTCCCTCGGCAACGTATGCAACATTGTTTGTGGCATTTTGCCTATCACCTTTAATCCTCTGCTTTGGACAATTTCTCTTGATGTGTCCCTTATTATGACACTCAAAACACTTCACACGTCTCTTGTACTTTCTATGAATTGATTTGAGAATTCGACTAGAAATTAAATGCTCGACCGTGTTGATTTGCAAGGGTCATTATGGCATTGTCGAAATTGATCAGAAACCGGAGATAGGTCGATTTGATTGAGATATGTGATTAGTGCGTGGGTGGAATTGCAAAATTCTCGTCGAACGGCACTAGACCAATTTTTTTGTCATTTTTGTACCTGGTATCCGTAATTGAAATCTCGAGATTTTCACAACAACCGAGAGTCACCAGTATGTCGAAGATGTACATTGTGACTCGAGATAAATCGATCACTGGTCAATTGCACTAAAAATTCCTAAAAGCTATTCGGTAAACTAGGTCGCACTAAAATCGCGTCGATCGAAATTAACCGTGGATTTGAACTCGATTTCAAAAATTGAAAGTTTTGTCGTGTCACGATCTATTTTAGGAACGACGACTCATCCTCCAAAGAATTTTCGAGATTCCGAGATTTTTACGGAAAATCGACTTGGACATTGTAGAGTATTTAACGAAAATTCGGATGGACTCATTTGAAAGAAATTTAGACTTTTAAGCTAAGCCTTTGAGTGTTGGGGACTTGTAGGAAATTGTACGAGATTTTCTTTAGCCAAATTGGATCTCGATTTGGAGAATTGGGAAAGAAACCTAAGAGTATTTGAGTGAAATTCGGAGCTGGATTTTAGGGCAGCAAAATTGGCTTCAATTTAGTTAATTGGTGGGAAATTATTGCAAGAAAGTAATTGGGACAAGAGGAGATGCTTGTGGGCTTTTGGGGACCAATTCACGATGAAATTTGAGATAACTATTGACTTTTCTTCTATTTTTTTCCCCATCATCTTCGATCGACTCTTCTCTCTCTCTCTGTTCACCTCACGCCAGCTTCATCCCCTTCGTTTCTACTTTCATTTCCTCTGTATCTTCATTTATTTTTCATCTCCACCGAAACAATCCCCTCTGTTGCCATTTTTCCCTTTTATTTCTCCTCTCTTCGTGTGACAATCCCATTCAGTCAACACCCGCCCAGCAACTTAACGAGTTGACCCCACCTTCTCCACTTTCACATTTCATTTCCCTGCAGCACTCACAGTCAACACTCCCTTCACCGAAGCCTTTCATTGACCACTTCACCTCCACGTGCGGCTAGCTGCTCCACTCCACCGCCAGCTGCAGCCACGCATCATCCCAGCTTCGACTATGCCACGTCCCGCGACAACCTCGCCGTTCGTCTCTTCCCCAACCAACAACAATGCTGCTTCTCTCTCTTTGCTGCTTCAATCGACCTAATTCGCGTATTCTCAGCCCACTGATCCTCCTCCATTTCCAAGGAAGGCCTGCAGCTCACACATTTCTTTGGCCCAGTGAATTCAGTCCACAAGCCTAGCAGTTAGGCTTGTCTTCAGCCCGCATCAATGGCCTAGCGAATTGAGTCCATCAACCCACGATTGGGCCCATTTTCAGCTCAGTTTCAAGTCCAGCGAAGCCCACAACTCTAGCCCTTTTGAAGCCTGCAGTTTAGCCTAAAGTTGAGTCCACTAGTCCAGGCCGCGAAGCAACCCAACTTCGGCCCAGCCCAACTCAGTAACAAATCTCAGTTTGGGCTGAGATTTGTTGGGCCGGTTTTAGGCCCGATCTAAGCCCGTTGGTGTCGTTGTGAGCCCAAGTTCGGCCACCGTCGCGATAAACCGGTTTCCGCATTAAACCGATGAGTTTATGCACTAAACTCTTATTAGTAGGCTAATGACGTTTAAAGGGTTTTCAAATTTATTTAATTTTAGTTTATTTAATTAATTTATGTTAGTTAGATTAGTGAATTAGGTAGTGAGAGCTTAAATTTAGTTAGCCCATTGGGTAGCTCTATAGTTAGAATGATTAGGATAATTTAATTAGCTCAATAGGTGGTTAGATTAGAATTATTTAACCTAAGTTAGCATTTTTAATATTTAAGGTATTTTTTAATTAAATTTTGAAATTATTTAATTATTAATTATTTTCCGGAATTAGGCCAGGATAGCTAGTGATCGAAATTTTGTGCTGATTGCAATTGTGTGGTTAATTCCTGCAATTGAGTGTTAAATTCTGCAAATTGAGTGATGATTTGAAATTTTGAATATTTAATTTTGAAAATTGTGAATTTCAATATTTATTCAGAAAATCACGAGTGTCGGGTTTTAACACCAAAAATGATTTTTATATACTATATAAACCAGTGGGATTTTAAAAAAGAATATTATGAATTTTCTGAGTCCAATATGATTGTGTACCCACGTACGACTATTTTCACTGGTGTTTTTAATACAAAGAAAATATGCTAGGATCACTATTTTAATTGAGGCATTTGAGTACAATGCATAGTGTCCTGAGCCGAGATTGAGTGGTTGTGTGTTGGTTAAGAGAACTCGTCCCTGCACTGTGTTGGATGGACGTTACCCTATATATGATACCCATTTAATGGGATTTGGGTCGCAGTAGAGGCTGGACCTATACTTCTTCGGGAAAGTCATCTTTGAGATATATAACTATGCTCAATGGGGTAAGACGATGATTGGTTACGCCAATAGACCGCCGATCTTCTAGTAGGCCGTACCCTAGAGTGAGCGTAATTATCAATTGAAACGCATGTTGAGTGAAATAGATGCGTCGGATTATGGGAGAAAATTGTGTGACATGGTATGGAACGTATCATAACAATTTGGCCCTATAATCTGGACTCTTGTGATTTATTGAGTTAAGTAATGGTTTCAATTGTTGTGTGTATCGATTCTATACATATGTGTATAAACTTTGCTGACCTGCAGGGTGGAACTGAAGCGAGGTAAGTCCTCTATACTAAATGCATGATTGTGTGGTTAGGACGCCTCTAGGTGTATTACTCTCCTAATTAGGGTTTAGAGTTTGGACTCGCTTAGATTTATATCCCACCTCGTTGTGAGATAATTTTTCAGGGTCGTCGAGTGGAGGACTTGGAGCCGAGATGAGGTGATCTGAAGTGTATGTCAGTTAGGATCGTTTCTTTTTTAAAACCAGTTTTTGTAGTCTTTTGGTTTTAGATCTTGTACATGACTCTATGTGAATATAAAAATATATTTGTTTGTGAACTTTTGTCTTGCTTTTCTATCCCGAGATGATTACTGTTAGGGGATTTATTTTCACTTCCGCACGTTAATAAAATGAAAGGGTTGACGACTCGTCCTGGGAAGTCGCAAAATATTATCAACCAGAGGGTATTGAGCACGCGCTCGGGGTTCGGGGTGTGACCGTTCTAGTATTGTGTTTAGACTACAAAAGAAGAAGAAGCCAATCATCATTGACCAGCAATTCACTTGTGATTAAGTACATGATCTACGCACTCTTTTAGTAGGAATGACTAATGTATTCTGAGCTTATTCCTTATGAAAATGATTTTTCCTTTGTGTGGTTAAAGAGTATGTATGAATCTCGATATCAAGATTGCAAATTCTTCTCATGTTCTTGCATTGCTCATTAGGATTGGTTTTGTTTTTAGCTCAACATCAGTTCATAGTACGTGAGGAGTCGAGTGATGATTACTTAAAAGCTCATCGTTTCATGGATGAGGATTCAATGTCTCCTACTTTAGTCTCATTTCTTGTCTCCATCATAGAATCACAAGACTTAATCCATCTAAACCCTAATCCCCACCGCACCCGATCCAATCCTACAAGGAAACCCTAATACCTAAGATGGGATAGACCGCATATCATCGTCCTATGCAATAGGACATATAACCATCGCTCTCCTCCCCTCCCCTCTCTCTATCCAGATTCTCCTCCATGTCCACCAAGCTTTGGAGATGTTTGTTGCGAAAATAACGAGTGATCGAACAATTATATAGACAGAAGAAAAAAATAAATCGGACATCGGATTTACATGGTTCGGTCATAAAGACCTATGTCCATGGAGAGAGCAATGCCGAATTTTACTATAGATCAAGCGATACAATGAGATTACACACTCGAGTTATTCAAACACTCTCTCGGTATTTTCCAAGCCCTAATTATATCCAATAACGCATGCAGTGTTTAGCTCCAAAATTCCTCGAAAATTCCTCAAGAAATAATCTCTTACTCTCACGAAAGAATTACGTGCAAATCTTACTACAAGATTTAATTGGCTTGAACACTAAATCTTTCTTGGATGTAATTCACAAACAATATAGCAAAGAAAATCCCTCCCAAGCACTCGATGACAGGACGTCGCTTCAAGAGTACTTCTTCATGATCAACGCTCTTCCATCCATGGCCACAAGTTATATATATAAGTGAGATCCTTATTCCTTTGCCGACTTTTCATAGAATTCTATTTTCTATCTTGAACTAAAACATATCTCTGTATATTTTAAACAAAATCTAAATCCAAGTAAAAGTTGGACTTTTCTATTTTAGCGGTCAAATTCTTCAATGCAAATTCGAATTTTTGGGAAGTTGATCTTCGAATCTTCTTTGTTTGGTTTCGAATATCCGTAACATATCCAATTCAGAATATTCAAAACTTTTACATTAGGTTTAAACCCGAGACATGTCTTAACAATCTCCACCTTGGCTCGACGTTTGAGCCAAGTTGCAATCACTTTGCAAAAATTCAAACTCTGTTGCTACTCTTCCATAGCCCCCAATGGGCTCAACCGTCACAGATATTATCCAAGTCCAAGCTTTGCTTGAACTTCACCATAACCGAGGACCTCATTAGAATATCAACTCCACATGCACCTTTAACTGCGCTGCAAGGATTTTCTGACACAACCTCCTTAACCGCAGATAAAGCAAAACCATTGTTGCATCCATATCTGTCAAGAGATCGAATACGTACCTTATCAATATCAGCAGTTACAGCAACCATTGGTTCTATAGGCTCCACCTCGCTACAAGAGCCTTTTGTGTCAATTACTTTGCTAATACTCGTACTTGCTACCTCAAGAGTTTTTGGTTGCAACTCCACCTCAAACTAAACACCGTTCAAATTCATTTGAATACTCCTATAATCACTTCTAGTTAGAAGTACTAGAGACTCGTCAAACGTAACTTTTCTGTTGATAATAGGTGAATTTAACTTTGGGCACCACAATCGATAACTCATCACCTTATGCATAGCCTAGGAATATGTACTTTCTTACCCTTTCATCGAACTCACCATCACTCGCTCGAACATCACATGGGCAACCAAATATTCTAAGAACATACTAATCAGCAACGTTAGCTGACCACACTTCTTCAGGAGTCTAATATCCAATCGTAGTCGATGGAGATCTATTCATTCATTAGGTAGCACGCCATACTTAGTGCATCTGCTAGGAATCTCCTAGCCATACCAGCACTAGAGATTATTTTATAAGCCGTATCTAGTAACGTTTTTCTCATCAATTCCATAACATATTGTGGTTCATCAGCATTAGTGCGGTGTTTCACTATACATTCCCTCATGTAGAATTCGTTTAACAGCTTCAAGCAAAACTCCATGCTACTATTAGTCCGCACATACTTGATCGTCTTACCAGTTTCCTTTTCGATCAAACCTATCAACTGCTTGATCCTGACAACAACATCAAACTTGTGCCTAAGCACAAATACCCACGTCTTCATCGAGTAATCATCAACAACTGTTAGCATATATCTAGCACTCTTTCTCGAAGGAAATTACGACAACCTACGAACATTCATGTGAATTAACTCTACAATTTCCGTGGTTTCTTTGACAGTCATACTGAATTGCACTTTCCGCCGTTGATCTAATTGTAGCACCTGCATACATTCAGTTCGTTAGGAACATAACCACATAGCAAATTTCTTTCACTTAAAATCTTTAGGCTTCTCTCACCAATGTGCCCCAAACGCATATGCCACAATTCAAACTCTCGAACAAATGCATCCAACGTCTCCATAACGAAACTTGTCACTGTCTCACCTTAAAGCTCATATAGGCCATTGTGCTTGATTTCTTTCATTATTATCAAAGTACCTTGAACAATTTTCAGAATTCCATATTCTGAAATATATCGATACCCAACTGAATCTAGGGTACTCAAGGAAATTAAGTTCTTCTTCAACTCTGGAATATGCCTTACTCTAGTCAATGTCCTCACAATACCATAATGAATTTTGATTTTAACATTGTTAACACCGATAACATCGCATTCAGCATTGTTCCCCAACTGCACTTTACCATTATCCATGCATTGATAAGTAGTAAACTAGTTTCTATTTGGTGTAGCATGAAAAGAACAACCATAATCCATTATACATTCATCAAACAATGAATAATCAATGGTAGACAAGACATAATTGGCATTATCTGCTACAACTGCAACATTATCTATAGAATAAACTATAATTTTCTTACCCTTCTCATTCTTCAACTTAAAGTAATTCCTTCTAAGATGCCATCTCTTGCCACAACTCCAACAAACAACATCATTAGTTCTAGACTGATTACGCTTGTTTATATTAGTACTACTCTTACCCACACTTGTTCTAGATCTTCCTCTATTTTCACCTACTAAAGCAACAGATATAGGTTCACCAGATTCTCTTCTACAAATGTTCTTGCTCAGAATCAAATCTTGAACCTCATCAAACGTCAAACTTGTTGACCCGAAGGAATTACTAACAGTAATAACAATAATATTCCAACTATCAGGCAATGAGGATAATAGAATCAAAGCATGTACCTCATCTTCAAAGTCAATCTCAATCAATCGACTAACAGTCACATTAAATTCATTGATATGATTTGCAACTAACGCACATTTGCTCATCTTCAAATTAAACAGACGTTGCATCAAATAGATCTTGTTGATCGCAGAGGGCTTCTCGTACATATCTAATAAGGTTTGCATCAAATCAGTAGTGGTCTTCTTCTTCAAGATGTTAAATGCAACGTTACGAGCCAACGTTAGCTGAATAACACCCATAGCTCGTCTATCCAGCAAATCTCAATCAGCTTGCTTCATCGACTTTGGTTTCTCCCCAGATAAGGGTAAATGCAGTTTCATTTGGTAAAGATAATTTTCAATCTGCATTTTCCAGAAACCAAAATCATTCCCATTAAATCTATCGATTATCACTTTTACTTATTCTATCACCATCGGTTCGCTTCAACTTAGCTAAACCTAGCTTTGATACCACTTGTTGCGAAAATAACGAGCGATCGAACAATTATATAGACAATAGAAGAAAATAAATCAGACACTGAATTTACGTGATTCGGTCGGAAATATCTACATCCACGGGGAGAGCAGCGACGAATTTCACTATAGATCAAGCGATACAATGAGGTTACACATGTGAAAGCTAGTACGAGCACTTAGAGGGGGTGAATAGTTGCAAAAACAAATTTTCCAGAGAGAAGTGTGCAACTTTAATCAACAATAGATTATGAAAAGAAAATTAGACTCTTGTAAACAAATTGAGTTACGATCAAAGTAAAAGAGCTTAGGGAAGAGAATAAGAACACAAGATTTATAGTAGTTCGGCGTAATCCAAGCCTACGTCCACTCTTTCGCACTAACAGCCCACCGGCTGAATTTCACTATGAAAAAGAGTTGTTACAGTAAAGCTCTTCATTGATTCCACAGTGTAGAGACTCTGCTACACTTTCTCAAGGTCTCACAAAGACATAAACTCTCTTTTGCGTACAACAATTGAATTGACTAAGAACAAGGAGCTTCAGACTTTGGAATTCTTCTATCGCGCACACACTCGAATAACTGGAACGTCTTCCTTATATACTCCTTCATGCCATCACACCCGTTGGCACTTACCAAATGAGTTCTTCCAATCTACCCGTTGGACAGAATCAATTAGAGAGATTTCGAGTTATTTAAGGAATATGTTGATAACCCACCAATCCTGCTCGCCTATACAATCAGGATCTAGGTTTCCATAAGTAGAACCTTCCAAGTATACTTTGCCATTCAACAGATCCAAAATCCCTAAATCAATTTCAATTTGAATAATGGATTCCGACATGCTATATCCAGTCAAGAGATCTTCTTCAGTCGATAGAATCAAATCCTTAGCGAAATACTCGGTTTTGGATAAGCCTTCTTTGACGGTCTAGAAACTGTCAATGAGGATAGACTTTGAGTCTTAAGTCTGGTAGTCCGGAGGTCTTCAGATTTTGATGGAAGAATCTGTAAGTCTTCAGACTAGACTGATGGAAACGTTTTGTCAACTTCAAAGCACTCAAGGAAGTTTTCTCCAACAATCTCCCCCTTTTTTATGGTGACAAAACTTTCTTGCAAATTTGGATAACTTTAACCTGCAAAACAATACTCAAGCAAACATGGATATTTCACAAAAGATAATTGGCTTAGTAAAGATAACATTAAAATATGCATCCACAGAAAATAGGTTAGTCCTGTAAATGAGCAACTATATTTGTCATGAAATAACAATAGTGCTTAAGATAAACAAACGATCAAACAGTCCAAATCCAAATCCAGTCACAGCCAAAAAGCCAAACACAAAAGTAAAGTCAATCAAACACAAAAGTTAAGAGTTTAAATCTCAAATCTGTACCACCGCACCACATCTCTCCTCCTTTTTGTTAGCATTAAAAAGGTAGAGATGAAAAGAGAATGGAATTAGGATTGCTTTGGAACACGAATAAGCTGGAAATCTCCCATTGACTGGACAATCCCTTCCAGCTTTTTCAAATCCTCCTTCAGTTGAGCCACATCTTCACCCTTGGCATTTGCTTGAACTTGAAGAGTAAGGGCATGGATTTGATCATGCAAAGAAACTGAAGAGGATTGACCTGCATTCTACAAGTTCTGAACTTCGCATCCCATAGCATAAATTTGGCCTCGCATCTCCAAGAGAACATCAAGCACTCTGCGAAAGTCTGCTGAATTATCAGTCTGAGTACTAACTTCTGCACGATCAGAAGGTGTATTGGCAGGTGATGGCAAGTCAGCACAATCACGCAGATTTGGTGATGAAACCTCATGGCCTTCCTCAGGAAATTGAGAGGCATAGATGTTTTTTGGATCTGCTGGTGAATGACTTACTCCACTAGTAGCAGCAATTGAAGACGTACCTCTTTTCTCAGCATCTCCCCCTGTTTCATTGCCTTCAGGCATTCATGCTCTAATTCTTCTTGTTCACCTCTGCCCTCTTCTTCTTCTTCTTCAATCCTTTCTTCCTCTGCTTCTTTCTCCATTGATTCTCTTTCTCTACTCCTCTGTTCGATCTCCTCCTTGTCTTGTTCCTGTCTCACCTCTGTCTCTGGAACAGAACGACTTAAGTTCTTCAATGCAAGAGCAAAAATTGTGATATCATCCTCATCCTCTTCATTCTCCAAGATGAGTGCTCTTCTTTTCTTGGATTGAGCTACCATGGGCTCCTTCCCTTTTCGTTTTGCAATCGAGACTGGGTGAGTCTTGACAGGGGTTTTAACCTTGAATTGCTCCAAAGCCTTGTTAAGTTCCTTCAGACGCATTTTAGAGATCATTTTCAATCTTACCACCATTCGATCGCATGTTCGAACACAAAGAATCATGGGAGGCTGAATGTTCAAATGTCTAAATAACTTAGTGACAAGTGCTGAGTAAGGAAGTTGGCCATTGTCCTTCACCATCGTTCTGTACACGTGGAACATAATAGTGTGTGGAAGAGAGAACTTTTTGCCAGCGTTGATGGCATACATCAGTTTTGCCTTCGAGTTTGAAACATCGGTCTTTGAAGTCGATTTGGGTCTGAGGCAGTTGATCACTATCTTGTGAAGTAAAATATTTGAGGCATTCATCCTCAAATATGAAATCTTTCCTTCTGTCGTTCTATCCCGAACAAGCTCTATCGTTGCACGTACAATAGACACACCGATTGGTTGGTATTTCCCTCTTTCAACCATAATCACATCAGCCAATGTATCCATGTCAACCACATAGTCCTGATCTCGAACACTGAAAGAGAATCTATTCGCATCCAAGAAATTTAGATTCGAATAAAAGTAAGCAGTGAGTTCAGCATGAGCCTCTGTCGTTTCAGAACAAAACCGTTCTAGTTGAAGAAGATTGAATTTCTCTCGCAGTTTGACATTTAGAGAATCAAGAAAATCAAAGTCCACACTTCTAGGGTTAATCACACCACGCTTTAGCAACTTAGAGTACAGTTGCTTGTGTTCCTCCGAGCAAAAGAAATCTGTCATTTTGCTTCGGATTTTCACCGCGACACCCATTCTAGGTTTAAACTCAGTGTACATCCTATCATCATCATTCCCATAAGGTTAACTTAGCCATCCAATGCGTGAATCGCTTGGGATATTTGCCAATGCTTCTTCCGCTGACCCCGTAGGAGCAATTCCCAATCGTTCCATTGTGCGTAAAAAGTAGGTTTCATTTCGATATCCTTTGTCTTTCAAAAATTCATCAATATAGTTCAAAAGAGTACCACTCCTCTTCAAAGCACGATAAATCTTAAAAGTAAAAGCGGGCTTATGAGTTCTTACGGGTTTTGCATCTTCGATGATTTCTTCCTCTTCTCTATGTTCAATATTCTGAGGTCTAGATGGAGGAGATGGACGCTGCTGAGAATGTTGTGGACTCTACTGCTGTCTAGGAGATTCTTCTTCCTCGGTGAGATCAACATGCGTAGGTCCCTCACGCATTTGCTATGGTCCCCTATTCGCGATCCTTAAAGATTTTCTTTAAGACGACATCTTTCACAGTCTTTGAGAGATTCCAAGCTTGTTTCTCAAGAAAGGTGAAAACTTTTCGAGGATTAAACAAGAGAAGAAAAGAGAAGTGGAAGATCTATGCTCTCTTATGGTTTTTGTGAGTAAAATAAAGAAGAACCAACAGTATATAAGGCAATCGAAGCGAGGCATGCGGAACGTCGTAAAAGGAAATATAAAAATGCTTTTTTTAAAAAAAATAACTGCCTTTTCAAAAAATTAGATAACCGTCATTTCAAAAATAACTTCTTTTTTGAAAAGGAAAGATTGCAATAATCACGAAAACTGGAGAAATAACATTAATTAATTACAGATAGATGATCGTACCTTTTCGAGATTTGATCCGAGAGATGAGTTTCTAAAATAGAAGTAACTTACAATCATAAATCTTGATCGTTTGAGTCTGAGTGTCTTTAGACTTTAAGCCTTAAGTCTGAACTTTCTCAGACTTTAAGATATTGAGTCTGGAACGAATAACTTCAAATTGATTTTTCTCCAAAGGCTTTGTAAATATATCCGCCAATTGATTATTTGAATCAATAAATTGAATCGAAATTTCTTCATTTTGAACATGATCTCTAATGAAATGATGTCGAATCTCTATATGTTTTGCTCTGGAGTGAAGAATTGGATTTTTGGTGAGATTGATTGCGCTGGTGTTGTCACATTTGATCTCAGTGCATGAATCTTCAATTCCAAAGTCTCTTAGCTGTTGTTTTATCCACAGAATTTGTGAACAACAACTTCCAAGAGCTACATACTCTGCTTCTGCTATAGAAAGAGCTACAGTACTTTGCTTCATTGAAAACCAAGATACTGTCCAGTTACCAAATAGTTGACAGGTGTCCGAGGTGCTCTTTCTATCAACTCTGCATCCGGCTAAGTCTGCGTCTGAGTATCCAAGAAGAGTGAAGTCTCCTTCTTTTGGATACCAGAGACCTAAATTTGAAGTTGAGGCAATGTATTTGATAATACGTTTTGCAGCACTTTAATGAGATTCTTTGGGGTTTGATTGAAATCTGGCACAAATACAAACACTAAACAGATTGTCAGGTCTAGAAGCAGTAAGATAAAGAAGTAAACCAATGATACTCCTGTATAGCTTCTGGTCAACTTTCTTTCCTCCTTCATCTTTGTCCAGCTTCAAGGAACTTGACATTAATATATCAATCTTTTTGCAATTCTCCAGTCCAAACTTTTTGACAAGTTCTATAGCATATTTTTCTTGATGAATAAAGATTCGCTCCTTCATTTGTTTCACTTGAAGCCCGAGAAAGAAGGTTAGTTCACCCATCATACTCATTTCAAATTCATCTTGCATAGACTTAGAGAATTTCTTGCACAGATTTTCATTAGAAGATCCAAAAATAATATCATCAACATAAATTTGAACAAGTAAAAAGCTTTTGCTTTCTCTTTTGATAAACAGTGTAGTATCTAATTTACCTTTGACAAAGCCATTTTGAATTAAAAACTTACTTAGTCTGTCGCACCAAGTTCGAGGTGCTTACTTTAGACCATATAGAGCCTTTTTTAGTCTGAATACAGAGTCTGGTTTCCTTGGGTCTTCAAAACTAGGTGGTTGTTCCACATAGACTTCATCTTGGATAAATCCATTTAGGAAAGCACTTTTGACGTCTATTTAGAATAACCTGAAATTCTTATAACAGGCAAAAGCAATTAATAATCTAATTGCTCATAATCTTGCTACTGGCGCATAAGTCTCATCATAGTCTATCCCTTCTTCTTGCGTATATCCTTTGGCCACGAGCCTTGCTTTGTTTCTTATGACATTTACTTTCTCGTTCATCTTGTTCCTGAAAACCCATTTAGCTCAAATGATGGATTTACCTTTTGATTTAGGAGTTAATTCTCAGGCATCATTGATACTAAATTGCCTGAGTTCTTCTTACATAGCTTCAATCCAGCTTTCATCAGATAAAGTTTCTTCTATGCTTTTGGGTTCTATTTCAGAAATAAGAGCCACAGCACTAGACTCTTCACGCCTTTTGGATCTTATACAAATTCCTTCATTAATATCACCAATAATGAGATCTCTGCGATGATTGGACTTATGCTTCCAATTGCTGGTTGATTTGTCAGATTGTTGATCATTTTTCTCATTTGAAGTATGAGCTGCTTCTGGAGATTTAGACTTTGCAGAGTCTGGAGCAGGTTTAGATTCTTCAAGTTGAGTCTAAATCGATTGATTTTGCATAAAGTCTTGAAATTCGGCATTCATCGATTCATCCACAGATTGAGTCTTTTTGATGTATACTCTATAAGCTTTGCTCGAGATAGAATATCCAAGGAAAATACCTTCATCTGATTTTTCTTCAAACTTACCAACTCGATCATTTGCATTTTTCAATATAAAACATTTACATCCAAACACATGAAAATACGAAACAATTGGCTTCTTTTCTTTGAATAACTCATAGGGAGTTTTCTCCATAATAGGCCTTAAGAAAACTCTATTAATAATATAGCACGCTGTAGAAACTGCTTCAGACCAAAAACGAGAAGAGATGTTACTTTCAATTAAAAGAGTTCTAGCCATTTCCTGCAGTGATCTATTCTTTCTTTCCACGACTCCATTTTGCTCTGGAGTATATGGTGAAGAGAACACA